>OX940866.1:10005000-11377040 GCA_954871525.1 Parietaria judaica
AAACGTTGAAGTGCGGAGAGAGGAGGAGACTAGCGTCGAATGTGAGAGCGACGCTGAGCCCGGGCGAGAAGCGGTCAGAGAGAGGACCGACCTGGAGGAGCCATTCGACATGAAGTCGAGCCCGTAGCCCGAGTTGATGATGGCCGAGAAAAAGCCCAGCCCGAAAAAGATGGCCGAAGAGACGGTCATGCTTGTCGAGGACAAGGTTATTGCGAACCTCCTCGTAGACGGAGAGAAGAATGTCTATACCTACGTCTGGTATTTAGACAATGGTGCAAGCAACCACATGACGGGAGATCGAGCTAAGTTTAAAGAGCTCGATGAAAAGATCACAGGGAGCGTGAAGTTCGGCGATGAATCGATCGTCGAAATCAGAGGCAGAGGGTCCATTCTGTTCCAGTGCAAGAACGGAGACCAACGCCTGCTGACTCAGGTTTATTACATACCGAAGCTGAAAAGTAACATCATCATCCTTGGTCAGATGACAGAAGTCGGCAACACAGTGGTGATGGTCGGCTCATACCTGAAGATGTGGAACTAAAACGGCGCCCTGTTGATGAAGGTGAAGAGAACGCCGGGCAGGCTGTACAAGATACTGCTGGAGACAGGCCAACCCGTCTGCTTAATTGCGTCCCTAGCAGACCCAGCTTGGTTATGGCACGCACGACTTGGGCACGTAAATTTCTACGCGCTCAAAATTATGGGTGAGAAGAAGATGGCATTTGGGGTACCGAAGATTGAACACCCCCATCAGCTATGTGAATGCTGCATGGTCGCGAAACAGGCGAGAGTGCCATTTTTTATCAAGGCCAAGTTCCAAGCAGAGCGACTCCTCCAACTGGTGCACGCTGACCTGTGTGGTCCAATCACCCCGGCTACCCTAGCCGGCAACAAGTACTTCATTTTACTTGTTGACGACTACAGCCGTTGGATATGGGTTTATACGCTCAAGGAGAAGAGTGAAGCCCTTGAATTTTTCAAGAAGTTCAAGAGGCTCGTGGAGAACCAGTCTGGACATAGACTGAAGACCCTGCGAACAGATCGAGGAGGCGAGTTCACGTCTCAGAGTTTTGTGGAGTATTGCGGAGAAGAAGGTGTAGAGCGACACCTCACTGCACCATACACCCTTCAACAGAACGGCGTGGTGGAGAGAAGAAACCGGACTGTGATGGACACAGCAAGGAGTTTGCTGAAAAGCATGCAAGTGCCGGCGAGGTTCTGGGGAGAAGCAGTACGCGACGCGGTCTACTTACTGAACCGTCTACCGACGAAGGCGGTAGGGGAGCGCACCCCTTACCAAGCGTGGAAAGGGAAGAAACCTCATCTGGAGCATTTGAAGGTGTTTGGGTGTATGTGAAGGTTGTGGGTCCACACCTCAAGAAGCTCGATGATCGGAGTCAGCCGATGGTGTACCTTGGCGCCGAAGAAGGGAGCAAGGCACACAGGTTTTACGACCCCCCAACGCGGCAAAGTGCATGTAAGCAGAGACGCCGTGTTCGAAGAGGAGAAAAAGTGGGATTGGCGCGACGAGAATGGAGAGCCCGAACAGAACTCGGTAGAGTTCATTCTAGAAGAGGAAGAGGCGGTCGAGGAGAAAGAGGGGAGATTCCCTTCCAGGGACTAGAAACGCCCACTTTGACGGAAATCAATTCGCCTGGGACCAGCACGACTGGAACGAACTCACCACCAGGCTCGCCTAACCCAGGATCAGGCATGATCACCCTAATTTCAGAGAAAGCTAGTTCGGGAGAAACCAGCTCGGGAGACTCATCGATCAAGGACGGACCAAGAGGGTTATGTACCCTGTCCGACGTCTACGAAGAAGCGCGAGAGCTTGATTTGAGCCCAGAGGAGCTCTTGCTTATTAGTGAAGAGGAACCAACCAACTACCGCGAGGCAGCCACCGAGAAGGAATGGCAAGAAGCGATGAAGCGAGAGTTGGAGTCCATTGAGAAGAATCAGACATGGGAACTAGTCGACCTTCCAAAAGGTCACAAGTCCATTGGTTTGAAATGGGTCTACAAGCTCAAGAAGGACTCAGAAGGCAACTTTCTCAAGCACAAGGCCAGACTGGTCGCAAAGGGCTATGTGTATAAGCAGGGAGTAAACTTCGAGGAAGTTTTCGCTTCAGTAACCAGAATCGACACGGTCAGGCTGATCATAGCCCTCGCAGCTCACCGAGGCTGGAAAATCCATCATCTGGACATCAAATCAGCATTCCTGAATGGTGAACTTGAAGAAGAAGTCTACGTTGCTCAGCCGGAAGACTTCATCGACAAGACCACAGAGCACAAGGTGTACAAATTGTCAAAAGCTCTTTATGGGTTGCGACAAGCACCACGTGCATGGAACACTCGAGTCGACAGGAGTATGAAGAGTCTTGGTTTCAACAAGTGCTCTCAGGAGCAAGCGATCTACACGAGGAACTCAGGAAATGAGGCCCTCATCGTCGGTGTGTACGTCGACGACCTGATCGTGACTGGATCTAGTGTAGGATGCATAGATGGATTCAATAAGCAAATGATGAAGGAGTTCGAGATGAGCGACCTCGGACTACTCTCATACTACCTCGGCATCGAGGTCGATCAGAAGAATGAATTTTTCACGCTAAAGCAGTCGGCTTACGTTAGAGCTGTGCAAGCGACGTCGCCACTCACGACGCGACGCGACGCGTCGCGACGCAAACAGTGCCAGTCGCGACGCGTCGCGATCTCGGGCTCTGGTCGCGACGCGTCAGGGCTTGACCCGTGTGAAGCGATCGACGGCCCAGATCGTGCCACGTCAGCGATCCGCGTGATTTTGTCCTTTTGGGGCATAAATAACACACTTTTTACCCGAATTTTATTCCACAACCACAATTATTACCCACTTTACTCGAATTTCAACCCTAAAATTTCAAATTTCAAATACTTTTCACCCACCATGTCCTCACAATTATTCACCCTCTTCACCCACAACAATAATTATTCACCCACCCCACCCTCTCCTAAAACCCTATAAATACCACCTCTTCCTCCCTCATTTCCTCACCAACAATCTCTCAACTCTCTCTCAAATTCTCTCAAATCTCCAAGTTTTTTCCACTCTCAATCTCCAAAGTTCCAAAGTTCTAAAGTTCCAAAGTTCCAATTTTCTAAATTCCTAAAGTTCTATCATTATGTCTCGAAGAAGCGGCAGTAGTTCCGGGGGTCGAAGGGCGGCCAGAAATTTGCAACCCCAATTTCTACAAGGGGGAACATCAGAGCCTTGTCCCGACGGCTACATTCCCGTTAGGCTACCGTCAGAAATATTCCCTTCCCCTCCCAATCCAGATTATCCCGACGATACAGTACGGTCTCTAAGACCTAGTCTATTCCGGGCGCTGGCCCAGCACCACGCCAATCCCTCACGTGTGCCCCAAGAGTTGGTCGACGCGGTGGCTCAATCTAGGGGTGGAAATAACGATCCTTTTTTCAATCTCATGTTACGGGAAGGTGCCGAATACGGAGCTCAAGGTCCCGAAGGTGCCGATCCCGACGAACCTCAAGGTCCCGAAGATGCCGATCCCGACCAAACTCAACCTCCCCACGATGCCGATCCCGACGACTTTCAAACGCCGCTCTCGATCCGTGGTTCAAATGTCGGGGTGTACAACCGCGGTTCTCCTCAACCTTCCAATCAAGATAGCGGTGAAGCCTCCGTTGCCCGTCCTCGACGAGCTCGACGTCCTTCTACCGGGTAATAACCTTTAACCCTTTTTTTATTTCATTAATTATTAATTTTTTATTAATTAATAAGTTAGTACTTAATAATAAATAATAATTAATAAGTAATAAATAATAATTAATTTTTAATAATTAATAATTATTAAATAATAATCACTTGAAAGTTTTAGTATGCTCTGTGGTTGCGGTTCTGACTGATCTTCCACATCAGAAACGATTTTCTTGAGATTTAATTATCATTTAATCATATTATCTTAATTAATTAATTTCGTTTAATTTTTTTACGATAAATATTATAGTTTAATTATTTTAGTTTATTTAATTAATTTGTTACGTATCTTGAAAGTCTTAGTATGCTCTGTGGTTGCGGTTCTGATTGATCTTCCACATCAGAAACGATTTTCTTGATATTTAATAAGCTAACGGGATTAAAAATGGTAATTTGTATGTGTGGTGATTATTATAAAGTTCTTAATGGAATACGGTGTCTTAGAAAGATTGGTTTTTAAATAAGGTTTGCTTTGCAATCTCCTCCAAGCTAGCCTGGGAACCTCGGGGAGTTCTGTCTAGAAAAGCTTGGGCATAAAGCGAGATCATAGCATCCTTTCCAGTCGATCTGGTCGTGGAACCTCGGGGAGTTCCGTCAAAAAGAGCTTGATAATAAATTCCACACATAGAAAATACCATTTTTAATTTCGTTAACTCTTTTAATTAACTATATGAAATTTAATTAATTAATATGATTAATATTAATATTTAATCCATGTAAAATTATTACCCTTTTTTATTTTGTTAACCTTTTTTCTCCCGTATATTTTTAATAGGGAAAGTCCTCCTGCCTTGTTGTGGGGACGACCAAACAAAGCGAAGGTGTGGGATTATTTTCACGAGGAACGACGGGTGGAGAACGGTGTTCGAATCAAGATCGCCACGTGCAAGAAGTGCCATGAAACCCTCGATGCGTTGGGGGACAAAGGAACCGGCTACTTGACGCGACATAAGAAAGCGTGCTACGGAGACGGTAACGAGGTAAACACAGCACAGGTACGTGCTCTTACCACCGAAAATTTACGGAAATGGACCCTCGCGTGGTTACTGTCTACGGGCGCACCGATGAGTTTGGTGGAAAACCCTGCGCATACACAATATATGCAAAGGGTTAATCCGTCTTACGAACAGTTTTCCCGTACGACATATACCAGGGACATGGAAAATGCTTACAAAATGCAAAAAAATTATTTGGTCGATTTTTTCAAAATGTCCAACATTAACGTTGCTTTTACCACTGACTTGTGGAGCGGTCCGAGTCTTAACGACTATTTGAGTCTGACCGCCCATTACATCGACGAGAATTGGGATCCATGTCAAAAACTTTTAAACATGTCACCATTCGAGTGTCGCCATACCGGCAAAAACATTTCCGATAAATTAATAGAATTATTCAATGATTGGGGTTTGCAAAATCGTATCATTTCTATTACGTTAGACAATGCCGCAAACAATAACGCCGCTATTACTATCTTAGAAAATAGTTTGCCCGGTTCTCCTTTTCGTAATATTTTACATCAAAAATGTGCTTGTCACATCATTAATTTAATTGCTAGAACGGGGGAACGAAATATTTCAGGGCACGTTGACAAAATACGCGGCGTTGTCGATTGGATCCGGCATTCTCAAACCACCGTTAGGTGGAGACGATTTTGTAAAGAGCACAATCATAAAGCTAATAAGTTTGGTTTAGACAACAATACACGATGAAACTCTACATATCTAATGCTTTCAGTTGTTTGTAGACAGAGATTACCGTTAAGCGCTTTCCTCCTCACCGCACTAGAGGCCTCGGAGCGGATCACGGAGGCAGAATGGGAAATGGCCCAGAAATTCACCCAATTCCTTAAACCCTTTTACGCTGTTACTTTAAATTTTTCGAACCAAAGACAACCTTCCTTGAATCATGGTCTTTCGGGTCTTTATGAAATTACAAACACGTTTTCTGAATTCGAAAATGACCCTGTTATTTCTCCCATGATTCCGGGAATGGTTGCAAAATTCAAAAGTTATTGGGATCCACCCCTTTTTTCGTATTGTTTCAGTGCTATCTTGGATCCCTGTATTAAGTTTACGTTCGGGCCTTTGATGTCAGCAATCGGGACAAACTTAGGGGTGGATTACACTGATTATATTAAGGTTGTTAATTAAGCTTTTTATGAACTTTACAGTGAATACGACCGGCGGTTCCCACAGTTCAACGTGGAGGCGGAACAAAGGGCAGTGATGGAAAGCCCAACCAAGACCGGCCTAGCATTTGTCCGGAGACTGAAGCAAAGACTGGATCGCGGAGAAGCATCGGGATCCGGTACGCCACCGGCACGAGCGGAGGAAACGGACGGTGCCCCGCAAGAACTGAAGCGGTACTACGGCCTGCGGATCGACGAGGACTCCGTCGAGTTCGATGTGATTGGATGGTGGAAGAATCAACGGGAAAGATTCCCGATATTGGTGAGAATGGCGAGGGATATACTGTCCATCCCCATTTCCAGCGTTGTTTCGGAGAGTGCGTTCAGCTCGGCTCAGCATATAATCGACAACCGGAGGGCGTCAACAACTCCCACACACCTCGAGCAAGCGGTGGTGTTGAACGATTGGATGTTCCGCAACCCCACCATCGCCCAACGGTCCGAGCCAACCGACCTAGAGCTTATGACGCAAAGGTTTAACGACTGGTTCCCCGAGTGACGCAATGTAAACGCCAATATGATGTGCTCTTTCCTCTCTTGGTTTTATTTCCCTAAGGAGGGTTTTTCAAGAGAGGTTTTAGTGAGGCATCTTGTAATATTTACACTGAATATTTACAACTTCTTCCACCATATTGTAATATTCACAATGAATAATACAACTTTTTTTTAATATCTTGTTTTATCATATTTACTTATTTGTTTTAGAATTTTAATAATTATTAATATGGTACACATTAATACTTATTAACATATATTACAACTTAAAAATTAACTTATAAATTAAAATTAATAATATGTTACACAATAATAACATACTAAAATATTAATTTTGAAATAAATAAAGTTTAAATAATAAGTTTACATAATTTACGATTATGGCATGTGCAGCTCTAGCTTAGGTGATGAAGATTCTGAAGCAATTCAAGATAGCGGATTACAACTCGAGCAAGTATCCGATGGAACCAAAATTAAAGCTCGGGAAAGATGCAGAAGGAACCCCAGTGGATCCCACGGAGTACAGACATGTCGTCGGGTGTCTCAGGTACCTAACCCATACCCGACCTGACATCTCATATGCAGTTGGCATGGTGAGTCGTCACATGGAAAAACCAACTAGTCTACATCATCAGGCTTTGAAGCACATCCTTCGTTACGTGAAGGGAAAAACGAGTTATGGGATCCAATACGGAAGAGGAAGTGGAGCTGAAGAACTGGTCGGTTTCACCGACAGTAACCTAGCCGGTGATGTCGATGACAGAAAAAGTACTGGAGGGATGGCGATCTATCTCAACGGGAATTTGATCACCTGGCAGTCTCAGAAGCAAAGAACGGTGGCCCTTTCATCTCGTGAGGCCGAGTTCATGGCAGCGACCGCAACGTCGTGTCAAGCGTTGTGGCTGAGAAATTTGTTGAGTGAAGTAACCGGAGCCGAGCAGAAGCCAGTGACTCTCTACGTGGACAACAAGTCCGCAATCGCACTGATGAAAAATTTGGTATTTCATGGACGCAGGAAGCACATCGACACTCGCTTTCACTTTATTCGCGAGTGTGTTGAAGAATGAGAGATCATCATAGAATTCGTCAGCACCAAAGAGCAACGTGCGGACATACTCACCAAAGCTCTAGCGAGAGTCAAATTCGCAGAGATGCGAGAACTTCTCAGCGTGAAGAACCTCAAACCAAGTCAAGCTTACGGGAGAGAATGTGAAGATTAAATCTTGACTTGGCCCCACCACTTTTACTTGGCCATCACGTTTTTTCTTGGCCACGTTTTTTTATCAGCTTATAAAGGTTGTACTTGGAGCACAAGTTTCTTAGGGTATTAATGTCATTTACTAGAGTAGTGTTATCTATAAAAATACCCCCTTTGTCTTTGTATTTTGTACTCCAACTCCAATCCAATATATAATTTGGTGCAAACTCCTCTCTTCATTTATTGTTCATCAGGTCTTGCAAACACTCTTATATTTATATATTATACAAACACAAAGTGATAGTGTGAAGTTATTTTGTGAGTGTAGTGAGTGGTAGTTATCACTTCCATTTTCTTTGTTCTTGGGCAAAAGTTCCAAATTATTTTGGAACTAACATGTCCTCTATCATTTTTGGTTTGAACTTTGACATTTTCACCATGATGTTTTTTTTATAGTAGCAATGATAAACGTTTTCTAAAATAAACAAATTGAAAGTATAACATCAGTGAATATATATATATATATATAAATGGTAAGTTTCATATACCAAGTAATGAAAACAAATGTATATTCACACAACGGAATACTGTAATATAATATGATCTGTATATAGGAAGACTCCATATATTTAAGAAAAATGATACGCATAAAAGTTTAGAAATCAATATATACCATTAATAATAACTCTACAAAATAATAGAAAAATAAACTTATATGTTCATTGATAAGAACCATATCAACACTGATTAACTCTCTAGGAAAATCAAAAGGTTTGTCAAGGCATGAATGAATTAAAACCATTTTGTTTTAAATGAGGAGATGCCAAAGGATTGAGCTTAATTGGCTTCTAAAATATTTACTAAAAATTAATTACTTAGGTTTATATATACACGTTAAAATGACTTTTGAAATTTATAGAGTTGATTCACTTTTGGTTATACATTTTTATTTATTTATGTACAATGGTGCATTAGTAGAAGGACTTTTGATATAGAACCAAAGAATTTTATACATTCACCATAAGTTTTTAATTTTATATATATATATATATAAAATTTAATGCATTAATCAAATTGATATAGACCTTCTTTTATGACTGTTAATTGCCATGCGTTAATGAAATTATATTTTTGCTATTTTAATTACTTTCACCCTAATAGTAAAAAAATGCAATGCATTATGACTTAAGACTTTGATCAAATATTAAGAACCCAAGAAACATGTTATTAAAGAGAACAAAATATGATTAGAGGGAAAGAACTAAATTGTTCATCTCTTACAAAAGCTTTTAAAGTTTTAATGGGACATAATAGATGTCTAGAATAAAATAAAATAAAAATAAAAAAATTAGCTCATATATACTTTTTACAATATATAATAATAGAACACAATAGTGATAAATCTCAGTAGTGTCTTCAAGCTTCCGCATCACCCCGTATGTTCTTGTTGTCAGTAATTTGTTGTCAATAATTACTCGATCAGGCTCACTCGATCCTCGATCTACGTAATGGTGAGCTCCAAATTTATTGCCATGTTTTCATCGAGTAAACTCTCTTAAGTCGTGATCACCTTAAATACATCCGCGGGATCGTTCACCTTAGAAAATAAATGGAAATGAAACAAATATATTAAATCTAATAGATAAAACCATGCATAAAAAATGTAAATATCTAAAAAAGAAAGAATACATGAATTCTCACCGAAGAAACAAGGTTGTGGTCGGAGCAAAAAATCGCTAGCTAAATTAATCATATACAAATTTTACACAAATATTCAAAGATTACTCTCACAAAGCATGCAATATTTGAAATATATTTTATAATAAATATTATAAAGAGTGGAAGTTCAACAGTTACCTTAACCAATATCAATGATATATTTTACCCTTTGATTATGATACAAAAAAAGGGAGAGAATTCGCCTCTCACAAAGCTTGACTGCAACAAAAAATATGTCACAAATTTAGACTCATTAACCTTCTCAAAACTTATCCAAAACTATTGAATAAAGCAGTACATCTTTTGAATTTCTTTTTATTTATTTACCAGTATCTATGAAATAAATTCAAGCATTTTGAATGTAGAACTCATCCTTTTCATTCTCCGATTCCTTTTATCTGCAATCCCAATAAACTAAAGTCCTACATTAGCATATTAAGTACCCTTGTATGCCCACTATAAGATTAGAAACAAAGAACTTCCAAGCATTTAAGCCTTCTTCCACAAATAAAAATATAGCATCATTGTTACTTATTTCTCATCATATGAATAATCTCCAAAAAAAGAAACAACTGAGAAAGAAAGAATATCGTTGTCACCGAAAGAGCACGCGGCGATGCGTCCTCAAAAACCGAGTAAGAAACATATTTTTTATTATATTTTAACGAAAATGGATATAAAAAACTACTCCATCATATAATACGACTCATTACTACCCTACCGGTTAACATACAATTTGTAACAATACCCATTAACTAACTTAGGAGAGGCCCTCGTGTTGTGTTGCGCACACTTTTCGTCAGATTCGCGGGTGGTGCTTTTATCTGTTCATCATCCTCAAAAAATTTCATAGTCACTCCCTGCATATGCATATGAGAAAGCAAAAACAAAACAAAGCATAAGATGAGTGAAAATAAATAAAAAATTAAAAAATTAAAGAATAATATATAAATTTTATCGAAAAATGTGAGTTAAAGATATTGCATTGTTGCTTTTGTATTTCATCCAAAAAAAACCTCTATTTATAGAGTACTGCAAATACAATGAATATAAATGACATTAATTTGTATAAATGCAAGTAAATAAATGAATTTAAATGTGAAGAGTCTAAACATAATTCAATTTAAATAAAAGAGGAAGAACTAAAGGTCACATCATTATGAACTAAAAGTCGACTATAAAGAAATTTTCAATATATTTTTATTGAACTAAAAGTCTACTATAAAAGAAATTGGTAAATAAAAAAATAAAATAGCTGTAAATTGTAACAAAAAATTAGTAAACAAATTGTATGACATGATAATCATAAATCGTAGTAAATCAAAGTAAATCAAAATTAATCAATATTGCAATACGTGTAGTGTACATTGATCAATATTAATATTATTTTTCTTATTTTTCTTATTAATTGGATGACCTTTGGTATGTTTAATCCATTAAATATAGACTTTTGATTTTCTTTTCTTAATGTCTAAATTCATTTACTTATATTTATGTAATTAAACTAATAAAAGATATGACTTCTATATTTAATGGATTAAACATACCAAAGGTCATCCAATTAATAAGAAAAATAATAAAAATAAATGAAAATTCTATAGAAATTAGAATTCTCAATGCTTTGATCTTATGATGCCAAATTCTCAAGTCATTTTGTAGTATCTTCTTTTCTCAATACTTGAATATTATCATGCTATGTCACTTGTGAGTTCCTCCTTTTATAATATATAGATTATAAAATTTTGATAACAATGTAAGAATTTAAGTGTAATAATACATATTATTATTATAAAAAATTATAAATTCTAAAAATCTATTAAATGTACCATGCCATGTCATTACTTTATTTTTTCTAATTCTAAATTCTAAGAAAATTGCATCTTTTTAAGTTGTCACTTGATTGTGGATATATTTTCTTTATATATATATATATATATATATATATAGATTATAAAGATTGCAAATAATTAGTAAATTATAAAATTTTGATAGCAATGTCTAGAAGGCTAAAGGTTTTCATAAGAATTTAAGTGTAATAATACATATTATTATTATAAAAAATTATAAATTCTAAAAATATATTAAATGGACCATGCCATGTCATTACTTTATTTTTTCTAATTCTAAGAAAATTGCATTTGAAGGTCTCTTTATAGAGGAATTGCTTAGAAGAATAAAGTGATCATGCTTTTATATATATATATAGATTAGGTGAAATGATTATACCAAACACAGTGACTTTATATGTGTGATTTAGTTGAATGAATCATTAATAGGAATATATAAACCAACCATACATTGATACTTTTTCTTTTACTGTTTTAGAAGAGGAAGAATATTATATATCATTCAATCATTGAATTTCAATGGAATATGTTGTGTTCATCGATTTTTCTTGAAATGATCTCTTGATCTTTCTTGATTCTTGAAGACATTGATCGTATGTCTTTTTTTTTTTTTTCTATGTAAATAAAATTTATGGATTTAATTGCAAGGAATTTTTAGAGATTCACTGTAGACCCTGACGAATTAATATAAGGCCAATCACCCCAATTATGAGAATAATTTTAAATTGTGAAGCCCAATCTTCTAAAACCGTTACGAAGAACCAATACCCAGACCGTAGTCTAATAGTTCGAGCACGTAGACTTGTGACAACTTTTATAGTGCTCGTATAGTAGAAAGAGATCGATAAAATGAGTTATAACGACTGTGAATTCCAATTTATTGTAGCGAATAAATGATTTACAAGCGGCTAGTGCACGGTAGTCATACTAATAGTAAATTATGAATACAAATAATAATAGTATGTGTAAATATTCGATATTAATTATCTCTGATTCTCGAATCATTGAAGAAATGGGAACGACATTAATTAATACACATTAAACTTTATTTCTATCACCATATAATGAAGATACCGAAACCTGGAATTTCCAAAAAAAATAAAAAAAAATAAACTAATGATATCTTCTCACTATTCAGTTTCCCAAACAGAAGACTTAATCCAACTAGAGTTATCCCAGCTTCGGAAAAAGCCATTCTCTCTTACCAACCAGAAAATGGACCCGCGACCAGTGTCTCTCTTCGGCTGAAACGCGTGCCACGACGCCATGAATCTTCCCCACTGAGCCTCGCAGTAGTACAAAGCCTTCTCTTCGATGGTCCACCGGAACTCTGCGCCGCTACCGAGTGCATGGAACGGCCCTAAATCCGTGTTTCGAGAAGAGCATCGGATGTTCAATGTTGGGACGGTCGTGTCATTATTTGGCAAAGAATTTGTGACGTGAACGATGGTAGAGATCGTGATCAGGAGCTTTTGATGATCATGGAGATCTTGAGGAGGGATTCTTGATGTAGTTGCGAGAGAAGCTGAAATAGCTAAGAAACAGAAGATGATTTTTGCTACACGAGTCATGATGTTAATTTGTGAGGATTGTTTGTGTCTAATTGTAAATTAGAGGGTATTTATAATATAATATAATATAGGATTGATGTAAGTATCTAATATATTATTTTCTCGGCTAAAGTTCCCAAGGTCTACGATTTTGATTCTCTCTAATATTTCGAATATTTGTTGTTATTATAACGTCAATACTAAAAAAGAGAAAAAAGAAAATTAAAAATTTGTAGAAGTAATTAGGTTTGCAGGACTTAACGGCACTTCCAAAATAATGTTGAATCGATTGAAAAAGTGGAGTGAGTTTTAAGGAGAGAAAAAAAATAGTGAATATTGAGAACTTTGACGTGATTGAAAATAAATTTATGCTAGTACAAACATCAAAACAGTTAAGTATTTATGCCACTATTCATCCTATAAGTTATGATATTGGCACCCTTGCAATATGTGATATGATAAATATGCATTATTTGATATATAAATTGTAAAAATGTACATTCTTATGGATCTTGTATAAATATGGGAATTGCCATTTTATATATGGATCTTGTTGGTATCGGTAACGTGTTTTTCAAGATACTATTCTAGTTATGAGTTGCCTTAAGAGACAAATATATAGTAATGATGTTAATTTGTGATGATTGTCCGTGTTTAATTGAAATTTGAAAGGGTTTTATTGGGTTATTGTTATGTCATAGTAAAATATTGGAACCTTTATAATATGAGGAACTATTATTTTTATATTACTATTTAAGGAGGATTCATATTTTTAATGATGGTATTTCATATATAATTGGTGAAAATTCGTACACATGATTTATATATGGACCTTGTGTAAATATGGCCAATTATACCATTTTTGTCTATGGATCTCGTTGGAATTTTGTCCCAAAGTTATAACAGTTATGAGTTGTCCTCAAGATTATAGTACTCATGGTGTTAATTTGTGTAGATTGTTTGTTATTATTGATTTTCTTGTTTTTTTTTTTTTATTGAACTGTAGTTCAAGGGTATACTGTTGTGTGGTTTTTTATTTCATCGTTTTGTTTGATATTGTTTTTCCTCTCTCCTTCGATGTTTCTCGATTATTGTCGTTTCTATTTGTAATCACACCTGTAAGTTTATGGCCGTTCATACGTACATTATTTGTTGCTGAATTATTCAACTTAATTTTACTTTCAATACCAACCCGAAAATAACAAACTTGCATGCTTTAGAAAGATGGACATAACAAATACAAAGTTGAAAATGGAGTCCTTGTAAACCATAAAAACTATCTTCAAAATATATCGAGCACTCCACAAACCTCTGTTCGAAATGCACTAAGACAAAGTGAAAATCCGATCCACTGTATATAAATAACATTGTTATTTTCATGAAGTAGCGACCCTTCGGTAACGAAAAGTTTTTAATTGAGCTACGACGTTAGTACGAAACGATGTGTCATCCCGCTAATGCAAGAAGAACAGTTCTATTGAGGACGAATCGCAACGAAAGGCCTGAGAGAATTAAATATAAACAAAAGCTTATATAATATTTGGAGCAAGTTTTTAGCAAAGAACCCAATATTGGCTTCCTTTATCTAACCTCTATATATATTTCAGAATTTTTCATAGTAAAAAAATATTTTCGAGGAAGTAAATATTAACATAAACTTATATAACAAAGGTGAACAGAAAAAAAGACTTGGCCAATGATAATACGTGAAATGATCATGATAAGGTTGAAATATATATGAAATATATACTGTTGTAGATGTGCAAAATAACCGGTCCGGTTTAAAATAACCGTAACCGAATTATTTTGAAAACAGGTTAAGGTTAACCGTATCCGGTTTCAAACAGGATAAAGTTACAGGTTATTTATTTTTCAAAACAGGTTATTTTAGTAACCGGTTTTTGTAACCGGTTTTAATATTAATTTGTTATTTAAATATCTCAAAATTAAATTAAGTAGGGTTTTCTCTCTTTCCGTCAAAACCTCTTCAACTTCTTTCTCCTTATTTTTCTCGCCTACCCTTTCTTCTTTCCTCCTCCTCGACTTTCTCTTCTTTTTTTCTCGCCTAATCTTCTTCAGTTGTTTTATCGTTCTCTGCTTGATCTTGCTCATTATTTATTATTGTTATGCTTCATATTATATATTCAAGTTTCATTATTATTGTTCATTTGCACCGATATGTTTGATCGTTGTTTATATGCTATATTTTTTTTAACAAAAAAACAGGTTAATTTTATTAAACAGGTTAATTAGATTTTGATAACCGGTAATTAGGTTAACCGGTTTTCGGTTAACCGGTTTCAAAAACAGGTTAAGGTTATTAAAACATGACTAACCGGAATTAGGTTAAGGATACAAAATAGTGAAAAATAAATAGGTTAACCGACCGGTTGCAGCCCTAGTTGTAGCAATATATATATATATATATATATATATATATATATATAGTTTAGGGAGCAAAGATAAATCATTTATATGCTGTCTTCTCTACCTTTTTTGTTTTGTTATTGGGGTAAGTGGATTGAATGTGATGGGAAAAGATACATCTTTATCATGTTTGTTTTTGTGCTGATAATTATAATAAGAAATCTAATATTTATACATTCACATATATATTGTGGTGAGACTCCATGTGTCCTTATCTCTCTCTTGTTTTGTTGATAATATACTATGAGCATTTATATCAAAATGGTGTGTGGACCCTATATTTTCTTTACATATCGTAATTATGTCTTGTGTACCACTTAAGGACCCTATATTTTCTTTACATATCGTAATTATGTCTTGTGTACTACCACTTAAGCATTTAGAAAGCGTTTTTGTACTATTATTTTGTGTTTGTATTTTTAATTTTTCAAAATAATTTTATAAAACATTTTGAAAATGTGATTGATTACTATTTTGTTATAGTGTTTTTTTGAAAATTAAAAATAAACAGGGTTTGATTAAGTTTTTGTTAAATTAATTTAAAAAAATAATTATATTTATAATTAATTAAAACAATCAAATACATGTAAATAAATGAAAAGTTTATACCATACAATGATTATATTGAATAACAATAAAAAATTACATTCAATAATTGTACAATAAAATATTAATACAATATTTATTATATTATTAATTGAGCTATTTTAGGCTTGAAAGACGGTCTAAAACCAGCATGTAATCAATGTCGATGGATTGTTCACCGTGCATATGTATTTTAGCATGCTTGAGCGATGGTTTAGAGTCTGTCGTGATGTTTAGTGCTTATATAAATTACTGAACCTTTCTACGTATTGTAAATTTCTACGTATTGTAATAAAATTTTGGCACTTTATTGAAAAAGATGAATAAATTAGGAAACCAGTATTGTATATAGATATTTTAGTCTAGTACTTTCACTAATAACCAAAGTAGGTAAATATTTAAAAAAAAAAATCATGAAGTTCTCAAAAGTTAAAAGTACAAGAGATTGTATTGTATCTTATTTTAGTTATGATATTGTTATTTTTTTGTAATTATATCACTATATAATTGTGTCAATAGTAGTAATACATACTCTTGGTTGGATATAATATAAAAGTGACCCTATCATCAATAATATTAGTGTAATAAGCGTTGTATATCAACTAATGATGGCTTAAAAGTTAAACACACTTGCCATGTTTTCTGGTCAGTAATGTCTTTTAGTTTTCCACCACATGTTACAACTTGGTACGAGAGATAGTGACATATAATTAAGGTCTCGTTTGGGATTTTTTTTTTTTCAAAGATGTTTGATATTGTTTATTAATAGGTATTTTGATTTTTTTTTAATTTTAAATTAATATTTGTGTTTGATAAGTTATAATATAAGCACTTCTATATAAAAAAATATAGCTTTTTTATAGGTAAAATTTAAAAACAGGCAATAGATATTTTGTTAAAATCTATTTTTGTTTTTTTTTTCTTTTCTATTCCCATAAATATTTTGTTTCGGTGGTAAAAGTGGTATTTTTTATATTTTTTTATTCTTAACATTATTGTTCTATATGTATGATATCTATTACATGATAATTGATGGAAAGAATTAAGTTAGAAAATGTTGGTGATGATGGGAAATAAAAAGACAAGATTTGTTTCATCTTTTGAAGAGAAAAACAGTAATGTGAATTATCCTTGGTTGACAGGTAGCTAGAGAGTAAATGGGGTGAGAGAGAGGCAATACATATCTTAACTTATCCAATCATCATATGATTCCATCGACATCTTTGGGATTTGACTTGACAACCACTTACCACCAATACATTATCTCATTATAACTTATTATTATGATGCGGGCCAAAATGCTAACTTAAATTTTTTAACGTATTTTATATTTTGTACTTATATGTCGTTTTTAATTATTGTCGTTTATTGTTTATTTTGTTGTCATTTGATTTCCGCTAAAATTTCATGTCATTTAGTTTAGCGAAAAGTACATGTCGTTTTTGTTTAGGTTGTTGATGCATTATATAAGCATCATTTTGTGTCTTAATATTTAGAGATGAATGGAATGAAAATTTGAGACTTTGAGCTCTCTCCCCAAATCCGAGTGTTCGTGAGCGAGCTCCGAGTTTGATGCCTTCGATCTGGTATCCTTGAGCGGATCAACGGTTCTTGGATGCCCGAGTCTAGTTATTCGTGCGCGAATCAATAGACGAGGAGGGTTCTTCGATCGGGTATTCGTGCGCCGAATCAACGATCTTAGTTCGACTATCCCGATAATAATATTTATCTAGTTCGATTTATATTTTCTATTTCCTCCGCTGCGTCACATTATCTCCTAAATCTTCATTCATATCAAGGTATTACCAATCATCATTATCAACAGTAAAATCTCTGTATATAAATTAGAAATTTTATTACATATATTTAATAGTTATTAATTTATCGAATTATAATATTGTAATGTTAATTAAAATAAAATTATATATAAAAGTAATATTTAATCACATTTTACAAAGTTTTAATGTCTTAGTAATATATATATATATATATATATATTAAATACTATTCTTTCACAAAAACTACATTATTTATTGGAATACGCATAAAATATTATCGAGACAATCGGTATGGGTTTTAAAATTTTACAACTTTTTCACTATTTACATCAGATAAAGTCATACTGTTATAGTATTGAATAATTTAAAAATTATTAATTTCTTGACCCTTAAACCACATTTAAAAATTCCAAGTTGATAAACACAAGTTTATGACTAATATTGTAATATATGTGCCTCCTCGTTCACATGAATAGATCATACTGATTTTAGTGGGACTATGAAGTATGAACTGTTGCTGTTTGTAGTTTCTGTAGAATTTATTAAAGTGGGATTAATCCTTATATATTTGGTCCCATTTGAATCCTTAAGTCTTATGTTTGTGCTTGTCATTCTCATTCTAATTATTATTATTTTGAAATGTGCAAAATTGCATATACGGTTTTTATTTTTAACTGATTTGTAGATTGTGATGATTTGCAGAAGAATCAAATAATTAACTGAGATATATTCGAATTAATTATAAATAATTTTTATTAATATGTATAGGTGTAAGAAATAGTATCATATCATTATTTAAGTATAATTCGAACCCGAAAAAAAGGCATTGACTTGAGTTGGTTCCAAAAATAGATATTAAAGCAAGGCATATCCTAACATATACATGGATCCCAATATTAAAAATGATTAAATTGTATATATTATTAGTACTTTTCATTTCAACACTTTGTAATTCCCCTTTTTCTATAGAAATAGAACACGTTATGAAATTTTATTACTATGCATTTTAGTTTTCCCCAATCATTTTCTTGATTTTATCTTTGACACTTGTGAAATACACAAATTAAACTCATACGGAATTTATTTATACTTTTACGTGTTTCGTGTTTGATGGTTGAAATTTTTGATACTTTTCAATTATTTTTAGGGTTTGTTAACAAAATATTCATTTTGTACAAACCTTAAAAAAAAAAACTACTCATTTTAGTACATTTTAATACACACAGTGGTAGTTTTTTAAAATGTTTGTGGCTAAATGAGCATTTCGTATTATTTCTTTTATTTTTATCATAATTAAATATTTCACTTCGTTAATGGGTCCCGAAAGTAAAACTCAGAACCGCTCTCTGACATATAATATTCTTGCGATCTTTAATTTTGGTATGATCCTTCTTTTTTTCTATAGAACACTTTTTCTCTATGAAATTTTATCCTTAATAATAAGAAATTTTTACATCTTAATTTTCTCGAAATCATTTTCTTGTATTCACCCCTCTTATACTAGGTGTTATTTATTTATTTTTTTAACGAAAAATTCATATCGAATTTACTCATATATTTATATTTATCACGATAAACACATCTTTTTGTCAATACGTAACTCTCGATGGTAAAACTTAACTACTTATAAATTGATGTGCTATCGCCGATCAAGCTACAAACTTTCGATGGTAAAACATAAAACTTATATCACGACTCATGATCACATACAAAAACTCAGCAACAAGTCAAATATGATCATTCTGTGAAAAAACTCAAGCCAAATCTCTTTCTCGCTCACACATATACGTATATATTCATATATACGCCATGCATACGTATAGATCATACAAATACAACATACGAATAACCAGCGTTTCAGAGCCATGTGAAGTCCTTCTTCCAGTTGACCTCATCAGTGCTGAAGAAGAAACCGTTCTCGGTGACGAGCCACGAGCACTTCCGGAGCGGGCTGCAGCGGAACGTGTCCCTCGGGGCCACGAAGGCGTGGAAGCGCTTCCTCCTGTGGTCCCACTTGACGGTGCACACGAAGGCGGGGCTGCCCCAGAGGTCGGTGCGGAGGCGCCACGCGAAGTCGTCGCGCTCCTGCAGCGCGCGCCCGCCGAGGTCGTCCCCACGCTCGGAGGAGCACCATATCACGAGCGGCAGCGACGAGTTGTCGCGGAACCCGTTGATCACGCGCACCTCGTACTCCGTCCCCGGGGGCGACACCGTCAGGAGCCGCTGCCCCGGACTGGAGAATGACACCACTATTATCAGCACGGCGAAGAGTAAGATCAAAGAGAAAGCGATCGTGTTTTTACTCTTCATGATCACGTCTTTTATTTTTCCTTCGTGTGGAGAAGATTGTGTGTGTTTGCTTATAATATATATAGAGTGTACATGAGGCAAGATTCTTTTTTATATTATTATTTCTTCTGTTTGTAATTAAGCCAAGCTCCTGCAAGACTTTTTTTTTTTTTGGTGGAGGTATATATTTTGGGAATTTTTTACACTTTATTTTTATTATTCACAAAAAATAAATAAATCTCTAGCTACTAAAAATTCGTAATATCAAACTTGTCACATGTGATAGAAGAAAATTTATATAGAAGTAAAATTATAAGACTGTGATAAGGAATATTTTCGGAGTTTTGAAAATTAAAATAATCTTAATGGTATAATAAATCATTTAAAGTACAAGTTAAGGGTATAATTTGATTTTTTTTTTTTTTTTACTTGAGGGTTATATAGTTTTGCCAAAATTAAGTGGAAATAATAAGTACATAAATGAAAATTCCCTTTATATGGTAACTAAAGTGAGAAAGAAAAGTATGTAAATATTAAATGCTTTTTTTTTTCTTAGTATAAGCAAATTATATCATTTATTCCCGTTATTACTGAAAATTGAATGTCATTAATTTCCTATACATTTATTTTAAATGTCTATTAGGCATGCACGTAAGATTGCGTGTTAGTTTATATATATACTTGGCAAGCCGTTCTTTCAATCATTTTTTGTAATTAAACCAAAATCACCTCAAGACTTTTAATAAAATCTTTCCGAGTACATAAATAAATAACATTATAATATGTGATATTCATTCCATTATATTTTCACTCTACTATATATTGGGTGGATGTTTCCACTAGAATAAGTATCTTTAAATAACCCTTATATAGAGATATACATTTCGTCCTATAAAATATTAAAATATTCACCACAAATATATATACATATACATATATATATATATATATTTTGTATCCATTTCAGTATTTCACTATATATACTATATAATAGAAAGTAATTACTCTTTGACGATGTAGTGATGATAAGAAAGAATAATTTCATTTATGGCAAACAGGATATCGATATTTAATGGACCGAATCTCCCCTACCAACCAACAGTTTTGAATATTGCTTCTATCAAAATTAT
Organism: Parietaria judaica; assembly: GCA_954871525.1. Taxonomy (NCBI): domain Eukaryota; kingdom Viridiplantae; phylum Streptophyta; class Magnoliopsida; order Rosales; family Urticaceae; genus Parietaria; species Parietaria judaica. The sequence continues at coordinate 10,025,960 of OX940866.1, forward strand.
CTTTTATACAAAAATAATTATATATATATATATGCAAAATGTCCAACTTGTTCTATCTTCGGTAGACCGAAGATAAAAAGTAGCAATATCATATATGTCGCCCAAATAACATGCATGACTATGTAGGATAATTTGCATACATATTATATATATATATATATATATATATATTTATTATGTTTATAAATTGGTTGGTTTTCTTTGCAAATTATTGATAGTAAATTGATATTCATATAGCGTATGCAATGGTAGAGCTATACGTCAGCAGATGCATGATAATGAAAAAAAAATATAATTATCATAATTATCATCTTAAATAACGATGTTTTAGATCTTGATAAAATTGCGGTGCAAATATACTGCTCTAAAATCTATATGTGTAATATATAAACATGTATTTGGGACAAATATATAGATACAGGGATTTAGTTCTAAATAGTTTGTGTCAACTATACTAGTTTTAAACCTTTATCATCATATTATGTACTCTATATTTATGAAAAAAGGTAATCATATATATGGTGAGTCTTCAAAGTAATATAGTTAAGAAAAAAAAGTTTAATTATCTTGTTATAATGATGGGACGCATAATCATATTACAAGTATAATTAGATAATCCGGATAAAATTAATGCTTTTGTATATATATTATTAGAAAATCAAAAGGTAAACAATAACACTCGTAATGGTATTTGAAAGGGATACAATCATATCATAAGAGATTATCTTTTTGTCTACAATTACTTTTTAAGGATCAACTATAATATAGAAGATCTTGACTTTTGTAAAGAAAATTTGCTACGTAAAGGACGATCAAAACAAGACCATTGTACAATGCCACATGCGAGCGGAGCGAATTAGATAAATAATTTTACATATATACATTTATTTGTCATTATCAGTCGAGGTATGTTTGGTGTCAATAGCACCTACGACATCAACTAATTACATTCACGTTATATTTTGTCAAAAAGTCCAACCTTAAGTTGTTGATATTAATGCGATGAATTATACCCATGTACGAAAGTTATGAATTTGTAATAGTCAACATATGATAAAATTTGGATTCGCTTTCGTGAAATAAGGCTACATGCGATAATATTGTAGCGGTGTTGCCAAACACGAAACCGTTACTAAGGGTAGAAACAAGCTTAAGTGTATCCTCCCTTTCTCATCGTACGTCTTGATATCTAACTCGAACTTTTCTTCCACAATGGTTGTTAAGTCATAAATTTGATCGAGTTCTGTGAATTATCATGATGAGAAGTAATAATATATTTGCGCTTTGAATCAGTCGAGCCACCAACATGATATAAAAAATGTGATATGGGCAAGCAAGACAAAGTTAGCGCAAACATTAGCAAAAGTATTAAAAGGGAGTGGTTAAATGACTATAACGGTATAAGAAGTAAAAAGCGAGTACACAACTGTATTCGTGGTAGTTGTGTGAGCCATTATACTATGAAAAGTGTAGTATCATAAAGAAGAAGCAAAGAATAACGAGAAAAAGAAACATGTCAAAATTTTAAGAAAAACATAGTTTTTGAAAAAAAAAGTGATAAGAAGAGACATGAGTTAGAACGATTTAGTTGCACAAGGCCGCTGATATAAAGGAAGTAGTAAAGACTGCATTTTATTATAATTTAGCAAGTTCGTGAATATGAAAATGGGACTTGCATAAAAAATAACTCAATTATAGATGCCTTGGTTTTACCTACTGAAATTCTCACTTTTGTTCTTACAATGCAGGTAAATGAACGAATGTAAAATATGACGGTTGAAGGGTCGGAGCTATATCATCGAGCATGTGCATGTTGATGATGACCTGATGGGCAATCTTTTGATATAAATCTTTTTTGACAAACTGTGTGCCATTGAATTATTTTGGAGAAAGATGATCTATATAGTCAGTGGCGGATGCAGGATTTTGGGAACGGGGGGCTAAAACAATTTGTGGACCTAGATTTTTTTTTACCAACAAAAAAATAAACATATATAAAAAATCATACCGGAAAATTCAGTAGCATAGGTAGGATTCAAAATAAAGGAAAAAAAAAATCTAACATAAAAGAGTTGTTATAAGATTTGAGTTAGATCATTTAAAAAGCAAGAAGTTGAACCAATTTACAGCGGAAAAGAATGATTAAATCTACACAATAATTATTGTATAACGATTAAAAATGGTGATATCCATGTAAACAACACTACAAAATCATCGTTGAATATAGTTGACAAAGATCAAAGTAAATAATTATAACAACAATACCTCATTCCTGACTTTGCCATTTTATCAAACACAAGGTGGGTACAAATTCCACATTGAAAATGGTATAATGGGCTGATAAAAGTTTCTACAAAGTCATCAAACAAGCATGTAAACAATTCCAATTCCCATCATAGAAACTTGGTTATCAAAACAATTCCTCCGAGCAAAGAGGGAACTAGAGTAAAAAATTATATGCTATTTATATATACGAAGACTTGCAGCAGCTTGCCAAACAAAGAAAAAACTACTTGAATAAAGGGCAGATTAGCCTAAAATTCTTAGGGGTTTAAAATATAAAACTACCTGGCTCTGAGTCCAGAGACAAGCTTGAGAGAGGAGAGCTTATATGAAATACAGACAACGGGATGAAACAGGCGTCACCGCGTCGGGCAAGAGTGAGCAGCGAGCGAAGTCAGAGCGCGAGGGCGGAGCGCGAGGGAGGAGCGGAGGGCGGAGCGGAGCGTCGCTGCGCGGGGGCAGAGAGCGATCGAAGTCGAGCTGGGGCTAAAGCGTGAGATGGTTCTCATGAGGGAGACCCCGTGTGTGGGTCCCTTGGTGGAAGAGGATGAAACGTTTTAGCCTTTAGTGCTGAAGCATTGGACTTGGGTCTTGGGCTATTTTACATCTGGCCTTATATAGGGGGCTAAAATATTTTTTTTTGGAGGGGCTAATTAATATTGGGCCTACTCCTCTAATGGTTTTTTCAAAAGTGCTGAGGGGACTATAGCCCCCTTTGGGCTGGGCTTAGATCCGCCCCTGTCTATAGTTATGATAGTATTTGAGAAAGAGATACTTAAGTTCATTTAAATAAATGCTGTAAAGATTTCTATGTATAAATCTATATTTTAGTACGAGTGTAGGTATGTTAAAAAGGTTCCAATTGGCCATATATTTTATTTTGTTGAGATGAAACAATCCTAGGTTAATACTAAAGCCAACTTAGTAAAAACTGAAAATATTATTGAGGGATCTAAGTAGAGAAAGCAGAATTTTAACTTAATAACTAGTGGTTACACGAAGGCATTGTAAAACCCCCATATAATACGTGTTAGAATAGTTTTAAAAAAATTTAAGATATAATTACAGACAAATAAGTATTCTAGGCACGAGAATGGTCTCTCGAGGGCTACACAATTGTTCTTCACCATGATCGTCGGCGAGATATCCTTCGCCTTGCCTCTCTAGTGCCAGTTCCGAAGAGAAATTAGTTTGTAAAGATGTAGGTGCTATAGAAATGCCAACCTACCATTGTTTTAGATTTCGTCGTTGAGCCCATCTAATGTTAGTGGCGGCAAACATTGACGATAACATAATATGATAGACGGGCCAGAGTGGTACGAAGTGGTAAAATGACTAAACTAAAGGAGCTGAGACCCAAGCCCCGCACGCCCGACTCGAGGTGATGAACATTGACCGACCTGGGCAATACTAATATGTTATTTTTGTGTAATTTATTAGCAGATTTGAGCCTAATCTGAATTTTGGACTTTAGTGCCGCAAAAGTACCAAAACATCATCTTTGGTGACTTTGTATTGGGAGTTGTGAAGCATCTTAGAGATCCATTTTTTTTTTTATGACTTTAGATTTGAGACTTTGTATACGATGATTATTTTTGTTTAATTATGTTCGATTTTAAGACTTGAGAGTTGAGACTTTGATTGATATGTGTTGGTGGATGATTTATCTATATATGTTTGTGTATGATATTATTTATTGAGTACTCATTAGTCTTTACTCATAATGATATGATTTTTTATTTTATTTTAAACACATTATATAGGGTCAATCAAAACCCCTAACATGTAGAACAATGGTAGATCCGACAAAACCTATAGTGCTAAACACGTAGGGTATACTTTGTATCGTCGCATCAAGCTTGAATAGATATCTCCCACGCTAAGAATGTTATAGATTTCCCTCTGTGCCGTCGCATAATTCTTGAATGGATATTTATACATTTCCTTCACATAATTAGAGTCTACAGAATGTGAATTATGCATGGATATTTACACATTTCCTTCACATAACTAGAGTTTACCGAACGACTTACTTTCGATGAAAAAAGACACCTTATTACTTGTATGTCATATTCTGTTATTTTCGTGGTGAGGAACTGAAAACTAACCAGATATATACTATGAAATATCAAGGAGAAAAGATAAATGTAAAATAACAAGACAAGAGCACACATGAAGCCACTAAGCGACATAGTATTATCAAACGACACTGAACAAGAAAACATCATTATAGCTAAGAATACCGACAGGAAAAGGGAAGTGGCAATAACTCAGAAAATTACTTCACTGCTATATGAAAACAGAAAACGACAAGTAAATAAAAACGACAATAAACCAGAATCCATCTTTATAGCTATAAAACGATAGAAAACGAGAGCTCTATAGCTAGTAAACGACAATAAACCAGAAAACGAGAAGGGGTAAATTTGGAAATAAAATAGAATGGGGTCTGATATGTGTGTTTTTTTTTTTTATTTTTTTTATTTTGTTGTCGAAATTCTCAAAAGCTTCGCTGGGAGTGTGAAAATGGCGGGAAGCCCAAAACTCATCGCCGAGAGAGAGAGAATGGAATGGCAGAGCATCATCGACGCCATTAGAGCTTCAGATGTCAGTATTTTCCAGATTTCAATGTCAATTTCGTTATTTGCCTGCTTGATCCGCCATTAGAGCTCAGAAATCACTGTGTCTGCAATTAGGTGTGTAGAACTAGGTTTCATGTTTGCGAAATTGAATTCCGTTGGAGAAACACAGAGTCGACATGTTTAGCTAGGTTATTGTTCGCATAATTGTTCATTTCATTAGGTTGAGTTTTTTTATTATAAACCTTCAATGGAAGCGCTTACAAAAGAGTAGAAGCTCTCGTTAACCATGAATAGAGTAGTTTGATGTGAAAATATCTGATTTCTACTTCAATACTAAGGTGTTTTGAATTGTCATGGGTTTTGTGTTGTGTATGATCGTGTGTACAGGTCGTCGTTGGACGTATTCAGTTGCTCGATAAACTCCGAGATTTCGACGTATCGGAAAAATGCGACTTGGTCTCACTTGTAGAATGCCTAACAGTATCCTCTGCTATGCATTTTTTTTCCTTCTCTCTATATATTGTGTTTGGTATTCAAATATATAGTTTTCGTTGATATGAACCGTTTATTTGGTTTTGTTAAGGCCGAATTACGTGTCATTAGCTTTATATTCACCGATTAGCTCTATATACTTGTCACCTTAACCACAAGCTAGACATTTTGGGAAGACTATACATGTCTGGATGTCTCTCAATGCATGCTAAACAAAACCATACTAAGTGTGGCTTCGAAGCACTTGGAGTCCGACGTACCCGATTGCAGGTCCCGGTTTCTCGCCCTTGGGACAAAGGTATGTTTGTTCTAATACATTCGTAAATATCCAAACAAAGAAATGGAAGTACATGAAATATTTAAACACATAAAGGAGTTAGATGTATATAAGCTGATAGGGACTATGGCTAAATATAGTTAGATATTTTTAACTTTAAAAATTCTCGTTGTCGTATTGCTGTAAGAATTTGAATTTGATTTGCCAGGCTAGTATATGGTGCGCAAAGCACTTGACGATGACGCTCTTGTCAACCGAGGAGTCTCAAGAAGAAGAGCATGGCGAACTTTTTTTCCAGGTAGAAATTGATAGACCTGTTTTTACTTATCATCGGATGAAAGGCAAGGTGGCCATTTAAGTCATTCAGGGTATATTTGTATTCTCATTGGGTCTTGTCACTAAGATTTTGTGCCACCATATAGGTTCCAACACCTAGCCGTCAGTCTCTTATGCTTTGTCTGTCTTGTTTTACATCATAGAAGAGCGTTCAACATTGCTCTTGAAGGAAAGATTGGGGATGTTTATCGTGATTTGCATCGTAATTAAGGAAAAGGGATTCATACCTTCGGTAGATTCTTGTTGGCCGAATTGAAATCGTGTTTGGGTACAATAAAAAACATGAACATACTTTCTCATCCTTTATAATACATACATTTATGAGATTGTTCAATCTGGGTTCATTCTAATTTAGTTTCTGTTGTTCATGTTGGTCATCTATTTATTTCATTACCGCTTCTAACTGCATAACTTTGTTTTACAGCTACTTTTGGACGTACTGAACTTTTCGGCTGCTTGTTATTCATGTCTGGCACGATGCCCGGTTTCAGTTGAGAGGGAAGTTATGGATGTCACTGAAAGGTTCATTCTGGAACAGCTAAACTTAACCAGGGATATAATATCAGAGATTAAGGTATTATTACTATATGATTATGCAATCATCACCAAACTATGGAACATGAGCTATACATCATCTACTCGATATTTTTGTGTGAACTGTGAGCACCGGAAGTCATGATAGGACCTGAGATATAATATCTAACACGAAACCAGAACACTTTATTGGTAACGTGATGTCGGTCTCTAATTCAGGAATTAGACAGGAGAACTCTTTAAGGATGGTCACTAAGATTTTTGCACTAATTAAAATGATAAGAATCACCGCATTTTTTCTATATCTCAATGAAGCTTCCTGTTTACCCCTCTGAAAGACTATATTGTATTGCAATTTGATTATGAAATATTGTATATCGTCTTCTCATTGAACATATATCCAGAGAATTACGCATGTTTTACTAGTTTTTTCTTCATCTGACACAGAAAATCAGTTTACATGGAACAGAAGTAATAAAAGGTGTACAATTAGTAATTGATGGTGTGGTGAGACTATGCGGATCGTATGCACAAGCTACAGATTGGAATTCCACTTCCAATATGCTCGAGGAGAAAAGCAGTATGCAATGCAAAGGTGTTTACACGATAGAAATCGATCATGTCATCAATATAACTCGGTGCACAATCGAAAAACTGCACGAGATTGGCGTTATTGCAGCAAATAATGGCGGATCCTTAGTGACGATTCTTAACGTATCGTGGAAAGGCGTGGTAACTCTGCTTCAGCTCGGTGACGGTGCACTCGCTTTGAAGGTGAATGTATCAGAAATCATTGCAATGCTAATCTCACTGGTTAATCAGTCTCTTAGAAGTGCTTCTGAAACTTGGTGGTCGTCTTCACTGAAGGAGGTAGTTTCCGCAACAGAAGCTAGAAGAAAATTCCTTCCCGTAAAGTTTTACCTCGTTAACGCCGTGAAAATTTCCACGTTATATCCGTGTCAAGCGTACACGATTCATGAAGAATTAACGCTCTGTCTACTTACGATTTCCGCCTTCAAACTCTCTATGAGCAATGTGAAGCCCCTGAAAATCGCAACTGAAGTGTACACCGAACTCTTGGACAAAACATCCTTTGACTTACTTAACTCTATACTGAGATCCGATCAAGTGTTGCCGAGTTTAAAAGTCGAGGTTTTGGATAGCGTGTTTGTCGATAAGAGCTTAGAAAACGGGGATGCAAATGATCATAGTTCGTTACCCACGTTGGATGAGTTGTTTCTCTCGGGAGTAAGGACCGTATTGCTCGATCGTGTCACTTTGTTTCTTACTTTGTTGAGACATTCTGTTGACCTAGCAGATGACATGAAGAACGAGATCGCTCGAAAGCTTAAATGGATTTTGAACTCTTTGATCGACAAAGACGTGTATTCTTGTGTTCTTGTCTTGCAGATTCCCGTTACATGCGGTTCTGGAAAGAATGTTAAATTGATCTGGCAACCTATATACTCTTCACTTTTGGATGCATTGAAGGCTTTTACAGTTGTGGCCTCGTCAAGCAGCGCATGGAGCGAAACCGAGTCGTTTCTTCTTGAGAATCTCTTACATCCCCATTTTCTTTGCTGGGATATTGTAATGGAGCTCTGGTGCTTTGTTACACGTTATTCCGAGCCAGAAATGTTAACTCGTGTTATTGACAAACTTTGTTCGTTGATGAAGTTGGTGGCTAATTCCGTACCGGTTCTTCCAGTTGATTTGGGATCGAAAAGAATAGCAAGATCGGTCAGCATGCTTGTCAGCTTTGGAACTCAATCCTTGGTTGACCAGGTTTTCAAGTCCGTTATCGGTGACGAGCTATCTCAGATAACTTCAGCCGTGTGTTTGACTTTATTTACGGAGGGGTTTCCGCTGAATCGTCTTTCCGACAAAATGAGAGGCATTGCGACGCAAAGAATACTCGCTGAGTACTACGGCTTTATACAAAATTTTGAAGACAAGTCTGAAAAAACCTGCAAAGACAGTGTTTTTGGGGGTCCGGTATTTGCTCTATCCGCGACATTGCAGTTTTTGTAAGTAAAAAACGAATCCCTCTTACGCTTGAGAATCTTCCGTTTCGTTTTATTCGTTATAATTTATTTTCATAACCCGTTATTTTGTAGACCGATCGCTTTATCGGACATTGATGTGAAGACGCTGAAGTTTATAATCTCCATAATCCACAAGTATAGAGTTTCTTCGGACAAAGCGGCGAAGGAACAATGCTGCAAGATTCTCAGTGAAACCCTAGGCATAATCTCGAACACGAAGCATCTCTACGAATCCGACGAAATGGAACGAGTTGTTTTCGAGCTTGAGAACATATTCCTAGAAGACTCGGACAAAGCGCTGTACGAGTGCAAACCGAGCCTCGCGCTCTTTGTAGCCGGCCTAGCTCATATGCGAATGACAATCTCGGATCAGAAATTCAAATCCTCTGCCGCGCTCGCGTTGCACCACATGATGCTGAGAGAACGGCACTGGGCACTCGCCCACTTGGCCGTCACGGCGTTCGGGTACTTCTCCGAGCGAACTTCGTGCGACGAGCTCTGGAGATTCGTGCCCAATGACGCGGCTCTCTCGTACGACTTGTCATTTGGCAGCGAGGCCAATGACGAGCGTTTCATGGACGAATTCAAGGCGTTCCTTGACAAGGAAGCAACGCTCGACGCAGACACTTCGAGCACCGAGCAGCTTCGGCTGCTCATGAAGGAGGGGGTGGCTTTGAAGGAGATGGCTCGAACGGCTTCGGTTGTTAAAGAGGCGGTTTCGTACGAAAGCATGGATATCGACGGAGAGAAGACGCAAAGCAAGAAGAGGAAAGTGCCTGACGGGATCGGGAAGGGCGTGGAATTGCTGCAGAGCGGTTTGGAGGTCATCGTGACCGGTATTTCTCAGTGGCGGCAAAATCAGCCCGAATCGAGCGAGCTCCGTGATGAGTTAATGAACCATTGCTCTCGTCTCGAAGATGAGATCACTCGATTGGTCGGTCTTGCCGACGGTGCCTAAGGTTTAAAAAATCGGGAATTACTTGTCTCGCAAGCGCTCCAGATTTCTCTCTATGCTGTATGTAAAAAGAACGAATTTCTCATTCTTTTTGTTTTCCGGTGAATCCCGAAATCGGTTTTGTTGAGCTCTGCATTCTATATTAGTAGCACAAATGATAGATCATGTATGTGATTTCACGAAAAATAATGTAGAATCTAGCATCAAAATCAAAAACCGATAAACACGGATTTTTTTCTTTGTACGAATCCCCGAGATTAATGAATTCGTAATAGTTCAGAGGTTGGTTAATATCGTTTTTCTTTTCGGGATAGTAGCGGCGAAAGTACCCAAAAAAGTTATGGAGAACTTATATTCAATTAAGTCCTTGAATCGCTGTTTATGAACCCAAAAAAATATGCGATTAGTAATTATAAAATAAAGTGATAAGCTGGATAAATTGGCTCTAAAAACTTGTAAGAACCAAAATGCAAAATAATCCGAATAATGATAAATTATAAATAAAGTTGTTATGGATGTGAATTATGTTTTTGTATACTATTTTTATTTTTTTTATCAAGGGTAAATTTTGAAAAAATAAAGAGGATGACAAATAACAAATTTTCCTATATCAAATATATGATATTATGACATAAGCAGAGAGGTGTCAAGTGGGCCGGGGTGGGACGGCGCAGCTCACAACCCGTTAAGACCGCATATTAAATGGGACGGACTTGACCCGCCCCGTTCAGTGTGCGGGACGGGGTCGGTTTCGGAAAAGCAATCAAGGCCCACCCCGACTCATGAGCCCGAACCCACAATGTCACGGGGCGGGGCGGGGCGGGGCGGGGTGAGCTTTATGAGTCAATTTAGTGGGCTTTTACGGGTCGAATTTAGTGGGCTTTTCACCAACCAAAACAGGTTAGATTTTTACGGGTTGATATGCAATAATCATTCACATCATTTAGTGGAATGTACAAAATTAAATTCAATACAAATTATAATTAATACAAACATAGAAGATAATGAATAGAGTAACGAAAAATAATACCTTTTATTTTTTGTGTTTGCTCGACATTCGAATATTTATTTTGAAAGTCAAGTAACGTAATGCAAATAAAATTCAATCACATATTTAGATATTCAAACACATTCTTAGAGTATTTTTTTTATATATATTTTCATTACTATTAATATGACAACTTAATAGTTTTTTTTTTTTTTTTTTAATATGGCTTATGTGGGCTTTAAAACGGGGCGGACTTTTAGACGGGGCGGGGCGTATTGGTACGGGGCAGGTTTATGTGGGGCTTCAGGGCGGGGCAGGGCGGGTTCGGGGCGGACAAACACAACCCAGTCTGACACTTTTGACAGGGGCGGGCCTAGCCCGGCCCCCAAAATAACTGGGCGAGACGGGGCAAACCCGTAAATTTTACGAGTCGGCGCGGGTGAGCTTGGGCCGACCCGGCTCAATTGACACCACTCCTAAAAAAAAGAGAGGATAAAATCGGATCATATATAATACAAATCCTTTTCTTTTCCAAACCCCATTCGTATTACTTATCGAAGCCTATATGAGTATATATATATATTAATAAACGCAGGGCCGGCCCAAAGGTCGTGGGGGCCCTAGGCGAAATAAAATTTTGGGGCCCTCGATTTCAAATTGCAATATAATTTTCGTTTGCTATTGATTTGATTGTATTAGAATGAAGACACTTGCTGACTCTTGCTGTAGTAGACAATAAAGAAATTAAAATATTAATAAAAAATTCAAGAAAGAATTTGTGTGACAGGCAATTGATTGTATAAAATAATAAAAACAATACCCTGATGTTGATGGGATGAAACGAAAGGAAGAGGAAGCAAGAGTGTCGCAGAGTGGCAGAGGAAAGAATGAGGGAAACGAGGAAACACGAATAACGAGGAAGGGCAGATATATTTTTTTATTTTTTTTTACTGATGATTTTTTTTTTGGGGCCCCCAAAATTTGGGGGCCCAAGGCCCAGGCCTCCCAAAAGGGCCGGGCCTGAATATACGCATGTGAAAAATAAACGATCAACACCAAAGAGAATGAAACTATTTGAAGTTTTGAGATTCAAAGCCACCACTCCAGAAGTGGCCGGAGCGCTTAAGTAGGAGCACAAAAAAGGACAAAAAAGAAAATGACAAAAAAGGCGAGTTAGATATCGAGTCGGGCGCTAACTACCCGGTGCGTCAAAAGGATTTAAAAACGGGCCGGGAAGAGGACGTCGCGGTTGTCATGGACTGGACTACATGCACGAGTGTCACCTTATGTGCTTAAACGTTGAAACCCCTACTAAAGTGCCTGCATTGTCGCAAGCTAAAAATCACTACGAACCGTTATTGATAAATATGAATAGAGAATTATAATTTTATTAGGGGTGAACAAAAGAAACCGTAAACCGAATTTTTAGTCAAAAACCGATCAAACCGATACCGATTAAACAGCAACCGCTTTTAAAGTGGTTAAAACCGAATATACCGAGAAAAAAACCGAATACCGAATTAGGTTAAAACGTGGTTTTCGGTTTTAATGTGAAAACCGCAACCGCTTACCCGGTTTTACCGCTTTAACTAAATCTAATATTATATTTATTATATTCTATTTACCATACCTACCAACACGTCAAAAAGATTTTTCTTATCTAATCTCTCGGTGTAATATTGTGTAATATTAGTATTTAGTAATCCGTTTATGTGTAATAATTTATAATATTAACATTTAGTATTATGTTTACGTGTAATATTAGTAGTCAGTCTATGGAGATGTGGATATTAATTTAAAAGCGGTAATTGTGGGCAAAAAACCGATAATACGGCAACCGAACACCGAATACCGATTATACGGTAAATGCGGTTTTCATCTTTAAAAATAGGGTATTCGGTTATCATTTCTAAAATACGGAAATGCGGTATTTGGTCTATTATTTGTCAAAAATCGCACCGAATACCCGCTTGTTCACCCTTAAATTTTACCCCTCTTTCAAAAGTCAATAAAATAAAATATAAATGTACTTTGAAATGCTTAAAATAAAACAAATTAGTACTTTTGCATCAAGAGATTTAACACTATGAGAATTTGAGTAATCTAAATTAAAATGAAACAAATCACATATTTATAATTAAATTTATCAATATAGATTTTAACCAACAAGAAAATTGATAACGCGTCTTAAAATCCCTAAAATATGAAATTTTGTACTTATGCCACATGAAAAAATTCTGAAGAAGAATATCTCTAGAATTAAAATTCCATACTTATATTCTACAACTCTTTCATAAAATTTCAAAAATATATTTAACGAATGTAAAACAAAATACATTTAAAAGAGACGTTATATTTTCAAACTTTACTTTTTGATGTAGAGGAGAAATATGAAGATTGAAGAACGCGTCTATGAGAATAAAAATTCGACTTTTAACAAGCAGAGAGCTCGAATTCTATTTTATCAATCACTAATGAATTTAATCGAAGGAAACCTCTATAATAGTCCAGGGCTAAACCGAAAGCAAGAGAAAAAAGGAACAACCTCCTTAGATCTCTCTAACCAAAGAGAGAAACAAATAAATAATTATTAAACTAATTAAAACATAAAATAAACTTAAATATCCGCATCGCATCATTCTCTCGGCGTTGAGAAAATTCGTCCACGAATTTCTTGAGGCGGGTTGGTAGTGGACTCGGGTGGTTCATCGGAGTTGGACGTCGCGATCGTTATGTCGGGCGGCTTGTCGGGTGGCTCCTTCGCACGCTTGGTTATTGGCTTCATGTTGACATTGTCACGTCGTTCTTCTTCCTCGGGAATCTCCTTGGATTTTAACTCAAAACTGATTTTGGATTATTCCACTTCTTTCTCAATACAAGTCTGGAGCTTTGTTTCCGGGAAAAGGTTGCTCGGGCTCCGCAAAACATCTATCTTCACCGTTGCGGTCAAACACAACATATGAGCAACACGAAATATAGTCGTGTCACTCTCAAATTTCTTCTCGTCCTCGTCGGCCTCCTTAAGCCCCACCTCATCATACACAGACTCCTCTTGCTCGGTGCAGACGTTGTCGTCGTACACGGCCTCGTCATGCACGATTTCGGCGTACTCCACCTCGTCGTAAACGTCGGGCTCGTCATAAGCCTCTTTGTCATACTCATTGTACACGGGTTCGTCATACTCCGTCTCGCCGTAAACTGATTCGTCGTACACGGCCTCTCTGTGCTCCGCCTCATCGTACATCGATTCGTCGTACTCCAGGATAGCCACCTCGAACACCGCTACCCTTCGCGCATCTTCTGGGACCACCGCACGTCCAAAATTCTGCCCGAACAGGTTGGTTTGGTCATCCTCGGTGTCGGACTCGTCTCGGCATCGTTGCTCCGTTCTGCACTAGTGCAGCCATCTGACGGGTCAGCAATTCCACCTGATCGCGCAATCCGTCGACCTCTTCTCGTCTAATCATATCCTCTACGAAAACTTCGCGAACGGCTCGCTTCTTCGGTGCCTCTGCACAGAAACGAGTGGTTCTGATACCAACTGATGTAGAGGAGAAATATGGAGATTGAAGAACGCGTCTATGCGAATATAAAATTCGACTTTTAACAAGCAGAGAGCTCGAATTCTATTTAATCAATCACTAATGAATTTAATCGAAGGCAACCTCTATAATAGTCCAGGGCTAAACCGAAAGCAAGAGAAAAAAGGAACAACCTCTTTAGATCTCTCTAACCAAAAAGAGAAACAAATAAATAATTATTAAACTAATTAAAACATAAAATAAACTTAAATATCCGCATCGCATCATTCTCTCGGCGTTGAGAAAATTCGTCCTCGATTTTATAGAATGATGCGGAGAGAATGATGCGGCATGATGATTAACTCCACGTGCATGGAGCATGCAAGTGGTATCTCAGCTCCACTGTTAACGCATTACTATTTTATTTTCATTTATAGTTGCATCTTTATTATTTTCTATGACTTTGTTTTATTAGCTGGATTATTTCTCCTTTATTTTCTATAGCTGCACTTTGTTAGGCAATTAGTTAGGTTTTATTTTTTTCGCAATATATTTATTTGACGTAAACATGTACACAGGGAGATTATGAATATTATGAATAGAAAAAATCGATGTCTTTGATCAAGAGTGTTTTCTGTTTTTCCTATAAACCGAGTCTACATCAGTTGGTATCAGAGCCAGGCGATCTCGCGCGATAGCGCCGGGGAGACGATCCGCTCGCGATGCATCTTCAGATAAAGTGAATAGATGTGACGAATACGGTGGATTATGTCTACAAGTGGAGGCCCTAACACGCTCCGTCGAAGCGCTTCTTCAACAGCGACCCGAAGCACGACCGGCCCTTCTTGACAAATCCGACACCGAAGAAAACCACGTCAACTTTTTCGCCAGAAATTTTGGTAGACACGTCCATGTGATGCACTTGCGGGACGAAGCTTTGTAAAATTGGCGTTGGGAGTCGGCGTTCCAGGTGGTTATCCGAAATACGACGAGTTTGTCAATGGTGAGGAGGAGTACGCCGAGATCACCTACGATGAACCCGTGTACGATGAGTACGACGAAGCCGTGTACGATGAGGCGGAATACGCCGAATCAGTTTACAACGAGTCTGTGTACGATGAGGCGGAGTATACTGAAGCTTTCCATGACGAGGCCGTGTACACCGAGGCCGTATACGATGAGTTTGCGCACGATGAGATTTTATCGGTGCCAAGCAAGGCCACCAAAGTCGTTGCACCAAGTGAGTCCATTAGTGTCGAGGTCGTGATTGTTGGTCCCGCGATTTGATCAATGCCGAAAAATACGCCGAAATCGGAGATTCACACGCTCACAATATAGAAACGACAATGAAGAATACAAACCTCACTCTTAAATGGAGTCACACCACTATATATACA
Organism: Parietaria judaica; assembly: GCA_954871525.1. NCBI lineage: Eukaryota > Viridiplantae > Streptophyta > Magnoliopsida > Rosales > Urticaceae > Parietaria > Parietaria judaica. The sequence continues at coordinate 10,041,370 of OX940866.1, forward strand.
CATATATTAGTAATAATATATGTGAGAATTCTCTCGAAAGGTCGAATTGGAGTTGTGTGTTAAAACACTAAGATACATGATGTTTATATAGGTAGAGAAGTACTTGTAAAATTGCTACTTTTATCCTTACAACTTGCCCTTACAACTTAGGCATCAAGTAAATGCCACCACATAATAAAATATGATAATAATAAAATATGATAGGATAAACTTGCTGAAGGAGACCCACTTGCTCAACAAAAACGTCATGGCTTACGATTATATTCTCTCCCGTAAGCTTGACGTGGTTCGAGGTTCTTCACCCCGAGAAAATCTCGCATCTCCGCGAATTTGACTGTTGCTAGAGCCTTGGTGAGAATGTCAGCTCGTTGCTCTCTGGTGCTGACAAATTGCACGATGATCTCTCGGTTCTCCACGCACTCGCGAATAAAGTGAAAGCGAGTGTCGATGTGCTTGCTGCGTCCACGAAACACCGGGTTTTTCATCAGTGCGATTGCGGACTTGTTTTCAACGTAGAGAGTTACTGGCTTCTTTTTGACTCCGCTAAACTCGCTTAATAAGTTTCTCAGCCACAATGCTTGACACGACGCTGCGGTCGCTGCCATGAACTCGGCCTCACATGATAAAAGGGCCGCAGTTCTCTGCTTCTGAGACTGCCAGGTGATAAGATTTCCGTTGAGATAAAATACCATCCCTCCGGTACTTTTCCTGTCATCGACATCACCGGCTAAGTCACTGTCGGTGAAACCGACCAGTTCTTCAGCTTCATTTCCTCTTTCGTACTGGATCCCATGGCTCGTCGTTCCCTTTATGTAACGAAGGATGTGCTTCACCGTCTGCTGTTGCAAACAAGTAGGCTTCTCCATGTGACGACTCACCATGCCAACTGCATATGAGATGTCAAGTCGGGTGTGGGTTAGGTACCTGAGGCACCCGATGACACGCCTGTACTCCGTGGGATCCACTGGGGTTCCTTCTGCATCTTTCCCGAGTTTTAACTTCGCCTCCATCGGATACTTGCTCGGGTTGCAGTCCGCCATCTTGAACTGCTTCAAAATTTTCATCGCGTAAGCCGACTGCTTCAGCGTGACAAATTCCTTCTTCTGATCGACCTCGATGCCGAGGTAGTATGAGAGTAGTCCGAGGTCGCTCATCTCGAACTCCTTCATCATTTGCTTTTTGAATCCATCAATGCCTTCTTCACTGGATCCAGTCACGATCAGATCGTCGACGTACACACCGACGATGAGGGCATCCTCTCTTGAGTTCCTCGTGTAAACGGCTTGCTCCTGGGAACACTTCTTGAAACCAAGACTCTTCATACTCCTGTCGAGTCGAGTGTTCCATGCGCGTGGTGCTTGTCGCAGCCCATAAAGAGCTTTTGACAACATGTACACCTTGTGTTCTGCGGTCTTATCGACGAAGCCTTCTGGCTGAGCAACGTAGACTTCTTCTTCCAATTCACCATTTAAGAACGCTGATTTGACGTCCAGGTGATGGATTTTCCAGCCTCGGTGAGCTGCGAGGGCTAGGATCAGCCTGACCGTGTCGAGTCTGGCTACTGGAGCAAAAACTTCCTCGAAGTCTACTCCCTGCTTCTGCACGTAGCCCTTTGTAACCGATCTGGCCTTGTGCTTGAGGACCTTTCCTTCTGAGTCCTTCTTGAGCTTGTAGACCCACTTCAGACCAATGGACTTGTTACCTTTTGGAAGGTCGACCAGGTCCCATGTCTGATTCTTCTCAATGGACTCTAACTCTCGCTTCATCGCTTCTTGCCATTCCTTCTCGGTGGCTACCTCATGATAGCTGGTTGGTTCCTCTTCACTAACCAGCAGGAGTTCCACCGGGCTCAAATCAAGCTCTCGCGCTTCTTCGTAGACGTCGGACAAGGTATGGTACCCTCTTGGTCCGTCCTTGATCGATGAGTCTCCCGAGCTGGTTCCTCCCGAACTAGCTGTCATTGGGATTGTGGTGCTCATTCCTGATCCTGGGTTGGGCGAGTCTGGTGGTGAGCTGGTTCCAGACGTGCTGCTTCCAGGAGAACTGGTTTCCGTTGAGCTGGGCGTAGTTAGTCCTTGGAAGGGAATCTCCCCCTCTTCCTGCTCGACCGCCTCATCCTTTTCGAGGATGATTTCCACCGAGTTTTGTTCGGGCTCTCCATTCTCGTCTCGCCAGTCCCACTTTTTCTATCCTTCGAACACGGAGTCTCTGCTCACATGCACTTTTCCGCGTCGGGGGTCGTAAAACCTGTGTGCCTTGCTTCCTTCTTCGGCGCCAAGGTACACCATCGGCTGACTCCGATCATCGAGCTTATTAAGGTGTGGTCCCACAGTCTTCACGTGTGCGGTGCACCCAAACACCTTCAAATGCTCTAGATGAGGTTTCTTCCCTTTCCATGCTATGTAAGGGGTGCGCTCGCCTAGCGCCTTCGTCGGTAGACAATTTAGCACGTAGACCGCATGTCGTACTGCTTCTCCCCAGAATCTCACCGGGACTTGCATGCTCTTTAGCAAACTCCTTGCTGTGTCCATGACGGTTCGATTCCGTCTTTCCACCATGCTGTTCTGCTGAGGCGTGTATGGTGCGGTGAGGTGTCGCTCTACACCTTCTTCTCCGCAGTACTCTGCAAAATTCTGAGACGTGAACTCGCCTCCTCGATCTGTTCGCAGGGTCTTCAGTCTATGTCCAGACTAGTTCTCCACGAGCCTCTTGAACTTCTTGAAGACTTCAAGGGCTCCACTCTTCTCTTTTAGCGTATAAACCCACATCCAACGGCTGTAATCATCAACAAGTAAAAAGAAGTACTTGTTGCCGGCTAGGGTAGCCGGGGTGATTGGACCACACAGGTCAGCGTGCACCAGTTGGAGGGGTCGCTCTGCTCGGAACTTCGCCTTGATCGGAAATGGCACTCTTGCCTGTTTCGCGACCATGCAACATTCGCAGAGCTGGTTGGGGTGCTCAATATTTGGTACCCCAAGGGCCATCTTCTTATCTCCCATCATTTTGAGCGCGTGGAAGTTTACGTGCCCAAGTCGTGCGTGCCACAACCAAGCTGGGTCTTCTAGGGACGCCATTAAGCAGACGGGTTGGCCTGTCTCCAGGAGTATCTTGTACAACCTGTTCGGCGTTCGCTTCAACTTCGGGATGTAGTACACCTGATTCAGCAGGCGTTGTTCCCCATTCTTGCACTGGAACAGGATGGACCCTCTTCCTCTGATTTCGATGATCGATTCATCGCCGAATTTCACGTTCCCTGTGATCTTTTCATCGAGCTCTTTAAACTTAGCTCGATCTAGACATTCTTCTCTTCGTCTACGAGGAGGTTCGCAATAACCTTGTCCTCGATAAGCATGACCATCTCGGTGGTCATCTTCTCCGGGATGGGTCTCTTCTCGGCCATCATCAGCTCGGGCTCCGGGCTCGACTTCACGTCGACTTACTCCTCCAAGTCGGTCTTCTCTCTGACCGGTTCTCGCCCGGGCTCAGCGTCGATCTCGCCTTCGACGCTCGTCTCCTCGTCTCTCTGCACTTCAACGTTTCTCTCCTGCTGGGCGAACATCAGCATTTGCTCGTCTTCGTGGAATTTTGTCAGATTCGCTTCATCGCCGTGCTTGTTACTACAGCATTCCGATGCATAGTGCCCGAGCTTATGACAATTGTAGCACTTCACTGTGCTCTTGTCTCTTCGGGCCGTGGTGCTTTGCTGGAGGGGTGAGCTACTGCCGCGACCTTGCAAGTCATGACCTCTCCCTCGTCCTCGGCCTCTACCACGTGCTCGACGAGCTTGAAGAAAACTCAGCTCAATGATTCTTGTTCTGCTTGGCCACCCATTCTTTATGAGTTAGCAGGAGGTGCTTCTCCTCTTCATTCTTCAGCGTGATGTCTCCCATTTGCTTAGCCATCGATTCTTGGCTTGCTAGCAAATTCTCAAACTCTACAAGTGATGGTTGAACGGGCCATCCTTGTACAACAATCACGAAGCTTCGATACTCCGGTCTCAACCCGTGGATGATGATCCTCTTCATACGAGCTTCTCCGATGACGGACTTCGGATTAAGATCGCTAATCTCACGACATATCGACTTGACCTTGTGGAAATATTGAGCAATCGTCACGTCGCGTTGTGAGATCGATAGTAGCTCGTTCTCCAGGAGCTGTAGCCTCGCATCATTCTTCCTTGAGAAAAGCGTCATGAACGTCTCCCATGCTACTTTGGGCGTCTCGTCGTCTCGAATGTGCTCCAATATCTCTTCTTCAACGGTGGTCTTCAGGGCAAACATCGCTTTGCCTGCTTTGATTTTCCATTTGCGTAAGATGCCGTTAGCATCTACCTCCGGCGGCGTAGTTTCGCTTCCGCCAACGACCTCCCAAAGGTCGTGCCCTTGCAAATAGTGTTGGGAATCATGTCTCGGATTCCTTGAAAATTATCACGAATTGTACCTCCGAACCGTCCGGGTAACATTTAAAAATTAATTTAAAGCGGAATAACTTGTTATCTGTCCAACGGTCCGGATATCGGATAATAACCATTTCCCAAGATCTGATTGCATTTATTAACCCAATGCATAAGGCCGTACCTCTTTTGACGACTTCTGGCTGCGCGTTCTGAATCGGGCAGGGCTCCGCCAGTGCTGAGGGAAACTCCCGTGATCTTCCAGGATATTCTCCTGGAATCCTCGTACCGAAGCGTAGGCTTCGCCGGCAGGACTCCGTCGCAAAATTTTAACTGATGGTTCTTTTTAAGCTTCCGGAGAAATAGTCTCGTAAGCCGAACCAGAAAAGAGAGATCAGAGAGAAAATTCGCAGACCCTAAAGGAGAGGGAGAGTTCGAATTTTTCTCTGGGGAAATGTGTGAAAAATGTGTAGAATGAGCCTCCTATTTATAGGCTCAAACCGTAACCGAATTGGAGAAATTTCCTCCCTAATTTTCGAATTTCATATATTAAATATAATTAATTATCTTAATCCAATGGTCCAAATTTAGTCTCATCTAAATCCAATGGATATAATTAATTAGGGATTTAATTAAATAAGAAAGATTAGGATAAAATCAAAAATCCAATCTTATCTTCTTATCTTTATAAAATTCGAATTATATATATATATTAAAATTCGAATTATCATTATCTAGATCCAACGGTTGAGATAAATCTTTAAACCGATCTAATGGCTCAAATTAGTTTCGCATAAAATCAAATATAAAAAGATTTATTAAAAACAATTTCGAATTTATCCATAAACCATAATTCATAAAATATATAAATATATATAATTAATTAATTTTCAATCCGACGGTAAAGATTAAATCTTAGACCGATCTAACGGATATAATTAATTAACCAAATTCGAAAAATGAAACTTGGTCACCAAGTTATTAATTTCGAATTTATCAATATCCTAATCCAACGGTTGATATTAAATCATAACCGATCCAATGGATTAAATTGATTTTAGGGATTTGATAAAATACCAAAACATTTGGTACTTATGCCGCAAATATGGAAAGACCAAATCATACCATTCGAATTTATCTAGTGTTTCATATTATGAAACCCTAATTCGAATTTACACATATAAATATATATTTTTATTTATTAATATAAATCTATTAATTAATTATTAATAAGATATTAATAATTAAATCCAAATAATTAAATTATATTAATATTTCCTGATCTCAATATCACACATTAAAATGTCATGGTTCCACACCATCATTTAAATTCGTGACATGTGATTTAATTTCAAAGTTCATCGAACCGATCACAAACTTAGAAAATCCATAAATCACTAACCGTAAGTCGAAATGATTTGGTTCAAAAAGCAAAGTTACTTAGAATTTAATTTCCAACAACATGATGCTGAGAGAAAATATAAATTCTAATTTTCTTTTATCAGTTAATTTCGTGTACCAAAATATGGTACTTTTGCCACGCTAACGATAAAACTATCTTACGTCTGCCACTGACCTTTCGGTTTTATAAGTCAAGCCAAATGATTAATTATTATCCAGAATGTATTTTAATCACGTACGTATCATCCGTTACGGAGCTATCCTGGGGACCATGGACCCGTATCACTTAAGCTCCAACGAACTGCGAGTTGTTCGTCAAACCTCGAAGTGATTCCACTATAGACCCGAGGCTGCACTCTTTAGTGATCCGTTATATATTATTCCCTTTATAACAGCAGGGTGTCCATTGATACAATCAAATTCGGGTTATTGATCTTTCACTTGATGATCCACACACGAGCAGGCGGTTTCTACCGTTATGCCTCTCATTGCATTTTCATCCTTGACTCAGTCAGTAATATTATGAGTAACCCACTTATGGTTTCGATTCATAAGTTGCGCACGGGTACCTCTCACTTCTCACCACCGACAATCAAGGGAATCATCATCACTCTGAAGAGAGCTGTGTGGTGCCCATGTCTATGACCAAGCTACCCTTACTGCTGACTATCATGTTCCCAAAATAATAGTGTTGGGAACAACGGTAATATTTCGTGTTCTTTAACGGTTAAATCAAAGAACAATCAAGCCAGCAGCTTGGACTCAAGATCACTCAAGACTTAGATCGAATATCCATTTGATCATCTACTAGTGACTCAACTCCAAGTTATCAGTGACAGTCTTATATGATAACTTCCGGAGTTTAAGTCAAGTCCAGTCCAGTCCAGTATGAAGACACTTCATACTTAATGCACTTCTAGTGAGTGTGACACACACAAAATCCAGAATAGGATTGTCACTTAGTCACATTAATGACCTTGTACGATTAATGGGCTCCCACCCAGTTAATCAGGTCACGAACATTTTAAGTTCATTTATTATGATTATTAATTCTTCTTCACATTGACTATGTTGTGATAATAATTCATAATTGCATCCTTTATGAACTAAGGATCAAACATTCTATTTTACTCTACCAGAAACTATAATAAGATTATCATAATAAGTATCATCTTTATTCAACGACTTGTCATAATCTTTTACAAATGGATAAAATATCTTGTTTAAGGACACATATGTCCAACAAATAGGACATCATGCATGTTGCCCACGTGTTGTAGTTGTTGCTGTTGAGTTTCTTGATTCCTCCGACAACTTGGAGATCACCCATCGTGTTGGCGGTACCTCAACACAAAGAAAACTCACACAAAAAAAAATCTCGAGAAATCGTTTCTAATGTGGAAGATCAGGCGGAACCGCAACCACAGAGCATACTAAGAGTTTCAAGAGACTTGACAACAACACTCACAACCCCACTCTGATACCAAATGTTGGTCCCGCGATTTGATCGATGCCGAAAAATACGCCGAAATCGGAGATTCACACGCTCACAATATAGAAACGACAAAGAAGAATACAAACCCCACTCTTAAATGGAGTCACACCACTATATATACATATATATTAGTAATAATATATGTGAGAATTCTCTCTGAAGATCAAATTGGAGTTGTGTGTTAAAACACTAAGATACATGATGTTTATATAGGTAGAGAAGTACTTGTAAAATTACTACTTTTATCCTTACAACTTGCCCTTACAACTTGGGCATCAAGTAAATGCCATCACATAATAAAATATGATAGGATAAACTTGCTGAAGGAGACCCACTTGCTCAGCAAAAACGTCATGGCTTACGATTATAGTGATGACAGCGGCAATTGTGTCACACCCGACAAACAAAAAAAATTGTGGTAGCGGTTTCATTACCGATCTACGACAAACGGAGAAAGGGCACGAGCATGAAAAACAAAAGATGAAGGTTGGAGACATCACGTGGTGTCGGCGGGAGCATAAATGCAATGAAGTCTTTTTTCAGCGACAACTTTGGCGATGACACGAGCGTGGCGATGGCGGCGAACTCGCATCACGAACCGACAATTAAAATTCGAGGACGAATTTCCTCAAACCCGGAGAGGATGATGCGGCATGATGATTAACTCCACGTGCATGGAGCATGCAAGTGGTTTCTCAGCTCTACTATTACAGCATTATTATTTTATTTTCATTTATATTTGCATCTTTATTATTTGCTGTGACTTTGTTTTATTAGTTGGACTATTTCTCCTTTATTTTCTATCGCTGCACTTTGTTAGGCAATTAGTTAGGTTTTATTTTATTCGCACTATATTTATTTGACGTAAACATGTACAGAGGGAGATTATTAATATTATGAATAGAAAAAATCGATCTCTTTTGATCAAGAGTGTTTTCTGTTTTTCCTATAAACCGAGTCTACATCAGTAATGATGCGATGCGGATATTTAAGTTTATTTTATGTTTTAATTAGTTTAATAATTATTTATTTGTTTCTCTTTTTGGGTAGAGAGATCTAAGGAGGTTGTTCCTTTTTTCTCTTGCTTTCGGTTTAGCCCTTGACTATTATAGAGGTTGCCTTCGATTAAATTCATTAGTGATTGATTAAATAGAATTCGAGCTCTCTGCTTGTTAAAAGTCGAATTTTTATTCGCATAGACGCGTTCTTCAATCTCCATATTTCTCCTCTACATCACTTTCGAAGGATTAAATTCCTAATATTTTTGAATTAAGAGAGGTATATTCTTAAAACTTTATTTTTTGAAAATTAAAATATTGGTATATTCCTAATTTTTTTTAAATAAATAAAATACAAATTCTTAGAGATAAACCCATTTTTGGCGTCGTGTATACCGAGATAAACCCATTTTTTAATAATAGAATGCATACATGAATTCACGTAGTGATAATGAAAATCCATCCCAAGATTCGCATAACGTGATTCACATTACCTCATAGACGATATATATATATAAAAAAAAAATTGAACTCAACCAGATCATTTTAAAGAAGTTGACGGATGGTTCACAAGTTTCAAGCGGTGTGCGTTCGCGACGGAGAACCACCGCTCGCCGAGGGAGGACGTACCGAGGGCTTGGTCCGGGCCGGCTGCGGGGAGCCTCAAGCTTAACGTAGACGCGGCTTGGGACAGGGAGACGGAACGGGCAGCGGTGGGAGCAGTTGTCCGGGACCACCACGGTCGGGTTATGGGAGTCATGGCTTCTTTTGTCGACCGTGTAGACTCGGCACTCACCGGAGAGTGCATTGCAATGCGACGGGGGCTTCTCTTCGCACGCGAACGGGGGTGGAAGATCGAGCATGCCGAGACGGATTGCTTGCGGGCTTCCCACCTCACCAAGGCACGAGACTCGTTGGGCTTGCAAGGTCCGATTATTGCGGAGGTGCAGGAGCTCGGCCGAGAGCTAGGCGGAACCGGAGAGTGGATTTGGGTTCCACGGGAATGTAACGAGGTGGCTAATGCTTTGGCCAAGAGACGTCTCTCTTCTCTTGTTTTGGACCTTGTGTGTCCTTATTGCCCGGAGTGGCTTGTAGCAACAGTGTTGAGGGATTCTCCTCCCCAACTCCTTTGATTAAATAAAATCAAATTGCTTTAAAAAAAAACTCTTGAATTGTTGTTGGACTTGTCTTTAATTTTTACTCTTTTCAATGCAAATGGAATGTTGAAATTGGTAGGCTTCACGACAGTGTTAGTATTCGTGGTATTTGGTCTCCAGAACAAAATATTGATCAATTGATGGTGATCAACTGAATTACCTTCAATGTACAAAGTATGATGAGTAACTAAATATTCAAATTAATTGGTTTTAGATCCTTCATCTCTAAGTATGAGATCGGTCAACTCGAAGTTTGACGTTTCAGTCACTTTGTCAAATTACCTTGTGTTTTTATACTTAGTGGCTATTAAAGATTCTTAAATAACTATTCAATGTGGGATTTATTTAGGGTTTCGGGTTTGAAAAAAGAAATTGGATTTTAAACTCATTTTCACCCCTTATCAAAAGCCCTTCCCTATATGCCGAGCCATGCGATCATAATATGATTTTCGGTCCAATGACTGTCCGAAGCTATTTGATATTTTGTGAGTTTAAGCCTGACTTGGCTCAACTCCTAGCAGAGATCTCCACACCAGGGATCTCCCCACCAGAACTTCCCCTAGCAGAGAAGAGCCCGAGCAGAGATCTTCTTAGCAGGAGTTCTCCTACCAGGAAATTCCCCACCAGAGATGGGTCCGACCAGAGCTTCCTCCTAGCAGGAAAGGACCCGACCAGAGATGCTCCTACCAGAGATGCCCCTAGCAGAGATGGGGGGGAGCAGAAGTTGCTCCCTAGCAGAAGAGCTCCTACCAGGAGTTCCCCGAGCAGAAACACACCCTAGCAGGCTTGCTAGGGACACACGACCAGAAGGTTCCAAACTTGAAGAGCAAGTTTGGAGATTTGATTTGATTTGGTTTCCTGATTCTGTTAGGATTCAAATTTAAACGTAGAAGATTTGATTAAGTTTATTTTAGGAAGTTTATCTAGGCTTTCGATTTCTGGTCTCCTATAAATACGTGTGTTAGTGTTTATTTTTTGTAACTCCATTATTGCAATTTTGCCTTCGATTAATCAGAGAAGTTTATCTCCCAAATTCTCTATCTTTGTTTCCTAGTTCTTCTGAGTTTTCTTTTGGCAGATCCACTCCCATTGGGAACCAACATATTTCACATTAACATTATTGCAGCGAAAGTAATATATAAATTAATGAAAAATATTAATAGTAAATAATGTAAAATTTTAATTTCTAATGGCTATCCCTTCCCTTTACTATTTTGCAGCACCTTACAACATTATATCAAAGTTATCGTGAATAATTTTTCGGTGGGTAAAAATTTAAAAATATATACATATATTTTGCTCCAAAACTATTCTTTGATGTGTTGAAATTGATAATAAAAATAATATAAAATTTGAAAATCATTTTTGAGACAATTAGGTTTAAAGCCACGAAGACAATTCGAACTGGTACTATATAAATTATTGAAATAATACTAATAAAAATAATATAAAATTTGAAAATCATTGACTTGGGACAAACATTTAATGAAAAATCAAAATTAGCTATGAGCAGAATTATATTTTTGAGACAATTAGGTTTAAAGCCACGAAGAAAAATATGCCGTCACTGCTGATTAATTTTTGTACTTGAAGAATGAAGAAAAAGATTAGGTATTTACGGTGTAGGCAAAAATATACATAATCAGATTTCTAAAAGGGATAATTGTAGCAAAAGTATCAAGAAGTACCTAGCAACATATTCCAAATTTCATTTTTTTCGTGGCAAAATTTAAAATAAAAAATAAAAAATTGTTCCTCTCAAATTCCAACCTTTAGTTTCAATTTTATTTTGTTAGCCCTAACGTTAAGTATCACATGTCACACTCCTCTTAGTTTAGAATGTTAAGTATCATATCTCACACTCCTCTTAGTTTAGAATGTTAAGTATTACTTGTCATAAGACTTAAAACTTAAAGTCCATTTACGGAAACGTAACGGGAGTTGACGGAGACGATATTTTAAGACTTTGACATGTGGAATGTACGACAATAAGCTTCTTGAGGTACTCACGTAGACGCTCAATTTAGGAGTGAAAATAGCGGTATTTCGATGCGTTCAAGGCACTAAGAGACGAAGTTTCTTGCGGCGACAAGAGCGCTTGCTTTTAGAAGGTGAAGGACGACGGATTCTACTTAAGCAGGGATAATTTTTCGTGGTTTACTGCTAAATTTTATGTGGTTTAATAATTAGCCACGGTAAGTATCCATGTGATAATTTTAGTTTCTCCCCACTGTCGTGCAGAGTGTTTTCTTTTTCTTGTTCGTTTCTTCGTTTAGTGTTTTGGTGTAGCGATTGTTGGAATTATAACCTGGATCGGATATTTACGTACGTTAAGAATGGTTTACGTGCATGGGTGCAAAAGTGAAGCTGGTGTTGAGGGCGATTTGCACCACCCTCTTTCAGTCACAAAGATAATCACAAAGACTCCTCGCTTCGGGATTTCCCTAGCTCGTCGCTCATTGGAATTTCCTCGGTATTCTTCTCCTCCTCTCGTTCTAGATGACGGAATGTCTCTTCTGTCCCTATTCTCCCTTCTCTCGAGCTGCTTTCCTCTACTTCCGCCTTCGTGGATCTTCTTCTGGGCCAGCGTTTCCTCCTCTATCTCCATGAAGAGCATCGCTCTGTGGAGGGCGTCCTCGATTGTCGACGGACGCATCTTGATCAACTCCTCGCGGAAGGGGGCCAAGTACCATAATCCGTGCTTCAGTGCCTGGATTGCGACGACGTCATCGAACCCCGAGACTCTGACCATGACGTCTTTGAATCTTCCGACGTACTGTCGGAGGGTTTCTTCTCGTCCCTGCGAGAGATTCCACAAGGTTGTGACGGTCGCCTCATTCTGCACATACAAAGAATAGTGCCGCAAAAAGCATGCGAAGAGCTCATCGGAGTCGCCATTGGATTGCGGTGGAAGCTTCGCGAACCAATCGCTGGCTGGGCCTTGCAAGCTTTCGACGAAGAGGTGACACAGATGGCTTCTAGCTTTGCCTCCTCGCCCCCTATGCGCTCTGGTGCGATCCAGATAGACTTCACGTGGGTATTCGGGTCCGATGTCCCCTTATACTGCGAGAGGCTGACCTTCGGCAATTCTCCTAGCTCCACGATGCGAATCTTCGCCGAGAAAGGAGTGATTCTGGCCTCCTTGACCAACCTGTCAATCTCAGGCTCCGCGCTCGTCGCTTTGTGCACCTGTGAAGCCACGTGGCCCATCTTTGCCTCCATGCTCGAAGACATCTCCTTCATCGCTTTTCGGACCTCCTCTTGGACTGTTGCCGCTATAGTGGTTGCCAAACCCCCTTGCGGATTCGTCGTGGTTAGCGGTGTGGCACCGGCGGCATTAAAGAGGTCTCTGTTTATTGGTGGCGCCTGCGGTGTCAGATTCCCTTGCTCTATTCCAGTTGGGGTTCTTCCTTCTCCTTGAGCGGAAGATCCTGCAATTGTGCTCTCTAGACCTTCTCTTCTTCGATCTGCGATCGCGTGATCAAAGAGGGCGGCGAGTTTCTTGTTCCTCTCTTCTTGTTCTTCTGCTTTCCTGGCCGCTTACTCGGCCATCCTCATCGCTTCTGTCGCTTTTGCCGCGGCTTCGGCCAACTGCCGCTGGAATCTCTCCATGGTTGGGACCTTGTCCCCTTCGTTGCTGATAACGGTGTTGTTCGATGACATCTCTGCTCCTTCAAATTCCTGGCTGTGAGATAGAAAGAAACAAACGCCCCTCGGTGGGCGCCAAACTGTTGAGGGCGATTTGCACCATCCTCTTTCAATCACAAAGATAATCACAAAGAACAAAATAATAATAATGAACAGTGAATATCTCTGATTTATTATATTCGCGATAAGGACTCTGTTTCTTCCGTTGAATAGCTGGACAATTGAAGGATGGAATTATAATGAACTCTCCTAAGACTCTTTTCCGATCTCAAACGCTTTTTACTCTCACGAATACGCTCTTTCTCTCTAAGGTTTCTCACGGGATCAATTTTTCGAATCTTTTCTCATGAGGTTTACATGCATATTTATAGGCTTAAGGTTTCTAGAATTTGTTTTCCTTCTTGTTCCTTCAATCTCGCTAGGGTTTCCTTCCTTCTCGTTTGATTCGTTGCTGACCTTCCTTGAATACGCTGATCTTCCCACGATTTCCTTAACTGATTGACTGATTCTCCACAATTTGCGGTATTTTGACTTCCTCCTTCATTTAATTCGACGAGTTTTCGCGATGAGCTTCTTCTTCATGGATTCTTCATCGAGGTGCGATGAAGTATTTCATCGCAGATTACTTTTATGCTGGGTGAACTTCGTCGTGGGTTGAACTTCCTTGCGGTGGGCTTCGTCGCGATTCACTTCCTCGAGCAACCTTGTCGAGAGAACCATATTATCTCAGGCCCTTCGTCAGAGCCTCTCTTTGCCCCTATTCGACGTCGTTTTACGCCATAATGACACGTGTTGTGTTGTGGATGGATTTAACGAGTTAGTCCCCCATTTTATCAAGTGTAAACACTTGGTAAAATAAAATATAACTTCTCCGCGATCAGTCTTACAAATCTTTTTCGACGAGCCTTTCTGCGATGAACTTTTGCGATGGGAACTCTTGCCAAGAAGCCTTGTGATGGACTACCCTATCAAGGACCTTCCGTATTCCTGACAAATCCTGCACTGGGCCCCACACCGATTCGTTTTCCCAGGCTGTCAGTTTCGAATCCTTCGCACATCCCTTCAGCATGAAATGCTCCCTTTTCGCACTCGAGTGCTTTTGTGATTTGCAACAGCTTCTTGATCGACGCCATTGATGAGTTCGCACGCTTTCAATCTGGGTCGTTGGATCAATACGCGCCTCTTCACTTCCCTTTCCCCCTCTTCTATAAATTCAGGATTTCGGCCTCCTTTCATCATAATTTTCGCAAACTCTCTCTGAACCGTTCTTTCGATTTTGTTCCTCTGTTCTTACCTTCATTCATTCATCCTCAGATCCTTCCCTTTTTTTCTTCTAGACGCTTCAATGGCCCCCTCTGGTCCTGGACCGATCTTCAAAACTCGAAGCCCTCCCTCCATCATGACGGCGGAGAGGTTGCAGTTCATCGCGGACAATTTTCTGGATTCGGAGTCTTTCCGGGCGCGTCTCCCTTACGAAGGTGAACTCGCTGACACGCCTCAAAGCAACTACGTGTGTCTCTACGAGTCATTCTTCCGAGTCGTTGGGCTTCATCTTCCGGTGCCGCACTTGATCGTGGCTTTCCTCTACGCCTTCGGGGTCCCAATCACCCAGGTGAGCCCTAACACCACCCGCCTCCTCCTGTGCATGCTCGCCCTTGCATGCGAGCAGAAGGTGGAGCTCACGCTCTCAGATCTGATGCGCCTCTTCAAGTTCTCCCGGAATTCGAATAACTTGGGCCGCTTCTCCATCTCCCATCGCGTTCGGCCGCATATCTTTGAGAACTCGCCGTCGGACGAGTCCGGCTGGGAGAACAAATACTTTTTTGTTAAGGTGGACAGCACCACCTTTGGTCCCCATCACTATTTCCTGCCGAGGGAGTGGGTCCTCTAGGGAGTGGATCTCCCTCGATTTAAGGCCGAGGAGAATAAAGAAGCCGAAGCGCGGTTCAAGAAGATCCACGCCGCTCTCCTCGCCAACCCTCGACGAGATTAGAGTAAGGACTTTGGGGATCAGCGTATTGAGAAATCCGGCATTTATCAGCTGGCTCAGATCTTCAGGCCGTATCCCGACGCTCTTTTCCCGGAAGGATTTTCTCGCGAGCCCGTTCCGGAAGGGTGTCCTGTGGCGCGGAAGAAAACTGCTCCCAAGCCGAAGAAGAAATCCACGATGGATTCCATCGTCGACAAGGAAGGTGCTCCCGTCGAGCGGGAGCGAGCCGCACAGAAGTCGTCGAAGTCTCAAGCGAGACCCGACGCTCCTCGGGCAAGCATCCGATCGAGGATGTTCGCGACGAGCGGCGAACGAAGTCTAAGGTGGACTCCATCGCTCGTCACCCGACGGAGGCTCCTCGCTCCTCGAAGAGACGTGGACCCTTCTGCTCTTCGCTCCTCGGGAATTTCTTCTCGAGAAGAAAGCTCTTCGGGCAGGCGGTCTGTTGAGGAGACATGCGATGCTCCTCTCGCGAAGAAGGCTAAGATCTCTGCCCCGGCCATCGAGTCCGAAGCTGCTACTCCGGCCCGGGAAGCTGTGAAGGAGGTTCCGGGCACCGTGCCGTCGGGTGAAGCTGAGACGATGAAAGAGGTGCCGAGCGGAGGTGCGCATCCTTGTAGGGGCCCAAGGAAGAGGATGGAATTCTTTGAGGATTTCAGTGGTCTGGCCGTGGCGCCAAATGCTCCCCCTCCGCCCGCCATGGGGGACTGAAAGCTCTCTCCCTTCTTCAATTCTCGAGGCCACGACTCAACTTTCTCTGCAACCGCCCCGGGAGACTTCCGTCGAAGCGGTGCAGGATTCTGCTGTTGACCTTGTATCTTTGACTCAATGTTCGGCCAAGGAAACCCTTACTCCGAACGAAGAAGTCCAAGAGCCCCTCGACAGAGAACGAGATCAAAGATATGCTCTAGAGCTCGTCGAGGGAGAGGCATCCTTCAAGGATGTTCCTTCTGGGCCGACGATTCCTGCTGACGTGCTCGGCGTTGAAGTCCCTGAGGACTTGGAGGCTCCGCCGGTATCTGAGCCAGCCAGTACCCCTACCCTCAAGGTCTCTCTTATTCCCCCTCTCGGCACTCTTGTAACATCATCAAGGGGAGATAATCCTTCGCGCCGAGATGCGTCTCCTCCTCCGGATAACTCGGCGCAACCTTCTTCTTCACCCCGAGATCTCGGGAAGGCATTTGCTGGCTCATCCTGGGTTCAAGCTCGTTTTCCTGCCACGCCATCTCCAAATGCACCTCCTGAGGATTGGGAGACTTACTCTTCCATTGCGTGCAGGGGTCTCACTTTGGGAATCGCAAGCTCGTACGGGGTCGTCGATCCTCTCGATGAGTTCGTGGGTTATTTCGAAAGGACTTCCCATATCTTCCGGGGGATAGCTCTGTTGAACTACGTGATCATCTCCGAGCGGCAGTCTACTACCAAGGCTGAGGGAGAGGCGCTCCAGCTCTCGGCGAAGCTTGCATCGGCTCAGGGTCAGCTCGAGATTTCTGTTTGCAATGAGCATAAATTTTATGAGCAGGTCGATGAGCTCTCATCGGACTTCGATGAGGCCAAGGCCGCTTTGGAGTTGGAGGCTTGACTACGTCGGGTCGCCGAAGCTATACTCATGGAGTTGAGGCGCTTCTTCCTCGCTGTTAAGGAAGAGTCCCTCACCGAAGAGCAGGAGCGTTCTCGCCGCACAGAGGCGGGTCTTTCCGAGGAGCTTTGGCAGAAGGCTGAGCGCCTTACCCGGATTAGCGAGGCCGTCGGCACACCTCTCGACGAGGAAGATCGCCTGGTGTCCCGGGTTAAGATTGCGCTGAAGAGGCTCGTTGAGGACCTTGAAGCTGCATAGGCCGAGGCGGTCGAAGAGCGTCATGGACGAGATTGTCTGTTTGAGAACACTCAAGCCAAGTTGGGGCGTTCCTCGGCGAGGTTTGATTTTCTCGATCAGTCCGTTAACGCCCACCGCCTGGCCGCCGCTTACCAAGCCAATATTAGCTTGGCTGAGGGAATTCATTCTTCGGCGTCCGTCGAGAGTCTCAGAACTCGCTTGTTCGTGGTATGAACTCCGCGACAAGCATCGGGCCGAAGCGGGTGAGCTGGACAAGAAGGCCTTCAGGGACCCTAGTTCTCCGCCGCTATCCCCCTGCAGGCCGCCGGTCATCGACAGTCGGCGGGTCGAGGGCCTTGTTCTGGAGGGAGCTTCTCTCGAGCCTTCATCGCGCGGCGAGTATGGCTCGAACATCGAGATCCTGGCGCCTCCGGAGCCCATGGTATAGTACGGCTCCTCGAAGCTTTACCTCCTCTCTTTTTTTATCTGTATTGTTATTATTATATGTTTTTTTTAACAATGCACTTCTATTTGTAATCCGAGCGTTTCATCAAATCAATGAATACATTTTCGGACTCTCTTTTCTTTTCTTCGCAGGGCTTCTTTATCATTTTCTTCGTACGTCCATCTTAAATTTCCCTCACAGGCCGAAGGTGGTACTGGTGCTCTTTGCCCTGAGGCCTCTTTTCTCAACGATGGAAAAACTCGCGAGACGGCGGAAGGGTTAGCGTCGGCTCTGGACCTAGCGAGGGGGTCCTCGGAGAATGAAGTTGCTCCTCATGAGACTGTAGAGGTTAAGCTCGCCGAGTGCAGGGCAGAGTGCGACGAAGATAGGCGCCTCCTCGCTATTGCCGAGGAATCCCTCATCGAGGAACGAGAGCGTTATCATCGGTGCGAAGAGAGACTTACGGCGCAACTTCGGTAGAAGGACGGGCGTCTCGCCCGGATTGCCTAAGCCATAAACTTGCCACCAGGCCAGGAGGAGCAGATCTATTTCCACGTCAAGGCCGTGCTGAAGAAGTTCACCGAAGACCGCGACGCGGCCAGGAGCGAGGCGATAGAGGAGCATTTTGCTCGCATACGCCTTTACCTCCATGCGACCGACAAGTTGAGGCGTGCCTCCGAGAGTTTTGATGCTCTCGAAGAGACCATCCATACCCAGCGCATGTTGGGTGGTATCCTCTCGAACATCAGGCTCGTCGAGGGGCTTTCTTCTCGCTCGACCATTGGTGAGGCCCGGGCCGAATTGCCAACGTGGCGTAGGCTGGAGAAAGATTACATGGCTGACTTGACCGAACTGAAGAAGAAGGCTGCCAGCACTCCTGACTCTCCTCCGCTTTCTCCTTGCCATCCTCCGATCACTGATGAGGCGCGCTCGCCGGACCTCGACGTCCTTTCTTCTTCGTCGGGCACGGTATAGGGCAGTTAGCTTAGTGTCTTGTAGTTTTCCTTTTTCTTTTGGGTTGGTCCCTGTAATTTATTTATGATGAATGAATACAGATTTTCCGCTTTTCTTGCTTCTTCTCTTCATTGTGCCTCTTTACTCGCCGTAGTTTATTGTATTACTCTCGGCTTCTTCTTTGCAGGCCGAAAGTAACTCTGATGCTCCTCGCCCCGCGAGAACCTCTTCGAGTATGCTCTCAAGGTTCCCCGACGACGATCCTGCGCGCTTAGTTATTGATGACTTTCTTCGCCGATGCTGCGATATCATCATCGAGGATTGTGCCGACGTGGTTCTTCGCCAAGACTCTTTCGATGACGTCGCTAGACCGGAGGATTAGTCCTTGCGGGAATTGTAATATGTATATCTATAGGAATGTGAATAAGTGAATTGTAAATGATACTTTGTAGCTTATACTTTGAATCAAATGAATATATGACTTTTCTTTGCGAGTTTGCTTGTGGCTTTATGAACTTAATTATAAATGAGAATCGAAAATGATGTACATCTCTCCCCCCCCCCCCCCCCCCCCCCCTCTATTTTTTTTTTTAAAAAAAAATAGGGAGAAAAGAGTAGGGCTCCGGTAGAACGTCGTAATGATTTTCTTCGACCCTCTCGCCGTTTTTATTTTTGTAATTAGGCTTTCTCGCCCCTTTTATTTTGTAGCGGCACTCTCGCCGAATAAATTTTTTGCTCGGCACTCTCACCGAGCAGTTTCTCTTAGGCACTCTTGCCTATATTTTTTATTCGGCACTCTCGCCGTGGGCACTCTCGCCTCTTTTATTCTCTATTCGGTACTCTCACCGAGCAGTTTCTCTTAGGCACTCTCGCTTATATTTTTTATTCGGCGCTCTAGCCGTGGGCACTCTCGTCTCTTTTATTCTCTGTTCGGTACTCTCACCGAGCAGTTTCTCTTAGGCACTCTCGCCTATATTTTTTATTCGGCACTCTCGCCGTGGTTGATGTTTGTGGGCGTCGCTGGGCTTTATCGGGGACGCCGATTAGTTTCCACGATTCCGTGGGCACTCTCGCCACTTATCGCTCTTTTCTCGGCCGTCTCGCCGAGCAGTTTTCTTAGGCACTCTCGTCTATATTTTTTATTTATTTTCTCGGCACTCTCGCCAGTTTGGGTTTGCTTGGCACCCTAGCCGTATTTTTTTATTTCCTCTGCACTCTTGCCGGTTTGAGTTTGCTCGGCACCCTAGCCGTATTTTTTTATTTCCTCGGCACTATCACCGAGTACTTTTTTTATACTTAGTCCCTTTCGTCTTTTCTGTCCCCTTGAGCGAACTTCCCCCCTTACTTTCGAATCTGAAACTAAACAAAGAGCTATCTTGTGAGTCAGTTTTTTTTTTTTAAAGACGAGCCTCGTTAAACTCTTCGAGTCCCCCATTTGGGTGCGGCTAGCGAGGGAAGAGTACTCCACATCAATTTGATAAAGGCAGAGGCCATGCAAAATAAACCCGAACAAAAAAGGGTCGGAACTTCCCTAAATCGCAAAAGATAAAACTTAAGGAAAAAAGTACAAGTACGAAAGGAAAGAAAAGAAAAAACCGCGAGGCTACTGGTAAAACTTCTTCAAGTGTTTCACGTTCTAACTTCGTATTACTTTCGCGCCCTCGGTATTCTTAAGCTTGTAGACTCCTGGCTTGACGACGTCGGTGACTACGTATGGGCCTTCCCAATTCTGCCCTAACTTTCCAGCGTTCACATCGGCGGTGTTCTGGAAAACTCGTCGAAGAATAATTTCACCGACCTTGAACCTCCTCGAACGCACCTTCTTGTTGTAGAATCGTGTGATCGTGTTCTGGTAATTGGCGATGTGCGCGCTTGCTTGCTCGCACTTTCGTCGAAGTGGTCGAGCTGATGGAGGAGACTCTGATCGTTGGCTTCCTCGTCGCTGGGAGCTAGAGTTTGTCGAAGACTAGGAACTCCAACTTCTGCCAGGACCACAACTTCGACTCCAAAAGCTAAAGAGAAGGGGGTTTCGCCGGTCACGGAGTGAGGGGTTGTTCAATAAGCCCATAGCACTCCCGGTAGCTCGTCCTCCCACAACCTTTTCTTTTCGTCGAGCCTCTTCTTGATGTTGTCGACGATAGTTCGGTTGACTGCCTCGGCGTTCCCGTTGCCTTGGGGATATCGCGGTGTCAATGTGTTGAGCTTTATCCTCTATCGCGCGCAAAAGTCTCCGAACCTCTTCGAGATGAATTGAGACCCATTATCGGCGATTATATCTCTAGGCAATCTGAAGCGAGTGACTACGTTCTTCCAGACGTAACTCTCGATGTCGGAATCCTTGATGTTGGCGTATGACTCAGCCTCTGTCCACTTGGTGAAGAAATCCGTGACGACGAGCATGAACCTCTTCTGCCGCGTGCCGATAGGTATGAGGCCGACGATGTCCATTGACCACTTCATGAACGGGTAAGGCAATGATACCATGGAGAGTTCCTCCGGTGGGCAGTCGATCGCTGGAGCGTGCCGCTGACATTTCTCGCACTTCTTGGCATGGCTGATGCAATCGGCGACCATGGTCTCCCAAAAGAAACCTTGCCGCTTAGTCTTCTTCAGCTAGGATCGTTCGCCAGAGTGGTTTCCGCATTCCCCACTATGGTTTCTCGCATGACGTACTCAGCCTCTTTCTCGCCAAGGCATCTCAAGTAGAGACCTGCGAAGCTCTTCAAGTAGAGTTTGTTATCGAGGACAGTGTACTTGGAGCTCTTCGACATGATCTTCCTGGACTCCTGCGGATTCTCGGGCAGTGTTCCCTCGAGAATGTACTTCCGGAGGGGCGTTCGCTAATCTTCCGCTTCATCGTCGTCCACGACTCCTCGCTCCTCGCCTTCATCTTCGTCGTCCTCGATTTCGTTCACGTTGGCCTTGTCAGTGCCTGTTTCCTCGGCCTCTTTGTTTTCCTTAGATTTCTTTTTCACCGGGCCTTCCTCTCTCTTGATGCTCGGTTTCTCCACCGTCTCCACTGTGACCGATCTTAGTTCGCCGACTTCAGTCGTCGAACCCAGGCTTGCCAGTGAATCGGCGTGAGTATTGTCTCCTCGTGTCACCTGCATTAGGCTGAAGTAGTCGAACTTCCTCGAGAGAGCGTCAACTATTCCCGCATAAGCCTCCATGCGCTCGTCATTTTTCTCGTACTCCCCGTTGACTTGTTTTACCACCAACTGAGAGTTTGAGAAAGCGTGCAAGTTATTGAATCCGATCGCTAGGGATTATTGCATCCCGATGATGAGGGCCTCATACTCCGCCTCGTTGTTGGTGGAACGGTAGGCGAGATGACAAGCTTTTTCTATTATGTCTCCCATCGGGGAGATGATCCCGATCCCCACTCTAGATCCTTGTGATGTTGCTGACCCGTTAACTTGCAACCTCCAGATGCCAGCTTCATCACTCAGATCCACCGGCTCCTTTGGTAACTTGATGAGGAAATCAGCGAGTACTTAAGACTTGAGACTCGTCCGAAGCCTGTACTCGATGTCATATGCCCCAAGTTTGATTGACCACTTTGTGATCCTTCCTGATTGATTCGGGCTGTGGATGATGGAGCAGATCAGTCTGTCTGTCATGACGACGATGGTGGGGGCTTGGAAGTGATGCTTCAATCTTTTCGACGCATCGTACACCGCCAAGGCGAGCTTCTCGGGCTGCGGGTATCTTGTCTCGGCATCGAGGAGCTTTCTGCTGATGTAGAAGACTAGCTTCTGCTCTCCACTCTCTTCTCGTACAAGCACTTGGCTGATCGCGTGGTCAGACACGACAACGTACAAGTACAAAGGCTCTCCTGGTGTTGGCTTCGTCATGATGGGCAGCGTCGATAGATAAGACTTCAGCGTTTGGAAAGCCTCCTCGCATTTCTCGGTCCACTCGAATTTCTTATTCTTCCTCAATAATTCGTAGAAGAAGAGAGTCTTGTCGGCTGAGCGTGAGATGAAACGGGTCAGAGCGGCAATTCTCCCCGTCAATCTCTGAATCTCTCGCTGATTTTGAGGCGAGGGCATACTCTTGATTGCTTCGATCTGCTCGGGGTCAGCTTCGATTCCTCGCCGAGTGACCATATGGCCTAAGAATTTCACCGAGGACATGCCGAACGTGCACTTGGTGGGATTCAGCTTCATCTTGTGCTGGTTCAGAATTTCGAAGCATTCCTCCAAGTGCTCGATGTGCGCCGCTGCTTTCAAGGATTTGACGACCATATCGTCGATGTACAACTCTATGCTCTTCCCGATCTGCTTGTGAAACATCTTTGTTACCAGTCTTTGGTAGGTTGCTCCGACATTACTCAACCCGAAGAGCATGACTTTGTAGCAGTACGTGCCCCTCTCGCTGATGAAAACAGTCTTTTCTTCATCGTCCGGGTGCATCCTTATTTAATGATATCCGGAGTAGGCACCCATGAAGCTGAGAAACTCGTAGCCATGGGTAGCCTTGACGAGGCGATCTATAAGTGGTTCCGGGTAGCTGTCTTTGGGGCAGGCTCGGTTGAGATCAGTGAAGTCCACGCACACTCGCCACTTGCCATTCTTCTTCTTCACGACGACGGTGTTAGCCAACCACTCGGGATACTTCGCTTCTCGAATGGTGCCCATCGAGAGCAGTTTATCCACCTCGTCGTTGATGATTTTATTCCTATCAGAGGCCATTTTTCTCCTCTTCTGTATGACGGGTTTGTAACTCGGATCGGTGTTGAGGCGATGAGCTGCTACCGACGGGTCGATCCCCGGCATGTCTTCGTGAGACCAGGAAAAACTTCTCCGATTCCTCCTCAGGAAATTGATTAGCTGGGCCTTGATCTTCGGGTTAAGCTCAACACCTATACCGACGGTCCGAGCAGGATCAGACTCGTCGATATAGATCTGCTCCACCTTTTTGAGCTGTGGCCCTTCTTTTCTCTCCTCGGCATTCTGCGCCTCGACGTCTTCTGTGCTAAGTATCTTAACGGTCTCGGCATTCTCTTTCTTCCGCCCCTTCTTTGGCTTTGGAGTCCTCGGAGCGGTCGTGGCTAATTACTATAAATCGGCCGACTCCCCTTTCTTCATCCCCTTGATTCCTTTTTCGTTGGCCACCGATCTATGGTGCATCATGTAGCAGATCCGGTAGGCGTCTCTGCTTCCCTTGAGCTCGTTGATTTCTCCTTCCTTCTTGCCCGAGAATTTTATGCACTGATGGTACGTCGATGGGATGGCTCTCATGAAGTGGATCCAAGGTCTTCTTAGGATTACGTTGAAGTGCGATGGAACATTCAGCACCATAAACTCCGTCATTCGGTTGACGCTCTTCGCGCAGATGGGAAAATGGACGTCCCCATTGAGATGGCGACATCCCCGTTAAAACCTGACACCTTGCGAGGGCGTCATCTGATCACGAGTCCCTCGATTCCCATCTTCAGCAAGCATTCGTAGAAAATGACGTCGATCGAACTCCCATTATCGACGAGGACACGGTAAACCTCGTAGCCGCCGATGTTGATCTAAAGGACCAGAGCATCGTCGTGCATATCGGTACAATCCACATCCTCGACAAATTCTATCTTTGCGCCCGCGCCAACCATCGTCACGTCTCCTCGATTGTGCTCTTTCCCTCTTCGTTGATAGGCTTTGATGCTGTTGACGGAGTCTTCAAAGAATCGCATTCCGCCCATGATCACCTCAATCCTTGTCCTCGACGCCGACCGCTCACCTTCGATGCGCTCCGCTGCAGGTTGCCCGATTACAAGGTTTCTCTTCGCTCCACCTTGATTGCTTCCTTCACTACGCGCCGGGGCTTCTCGCCGGTTTTTGACATGCCCGATTACCGTTATTCCACGGCTCGGAAGGGTTGTACGTGAGGTCCTTGATTTCCCCTTGCGCGTACCTCCGGAGCTCCCTCTTTAGCATAGCACAATCCTCGGTGGAATGGGCGCTGTAGTTATGGTAAGTGCAGAACTTACTCATATCCTTTGGCCAAGGCTTCCTCTCGAAGTTCCCTCGGCCTCCCAAGAATCCCCTTCGTCCTCCGGTGAATCCTCCTCGGCTTCCGGAGAATCCCCCTCGGCCTCCCGAGAATTCTCCTCGGCTGTCGAAAAAGTCTCCTCGCTGCTGACCTTCTTGCTCCTGGTTTCCTCGGCCATCGGGAAGGTTTCCTCGCGGTTGATTTTCCCGACTGTCGTCGCGGCCTCCTTTCTCGTCTACCTGGTAGACTCATCGCATCGGTATTTCCTTAGCTCGTCGCTCATTGGAATTTCCTCGGTCTTCTTCTCCTCCTCTCGTTCTAGATGACGGAATGTCTCTTCTGTCCCTATTCTCCCTTCTCTCGAGCTGCTTTCCTCTACTTCCGCCTTCGTGGATCTTCTTCTGGGCCAGCGTTTCCTCCTCTATCTCCATGAAGAGCATCGCTCTGTGGAGGGCGTCCTCGATTGTCGACGGACGCATCTTGATCAACTCCTCGCGGAAGGGGGCCAAGTACCATAATCCGTGCTTCAGTGCCTGGATTGCGACGACGTCATCGAACCCCGAGACTCTGACTATGACGTCTTTGAATCTTCCGACGTACTGTCGGAGGGTTTCTTCTCGTCCCTGCGAGAGATTCCACAAGGTTGTGACGGTCGCCTCATTCTGCACATACAAAGAATAGTGCCGCAAAAAGCATGCGAAGAGCTCATCGGAGTCGCCGTTGGATTGCGGTGGAAGCTTTGCGAACCAATCGCTGGCTGGGCCTTGCAAGCTTTCGACGAAGAGGTGACACAGATGGCTTCTAGCTTTGCCTCCTCGCCCCCTATGCGCTCTGGTGCGATCCAGATAGACTTCACGTGGGTATTCGGGTCCGATGTCCCCTTATACTGCGAGAGGCTGACCTTCGGCAATTCTCCTAGCTCCACGATGCGAATCTTCACCGAGAAAGGAGTGATTCTGGCCTCCTTGACCAACCTGTCAATCTCAGGCTCCGCGCTAGTCGCTTTGTGCACCTGTGAAGCCACGTGGCCCATCTTTGCCTCCATGCTCGAAGACATCTCCTTCATCGCTTTTCGGACCTCCTCTTGGACTGTTGCCGCTATAGTGGTTGCCAAACCCCCTTGCGGATTCGTCGTGGTTAGCGGTGTGGCACCGGCGGCATTAAAGAGGTCTCTGTTGATTGGTGGCGCCTGCGGTGTCAGATTCCCTTGCTCTATTCCAGTTGGGGTTCTTCCTTCTCCTTGAGCGGAAGATCCTGCAATTGTGCTCTCTGGACCTTCTCTTCTTCGATCTGCGATCGCGTGATCAAAGAGGGCGGCGAGTTGCTTGTTCCTCTCCTCTTGTTCTTTTGCTTTCCTGGCCGCTTCCTCGGCCATCCTCGTCGCTTCTGCCGCTTTTGCCACGGCTTCGGCCAACTGCCGCTGGAATCTCTCCATGGTTGGGACCTTGTCCCCTTCGTTGCTGATAACGGTGTTGTTCGATGACATCTCTTCTCCTTCAAATTCCTGGCTGTGAGATAGAAAGAAACAAACGCCCCTCGGTGGGCGCCAAACTGTTGAGGGCGATTTGCACCACCCTCTTTCAATCACAAAGATAATCACAAAGAATAAAATAATAATGATGAACAGTGAATATCTCTGATTTATTATATTCGCGATAAGGACTCTGTTTCTTCCGTTGAATAGCTGGACAATTGAAGGATGGAATTACAATGAACTCTCCTAAGACTCTTTTCCGATCTCAAACGCTTTTTACTCTCACGAATACGGTCTTTCTCTTTAAGGTTTCTCCGGGATCAATTTTTCGGATCTTTTCTCATGAGGTTTACATGCATATTTATAGGCTTAAGGTTTCTAGAATTCGTTTCCCTTCTTGTTCCTTCAATCTCGCTAGGGTTTCCTTCCTTCTTGTTTGATTCGTTGCTGACCTTCCTTGAATACGCTGATCTTCCCAGGATTTCCTTAACTGATTGACAGATTCTCCACAATTTGCGCGATTTTGACTTCCTCCTTCATTTAATTCGACGAGTTTTCGCGATGAGCTTCTTCTTCATGGATTCTTCCTCGAGGATTCTTCATCGAGGTGCGATGAAGTATTTCATCGCAGATTACTTTTATACTGAGTGAACTTTGTCGTTGGTTGAACTTCCTCGCGGTGGGCTTCGTCGCGATTCACTTCCTCAAGCAACCTCGTCGAGAGAACCATATTGTCTCAGGCCCTTCGTCAGAGCCTCTCTTTGCCCCTATTCGACGTCGTTTTACGCCATAATGACATGTGTTGTGTTGTGGAAGGATTTGACGAAATCCGTCCTCAACAGCTAGTGCATTAAAATAGGAGTGATTGTTAGTATGTGCGAGTGTTTACTTAGTCAATTAGTTGAGTGGGTTTAATTAGTCATGGGTTTAATATTTACACGTGTATGTGACTAAGTAGTGCGTGGGAATATTTAGATAATGGTCTCCCATGATCTGCGAATCGTGGAGAAGTTATCACGTTGTTTTTTTTTTCTTATCGAGTTTGTAGCTCGTTCACTGAGAGGAATATCAATAGAAAATTGTCTGGCAAACTATCTCTTTTATTTGAGTTTCTCTCTTTATTGTTCTCTTTGTGAGTGTAAACACTGTGTGTGTTTGGTTGTATCTCGGTTATTTGGTTCGGCGGATTTCGATCAAGGGTCAATTCACCAACAGCGATCTCAATTTGTAACCAAAAAGTCCATTTTATTACACATACGAACAGCACAACTACTTAAGACATTCACAAATTATAGGATTCACCATTTTGATCATCACAGTGCACAAATGCCAATAATAGTTTCAGAGCGGGCACCACCACCACGGCAGGTATTGGGAGTGCAACAACTAAAGTCTCCGACGAAACAAAATCCGCCGAAAGGTATGCATCCACCTTTCGAACACTTCCCTTTAAAGTAGCTGCTGCAACTGAGCGGGTCACAACACCAGTGAAACGCCCCACACGGCTGGCCATCTCCGACGCACCTAAGTTTCTCTGCCTGACCTCGCCGCGGGAGTGTCAGCTCTTTTCCATCTGTTAACTTGAAATGCCCATGCTGCATGACGTCATCACCTCCCGAGGATGATGTCAGCGGCTCGTCCACCACCATGAAAACATTGTGCGATGAAGAAGCCACTGCGAAGCTCGCGATCGCAAGCACAAGCAGGAACACCGTTGTGGCCATGGTATTGGCAGTCTTCATAACCGCACGTGCTTACTATAACTTCAGTGGTGATATGGTGAGAGAGAGAAGTGTTGTGTTCTTTAATAGGCATGGAGGCTATTTATACTAGCCGAAGGAGGAGCGACGTGTCTATTCTAGGTAGACCGCTCAAACTTTTTTAAGCTGTGTGTAGAGAAAGAAAAGATAATGTTATGGATAAGAATTTGCAGAATTTTCTCGGCCTTTCCCGTGAGCCAAACAGGTCGCAATAGATGGCGATTGGCGCTCCGCGGAGGTCACATATTTTTTTCTCAAGGCTCGACTGATAATAAAAAAAAATGACAACAATGAAACTAAATCCTATGCATGCGAGCTTAAGCTTGACTTAGTCCGTCACACAGAGAGAGTCAGCCCGGGTACCGACCAGAACCAAGGACGGATAGGAGTTCAGCCCAGCCCAGGTGAAAACGAGCAGAAAATCCGGATAGAAGGCAAGCCCGGCCAGGGGCAGATGAGTAGGCCAGCTCGAGGACAGAGCTGTCTGAGCAGGAAAGGGAAAGTCAACAACTACCCGCGAAGCTTGAAGAGAAAGCAAAGATCAAGTCAAAGATTTGGCAAGATTATTTAGGGTAGTTTCCCGATTTTGTGCGATTTAGTTGAGCTAGGGTTTCGCCTATGTGAGGCTATAAATATACCTAGCATGTACACTTTGTAAAGTTGTTGAATATATTAGAGTTTTCTTTGTATTTTTTCTTCGATTATCAATAGAGAAATTCTTCTCCCAAAAGTTCGCGTTCTTAAAATCCTGTTCGATTTTCTTTGGTGGTGATCGCGTTTTTTGCAGATTCGTGAATTGGGAACCAACAAGTGGTATCAGAGCTTCAATCAAAGAATGCCTTCATCATCAGAGTCACCGATCGACGGAGCTTTGGTCGCACATAAGCTAGACTCCAGAGAAGGCACAGTTACGCTCCATTACCCCATGCTCACGAAGAGCAATTACGCCGTATGGGCGTTGAAGATAAGGGTAAATCTGCAGGCACAGGGAGTGTGGGAGGCCGTAGAGAACGGCGGTGTCGAAGGACACAAGGAAAGAATGGCTCTAGCCGCAATCTACCAAGCAGTTCCAGAAGATGTTCTTCTCATGCTCACCGAGAAGGATTCCGCGAAGGAAGCATGGAAAACTCTTCAGACCATGCACATGGGCGAAGATCGCGTTAAGGAGGCAAAGGTCCTAACCTTGAAGAGTGAGTTCGAGGTGATGAGAATGAGGGAGAGAGAGTCGATTGATGACTTCGCTATGCGGCTCACGTCCAATGTGACCGGCATTCGCTCGCTGGGAGACAAGGTGGAGGAGACCACCGTCGTCAAGAAATTTCTCCGAGCAGTGCCTTACAGGTACATGCAGATCGTGACATCGATAGAGCAGTTCGGCGATATCAAGACCATGATGGTCGAGGAGGTTGTTGGTCGCCTCAAAGCCTACGAGGAGAGACTTCGGGGTTACGGTGACAGGGAAGAGGAGAAGAACCTGCTGCTCACGCATGAAGAGTGGACGGCCAGACAGCGAAAAACCGGGGGAGCTGATTTTTCTTCAAATTCCTCAGGTCGGAGCAGCTTTGGTGGAGAGGTCCGAGGACGCGGACAAGGTCGTGGACGAGGTCGAGGTCGGGATCAGCGAGTTCGCGGTAGTGGTGCTCCCCGTCAGCAAAGCACGACCAGGAGAGACAAGAGCACAGTAAAGTGCTACAATTGTCAAAGACTTGGGCACTATGCATCTGAGTGCCGAAGCAGGAATCAGGGTGAAGAGGCGAATCTAGCGAGATTCCCAGACGACCAGCCGACATTGTTATTTGCCGAGCAGGAAACGCACCTAGACGAGCAGAATGGCGAAGGCGTCGCCAAGGCCCGGGCAGAATGGCGAAGGCGTCGCCAAAGGCCGAGCAGAATGGCGAAGGCGTCGCCAGAGGCCGAGCAGACCTATCCGGAGGAAACCATAGAGTAGGTTTTCCTAATCGAGGAAAGGGTCATTGCATACCTCCTCGTAGATGAAGAGAAGAAAGTCAGTACCGACGAATGGTACTTAGACAACGGAGCTAGAAACCACATGACTGGGGACCGAGCTAAGTTTGAAGAGCTCGATGAGAAGATCACAGGCAACGTGAAATTCGGCGACGGGTCAGTCGTAGAGATCAGAGGCAGGGGGTCGATCCTGTTCGAGTGCAAGAATGGCGACCAGCGTCTGATGACCCAGGTGTACTTTATCCCGAAGATGAAGAGCAACATCTTTAGTCTAGGGCAGATGACTGAGATCGGGAACACGGTGTTGACGCAAGGGTCCTACCTGAAGATGTGGACCAACGAAGGAGAGCTATTGATGAAGGTGGAGCGAACACCCAACAAACTCTACAAGATTCTCATGAAGACGTGCCAGCCTGTCTATCTAATGGCATCGATAGCAGACCCGGCTTGGCTATGGTACGCACGGCTCAGACACGTGAATTTTCACGCGATCAAGATGATGGGCAAGAAGAAGATGGCCTTCGGGGTTCCCAAGATAGAACACCCCGACCAGCTGTGTGAGTGTTGCATGATCGCGAAGCATGCGAGGATAACGTTTCAGATCAAGGAAAAATTCTGAGCAAAGAGACCCTTACAGTTGGTACATGCAGATCTATGCGGTCCAGTCACACCAGCAACATTGGCAGGTAACAAGTACTTCCTCTTACTTGTTGACGATTACAGCCGTTGGATGTGGGTTTATATGCTCAAGGAGAAGAGCGGAGCCTTTGAGGTCTTCAAGAAGTTCAAGAAGATTGTGGAGAATGGCTCGGTGCACAGGTTAAAGGTCTTACATGTTGGGAATTGCGTCTCGGATTCTGTGTAAATTATCACGAATTATACCTCCGAACCGTCCGGGTAACATTTAAAAAATTGTTTTAAAGCGGAAAACTTGTTATCCGTTCAACGGTCCGGATATCGGATAATATCCATATCCCAAGATCTGATAAATATTATGTAATTTAATATTCATAAATCATTATTATTAATATAGTCATTATACGAAATAAATAGAAAGCAGTAAATGGTTGCATTTATTAACCCAATGCATAAGGCCGTACCTCTAATGACGACTTCCGGTTGCGCGTTCTGAATCGGGCAGGGCTCCGCCGGTGCTCAGGGAAACTCCCTTGATCTTCTGGGATATTCTCCTGGAATCCTCGTACCGAAGCTTGGGCTTCGCCGGCAGGACTCCGTCGCAAAATTTAAACTGATGGTTCTTTTTAAGCTTCTGGAGAACTAAGTCTCTTAAGCCGAACCAGAAAGAGAGATCAGAGAGAAAATTTGCAGACCATGAGGGAGAGGGAGAGTTTGAATTTTTATCTGGGGAGAGGTTTGAAAAATGTGTAGAATGAGCCTCCTATTTATAGGCTCAAACTGTAACCGAATTAGAGAAATTCCCTCCCTAATTTCGAATTCTATATATTTAAATATAATTAATTATCTCAATCCAATGGTCTAGATTTAATCTTATCTAAATCCAATGGATATAATTAATTAGTGATTTAATTAAATAAGAAAGATTTGGATAAAATCAAAAATCCAATCATATCTTCTTATCTTTATAAAATTCGAATTTATATATATATACAATTTCGAATTCTAATTATCTAGTTCCAACGGTTGAGATAAATCTTTAAACCGATCTAATGGATCAAATTAGTTTAGGATAAAATCAAATATAAAAAAAATTTAATAAAAATAAAATTCGATCTTATCCAAAATATAATTCGAAAATAATATGATATATATGATTAATTAATTTCCAATCCGACGGTAAAGATTAAATCTTAGACCGATCTAACAGATAAAATTAATTATCCAAATTTGAAAAACAAAACTTGGTCACCAAGTCATTAATTTCGAATTCATCAATATCCTAATCCAACGGTTGATATTAAATCATAACCGATCCAATGGATTAAATTGATTTTAGGGTTTTTTCTCAAATACCAAAACATTTGGTATTTTTGCCGCAATTACGGAAAGACCAAAGTCTATCCATTCGAATGTGAATGGATCAACATTCCAAGGCCCAATTCCATTTCTACACTTTATAATATATAAAAATATATTATTTTCATATTAATATAAATCTATTAATTATTGAATAATTATTAATAATATATTAATAATAAAAATTCGAATAATTAAATTATATTAATATTCTTTGATCTCAATGTCACACATTTAAATGTCATGGTGACACACCATCATTTAAATTCGTGACATGTGATTTAATTTCATAGTTTACCGAAACGATCACAAACTTAGAAATTCTCTAAATCACAAACCGTACGTCGAAACGACTCGGTTCCAAAAGAAAAGTTGCTTAGAATTTAATTTACAACAACTTTCATGTTGACAAAAAATCCAAATTCTACTTTCTTTTGTCGGTTAATTTCGGTTACCAAGATATGGTACTTTTGCCACGCTACTGGTAAAACTATCTGATGTTTGTCACAGACTTCAGTTTTATGAGTCTTGCCAAATGATCTTAAAAACATTTCAAATGTTTTTTATCCCGTACGTATCATCCGTTACGGAGCTATCCTGGGGACCATGGACCCGTATCACTTAAGCTCGAACGAACTGCTAAGGTGTTCGTCAAACCTCGGTGTTATTCCACTATAAACCCGAGGCTGCACTCTTTAGTGATACAGTATATAGTATTCCCTTTATTACTGGAGGGTGTCCATTGATACAATCAAATTCGGGTTATTGATCTTTCAATAGATGATCCAAACACGAGCAGCCGGTTTCTACCGTTATGCCCCTCATTGCATTTTCATCCTTGACTCAGTCAGTAATATTATGAGTAACCCACTTATGGTTTTGATTCATAAGTTGCGCACGGGTACCTCTCACTTCTCACCACCGACAATCAAGGGAATCATCATGACTCTGAAGAGAGTTGTGTGATGCCCATGTCTGTGACCAAGCTAGCCTTACTGCTGACTATCATGTTCCCAAAATAATAGTGTTGGGAACAACGGTAATATATTGTGTTCTTTAACGGTTAAATCAAAGAACAATCAAGCCAGCAGCTCGGACTTAAGATCACTCAGGACTTAGATCGAATATCCATTTGATCATCTACTAGTGACTCAACTCCAAGTTATCAGTGACGGTCTTATATGATAACTTCCGGAGTTTAAGTTAGGTCCAGTCCAGCATGAAGAGACTTCATAGTTAATGCACTTCTAGTGAGTGTGACACACACAAAATCCACAATAGGATTGTCACTTAGTCACATTAATGACCTTATACGATTAATGGGCTCCCACCCAGTTAATCAGGTCACGGACATTTTAAGTTCATTTATTATGATTATTAATTCTTCCTCACATTGACTCTGTTGATAATAATTCATAATTGCATCCTTTTTAATAGTACGGAGCTCCGAAACATTTGTTTTAGCTTTAAAATTAGTCTTGTTTTGTGTATCTGCTGTTTTAATCATTTTATTCCTTAAAAGGTTTTGTTTAAAATAAAACGGCACGAAATTTTTAAGTCTATAATTTTAAAGACCTTCTCATATAATATTTATAAAACCGGGACTTTTATCGAGTTTTATAGGAGAAGTAACGGGGCCCGAGCAGCGGGTTCGTTACACATAGAAACTTTGAATTTGCGGAGCGAAAACCGAAAAAAAAATGCATAGAAAACAGAGAATTTTCAAAAATATATTTACAGTGGTGTTTATAGTGTGTCGAAAGGGGTCGAGATCACCGTCATTATATAGATGCGGGAGTGTGACAAATAATTGATTCACAATCAATCTCTAATGTTTCATAATCAATTGCAATTAAACCGTAATGTAATAAATTGAATTATTATTTTATGCGCGTTTTTAGTTCACAATCTGATGCAGGCTCGAAATGTTCCAAGAAAATCCCAATTAGTGGTCACTTCGAGAGGCGCTCCTGCAAGCGTCTCCAAAAACAGGCCCGGAAGAGGCGCTCCGAGAGGCGAGCCCGGAAGAAAGTTCGGAAAAAGGGCTCCCGTGATAATCTCAACTTTGTCGTGTCGTATCTTTTGACTCGAACGTCCGATTTGCGCGGTCAACATACCAAATCGAAGCTCGGGACGTTGGCTACGACGTCATGTGAAGAATTCTGTCAAAACTGGACCGGAAAGAGCCGAAAATCTGATGTCATATTTTGAGCGGATTTTAGTTTGTCTTTTCATTTTCATGTCGTTTTGCTTATTTTGTTGTCGCTTTTAATTTGAAGAAACTACATGTCATTTGTTGTTAGGGTTTTTATGATGCACTATATAAGCATCCACATGTCTTGTAAAAGTTAGTTTTTTGATGAAATGAAAAGTTGAGGCTTGAGAGAGTTTTTCCCAAATTCGAGTGTTCGTGAGCGAGCGTCGATTTTGATGCCTTCGATCCGGTATCCGTGCGCGGATCAACGGTTCTTGGATGCCTACGTCTAGGTATTCGTGCGCGAATCAATAGGCAAGGAAGGTTCTTCGAACGGGTATTCGTGCGCCGAATCAACGATCCTAGTTCAACTATCACGGTAATGATATCTATCTAGTTCGATTTGTATTTTAGTTTTCCTCCGCTGCGTCAGTTTGGTATCAGAGCTTCGAAGACGGTCTTGAAGATGTATTCGCGAAGATTCGGTTCCCGCCAGAGACACGGCGAAGAATGTGAGAAACTCGGAAGGTTGGATGCATCGATGGAGCGTCTAGCCCAACAAATCGTCGAGGCTGTGCATAGGAGGTTACAGGAGCGTTCTTCCCGGCGAACCCGAGATGGGTGCAACAAATTTGGGTGGAAACAGAGTTCGAATTCGTGTAAACCAGATTTTTCACCTCTGCGCCCGCCAAATGTTCGACGAAATGTCATAGCGAGCCAGACAGCGCCCATAACACCCTTATGCACGGCCACAATGTCCTACTGCGCCCACACCACGCCCACAATGCCTCATAACGCCTACGCCTCGTGCTACGCCACCCTAACCGTGCTCAACAACGTACAAGCAACCCAACAAATCTCAGCACATGCCAAGTGTTTGAGAAAATGCACCGACGACTCTCCAAGTCATATTTCGTCACAATTGGAGTATTTGTTTGAGGATTTGGAATCTGAAGACCCCATGTACGATGAGCCGAAGTATGATGTGTACTGCGACGAGGTGGAGTACGCCGAAGCCTTCTATGATGAACCTGTGTTCGTCAAAGCGGAGTTTATTGACGCCAATTATGATGGGGTCGTGTACAACATATTGGAGCATGCCGAGGCCGTCTACGACGAGCCCATATATGACGATGCGTCGTACGACGAAGTGGGGGACCATGAGGAGAGCATCGATAGTCACACGAGCATCTTTGTCACTCTCCACAACTCGTGCTTTACACCGGATGAGCTGCCTATAGAGCTACCCAAGCAGTTGCCCAACGAGGTACTCGAAAACCCCCACAATGAGCCAGCCAAGGAACCACTGGATTTGCTACACGACGAGCCGTCCGATAAGCGACCGGACATGGACGTCATGAAACTCAGCCCCAATGATGTAACGACCCACTTTTTGGTCGCTACTTCTTAAACTTGTCAAAATCTCTTGTTTATGAAAAATAAAGTTTCTAAACTTTTGATCCGATTTTTTTTTTCTTCTGTAAAAGGAAATTATTTATTAGATACATAGCATTTAAAACAATAAGCTCGTATTGATCATTCCACTTAAAACATATTAGACAACTTATGGTCGAATAACAAAATGTCGTTATTAAGATATATTTAAAGCCCGTAGGGAAAATCCCCTATTGAGGTTTGAAAAATAACGACATCATAACATAACATAATGAGACCTTAGTCGTCTCTGGTACGACGCCTTAAAAACTTTTCTTGTAAAATAATATATTTACGTATATATATTTTTAGCATAAAAATATACGTATCATTTGCATATCATATAAATCTTATCATCATGCTTTAATAAGCATCATACTTAACATATTAGCAGACACATCACATAAAGTAACGGTCATACGAAGCATACCAGTAACATATAAGCATACATATTGCATACAAGCATATTCAACTATATATGGACATAATATTATTGTCGTGATGTAGGTGAGTACTTGTACGTACCTTTGTCCTGTAAGCGGTCTTTCTCAACGAAATTTGTTTCCTACGGTGTCTGGAATTCCTGATATTTGACTTCGAATATCAGTTTCTAGAACCTCATAGATGACTCTCACGCTATATCTTATCCTATCGGGTAACTTCATAACGAACCTTATCTTAGGCTTATGAACCTTATCTTAGGCAAAATATCTATGCCTAACTTTTCATTATGACTTCCTACTCAGAAGCTAGCAGCCACATATTACTACCCATACTTGTACTATAGTGCTCGTACTCTTATTTTATTTATAAAGGTACCGGCTGTAGAATCTTTAGTATTATAATTTAACAAAAATACTTTTTTGTAAAATATATTTCTAAAACGACATTATGCCGGGTATATAATTGTATATGCATACTACTCAGTAGCATGGTAAAATATATATTTAGACATGTAAGAAAAATAATAATATTGACCTAAGGCTATAAAGAGATAATATCCTTGTCAATTTTCTTATAAACTTTTCTAGATATACATATATACACTTTAGACTTCAGTTTGTCAACTTTTTATATACATATAAGTATAACCTCAAAATATGGGTATATATGTATCTGTATGTATATATATATGTTCTAATAATAATAGCCAGGTCATATCTACTACCAAAACCATATATCATATGCATCTGTATATATATATATATATATATATATATATATATATATAATAAGCATGAAGTCATAAACTTGTGAAATCTTGCAAATAAGCATATTTGTCTCCATGTGGTTTATAAATATTGTAAACGTATTTCCCATGAAAATGTTTGAAGCAGCTATCTTCAAGTACATTCATATTCATATGCATATTATATATCCTTCAAACCACAGAGAAGTGAAGTTATCTAACTCGACCTCTTTGCTCCCGCTTAGACATTCGTTTGCTTAGACTTACGAGAAAACGCCATGATTTCTAATTCCCCTTAACCTATATAGACACTATATTGTCTACCCATGTTCTAACATCATCATCATCTTAGATTCACAAGCAAAAACTCACCAGACAAGCTAGGGTTTCTATATCCTAACAATAAGCGGCATCGAGGCATCGGAAAAACTAAATGAAACTTTATGTGAGATATGCTCACCACCAAGCCGCTGCACTCCAAGAGACCACTCGACCGTGGTTTCAGCTCTTGTCGGGGTACTTCGGTCTTCGACGGCGGTACTTTGGTTCTCGACGATGGTACTTCGGATGTCGTCGGCGAGCTTCGGGTCTCGTCGGTGCGTCACCGAAAGTTGTCGGTAAGCTTCGGTTCTCATCGGCAATGTTTTCGGGTGTCATCGGCGAGCTTCGGGTCTCGTCGGCGAGTTTCGGCTCTTGCCAGCGAAAGCGATATTGAAGCTCTCTCTTCGGTTTGATTGATGATGGTGGAAAAAGCTCGGATGCATGAAGTTTTAGAGAGAGAAGGACCTTGAATGAAAGGAACAGCATTGTTTGAGTGCATTCGTGATAGGGTTTGAGAGTAGTAGAAAGAGATCCTTTCTTTATTTTGAGTCTGTTTGAAAACATGATAACGTGCTGAGACAGTTCAACGACAACATTTTTCATGCTTTTGTGGCTTTTGAAGCTGCAGTGAGTTGTCACATACATGTATAGAAAACTGATGGGTAAAGAAGCAACCGACCCCTAAAAGTTTTGGTAAAGTTTTGGTCAAAGTCTAAACATCTCCCATTGACATTAAATGGGGAGTCTTGCTAGTTGTGTTGAAGGAAATCATAAACATTGTTTCCAAACATACCCTTCTTATAAACGAGTATATATATATGCAGGCCAGGCCAGGCCCTTTTGGGAGGCCTACGAGGCCTGGGCCTTGGGCCCCCAAATTTTGGGGGCCCCCAAAAAAAAATTCATCAGTAAAAAAAAATAAAAAAATAAATCTGCCCTTCCTCGTTATTCGTGTTTCCTCGTTTCCCTCATTCTTTCCTCTGCCACTCTGCGACACTCTTGCTTCATCTTCCTTTCGTTTCATCCCATCAACATCAAGGTATTGTTTTTATTATTTTATACAATCAATTGCCTGTCACACAAATTCTTTCTTGAATTTTTCATTAATATTTTAATTTCTTTATTGTCTACTACAGCAAGAGTCAGCAAGTGTCTTCATTCGAATACAATCAAATCAATAGCAAACGAAAATTATATTGCAATTTGAAATCGAGGGCCCCAAAATTTTATTTCGCCTAGGGCCCCCACAACCTTTGGGCCGGCCCTGTATATATATCTATAGAAAAGATGTCATGAGTTTAATACTCTTCTAATAATCAAGCACTATAAATTTATATATTATTATAGGACATTTATAATTATAGGATAATTACTTATTGACCAACCATGTCCTTATAAAATATGTATAAGGGAACATATGTAATCATAAATAAGTCCATAAACACATACACATAACAAATTCTGAGGCGAAAAAAAATGAGCTTACGAGTCTAAAATCAACTTCGCCATTTCATGTTCTTAAATTATAAAATAAATATCACAAATAACTAAACATTAATTCATAATCGCTCTTAACATGGAAGATGTCACTTGGGTATTACAAATGAGCCCTTGGAACCACCCAATGAAGCTCGTTCGAATTCGAGGACGAATTCTTTCCACCCCGGAGAGAATGATGCAGGCTCGAAATGTTCCAAGAAAATCCCAATTAGTGGTCACTTCGAGAGGCGCTCTTGCAAGCGTCTCCAAAAACAGGCCCGGAAGAGGCGCTCCGAGAGGCGAGCCCAGAAGAAAGTTCGGAAAAAGGGCTCCCGTGATAATCTCAACTTTGACGTGTCGTATCTTTTGACTCGAACGTCCGATTTGCGCGGTCAATATACCAAATCGAAGCTCGGGACGTTGGCTACGACGTCATGTGAAGAATTCTGTCAAAACTGGACCGGAAAGAGCCGAAAATCTGATGTCATATTTTGAGCGGATTTTAGTTTGTCTTTTCATTTTCATGTCGTTTTGCTTATTTTGTTGTCGCTTTTAATTTGAAGAAACTACATGTCATTTGTTGTTAGGGTTTTTATGATGCACTATATAAGCATCCACATGTCTTGTAAAAGTTAGTTTTTTGATGAAATGAAAAGTTGAGGCTTGAGAGAGTTTCTCCCAAATTCGAGTGTTCGTGAGCGAGCGTCGATTTTGATGCCTTCGATCCGGTATCCGTGCGCGGATCAACGGTTCTTGGATGCCCAAGTCTAGGTATTCGTGCGCGAATCAATAAGCAAGGAAGGTTCTTCGATCGGGTATTCGTGCGCCGAATCAACGGTCAAGATCATCTATCCGGTAACATTTATCTTTTTATTTCGGTTCTTAGATCGACCCTCGATCTGTGTATTTTCCGCTGCGTCACAATCTAATGTGTTGTATGAGTTGTTTTATTTCTTCCGATATGAGCGATATTGTGGAATCATAAAAATTGGGCCGATATGGTGACCTCCGAGGATATTACATAGATTTTAATTAATTCTAAGAATTAATAAAATCGATTTGGAACTCCCTATAACCACACAACACACCTCTTTTCTTATCTCTTCAAGCTTAGGATTCGGTTTCTTAGCTGTCATTTTTCGGATTATCAGTCGAAGCCTTGCGCCAAAATCTGTGAGCTCTGCCAAAGCGCAAATTACCATCTGTTGCGACCTGTTTGGCTAGCGGGAAAGGCCGAGAAAATTCTGCAAATTCTTATCCATAACATGATCTTTTCTTTCTCTACACACAGGTTCGGAATTGTTTGAGAGATGTATCTAGAATTGACACGTGGCTCCTCCTTCTGCTAGTATAAATAGCCTCCAACACTTCTCTCATAGATCACCACTGAACTGAAGTTACACTAAAACAACAATCATGAGCTTCAACATGGGCACAACAATGTTTCTGCTTGCAATCGTGAGCGCGAGCTTTGCAGCGGCTTCGCCATTGGACAATGTCATCATGATGGTGGACGAGCCACTGACGTCATCGTCCGGCGGCGGTGACATCATGCAGTACGGGCATTTCCTGCTACCGGACGGGAAAGAGATGATGCTCTCGCGGCCTAGTCAACCGGGGAACCTCGGGTGCATCGAGATCGGGCAGCCCTGCGGAGCGCTGCACTGGTGCTGTGGGACGCTCGTTTGCAACGGAACATTTAAAGGGAAGTGCATAGACAGGGGATGCTCAAAAGCCAACGAATTTTGTTTGCAGCAGAATAGGTATTGTTGTTATCCGCTTCTGTGCACTGACATAATGAAGGGCGGCAGATGTTACTCCGACGATTCCCTTTGATCGTCCATTATTTCAGTTTGTGAGTGTGTTTATATGGGAATAAAATGGTTGCAGATTTCATCTGTAATGTGTTCATGCTTGTAAGCCTTTGACGCTAAAAAATATATGCCTAGCTTGACTAGTGCACATGAATAAAAATCAGTATTTGTATATGTTTAATTTTGTGTATACATTTTGATCCAAGTTCCCCGTTCTATCCCAGTCCCGTCGTGATCCCATCCTCGAATATAGAAAAAATGTGGGGTTTTTTCTTTCTTTCTTGGAATATCTGGAACCGGGACATGGTAATTATTTATTATTATATATACATATACATATATATATTTATTTCATATTATTAGATGTTATGTTTCATTTATATATAAGCTCATAAATATTTTATTTTGATGTTTAGTCTAGAGGTTTTTTTGCCATCTTGAGGTAAGCTATATGTGTTTAATTATTATGTAGTTCAACTTCAAATAACACACGAAGTGAAGGGATGAAATTGGGAGAGAAAGAAAAAGAGAGAATGTAAGAACAAGTTGGACTATAATGATCAATAAAGGGAATACTAGCAAAGTGATGCACACTGAATCTTCACCGTGCGAGATCGATTCCGAGTTGCTTATTCGCGCACGAATACCAATCAAAATCTTTTCGAAACAAGTTAATTCAATATAATCAATACCTTATTTGGGCGTCAAAATCAAAATTCTTCAAGAACACAAAATTGGACAAAATATGAAATTCTTTTCAAATGTCTAAAGCTGCCGCACAAGATCGAAAATGAGGTTTAGATACCTCAGGCAAAATGAAACCCTAGGGGAAAAGCGACAAGAAAATAAAAACGACATAAATTACGCATAAAACTTGAAACTGGACGATACATACTCAAACATCATTTTTAGGCCTCGAAAATGAGCAATGGATGGGGAAAATCCAATCTACGTGTAAATAATCTGTAACATCGAATTGATTTGCAGTTCGTCCAAAACGGACACCCAGAGTAAAAAGATGTAGCCGTTCAAAATTGGGCCTTGCGTGAACGTCTCTCAGATTGCTCCAAAAACGTCAAACTTGTTCGTCAGTGAACCAGGGATTCGCATCACAAAGAATATATGAATTTGGGAATATTGCCTATACAATTTTTAGTTGGGAATATTCCGCCAGAGTTTTCAACAACTTGAGAACTTTTGCCGCTAATAACCACTTAGAATATTCCCCAAAAATTTCACAAATCCCTTCAAATATGTGGTAGTTTGACAATTATATTCAAGTCCAGCAATCAAGCTGGATTTTATTATGGCCCAGTTTGGCATTGCTGTGCTGTTGCAAAAATTACTTTGTAAAAGTAATTTAACAGAAAGTGCTATTTGGTCAAGTAATTTAGTGTTTGGTTAGGTAATTTACTAACAATCAATTCTTAAAAATAATGAAAAAATACATCATTTAAAAATACATTAAAACTATATCTTCCAACCTATCATTGGATTCGTCTCGTCGCAAGCTTTCCAATGCTTATTTTTATAAGTCAATCGGAGTTATAAAATTAAAGTTACGGAGTTTTGAAATTTAATATAACAAGAAAATAAAATATTTAAATAAAAATAATAAAAAAACAAAAAGGTGGAGAAAGACACGTAAAACCTTCAAAATAGCTTTCTCCAAAAGCATCAATGAGATGTTTTTCATTTTTGCCTAATAAAAAACAAAAATTATTTAGGAAGTAATTTTATTTTAACTTACCAAACACAATTTTCTCCCTAAAATTAAGGAAGAAGCAAAAACACCTCTTTAGAAGCAATATCAAACTGGCCCTATATCTTACAAACACACATTACACATTAGATATGACATATCCATCCTTATTTATAACCCCTACAAACTGTTGAAATTATAATCTAGATTTATTAATATCGTTTATGATAAGTGTTGGGCGTGCAACAGTAAGATTTTGTGTACGTATGCATGTGAGGGTGTGCAGGAATGAGTCATGCATAAGAATAGGAAATATGAGTAATGACTTAGTGTATTAGTTG
Source organism: Parietaria judaica (assembly GCA_954871525.1). Taxonomy (NCBI): domain Eukaryota; kingdom Viridiplantae; phylum Streptophyta; class Magnoliopsida; order Rosales; family Urticaceae; genus Parietaria; species Parietaria judaica. The sequence continues at coordinate 10,083,317 of OX940866.1, forward strand.
TTAACGTTATAATTCCTAGCATGTAGGAAAGTTTGTTAGACTAGTTGAAGTGGTGGCAATGCAAATAAATGATCGTGTATGATCATGGATTAAGTTTATAGGTTAGTGGCTGAGAAATAGGAGGCCACAACACCACGTTTTATGTTCTTTTTGTATTGAATCTTTATATAAATGTAAGATGAGAAAACGTTGTCATATAGCACAACACCAAAATTATTTTCGTCTCTAAGAATAATATCATTTGTTCTCTGATTGCGTGAGTTTTATTGGGTGTGTGTTCAAGACTTCTCGCTCGCTCGTTTATATATGCACCGACACAAACAACTTGGGTCTCACACAGCCACTTAAAAAATACACTCACAAACTGAAGAAATAACGGACGATCAAAGGATTTATTATTTTGAAATCACGGGTTTGTACAAATGTGACTGGGGAGGAGACATAGACGATAGAAAAAGTACAAGTGGATTCGTATTCTTTATGGGAGATACTGCTTTCACATGGATGTCGAAGAAGCAGCCGATCGTCACACTATCCACTTGCGAAGCCGAATACGTCGCTGCAACTGCATGTGTTTGTCATGCGATTTGGCTAAGAAATTTGCTGAAGGAGTTACGACTGCCGCAAGAAGAGGTCACTGAGATTCGTGTTGATAACAAATCAGCGCTATCATTAGCAAAGAATCCAGTCTTCCATGATAGGAGCAAGCACATCGACACCCGCTTTCAATACATATGGGAATGCGTGGCAAATAAAGAAGTGGAGCTGAGGTACGTGAAGTCAGAAGACCAAATAGCAGACATTTTTACAAAGCCACTCAAGCAAAACCGTTTTGTCAAGCTGCGGAGCATTCTCGGAGTAACTTATCAAGTTTAAGGGAGGGTATTGAAAATATAAACTTGATTTAATAAGTCTTTAGAATTTTCTAGTGTATCCTAGTATTTAGTAGTTTTTAGAGTTCTTGTAATATGTAAGTTTCTAGAAGGGTCTTGTAATTACTAGACTTCTAGAATATTTTTTTAATATGTAAGGAGTCTAGAATTATCTTGTTTGTCTTAGAAGTTCTAGATAAGTCTTGTATTAGTTAGATGTTCTAGAATACTCTACTAAGTCCTAAAGTAATCATATAATTAATGTCCATTGAAGTCTATAAATAGAGACTTCCTCCCACCATTTTGTAACCAAGCCAAGAAGTGATCAATACAATACAACTTTATTATCTCCCACCAAAGTTCCATCTTCTCTAAAATACTTCCCAACAAGCTCTTCTCTGAACCTCTTTTTAGCCACGCGATTCAGACGCTTGCGCGCTTGAAGCCTTTTTTATTCGGAGTGCCTCTTCCAAGCTCGCATTCGAGGACGCTTGCGGGAGTGCCTCTCGGAGTGTCCACACATTAGGATTTTCCTGTAACACTTAATTAGGCCCACATTATTGGGCTTGCCGGGTGTTTCGTTCTCCGCGTTGGGCCGCTTATATTGGGCTTGAGGGTGTGCTTTCCGGCCCGTGTTGAGGCTGCATCATAACTCAAGCAAACATAAGTGAAATTAGAGTATTCTCTTACAACCAAACAAATGTCTTAACTTTAAAGTACCTAACTACATCAATGACAGTAATTTAAGTGTGTACGCTGTCAATTCCTCTCTATGTATGTATTTTTTTATACGGGAGTCGGGATTATTTGTTCAAAAATGAAAATTTTATCTTTTTACTCATTTATGTACAAAACTCGCTCTTTTATTTATGTTGACGACTTGACGCAGAGGAAAATACAATGATCGATGATCGATCAAAAACCAAAATAAAAGATAAAGGTTACCAGGGATAGTCGAACTTGATCGTTGATTCGGTGCACGAATACCCGATCGAAGAACCTTCCTTCGCCTATTGATTCACGCACGAATAGCTAGACTCGGGGCATCCAATCACCGTTGATCCGCTCACGGATACTGGATCAAAGGCATCAAACTCGGAGTTCGCTCACGAACACTCGGTTTTGGGGAGAGAACTCAAAAGTTCCAATTTTCATTCATCAAAAGTCTAAATCTTACAAGCCACAAGTGATGCTTATATAGTGCATCAAGAAAACTTAATACAAATTGACAAGTAGTTTCTTAAAAATTAAAACGACAACAAAATAAAGAAAATGACATAAAACTTAAAATATTATAGAATTTCCGCCCAAAATATGACGTCAGAATTTCCGGCCTCTTCCGGTACAGTTTGGGCAGAAATATTCGCGCTGCATTGTAGCCAACATCCCGAGCTTCGATTTGATAGGTAGACCGTGCAAATCGGACGCTCGAGTCAACAGATACGGCCCGTCAAAGTTGAGACTTTTCTCGGAACATTTTAGGCCCGCGTTTTTGGGCTTGCACGGGCGCTTCTCGGTCCGTGTTGGGCCCGCATCAAGACTAAAGGTGAGTTTTGATATAAAATATATTAATATACGCAATTAAACACAAACAACATACTGATTCTTATTCATGTGCACTAGTCAAGCTAGGCATCAATTTTTAGCATCGTCGCCAGAATCGAACTCAACACTCAATGGTAGTGACCTAAACCCTCTGGACCGACGTCATAATTACATCACAAATGGAATATGCATCCATTTTATTACACATACAAACAACTACTTAAGACACTCTGCAAATTAAAGGATTCACCATTTTGATCATCACAGTGCACAAATGCCAATAATAGTTTCAGAGCGGGCACCACCACCACGGCAGGTATTGGGAGTGCAACAACTAAAGTCTCCGACGAAACAAAATCCGCCGAAAGGTATGCATCCACCTTTCGAACACTTCCCTTTAAAGTAGCTGCTGCAACTGAGCGGGTCACAACACCAGTGAAACGCCCCACACGGCTGGCCATCTCCGACGCACCCAAGTTTCTCTGCCTGACCTCGCCGCGGGAGTGTCAGCTCTTTTCCATCTGCTAACTTTAAATGCCCATGCTGCATGGCGTCATCACCTCCCGAGGATGATGTCAGCGGCTCGTCCACCACCATGAAAACATTGTCCGATGAAGAAGCCACTGCGAAGCTCGCGATTGCAAGCACAAGCAGGAACACCGTTGTTGCCATGTTATTGGCAGTCTTCATAACGGCACGTGCTTACTATAACTTCAGTGGTGATATGGTGAGAGAGAGAAGTGTTGTGTTCTTTAATAGGCATGGAGGAGCGACGTGTCTATTCTAGAGAGATCGCTTTATCATTTTTAAGCTGTGTGTAGAGAAAGAAAAGACAATGTTATGGATAAGAATCACCTTTGATTGCTCGAACATCACCTTCTTCCCGGATTCTCATATATTCTCAAAATATTGATTTTGCCACTGAATAAAATATGTTATTAATTTATCTGTTGTTTAATAGAGTGACATGTATTTATTTTTATCAGGACCTAATGCCCATGCTCTTGACCATGTTACTTTTATTCTTATTATTTAAACAAGTATGGGAAAGAAAGATAAAGCTACACGCAAGGTTCAACTTACCGTACTTGCCGATAAATCGCTTGTCGTTATCGACGGATTAATCGATAACTTACTGGATTATCGACGGAAAACTAATAATACTGTAGCTTACCGATTACCGATACTTTTCGATGATTATCGACACTTATCGAGGATTATCGATTTAAAATCACTAAAATATTTTTAAGAATATATTTACTAAGTTTATAATGTTGAAAAAACATTAAAAATGCCAAAAATAAAAATCATTTCATTCTAAAACATAGGTAAATAAAATATAGTCTCACTCTAACATATGTAAATACTCGAATAAAATCATCGAAAAGTGCAAAATTTCTTGAAAAATACCATATTTTTGTTATTTTTCAAGATGTTTGCCGATTTTCGGCAAAAATCAAGGAAAAGTACTGGCATGGCCGTCTTGCCGATAACTACCGGCAAGACGGATAATCGAAGATTATCGAGGATAATCGAAGATTATCGAAGATAATCGTGGAAAAGTCGAATCTTGGCTACAAGTATTTTGCAGAGGTATTGTTAGAATTTTTTTTGTAGTGTTATATATTCGAATGGACAATACGTCTTGCTCTATATTTTCACGGAACCGAGTTAAAAAAATAAAGTTGGATCAAAGAGTTTTAATTAAATTACAATCTTTCTCCGAGTAAATGACTTTGGGCTTAATAGACGTGTCAACAACGTGAGTAAGTTAGAGATATGTTAGATTTAACAGATGTAACAGAAGAGGAAAATCTGATGAAAACCGTGCCGTACATGAGTGCAGTTGGGAGTCTAATGTATGCTATGGTATGTACAAGACCAGACCTTGCTCATGCAGTGAGTTTGGTGAGTAGGTACATGAGCAAACCGGGTCATGATCATTGGCAAGCTGCGAAATAGATTTTGAGATTTCTAGTTGGAACCAAGGAGTTCGGTTGAGCTATGGGAGTAGAAAATGGGAAGGAAATCCGCTCATGGGGTATGTAGATGCAGATTATATATGCAGGGGATATGTGTTCACTCTCCATAGTACAAGTTTTCAAAAAGTAGAGGACCTTGTTAGAAAATTAAATTTGAACACATCTATCTTACTTAAATTTTTGTGTATATTCCAAAAGTAACATTTTTGGATTCATGTGGGACTTGGAAATATTGATTTTCACACAGTTGACTTTTATAGTCAAACTTCGTGTGCATTAGTTTGTTCCGTCGTTTTTGCATGAATATTTTGTTCATTCTTTAAAAAATATTTTCCCCATGATGAATAGGTTTCTTATCATCGTTTTATGAATGTCTTGGTACCTTTTCTAACTATAGAAAACTCATTGGTACGCGATTTTCCATGATATTGACTATAATAGTCCATAGAATCATACTCATGCATGTCACAAACAATCATAAAATCATAAGTCATTAACATGATACAAAGCATTGCATTAGAAAATGATTTTCAATGCACCAATGCATCAAAACAAGTCTATCTCATTCTCAACTGAAGATAAAATAATTACGAAAGAGAATTTTCCATCTTAAAAGTATTTAATTAAGGACTAGGGTATTACAGCTGCGGATCGCCGATCGCCTTCCTCGAAGGTCTGAATAATCTCTGTAATGGGGTGCATACGAAATGAATCTCATCTGCTTGGTTATAGGGTGATGTGATGGTCAATAGTTTCCTTATTGGTCTTCACCCAAATCATCACCCACAATCTTCTCTAATCAGATAAAATCACTCAAACAGCTGGTACGATTGCTGGCATGAGATCTTCTGAAGGCAATACGGAGAAGTCTTCTCTCAATCATTCATTTGATTAAGGATACGCAAATCTTTGTAATTAATGCGTATCTTTACATGTCGGATTGGATACTGATGATAAATACAAAGCAGTCCAACATGTAGTCCAACAATAACCAAAGATAATCAAGGCATATAATAGAGCGAGATAGACTTGATCACCTTGATACTATTAGCAGCAACCATTCATCAATTTAGCAACTTCTTCATCCTCAACAGTCAACGGGCTCGACCTCCATAACATGACCCCTTGCATAGAGAAATTTTATTTCAGTAAGAAAGCAATTTAATATTTTAAAACAATAAATCAGTATTTCAAACGAGAGCTTACCAATGGCAGGTGTTGTATCCGATTTTTTGCAGCACCTACCAAAAAGACGATCAGAATTAGAACAAAAAACTTTCTTAAATAACAAGACTGAGAAAAAATGTCTATTAGAGATTTTCGGAATTGAATTTACTTGATAAGTTAGGGACATTTCTGTTCTGAGCTTCGGTGAAAGCCTATTCGCTCTATGGATACTAATCAACCTTACAAACAAAGAAAGCCACAGAAAGAAGAGAAATTTAGGAGAAAAAGCTTATAAGTTCAAATCTGAGAATGGAGAATCAACTAGGAATCAAGACTGACCGTATTCTGAGCGTGCTCGCTCTCTTCGTCTTCAATCACGAATCTCTAGCAACCTCTCGCCTTCAGAGCCCGAATGACCTCAGCATCGTCGTCCTTAAAGTCATCACTCACCTCCGTGGCACAATCGGCTTTACTCCGACCCGAAGTTCCTTGCTTCGCCAAAGAACCGAACAAAAATGACTCAACTTTTGGCAAGAGAAGAAAACAAACTTGTTGGCAGTACTGTGATCTTAAGCTTGACTTAGTCCGTCATACTTAGGAAGTCAGCCCGGGTACCGACCAGAACCAAGGATGGATAGGAGTTCAGCCCAGCTCGGGTGAACACGAGCAGAATGTCCAGAAAGAAGGCAAGCCCGGTCAGGGGCAAACGAGCAGACCAGCTCGGGGACAAAGAAGCTGTCCGAGCAGAAAAGGGAATGTCAGCAACTACCCGCGAAGCTTGAGGAGCAAGCAAAGATCGAGTCAAAGATTGGATAAGATTATTTAGGGTAGTTTTCCGATTTTGTGCGATTTGGTTAGCTAGGGTTTCGCCTATGTGAGACTATATAAACCTAGTATTGTACACTTTGTAAAATGCTGAGTCCATTAGAGTTTTCTTTGTATTTTTGCCTTCGATTATCAATAGAGAATTTCTTCTCCCAAAAGTTTGGGTTCTTCAATTCCTGTTCGATTTTCTTTGGTGGTGATTGTGTTCTTTGCAAATCCGTGAATTGGTGATGAGGCCGAACCTAGTAACGAGCGCGCGTTGGCGTTCCTCAAGCGCTACGAGAATCAGTCACGCCGAACCTGATTTTCAGAAGATAACTTGTTGTCGTTTTCCTTCTTTAATGTTATTTAAAGCTTTATGTCGTTTTCACTATGTGGGTATTTTGATGTTAGTTTTATTTGGTTGTCGTTTTTTTATTAAACCCACTATAGAAACACACTTTTGTGACTCTGGTAGGCAGCGAATGAATTGGAATGAAAACCCTAGAAAATTCCCCACATTCTGTGTGTTCTTGAGGACCCGAAATTGGATGCCCGAAACCCGTCGATTTGTGCGAAAATCTACAGGTATCGGAAGAGCTCGGATTGGCATTCGTGAGCGAATCAACAACCTGTGCTTGTTCAAGTTCTCCGCTGCATCAGTTTTGGTATCAAAGCTTCGACGATCTTGGAGCATGCCGACACGATGTGATTCTCGTCGGCGACACCGCGAGGAAGCCGGGAGGCTTGAACCGGTGGAGATAATGATAGAAAGGTTAGCACAACGTATTTGTACTGCCGTGAGTGAACATAAAAAGAAGGAAAATCGATTTTCCAGGCAAAGAGGAGAGAAGCTTGACGAAAATGGCAGAAGACGAGCTTCAAATTCGTCCAAACCAGAATTTTCAATTCTGCGCACGCCAAGTGTTCGACGTAATGTCGAAGTGCACAAAACAGCCTACAACACACCCTTATGCGTGCCCACAGCTCCCCGACACACCCCCATCAGTGACGCTACACCCCAACGCACACTCATCAGCGCCATAACGGCCGAACATGTGCCCATTGGTGCCTTGATGCTCTGATAAGCCCCAATAGACTCCACAAAGCCACAACGCCGAACCCCAGCACCATGCTACACTCAAGCTGCTGTCTATGATAGCCACAATGCACAGCCCCACACGCAGAAGCTCCATAGTCTTCTCAACATGCCATGGAGCCCGAGACAAACGCTTTGCAATGCACAAACAACCCGGAAAATCTTAACACACGACAAGTGTTTGAGGGAAGACGTTGGTGACCCTCCAAGTCAATTTTGGCTCCTTTTTAAGGAGGCGGAGTTTGAAGACCCCGTACACGACCCTCTAAGTAATTTTTGGTTCTTATTCGAGGAGTCGGAGCCAAGAATCCCCGAGTACAAAGATCCGAAGTACGGCGAGACCGTTCGTGTCGGGACGGAGAACGCCCAAGGCCCCCACAATGAGCCCGTGTATGATTTGTACGACAACGATGTATACGACGAGCCCGTATTCTATGAGGTAGAGTACGCCAAGCCCGTGTACGACGAACCGGAGTATGCTCAAGTCGTTTACGACAACCCCGTGTATGACGAGGAAGATTACACCGAAGCCATCTATAACGAGGCTTTGTACGATGATTTCTTGTATGCCAAGGAATTAGATGGCAAAGCGGAAGACGAAGAGGAGAATGATGAGAGTGAGACAAGCATGTCCCTCATAGTTTGTGAGCCGTGTTCGTACCCAATGGGGAGGGTCGAGGTTTCTTTGGTGCCGAGTAAGGCCACCGAGGCGATCACACCGAACAAATCAAGCAAGTTTCGAACATGTGGTGATCTTTTTGCACCGACTTCCAAAGGGACGAAGCAACCCAATGTGGTTTTGATGTTGGTCCTGGATGAGCTAGTTAACAATCTGGCGGAAGAACCACCCGTTTAGATACCCGACGAGGTACTTGGCAAGCGACGCAGAGAGCCGACTAAGGAGGTTGAAGACGAGCTACACGATGAGCCACCCGACAAGCCGCCCGATGTGGTCATCAAGAAACTCAGCCGCGGTGAGCCACCTGAACCACCCAACGGAGTGCGTCTGAATTCGGGGACGAATTCTTTCCATCCCGGAGAGAATGATGAGGCCGAACCTAGTAACGAGCGCGCGTTGGCGTTCCTCAAGCACTACGAGAATCAGTCACGCCGAACCTGATTTTCAGAAGATAACTTGTTATCGTTTTCCTTCTTTAATGATATTTAAAGCTTCATGTCGTTTTCACTATGTGGGTATTTTGATGTTAGTTTTATTTGGCTGTCGTTTTTTTATTAAACCCACTATAGAAACACACTTTTGTGACTCTGGTAGGCAGCGAATGAATTGGAATGAAAACCCTAGAAAATTCCCCAAATTCTGTGTGTTCTTGAGGACCCGAAATTGGATGCCCGAAACCCGTCGATTTGTGCGAAAATCTACAGGTATCGGAAGAGCTCGGATTGGCATTCGTGAGCGAATCAATAACCCGTGCTTGTTCAAGTTCTCCTCTGCATCAATTGGGAACAAACAAGTGGTATCAGAGCTTCAATCAAAGAATATCTTCATCAGAGTCACCGATCGACGGAGCTTTGGTCGCCCAGAAACCAGACTACAGAGAAGGCACAATTACGCTTTATTACCCCATGCTCACGAAGAGCAATTACGCCGTGTGGGCGTTGAAGATGAGGGTGAATCTGCAGGCGCAGGGAGTGTGGGAGGCCGTAGAGAACGGCGGTGTCGAAGGGCGCATGGAAAGAATGGCTCTAGCCGCAATCTACCAAGCAGTTCCGGAAGATGTTCTTCTCATGCTCGCCGAGAAAGATTCAGCGAAGGAAGCATGGAAAACTCTTCAGACCATGCACATGGGCGCAGATCGCGTCAAGGAGGCAAATGTCCAAACCTTGAAGAGTGAGTTCGAGGTTATGAGGATGAGGGAGAGCGAATCAATTGATGACTTCTCTATGAGGCTCACATCCATTGTGACCGGCGTTCGCTCGTTGGGAGACAAGGTCCAGGAGACCACCGTCGTCAAGAAATTTCTCCGAGCAGTGCCTCACAGGTACATGCAGATCGTAACATCCATAGAGCAGTTCGGCGATCTCAAGACCATGACGGTCGAGGAGGTTGTTGGTCGCCTCAAGGCCCACGAAGAGAGACTTTGGGGTTACGGTGACAGAGAAGAGGAGAAGAACCTCCTGCTCACGCATGAAGAGTGGACGGCCAGACAGCGGAAAACCGGGAGAGCTGATTTTTCTTCAAATTCCTCAGGTTGGAGCAGTTTTAGTAGAGAGGTCCGAGGACGCGGACAAGGTCGTGGACGAGGTCGAGGTCGGGATCAGCGTGGTCGCGGCAGTAGTGCACCCCGTCATCAAAGCACGACCAGGAGAGACAAGAGCACAGTTAAGTGCTACAGTTGTCAAAAGCTTGGGCACTTTGCATCTGAGTGCCGAAGCAGAAATCAGGGCGAAGAGGCGAATCTAGCGAGATTCCTAGACGACCAGCCGGCATTGTTATTTGCCGAGCAGGAAACGCACCTGGATGAGAATGGCGAGATCAGTGTGCCGATCAGCCCAGAGGCCGAGCAGATCTGTCTGGAGGAAACCAGCGAGAAGGTTTTCCTCATCAAGGATAAGGTTATTGCAAACCCTCTCGTAGACGGAAAAAAGAAAGTTAGTACCGACGTATGGTATTCAGACAACGGAGCTAGAAACCACATGACTGGGGACCGAGCTAAGTTTGAAGAGCTCGATGAAAAGATCACGGGCAACGTGAAATTCGGCGATGGATCAGTCGTAGAGATCAGAGGCAGAGGGTCGATCCTGTTCGAGTGCAAGAATGGCGACCAATGTCTGATGACCCAGGTGTATTTCATCCCGAAGTTGAAGAGCAACATCATCAGTCTAGGGCAGATGACTAAGATCGGGAACACGGTGTTGCTGCAAGGGTCCTACCTGAAGATGTGGACCAAGGAAGGAGAGCTGTTGATGAAGGTGGAGCGAACACCCAACAGACTCTACAAAATTCTCCTAAAGACGTGCCAGCCCGTCTGTCTCATGGCATCGATAGCAGAACCGGCTTGGTTATGGCACGCATGGCTCGGACACGTGAATTTTCACGCGCTTAAGATGATGGGCGAGAAGAAGATGGCCTTTGGGGTTCCCAAGATAGAATACCCCGACCATCTATGTGAGTGTTGTATGATCGCGAAGCAGGCGAGGATACTGTTTCCGATCAAGGCCCAAATCCAAGCAGAGAGACCCATACAGTTGGTGCATGCAGACCTATGTGGTTAAGTCACCTTAGCAACATTGGCAGGTAACAAGTACTTCCTCTTACTTGTTGATGATTATAGTCGCTGGATGTGGGTTTATATGCTCAAGGAGAAGAGCGGAGCCTTTGAGGTCTTCAAGAAGTTCAAGAAGATCATGGAGAATGGCTCAGTGCACAGGTTAAAGGTCTTACGTACAGACCGAGAATGAGAATTCACTTCCCAACAGTTCGGAGAATTCTGCGACCAGGAAGGAGTTCAGCGTCACCTGTTAGCACCTCACACGCCCCAGCAGAATGGCGTGGGGGAAAGACGAAACCGAACTGTGATGAACACAGCCAGGAGTTTACTCAAGAGCATGCAAGTTCCAACTCATTTTTGGGCAGAAGCAATAAGACATGCGGTCTACCTGCTTAATCTCTTGCTGACCAAGGCGCTAGGAGAACGCACTCCCTACTAGCCGTGGAAAGGGAAGAAACCCCACTTAGAACATTTGAGAGTGTTCGGGTGCACCGCACATGTGAAGGTTGCGGGGCCTCATCTCAAGAAGCTGGATGACCGGAGTCAGAAGATAGTGTACCTTGGCGTTGAAGAAGGAAGCAAGGCACACATACTCTACAATCAACGACGTGACAGACTCCAAGTGAGCAGAGATGTTGTGTTCGAAGAAGAGATGAAGTGGGATTGGCGCGACGAGAAAGAAGAACCCGAGTAGAACTCAATAGAGTTCACAGTCAAGCACGAGAGAACAGCTTTGCCAAGCACGAGACTACCGCGCATGATCAACCCGGAACACCTAGCTCGGGAACAGCTTTGCCAAGCACGAGAGAACCCAGCCCTAGAGAGAACAGCCCGGATACACCACGGACACCAAGTCCGAGCAGGACCAGCCTGTCCAGCTCAGGAGACACCTCCATTAAAGACGGCCCAAGGGGATTTCGACCCCTAGCAGACGTCTATGATCAAACTCATGAAGTAGAGATGAGCCTGGAGGGACTCTCTTTATTGTGCGCAGAAGAGCCGGCCTGCTACTAGGAGGCAGCAGCCGAGCAGGAGTGGCAGGAAGCAATAAAGAAGGAGATGGAGTCCATTGAGAAGAACAGGACATGGGAGCTCACCGACCTACCCAAATATCATAAACCCATCAGCCTGAAGTGGGTGTATAAGCTGAAGAAGGACACTGAAGGGAAGGTCCTTACGCACAAGGCAAGGCTGGTAGCAAAAGGCTACGTGTAGAAGAAAGGCATAGACTTTGAAGAAGTCTTTGGTCCAGTAGCTAGACTAGACACGATCAGAATCGTCCTAGCCCTAACAGCTCATCGAGGTTGGGAGATTCACCACATGGATGTCAAATCGGCATTCCTACATGGTGACCTCGAAGAAGAAGTGTACGTCAAGCAACCAGAGGGGTTCGGCGTCACGGGCAAGGAGCAGAAGGTGTATAAACTATCCAAGGCCCTATACAGGTTAAAACAAGCACCAAGAGTATGGACATCCGTCTTGACAAGACTTTGAAGAAACTTGGATTCACAAAGTGCCTGAGCGAGCAGGCAGTCTACACAAGGAGAACCAGGCAGGAGATCCTGATCATGTGAGTGTATGTTGACGATCTGATCGTCACTGGATCCAGCGCAGGAGGCATAGATGGATTCAAGCAGCAGATGATGGCCGAATTCAAGATGAGTGACCTCGGATTACTTTCGTACTATCTCAGTTTCGAGGTAGAATAGAAGAAAGACTGCATTACGCTGAAGCAGTCGGCCTACGCAAATAAGATCCTTATGCAGTTCGAGATGGCGGATTGCAATCCGAGCAAATACCCAATGGAAGCAAAGCTCCAGCTCGGGAAGGATACTGAAGGGAGAAGTGTGGATTCCACGAAGTACAGACGTGAGATCGGGTGTCTGAGATACCTCACTCACACCCGACCAGACATTGCACACGCAGTCGGGATAGTCAGCCGATACATGGAGAAGCCCACAAGTGCACACCAGCAGGCGGTGAAGCACATCTTGCGATACGTGAAGGGCACGACGGACTACGAGATCCAGTACAGAAGAGTACTAGAGGGATGGCGTTCTACCTCAACGGAAACCTGATCACCTGTTAGTCTCAGAAGTAACAGACAGTAGCTCTATCCTCATGTGAAGCAGAGACTAGCTACTCTCTACATGGACAACCTATGTGGTTGAAGGGGCTACTAAGTGTAGTGACCGGATCCGAGCAGAGACTAGCTACTCTCTACATGGACAACAAGTCTGCAATTGCGTTGATGAAGAATCCAGTGTTTCATGGACGGAGCAAACACATTGACACAAAATTTCACTACATTCGTGAGTGTGTGGAGAAGCGAGAGATCGTCGTAGAGTTCGTCATCACAAGGGAACAACGGGCAGACATTCTTACCAAGGCTCTGGCTAGAGTCAAGTTCGCATAGATGAAAGAGCTGCTCGGAGTGAAGAAAGTAGAAGCAAGTCAAGCTTACGGGGGAGAACGTGATCTTAAGCTTGACTTAGTCCGTCACATTGATGAAGTCAGCCCAGGTACCGACCAGAACCAAGGATAGATAGGAGTTCAGCCCAGCTCGGGTGAACACGAGCAAAACGTCCAGAAAGAAGGCAAGCCCGGTCAGGGGCAAATGAGCAGACCAGCTCGGGGACAAAGAAGCTGTCCGAGCAGAAAAAGGAAAGTCAGCAACTACCCGCGAAGCTTGAGGAGCAAGCAAAGATCGAGTCAAAGATTGGATAAGATTATTTATAGTAGTTTCTTAATTTTTCGCGATTTGGTTAGCTAGGGTTTCGCCTATGTGAGGCTATATAAACCTAGCATTATACACTTTGTAAAGTGCTGAGTCCATTAGAGTTTTCTTTGTATTTTTGCCTTCGATTATTAATAGAGAATTTCTTCTCCCAAAAGTTCGTGTTCTTCAATTCCTGTTCGATTTTCTTTGGTGGTGATTGTGTTCTTTGCAGATCCGTAAAATTGGGAACCAACAAGTACTTATTCAATATGTTTATTATTAAATTTTGTAAGCATAGAAAATACAAAATATACATATACAGTGCAAAAAGTGGAACGTGTGCACCGGGTTCTTTCTGTTGGTTTTATAATTGTTGGTTCACAATAATGGATCTGCAACCAAGAAGAGCACAAAGAACAAAGGAAAAGAAAGCTAGAAAAACTTTGGGAGAGAAAGTTTCTCTGATTAATCGAATAGCAAAATTTCAATAATGGAGTTACAAAAAATAAACACTAACACTAGTATTTATAGGAAACCAGAAAAAACGAAACCCTAGCTAAAACTTCCTAAAATAAACTCAATAGGAGCATGTTTGGTAGGAACATCTCTGTTGGGGAACTTCCTGCTAGGAAGATCTCTGCTCGGGCTCTTCTTTGCTCGCTTTCGTGGGGAAATCCCTGGTGGGGAAATCTCTGCTAGGAGTTGAGCCAAGTCAGGCTTAAACTCACATTCTCCCCTGTAAGTTTGACTTGGGTCGAGGTTCTTCACTCCGAGCAGCTTTCTCATCTCCGCGAACTTAACTCTTGCTAGAGCCTTGGTGAGTATGTCTGCCCGTTACTTCTTCGTGCTGACAAACTCCACGATGATCTTCCGCTTCTCCACACACTCGCGAATATAATGATACCGAGTGTCTATGTGTTTGCTTCGACCATGAAACACAGGGTTCTTCATCAGTGCTATTGCGGACTTGTTGTCCACGTAGAGTGTTACTGGCTTCTGCTCGTCTCCAGTCACTTCACTCAGAATCCCCGTCAACCACATAGCTTGACATGCTTCTGCTTCTGAGATTGCCAAGTGATCAGGTTCCCGTTGAGGTAGAATGTCATCCCTCCGGTGCTCTTCCTATGATCAATGTCACCTGCTAGATCACTGTCAGTGAAGCCGACTAGCTCTTCTGCTCCCCTGCCTCTTCCATATTGGATCTCGTAGTCCGTCGTTCCCTTCACGTAGCGCAAGATGTGCTTCACGGCCTGCTGGTGTGCACTTTTAGGCTTCTCCATGAAACGACTAACTATCCCAACTGCGTGAGAAATGTCTGATCGGGTGTGGGTGAGATACCTCAGACACCTGATCACACGTCTGTACTCTGTGGGATCCACTTCTACTCCTTTAGCATCCTTCCCGAGCTGCAGCTTCGCCTCCATTGGGTATCTGCTCGGGTTGCAATCCGCCATCTCGAACTGCTTGAGGATCTTCTTCGCGTAGGCCGACTGCTTGAGCGTGATGCAGTCCTTCTTCTGGTCCACCCCGATGCCGAGGTAGTAAGAAAGTAGTCCAAGATCACTCATCTCGAAGTCGGCCATCATTTGCTTCTTGAATCCTTCTACGCCTCCTGTGCTAGATCCAATGACTATCAGGTCGTCCACATAAACTCCGACGACCAGAACTTCTTCTCTGCTGCTCCTGGTGTACACTGCCTGCTCTCTGGAACACTTTGTGAATCCAAGACTCTTCAAACTCTTGTCGAGGCATATGTTCCACGCCCTTGGAGCTTGACGTAGCCCGTATAGAGCCTTGGAGAGCTTGTACACCTTTTTCTCCTTGCCCTTGAAGCCAAAACCTTCAGGTTGACTGACGTAGACTTCTTCCTCGAGGTCACCATTTAAGAATACCGATTTGACATCCATGTGGTGAATCTCTCAACCTCGATGAGCTACTAGGGCTAGGATGAGTCTGATCGTGTCTAGTCTCGCCACGGGAGCAAAGACTTCCTCGAAGTCGACTCCTTGCCTCTGCACGTAGCCTTTAGCTACTAGCCTTGCCTTGTGCTGTAGGACATTCCCCTCAGTGTCCTTCTTAAGCTTGTAGACCCATTTCAAGCCAATGGGCTTCTGACCTTTGGGCAGGTCGGTGAGCTCCCATATCTTGTTCTTCTCGATGGACTCCAGCTCCTTCTTCATTGCCTCATGCCATTCCTGCTCGCTTGCTGCCTCTTGGTAGTTTGTTGGCTCCTCGGCGCACAACAAGGAAAACTCTTCTAAGTTCATCTCCACTTCCTGAGACTCTTACTATGGGACGAAATCCCCTTGGGTCATCCTTGATCGAGGAATCTCCTGAGCTGGATGAGCTGAGTCTGCTCAGGCTGGGTGTCCTGGGTGTACCCGGGCAGGAATCTCTGGTGGGGATACCATAGCTGGTGGGGGGACCAGAGCTGGTAGGGGTACCCGAGCTGGAGGGGGTACCCGAGCTGAATGAGCTGCTAGGGGTACCTTCCTGCTCGGCAATGCCCTCCTCTTCTTCGAGTACGAACTCAACTGAGTTCTGCTAGGGGTCTCCTTTCTCGTCGTGCCAATCCCACTTCTTCCCTTATTCGAACACGGCATCTCTGCTCACCTGGATCTTGCCACGTCGGGGGTCAAAGAGTCTGTGTGCCTTGCTTCCGTTTTCAACACCAAGGTACACCATCGACTGACTCCTGTCATCGAGATTCTTGAGTTGGAGACCCACAGTCTTCACATGTACGGTGCACCCAAACACCCTCAAGTGCTCCAAGTGGGGTTTCTTCCCATTCCACGTCTGGTAGGGAGTGCGCTCTCCTAGCGCCTTCGTTGGCAAACGATTTAGCAAATAGACTGCGTGTCTAACTGCTTCTCCCCAAAACCTCGCCGGTACTTGCATGCTCTTCAACAAGCTCCTTGCTGTGTCCATCACTGTTCGGTTTCATCTCTCCACCACACCGTTCTGCTGGGGAGTGTATGGTGCGGTCAGGTGGCGCTCGACTCCTTCCTCATCGCAGAACTCTCCGAACCGCTGAGATGTGAAGTCACCACCTCGATCTGTTCTCAAGACCTTCATCTTGTGTTCTGACCCATTCTCCACGAGCCTCTTATACTTCTTGAAGACTTTAAAGGCTCCACTTTTCTCCTTTAGCGTGTAGATCCATATCCAGCGACTGTAGTCGTCAATAAGTAGTAGAAAATACTTGCTTCCAGCTAGAGTTGCTGGGGTTATTTGACCACAGAGGTCCGCATGCATCAGTTGGAGAGGTCGTTCTGCTCGGAACTTGGCCTTGATCGGGAAGGGCACTCGAGCCTGTTTCGCAATTATGCAGCATTCGCATAACTGGTTGGGGTGCTCAATCTTGGGAACCCCAATGGTCATCTCCTTCTCGCCCATCATCTTTAGCGCGTAGAAGTTTACGTGCCCAAGTCTCGCATGCCACAACCAGGTCGGGTCTGCTAGGGAAGCCATTAAGCAGACGGGCTGGCCTGTCTCCAGGAGAATCTTGTACAACCTGTTCGCCGTTCTCTTCACCTTCATCAGCAGGTTGCCACTTCTGTTCCACATCTTTAGATAGGGACCAGACATCATCACTGTGTTGCCGATCTCTGTCATCTGTCCGAGGCTGATGATGTTACTCTTCAGCTTTGGAATGTAGTAGACCTGGGTCATGAGGCGTTGTTCCCCGTTCTTACACACGAACAGGATGGACCCTCTGCCTCTAATTTCAACGATCGAGCCGTCGCCAAATTTCACGTTCCCTGTGATCTTCTCATCGAGCTCTTCAAACTTAGCTCGGTCTCCTGTCATGTGGTTGCTCGCGCCATTGTCTAGGTACCAGACATCGGTATAGACTTTCTGCTCTCCGTCAACGAGGAGGTTCACAATAACCTTGTCCTCGATCAGGTACACCATCTCCGAGCTGGTCTGCTCTCTGGTCTCTTGTGTCTGGTCTCTGCTGTCTGGTCTTTGGTCTCTTCTCGGAGCTCTCTGGTCGCTGGTCTCTGATCTCTAATCTCTGCTCGGATTCCGAGCAGGTATGCTCTCTGCTCTCCGGGCAGGTCTGCTCCCTGCTCTCCTGGCAGGTCTGCCCTCTTTTGCCTACGAGGGTCGTCTCTTCGTTCTCTTGTTTGTCCAGGCTCACCTCTTGTTCGGCAAACATTAGAGTTGGCTGGTCTTTATTGAATCTCATCAGATTCGCTTCCTCTTTGAGGTTTTTGCTGCGGCACTCTGAAGCAAAGTGCCCAAGCTTCTGACAATTATAGCAATTCACTGTGCTCTTGTCTTTCCTGGCCGTGCTTTCCTGACAGGGTGCACCACTACCGCGACCTTGCGTGTCATGACCTCGCCCTCGTCCACAACCTCTACCACGTCCTCGGCTGTCTCCATTGCAGCTACTCCGACCAGAGGAGCTAGAAGAAAAGTCTACTCCCCCGTTTTTCTTCTGTCTGGCCGTCCACTCTTCATGCGTGAGCATGATGTGCCTCTCCTCTTCTCTGTTACCGTAACCTCGAGGTCTCTCCTCGTGGGCTTTGAGGCGACCAACAACCTCCTCGACCGTCATGGTCTTGAGGTTGCCGAACTGCTCAATCGATGTCACGATCTGCATGAACTTGTGAGGCACTGCTCGGAGAAACTTCTTAACGACGGTGGTCTCCTCCACCTTGTCTCCCAGCGAGCGTATGCCGGTCACAATGGACGTGAGCCGCATAGAGAAATCATCAATGGATTAGCTATCCCTCATCCTCATAACCTCGAACTCACTCTTCAAGGTCTGGACCTTTGCTTCCTTGACGCGATCTGCGCCCATGTACATGGTTCAAAGTGTCGACCACACCTCTTTTGCGGAATCCTTCTCGGCGATCATGAGAAGGACATCTTCCGGAACTCCTTGGTAGATGGCGGCTAGTGCCATCCTCTCCTTGCGCCCTTCGACATCGTTGCCTTCCACAGCCTCCCAAACTCCTTGCGCCTGCAAGTTCATTCGCATCTTCAACGCCCAAACCGAGTAATTGCTCTTCGTGAGCATCGGGTAATGGAGCGTCACATTCCCTTTCTTTGATCCGATCTTCGTCGCCATCGTGAGCTCTCCTCCGGTGGACTCGCTTGGTGACGATATCTTCTTCGGCACCTTCGCTCTGATACCAATTGTTGGTTCCCAATAATGGATCTGCAACCAAGAAGAGCACGAAGAACAAAGGAAAAGAAAGCAAGAAAAACTTTGGGAGACAAAGTTTCTCTGATTAATCGAATAGCAAAATTGCAATAATGGAGTTACAAAAAATAAACACTAACACTAGTATTTATAGGAGACCAGAAAAAGCGAAACTCTGGCTAAAACATCCTAAAATAAACTTAATCAAATCTTTTACATTTACATTCGAATCCTGGCAAAATCAGGAAACCAAATAAAATTAAATCTCCAAACTTGCTCCTCAAGTTTGGTTTCTGGTCGTGTGTCCCTAGCAGGGCTGCTAAGGTGTGTTTCTGCCCGGGGCATTCCTGCTCGGGGCTCGTCAGCTAGGGAGCCACTTTTTCTCCCCTCCATCTCTGCTAGGGGTATGTCTGGCAGGAGCATCTCTGGTAGGAACATCTCTGGTGGGGACCTTCCTGCTAGGAAGATCTCTGCTCGAGCTCTTCTCTGCTCGCTCTGGTGGGGAAATCCCTGGTGGAGAAATCTCTGGTACGGAAATCTCTGCTAGGAGTTGAGCCAAGTCAGGCTTAAACTTACAATAATCATGTTGCATGGCTGCATGATTTTTTAGTTTTATTTATTTGTTTATTTATTAAATAAATCACAGGTACATTCCCTAATCAGTGGGGACAGTTAGTTAGCAATAGCATGGCTGAAGACTAAGCCAAAAACGACGTGTGATCGTTGCTAGAATTTAGGAAGCACTAAGTCATTTTCTTAGACAGTTTTGTATTCGATGCTTATATATTGAACGATCAAGAAAAGCTGTTAATTAACGCAGCACCAAATCAAGGCTCTCGGCGCTCTCTCTCTCGAAAATATATTTCGTGTTTATTTCTGAGAGTGTGAATGTGAGTCAGTGTGTGTGTTCAATACTTCTTGCTCGCTCGTTTATGCACCAACAAGTGGTATCAGAGCGTGGTATTTGATCCAGCCTATGTAGCCAATCGGTGTTCGATCCGCTTCGGCAATGTCAGAACGAGGAGAAGGAGTATCGAGGAGGCAACTTCATCTCCGCCAAAGGCACGGCTTAGCGGCGGTGGCAGTGACGAGTTGCGCATCGTTGAGCGGGTCGTTAGGGAGAGTGACAGTGCAGCGCACTTTCCGCTCCTCACGCGTACAAATTACGCAGATTGGTGATACTGATGAAGGTCCAGTTGTAAGCGCAAGGCTTGTGGGATGTCATTGAGGATGGCCACGGAGATCACCGCGAAGATCGACGGACAATGTCGGTATTGCTCCGGGCAGTGCCGCCGGAACTTATCCGAACCATTGGCGTGAAGGAGACAGCTAAAGAAGCATGGGACACGCTAAAAATCATGCGTGTCGGCGTCGAACGCGTCCGGGAAGCCAAGGCGCAAACACAGCGAACAAAATTCGAGAACCTCGCGTTCAAAGACGGTGAGGGGGTGGAGTCATTCGGCGTTCGACTTACGGCGATCGTCAACGACCTCGAGGTGTTGGGCGATCCGGTGACCGAGCACAAGGCGGTGCTCAAATTTCTTCGGAGTATACCGCGCGCATACAAGCAAATGGCAATGGCGATCGAGTTTCTCGTGGATCTCAAATCTTTATCAATCGAAGAGCTCACGGGCCAACTCCTAGTGGTAGAGGAGCGCGGCGAACTTGACGACACCGAGCATTTCGGTGGACGCTTACTCCTAACGGAAGAAGAATGGGAAGCCCGACAACAACAACGCGGGCGTGGTCAAAGATCTTTTGGCGGAAACGATAAGAAGAACCAATCGAAGTGGTCATCAAACGGTGGTGACTACGACGAACGCAAGAAGGGAAATTGCCGTAATTGCGGTATCCCCGGACATTGGGCCAAGGAGTGTCGCAAGGTGAAGCGCGACCGTGAAATACACGAGCATGCCAATCTCGTACGCGCCGAGACGGAAGAAGACAACGAGCCGGCGCTGCTCATGGCGCAAATATGCACGTTGGCCGAGGCAGCCGATGATGCGCCACGGCATGTGAACCCAAACGATGATAAGGCACTGCCCGTGGAAGTGGCGGACGGAATGCGGCACCTCGACACTGGCCAGCAGTAGGCGTCAAGCAAAATGATGCAGTGTAACGTGATTAAGGGGGTGATTTGTTGGTTTTATAATCACGTTGCATGGCTGTATGGTATTTTAGTTTTATTTGTTTATTTATTAAATAAATCACAGGTACATTCCCTAATCAGTGGGAGAGCTAGTTAGCAATAGTTTGGCTGAAGACTAAGCCAAAAACGACGTGTGATCGTTGCTAGAATTTAGGAAGCAGTATGTCATTTTCTTAGACAGTTTTGTATTCGATGCTTATATATTGAACGATCAAGAAAAGCTGTTAATTAATGCAACACCATAAAAAAAGCTCTCGTCTCTCTCGAGAAAATATATATTTCGTGTTTATCACCGAGTGTGTGAGTGTGAGTCGGTGTGTGTTCAATACTTCTTGCTCGCTCGTTTCTGCACCAACACTTTCATTTGAACGTTTTATTACATATAGGTATACATATGTATAAATTTACCACTTTTTATGATTAAAGTGATAGGTGCATATCATGCTAATATGAAGATATGATTAATAAACGAAGTGATATATAAGTATATAGATATTTATTTATCACATCATATCTTATTTTCATGACCATACTAATAATTATTAGTAGAGTTGTAACTTCACGGGTTCTCAAAAGTTTGACAGCTTTCTAAATAGAACATAGAACACAGAGGACTTTTATATGAGTTCTGTAAATTGATATTTAATTTCTAAATATCACGGATATCGTTAGTGCAGTACAATCAAATCTTGCATCGAGTAAGATTACGTGAGCAGTAAAGTACATAAAAGTACTCACTACAACACAACAATAATATTTTAATTTGCTTGATCTTGTGTGGTATGAATTATATGTTCGGATGATTATGATTGTTTGACATTCGTGTTTGAATGCATAAAGATGAATTTATGATATATGTTTGATTATTTGACATTCATGCTTTGAATTTATAAAATTAAATTTATGATTTGCAAATTGTGCATTTGGTTTCATATTGACAAGCATGAACCATGATCATTTCATACATATTATCTATAATGATAATTATATATGACATTTTTATGAAAGTAAATGACGTCATACCGAGACTGGGTCTGTAATACTCGAAATTACTAGAAGAGATATTGTATCGTTATTTATGCAAAACGAAAGATATCCATTTATCTTTGTCTATCCTTATGGGAATGCATTAATGTCACGATTTCATGATTATATACATATGCATGAATATATATATATATATTATATATGCACAAGTATCATTATATGTTTATTTGATACAAGTCTAAGTTTCTACAGACTTTGTGTTTATGCCAAAAAAAATTATATTGGCAAAGAAATATCTATGTTGTGAGCTTAAGCTTGACTTAGTCCGTCACACAGAGGAAGTTAGCCCGGGTACTGACCAGAACCGAGGACGAACAAGAGTTCAGCCCAGCTCGGGTGAACAAGAGCAGAAGGTCCGAATAGAAGGCAAGCCCGATCAGGGGCAGACGAGCAGACCAGCTCGGGGACAGAGAAGTTGTCCGAGCAGGAAAGGGAAAGTCAGCAACTACCTGTGAAGCTTGAGGAGCAAGCAAAGATCAAGTCAAAGATTTGATAAGATTATTTAGGGTAGTATCCTGATTTTGTGCAATTTAGTTAGCTAGGGTTTCGCGTATGTGAGGCTATATAAACCTAGCATTGTACACTTTGTAAAGTGCTGAGTCCATTAGAGTTTTGTTTGTATTTTTGCCTTCGATTATCAATAGAGAATTTCTTCTCCCAAAAGTTCGTGTTCTTCAATTTCTGTTCGATCGTTCTTTGGTGTTGATCGTGTTCTTTGCCGATTTGTGAATTGGGAACCAACAAGTGGTATCAGAGCTTCAATCAAAGAATGTCTTCATCATCAGAGTCACCGATCGACGTAGCTTTGGTCGCGCAGAAACCAGACTCCAGAGAAGGCACAGTTACGCTCTATACCCCATGCTCACGAAGAGCAATTTCACCGTGTGGGCGTTGAAGATGAGGGTGAATCTACAGGCGCGGGGAGTGTGGGAGGCCGTAGAGAACGGCGGTGTCGAAGGGCGCAAGAAAAGAATAGCTCTAGCCGCAATCTACCAAGCAGTTTCGGAAGATGTTCTTCTCATGCTCGCCGAGAAAGATTCAGCGAAGGAAGCATGGAAAACACTTCAGACCATGCACATGGGCGCAGATCGCGTCAAGGAGGCAAATGTCCAAACCTTGAAGAGTGAGTTCGAGGTGATGAGGATGAAGGATAGCAAATCAATTGATGACTTTGCTATGAGGCTCACGTCTATTGTGACCGGCATTCGCTCGCTGGGTGATAAGGTGGAGGAGACCATCGTCGTCAAGAAATTTCTCCGAGCAGTGCTTCACAGGTACATGCAGATCGTGACATCGATAGAGCAGTTCAGCGATCTCAAGACCATGACGGTCGAGGAGGTTGTTGGTCGCCTAAAAGCCCACGAGGAGAGACTTCGGGGTTACGGTGACAGGGAAGAAGAGAAGAACCTCCTGCTAATGCATGAAGAGTGGACGGCCAGACAGCGAAAAACTAGGGTAGCCGAGTTTTCTTCAAATTCCTCAGGTCAGGACAGCTTTGGTGGGGAAGTCCGAGGTCGCGGACATGGTCGTGGACGAGGTCGAGGGCGGGATCAGCGAGGTCGCGGCAGTGGTGCACCTCGTCAGCAAGGCACGACCAGGAGAGACAAGAGCACAGTGAAGTGCTACAGTTGTCAAAAGCTTGGGCACTTTGCATCTGAGTGCCGGAGCAGAAACCAGGCGAAGAGGAAAATTTATCGAGATTGACAGATGACCATCCGGCATTGCTGTTTGCCGAGCAGGAAACGCGCCTGGACGAAAAGAATGGCAAAAGCGTCGCCAAGGCCCGAGCAGAAGTGATCAGTGTGCCGATCAGCCCAGAGGCCGAGCAGACTTGTCCGGAGGAAACCAGCGAGAAGGTTATCCTCATCGAGGATAAGGTTATTGCAAACCTCCTCGTAGACGGAGAAAAGAAAGTTAGTACCGACGTATGGTACTTTGAAAACGGAGCTAGCAACCACATGACTGGGGACCGAGCTAAGTTTGAAGAGCTCGATGAGAAGATCACGGGCAACGTGAAATTCAGCGATGGATCATTCGTAGAGATCAAAGGCAGAGGGTCGATCCTGTTCGAGTGCAAGAATGACGACCAACGTCTGATGACCCAGCTGTACTTCATCCCGAAGTTGAAGAATAACATCATCAATCTAGGGCAAATGACTGAGATCGGGAACACGGTGGTACTACAAGGGTCCTACCTGAAGATGTGGACCAAGGAAGGAGAGCTGTTGATGAAGGTGGGGCGAACACCCAACAGACTCTACAAGATTCTCCTGAAAACGTGCCAGCCCGTCTGTCTCATAGCATCGTTAGCATACCCGGCTTGGCTATAGCATGCACGGCTCAGACACGTGAATTTTCACGCACTCAAGATGATAGGCGAGAAGAAGATGGCCTTTGGGGTTCCCAAGATAGAACACCCCGACCAGCTATGTGAGTGCTGCATGATCGCGAAGCAGGCGAGGATACCTTTTCCGATCAAGGTCAAATTCTGAGCAGAGAGACCCCTACTATTGGTGCATGCAGACCTATGTGGTCCATTCACCCCAGCAACATTGGCAGGTAACAAGTACTTTTTTTTACTTGGTTACGATTACAGTCGCTGGATGTAAGTTTATATGCTTAAGGAGAGGAGCAGAGCCTTTGAGGTCTTCAAGAAGTTCAAGAAGATTGTGGAGAATGGCTCAGTGCACAGGTTAAAGGTCTTACGTATAGACCGAGGAGGAGAATTCACTTCCCAGCAGTTTGGAGAATTCTGCAATCAAGAAGGAGTTCAGCGTCACCTGTCAGCACCTCACACGCCCCAACAGAATGGCGTGGCGGAAAGACGAAACCGAACATTGATGAACACAGCTAGGAGTTTGCTCAAGAGCTCGTTTTAGGGCAGAAGCAGTAAGACATGCGGACTACCTGCTTAATCGCTTGCCGACCAAGGCGCTAGGAGAGCGCACTTCCTACCAGGCGTGGAAAGGGAAGAAACCCCACTTAGAATATTTGAGAGTGTTGGGATGCACCACACATGTGAAGATTGCGGGGCAACATCTCAAGAAGCTGGATGACCAAGTCAGAAGATAGTGTACCTTGGCATAGAAGAAGGAAGCAAGGCACACAAACTCAAGGATCCACGACGCGGCAGACTCCAAGTGAGCGGAGATGCTGTGTTCGAAGAAGAGATGAAGTGGGATTGGCGCGATGAGAAAGGAGATCCCGAGCAGAACTCAGTAAAGTTCACACCCAGCTCGGGAACTGCCTTTCCGAGAACGAGAGAATCCAGCCCAGGAGAGAACAGCCCGGATACACTCAGGACACCAACTCTGAGCAGGACCAGCCCGTCCAGTTCGGGAGATTCCTCCTTTAAAGACGGCCCAAAGGGATTTTGACCCCTAGCAGACGTCTACGATCAGACTCATGAAGTAGAGATGAGCCTGGAGGAACTTTCTTTATTGTCGACAGAAGAGCCGGCCAGCTACCAGGAGGCAGCAGCCGAGCAGGTGTTGCAGGAAGCAATGAAGAAGGAGATGGAGTCTATAGAGAAGAACAGGAGATGAGAGCTCACCGACCTTCCCAAAGGTCATAAACCCATCGACATGAAGTGGGTGTATAAGCTGAAGAAGGACACCGAGGGGAATTTCCTTAAGCACAAGGCAAGGCTGGTAGCAAAAGGCTACGTGTAAAAGAAAGGCATAGACTTTAAAGAAGTCTTTGCTCCAGTAGCTAGACTGGACACGATCAGACTCATCCTAGCCCTAGCAGCTCATCGAGGTTGGGAAATTCACCATCTGGATGTCAAGTCAGCATTCTTAAATGGTGACCTCGAAGAAGAAGTGTACGTCAAGCAACGAGAGGGGTTCGGCGTCACGGGCAAGGAGCAGAAGGTGTACAAACTATCCAAGGCCCTATACGGGCTGAGACAAGCACCAAGAGCGTGGAACATCCGTCTTGACAAGAGCTTGAAGAACCTTGGATTCACAAAGTGCCTGAGCGAGCAGGCAGTCTACACCAGGAGTACCGGGCAGGAGATCCTGATCGTGGGAGTGTATGTGGATGACCTGATCGTCACTGGATCCAGCGCAGGAGGCGTAGATGGATTCAAGCAGCAGATGATGGATTCAAGCAGTGACCTCGGATTACTTTCGTATTATCTCGGTCTCGAGGTAGAACAGAAGAAGGACTGCATTATGCTGAAGTAGTTGGCCTACGCGAAGAAAATCCTTATGGAGTTCGAGATGGCGGATTGCAATCCGAGCAAATACCCAATGGAGGCGAAGCTACAGCTCGGGAAGGATGCTGAAGGGAGAAGTGTGGATTCCACGGAGTACAGACGCGTGATCGGGTGTTTAAGATATCTCACTCACACCCGACCAGACATTGCACACGCAGTCGGGATAGTCAGTCGATACATGGAGATGCCCACAAGTGCACACCAGCAGGCGGTGAAGAACATCTTGCGATACGTGAAAGGCACGACGGACTATGGGATCCAGTATAGAAGAGGAAGCGGAGAAGAAGTACTAGTCGGGTTTACATACAGTGATTTGGCCGGTGATATCGATGACAGGAAGAGTACCGGAGGGATGGCGTTCGACCTCAACGGAAACCTGATCACCTGGCAGTCTCAAAAGCAGCAGACAGTAGCTCTATCCTCATGTGAAGCAGAGTTCATGGCGGCAACCGCAACAGCATGTCAAGGTATGTGGTTGAAGGGGCTACTAAGTGAAGTCGTCGGATCCGAGCAGAGACCAGCTACTCTCTACGTGGACAACAAGTCTCTAATTGCGTTGATGAAGAATCCAGTGTTTCATGGACACAGCAAACACATTGACACGAAATTTCACTACATTTGTGAGTGTGTGGAGAAGCGAGAGATCATCGTAGAGTTCGTCAACACAAGGGAGCAACGGGTAGACATTCTTACCAAGGCTTTGGCGAGAGTGAAGTTTGCAGAGATGAGAGAGCTGCTCGGAGTGAAGAGAGTAGAAGCAAGTCAAGCTTACGGGGGAGAATGTGAGCTTAAGCTTGACTTAGTCCGTCACATAGAGGAAGTCAGCCCGGGTACTGACCAGAACCGAGGACGAACAAGAGCTCAGCCCAACTCGGGTGAACACGAGCAGAAGGTCCGAATAGAAGACAAGCCCGATCAGGGGCAGACGAGCAGACCAGCTCGGGGATAGAGAAGCTGTCCGAGCAGGAAAGGGAAAGTCAGCAACTACCCGCGAAGCTTGAGGAGCAAGCAAAGATCAAGTCAAAGATTTGATAAGTTTATTTAGGGTAGTTTCCCGATTTTGTGCAATTTGGTTAGCTAGGGTTTCGCCTATGTGAGGCTATATAAACCTAGCATTGTACACTTTGTAAAGTGCTGAGTCCATTAGAGTTTTCTTTGTATTTTTGCCTTCGATTATCAATAGAGAATTTCTTCTCCCAAAAGTTCGTGTTCTTCAATTTCTGTTCGATCGTTCTTTTGTGTTGATCGTGTTCTTTGCAGATCCGTGAATTGGAAACCAACATATGTTTCATTAATGAAATCATATATATATATATATATATATATATGATAGGAAAAGAGTTTCATAATTAATATATCTTTTCATAGATATAATAGGTTATCATTGTCTGATTATAGGTAGCCTTATATTTATATTTATATATATATATATTTATTGAGAAGGTTACACACGCATCATAAGTAGTACACAACACATTATTAAACCTGTAAATCGTGAACAAAACCCGGATCTGGCATCTGTTTTTTTATTTTCCGAAAAAATCCGGAACCAATAATTACTGGTTCTGGTTTAAACCGGATCCGGATTTTTTGGTTTCGGTTTTTTTTTTTCGGAAACCACAATATGGTTTCGATTTTTTAACTGAATTTTTTTTATTTAAAAAAAAAAAAAGAAAACTGTAAAGATTTGAATTTCGAACCGGAAAAAAAACATAAAAAAAACGTTAACGTGTTGTGTCAGTTACGGAAATGCCGATAAATAAACCCGTGAAAACATTGAGACGGTAATTGAAAAATACCTCGTTTATTAATTTAAATGTAGAATTTGTGCTGGTTTGATAGGTACCATACTAGAATATGTATTTGTATAGAGTGTTCATTTTTTTAGCCTTGCATGAACCATGTAAGTTCATAAAATGCAGCTCAACTCAAAGCCTCTAACGTCCACCTGCAAGCTGCAAAAGTATGTTGTTGCAAAACTAAGGAAAGAAACTAAACGTTGTGCTGCACACACACAGATTTGCAGTGAGGAGGAAGAGATAATAACAAACCCACAGTCAAGAAAAGAAAATAAACGTTGTGTACTCTCATGTGTACACATGAGAGAGAGACGTATATGAATGAAATGCTATCAGAGCAATTTTTCACTATTATGTGTAATGAATATATAAGATTACACAGCCAGCTATTTGATAACTATTACGTAACTATTTCCAAATCAAATCTCTTAAGACGTGGTATTGATTTATTCATAAACAAGGAAAACTAATTTAAGGCTGATTGATACTATATGCCAACTAATAAAAGTAAAATAAGGAACGTTCAACTGCATTAAATCATATATTTCATTTAAAAAAAAAGGATTAGAGCCGTTGGATGTCACGATCCAACGGCTTACAGAACACTACGAAAATCGAATCCGGGAAACCTAGAAAAATCCGAATCCGGATGTTCGGGTTCCGGATTTTTCCGGAACCGGAATTTCTGGTTCCAGATTTCTCCGGAACCAGATTTTCTGGTTTTCTGATTTTTTTAAAAAATTCCTGGATTTCCGATTTTCTGGTATTCTTAATTCACAGGTTTACACATTATAAGGCTTTATAAAGTTTTCAAGGCAATATCAATCAGATTTGATATATTTGTATATATATTAATAAGATGAAGACTTTTGTGTCTGCCTATGGTACAACAAAATAACGACGTCCTGACTTTGCGCCCAAAAAGCAACACAATAGAACTCTTGGATATAAAAAATACACTATAGAAAAAGGGTTCAAGTTTGGAATCACGTTTTACTCGATGGCCAAGGAAGAAGAAAAGAAAAGAGGTCGTAAACCTAGAACAGTATTCATATCCCAAAACTTCACTCAACCCCAGCAACCAAGAAAGTCTCACACAAGTCATCTCATCTCAGGGTGCCTCTCCCTATATGCCTCGTTTAATTGTTCACTGGACATTATTTTTGAGGCTACCTCGTTGAAACCCAACGAGCACTGTTTGAGGAGAGAAGGCAGCCCTCATACCCTTCTTCTACTACTCAATATTTCTCCTTTAACCTCAAGTACCCAACGATGGAGAGCTTGAGTGAGGCTTAAAAGTTTGCATCCCAAAAACCAGAGCTTCGTTCTGGTTTTTTGCTTGATTAAAGAACATTCTTTGTGATAAGGGTCATAAATTCATAGTTTTATGAACTTTTAGTTTCCGTCCGAATCGATTTAGTGTTGATTCTTACGGTTTTTTAATGTGGTAAAATATGGTTATGAAAAATTAAAAGTATGTTCACTAGACCGTAAAAAGAATCAATTCCTTTAAATAGAACTGTGACGACCCAAATTTTCTACTACTAGATCCTTAAGGAATGTTAGTTATTATGTTTGATTTACGAGATACATTTTCAAATTTAAATGTTATATGATGTGAATGTTCATATTATATTACATTGACCTTGTATTCAAAGTTATATGGTCGGAAAACATTTATGTGAAACATTCGTCGATGTGGGGCTACAATAAATCTCCTAAAGATGAAAAAACAATGTCTCGTACCAATAAGTTTCTATAAGAAACGGTATCGAGAAATATAGAAGGAGAATATAGTATATGAAAAACATTTCATCAAGAGAGAAAATAATAAGTCAAATTAGAGAAATAATAATCCATAAAATTCCATGAACAAGCTAGGTCGGAAAATGCGATCAACCCAAAGTGTCATAAAAGCTGACTAAAAAGTCAACTAGGCCGGAATGAATATTTCCGAGTCCCGAATGAAACCAAAAATATCATTTTTGGAATCTACATGAAAAATTATTAAAGATAGGTACGTTCAAACTAAAATTTTCGTCAAGGTCCTCAAATTTTAGA
The DNA here is from genome assembly GCA_954871525.1 of Parietaria judaica. Classification (NCBI taxonomy): domain Eukaryota; kingdom Viridiplantae; phylum Streptophyta; class Magnoliopsida; order Rosales; family Urticaceae; genus Parietaria; species Parietaria judaica. The sequence goes on from OX940866.1 coordinate 10,113,165, forward strand.
AAAGTTGCACTATGGCCCAAAATTGCCAAAAAGTTTGCAATTATGCCCCTATTCTGATTTTTGACTTTTCATACTGATCCCTTCTTATTATATTCATGTCCCACACTCATTATGAGCTGATATATTAATTTAATATTTGATTAGTTCACTCAGAAGTCAATATAAGCTTCAAATGTCTTTTGTCTTGCATGCTTGGCTTATATGCCTTCAAAATGGACCAATGGTGACATTAGAGTGTAGGAAATCAATGAAAAACCCTTAAGGAAGCCTTAGCACGAAATGTATCAGCCAAATAGAGCTAATGGGTGGCTTGAGAGGCTTCCAAGATAGCATAGAACCAATAGGAAGCCCTAGTGATCATAATTACACCCAAGGGTGAAAGTGCATGCATTTTTCTCCCTCTTCTCTCAAAAATCCGACCCAAACTCTCTCTAAAGATCAGAAACTAAACTCTCTCATCACCCATCTCTCTCTCTAAGAAATCTCAAGCCATTCCTCAAGGAGATTCATCCAAGAGCACCACAAAGATCCACAATATTTCAAGGAATGATGAAGAGGTAAAATCCCCTCTTGCATGCAAACTTTCCCAAGGTTTATACTTATGAAAATCTGGTCATTTATGTCTCCTATGTTTTTTTGAAGCCAAAAACTTATGGAGAAAGAATCGTGAAGATCCGGTCTCAAACACATCTTTTACTCATCAAACCTAATAATTGTTCAAAGTTCTTAAGAACAGGTAAGAACACCTCTTGCATGTGGAATTCTCTCATTTTAGCTCAAAACCAAGCTCACTTTGACCAAAATCGTCGTGAGGAGTACCCAAGTCCCCTACCAAGCAAAGTTCGTAACCTTGTTGAAGAACACGTTAGAAGGTATAATCCTTAGATTTAAAAACCCCAGCTCTCTTGATGAATGTTTACTACTCTGGTTGTTAATTCTTGTTTATGTTTAAACAATGCATGCATGAATGTTTTTGTGTGTTTTCATGAATGAGGTTCAAGAGCCTTATGTTTGATGATGAATGAGTTACATGCATGTTGTTGGAATTAGGGTTATGGTGAAGTCCAATTTGGTCAGGGTCTTAACCCAGCCAAATAAACTCCAAATTAAGCAAATTACATATGTATGGATAGATCTAGATGTCTAATATAACATACCAAAAATTTAGGAACATCCATCGTACGGTTTTTAAGATATAAGCCACGCACCATTCATGCTCCAGGCTATTTTTCACTTCCAGGCAGATCTGGAAATTGAGAATTAGAACACGTTTTCATTATCCTAAAGTTATTTTAAATTCATAATAAAACTTTATGATTAAGGTATGGATCTTATAGAAGTAATCTAATTGGTTTTACTGAAAAATAATCGATGGTTAATCAGAAAACAATTATGGAGTGACGACATGCAAAGTCGTTTCCAGTTTTTATGAAGATTGTGATTGGTGTTGGAGAAATATTTTAAACGATGATCAACGATTTAAATAAATATGGGTATAAAAATATATGTTATATATATGTTAATTAAGGAGCTATAGCAATTGGTTTTGTTCCAAAATAATCTCTGACTGATTTTATAAAAATCACGCACTGAAGGTCGCGAACCGTTTCATCAAAAAAGGCAGATTTGCATGATGCTTAAGAAAAAAGTATGTAGAACTAAATAAATGAAAGTATTTTCTAAAATTAAAAGTACAAATTTTATATAAGATCAGTATAGAGCTAACAAAATTTGTTTCATGTTAAAACGAGCTTCCATTTATCGGATTAAAGTTTATAGAGCGAACGTATACGAGTATCTTATTATTGGGGCAGATTTGTAATTCGAAATTAAAATGGTTTTAATTGCAAGTACTTGAATTATTTTATGAAAATAAAACATTGAGTTTTAATTTTAAGAACTTATGAAAGCTAAATAAATTGATGACCATGAAGAATGCTCATACTCGAGGTTGTTTTGGATTTTCAAAGTAAATATTATGTTTTCGAAATATGAAGATACACAACTCAAAATTTTATTGAAAGAGAATTATTAATAACAAAGTTTCATATATTTTCAAAATAAATAAGTATGATGCTTTCATATGTTATAAATAAGAATACTCAATCGACCGATCGTTCGGTGGATTTTCTGGTAACTTTTTAGGATGATTTATATTATTTAACTATAATCAAAATGATCAAAACTATTTTATCAAATATTTAACCCATTTTGGGTAATTGATTTAAGTTTGAAAGAATTTAGGTTTCGGAATAGATGACTTGGCCGATCTATGTTATGGGTCGAACCCCTAAACGACCTGACAAACTAGTCAACCGATCGCCAGTTAACTTATCATAACCCGATGAAAAATAATCACTTCCTAATCAGCTCGTTGAGCCGATTGGCACTTCTAGAGATTAGTCGATTGTGTAATCAAAGTGTTTCCGATCAACACCATCAATATTGCCTTATTGATTTCTAAATTACTGAAATGAATAAAGGGATGGATGTATACCTAGATCAATAACATTATACCATAAGTACCCTAGGATTCCAACAACGTAGAGTATGCATGTCAACCTGGATCCAAGAGACTGACGAGTTGTCTGGTCGGATCAAACAGGGAAGTAGAGTGTCCACATTCACGATAGACTGTAGCTTGAAGTGCAGCGAGGACACCAGGTGAGTACAGATTTCACTACAGCATGAATAATTTTCAAAAGGAAAATGGAATATGTCATGATATGAATATATGTGATGTTTGGGAGAATTGACTCCAATACGTGAATGATTGATATAAGTGATCCTTTATGGTCATTTATATGATTACGTGGATTGATGTGAATATCATGATGATTAATGTGTCATGCCATACCAAGTAATAATATTGGATTAATGCATGATGGAGTATAATGAAACTAATGATTGATTGAGCTTTGATTTATGTCATATTGCATGTAGACATGAATAGGGTCGCCTTAATTAAAAAGATGACCAGCCTTTTCAAAGCTCGTGTCGTGCCACCCGATCGGGGTATAAACATGTTATGAAAGGGGCTTAAAGCCCAAGGTCGTGTTGGTTGGGGACCTCACAACCCTCAGACCATCTGCGGCTGCGCGCAAATGGCACGTACACTTATGAGTGATCACCAGGCAAGACAGGGCAAATCCCTTGAGCCACTTAAAGGAAAAGAAATGAAATGTTTTAAAAAGTAACCCAATAATATAGCATAATTGGACATACATATATGCATGATTGACATATGTTTTGTGAGGATAATGTCTGTACTCGCTGAGCGTAAGCTCACATTAATGTGTTCATGCTGTAGGTAAGAAACCCATAGCATGATTGTTCATGATGGGCTCGCGAAGGAATGGTTTGGTTATGGGTCAGGATGGGCAACCGCAAATGTTTTCGCATGTTTTGATAAACAAACTATTTTGACGTATGTTTTATTAACTATGAATTATGTTTGGGAGTAGACTTTATATTACCTCCCTATGTTAAGAACTTACGTAAGAAATGACTGTCTCGGGTTCATAATCCGAGTTCGCAAGTACTAAGTATCATATTAAACTTTTCTAAAATGATTTTGGTAAACTATTTAACAAGCCTTCAAGTTTTATGATATGTTTTAACGATTGTCCGATTATGGACTCTTTTAAATATGTTACGCTGAAGCGTTGATATTAAATTCTCTAAAGAAGTTTAAGACGTACGTACTAAAAATTACAAGCAAGACGATGTTTTAAAAAAAAAAAATTATTCTTAAATTTCACAACAAATTGTTTTATTGGTAAACTATTTAACAAGCCTTCAAGTTTTATGATATGTTTTGACGATTGTCCGATTATGGACTCTTTTAAATATGTTACGCTGAAGCGTTGATATTAAATTCTCTAAAGAAGTTTAAGACGTATGTACTAAAAATTACAAGCAAGACGATGTTTTAAAAAAAAAATTATTCTTAAATTTCACAACAAATTGTTTTATTCAAAGTTAATAAAGAAAGAAAGTTTTATGTCGTAACGTTCGGCGCTAGGTCGGGTGTTACAAGAACAAAACACAATTGTGTCTACTTTTGAATAATTTGGATTTGATTCTTACTTTTTTTTTGTGTGTGATGAAGGAATCCGCGGTGGCGGAGCTATTGTCGATGCATCCGATAAAGCCATGTTTGGCGCTGAATTTCTCGGTTTTCTAATTCTCAACCATTGTGACAAAGCTTGTTGTCCGGCCAAAAAGGTATGCCAATGTATTTTATTATCAACCTGGAAACCCAATTCGAAAAGAAAACACAAACATACTATAAGAAATCCTTTATAAATGAAAAAAATGACAGTTAGCCTAACCTAGTTTAATTAGCTCTAAAGCATCCAATAAAAATGTCGCATCACGAAACTAGAGTTAAAGGAAAACAGATTGGGGTCACAAAGCTCTCAACACTTTCATTGTATTCGTAAATTTTAAATTTTAATCCGACCGTTTTGTGAGGCTGTATTTATGAGTTTGGTTTGTTGGCGAAGGATTTTGAGGAAGCCATGGATGATCTGGAAAATTCGGGGGAGGAATCGTGCGAGGACATCACTTTTATTATGCAGTTCTTGAGGGACAACCTCACTCTCTGTACCACCGATGCCCAAAACGATTCCCGGTAATCTTATATGAAACTTGGAATGGAAGTAATCGTCCAATTTCATCCTTCTCTGTCTCCCGCAGCTCCTATACTCTTCTCTGTCGAAGCTCGGTTGTCACAGCCATGGCGGCGTGCCTTTGTTTCTCTTTGTCGAAGCTCAGTTGTCACAGCCATGGCGGTTGCTACTTGCAGGTATATTTTCCAGTCAATTAGGGTTTTTATGATAGTGTTAGTTCATTGTGATTAGATTTTGTTCCATTAATACAATAATGAAAACAAATTAGTATTGAGCTAATACAATTTACGAAGTACTTTTCATTCCCTTAAACAATGGTCATTAGTCAACTTCTTTGAGTGCTTTTAGTAAGCGAATTCAATGACAATGATGGGTTATAAGTTCACCGGCTACCGAGTTTTTGAGCTTTCAAAAACCGAGTTTGAATGCGTTTGTGTTTTTTCCACTTACACAGCTTGTTAATCAATATCCTCGGCGTTTTTCAATTTCCGTAACTTATGTACAGATTTTCTACGCATTTATTCGTTTACTTTAATCTATGTTGCCTTTATTGCTTCAACTTTTATTTTAAATAGCCAAAACATATTCGGACTATAATTACTCTTTTGATAGAATGCCGTTGAAGATAATCCATGGCAGCCATTACCGATCCAAGAGAAAGAAGCTGTGACATTCTGTGGCGAGTTTCAACAAGATCCTCGTGAAGTTGTTTGCATTCATGGTGGCTCAACGCGACTAGGCATGCAAATTTCGATTGAGAAGTGCAACTTCCAAGGCAAGCCCGTTGAGCCCACCTCCGAGTAGTCATACTCTGCTTATATATATATATATGTTCAATACTGTAGGTTTTTTAGAATAAAATATGTTAGTACTTTAAATGTTACAAGTGATTGTTGATATAGGACTTCGCCCTTGGACTAAACGACATGCGTTTATACTCCCGTGAGATATAACGGCACCGTGCGCGTAACAATTAAATAACCGAGTTATTTAATTAATCCTATTTCGATAAATAGGATAAATTGGATTATTTTCCAACTTCGGCCCATGAAAATTCAGCTTTGAATAAGGCCCATAGGATCATATATAATTGGGTAAATGAAGCAAATGCCCATTTGTAACTCAATGTTTCAAAAAAATGCTCAAACCTATTTTTGGTAATTAAAACTACCAACTAGTTGCAATATAGACCAATATGCCCTTCCTTATTTTTATACGTGTGAATAAGTTAAATAACAAAAAATCAACAATTAATCTAATTAATTAAAAATAAATTTATTTCCTTAAATATAGATTTCCTATTTACTGTTTAACGTGTGTATATTTGAATTAATTGTGTACAGATCAAATAATTATTTGAATTAATTAAATTAAAACACAATTTTTTCCTTAAATCTAGGTAAATACAATAACGATTTAAAATTCTCCCTATTAATCAGTATTCAAAATTCAAATGATTTTATTTTAACGATTTTATTTGGAATATTAAAAAAAATAATTTACTTTAACGATTCATGTTTTAAACTTGTATTGGAATATTAATTCGTAATTTAAGTTACGAATTACTTATAGTGTTATTTGATGTTAAGTTACAAATTATAATTGTAATTTAAGTTACAAAATTATAAAAGTAAATCGATATACATGTAAATGTAATTTAAGTTACGAATTGTAATAGTAAATGACTATGTCTGTATTTGTAATTTAAATTACGAATTTATAATAGTATGTTATAGGTTATGAATTTATAATAGTGATTGTAATTTAAGTTACGAATTTATAAAATTAAATCACTATACATGTAATTGTAATTTAAGTTACGAATTCATACTAGTAAATAGCTATACATGTAATTTCTAGTAATTGTACTTTAAGTTACAAAATTTATAAAATTAAATCACTGTACATGTAATTGTAATTTAAGTTACGAATTCATAGTAGTAAATCACTTTACAAAAATGAAATGGGGTTTCACGGAAAGTTTGGGGGTTTTGCAGGAGAGGAAGAAGAGTAATGGTGAGAAGACGAAGAAGAGCACAATGGTCTTGTCGAAGAAGCCAAGAGCTTGGTCTCCATATCTAGAATTGGGAATAATTGTATGGTAAAGAGCTTGAAGAGAACAACAATGGAGTTCTTACCTTGAAATTGCAACGGAACAGGAAGAAGCAATTTGGAAGAAGGAGAAGGTCGAAGCTTTTTCCATGGGAGAGCTCTGTCAGGGTTTATCTCTAGTGACAAAGCTCACAAAACCCCCCCTTGTATAGATTTTTGGATTTTTTTCATTATTAAATAAATACATAATATGGTAATTATGGAAATTGTCAACCACAATTATAGGAAAAATAATTTTGAAATTAAAATATATAATTAATAATAATTAAACGAAAATTAATATTAATAACTAGTATTAAGGGTAATATGGTCAAAATAAAATTGTTAGTGGGTATAAATTAGTTTTATGAAACTATGGGCATTTCTTTTAAACTTTAAGTGTTTTTTAGGCATTTTGTGGGTTTTATTTATATAATTCATATATGATTGATCCTTTATCTTGATATTGAGCCACACGTTTTCAGCCCATCATTGGGCTTAATCTTCCTAAATTAATGGAAGTTTGACTCAAGCTTTGAACCAGCTCCAACGTTTCCATTCAAAGAATGATATAGTCAAAATTATGGCACTTTACACATGTCACCACAAGAGGAAGCAAGCTTGGTCAAGTCCACCCACTCACTCCTTATACCAAGGAAACGTGAAGGCAGCTCATGCATGGACCTTGTAAAGACATGAGGAATGGCATGCAAAGGGGAGGATCTGGTTGGAAGAAAAGAGCAAGTTCAAAGAGAAGGATCATGATGCACAACCGATTACATCTCAAAACACCACATCCACTTTGTATATTATAGATACACTTTGATTTTTGTACTTTTATTGTATCATCTTCTACGGAGGTCAGATTCACTTCGTTGTACTATCACCTCATTATACGGTCAGATTCACCTTGTTGTAATCTCTCTTCTCCCTCACCACTCTGTATTCACTTCGTTTCAATAAGAAAAGTAGAGAGGAAGTAGTCAACTACCGCTTGGGACGAACCTCTATAAAAAACCATGGTGTCATTTTCCTTTACGCTTTATATTATATATATTATCATAATGTTTATAATATATTCGGAGTGATCTTGGCGAATAAGACGAAGTATCGGGATTCATACGGAAACATGCGCAGACACTACAATAAAACGGATTACGATTAATCCGCGACAGTTGATGGCGATTTTCGGTATCAACAATGATAATACTGTTGGTTAATTTATGTTACCATTTTCTTTAAACGAGTGTGAATATTGTCGACGTCTTTGATTTAGAACTTGTTGAATACGACTCAATAATGAATGTTACATGTATCATATTTATGATCGGAAACTTTACTTTTCATATATTACAAGTTTTATTTCAATGTTGATTTTTTTTTTTGACTTATAATCAAGTTTTATTGTCATTTTCTTTTTTGGACAAATATTCCCCACAAAATATTCAAATTTCCCAAGAAATTTGAATTTTTTGTGGGTTTTTTTTTTATTCAAACTCAATATGCTGGCAGCAACGAGAAATATTCTCGTTGCAACGAGAATAGTTTAAACGACGTTTAAAAAAGGCGTTGTTTAATCTTTGAACGACGGGGGATTAAACGACAATTTTTTTGTGTCGTTTAAACTTTAAACGACACCAAAAAAACGTTGTTTAATCAATAATTTGTACTAGTGATGTGGGAGCTCACCGTCTTACCTAAGGGTCATAAACCCATTGGTCTGAAGTTGGTGTACAAGTTGAAGAAAGACAGCAAAGGAAACGTCCTCAAGCACAAAGTGAGGCTACTCACAAAAGGATACCTGCAGAAGTAGGTAGTTAACTTCGAGGAAGTCTTTCAACCAATAGCGAGACTCGACACCATCAGGTTAATTCTTGCTCTCGCAACTCACCGAGGGTGGGATATTCACCACTTGGATGTCAAATCAGCATTCCTCAATGGCGACTTAGAAGAAGAAGTGTACGTCGCCCAACCCGAAGGTTTCGTTGTCGAGGCCAAAAAGCACAAGGTGTACAGGTTGTCCATGTGAGCTTAAGCTTGACTTAGTCCGGATGACGACCAGAACCCAGGACGGGCAGAAACACTTGCGAGGAGTCAGCCCAGGTACTGACCAAAACAGAAGACGGACAGCCGTTCAGCCCAGCTCGGGAGAACACACGCAGAGAGTCCGGATAGAAGACAAGCTCAACCCGGAGCATTCGAGCAGGTCAGCTCGGGGACAGAGAAATTGTCCGGGCAGGAAAGGGAAACTCTACCCAGAAAGGAAGACGCGTAGCTTGAGGAGCAAGAAAATCAAGTCAAAGATTCGGTGAGATTATTTAGGGTAGTTTCCTGATTTTGTGCGATTTGGTTAGCTAGGGTTTCGCCTATGTGAGGCTATAAATATACCTAGCATGTACACTTTGTAAAGTAGCTGAGTCCATTAGAATTTCGAGTTTATCTCCTTGTATTTTTCCTTCGATTATTAATCAGAGTTTCCTGCCCGGCACCCTTGGTGTAGACTGCCTGCTCTCTCAGGCACTTGGTGAGTCCAAGGTTCTTCAAGCTCTTGTCGAGACAGATGTTCCACGCTCTTGGTGCTTGTCTCAACCCGTATAGAGCCTTGGATAGTTTGTACACCTTCTGCTCTTCGCCTGTGACGCCGAACCCCTCTGGTTGCCTGACGTACACTTCTTCCTCGAGGTCACCGTTTAGAAATGCCAATTTGATATCCAGATGGTGATCATTCCATCCTCGATGCGCTGCTAGGGCAAGAATTAGTCTGACCGTGCCCAATCTCGCCACTGGGGCAAAAACTTCATCAAAGTCTATGCCTTTCTTCTGCACATAGCCTTTTGCTACCAATCTTGCTTTGTGCTTAAGGACATTCCCGTCTGTGTCCTTCTTCAGCTTGTACACCCACTTCAGGCCGATGGGCTTGTGACCTTTGGGTAGGTCAGTAAGCTCCCATGTCCTTTTCTTCTCGATGGACTCCATCTCCTTCTTCATTGCTTCCTGCCATTCTTGCTCGGCTGCTGCCTCCTGGTAGCTGGCCGGCTCCTCTGTGCACAATAAAGAAAGTTCCTCCAGGGTCATCTTTACTTCTTGAGTTTGACCGTAGACGTCTGCTAGGGGTCGGAATCCCTTTGGGCCATCTTTGACGGAGGAATCTCCTGAGCTGGACGGGCTAGTCTTGCTCGGACTTGGTGTCCGTGGTGTATCCGAGCTATTCTCTCCCGGGCTGGGTTCTCTCATCTCTGGCAAGATTGTTTCCGAGCTGGGTGTTCCGAGCAGCTCCTGCTCAGCAACATCCTGCTCGTCCTTGACCGTGAACTCCACTGAGTTCTGCTCGGTTTCTCTCTTCTCGTCGCACCAATCCCACTTCATCTCTTCTTCGAACACAGCATCTCTGCTCACATGGAGTCTGCCGCGTCGTGGATCGTAGAGTCTGTGTGCCTTGCTTCCTTCCTCGACTCCAAGGTACACCATTTTCTGACTTCTATCGTCCAACTTTTTGAGATGTGGGCCCTGATATCTTCACGTGTGCGGTGCATCCGAACACTCTCAAATGTTCTAAGTAGGGTTTCTTCCCATTCCACGTCTGGTAGGGAGTACGCTCTCCTAGCGCCTTAGTCGGCAAACGATTAAGGAGGTAGACTGCATGTCTCACTGCCTCTGCCCAAAATCGGGCTGGAACTTGCATGCTCTTGAGCAGGCTCCTTGCTGTGTTCATTATAGTCTGGTTTCGTCTTTCCACTACGCCATTTTGCTGAGGCGTGTGGGGTGCGGATAGGTGACGTTGAACTCCTTCCTCAGTCTGTACGCAAGACCTTTAACCTGTGCACCGAGCCATTCTCCACGATCTTCTTGAACTTCTTGAAGACCTCAAAGGCTCCGCTCTTTTCCTTAAGCATATAGACCCACATCCAGCGACTATAATCATCAACAAGTAAGAGGAAGTACTTGTTACCTGCCAAAGTTGCTGGGGTGACTGGACCACATAGATCTGCATGCACCAGCTGTAAGGGTCTCTCTGCTCGGAATTTGGCCTTGATCGAAAATGGTATCCTCGCCTGCTTCGCGATCATGCAGCACTCATATAGCTGGTCGGGGTGTTCTATCTTGGGAACCCCGAAGGCTATCTTCTTCTCGCCCATCATCTTGAGCGCGTGAAAATTCACGTGTCCGAGCCGTGCGTGCCATAGCCAAGCCGGTTCTGCCATCGACGCCATGAGACAGACGGGCTAACACGTCTTTAGGAAAATCTTGTAGAGCCTGTTGGATTTCCGCTCCACCTTTATCAACAGCTCTCCTTCCTTGGTCCACATTTTCAAGTAGGACCCTTGCAGCAACACCGTGTTCCCGATCTCAGTCATCTGCCCTAGACTAGCGATGTTGCTCTTCAATTTCGGGATGAAGTACACCTGGGTCCTCAGACGCTGCTCCCCATTCTTGCACTCGAATAGGATCGACCCTCTGCCTCTGATCTCTACGACTGATCCGTCGCCGAATTTCACGCTGCCCGTGATCTTCTCATCGAGCTCTTCAAACTTAGCTCGGTCCCCAGTCATGTGGTTGCTAGCTCCGTTGTCTAGATACCATACATCGGTAGTGACTTTCTTTTCTCCGTCTACGAGGAGGTTTGCAATAACCTTATCCTCGATGAGGAAAACCTTCTCGCTGGTCTCCTCCGGATAGGTCAGTCCGGCCCCTGGGCTGATCGGCACACTGATCAATTCTTCCCGGGCCTTAGCGTCACACTTGCCATTCTGTTCGTCCAGGTGCGTTTCCTGCTCGGCAAACAACAATGCCGGCTGGTCGTCTGAGAATCTCGCTAGATTCGCCTCGCCCTGGTTCCTGCTCCGGCACTCAGATGCAAAGTTCCCAAGCTTCTGACAATTGTAGCACTTCACTGTGCTCTTGTCTCTCCTGGTCGTGCCTTCCTGACGGGTAGATCCATTGCCGCGACCTCGCATGTCCCGACCTCGACCTCGTCCACGACCCTGTCCGCGTCCTCGGACTTCTCCACCAAAGCTGTTCCGACCTGAGGATCTTGTCGAAAACTCGACTCCCCCGGTTTTCCGCTGTCTGGCCGTCCACTCTTCATGCGTGACCAGGAGGTTCTTCTCCTCGTCTTGGTCACCGTAACCCCGAAGTCTTTCTTTGTGGGCCTTGAGACGACAAACAACCTCCTCGACCGACATGGTCTTGAGATCGCCGAACTGCTCGATCGATGTCACGATTTGCATGTACCTGTGAGGCACTGCTCGGAGAAATTTCTTGACGACGGTGGTCTCCTCCACCTTGTCGCCCAGCGAGCGTATGCCGGTCACAATTGACGTGAGCCGCATAGCAAAGTTGTCGATAGACTCGCTCTCTCTCATACTTATAACCTCGAACTCACTCTTCAAGGTCTGGACCTTTGCCTCCTTGACGCGATCTGCGCCCATGTGCATGGTCTGAAGAGTTTTCCATGCTTCCTTTGCTGAATCTTTTTCGGCAAGCATGAGAAGGGTTTCTTCCGGAACTGCTTGGTAGATTGCGGCTAGAGCCATTCTTTCCTTGCGCCCTTCGACACCGCCGTTCTCTACGGCCTCCCATACTCCCTGCCCCTGCAGATTCACCCTCATCTTCAACGCCCACACGGCGTAATTGCTCTTCGTGAGCCTGGGGTAATGGAGTGTAACTGTGCCTTCTCTGGTCTCTGGTTTCTTCGCGACCAGAGCTCCGTCGATCGGTGACTCTGATGATGAAGACATGTTCTTCGATTGAAGCTCTGATACCACTTGTTGGATCCCAATTCACGGATCTGCAAAGAACACGAATAACACCAAAAGAAATCGAACAGAACTCAGTGGAGTTCACTGTCAAGGACGAGCAGGATGTTGCCGAGCAGGAGCTGCCCGGAACACCCAGCTCGGAAACAATCTTGCCAGAGACGAGAGAACCCAGCCCGGGAGAGAATAGCCCGGATAAACCATGTACACCAAGTCCGAGCAGGACTAACCCGCCCAGCTCAGGAGATTCCTCCGTCAAAGATGGCCCAAGGGGATTCCGACCCCTAGCAGACGTCTACGATCAAACTCAAGAAGTAGAAATGACCCTGGAGGAACTTTCTTTATTGTGCGCAGAGGAGCCGGCCAGCTACCAGGAGGCAGCAGCCGAGCAAGAATGGCAGGAAGCAATGAAGTAGGAGATGGAGTCCATCGAGAAGAACAAGACATGGGAGCTTACTGACCTACCCAATGGTCACAACCCCATCGGCCTGAAGTGGGTGTACAAGCTGAAGAAGGACACCGACGGGAATGTCCTTAAGCACAAAGCAAGATTGGTAGCAAAAGGCTACGTGCAGAAGAAAGGCATAGACTTTGACGAAGTTTTTGCCCCAGTGGCGAGATTGGACACGGTCAGACTAATTCTTGCCCTAGCAGCGCATCGAGGATGGAATGTTTACCATCTGGATGTCAAATCAGCATTTCTAAACGGTGACCTCGAGGAAGAAGTGTACGTCAGGCAACCAGAGGGGTTCGGCGTCACAGGAAAAGAGCAGAAGGTGTACAAACTATCCAAGGCTCTATACGGGTTGAGACAAGCACCAAGAGCGTGGAACATCCGTCTCGACAAGAGCTTGAATAACCTTGGACTCACCAAGTGCCTGAGAGAGCAGGCAGTCTACACCAAGGGTGCCGGGCAGGAAACTCTGATCGTGGGAGTGTATGTGGACGACCTGATCGTCACAGGGTCCAGCGCAGGAGGCGTGGAAGGATTCAAGCAGCAGATGATGGACGAATTCGAGATGAGTGATCTCGGATTACTTTCGTACTACCTAGGGATTGAGGTGGAACAGAAGAAAGACTGCATAACCCTGAAACAGTCAGCCTATGCGAAGAAGATCCTTAAACAGTTTGAGATGGCGGACTGTAACTCGAGCAAGTACCCTATGGAGGCGAAGCTGCAGCTCGGGAAGGATGCTGAAGGGAGAAGAGTGGATCCCACGGAGTATAGACGTGTGATCGGATGTTTGAGGTATCTCACCCACACTCGACCCGACATTTCACATGCAGTCGGGATAGTCAGTCGATACATGGAGAAGCCCACAAGTGCACACCAGCAGGCGGTGAAGCACATATTGCGTTACGTGAAGGGCACGACAGACTACGGGATCCAGTACAACCAAGGAAGTGGAGCAGAAGTGCTAGTAGATTTACGGACAGTGACTTGGCCGGTGATATCGATGATTGAAAGAGTACCGAAGGGATGGCATTCTACCTCGACGGGAACCTTATCACCTGGCAGTCCCAAAAGCAGCAGACAGTAGCTCTATCCTCATGTGAAGCAGAGTTCATGGCGGCAACCGCAGCAGCGTGTCAGGCTATGCGGTTGAAAAGGCTACTCGGTGAAATGACGGGTTCCGAGCAGAAACCACCAACCCTCTACGTAGACAACAAGTCTGCAATTGCGTTGATGAAAAATCCAGTGTTCCACGAACGGAGCAAACACATTGACACAAAGTATCACTACATTCGTGAATGTGTGGAGAAACGAGAAATCATTGTAGAATTCATCAGCACAAGGGAACAACGGGCAGAACGTCCGGATAGAAGACAAGCTCTGCCCGGAGCATTCGAGCAGGTCAGCTCGGGGACAGAGAAATTGTCCGGGCAGGAAAGGGAAACTCTACCCAGAAAGGAAGACGCGTAGCTTGAGGAGCAAGCAAATTAAGTCAAAGATTCGGTGAGATTATTTAGGGTAGTTTCCTGATTTTGTGCGATTTGGTTAGATAGGGTTTCACCTATGTGAGGCTATAAATATACCTAGCATGTACACTTTGTAAAGTAGCTGAGTCCATTAGAATTTTGAGTTTATCTCCTTGTATTTTGCCTTCGATTATTAATCAGAGAATTTCTTCTCCCAAAAGTTTGTGTCCTTTATTTTTCTGTTCGATTTCTTTTGGTGTTATTCGTGTTCTTTGCAGATTCGTGAATTGGGATCCAACAGTCCAAGGCCCTTTACGGCCTACCTCAAGCACCAATGGCGTGGACTATACGCATTACCAAAAGTATGAAGAGTCTCGGGTTCGTGAAGCGCTCTCAAGAGCAAGTAGTATATACACGGAGTAGCGGAGAAGAAACACTCATTGTTGGAGTTCATGTGAACGATCTTATCATGACTAGTTCCAGTGCAGCAGTCATAGAGGAATTCAAGAACCAAATGATGAAGGAGTTCGAGATGAGTGACCTCGGACTAATAACGTACTACCTCGGAATAGAGGTTGATCAGAAGAAGGGCTACATTACTCTGGAGCAGTCAGCTTACGTAAAGAAGATCCTAAAGCAACTCGAGATGGCGGATTGCAATCCAAGAAAGTATCCGATGGAGGCAAAGTTGCAGATCGGGAAGAATGTAAAAGGAACCTTAGTGGATCGCACGGAGTACAGGCGTGTCATTCGGTGTCTTAAGTACTTAACATACACCCGACCTGATATCTCACATGCAATCAGCATGGTTAGTCGTGACATGAAGAAGCCTACTAGTCTACACTAGTAGGCTGTGAAGCATATCCTTTGTTAAGTGAAGGAACGACAAACTACATGATTCAATACGAGAAATGAAGCAAGGCTGAAGAACTGATCGGGTATACAGACAAGGACCTAGCCGATGATATCGATGATAGAAAGAGTATCGGATATGAGTTTAAGCCTGACTTGGCTCAACCCTTAGCAGAGATTTCCCCACCAGGGATCTCCCCACCAGATCTTCCCCTAGCAGAGAATGGCCTGACCAAAAATCTCCCTAGCAGGAATTCCCCAACCAGAGAGCTCCCCACCAAAGATGGGTCCGACTAGAGTTTTTTCCCCAGCAGGAAAGGACCCGACCAGGAATTCTCCTACCAGAGATGGCCCTAGCAGAGATAAGGGGAGCAGAGATGCCCTCTAGCAGAAAAGGACCCTAGCAGGATTATCCCGGGCAGAAACAGGAGCAAGTACCGGTGAGGTTTCGGTATGATTTGGAGGTACGATTTGGCTTCCTGATTTGATATGATTTGGTTTCCCATTCTGTTAGGAAACGTGTAAATTGTAAAGATTTGATTCAGTTTATTTTAGGAAGTTTAGCTAGGGTTTAGCTTTCTAGTTTTTCTGTAAATTAAATGTCTTATAACTTTAGTTTGTAACTTTTTGCTCTCTTTGCATTCGACATTAATCAAAGAAAATTCTCCCAAACTTTTCTTCTCTTTGTTACTTGTTCTTCGTGTATTTTTTGGTTGCAGTTCTATTTCATTGGAACAAACAATTGGTATCAGAGCAAGGTGCCAAAGAAGATGTCGTCACCAAGCGAGTCCACCGGAGGAGAGTTGACGACGACAACGAAGATCGGATCAAAGGAAGGGACCGTGATGCTACATTACTCGATGCTCACGAAGAGCAATTACTCGGTTTGGGCGTTGAAGATGCGAATGAACTTGCAGGCGCAAGGAGTTTGGGAGGCTTTAGAAGGCAGTAATGTCGAAGGGTGCAAGGAGAGGATGGCACCCGCCGCCATCTACCAAGGAGTTCCGGAAGACGTTCTTCTCATGATCACCGAGAAAGATTCCGCAAAGGAGGCGTGGGCGATGCTACGAACCATGCACTTGGGCGCAGATCGCGTCAAAGATGGAAAGATTCAAACCTTGAAAAGTGAATTCGAGGTTCTTCGGATGAGGGACGGCGAGTCCATTGACGACTTTGCATTGAAACTCACGTCCATTGTGACCGGTATCCGCTCATGAGGAGACAAGGTGGAGGAGACCACTGTTGTCAAGAAATTCCTTAGAGCCGTGCCACACAGGTACATGCAGATCGTGACATCGATTAAGCAGTTCGGCAACCTCAAGACCATGACGGTCGAGGAGGTTGTTGGTCGCCTCAAAGCCCAGGAGGAGAGACTTCGGGGATATGGTAATAGAGAATAGGAGAAGCACCTTCTTCTCACGTTTGAAGAATGGATGGCCAGACAGAAGAAAAGAGGGGGAGCAGAATTCTCTTCCAGTTCCTATGGTTGAAGTAGCTACGGCGGAGACATCCGAAGACGTGGTAGAGGTCGTGGACGAGGGCGAGGGCGAGACACTTGAGGTCGCGGCAGTGGTGCACCCCATTAAGAAAGTACGACCAAGAGAGACAAGAGCATAGTGAAGTGCTATAATTGTCAGAAGCTTGGGCACTTTGCTTCAGAGTGCCGCAGCAGGAATCGCAGAGAAGAAGCGAATCTGATTAGATTCAATGAAGACCAGCCGGCTCTGATGTTTGCCAAACAGGAGGTGAGCCTAAACGGACAAGAAGACAGGGAGACGATCCTCGTAGGCGAGAGAGAGCAGAGAGCAGACCTTCTCGGAATCCAAGCAGAGACCAGAGATCAGATACCAGCGACTAGAGAGCTCCGAGCAGAGAGACAAGACCAGAGAGCAAAGACTAGACACCAGAGACCAGAGAGCATACCTGCTCGGAGATGGTGTTCCTAATCGAGTACAAGGTTATTGGGAACCTCCTCATTGACGGAGAGCAGAAAGTCTTTACTGATGTCTGGTACCTGGACAATGGCTTGAACAACCACATGACAGGAGACCGAGCTAAGTTTGAAGAGCTCGATGAGAAGATCATGGGGAATGTGAAATTCGGCGATGGCTCTATCATCAAAATTAGAGGCAGAGGATCCATCATGTTCATCTACAAGAACGGGGACCAACGCCTCATGACCCAAGTGTAGTACATCCCAAAGCTGAAGAGTAACATCGTGAGCCTCGGACAGATGACAGAGATCGGCAACACAGTGGTGATGTCTGGTCACTATCTGAAGATTGGAACAGAAATGGCAACCTACTTATGAAGGTGAAGAGAACGCCGAACAGGTTGTACAAGATTCTCTTGGAGACAGGCCAGCCCGTCTGCTTAATGGCGTCCTTAGCAGACTCGGCCTAGTTGTGGCATACAAGACTTGGGCACGTAAACTTCTACGCGCTCAAGATGATGGGCAACAAGGAGATGGCCTTTGGGGTTTCCATGATTGAACACCCCAATCAGCTATGCAAATGCTCCATAGTCGCAAAACAGGCTAGAGTGTCATTCCCGATCAAGGCCAAGTTCCGAGCAGAATGACCCCTCCAACTTGTTCATGCTGACCTCTGTGGTTCAATCACCCCAGCAACTCTAGCTGGAAGCAAGTATTTCCTACTACTTATTGACGACTACAGTCGCTGGATATGGATCTACACGCTAAAGGAGAAAAGTGGAGCCTTTAAAGTCTTCAAGAAGTATAAGAGGCTCGTGGAGAATGGGTCAGAACACAAGATGAAGGTCTTGAGAACCAAACGAGGTGAAAAGTTCACATCCCAGAAATTCAGAGAGTTCTGCGATGAGGAAGGTGTCGAGCGCCACCTGACCGCACCATACACTCCCCAGCAGAACGGTGTGGTGTAGAGAGGAAACCGAATAGTGATGGACACAGCAAGGAGCTTATTGATGAGTAAGCAAGTACCGGTGAGGTTTCGGGGAGAAGCAGTTAGACACGCGGTCTATCTGTTAAACCGTTTACCAACGAAAGCGCTAGGAGAGCGCACTCCCTACCATGCATGGAATAGGAAGAAACCTCACTTGGAGCACTTGAGAGTGTTTGGGTGCATCGCACATGTGAAACCGTGGTTCCCCAGACTCTTTAACCCCCGACGTGGCAAGATCCAGGTAAGCAGAGATGCCGTGTTCGAAGAAGATAAGAAGTGGGATTGGTGCGATGAGAATGGTGACCCCGAACAGAACTCAGTTGAGTTTTAAGTAGAAGAAGATGTTGGCGATTAGGAAGAGCCAACAACATCCAGCTCGGGTACCTCCACCAGCTCTGATACCCCTACCAGCTCTGGTACCTCCACTAGCTCAGGTACCCCTACTAGCTCTGGTATGTAACGACCCACTTTTCGGTCGTTACTTCATAATCTTAAACTTATAAAATTTTCTATTTATAAGAAAATAAAGTTCTAAATTTGTCAGCCGGATTTTTTTTTTCTTCTTCTTTTGCATATCAACATAACATATTAGATATATAATGTGTTTACACCAAAAACTCATGATGATCATTCCATTTAAAACATGGTAGATAACTTAACATTGAATAACAAAATATCGGTAGTACAATATACTTAAACCCGTTGAGAAAATCCTATATATTGAGGTTTGAAAAATAAGTTCATGATTGAAATAGAAAAAATAATATTAAGTTGCGGAAAAATAGTCTTAACGATCGGTTCCACCACCTATGCACCATATATGCCGCGATGTTGGTTCTGCTTCATCCGCTTCTAACTTCGAATTGGCCTCTTTCCTGAATCTACATCACAACTATAATGAGCTAACGCTCAGTACGTACAAGCTAATATAACTCACAATAAAATAAACAACTTAGAAAACATATCTAGTTTTATGTTATAACATTCCGTACAACATCATATCAAAATTCACATAAGATATCATATCATCGAAAAACATACACTACGACAAAAAAGGGGTTGGACTACACTTAAAGAGTGTAGTTGGAGCTCTTTGACTACACTTTTTATGTGTCGTCGGATCCTCCATCGTATGATATCCGACGACACTTAATTTAAGTGTCGTTGGAGGTGGAACTGGACTACACTTAAAAAGTGTAGTCAGAATCCAAACACGACGCGACATAATAATAGCTTTGCCGCGGCGAACAGTCCGACGACACATAATAAATGTTGTATGAGGTGATTCCAAAACTCGAAAATGTCCTCGGACATACTGTAAGCCGCGGCGAATATATTTTCGCCGCGGCGTATTCATCCCAACGACACTAATAAGTGTCGTTAGGATAAATTTTCGCCGCGGCAAAATTATATTTGCCGCGGCCAATATTCATTCCAACGACACTTATTAGTGTCGTTGGGATGAATACGCCGCGGCATTTTTAATATTGTCTCGGCATTTTTTTGCCCGATTGCATTGATAAAAAACTTTACGCGACGGTTTTTCATCCATCGTCGAATATGCCGATATAAAATTATAAAAACCGGGCGATTTAAATCGCCCGGATGCTTTGGTACCTACAAAAAGCGGGCGATTTAAATCGCCCGGGCGATTATACGAATAATCTTCCGTACCTACAAAAAGCGTCGTTCATACTTACAAATAGTACCGTCATTATATACCAAAGAATTTAAGACCGTCCATATACATAATATTCTATTCTTCATCATACTTTGCAAATTTTTGAAGAACATATGCACCTAATCTAACTCTAAGAGAATCTATCTCTTTTAAACTATAAATATTTTTTTTATCAACAAATGCAATACCCTTTATGACGATGTCGTGCATGAACTTCATGACAAAGTCTCCACACTCGTGATTTCCCGGTTGTTTCGGACATGATTTTGAAATCGACACTTTGACCACCGAGTGCATATTCTTGCCGGTTGTATGGTGTAACATGAACGTTTCACCGAGCCTACAAAAAATGTAAACGTTAAATATACAAAACCTTGTATTTGAAATACATCATTAATAAAAAGATAATTCTATATTCGAGAATACTTACTTATCAAAAAACTCAGATATATGCGCATTCAATCCTCTTGAATTTTTAAGTGAATCAAATATGGCTACACTATTTCGCCAAGGGTTCAACACGAGGAGAGTCCAATGATTGTGACTATTGTATGGCATCAACCACAATTTCTCTTTCTTGCATTTTGATATATTCTTTAAGCAAACCTCCACATCATTTTCCAATTCTTTGGACCTCTTATCTTCGTCGTCGCCGTAAGAGTTGTAGTTCATGTCATTATACGGAGGAATAAAACCGTACAAATCTCTCACATCACTTTTTGCCATGTATGTTTGTAACAAATAACTACAAATATAATATATAGAAAAGTAGAATAAATTATTCATATTTTAAAATCATTAAGAAATAAGCAAATAAAAAAGAATATGTAAAAATAGAAAACATACCTTTGACAAGTCGTTATCCAATTCACATTCAAGTCCTCGGAGAGTAGAAATTCGCGCATATCATCGAAAGTTAAATAAGTTAATCTTGACCCAAACTGTTATCAAGATTCACTTCGAGTAATGCATTTGGTGCGAGCATATAATTATTGGCATAATCGGCCAACAGTCTCAATTCCGGGACAACGATAGACATCTTAATCTTTTTTGGATCTTGTGCACTTTTGGCAACCTCTTTTGGCTTAGGTATGAGAGATGGACTACCTTGGGAATCGACTTTCTTGATTAACCTTGTCGGCCAAGGCACTAAGTTCCCGATCGCGTCATCGAGAAATTCCATACATTGCGTTTCCATAGGGAGAGGAATATTAGGCATCGGAGCATTTACCGCTTCAATTAACACCCGAGTATATTCGCCCGCCCATTCTTTATTGAGAAAAGGTTCCTCGCCCGGGATATAACGTTTATATGCCCTCCCCTTTGCGACGTATTCTTCAAAAGCGTCCGAGTAGAGAAGACATTCGACGCCACCATCACCCGAAATGGGCGTCTTTGGATGAGAGGCCGCCGGTCGTACATCCCTCGAGCCCCTTCCGCCAACACCGCTTCCATTGTCGACCGATACGGGCTTAGTCTTTTTTCCCAAACTAACCAGAGCGACGGGTTGAGTAACCGGTGCGAGCGGTTGACTAATCGGAGTGCCGCCACGGGAGCATGCATCGTTACTCCCTTTAAAATTTTGAGCAATTGATTGTTGGACAATTAGTTCCATTTTTTACTTCCATTCTTCCAAAGCCGCATCTTTCGCCTCGCTTTTCGCTTTCATTTCTTCAATTTCCTATTGGAGACTTTTAACGACGGGATTCGGCGTTGAGTTGGATGCTCGGTGATGTGCTCGCTTTGTGACGTATTTTGATTGTCCCCGAACTCGTCCGGAATGATCTTTCTTTCCCAACGCTCTTGTCAATACGTCGACTTCCTCATCGGGTTCAAACTCGCCATTTTCTTCTTGCGTGGCATATTCGTTCTAACAAAAAACAACAATTATAAGAGAATCAAATATACTACTTATATTTGCACTACATTATATAAGTACTTACTATTTTCTCTATTATTGGCTCCAAAGTTGAGTCATTTAATGAACCATCGGGGTTCTTTCTCGTGACGCACCAAAGTGTGGGTAAGGTGGCCCATTCTCCATTTTTGGCATGCTAAGAAACAAAATAAACATGTTATTCGATTCTTGGCAATAAAATAAAATTAAATTAAAATACAAAGTTAGAACCCTAACTAGTAGTTGATTGATCTTCCGATATCCATTTCGGCCCGTTCTCGAGAGGTATTCAACTTGATCTCTATGACCTTTATTTTGCTTCGAGAGTTCCCCAAACTTTTCACTTAATCTAATTTCCACAAATTCCTTCCATACTTCGGCTGTGATGCTCGTGTAGTACTTCTCAACAATATCCGGTCGCTCATAAATGCTTTTACCCTTGGTATGTTTATTGATTAGGGTAGAGAGATCATGCCGAAATTGTCTTGCCGATGTCGCGGCACTTGATAAACATTTTCTTTTGAACCATCCCGGAACTACAAATGCTTGTTTGACTTCATTCCATATCCGTTCTTTCACCTTAGCATAACTTTTATCTCTCCAATCGATAATAGTTATTGGAGCGAATTCCCTAGCTAACACACTAATCCAACTACCTAAAAAATCACCTTCTTGTCCTTCCGGTTGTTCTTTCTCATCAAATTTAACATGAACTTTTTCCCCCTTATGCTTCAATACATTGATGCTTCTCATTAGAGTCACTTTTCTTTGTCATTGATCTTCTAGTTTTCTTCTCGGTTTTGATTCATTCTCGTCTATACCTCCTTAAAATAATTAACTCAATCTTAGAAACTAGTTCACTACAACAATTTCGGATGCAAATAAAAATAAACTAACCGGGTTTGATTTCACGTTCGTGTGATTCTTCTCGATCCCGTACATCACGTTCGGGTGATTCGTCTCGAAAATTCATCTACAAGTTCATGAACCCACAAAAATATATCAATAAATTTTGAAAAATATAAACCCACCAACAAACCAAAACACAAATCAACAAAAATTAAATATCATCAACAAATTCATGAATACATTAAGAGATATTCACTAAATCATCAAAATATCATCACATAAACTATAAGCAATATTATTTTAACACAAAAATGCATTAAAAATGTAATATCAATTTAGGGCTCAGATTCTAACCTTGTTCAATGTAATATCAACGCGAATAGACTTGTTGATGGCCGGCTTTCTCTTCCACGGCGACGGGAATGTCATCATATGTAAACTGTTGCTCCGGTGGGGTGGCGCCAATCACAAGTGGTTGGAGCCTAGGTGGCGCTTTAAGCACCGATGGCTTCAGACTCCTTATCCAAGCCTCATCAAAATTACCTCCTTTGGGAAACGTGATTTCGCGATCATATGCCTCGACCTAAAAATCAAATTCAATAAAATTTAGTATCAATAAAATAACAACATTCAAGTTAATCAAATGATAGTTTAGTATGATATAACACTTACCCCGGCATTCATGCAAAGACCCGAAATAAGGAAAGGGAATCCCAATGAGCTCTTCTTGTGGTCGTAGTTGACGTGGTTCATGTGGTGGAAGATCTCCCGACCCACATCGATGTTCAACCCTTTTGCGCCGGCGTAGATAAGCTTCAGAAAATCGAATTGAAGCTCCGTGAAGTGAAGATGCGGGTAAAGATGGTAACCGAAGAAGTACATCCAAATTTTCCCGATCTTAGACAACTGGCTCTTCTCAAGGCGTGATTCCCCAGCTCTTGAATGCCATTGCACACCGGGCTGCGCAATCGTTGCATCGATGTCGTCGTAAAATGCCTTGTCCAACTCGACCTCAGCACCCGGGTAATGGTTGTGCTCATCCTCCTCTACGGTATAATTCGGAGTGCCATAGTAGGCATTTATGACCTCCGGACTGATGGGAACGCGCACATTTCAAACTATCACGAACCCGTCCTTGACGTTGTCAGGAAGGGCCGCATAGAATTCGAGGACCATGCTTGTGTACGCCGTGTTCTTTGGCTCAAGCATATAATTTCGCCAACCCCGGCGTTGATAATTGGCGTTGACGAGGTCATTCACCGCATTTGAAGCGAGCGGTAATTCGGTGAAACCACGCTCGGAGCAAAGTTTCCGCGTGCATATCTTCGCGTAACGGTTCTTTGCCGGTTCCGTCATTAAGGGCATATGCGGCGGCGGAGGCGGAGGAACCGTTTCATTGACCTCGTCTTTGGGAAAATCAGTGTTCCAGTGCTTTCCCCGTTTCGCCGTTTCTTTCCTAACACCCCGTCTTACTTTAGGCGCCATTGAAATCTGAAAAAAAAAATAGCATATATTCATTTCACGGAATTCAAACCAAAACATAAACTAAATTTTAAAACCAAAATATATTCACATTAAAAATCGGCCTAATCACAATTCCTAAATAAAATAATTAACAATTCCAAAACTAAATCAATTCACAATTTCAAAACCTAATCACAATTCACAATTCCTAAACTTAATCACAATTCACAATTTCAAAACCTAATCACGATTCACAATTCCAAAACCTATTCACAATTTCAAAACCTAATCACAATTCACAATTCCTAAACCTAATCACAATTCACAATTCCAAAACCTAATCACAATTTCAAAACCTAACCACAATTCACAATTCCTAAACCTAATCACAATTCACAATTCCAAAACATACTCACAATTTCAAAACCTAATCAAATTCATAATTTCAAAATCATAAAATCGCATAAAATCCAAACCTAATCGCATAAAATCATAAAAAAAAAAACCCCAAAGCATTATTCAACCATAAAAATCGATAAATCCTAAAAATTCAAGCAAAAACACAAAGAGATCATGCCTAACCTTTGGACGGCGGGCGACGGCAAGCGACGGCGGGAAACGGCGGGCGAAGGCGGGCGACGGCGAATGGGTCGAGGTCGCGGCGGCGAGCGAAGGCGAGAGAGAGAAAGAGAAATTTAGGGTTCGTGCGAAATGAGGGATTTCGGCTCCTGTTTGGGTTAAAACACGACTCTCGCCGCGGCAAACTTAAATTCGCCGCGGCGAGTCACCCCAACGACACTAAAAAGTGTCGTTGGACATGAAGATCGTTTTCCATCCCAACGACACTAATATATGCGTAGTTGGAAACATTACCCGCCGCGGCAACATAATATTCTCCGCGACGTATATTTGAATTCTTCAACCCCTCCAGATGACACTTATATATATGTGTGTAGTTGAACACTATTCGCAGCGGCCAATATGAAGTTGCCGCGGCGAATACATGATTCCGACGACACATAAAAAATTGCGTCGTCGGAATTCTATTTTTTTTAACTCCGACTACGCATAATAATTTCCATCGTCGAATATATGATTCCAACGACGCTTTTTGTCTTGCGTAGTGGAAGCTCCGTAGTATAATCTCATATTTGTAGTAGTGATATATCATATCTTAACATATCATATCATCTTAAAATATATTATGATATTTCATATACATATACATATGCATATTCTTAACATAATTTGGGCCCTGCGTACGTACCTTTGCGCGCAACCGACGAGATATCGGGGGAGCTACCCAAACCGAATCATTCCCGTGGCATCATAACATAACATAATGAGACCTTAGTCGTCTCTGGTACGACGCCTTGAAAAAAACTTTTCTTGTAAAATAATATATTTACGTATATATTTATTTTTATCGTAAAAATATACGTATCATTTACATATCATATAAACCTTATCGTATTGCTTTAATAAGCATCATACTTAATATATTAGCAGACACATCACATAAAGTAACGGTCATGCAAAGCACACCAATAAAATATAAGCATACATATTGCATGCCAAGCATAATCAACTATATATGCATACATATTATTGTCATGATGTAGGTGAGTACTTGTACGTATCTTAGTCTTGTAAGCAAACTTACTCAACGCAAATTGTAACAGTTACGGAGTCCGAAGTTCCTGATATTTGTTTATTTCATATATCAGTGTTCAAGACTTCATAGAATACCTTTACACTAAACTTAACCCATTATGAACTAGACAATTGATCTCCTCCAAGAGCGCCGTTTAGGCTGACTAGATAATACTAGCAAGGACTTATATTTATTTATAACACTCTTACTTATAAATAGACTACTGCATATCATAAACCATATAACTCCTTTTATTTTTATTTTTCTTACTCCCAAAATAATATTATTATTTTTCATGCTGAAATTTCTAACGTTATATATATAACACTAACTATATATATATCATACATACTTTTCATTATACTTTTCTTTTGTCAGACTTGCTAATAAAAAAAATCACTCATATACTTCAACCTGGAAAACATATACGCATGACCTGTTATATATATAAATATATATATATATATATATTTATCACTTTGGTAAAAATTATCATATATATTTATATTTATATATATATATATATTCTTATTCCTTTTTTTTTTCACTTGCTTCAACAAAATATGACTGCCGTTTCTACTACTGAGTATGTAATATATAAATATATATTTATATATAGAAGAACCAGGTTGTATAAAATTACATATAGCTATCTTATAAAAAGATGAAGCACTATTTTAAGAACCCATAAATTCTGCATTGACTTATAAAAGCTATACAAAACTTAAAACGCTTATCATATTTTCTTAGACCCTGAGTAAAAAGAAAACCCCAAGTCTTCCTCGGTTTTTCATACGAACAACATTACTCACTTATTCTCATGACAAAAAGCTCATGAATGTATACCTAGATTCCAATACTTATTCGTACTATGGCTTCCATGACAAATATGACTTCCATAGACCATAATAAATCTTCATACTTTCCTAAGCATCAGAAACACTTCTGCATGGTATATAACCTACACGGCTACACGTAATAAAACATATGAACTGTAATACGAGGAGTAGCTCACCAACTTAGCGTTAAGCTTCAAGAAGACGACACGACTGGTTCCAGTTCTCGTTGGCGATATTTCGGATCTCGTCGGCGCGTCATCGAAAGTCGTCAGCAAGCTCCGGTCTTTGTTGGCGGTGTTATCGGATGTTGTCGGCGAACTTTGGTTCTTTTCAGCGCATTGCCGAACTTTTTCGACGCGCTTCGCTCTCATCGGCACTTCTCCGGATAACGTTGGCGTGCACCGGTTATCGTCGGTACGGTACCAAATGTCATCGGCGAGTATCGGCTGTCGCCGGTGAGGGTGGAGCTCCCTCTTCAGTCTGGTTGATGATGAGGGTGGAGGCGACTATACAGAAAGATTTGGTGAGACTAGGACCTTGAGTGGAGAGAGAATACGTTTAGGGTTTGAGGGTAGCAGAGAGAGAACCTTTATTTTGTTTCCAATCTCTATTGCCAATGTGATAACGTGTTGAGAGGGTTCAAGGACAACTGTTCATGTTTTTGTGGCTTTTGAAGCCAGTGAGTTGTCAACATAGTACACAGAGCAGGTGGAGAAGGGATGGATTTGTAGCAACTTATCCTGATGACTCGTGGTCAAAGCTTGTAACTTTCTCAAACATATACTTGTTCCTAAGTTTGAGACTCTAGCTACTTAAGCCTAAAAGAAGGCAAAATATTGCCTCCAAAAATACTATGTTAAAAAGGTGCAATGCAAGCCATACGAAAAATATATGATATATGATATATTTATTATGTATATATTATTATTTACACATGCTTGAGTTCTGTCTCTCTTGTAATTACAATGATTTCATACATAATTACATATTGACTAACAATATTCTCACAAGATAGTGAGTAAGGGAACATTTATAATCATAAATAATTCCATAAACACGTAAACATAATAAATTCTTAAGTGAAAGATAACGAGCTTATATGCTTGAAATATACTTCATCGTTCCACGATCTTTAAATCTTGAAATAAATAACATATGTAGGTAAACATTAGGTCATAATCGTTCTTAAGCATAAGAGATGTCGCTTGGGTATTACATGGTACCCCGACCAACTCTGGTACCTGTACCAGAGATTCTTGCCTGAGTACACCCAGGACACCCAGCCCGAGCAGAACCAGCTTGTCCAGCTCAACAGATTCCTTGATCAAGAATGGCCCAATGGGATTCCATCCCCTCGCAGAAGTCTATGAAGAGTCTCAAGAAGTGGAGATAAACTTAGAAAAGTTGTCCTTGTTATGCGCCGAGGAGCCAACCAACTACCAAGAGGCATCAAGCGAGCAGGAATGGCAGGAGGCAATGGAGAAGGAGCTGGAGTTCATCGAGAAGAACAGAACATGGGAGCTTACTGACCTGCCTAAAGGTCAAAAACCCATTGGCTTGAAGTGGGTGTACAAGCTCAAGAAGGACACCGAGGGGAATGTTCTAAATCACAAGGCAAGGCTAGTAGCCAAAGGCTATATGCTGAGGCAAGGTGTCGACTTCGAGGAAGTCTTTGCTCCCGTGGCGAGACTAGACACAATCAGACTCATCCTAGCCCTAACAGCTCATCGAGGTTGGGAGATTCACCATATGGATGTCAAATCGGCATTCTTAAATGATGACCTCGAGGAAGAAGTCTACGTCAGTCAACCTGAAGGTAGAAGGTGTACAAGCTTTCCAAGGCTCTGTACGGGCTACGTCAAGCTCCAAGAGCGTGGAACATACGCCTCGACAAAAGCTTGAAAAGTCTTGGATTCACAAAGTGCTCCAAGGAGTAGATAGTGTACACCAGGAGCAGCAGAGAATAAGTTCTGGTCGTCGGAGTGTATGTGGATGACCTGATAGTCACTGGATCCAACACACGAGGAGTAGAAGGATTAAAGAAGCAATTGATGGCCGAGTGATCTTGGATTACATTCATACTACCTTGGTATTGAGGTGGAGCAAAAGAAAGACTGCATTACGCTGAAGCAGTCGGCTTAGGCGAAGAAGATCCTCAAGCAGTTCGAGATGGCAGATTGCAACCCGAGCAAATACCCAAAAAAAGCTAAGCTGTAGCTCGGGAAGGATGCTGAAAGAACAGAAGTGGATCCAATAGAGTACAGACGCGTGATCAGGTGCCTGAGGTATCTCATCAACACTTGAACAGACATTTCTCACGCAGTCGGGATAGTTAGTCGATTCATGGAGAAGCCCACAAGCGCAAACAATCAGGCGGTGAAGACATCTTGCGCTATGTGAAAGGAACGACGGACTATGAGATTCAGTATTGAAGAGGCAGGGGAGCAGAAGAGCTAGTTGGCTTCACTGACAGTGATCTAGCAGGTGACATTGATGATAGGAAGAGCACCAGAGGGATGGCGTTCTACCTCAACAGGAATCTGATGACCTGGCAGTCTCAGAAGCAGAAAACCGTAGCTATATCCTCTTGTGAATCGGAGTTCATGGCAACAACCGTAGCAGCGTGTCAAGCTATGTGGTTGAAGGGGAAACTGAGTAAAGTGAAAGGAAACGAGCAGAAGCCAGTTACACTCTACGTGGACGACAAGTCCGCAATAGCGCTAATGAAGAACCCAGTGTTTCATGGTGGAGTAGAAGAAAGACTGCATTACGCTTAAGCAGTCGGCTTCGTCGAAGAAGATCCTCAAGCAGTTCGAGATGGCAGATTTCAACCCGAGCAAATACCCAAAAAAAGCGAAGCTGCAGCTCGGGAAGGATGCTGAAAGAACAGAAGTGGATCCAATAGAGTACAGACGCGTGAGCAGGTGCCTGAGGTATCTCACCCACACCCGACCAGACATTTCTCACGCAGTCGGGATAGTTAGTCGATTCATGGAGAAGCCCACAAGCGCACACCATCAGGCGGTTAAGAACATCTTGCGCTACGTTAAAGGAACGGCGGACTATGGGATTCAGTATGGAAGAGGCAGGGGAGCAGAAGAGCTAGTCGGCTTCACTGACAGTGATCTAGCAGGTGACATTGATGATAGGAAGAGCACCAGAGGGATGGCGTTCTACCTCATCAGGAATCTAATGACCTGGCAGTCTCAGAAGCAGAAGACCGTAGCTCTACCTCTTGTGAAGCGGAGTTCATGGCAGTAACCGCAGCAGCGTGTCAAACTATGTGGTTGAAGGGGAAACTGAGTGAAGTGAATGGAGACGAGCAGAAGCCAGTTACACTCTACGTGGATGACAAGTCCGCAATAGCGCTAACTAAGAACCCAATGTTTCATGGTCGGAGCAAACACATAGACACTCGGTATCATTATATTCGCGACTGTGTGGAGAAGCGAAAGATCATCGTGGAGTTTGTCAGCACGAAGGAGCAGCGGGCAGACATACTCAACAAGGCTCTAGCAAGAGTTAAGTTCGCGGAGATGAGAGAGCTGCTCGGGGTGAAGAACCTCGATCCAAGTCAAGCTTACGGGGGAGAATGTGAGTTTAAGCCTGACTTGGCTTAACCCCTAGCAGAAATTTCCCCA
Source organism: Parietaria judaica (assembly GCA_954871525.1). Lineage (NCBI taxonomy): Eukaryota > Viridiplantae > Streptophyta > Magnoliopsida > Rosales > Urticaceae > Parietaria > Parietaria judaica. Next base: position 10,143,364 of record OX940866.1, read on the forward strand.
TCAGGGATCTCCCCACCAGAGCTTCCACTAGCAGAGCCCGACCAAAAATCTCTCTAGCAAGAATTCCCCCACCAGAGAGCTCGCCACCAGAGATGGGTCCGACTAGAGTTTTTTCCCCAGCAACAAAGGACCTGACCAGGAATGCTCCTACCAGAGATGGCCCTAGCAGAGATAAGGGGGAGTGTTGGATCCCAATTCACGGATTTGCAAAGAACACGAATAACACCAAAAGAAATTGAACAGAAAAATAAAGGACACAAACTTTTGGGAGAAGAAATTCTCTTGATTAATAATCGAAGGCAATACAAGAAGGTAAACTCAAAATTCTAATGGGCTCAACATTTTACAAAGTGTACATGCTAGGTATATTTATAGCCTCACATAGGCGAAACCCTAGCTAACCAAATCGCACAAAATCAGGAAACTACCCTAAATACTCTCGCCGAATCTTTGACTTGATTTGCTTACTCCTCAAGCTACGCATCTTCCTTTCTGGGTAGAGTTTCCCTTTCCTGCCCGGACAGCTTCTCTGTCCCCGATCTGGCCTGCTCGTCTGCCTCTAGCCGGGCTTGCCTTCTATCCGAACGTTCTGCTCGTGTTCACCCGAGCTGGGCTGAACTCCTATCCGTCCTTGGTTCTGGCCGGTACCCGGGCTGACTTCCTCTGTGTGACGGATTAAGTCAACCTTATGCTCACATTCTCCCCCGTAAGCTTGACTTGCTTCTACTCTCTTCACTCTGAGCAACTCTCTCATCTCCTCGAACTTGACTCTCCCTAGAGCCTTGGTAAGGATGTCTGCCCGTTGCTCCGTCGTGTTGACGAACTCCACAATGATCTCTCGCTTCTCCACACATTCACGAATGTAGTGAAATTTCGTGTCAATGTGTTTGCTCCGTTCATGGAACACTGGATTCTTCATCAACGCAATTGCAGACTTGTTGTCCACGTAGAGAGTAGTTGGTCTCTGCTCGGATCCGGTCACTTCACTAAGTAGCCCCTTCAACCACATAGCTTGACATGCTGCTGCGGTTGCCGCCATGAACTCTGCTTCGCATGAGGATAGAGCTACTGTCTGCTGCTTTTGAGACTGCCAGGTGATCAGGTTTCCGTTGAGGTAGAACGCCATTCCTCCGGTACTCTTCCTGTCATTGATATCACCGGCCAGATCACTGTCCGTAAAGCCGACTAGTACTTCTGCTCCACTTCCTCTGTTGTATTGGATCCCGTAGTCCGTCGTGCCCTTCACGTATCGCAAGATGTGCTTCACCGCCTGCTGGTGTGCACTTGTGGGCTTCTCCATGTATTGACTGACTATCCCGACTGCATGTGAGATGTTTGGTCGGGTGTGGGTGAGGTATCTCAGGCACCCGATCACGCGTCTGTACTCCGTGGGATCCACTCTTCTCCCTTCAGCATCCTTCCCGAGCTGCAGCTTCGCCTCCATTGGGTATTTGCTTGGATTGCAATCCGTCATCTCGAACTGCATGAGGATCTTCTTCGCGTAGGCCGGCTGCTTCAGCGTAATGCAATCCTTCTTCTGTTCCACCTCTAGACCGAGGTAGTACGAAAGTAATCCGAGGTCACTCATCTCGAATTCGGCCATCATCTTCTTCTTGAATCCTTCTACGCCTCCTGCGCTGGATCCAGTGACTATCAGGTCGTCCACATACACTCCGACGATCAGAGTTTCCTGCCCGGTACTCCTGGTGTAGACTGCCTTCTAACTCAGACACTTTGTAAATCCAAGATTCTTCAAGCTCTTATCAAGGCGGATGTTCCACGCTCTTGGCGCTTGTTTCAACCCGTACAGGGCCTTGGATAACTTGTACACCTTCTGCTCCTTGCCCGTGACGCCAAACCCCTCTGGTTGCTTGACGTACACTTCTTCCTCGAGGTCACCTTTTAGGAATGCTGACTTGACATCTAAGTGGTGAATTGCCCAACCTCGATGAGCTGCTAGGGCTAGGATGAGTCTGATCGTGTCCAGTCTCGCTACTGGAGCAAAGACTTCCTCAAAGTCTATGCCTTTCCTCTGCACGTAGCCTTTAGCTACCAGCCTTGCCTTGTGCTTAAGGAAATTCCCCTCAGTGTCCTTCTTCAGCTTATACACGCACTTCAGGCCGATGGGATTATGACCTTTGGGCAGGTCGGTAAGCTCCCATGTCCTGTTCTTCTCAATGGACTCCATCTCCTTCTTCATTGCTTCCTGCCACTCCTGCTCGGCTGCTGCCTCCTGGTAATTGGCTGGTTCTTCTGCACACAACAAAGAAAGTTCCTCCAGGCTCATCTCCACTTCTTAAGTCTGATCGTAAACGTCTGCTAGAGGACGGAATCCTCTTGGGCCGTCTTTTATGGAGGAGTCTCCTGAACTGGACGGGCTGGTCCTGCTCGGACTTGGTGTCCTGGGTGTATCCGGGCTATTCTCTCCCGGGCTGGGTTCTCTCGTCTCTGGCAAGATTGTTTCCGAGCTGGGTGTTCCGGGCTGCTCCTGCTCGGCAACATCCTGGTCGTCTTCGACAATGAACTCCACTGAGTTCTGCTCGGGTTCTCCCTTCTCGTCGCGCCAATCCAACTTCATCTCCTCTTCGAACACAGCATCTCTGCTCACTTGGAGTCTGCCGCGTCGTGGATCGTAGAGTCTGTGTGCCTTGCTTCCTTCTTCAACGCCAAGGTACACCATCTTCTGACTCCGGTCGTCCAGCTTCTTGAGATGTGGTCCCGCAATCTTCACGTGTGCGGTGCATCCGAACACTTTCAAATGTTCTAAGTGGGGTTTCTTCCCTTTCCACGCCTGGTACGGTGTACGCTCTCCTAGCACTTTGGTAGGCAAACGATTAAGCAGGTAGACGGCATGTCTTACTTCTTCTGCCCAAAACCGGGCTGGAACTTGCATGCTCTTGAGCAAGCTCCTCGCTGTGTTCATCACAGTTCGGTTTCGTCTTTCCACTACGCCATTCTGCTGGGGCGTGTGGGGTGCGGACAGGTGTCGTTGAATTCCTTCCTGGTCGCAGAACTCTCCGAACTGCTGGGAGGTGAATTCTCCTCATCGGTCTGTACGCAAGACCTTTAACCTGTGCACCGAGCCATTCTCCACGATCTTCTTGAACTTCATGAAGACCTCAAAGGCTCCACTTTTCTCCTTAAGCATATAAACCCACATCCAGCGACTGTAATCCTCAACAAGTAAAAGAAAGTACTTGTTACCTGCCAAAGTTGCTGGGGTGACTGGACCACATAGGTCTGCATGCACCAACTGTAAGGGTCTCTCTGCTCGGAATTTGGCCTTGATCAGAAATGGTATCCTCGCCTGCTTCGCGATCATGCAGCACTCACATAGATGGTCGGGGTGTTCTATCTTGGGAACCCCGAAGGCCATCTTCTTCTTGCTCATCATCTTGAGCGCATGAAAATTCACGTGTCCGAGCCGTGCTTGCCATAGCCAAGCCGGGTCTGCCATTGATGCCATAAGACAGACGGGCTGGCATATCTTCAGGAGAATCTTGTAGAGTCTGTTGGGTGTTCGCTCCACCTTCATCAACAGCTCTCCTTCATTGGTCCACATCTTCAGGTAGGACCCATGCAGCAACACTGTGTTCCCGATCTCAGTCATCTGTCCTAGACTGATGATGTTGCTTTTCAACTTTGGGATGAAATACACCTGGGTCATCAGACGCTGGTCACCATTCTTGCACTCGAACAGGATCAACCCTCTGCCTCTGATCTCTACGACTGATCCGTCGCCGAATTTCACGTTGCCCGTGATCTTCTCATCGAGCTCTTCAAACTTAGCTCGGTCCCCAGTCATGTGGTTACTTGCGCCATTGTCAAGGTACCATACGTCAGTACTGACTCTTTTCTCATCATGTGTGAGGAGGTTTGCAAAAACCTTGTCCTCGATGAGGAAGACCTGCTCGCTGGTCTCCTCCGGGTAGCTCTGCTCGGCCTCTGGGCTGATCGGCACACTGATCAGTTCTGCCCGGGCCTTAGCTACGCCTTTGCCATTCTGCTCGTCCAGATGCATTTCCTGCTCGGCAAACAACAATGCCGGCTTGTCGTCTGGGAATCTTGCTAGATTCGCCTCTTCGCCCTGGTTCCTGCTCCGGCACTCAGATGCAAAGTGCCCAAGCTTCTGAAAATTGTAGCACTTCACTGTGCTCTTGTCTCTCCTGGTCGTGCCTTCCTGACGGGTAGATCCACCGCCGCGACCACGCATGTCCCGACCTCGACCTCGTCCACGACCCTGTCCGCGTCCTCGGACTTCTCCACCAAAGCTGTTCCGACCTGAGGATCTTGTAGAAAACTCGACTCCCTCGGTTTTCCGCTGTCTGGCCGTCCATTCTTCATGCGTGAGCAGGAGGTTCTTGTCCTCTTCTCTGTCACCGTAACCCCGGAGTCTCTCCTCGTGGGCTTTTAGGCGACCAAAAACCTCCTCGACCGACATGGTCTTGAGATCGCCAAACTGCTCTATCGATGTCACGATCTGCATGTACCTGTGAGGCACTGCTCGGAGAAATTTCTTAACGACGGTAGTCTCCTCCACCTTGTCTCCCAGCGAGCGTATGCCGGTCACAATGGACGTGAGCCGCGTAGCAAAATCGTCAATAGACTAGCTCTCCCTCATTCTCATAACCTCGAACTCACTCTTCAAGGTTTGGACCTTTGCCTCCTTGACGCAATCTGCGCCCATGTGCATGGTCTGAAGAGTTTTCCATGCTTCCTTTGCTGAATCTTTTTCGGCAAGCATGAGAAGGGTTTCTTCCGGAACTGCTTGGTAGATTGCGGCTAGAGCCATTCTTTCCTTGCGCCCTTCGACATCGCCGTTTTCTACGGCCTCCCACACTCCCTGCGCCTGCAGATTCACCCTCATCTTCAACGCCCACACGGCGTAATTGCTCTTCGTGAGCATGGGGTAATGGAGTGTAACTGTGCCTTCTCTGGAGTCTGGTTTCGGCGCGACCAAAGCTCTTTCCATCGGTGACTCTGATGATGAAGACATGTTCTTCGATTGCAGCTCTGATACCACTTGTTGGATCCCAATTCACGGATCTGCAAAGAACACGAATAACACCAAAAGAAATCGAACAGAAAAATAAAGGACACAAACTTTTGGGAGAAGAAATTCTCTTGATTAATAATCGAAGGCAATACAAGAAGGTAAACTCAAAATTCTAATGGGCTCAACATTTTACAAAGTGTACATGCTAGGTATATTTATAGCCTCACATAGGCGAAACCCTAGCTAACCAAATCGCACAAAATCAGGAAACTACCCTAAATAATCTCGCTGAATCTTTGACTTGATTTGCTTGCTCCTCAAGCTACGCATCTTCCTTTCTGGGTAGAGTTTCCCTTTCCGGCCCGGACAGCTTCTCTGTCCCCGAGCTGGCCTGCTCGTCTGCCTCTAGCCGGGCTTGCCTTCTATCCGAACGTTCTGCTCGTGTTCACCCGAGCTGGGCTGAACTCCTATCCGTCCTTGGTTCTGGCCGGTACCCGGGCTGACTTCCTCTGTGTGACGGATTAAGTCAACCTTACGCTCACAGGGAGTAGAGATGCCCCCTAGCAGAAAAGGACCCTAGCAGGATTATCCCGGGCAGAAACAGGAAACGCCAGAAGTCAAGAAGAGCTATTCCAGGAAGGTGCCAAACTTGAGGAGCAAGTTTGGAGATACGATTTAGCTTTCTAATTTGATATGATTGGTTTCCCATTCTGTTAGGAAACGTGTAAATTGTAAAGATTTGATTGAGTTTATTTTAGGAAGTTTAGCTAGGGTTTAGTTTTCTAGTTTCCCTATAAATACAAGTCTTATGACTTTGTTTTGTAACTTTTTGCTCTCTTTGCATTCGACATTAATAAAAGAAAATTATCCTAAACTTTTCTTCTCTTTGGTTCTAGTTCTTCGTGTATTTTTTGGTTGCAGATCTACTTCATTGGAATCAACACCGGAGGGATGACGTTTTATCTCAACGGGAATCTGATCACCTGGTGATCTCAAAAGCAGCGATTTGTGGCCCTATCATCATGTGAAGCCGAGTTCATAGCAACGACCACAACGTCGTGTCAAGCATTGTGGCTAAGAAGTTTGTTGAGCGAGGTAACCAGAAGTGAGCAGCCAGTGACTCTCTACGTGGACAACAAGTCCGCAATCGCACTGATGAAGAACCCGGTGTTTCATGGACGCCATAAGCACATCGACACTCGTTTCCACTTTATTTGCGAGTGTGTCGAGAAGCGAGAGATCATCGTGGAATTTGTAAGCATGGGAGAGCAACATGCGGACATTCTTACAAAAGCCCTAGCTCGGGTTAAGTTCGCAAAGATGATAGAGGTGCTCGGCGTGAAGAACCTCAAACCGTGAAGAACCTCAAACCAAGTCAAGCTTGCAGGGAGAATGTGAATCTAATCTTTGACTTGGTCAAAGGCGTGTGAAAAGGATTTATTTTTCATAAGACTTAGTTAGCAAATTATATTCACACGTACTCATCTATATTAGTTAGAATAATGTTGCACTATGTTAGGCACTTAGTTATTTATTTCCTATTTAAATAGCGTAGGTAAGCATTAGGTTTTGTAACTCCAATTATTGTTTTCGTTCAGCAAATATACAGAGAACCTTTCTCTCCCTCCACAGTGAGAAACTTGGGTACGCAATTATTCATGCATAAAGATTTTATTGCATTAAAAAGCCAAGAAAATAGTTGGCCCTACGGATATCTTCGATTCATGCCTATCTACCGCCCAATTCCAATATTGTCTTTTTTTCTCTCCTTCACCCCCTCTCTCTCCTCTCAAAAGAGAATAACGTGGAAAACGAGAACGCGGACACCAAAGCCACACAATATACATGTATAATGTGTATAACTACACAACTTAAGATAATAAATCAGCCAAGCTAAATGAGCATGGACCACAAATATTCATATCTCTTGGCTTTGTCTTCAAGCTTAGGGAGTTTGTTCCTTTTGTTATCATTTATCGACTCAGTCTTGTGCGAGAAATATGTGAGCTCTGCTTGAGCCCAAATTGCCATCTGTACATTGCGACATGTTTGGCTCCCAAGAAAGGCCGAGAAAATATACACATGTATATAAATATATAGCTTTAGATACAGAACGAAGTTAAATGAGCATGGACCATAAATATTCCCATATCTCTTCGCTCTGTCATCAAGCTTAGGGATTTTGTTCCTTTTGTTGTCATTTATCGACTCAGTCTTGTGCGAGAAATATGTGAGCTCTGCTTGAGCGCAAATTGCCATCTGTACATTGTGACATGTTTGGCTCCCAAGAAAGGCCGAGAAAATATAAACATGTATACAAATATACACCTTTAGATACAGAACGAAGCTAAATGAGCATGGACCACAAATATTCTCATATCTCTTCGCTCTGTCTTCAAGCTTAGGGATTTTGTTCCTTTTGTTGTCATTTATCGACTCAGTCTTGTGCGAGAAATATGTGAGCTCTGCTTGAGGGCGAATTGCCATCTGTACAGTGTGGCATGTTTGGCTCCCAAGAAAGGCCGAGAAAATATACACATGTATATAAATATACACCTTTAGATACAGAACGAAGTTAAATGAGCATGGACCATAAATATTCCCATATCTCTTCGCTCTGTCATCAAGCTTAGGGATTTTGTTCCTTTTGTTGTCATTTATCGACTTAGTCTTGTGCGAGAAATATGTGAGCTCTGCTTGAGCGCAAATTGCCATCTGTACATTGTGACATGTTTGGCTCCCAAGAAAGGCCGAGAAAATATAAACATGTATACAAATATACACCTTTAGATACAGAACGAAGCTAAATGAGCATGGACCACAAATATTCTCATATCTCTTCGCTCTGTCTTCAAGCTTAGGGATTTTGTTCCTTTTGTTGTCATTTATCGACTAAGTCTTGTGCGAGAAATATGTGAGCTCTGCTTGAGCGCAAATTGCCATTTGTACATTGCGACATGTTTGGCTTTCAAGAAAGGCCGAGAAAATATATACATGTATACAAATATACACCTTTAGATACAGAACGAAGCTAAATGAGCATGGACCACAAATATGCCCATATCTCTTCGCTATGTCTCGAAGCTTAGGGATTTTGTTCCTATTGTTGTCATTTATCGACTCAGTCTTGTGTGAGAAATATGTGAGCTCTGATTGAGCCCAAATTGTCATCTGTACATTGCGACATGTTTGGCTCCTAAGAAAGGCGAGAAAATAGACACATGTATACAAATATACACCTTTAGATACAGGACAAAGCTAAATGAGCATGGACCACAAATATTCCTATATCTCTTCGCTTTGTCTTCAAGATTAGGGATTTTGTTCCTTTTGTGGTCAATTATCGACTCAGTCTTGTGCGAGAAATATGTGAGCTCTGCTTGAGCGCAAATTGCCATCTGTACATTGCGACATGTTTGTCTCCCAAGAAAGGCCGAGAAAATATACACATTTATTCAAATATACACCTTTAGATACAGAACAAAGCTAAATGAGCATGGACAACAAATATCCCATATTTCTTCACTCTGTCTTCAAGTTTAGCGATTTTGTTCCTTTTGTTGTCATTTATCGAATTATCTGCTCGAACACAAATCACCATATCTATATTGCGACCTTTATGGCTACCGAGAAAGGCTGAGAAACCGCTTGGTCTTATGGAAAGCTTCGAGAAAATATCTTAATCACATCATTCCCTTTCTCATCGATTCTTTCTTCTCAGCTGCTCCTTGAGGCCCATAGGGTTTTGTTCTACTTTCTCTCTCTATCCGCAACTAATAGCCTGTCATGAGTGGGATTGAGCTTGTATTGTTATCATCTCTAAACAAAGTAAAAATTGACGAGTAAATTTTTTGGAATTTACTAGTTTAATATTTAACAGAGAGATTGATGGGCCCGAAGTGTTCCGGGAAAGGCCAAGTCCGAGGCTCTCGCGAGAGTCCCAACTTTGACTGACCGTATCTTTTGAGTCGAGTGTCCGATTTGCGCATTCTGCATATGGAATCGAAGCTCGGGATGATGGCTACAAGACAGTGCGATGGATCTCTCCAAAATTTTGCCTTCAAAGGGTCGAAATCTCTGTTTCATGTTCTGTGCGTTTTGTTGTCATTTTATTCCAAGTAAAACTACATGGCGTTTTTTAGTTAGGACTTTATTATAAAAGCTCCTTTTCCTGAATTGTAATCAGAGTAGATATTTTGATGAATGAAAATTAGAACTTTGTGTTCTTCCCCGAATCCGAGTGTTCGTGAGCGAGCGTCGAGTTTGATGCCTATGATCCGGTATCCGTGAGCAGATCAACAGTGATTGGATGCCCTGAGTCTAGCTATTAGTGTGCGAATCAATAAGCGAAGGAAGATTCTTCGATCGAGTATTCTTGTGCCGAATCAACGATCAAGATTGACTATCCCCGGTAACCTTTATTTTTTTCTGCTCTTAGATCGATCCTCAATTTTCTATTTTTTCCGCTGCGTCAAAGATTATTTTGATACAAATTCAGAGAGATAATTTTTGAAAGGATCAAAAGTAACCTATTTTCTTGAATATTTGGTTTGATATCTTGCTTCTGGTTTTTTCTTCACTAATATGATAGAGGTTTGCATGATAACTTTGAACGACGGCCTTTTTCGGTCGTAAAAAAAGCTTACATGGTGGACTTATATATTGTGGTGGAACCCACTTTTTCAGTGTGATGATCCGCCCGCGGGCGCCACTTCTTTCCGTAACATTTAACATGACGTAGTTCTAAAGCTTAGAAATATTGGCCAAATTTTTTAATAAAATAATAATATAAAACGTAATTTACAAAACATGATTTAAAACTTGTATTTCTTTCTGATGAATTCAAAACGAGAAAAGTTAGCGATAGTATTACATCGTGATACTTAAGGGTCTTTGAGAAAACAATACTTATTAAAGATAATGCATAAAAGATAGCTTACGCGAGTTTGGAAAATTTGTTTGGTACTCGTAGAAAATGACATTGCAATGGATACAAGTGAGGAGACTGAATGTTAAGTTTCAGAATATTATAATTTTTGTCTCTTTAAATTTTGTGTTGGGTTTTCGATGACTTTTTCTCAATCCCAAAGCGGAAATCACGGGATATCATCGAACAATATAAATCTAGAATAAATTCAAAAATTAAGAGATTGTTTCAGGAACATTACCGAACTTTGGTATTTATGCCAACTGGTAATGCCTAAAATTTGATTAACTTGAATGCGGCCCAGGTCTTGATTTTGGGCCGGGCCCAACGCCCGCTTGACGGTCGGAATGGGCTTTGAACATTACCGAACTTTGGTATTTATGCCAACTGTTAATGCCTAAAATTTGATTAACTTGAATGCGGCCCAGGTCTTGATTTTGGGCCGGGCCCAACGCCCGCTTGACGGTCGGAATGGGCTTTGAAGCTTGATCTTCGGTCTTGATGGGCCGAAAATCTTCCCTGTAAAACCTGTCGTCCGCTCCGACGCTCAACATTAGTCGAGTATTTGAGTCGGAAATTACGAATAAACGGGAAACAGAGGTTTTTTGGCTTCGGGAGTGCTTGCCGATTGTGGCGGGGTGCCCTCGTATTTATAGAAAGTCGGAAGATCAATTTCATGACTTTTCAGGTTGACTTCAGGGTCGACCCATTGACTTTTTTGGTTGACTTTCCGGGTCGGGCCCGTTGACTTTTTCGGTTGACTTTCCGTGTCGATCCGTTGACTTTTTGGTTGACTTTCCGGGTCGGGTTCGTTGACTTATTGGTTGCCTTTCAGGGTCGGGTCCGTTGACTTTTTTGGTTGAGTTGTCCTGGTCGGGCCCAATTGTCTTTTTTGACCGGTTCGGGTTGACTCTCCAAAGCAGGTAAAAGTTGATTTATTGGGCTTTATTTGTTTTGGGCCTTTTGGGTGCGTTTTTTGGTTTGGGCCTTAATTTTTCTAGGCTCCGAAAAATACGCATAACATTAACCCCCCAGTTTCTCGCAAGATGCAAGTTTCTTGCAAGATTGCATCTTGCGAGAAACTTTATATTTTAAGTCACCTTGGTCAAGTTGCCGGAATTAATCTTCGGACTTTTTGATAACTTTGTAATGTTCCGCGCTTTAGCGTCTTACTTCTTCATCTCTGCGCCTTAGCGTCTTATTTTTATTGTATTGCTGAGCTTCGTGCCTCAGCGTCTTAGTTCCCGATATTTTGCGTCGTAGCGTCTTTTTAGTATATTGCCGAGTTTCTGCGCTTTAGCGTCTCATTTCTCAGTATTTTGCGCCGTAACGTCTTTTAGTATTTTGCCGAGTTTTTGCGCATTAGCGTCTTATTTCTCGGTCTTTATTGTTGCCTGAGTTGGCGGGGTTAATACCCGGCCTTTCTCAGACTTTTGTTGCCTGAGTCGGTGGGGTTAAGACCAGGCCTTTCTCGGACTTTTTGTTGCATGAGTCGCGGGGTTAAGACCCGGCCTTTCTCAGACTTTTTGTCGTCTGAGTCGGCGGGGTTAAGACCCGGCCTTTCTCTGACTTTATGCCTGAGTCGACGGGATTAAGATCCAGCCTTTCTCGGTCATTGTTTCCTGAGTCGGCGGGATTAAGATCCGGCCTTCTCGGACTTTTATATTTTTCCTGAGTCGGGGGGATTGAGATCCGGCCTTTCTCGGTTTTTGTTTCCTGAGTCGGCGGGATTAAGATCCGGCCTTTCTCGGACTTTTTGCCTGAGTCGGCGGGATTAAGACCCGGCTTTTCTCGGTCTTTAATGCCTGAGTTGGGGAGATTGAGACCCGGCCTTTCTCGGTCTTTAATGCCTGAGTCGGCGGGATTAAGATCCGTGCCTTTCTCGGTCTTTTATATTTTACCTGAGTCGGCGGGATTGAGATCTGGCCTTTCTCGATTTTTGTTGCCTGAGTCGGCGGAACTGAGATCCGACTTTTCTCGGTTTTTGTTTCCTGAGTCGGTGGGATTAAGATCCGGCCTTTCTCGGTCTTTCTGCTTCCTGAGTTGGCGGGGTTGAGATCCAGCCTATCTCGGACTTTCCTCCCAATTCGACGGGATTAATATTGTCTCGGTTTTTCCGCTTCGCCCGTCTTTTTTTAGTTCAGACTTTGATCATCGGTTTTATTTGCTTGCTTTGTTTTTTATCTAGCCTTCGGCTTTGTCTTCATGGCTCCAAATTTTACCATCTATTATGCGACCAAGATGAAACTCGTGGTCTTTAAGGTGATTGAGGTGAAACTCGAGGCCGTTGAAAGCTTGAGGTTGCTCGCGCTACCGACGCGAATCTCAAAGTCGTTTGGGCGAGCGAAGTGAATCTTGAGGTCGTTGAGGCGACCGATGCGAAGCTTGAGGTCGTTGAGGCGACCGATGCGAAGCTTGAGGTCGTTGAGATGACCGATGCAAAGCTTGAGGTCGTTGATACGGTTAATACGAAGCTTGAGGTCTTTGAGACGATCGATACGAAGCTTCCGGTTGTTGAGACGATCGATGCAAATCTGGACGCCGTTGAGATGACCGATGTGAAGCTAGAGTCCGTTAAGACGACCGATACAAAGCTTGAAGTCGTTGAGATGACCATTGCGTATTCGAGGTCGTTGAACTTTTGACCGTCGTGGTAACCGGATTGGGCCTTTGGCATCATCTTCGGGCTTCGAACTTTGGACTTTTGTCGTCGTCTCGCTTTGATGTGCCTTTGGCGTCGTCTTCGGGCTTTGGATTTTGATTGTCGTCTCTCCAGGATGAGCCTTTGGCGTCATCGTGGGGGATCCGATTTCGACCATCGTCTCTCTCCGATTAGCCTTCGGCGTCGTTTTCGGGCTTTGGACTTTGATTGTCGTCTCTCCATGATGAGCCTTCGGCGTCGTTTTCGGGTTTTGGACTTTGACTGTAGTCTCTCTGATGAGCCTTTGGCGTCGTCTTCGGGTTTCAGACTTCGGACTTTGGTCGTCGTCTCTCCCTGATGAGCCTTTGGCGTCGTCTTCGGATCTTCGACTTTGGACTTTGGTCGTCGTCTCTCCCTAATGAGCCTTTGGCGTCGTCTTCGGATCTTCGACTTTGGACTTTGGTCGTCGTCTCTCCCTGATGAGCCTTTGGCGTTGTCTTCAGGCTTCGGTCTTTGGTCGTCGTCTTTTCCGTGATTCGGATTATGATGTCATTTTTCCAGTAACGAGGAAGTGGGCCCACTATAAATATATGTAATTTAAATTTATACATAATATTTTCCTTTATTCACGTTTTTGGCAGCTCGTATACATAATACATATATTATGCTTAACTTTTTTATAATCTGATCTTTATTATCAGATTACATATATATACTCTTAATTTTTATATATGTATTTATACACATACTTTTGCCTTTCGTCTTTGCGTTTTGTCGTTTATGTTTATACGCACACATGCTTTCTTTTTTATTCACAATTCTTTGTCGTTGAACTCTTTTTTGTCGTTTAACTCATTTTTTTTTTCTCCTCCTCATCAAACAGCAAAAGAGCAAAGCTCTTGTCTTTATCCCCCCTTTTTTTTTTGTTTCTTCGTCGAGCTTCGAGCAGAGGCTCTTCTCTCTCTTCTTCTTCTTCTTCTTTTTTTATTTTTCTTTTCTCCTTCGGCGAGCAGCAAAGCAATGAGGGTTCTCCTCATTTTTCTTCTTCGCTGCCGCCATCTCTGGCCATTGTAGGTCGTCGTCGCGCGCCGACGGGAGTGCCGGAGTCGCTCGTGGCAGCGTTTGCAGGTGGTGGCGAGCTCGGCGGAGCTCCTTCGGGCTTCTCCTTCGGCCCCTCTCTTCTTTCTTCCTCGCTATCACACCTTTGTAGGTCGCCGGAGTTCCCATTGCGCACTGACGAGAGCTTCAAGATCGCACGAACAGGGAGACGGAGAAGGGACTTTGCGGATCGAGCTTTTCCCGGCGCTTGGAGGTCTCATTGACGTCGTCAATTTGGGTGTTGATTGAGGAGGTTGCGGCGTGGGTTCTGGTGGCGTGAAATCGCTCACAGGTCTTGGCGCCAACGAAGTGGCTGGAGGCCTCGATTGGGCTGTAACTTTTGTAGGGGCCGCGATTCACGACGAAGCGGCGGCGTCGGAGGATGGCGCTGCGCTTCGGGAGGACGCCGTGGGATTGTCGGTGTTTGCGGAGGCGCTGGGCTTCTTATCGGAGCTCGTGGAGGAGCTGGGGAGGTCACCGACCCTTAATTTGCCGTCGCGAGGTTGTGGCGTCTCTGTGATGGCATTTTCCGTGGGACGCGCGCACGGCGGCGGCGACGAAGGGGCGGCGCCGGATCTCCGGTAGTGGATTGACGGCTACGAGCGCGAGGTCTCATCGGCAGCTTGCTCATGGGTCTTCGCAGCGGCGCTGTGGAGGCTACGTTGGCCGTGGCAGCAAGGCTTCCCGGATGCGATGAAGCTTCGGAGGAACTCCGTTGATCCGAGCTGGTCATCGGCGATTCTGTATTTTATTTTAATATGCATACATATTTTCTAATATGTTTTTCTTTTGTATGTATGTTTAATAATGAGGAGAAAACTTGTAAGATATATTCGATTTTTATTTTTGCGTTCTTCTCAATTTAAATATAATCGCTTTTATTATTCGAATTGCATCATTGATTGTTGTGAGTATTGATTTGATTAAGAACGGGTCTTGAAAATTGTTGACGATCGAGACGAATCTTGAGGTTTGTTGACAGTCGACGCAGGTTTTGGATTTATTGACGATGTAGCGGGTCTTGAGATAGTCATATGATAGAGAGCGTATTAGCCTCCCCGTTCAAATATTTACCGTTGACGGTGTTGAACTCTAGGCGTCTCTTTAGCCATTCTCGTAACCTGTTGTCATTATCGTGACCTGTACATCTTTTCATAACCTGTTCGTCTCTTCGAAATTTGTTCGTCTTTAGTGACCTGTTCGTCTCTTCAAAACCTGTTCGTCATTTTGTGACCTGTTCACCTCTTCGAAACTTGTTCTTCGAGTGCCGTGTACCAAATTTTTGCTGGCGGGACTCCGAGGCTATGAACTTGTCGGGCTCCCTCCTTCTAGCGCCAAATGTTAATGCCTAAAATTTGATTAACTTGAATGCGGCCCAGGTCTTGATTTCGGGCCGGGCCCAACGCCCGCTTGACGGTCGGAATGGGCTTTGAAGCTTGATCTTCGGTCTTGATGGGCCGAAAATCTTCCCTGTAAAACCTGCCTCTGTTCCTGTAAAAAGAGTAGAAAACGTGAACTCTGAAGGGGAACATAGGGGGGGGGTCCTCTGTCATCCGCTCCGACGCTCAACATTAGTTGAGTATTTGAGTCGGAAATTATGAATAAACGGGAAACAAGAGGTTTTTTGGCTTCGGGAGTGCTTGCCGATTGTGGCGGGGTGCCCTCGTATTTATATAAGGTCGGAAGATCAATTCATGCCTTCGGGGCGCGCCAGCATGATTTTTCCTTCGGGGCGCGCGGTGCGGGTTGGGCCCGAAGGCATGTTGTTTACGGGTTGACTTTTCAGGTTGACTTCAGGGTCGACCCATTGACTTTTTTGGTTGACTTTCCGGGTCGGGCCCGTTGACTTTTTTGGTTGACTTTCCGTGTCGATCCGTTGACTTTTTGGTTGACTTTCCAGGTCGGGTCCGTTGACTTATTGGTTGCCTTTCAGGGTCGGGTCCGTTGACTTTTTTGGTTGACTTGTCCTGGTCGGGCCCAATTGACTTTTTTGACCGGTTCGGGTTGACTTTCCAAAGCGGGTAAAAGTTGATTTATTGGGCTTTATTTGTTTTGGGCCTTTTTGGTGCGTTTTTTGGTTTGGGCCTTAATTTTACTAGGCTCCGAAAAATACGCATAACACCAACAATACCAAAAACGAAGACTTTTGCCGATTTTAGGGCTGGCCGAATCTTCCTCTGGGTCCGGGATTGAGCACGCCAATTGTCGTGCCTCTACGTCGTCCACCACGTCACTGCGGGAACGTCTGATGACCGGAAAGTACCTCAGAGGATAGGTTAGATCCTTGTCGGTACTTAGACGACCAACCGATGAAGAACGCGGGAGAAAACCAAAACTCGAGTTCCTATTGGAGGAGGGAGCTCGAATTCTTCTCTTGGTTTAGGGTTTTGGATTTGTTAATTATGAGTTAAAATAGGTATTTATAATACCATGGCTTGGACCTAATGGGCTTTTCATTAAAAAGGCCCATTAGCCCTTTTATTAATTAATCTAATTAATTAATAGTCTCATAATTAATACTCGGGCCTAATTGGGCCCGTTATGTCGGTTATGGTCTCGGGTCATTACCTGAGTACCCGATGGATATAATTTCCGGTTCGGACATAACCTACATTTTGATTATGTTTTTGGCTTTCGATCGGCTTGACAAGGATGAGAAGCTCGTTTAGGGCTAGATATTTGTATGCTTAATGATGTTTTGATTTTGATATGTGTTGTAGTTATATCAGAGAGAGATAGAGAGTTGAGATCATGACACTATGTTAACATCGTCAATGACAAAGTGGACGGATTCGGATGGAGACACACTTTTTAGACTTTGGCCACTTTAGCCGCGAAAAAAAAAAAGATTGACCACACACTTACAGTTGCAAATACTTTGACATCTTTAGCCTCAATTTACCCATTTATCAATACATGGCGACCTTTGGTGTAGCTTGTTTACTTTACAAGCTATGCACAAATCAAAATAAGATATGTGTCATCAATTACTTGCTTAATTGTCACATGTCAAATATCCGGATATAGAAACTAGCCCATGAATACTTTCCATTCATGGTGAAGTCGACTTTACGCCTAACAAGTACTGGAAGTTTTCTGTCAAAAAAAAAAGTACTGGAAGTTTCCTTCTATGCTATGTAATCTTTCTATATCATGCATTATTGCAGTAGTCAATTTCCTTAATCAATTGACTACCCATTATACTTATGCCTTTAAATAGAAATGAAGACTGTCACAATTTGCTAGAAGTCGACCCCATTCACCCATGAATGGGCTTGGTCGATTTCATCATGTGCCATTTTGCATTATTGGAAGTTTCCATGATATGTATGTATAATGCCATTAATTGCATAAGTCAATCTAAGCATTGAATTGACTCACTTAGCAATTACCCTACATATGCATAGCCAAACTTGCCTATGAAAAAATCGCCAATGCCATGTCATGATGCTTGGTCGAATTTTCCTCCTCCAATTAATTATAATTTGTATTTCTATTATATTGCATGGATAGTTAATACCCGAATTATGAAAGGAAATATCGACTAGCACTATGTTACTTGTGCCATTCGATTTTACCTATCAAATAACTCCCATTTTAATTTCTATTTAAACTATCATAGACTATGTCCATTAATTTAAATGTAATTAATCTCTTGTCTTATATTTATACGATTTCCCAACTATATGTTATAATCGTAAAATTCATAAATCACAAGTTATACGTCGAAACGTAAAAGTGATAAAAGACAAAATGCTTGGCAAAAAATATTCAACAACTTTCATGTTGAGCATTTTTCCATATCCAACATTTCTCATCGGTCGATTTTCCCAACCGACGTGTAACGGTCGTGTCTTGGAAAAATTACTTTCTATGACCTAGTCATAGAAGAACGACAATTATATTGTCCTGTCATATACTTTTCATATGTATATGTTGTTGTATGCCCGTACCTGGTATAGAGCTATATCGGGAACGATGGACCCGTGTTCCGAAGCTACGATGAATGTCAACATTCATCAATCCCGGTGCTATGCCACTAAAAGCCCGAGATTGAACTCTCTGGTAACACAAATGTTGTTTATCTTTCCTCAATCAAGTTAAGGTTTTCCATTGATATAGTCAAATGTCAGTCGTCATCCTCTCATCGTGATGATCCACATATGAGCGGGTGCGTAATTATCGTTTTACCCCTCATTGCTTTTCTTCCAAAGTTCTATCAAAGCATGTTATAAACGACTCACTTATGATTCTGAGAATCATAAGCTCCGGATGAGCCTTTGTTTATTTCTCACGGATTGATAACGATGGGGATCATTTTAACTCATGTTAATGTTGATGATATTCATGTCTGTCTTCATGGCCCCCTTCCAGGTTGATAATCTCGTACCCAAAATAGCAGCATTGGGAACACCTACGTGTTCTTTAACTGATAAATCAAAGTATGATCATATCCTCCCTCTAGGTCCATGATAACTAAGGATAAAGGTTGATTACAATTTGACCATCTTTTACGACTTAGATCCAAGTTGTCAGTGACGGTCTTAGTGGACAAACTTTTCTAAATCAGTCAAGTCATGTCCAGTGTGAACACGATCCACACCCAATGCACTCAAGTATGATCCGAACGAGATCATTTGTATGCAAATATAATTTGAGTCGCATTAATGACTTTAAAAAATTAACAAGCTCCCACTTATTTAATTAGGTCACGAACTATTCTTTAAGTTCATTATTATATCTCTTCGTCCTTCCACACTAGAACCCTATGTGTCAAGTTAATATAATTGCAACGTTAATCAAATATGAATAACATTCATTCAGTATGCTATAAAAGGATTATTCCAAATAAGTTTTATCTTTACTTATCATATCGGCATAAGTACCAGTACTAATGGGATCTGATCTGATTTACAGGGCATAATTCCCAACATATGTCATGTTCATGGAATCTCATTATTTCTAGCACATGCATGTATTCATAACGTATTCATATCATAGATAACATATTCACATTGCAAACAACATATCATAAACTCATGTCTCTACAATGCTCATAACATAATTCAAGGAATCACCTTGCACATAACATAATCATGCAATCACTTCACATATAACATATTAATTCCATTCATACAAACTTACTGATCACACCATTCATTTTCGTCATATTATTGTTGTAAGTGAGTACTTGCACGTACCTTTTGTCCTTAGAAGATTTATTTTCGTCGTAAGTTGGAGCTTACGGACTACATATTTCCTAGTATTAATTTCCCGTCATTTGTTTCAAACTATAAGGTGTGAGTTTAAGCCTGACTTGGCTCAACTCCTAGCAGAGATTTCTCCACCAGGGATCTCCCTACCAGAACTTCCCCTAGCAGAGAAGAGCCCGAGCAGAGATCTTCCTAGCAGAAGTTCTCCCACCAGAGAGCTCCCCACCAGAGATTTTCCCTAGCAGGAAAGGATCCGACCAGGAATGCTCCTACTTGAGATGCCCCTACCAGAAGAACTCCTACCAGGATTGTCCCGAGCAGAACTACACCCTAGCAGGCTTGCTATGGACACCCGACCAGAAGTCATCGAAACCCATTCTAGAAGGTGCCAAACTTGAGGAGCAAGTTTGGAGATTTGATTTGATTTGATTTGGTTTCCTGATTCTGTTAGGATTTGAATGTAAATGTATAAGATATGATTGAGATTATTTTAGGAAGGTTAACTAGGGTTTCGTTTTTGGTCTCCTATAAATACTAGTGTTAGTGTTTATTTTTTGTAACTCCATTATTGCAATTTTGCTATTCGATTAATCAGAGAAGTTTTCTCCAAAAGTTTTCTTGTTTCTTTCATTTGTTCTTCGTGCTCTTTTTTTGTTACAGATCCATTATTGGGAACCAACATAAGGGATAATATATCATGTACTATCTCATGCATATGTATACCCTTAACCTTTGGAAATTCTTACTTTGAAAACATTCTTATCATTGAAAAGTATACTTTTATAAATTCATCGATAACCCTTCGATCCATGAATTTTCTAAAATTAGTTTCATTTGATCTTAAAGTGAAACCAATTGCAGTATCTAACTACTATCTTAATACATAATATGTATTTTTGTTTCACCAAGATATTATCATTTTCTTATTGTAAATCCACAACCAAAGGGACATAAATTAAAATAAGTTTCAGAGCGTAAAACCTTGGGAAAATTGACATGCAGGAGGACACCTTACCTCTTACTCCTTGGAAAAGATGATGATTTTGGTGGTGTTTTTGTGTGCTTCTCTTGAGAAATGAATTAGGGTTTATTAGAGAGAGGTATGAATGTTGGGAGAGTTTTGTTTCTGATCTAAAGAGAGTATTTGGGTCGGATTTATGTGAAGAGAGAGAAATACATGTTACTTCAGTTTTGAGTGTAATCATGCTCCCTAAATGCATCCATTGGTTCTTGGCTACCTTGCAGGACACTCAAGCCATCCATTGACTTCATTTGAGTGTTGAGAGGTGTGCTATGTCTGAATTAGGGGTGCCATCTGCCATGTGACTTACGTGCACTCTAATGAAGTCATTGGTCCATTTAGGTATAGGGCAAGCACGTAAAAAAAAAAATTGAATCTTCTTTTGACTTCTAAGCCAAATTGAAAATATTTGACTTCATATTTCAGCTAACATGGAGCCTGAGGCACGAATATGATCCTTATGTATCAGTTTGTAAAGTCAAAATTAGAAAGGGGCATAATTGCAAACTTTTTGACAATTATAGGCCATAGTGCAACTTTTTTAAAAGTTGAGAACCTTATTTCAAAATTAATTTTGAACACAGCTATCTTACTTAAACTTTTGTGTAGATTCAAAAAATAACATTTTTGGATTCATACGGGACTTGGAATGATTGATTTTCACACAGTTGACTTTTATGATCAAACTTCGTGGGCATTTGTTTGTTCTGTTGTTTTTGTATGAATCTTTTGTACATTATTTAAACATTACTTTCCCATGATGAATAGGTTTCTTATCATAATTTTTTGAATGTCTTGGTACCTTTTCTAACTATAGAAAACTTATCGGTACACAACTTTTCATGACTTTGACTATAATAGTGACACAGCGGAAAAATACAAAACAAAAATTGATAGATAAAGTTACCGGATTGATGAACTTGACCGTTGATTCGACGCGCGAATACCCGATCGAAGAACCTTCCTTCGCCTATTGATTCTAGCACGAATAGCTAGACTTAGGGCATCTTATCACCATTGATCTGCTCACGGATACTGGATCAAAGGCATCAAACTCGACGCTCGCTCACGAATACTCGGATTCAGGGAAGAACACAAAGTTCTAATTTTCATTCATCATTCTCTAAATCTTACATGACACAAATGATGCTTATATAGTGCATCAACAAAACCTTAACATCAATGACTTGTAGTTTCTTAAAATTAAAAATGACAACAACATAGGAAAAACTACATGAAAATTAAAATACAAGCTAAAATCCGCTGAAAATATGACGTCAGAATTTTAAGCCCTTTCCGGTCCAATTTTGGGAAAAATTCTTCACTAGACGTTGTAGCTAAAGTCTCGATCTTTGATTTGATATGCGGAACGCACAAATCGGATGCTCGAGTCAAAATATATGGCCCGTAAAACTTAGGACTCTCGCGAGAGCCATTTTCCTAACTTTCTTACGGGCCCACAACTCGGACATTTTCCTAACCCGAGACTTTCAAGGATTGAGCCCACATCATTCTCTCAAGGATGGAAAGAATTCGTCGAATTCGAGCAAGCTTTGTTGGGTGGTTCCGGTGGCTCTTTCGGCCTGAAATTCTCAGCGAACTTGTCGGGTCGCTTGTCAGGCGGCTCATCACGTAGCTAGAGCCTCATGTTAAGTACCTCACGTGGTACCTATTTTGGCGGTTGCTCAAGTACATCTTTAGGTAGCTTGCTTAGGACAAACAAAGAAACCACCTCGGTCTTCTTCACCTCTTCGTCAATCTGATTAAAGATATCCAAGCTCAGTCGAACCTTGCTTGACTTGTTCGGTGTCGTCGCCTCGGTGGTCATGCTCAGCACAATCGCAATTTTTACCTTCTCCGTTGGGTCGGCACACAGATCGAAATTAACAAGCAACATGTTCTCGTTACTCTCGACATTATCCTCGTAGTCATACACGGCTTCGACGTACCCAACGTCGTACAAAACATCGTCATATACGGTCTCGGGATAGGCATCATAGACGGGATCATCATAGACGTCATACTTCGGCTCATTGTATACGGGGTCTTCGAACTTTGCCTCCTAAAAAATGAGCCAAAAGTGACTCGGAGGGTCACCACCGTCTTCTCTCAAGAACTTGTCGTGTGTTGAAATTTTCTGGGATGTTCGGGCCTTGTGGGGCGTTATTGTCTGGCTGTAGGGAGCTGTGCCGCTAGATTTGGTGGGCTTGGGGGCTGTTTAGGTGCGCTTAGGAGCTGATTTGGCCACTTCAACATTTCCTCGAACATTTAGTGTGCGCAGAGGCGAAAAACTGGATTTTGAGAAATTTGCAACTTTTTTACTCCCCAATTTCGTCAAATCTGCCACATTTCTCCGGAAAAAATCGTTGCTCCCTCTTCAATCCCTCATCTACAACAGTGCAAATCCGTTGGGCTAACCGCTCTATCTTCGCCTCCAACTGTTTAAACATCTCCTCTTCCTCAAGGTACTGTTGCTCCTTGTCCTCGTGTTGTTGCCATCGGGAATTCCATCACGGCGACATACTCAAGATATTCGCGAAAGCTTTGATACCAAACTGACGCAGCGGAAAAATACAAAACGAAAATTGATAGTAAAGTTACCAGATATAGATGAACTTGACCGTTGATTTAACGCACGAATACCCGATCGAAGAAACTTCCTTCTCTATTGATTCGCGCACGAATAGATATACTCGAGGAATCTAATCACCGTTGATCCGCTCACTGATATCGGATCAAAGGCATCAAACGCGACGCTCGCTCATGAACACTCGGATTCGGGGAAGAACACAAAGTTCTAATTTTCATTCATCATGCTCTAAATCTTACATGACACAAAAGATGCTTATATATTGCATCAACAAAACCCTAAGCATAAATGACATGTAGTTTATTAAAATTAAAAATGAGAACAAAATAGGCAAAACGACATGAAAATTAAAATACAAGCTAAAATCCGCTGAAAATATGACGTCAGACTTTTAGGCCCTTTCCGGTCCAATTTTGGAAAATTCTTCATAAGACGTCGTAGCTAACGTTCCGAGCTTTGATTTGATATGCGGAACGCACAAATCGGACGCTCGAGTCAAAAGATATGGCCCGTCAAACTTTGGACTTTCACGAGAGCCATTTTCTGAATTTTCTTCCGGGCCCACGTCTCGGACGTTTGCGAACTCACCTCTCGGAGCGCCTCTTCTTCTCGGAGTGTCTTATCCGAGCTTTCTTGGTGCTTTTCCCGAGACTTTCAAGGACTAAGCCCACATCAAATAGTGTATAAAATCACACTCATGTATGTCACAAACAATCATAAAATCCTAAGTCATTAATGAGATACTAAGCATTGCATTAGAAAATGATTTTCATTGCAACAATGCATCAAAAGTCTATCTCATTCTCAAATGAAGATAGATTCATTACTAAAGAGCATTTTCTCATGTAGTTGTTCTCTTTCTAATCGTTTCCTTGTTGCATATCAGCCAACAAATGAAGAATCCTTGGTATCGTTTCCATTTTAATTATTAGTTTTATTTGTTTGGTGTTTTAATTTTCTTATATTTTTTGTTTTTGTTTTTATGTTTATAATCTAATTTGTTGTATGAATTGTTTTATTTTTTCTGATTTTGGTTGTTTTTTACTATAGGTCGACAGAATGATGAGAGATGAGAAATATGAGTCGGGAGATAAATGAGAATGTGGAAGAAGGTGATGAGAAATATGAGGTAAACTAGATAGCTCGACTTCGAATATTTACAATGCGAAGGGCAACTGACGCAGCAGAAAATACAAAGATCGAGGGTCGATCTAAGAACCGAAATAAAAAGATAAATGTTACCGGATAGATGATCTTGACCGTTGATTCGGCGCACGAATACCCGATCGAAGAACCTTCCTCGCCTATTGATTCGCGCACGAATAGCTAGGCTTGGGCATCCAAGAACCGTTGATCTGCGCACGGATACCGGATCGAAGGCATCAAACACGGAGCTCGCTCACGACGCTCGGATTTGGGGGAAACTCTCAAGCTTCAATTTTTCATTTCATCAACCTCCCCCTCTTACAAGACACAAGAGATGCTTATATAGTGCATCAAGAAAACCTAATACAAAATGACATGTAGTTTCTTAAAAATTAAAACGACAATAAAATAAAGAAAATGACATAAAACTTAAAATATTATATAATTTCCGCTCAATAATATGACGTCAGAATTTCCAGCCTATTCCGGTCCAGTTTGAGCAAAAATCTTTGCGTAACATTGTAGCCAATATCTCGAGCTTCGATTTGATAGGCGGACCGTGCAAATCAGACGCTCGAGTCAAAAGATATGGCCCGTCAAAATTGAGACTTTTCTCGGAACGTTTTAGGCCCGCTTTTTTGGGCTTGCATGGGCGCTTCTCAGTCCGTGTTGGGCCCACATCATTCTCTCCGGGATGGAAAGAATTCCTCCTCGAATTCAGGGGTGCGTCGTTCAGTTTTGACGGTACTTTCACGGGATGCTTCGGGCCCGCATCATTCTATCCCTGACGGAAAGAACTCGTCCTCGAATTCAATCGCGCTTTGTTGGGTGGTTCCGGCGGCTCATCGAGGCTGACTTTCTTGATGACAACATTGGGTAGCTTATCGGGTGGCTCATCGTGAAACCCATCCGCAAGCTTCTTGGTCGGCTCTCCGCGTCGCTCGCAATATGCCTCGCCGGGTAGCTCATTGGATAGCTTGTCAAGGACCAACAAAAAATCCACTTTGGCTTTCGTTAACTCGTCTTCGGGTCGAGTTAGGAAACTTGATCTCATTAAGGGCTGATATGCCTCTCTAGGTGCGGTTGCCTCGGAGACCTTGCTAGACATCAAAGCAATTTCAACCCTTTCCGTTGGGTCCGCACGCGGCTCGCAAACAACAAGAGACTTGCTCTCATCACTTTTGACATTCTCCTCGCCGTCCTCCACTTCGTCATACAAGGTTTCGAGATAGACATCATAAACGAGCTCGTCATAGACGTCATACTTCGGCTCATCATATAAGGGGTATTCAAACTTCGCCTCCTCAAAAATTAGCCAAAAGTGACTCGGAGGGTCACCACCGTCTTCTCCCAAGCACTTGTCGTGTGTTGAGATGTTCCGGGCTGTTCGGGCTCTGTGGAGAGTTGTTGTCGGGCTATAGGGCATGCTAAGCACGCAATAGGGTGGTGTAGGGGCTGTTCGGCACGTGTTGTGCACGTTGTGCCTATCGTTGGGCTTGCTAGGGCATTGTGACACGAAGTGGGGCAAGTTGTGAGGCATGGGCTGGCTGTGGGGAGCTGTGCGGAGAGTCATGGGGCACTCATATACTGCCTGGGCACGCTTCGGGGCTGTTTGGGCACGCTTGGGAGCTGATTCGGCCATTGCAGAATTTTGTCGAACACGTGGTGTGCGCAGAGAAGAAAAATTGGTTTTGGACGAATTTAAAGCTCTCTTTACCCAAATTTCGTAGCTTCTGTCTCGGCTTCGCCGGGAACAACGCTCATCAATCCTCCTTTGCACAACCTCTACGATTTTTTTGGCTATACGCTCGATCGATGCGTCCAACCTTTCAAGGTTACATTCTTCCTCGTAGTGACGCCGTCGGGAATCACATTGCGGCGGCATTGGCTCTGATACCAAACTGACGCAGCAGAAAATACAAAGATCGAGGGTCGATCTAAGAACCGAAATAAAAAGATAAATGTTACCGGATAGATGATCTTGACCGTTGATTCGGCGCACGAATACCCGATCGAAGAACCTTCCTCGCCTATTGATTCGCGCACGAATAGCTAGGCTTGGGCATCCAAGAACCGTTGATCTGCGCACGGATACCGGATCGAAGGCATCAAACACGGAGCTCGCTCACGACGCTCGGATTTGGGGGAAACTCTCAAGCTTCAATTTTTCATTTCATCAACCTCCCCCTCTTACAAGACACAAGAGATGCTTATATAGTGCATCAAGAAAACCTAATACAAAATGACATGTAGTTTCTTAAAAATTAAAACGACAATAAAATAAAGAAAATGACATAAAACTTAAAATATTATATAATTTCCGCTCAATAATATGACGTCAGAATTTCCAGCCTATTCCGGTCCAGTTTGAGCAAAAATCTTTGCGTAACATTGTAGCCAATATCTCGAGCTTCGATTTGATAGGCGGACCGTGCAAATCAGACGCTCGAGTCAAAAGATATGGCCCGTCAAAATTGAGACTTTTCTCGGAACGTTTTAGGCCCGCTTTTTTGGGCTTGCATGGGCGCTTCTCAGTCCGTGTTGGGCCCACATCATTCTCTCCGGGATGGAAAGAATTCCTCCTCGAATTCAGGGGTGCGTCGTTCAGTTTTGACGGTACTTTCACGGGATGCTTCGGGCCCGCATCATTCTATCCCTGACGGAAAGAACTCGTCCTCGAATTCAATCGCGCTTTGTTGGGTGGTTCCAGCGGCTCATCGAGGCTGACTTTCTTGATGACAACATTGGGTAGCTTATCGGGTGGCTCATCGTGAAACCCATCCGCAAGCTTCTTGGTCGGCTCTCCGCGTCGCTCGCAATATGCCTCGCCGGGTAGCTCATTGGATAGCTTGTCAAGGACCAACAAAAAATCCACTTTGGCTTTCGTTAACTCGTCTTCGGGTCGAGTTAGGAAACTTGATCTCATTAAGGGCTGATATGCCTCTCTAGGTGCGGTTGCCTCGGAGACCTTGCTAGACATCAAAGCAATTTCAACCCTTTCCGTTGGGTCCGCACGCGGCTCGCAAACAACAAGAGACTTGCTCTCATCACTTTTGACATTCTCCTCGCCGTCCTCCACTTCGTCATACAAGGTTTCGAGATAGACATCATAAACGAGCTCGTCATAGACGTCATACTTCGGCTCATCGTATAAGGGGTATTCAAACTTCGCCTCCTCAAAAATTAGCCAAAAGTGACTCGGAGGGTCACCACCGTCTTCTCCCAAGCACTTGTCGTGTGTTGAGATGTTCCGGGCTGTTCGGGCTCTGTGGAGAGTTGTTGTCGGGCTATAGGGCATGCTAAGCACGCAATAGGGTGGTGTAGGGGCTGTTCGGCACGTGTTGTGCACGTTGTGCCTATCGTTGGGCTTGCTAGGGCATTGTGACACGAAGTGGGGCAAGTTGTGAGGCATGGGCTGGCTGTGGGGAGCTGTGCGGAGAGTCATGGGGCACTCATATACTGCCTGGGCACGCTTCGGGGCTGTTTGGGCACGCTTGGGAGCTGATTCGGCCATTGCAGAATTTTGTCGAACACGTGGTGTGCGCAGAGAAGAAAAATTGGTTTTGGACGAATTTAAAGCTCTCTTTACCCAAATTTCGTAGCTTCTGTCTCGGCTTCGCCGGGAACAACGCTCATCAATCCTCCTTTGCACAACCTCTACGATTTTTTTGGCTATACGCTCGATCGATGCGTCCAACCTTTCAAGGTTACATTCTTCCTCGTAGTGACGCCGTCGGGAATCACATTGCGGCGGCATTGGCTCTGATACCAAACTGACGCAGCAGAAAATACAAAGATCGAGGGTCGATCTAAGAACCGAAATAAAAAGATAAATGTTACCGGATAGATGATCTTGACCGTTGATTCGGCGCACGAATACCCGATCGAAGAACCTTCCTCGCCTATTGATTCGCGCACGAATAGCTAGGCTTGGGCATCCAAGAACCGTTGATCCGCGCACGGATACCGGATCGAAGGCATCAAACACGGAGCTCGCTCACGACGCTCGGATTTGGGGGAAACTCTCAAGCTTCAATTTTTCATTTCATCAACCTCCCCCTCTTACAAGACACAAGAGATGCTTATATAGTGCATCAAGAAAACCTAATACAAAATGACATGTAGTTTCTTAAAAATTAAAACGACAATAAAATAAAGAAAATGACATAAAACTTAAAATATTATATAATTTCCGCTCAATAATATGACGTCAGAATTTCCAGCCTATTCCGGTCCAGTTTGAGCAAAAATCTTTGCGTAGCATTGTAGCCAATATCTCGAGCTTCGATTTGATAGGCGGACCGTGCAAATCAGACGCTCGAGTCAAAAGATATGGCCCGTCAAAATTGAGACTTTTCTCGGAACGTTTTAGGCCCGCTTTTTTGGGCTTGCATGGGCGCTTCTCAGTCCGTGTTGGGCCCACATCAGCAACAATCAAACATAAACATAAAGTTTGAACAAAGCTTTACAAAACATGTATCTAATGATGCAAAATGAACTAACCGAAACATATGTTCCGCACATTCAGAAAGAGAAAGATTGGGTTTTCTAGGATATTCCCATCACGTTTTGCGGAATTAAATGGGAATCCTAGAATTTACGGATCTTGATAAATATGTAAATCAAGATTTATTCATAAGAATTCGTTACCCTTGTAGTGTGCTAGAAATTCCCGTTGATTCTCTGACCCTTATTTGTTCCGTTGATTTCTTTCCAATCACGAGCCCCGAAAACCCGAGAGTCTATCTAGGTGCACCACGTCACGACGAAACACCAATAGATTGGCTGGAAACCACCACGTCGGACTGCTAGATCCTCATATCACCATTGCACGAGGATCGAGGAAATTCGCCAAAACCCTCTGGAAGTGTGATGCCGCGTGAATCCCAAGAAAGAGAGGGGAGAGAGAATTTCCTCTCCAATTTCTGGAGGCTTATAATGATTTGGTTATTAAGTTTTAGGGATTCCGCTTATATTTATAGGCTTAAGCTCAATACTTAATTAGTGTTGAAGATTAAACTCAATTGTACAGAAAAACGTTCAGCAGAATTGAATGGAGATTTGAAGGTGCAAACGTTGATTAATTTGGATGAATAACCTATCCAATTAAAGCTCTTTAAGTCTAGTTTTTAATGGTGGAAGTTTCAAGTCATTTGGAATTTTCTGCAGTAAGTTATAGCAGTTTTAGTAATCAATGGTCAGAGTAAAATGTGTTGAATTACTCTTACGTTTAAAGTTTGTGTGTGAAGAGATTAATGTGTATAAGTCTATATAAGAGTTGTATTTGGTTGATATTGTAAGTGTGAAGAAAAAGAACCAAAGAATATATTATGGTGATGTTAGTTTAGAGTGCACAAAATATTTTATTACTCTTCCTCCAGAAAATTTAAACGTTCAATTAGACATTAGTTGGGCTTTTGACTAATTAAACTAGGCCTGGATAAAGTACCCATGTCTTAGGACATATCCTTCAATATCTCTATTTTGTCATACTCATGTACCCATTTTTTCTCTATTCATTTCCTTGTTACATACAGTAAAACCTCTATAAATTAATACTCGATAAATTAATAGTCGCGATTAAATAATATTTTTGTCCGGTCCCGACTCGGGCCTAACTAGCTAAATTAATAATTCGCTAAATTTATAAGATAATAATTTTTTTTAGAAAGTATATAGGTCCCACAATCAACTTGAAGTGCTATCTCGGCACGGAACATGTTCATCATCCGACGTACACGCTCACGTTCATTGGGCACCAAGTCTTGACACAGTCGTGCTAACTTATCAAATTTTCGAACAGCATCAGCGATGCACATGGTGCCTTGCTTCATGTTGTTAAACTCATCGACTTGTGCTCTCATAGAAGCTGGGTTATAGTATTTTGCATTGAATTCTGTAACGAAATCTTCCCACGTCATAGTTGAAACGTTCCTCTTCAACTTGATCGAGTCCCACCAATAGCGTGCGTCAAGCTTAAGTACGAAGGATGTACAGAGGATTTTCTCTCGGTCAGAGAGTTCCATAAAATCAAGGATGATTTGAATGTCAGATAGCCATTGTTCCGCAATAAGAGGGTCAGTAGTTCCCTCGAACTCAGGGGCTCGCATCCTTAGGAACCTTTCATACAATGGCTCGGTGCGAACGATATGGCGTTGTTGAGTAGGAACCACTTCTTCAGCTTCGTCTTCTCCTTCGGATTCATCTTCTTCTTCTTCTCCTGATTCATCATCGGCTGCTTCATCAAGATTAGCCCTTTGCTCTTCGTTTCGAGCATTCAACAGGGCAGTAAGCTGCTGAATTTGCGCCGCTTGCTCGTCTAACCGACGTTGGAAATTCTCCATAATATCATTTTGCTCACGTTCATCTTTTTGGGAATCTGCATCCCTGCGCCCTCGACCGCGTCCGCGACCACGGCCACGAACATGTCCACCTCGGCCTCTAGTCCTGGCCATAATATCACTTAACTCGCGAATACGAGCCGTAGTCTGATCATGGTCATAACCAGACAAATCTGATTTTTGTCTGGTTACATTTATGACCATGATCAGACTTCCCGAACAAACTAGAAAATTATCCTAAATCAAAGAGCCCTTTGGCGGATTTTTTTTTTTGTAAAGAAAAACTTTTAGCGCGCATTTCTTTTTTTCATCCAAAATAAAGATCAAGGCTCATAGGATAAGATAAATATTCTTAGATTGTTGAATTCATCCGACTTACAACTTATAACATGAAGTTCGGACCTTTAGAGTATTGACGCAAAAATTTGACTTATACATAAGACTCGCTACGATAAAGATAAAAGAGAATCCACTCGTCAAAATAAACAAAATACAAAAACAACTGCGGAATCGCCTACAAGAACCGTTTCTACCACCGTATGCACCGTATATACAGCACACTCCGATTCCGCTCTATCCGCTGCTAGTCTGCAATAGGTTTCTTTCCTGTAACTACAACAACAACTATAATGAGCTAAAAAGCGCAGTACGTAAAAGCATATACAACTCAAAATTTCAAGTACCCATATATAATGCATACAAACATAAAGTTTTTCTCATTCAATAATAATATATTTTAAAATATATCATATAGATTTTTGAACATAATATATATTTATTTTGGCCCGGCATACGTACCATTTGCGCAAACACCTACGGGAGACCAGGGGAGCTACCCACCGAGACCACCCGAGGCAAAGATGCATGATGTAAATACGTTCAGAGGCATCGAACAAGATGCATAACGTTGACACATTCAGAGGCACCCAATATGAGACATTAAAAGTCTCGGTACGACGCTTTTAAAAAAAATACTTTTCTTATAAAAATATTAGAGTATGTTTTATGTATCAGTCTAATGTATAAGTCTATCATCACATAAAAATATTAGACACATTCACATAGCGAAATTCACATACACATATTTCTATCATCACATATTAATTTTTCATATAATCAACACGTACGTCATAAACGACAAAATCACACAAGTCATATTATTGTCATGTTGTAGGTGAGTACTTTTACGTACCTTACGCTTCAAGAAAACACTCGACGCGAGTCACCGTCTTAAGAATATAGTCTCCCTGATATATAAACTCTAACTATCAGTTACAAGACTTATAAAAAGTCTTTCCAAACATTAACCTACCCACACTCTTCCTTACAACTAATAATTCTCTCTCTCTCTCTCTCTTCCCTTACAACGCCTAATGCCGTTTACTAAGATAAAGTATTTAATCCGAAAAGCTTATAGAAGAAAGCAATTTATGTCTCAAACATAACGGTGTTACAAGGCTAAGAAAAACGACCAATTTTAAAAAAAATTGTATTCCAAGATTTTCATTTGATAGCTTAAAGCGAAAATTATCGATATCGTTCATGAAGAAATCTATGACTACAAATAAATAAAAAAAAACAACTAATTTATTTTTTAAAACATCAAAGCGAAAATACAAACTTAATGAGTTTCTTCAAAATCATAACCATACATAGCTCACTAAAAAAACAAGCCGTTATTAAACTTTAAACTTAAAAACAACACCGAATAAAATAAATGAGATCTCTTACAAACAACCTTTTAAATATACGAAGACACACTTCACAAAGCTTTATAAATCTTCGTTCGAAATCTTATAAAATAAACAATATAGTTTCGTAGAAAAATAACTCTATTCATAACTTAATAGTTCATAATCACTAAGTAAAAATAACTTTATTTCATTGTATAAAAACGCAAAGATTAAGTAAGACTTTTATACTAAAAATCTAAAGATACACAAAACGACATTGTTTTACTCAAGAAAAGTCTTCTAAAATTTGTTGTTTTGAACATATCCTTGAAGAGTGTCAAAAACTAGAATTTTTCACATCATAAGAAAAAAAACTTTGACTTAATACTCTCTTTTAAGCTCGTATAGCAGCTAGAACAAAAGAGTTTTACTAGAGGTAAAACAACAAAGAACGAGTGAACAAAAAGCTTCACCATGAACTCTACCAAAAATATGAGAGCATACAATAAAAGTACCTATTATATATTATCACCAAAATAAACTTGTTAAATCTAGAGTCTAACATATTTTCAAACATCATATTGAATCCAAAACTGAAACACTTATTTTTCACAATAGAAAATAATAATAATAATAATAATAATAATAATAATAATAATAATAATGATAATGATAATGATAATAATAATAACATTCCACGATTTATCACCATCAAGCAATTCATAATAATGTCACACAATAAGCTTAGAGCCAACGATTCCTAACATTTTGTTAACACGCTATTCTCTAACTAAACCCAACCCAAAAATCCAACAAAAAGTCAGAAAATTAGTCTCGCAAGCTACCTGAAAACGCAGCTCAACAGCCCCCAAGATAATGGCTCAAAACCCTTTCTGATCGGCAACACCAAAGCACGGCCCGTAATGAAGAAAAATCCAGAAATTTGCTCGACAAATCTGTCCAAGCAAACGCAGTTTTAAAACAAGTGCGCCGGGTTCTAAAGCGAACTGATTTACACCGAGCAAGGGATCTAAAGTACTCACGGATTACACCTCGACTTCCAAAACAGAGTCGCGAGAGGTGAGACGTGGGAAAGCGAGGTCGGCAGCGACTTAGGGTCCTTCACGGGGCTCCACGACGAAGGATGACGAATAAAGTGTTTTCCCGATCGTCTTGACGGTCGAAAAACAGAGACCGAACGGAGCTTTGTTGATTCCGTTCGCTTTGCACGGTCGGAGCGACAATGGTCGGAGCTGAAATGACAGAACTTTACTTCCAGCAAGGTTGACGACAGCAAGAAACGACAACAGCGTCGAACTTGAGCGCGAGCTTCCAGCGAGGTTGACACTCCAAAAGAAAACGACCTCCAGGGTCGGAGCTTTAACGGGAAATTGTCTAGAGCAGATTGGTTTTCAAATACTCCTCATTGGATGACAACTGAGGGAGCTTTGTGGTGTACATACATGGTGCACGGTGAAAATGGATGTAAAACCCAATATATATATAATATATATATTAAAAAAAAAAAGAGTTGTCAGGGAAAGGTTCGAATAATAAACCATTGCCCCTCCTTTTTTTTTTCTTTCCTCATCTTCCCGTAGCTCCCTTTCTCTCTCTCTCTATTTATTTCTTTCTCCCATCAAAGATTCAAAGCTCCATAGCTCGGTCACCGGAGCTCCGATCGGAGCGTGGTTGGTGGCGCCGGAAAGCTCTCGAGAAGACGAGTCTACCGCTAGGCAAAAGTTGACCGGAGGTGGTGGAGTTTGACCGGAATAGTAGCCGGAAGGTTCGGTTTTTAGCTCTAGATCTTTTTCGTTTGGGTTTGAATTTGAGAAAACTAACACCGGAACCGGGTTCACGAAGGTTAGTAGAGTTTGTTGGAGTTGCCACCTCGCCGTCGCTGTCGCCGGTCGCCGCCGTCGGCCGCCGTCGTCATTTTCCGATCTCAAAATTTATTGAGGGGTTTTGAAGCCCTCGTCGAGGAGATCGAAAGCCCTCGATCGGAATCGTCATCGGACTCTCGGTAAGCTCAAATTTCCTTATCCTAGTTACTGATTTTGATGATGAAATTAGGTGTGTTCTGGGCCTTGATTGGTGAAATTGACCTCGCCATTGTGTTTAGAATAGTCGAATTAGGCTAGGAGAGGTATTACATTGTCGAATTGATGCCCGTTTTGTTGCCTCGTTTTGCGTGCCCGACGGGAATTCGGCCCGGGTTAATTTTTAGTGTATCAGGTTTTCAAATGACAATTTGAATTCCAATCTTAGTAGTATTTGACTTATGAATGGTATCGGTGTTATAGCTGGCACGGATAGTCGTCCCGTGGTCGCCTCGAAGACTGTACTACCTGAACCACCCGTTTTGACTAATTCAACAGATCCCGAAGTCTCTAGTCATCAATCTCAGGGCCAAGACGAACCCACATCTTCGACTAGCTAGTCGATCGGTCAAAGTTTCCACGGATTGAGGTAGGGGCTATTACCTTTTCTCGCAATCTAAAATGAACGTAGAAACCCACGCTTTAATGAAGATTGAACCGGATAGGTTAATATGGGATTTAATGAAATGATTTGATAATTAATAAAATTAATGTTGTATAGTCGTCGCTTGATAGCGAGGCTGGATACCAGGTATGGTTGCATCGGATTGATGCATGTTATATTTCATGTTTATGGTTACGTCGGGATGACGTATATTGAGGTTGGTACCCGCTTCGGGCGGATGATGATTATTATGATATGGTACCCGCTTCGGGCGGATGAGCTGCTGACGAGCAGCTGGCTACTGCGCAGTAGGCCGGATATGTTATGGATATGGATATGATTGGTGACCCAAAAGTCAACATTTCGACCCATGGCGAACTGGCCGTCTTTGGTGGTGATTAGGATCCCGAGTCGAGGGCGAGTTACGGTTAGGGACTTCTAGTCCACCTGTGCTCATGCCTTGAGGACTCGATGAGATATAGTGGAGTAAAGGCGCGAGCTGACTCGGCATGGACCACCGAAATGATTTGACTTTTGTGGAGTATATATATTTATTTATTTTATGAAAATGATGATTAAATGGTTTATGATGGTGTTTAATTTATTTATTGAAATTTGACTAATAAAGGTTCGGTAAAGAGAATTGGTAATAGATTCCCTACTGAGCATGTGGTGCTCACCCCTTCCATATACATTTTTTTTCCTTCCAGTTACAGGTGGTGATCAGTATCAGACTCCGGACGAGGAGTAGTTTGAGTTAGGAGGTCGACGTGTTGATTAGCTTAGCCGTACCTCTAGTGTTCGTCGAGGTGAATCTCGCTTTTTGGGATGATCTTTTATTCAGACTTGTAATGGATTAAAGTAAGGATATTTGTGATGGTGATACTTTGTATTTGTCGTTTTATGGTGTTGTATAAACTGTGGTCGTTGATGTTGTATTGTCGTTTTAAGTCTCATGGGCAAAAGTTATGTGTTTGTTGGCTTGGACGTTGAATATTCAACGGTATTGTTTAAATGATGATGTGTCATTGACCGGTCCAAGTTTGAAAAGTCGTTGTTTTTGTCTTATTCTTCTAACCCCCACTTAGGGGCGTTACAGTTTGGTATCAGAGCCTAGGTTACGGCACCTAGGGTACAACACCATAAAGTTCTTTATTGTCTTTATGTGTTTTTATCGTGTTTTGCTTTGTATCACCATCCATAATCCTGATATTTAATCTTTTTACAGTTGATCAACTTTGTTCAGAATTCCCAAAGTACCCTAAATCTGCGTCCCCCGTTTGATCTTGAAGAATCTGCATTGTATTCTATGTTCCGTAATACGTGATACAATCTCTTAGTTCTGCAGTTGAAATAATGAAATCTTTTAAGGAGATCTTGTTCCAAAATCCTCTATAGTTTGATGAATTTCCTGATGCTGCTACAATCTAAATGTGAATGGCATTAATGAAGAAAAATTTGAGGTGCTTGAAAATTATGATGTCGTAGTTAGCCCTGAAGCTAGAATGGTAAATTTTGGGTAATGATTTCATGCGCAATGGGTTTGCGAGAACTTTACGCCAAATCGTTACTCTAACTTCTCAGAACTGATTGTTTCAGCCAAAAACCTCGAGACATGTATTATTTCTTCATCGTTGTGCGTTGATAAAACAAATTGCCAAAAGCTTTAATGATCTGCAAGTCTTGTAAGCTAGTCATTGAGGGAAGTAAATTCTCATTTGACGTAATCGTTCTCCGTATGATCGAGTTTGATGTATTATTGGAATTCAGTTTATTAGAAAAGTACCGTGCTGTAGTAGACTGCTACAAAATACATGGGACCCTTAGAAGAAAAGAAAATGAGCATGTAAATATGGCCTCATAATTTTATCTTGAAGTCTCTCCTTGGAGGAAAGATGAATTTTGAAGGGTTGGGAGTTAATTGTGTCATCAAAAGTGTGAGGCAAAGTGCAATCAACCCGCACATCCCCATAGTACAAGATCTTGAAGATGTGTTTTCCTCAGAGCTTTTAGGATTTCCTCCAGATTGTGGATTGGGTTTGACATTGACCTAGTTCCTGGGAGTTTTCCGATTTCTATGGCTCATTACCGTATGGCTCCAGCAGAATTGACAGAATTGAAGAAGCAATTAGATGACTTGTTGAGTAAAAGGTTTATCTGGCAGAGTACATCACCGTGGGGAGCGTCGGTGTTATTCGCTAAGAAAACTGATGGTAGTTTACGCTTTTGTGTGGACTATAGACAACTCAACAAGATAACGATTAAGAATAAATGCCCTTTATCGCGCATTGATGATTTGTTCGACTAATTGGGAGGATGCAAATACTTCTCAAAAATAGATTTGCGGTCGGGTTACCACCAATTGAAGATTCGAGATAGCGACATTCCGAAGACAGCGTTTCGTACACGATATGGTCACTTTGAGTTCACGGTTATGCCTTTTGGTTTAACGAACGCTCCAGCGGCGTTTATGGACTTGATGACTAGAATTTCCCGACCATACTTGGATCGATTCGTTGTTATTTTCATTGACGACATACTTATCTATTCAAGAACCCTAGAAGAACACGCAGAAAATTTGCGAATAGTTTTGTCAGACTTTACGGGACCATCGTCTCTATGTAAAGAAAGAAAAATGTGAATTATGGATGACAAAAGTGATGTTCTTAGACCAAGTGATCTCGCAAGAAGGTGTTGCCGTAGATTTGTCAAAGAACGAAGCTATCTTAAACTGGAAGCAACCAAGAAATGTGGCAGAAGTCCGGAGCTTCCTAGGGCTTGCGAGCTATTATAGTAAGTTCGCGGAGAATTTTTCAAAGATTGTTGCACCGCTAAACAAGCTCACCAGAAAAGATGTTCAGTTCAGTTGGGATGATAGATGTGAAGAGTCTTTTTCAGAGTTGAAACGACGATCGACGAGTGCTCCTGACTTTGTTGTTCCCAATGTAGATGAAGTGTTTACAGTGTATACTGATGCATCTCGAAGTGGACTAGGCTGTGTGCTCATGCAACAAGGGAGGGTGGTGGCATATGGTTCTAGGCAGTTAAAGCCGCATGAACAAAACTATCCTACCCACGACTTGGAGCTAGCAACAGTGATATTTGCACTCAAAATCTGGCGTTGTCATCTTTACGGCTCAAGATTTTAGATATTCACCGATCATCAAAGTCTCAAGTATTTGTTCACGCAGAGAGACTTGAATCTACGACAACGAAGATGGGTGGAGTATATGGAAGATTATGAATTTAGTCTACATTATCACCCAGGAAAAGCAAATGTGGTGGCCGATGCATTGAGTCGGAAGAACCATGGTTTGGTTGCTTCTCTGAACTTAGAGCCATGGAAGAGATCAGTTACCATTGGCGATTACAACTTAGAATTTCATAGCGACGGGTATAAAGCATGTGCGTATAACGTCATAGCCGTTCCATCAATGGTACTCCAAGTTAGACAAAGTCAGTGGAGCGATGAAACGTTACAAGATGTATGGAATCGATTACAAGCTGGAGAACAACTTGAATGATGGAATGTGGGAGTCGATGGATTTTTATTGTACAAAGGAAGTCTTGCGGTAGCTAATGATACTACGTTACGAAGCGCCATCTTACATGAAGCTCATCGTTCCAAGTTTGCTATTCACCCAGGGAGTACGAAGATGTACCAGGATCTGAAGAGGCAATATTATTGGTACGGAATGAAGTCGGATGTGGCGATGTTCGTGAACAAATGTCCAGTTTGCCAAATGGTCAAAGCAGAGCATCAAAGACCTGGCGGGGAGCTTAGACCACTTGAAATACCTGAGTGGAA
This sequence comes from Parietaria judaica, assembly GCA_954871525.1. Lineage (NCBI taxonomy): Eukaryota > Viridiplantae > Streptophyta > Magnoliopsida > Rosales > Urticaceae > Parietaria > Parietaria judaica. Next base: position 10,181,302 of record OX940866.1, read on the forward strand.
ATGGGACTGCATCACAATGGACTTCGTTTCGGGACTTCCTCGGTCTCGGGGCGGACACGATGCGGTGTGGGTGATCGTTGATAGATTGACAAAGTCAGCCAACTTTATCCCCATTCGGACAGATTACAAAGTTCCGAAACTTTGTAAACTATATGTGGAAAAGATAGTAAAGCTTCATGAGGTCCCTGTTTCAATAGTTTCGGACTGAGACGCTCGTTTCACCTCCAAGTTTTGGAGAGGATTACAGAAAGAGATAGGAACTGAATTGAGTTTGAGCACAGCTTTTCATCCTCAGACTGATGGACAATCAGAGCGAGTGATTCAGATCTTAGAAGACATGCTACGGGCGTGTGCCTTAGATTTTGGAGGAAAATGGAAGGAGCAACTACCATTCGTGGAGTTCGCTTACAACAATAGCTTCCAGGCTAGTATCGGTATGGCACCGTATGAGGCCTTGTATAGTCGACCTTGTCGTTCACCTCTTTATTGGGCCGAGTATGAAAATCGTTTTACTCTCGGTCCTTCCTACCTCAGAGATACAACAGAAGCGATTAAGCTTATTCAGGAAAGACTCAAGACTGCTCAAAGTCGCCAGAAGAGTTATGCGGATCGAAGACGAAGGCCACTGGAATTCATGGTTGGCAACAATGTGTTCCTGAAAGTGACGCCCATGCGTGGTGTTTCCCGTTTCGGAATAAAAGGAAAGTTGGCTCCGCGATACATAGGTCCGTTCGAGATAGTTGAAAGAGTCGGACCACTCGCATACATGCTTGATTTACCTCCGCAATTATCTCATGTTCATAATGTGTTTCATGTGTCGATGTTGAGAAAATATGAACCCGATCTTCAACAAATCATTGAGTGGACAGAGATACCTATTCAAGAAAATGCGACGTACGCGGAACACCCACTTCATATTATCGACCGTGAAGTCAAAGTCCTTCGTCGACGAGAAATTCCTCTAGTTAAAGTGGTATGGAAAAACCACGACCCTAGAGAGGCAACATGGGAGTTAGAGTCGGAGATGAAGGAGAAGTACCCCTTTTTGTTCGGGGGTAGTTTCGTTTAAATTTCGAGGACGAAATTTTTAAAGGGGTGGAGTATTGTAAAACCCAATATATATATAATATATATATTAAAAAAAAAAGAGTTGTCAGGGAAAGGTTCGAATAATAAACCATTGCCCCTCCTTTTTTTTTTCTTTCCTCATCTTCCCGTAGCTCCCTTTCTCTCTCTCTCTATTTATTTCTTTCTCCCATCAAAGATTCAAAGCTCCATAGCTCGGTCACCGGAGCTCCGATCGGAGCGTAGTTAGTGGCGCCGGAAAGCTCTCGAGAAGACGAGTCTACTGCTAGGCAAAAGTTGACCGGAGGTGGTGGAGTTTGACCGGAATAGTTGCCGGAAGGTTCGGTTTTTAGCTCTAGATCTTTTTCGTTTGGGTTTGAATTTGAGAAAACTAACACCGGAACCGGGTTCACGAAGGTTAGTAGAGTTTGTTGGAGTTGCCACCTCGCCGTCGCTGTCGCCGGTCGCCGCCGTCGGCCGCCGTCGTCATTTTCCGATCTCAAAATTTATTGAGGGGTTTTGAAGCCCTCGTCGAGGAGATCGAAAGCCCTCGATCGGAATCGTCATCGGACTCTCGGTAAGCTCAAATTTCCTTATCCTAGTTACTGATTTTGATGATGAAATTAGGTGTGTTCTGGGCCTTGATTGGTGAAATTGACCTCGCCATTGTGTTTAGAATAGTCGAATTAGGCTAGGAGAGGTATTACATTGTCGAATTGATGCCCGTTTTGTTGCCTCGTTTTGCGTGCCCGACGGGAATTCGGCCCGGGTTAATTTTTAGTGTATCAGGTTTTCAAATGACAATTTGAATTCCAATCTTAGTAGTATTTGACTTATGAATGGTATCGGTGTTATAGCTGGCACGGATAGTCGTCCCGTGGTCGCCTCGAAGACTGTACTACCTGAACCACCCGTTTTGACTAATTCAACAGATCCCGAAGTCTCTAGTCATCAATCTCAGGGCCAAGACGAACCCACATCTTCGACTAGCTAGTCGATCGGTCAAAGTTTCCACGGATTGAGGTAGGGGCTATTACCTTTTCTCGCAATCTAAAATGAACGTAGAAACCCACGCTTTAATGAAGATTGAACCGGATAGGTTAATATGGGATTTAATGAAATGATTTGATAATTACTAAAATTAATGTTGTATAGTCGTCGCTTGATAGCGAGGCTGGATACCAGGTATGGTTGCATCGGATTGATGCATGTTATATTTCATGTTTATGGTTACGTCGGGATGACGTATATTGAGGTTGGTACCCGCTTCGGGCGGATGATGATTATTATGATATGGTACCCGCTTCGGGCGGATGAGCTGCTGACGAGCAGCTGGCTACTGCGCAGTAGGCCGGATATGTTATGGATATGGATATGATTGGTGACCCAAAAGTCAACATTTCGACCCATGGCGAACTGGCCGTCTTTGGTGGTGATTAGGATCCTGAGTCGAGGGCGAGTTACGGTTAGGGACTTCTAGTCCACCTGTGCTCGTGCCTTGAGGACTCGATGAGATATAGTGGAGTAAAGGCGCGAGCTGACTCGGCATGGACCACCGAAATGATTTGACTTTTGTGGAGTATATATATTTATTTATTTTATGAAAATGATGATTAAATGGTTTATGATGGTGTTTAATTTATTTATTGAAATTTGACTAATAAAGGTTCGGTAAAGAGAATTGGTAATAGATTCCCTACTGAGCATGTGGTGCTCACCCCTTCCATATACATTTTTTTTCCTTCCAGTTACAGGTGGTGATCAGTATCAGACTCCGGACGAGGAGTAGTTTGAGTTAGGAGGTCGACGTGTTGATTAGCTTAGCCGTACCTCTAGTGTTCGTCGAGGTGAATCTCGCTTTTTGGGATGATCTTTTATTCAGACTTGTAATGGATTAAAGTAAGGATATTTGTGATGGTGATACTTTGTATTTGTCGTTTTATGGTGTTGTATAAACTGTGGTCGTTGATGTTGTATTGTCGTTTTAAGTCTCATGGGCAAAAGTTATGTGTTTGTTGGCTTGGACGTTGAATATTCAACGGTATTGTTTAAATGATGATGTGTCATTGACCGGTCCAAGTTTGAAAAGTCGTTGTTTTTGTCTTATTCTTCTAACCCCCACTTAGGGGCGTTACAATGGAGAGGGTGGGCAACAAGTAAAGTAGAAAGAAGAAATATTATCTTTCATCAGAGAGAGAAAACATGTGGGGAAGGATAAAGGGAGAGGGGATAAGTCAGATGGAAAAGAGAGGTGGTGAGACATGCTGGTAAGGGTTGAAAAAAAGTAGGGGTGGTTTGCATCAAGGTTCTAAATATCGATATCGATATCGTTTCGCACTCTCCAATTTACGGATATATCGCTTGCCGACGGGCATGTCGATGGATAAATCCGAAGAAAAAGATATATCGCTTGCCGAGAATATCTCATAATTTTGCGGATATATCGCATGCCGATCAAAATATCGACGGATATTTCCGAAAATATTTTTAGTATTTCAATCATATTTTAATATAATTTCTAAATTACAAAAATATGACATAGTTATAACCTAGAAAACACTCATAAATCATAATATAACACAAACATATAACATAAAAGTCATACCTCGTAACATAATGTCGACATAACATAAAATAAGTTAGGCATTGTAATAAAGTCGTAGAGTACAAACATAAATATGAAGCACGATTTTAAATGCTGATATCGATGTCGTTTTGCACTCTCTATTTTACGGATATATCGACGCTTGCCGACGGATAAATGTGAATATATGGATATATCGATTTTCTACGAATATCGTATCGCACTTCTCATTTTCTACGAATATCGTATCGCACTCTCGTGAAGATGTATCGAGAGGGTCTAGGAACCTAGGTGACAAAAGTCATCATGAGACAACAAGGAAAACAAAACGAGAGCAAGGAATTTTTTTGGGAAAACTTTTGGCAAAAGTAATGGAACTTTAATAAGGGCTATTTATTTATTCCATTTTTTTTTTGGATCAGGGTATTACAGTTTTAATTCTTCTTATTTTGGTTCTTTTTCAGTATAGGTCGACAGTATGACGAGAGAGATGAGAAATATGAGTTTGAGAGATAAATGAGAATGAGGAAGAAGGTGACGTTGGAACAAAGAAAGAAGAAGATGTTATAACCCCCGAGGATATAACTTGGATTTAATGAATTCTAACAATTAATAAAATCAATTTGGACTTCCCTAAAACCACACACCATATCTCTCTTCTTATCTCTTCAAGCTTAGGATTCAGTTTCTTTGTTGTCATTTTTGGATTATCAGTAGAGTCTTGCGCCAAAAATCTGTGAGCTCTGCGAGAGCGCAAATCACCATCTGTTGCGACCTGTTTGTGATGCGGGCCTGAAGCTAGCGTCCTGGGGAAGGCCCAATCCGAGGCTATTTGACAAGCTGTATCTTTTGACTTGAGCGTCCGATTTGTCCGGTCCGCGTATCAAATCGAAACTTGGGACATTGGCTACATAGCCTACATCATATCGAGAGGATTTCTGCCAAAACTGGACGTGAAGGGTCCGAAAATGCAGATGTCATATTTTGACGGGAAATTCCATTATCTTTTAAGTCTTATGTAGTTTTCTTTATTGTATTATCCTTTTTTTAAGAAACTACATGCCATTTTGTGTTAGGGTGTTTCTTGATGCACCATATAAGCATCATGTTGTGTCTTGTAATTGTTTGATAGTTTTTTATGAAATGAAAAATTGAGGCTTTGAGAGAGTTTCCCCCAAATTCGAGCATCTTGAGCGAGCTTCTTGTTTGATGCCCTCGATCGGGTATCCCGTGTGTAGATCAACAGTGATTGGATGCCCCGAGTCTAGTAATCGTGCGCGAATCAATAGGCGAAGAATCAACGATAAGATCTACTATTCTGGTAATTTAATCTTTTATTTCGGTTTCTTAGATTGATCATCAATCTTCGTATTTTTTCCGCTGCGTCAGTTTGGCTCGCGAGAAAGGCTGAGACATCCTTGCCCATACTGTTATCCATAACGCCCTATTCTGGAAATTATTATCCATAACATTATCTTTTCTTTCTCTCCTCTACGCAGAGGTTCAGAATAGACACACGTGGCTCCTCCTTCTACTAGTATAAGTGTATAAATAGGCTCCAATGCCTCCAACATTAAAAACACAACACTTCTCTCACCATAGATCACCACCGAAGTTGCACTAAAACAATTAGCATGGGCATCAACATGGCCACAATGGTGTGGCTACTTGTGATCGTGAGCGCGAGCTTTGCAGCGGCGTCGTCATCGGACAATGTTTTCATGGTGGTGGACGAGCCGATGATGTCATCATCGGGCGGCGATGACGTCATACAGTATGGGCGTTTCCAGTTACCGGATGGAAAAGAGCTGATGCTCTCGCAGCGAGGTCGGGTTGGCTGTGTCGGAGAGGGCCAGTCCTGCGGAGTGCTGCACTGGTGCTGTGATTGGCTCATTTGCGACAACGTAATTAATGGAAAGTGCAGAGACGGTGGATGCTCAAGACTCGGTGAACCCTGTTTGACAAAGGTAAAGTATTGTTGTCGTGGCCTTGAGTGCGAAAGCTTTACCGGTGGCATTTGTATAAACCCGTGATTTCAAAATAATAAATCCTTTGATCTACCGTTATTTCTTCAGTTTGTGAGTGTGTTTTAGGTGGCTGTGTGAGACCCAAGCTGTTTATATGGGTAATAAATAAGAATGGATATGTAATGTGTAATGTGTGTTTGTAAGATATAATAAAATCCAGCTTGATTGGTGGACTTGAATATCATTGTCAAAATACCACTTATTTGAAGGGATTTGCGAAATTTTGGGGAATATTCTAAAAACAAAATGTAGGAATTGTTGCGGGTAATTTTACACCTCGCCGGTTACAAGATTACACCTGGATATATCATGCTTTATTTATGATTTTAGTGAGGGATCGTTGGTTCTCGAATATGGCGGATTTCGTTCAAAGATTTGAGCCCAAAAGTGGATGACCCAATAAAGAATTTTTTTGAGAGGTTCACCTTAGAATCTCTTTTAGCTACTTCCTCTATTTGTCTCGTGAACAAACGAGTCTTCGGTTTGGTTTTTATAACTATTTATACAGATTACCGTATTTTTGGTTATTTCAATTTTAAAACCGAAATCTGCGCTATTGATGTTTAAAACCATTTTTACCAATTACCGATATATCGGTTTAAAATTCGGTTTTAATTCGGTTTTAACCGTATTTTGACAAGATCTATGTAATCAATCATCTATTTGAAAAATCAAATTACTATTACATAATCTAAAGAAAGAAAAAAAAAACAATCAATGAAATTAAAAAGAATGGAGTCAATCCTCTTACGACCTTTATTCATTCTTATTCAAACGGAAAGAAATAATTGCAATAACAATAAACTGTTTAAAATAAAATAAAATTTAATGAATCAATGAATGAAAAATTCATACCGAACATTATCATATAAATATTAAATGCTAAAATTACAACATTTATCTATTTTTAAATATATAATAGCATAATTTATGGGTTAATCGTGATAACTATGACATTCTAGGAGTTTAAAATAATTAAGATTGTCAGGGTGTGAGCTTAAGCTTTACTTAGTCCGTCACACTGAAGAAGTCAGCCCGGGTACCGACCAGAACCAAGGACGGACAAGAGTTCAGCCCAGCTCGGGTGAACACGAGCAGAAGGTCCGAATAGAAGGCAAGCCCGACCAGGGGCAGACGAGCAGACTAGCTCGGGGACAGAGAAGCTGTCCGAGCAGGAAAGGGAAAGTTAGCCATCATCTGCTTCTTGAATCCTTCTACGCCTCCTGCGCTGGATCCAGTGACTATCAGGTCGTCCACATACACTCCGACGATCAGAGTTTCCTGCCCGGTACTCCTGGTGTAGACTGCCTGCTCGCTCAGACACTTTGTGAATCCAAGATTCTTCAAGCTCTTATCAAGGCGGATGTTCCACGCTCTTGGTGCTTGTCTCAACCCGTATAGAGCCTTGGATAGTTTGTACACCTTCTGCTCTTCGCCTGTGACGCTGAACCCCTCTGGATGCCTGACGTACACTTCTTCCTTGAGGTCACCGTTTAGGAATGCCGATTTGACATCCAGATGGTGAATTTCCCAACCTCGATGAGCTGCTATGGCTAGGATGAGTCTGATCGTATCCAGTCTAGCTACTGGAGCAAAGACTTCCTCAAAGTCTATGCCTTTCCTCTGCACGTAGCCTTTAGCTACCAGCCTTGCCTTGTGCTTAAGGACATTCCCCTCGGGTGTCCTTCTTCAGCTTATACACCCACTTCAGGCCGATGGGATTATGACCTTTAGGCAGGTCGGTAAGCTCCCATGTCCTGTTCTTCTCAATGGACTCCATCTCCTTCTTCATTGCTTCCTGCCACTCCTACTCGGCTGCTGCCTCCTGGTAGTTGGCTGGTTCTTCTGCACACAACAAAGAAAGTTCCTCCAGGCTCATCTCCACTTCTTGAGTCTGATCGTAAACGTCTGCTAGAGGACGGAATCCTCTTGGGCCGTCTTTTATGGAGGAATCTCCTAAGCTGGACGGGCTGGTCCTGCTCGGACTTGGTGTCCTGGGTGTATCCGGGGTCTCTTCCGGGCTGGATTCACTCATGCTCGGCAAAACTGTTCCCGAGCTGGGTGTTCCAGGCTGTTCCTGCTCGGCAACATCCTGGTCATCTTTGACAATGAACTCCACTGATTTCTGCTCGGGTTCTCCCTTCTCGTCGCGCCAATCCCACTTTATCTCTTCTTCGAACACAGCATCTCTGCTCACTTGGAGTCTGCCGCGTCGTGGATCGTAGAGTCTGTGTGCCTTGCTTCCTTCTTCAACGCCAAGGTACACCATCTTCTGACTCCGGTCGTCCAGCTTCTTGAGATGTGGCCCCGCAACTTTCACATGTGCGGTGCATCCGAACACTTTCAAATGTTCTAAGTGGGGTTTCTTTTCTTTCCACGCCTGGTAGGGGGTACGCTCTCCCAGCGCTTTGGTCGGCAAACGATTAAGGAGGTAGACTGCATGTCTCACTGCCTCTGCCCAAAATCGGGCTGGAACTTGCATGCTCTTGAGCAGGCTCCTTGCTGTGTTCATTATAGTCCGGTTTCGTCTTTCCACTACGCCGTTTTGCTAAGGCGTGTGGGGTGCGGATAGGTGACGTTGAACTCCTTCCTGGTCGCAGAATTCTCCAAACTGCTGGGAAGTGAATTCTCCTCCTCGGTCTGTACGCAAGATCTTTAACCTGTGCACTGAGCCATTCTCCACGATCTTCTTGAACTTCTTGAATACCTCAAAGGCTCCACTCTTTTCCTTAAGCATATAGACCCACATCCAGCGACTATAATCATCAACAAGTAAGAGGAAGTACTTATTACCTACCAAAGTTGCTGGGGTGACTGGACCACATAGATCTGCATGCACCAACTGTAAGGGTCTCTCTGCTCGGAATTTGGCCTTGATCGGAAATGGTATCCTTGCCTGCTTCGCGATCATGCAGCACTCATATAGCTGGTCGGGGTGTTCTATCTTGGGAACCCCAAAGGCCATCTTCTTCTCGTCCATTATCTTGAGCGCGTGAAAATTCACGTGTCCGAGCCGTGCGTGCCATAGCCAAGCCGGTTCTGCCATCGACGCCATGAGACAGACAAGCTGACACGTCTTTAGGAGAATCTTGTAGAGCCCGTTGGGTGTCTGCTCCACCTTCATCAACAGCTCTCCTTCCTTGGTCCACATCTTCAGGTAGGACCCTTGCAGCAACACCGTGTTCCCGATCTCAGTCATCTGCCCTAGACTAACGATGTTGCTCTTCAACTTCGGTATGAAGTAAACCTGGGTCATCAGACGCTGGTCGCCATTCTTGCACTCGAACAAGATCGACCCTCTGCCTCTGATCTCTACGACTGATCCGTCGCCAAATTTCACGCTGCCCGTGATCTTCTCATCGAGCTCTTCAAACTTAGCTCGGTCCCCAGTCATGTGGTTGCTTGCGCCGTTGTCAAGGTACCATACGTCGGTACTGATTCTTTTCTCGTCATGCGTGAGGAGGTTTGCAAAAACCTTGTCCTCGATGAGGAAGACCTGCTCGCTGGTCTCCTCCGGGTAGCTCTGCTCGGCCTCTGGGCTGATCGGCACACTAATCAGTTCTGCTCGAGCCTTGGCTACGCCTTCGTCATTCTGCTCGTCCAGGTGCATTTCCTGCTCGGCAAACAACAATGTCGGGTGGTCGTCTGGGAATCTTGCTAGATTTGCCTCTTCAACCTGGTTCCTGCTCCGGCACTCAGATGCAAAGTGCCCAAGCTTCTGACAATTGTAGCACTTCACTATGCTCTTGTCTCTCCTGGTCGTGCCTTCCTGACGGGTAGATCCACTGCCGCGACCTCGCATGTCCCGACCTCGACCTCGTCCACGACCTTGTCCGCGTCCTCGGACCTCTCCACCAAAGCAGCTCCGACCTGAGGATTTTGAAGAAAACTCGGCTCCCCCTATTTTCCGCTGTCTTGCCGTCCATTCTTCATGCGTGAGCAGGAGGTTCTTGTCCTCTTATCTGTCACCGTAACCCCGGAGTCTCTCCTGGTGGGCTTTAAGGCGACCAACAACCTCCTCGACCGACATGGTCTTGAGATCGCCGAACTACTCTATCGATGTCACGATCTGCATGTACCTGTGAGGCACTGCTCGGAGAAATTTCTTAACGACGGTAGTCTCCTCCACCTCGTCTCCCAGCGAGCGTATGCCGGTCACAATTGACGTGAGCCGCATAGCAAAGTCGTCGATCGAGTCGCTCTCTCTCATCCTCATAACCTCGAACTCACTCTTCAAGGTCTAGACCTTTGCCTCCTTGACGCGATCTTCGCCCATGTGCATGGTCTGGAGAGTTTTCCATGCTTCCTTCGTGGAATCTTTCTCGGCAAGCATGAGAAGAACTTCTTCCGGAACTGCTTGGTAGATAGCGGCTAGAGCCATTCTTTCCTTGCGCCCTTCGACACCGCCGTTCTCTACGGCCTCCCATACTCCCTGCACCTCCAGATTCACCCTCATCTTCAACGCCCACACGGCGTAATTGCTCTTCGTGAGCATGGGGTAATGGAGTGTAACTGTGCCTTCTCTGGTCTCTGGTTTCAGCGCGACCAGAGCTCCGTCGATCGGTGACTCTGATGATGAAGGCATGTTCTTCGATTGAAGCTCTGATACCACTTGTTGGATCCCAATTCACGGATCTGCAAAGAACACGAATAACACCAAAGAAATCGAACAGGAAAATAAAGGACACAAAATCTTGGGAGAAGAATTTCTCTTGATTAATAATCGAAGGCAATACAAGAAGGTAAACTCAAAATTCTAATGGACTCTACTCTATACAAAGTGTACATGCTAGGTATATTTATAGCCTCACATAGGCGAAACCCTAGCTAACCAAATCGCACAAAATCAGGAAACTACCCTAAATAATCTCGCCAAATCTTTGACTTGATTTGCTTGCTCCTCAAGCTACGCGTCTTCCTTTCTGGGTAAAGTTTCCCTTTCCTGCCCGGACAGCTTCTCTGTCCCCGAGCTGGCCTGCTCGTCTGCCTCTGGCCGGGCTTGCCTTCTATCCGGACGTTCTGCTCGTGTTCAACCGAGCTGGGCTGAACTCCTATCCGCCCTTGGTTCTGGCCGGTACCCGGGCTGACTTCCTCTGTGTGATGGATTAAGTCAAGCTTATGCTCACACCAAGTGATATATAAATTAATAATTCAATATAAAAAAATTACATAAATAATTGTAAAATCACTATAAATAAAATATAACATAAATAACTATGAAATCACATTGAGTAAAAAGATAGCATTACATCACTAATCATGTAGTCTTCTTAAAATATGTTTCTTTAGTAATTTGTTTCTTCTTGAAATTAATGCCCTCTTGAACTTCATCTCTACGCTTCCGAAGAGCATCAAAGGTCGGCTATCATATTCTCATGTTGGGCTCTTTAATATTTCAGACATTGGTACTCTAATAAAATCTTTTTAAATCATATTAATCTCTCTTGATATTCTTAATATTGATACTTTAATATTCTCGATATAATAAATTGAAATAATTTTTTGTTAGTAAAGATGTTTATATAATTATAGCTGATTAATAATTTTTTTCTTCACTTAATGTATAAATTAATAAATTATTAATTTATATGTTAATTAATAATACGATAAGATAATATTTTTTGCCGGTCCCAACAGTATTAATTTATAGAGGTTCTACTGTATATATAATATTATATCACATAAACTCATTCCTTAAAAGATAATCATATATAATATATAAAATAACAAACTTCCATATTTATTGTATGCTATATATATATATATATATATATATCACATTGGCGGAGCTAGCTTTGTATTTCAGGGGATGCACTTTATAACAAATCCAGACTTTTACACTTAGTATAAAGTATATTTCAATACTTGTTTTTATCTAATGAGTTTCGGTATAACTTTGAGCTCTGTCACTAAACTAAAGTTAATGATAAGCTTATGCGACATATTCGGTGGTGTCGGTGACGCACTCGATAATCTTGGCGGTGTCGGCGACGTACTAGGCAATGTCGGCGACGCACTCGGTCGCGAGTATACATCATCGACACACTCGAGAACGCCAAGTGGGTTGCCAACACCGTGAGTACGTCAAAAAAGTCGAATTCATCGCTACTATCGTCGAGTACGTCACCGACACCGTCGAAAATAACGAGTGTGTTGCCGACACTGCCGAATATTCCGCCAAGTGTATTTCAATATTAGATAATTAATTATGACACAAAACAGAATATAAAATAATAATATATGTAACACCAACTATAAATCACAGCAACCATAAGCTAGGCTACGATAAGTAATGCGGATAGGGATAGGAAAAGGATTTAAATTATATATATATATATATTATCTTTTAAGGAATAACTTTATGCGATAATATCATATATATATTGTTGGGATTTATGCCCACAAAGGAGACATGAAGGACCTTTTAGCAAATAAAATAGTTTATTAATAAAGTAATCGATGTAATAATACGGTTATGTTCTTTTTGCTGAGCATTAAATAAAGATTAAATATTCATTCTTATTTATTTAAGTTTGTGTTTATGCATATATGTCTACGCCCTGAAACTATCATCAACGAAAGAAGAGTTAAGTATAGACTTAACAAGATATCTCTTCTTGATAAGTTTAAAATCAACAGTTCACAATCTTAGGATCGATGGGGCAATCGTATGCGATTAATGATTGTTTGAATAAACTACTGATATCGGATCTTGTGATATTGAGAGTTGTGACTCTAGAGTTTATTCTTGATGTCTTAATGAAGACACTGAACTAGACCTATGACACTTTGAAGTTCGAGGTAAAACCGTTTGATTACTCGAAGCTTCGAAATCATAAAACGAGGGGTATTTTCGTAATTACCTAAATCCTGAAGTGGGTACATAATTTCTTGTGACACTTTATGACATTTGACTAGTCAATGGGCAAGACCCAAATGATGGATCAAATACCCGACGGTTTGTGTCATGACACTGTCTCGTTGAACTATGTGATTCACAGATATGGAATTTGTGTTATAAGAATGCTACGGCATTTGTATCACATCATGCTTTGTTCTTTGAAGTGTGAATGAACAAACCAGGCCTGGTACTCTTTGAATAATATATTCTCTGAATAAAACATGTGACATGTTGTGACATCTCACTTTATGTTTTTCTCATTCACAAACAACAAAGGAGTTGATGAAATAATAACTAAGGGGTAAAACGGTAATTTTACATTCTTCTTAGTTATTGATACACACAAAGGGTAATATCGTAAAATACACCGTGGACCGTGTGAAGAATAATTGTATCACATCAAACGGAAATAAGAACGCATATGAACTTAGAGATTGTCAGTATTGGTCCTTTAGTTGAATCGACCAATATTAAGAATTAAAAGTTCAGAAAAAGTTTGAGAACTTTTGTATCCGGACCTTATTCTAAAGCTTCGTTCATTTGGGTCCATGAGGTCTCAATGTTAGACTTTCGGACGAGATTTTGATGAACAAAACAAGTATTAAAAATATGGAAAGTTGATTTATTGAAATCTTACTTTAAGTTCAATTATTGAATTGAAATATTTTTAAGTACGAAATTGGTTTGATAATTTTCTCTTATGTATAAATTGTGATTTATACATTGGAAATTATTTTCTCATGATTAAATTAATAAATCGTTATTTTATTTTAATCACCTTTATTAAATGCAATAAGTTGTATAATTATATTGATAATTATATACTATGCGAATTTAATAGTTAAAAGATGAGAATATTAATTCCTTAAATTCTCATTGGTTAATCTAGAAAAATGAGGATTAATGATGTGTCAATTTTTCCTCTCTTGATTAATGGAATTAGAGAAAAAGAAAAGAAAATATTTCAATATAATTTATGGTGTAACACGTGGAATTAATTGAATAAATTTTCTATTCTTAATTAAACCCTATGCGCATAATAAGAGGAGAAGATTTAGTCTTGGCCAACAAGCTAACCTATTCAAACTTGGAGAAGAAGTAGGGTCTTAAATAATTGATTTAAGTTTAACCAAACTTGGAATCCAAGTAGGGTTTTTTAAATAAAATAATTGATTTTATTTAAACCTATTTACTTTGACTATAAGTATATGAGATACAAAGTCAAAGAGACAGAACCTCCATTCTCTCCTATTCGCATGGCGCATGCTTTAGAAAAGCAACCAGAGAAAGTTTTTTTTTTTCCCCAATTTGCATACAGTATGCGCACAAAGCTTGGGAGAAAATATTAAGGCAAAAGTTGTTCTTCTTTCTCTCTTTGTTCACAAAGAGCCCACTCTCTTAATCTCTAAAATACCCGAAAGCCATAGCCTTGAATCCATCGTGGTGGTTTGATCGAAGACGGAGGGAAGACTCGCGAAGATCGACGACGAAAACCGTGAATAAATTCCGGATTTGTAAGTGTTCTTAATCCTATAATTGTTATATGATTTTCGGATTTTATCCAATCGTTGTTTACGTAATAAATTTATTTTTCATTCATGATAATCGTTTTTAACGTTATGGTTATTTTAATATGTCGAAAATCTGTTTTCATATTAAAAAGAAATTTTGAAATTCAGCCGTAACTCGTTACGTTCATTATTTATATTAAAAAGTTTAATATCGATCCGAATAAAACCTTAGGCGCCGTCGGCAAGACCAACCAATCGAGCGATCTCATCTTTGAGACGAGAGATTGGCTGATTTTGCTGCCACTGAGAAATACCGGCCACGATGACCTCCAAACCGCTCTTCAGCAATTAGACGCCCTGCCCGATCCCGTCAGGCACTTTCCTCTTCCTGCTTTGCGTCTTCTCTCTGTCGATCTCCATACTTTCGTACGAAACCGCCTCTTTAACAACCAAAGCCGTTCGAGCCATCTCCTTCAAAGCCAGCCCCTCCTTCATGAGCAGCGGAAGCTTCTCGGTGCTCGAACTGTCTGCGTCGACCGTTGCTTCCATGTCGAGGAACGCCTTGAGTCCGTCCATGAAACGCTCGTCAATGGCCCCGCTGCCAAATGACAAGTTGTACGAGAGAGCCACGTCATTGGGCACGAATCTCCAGAGCTCGCTCGCCGCACAAAGTTCGCTCGGAGAAGTACCCAAACGCCATGACGGCCAATTGGGCGAGTGCGCCCAGTGGCGCTCTCTCAGTATCACGTGGTGCAACGCGAGCGCGGCAGAGAATTTGGATTTCTTATCGGAGATTGTAATTCGCATGTGAGCAAGACCGGCTACAAAGAGCGAGAGGCTCGGTTTGCACGCGTACAGAGCTTTGTCTAAGAATATGTTATCGAGCTCGAAAACAACTCGTTCCATTTCGTCGGATTCGTAGAGATGCTTCGTGTTCGAGATTATGCCTTGGGTTTCACTGAGAATCTTGCAGCATTGTTCCTTCACCGCTTTGTCCGAAGAAACTCTATACTTGTGGATTAAGGAGATTATAAACTTCAGCGTCTTCACGTCAATGTCCGATAAAGCGATCGGACTACAAAATCACGGGTTATGGAAATAAATTATAACGAAAAATAAAAGAAATGGCACATTCTCAAGCTTCAGAGGGATTCTTTATTACTTACAAAAACTGCAATGTCGCGGATAGAGCAAATACCGGACCCCCAAAACCACAGTCTTTGCAGGTTTTCTCGGACTTGTCTTCAAAATTTTGTATAAAGCCATAGTACTCAGCGAGTATTCTTTGCGTCGCAATGCCTCTCATTTTGTCGGATAGACGATTCAGTGGAAACCCTTCCGTAAATAAAGTCAAATGCACGGCTGAAGTTATCTGAGATAGCTCGTCACCGATAACGGACTTGAAAACCTGTTCAACCAAGGATTGAGTTCCAAAGCTGACGAGCATGCTGACCGATCTTGCTATTCTTTTCAATCCCAAATCAACTGGAAGAACCGGTTCGGAATTAGCCCCACCAACTTCATCAACGAACAAAGTTTGTCAATAACACGAGTTAACATTTCTGGCTCGGAATAACGTATAACAAAGCACCAGAGCTCCATTACAATATCCCAGCAAAGAAAATGGGGATGTAAGAGATTCTCGAGAAGAAACGACTCGGTTTCGCTCTATGCGCTGCTTGACGAGGCCACAACTGTAAAAGTGACGCAGCGGAAAATACAAAGATCGAGGGTCGATCTAAGAACCGAAATAAAAATAAATAAATGTTACCGGATAGATGATCTTGACCGTTGATTCGGCGCACGAATACCCGATCGAAGAACCTTCCTCGCCTATTGATTCGCGCACGAATACCTAGACTTGGGCATCCAAGAACCGATGATCCGCGCACGGATACCGGATCGAAGGCATCAAAATCGACGCTCGCTCACGAACACTCGAATTTGGGAGAAACTCTCTCAAGCCTCAATTTTTCATTTCATCCAAAAAACTCCCTTATTACAAGACACAATGATGCTCATATAGTGCATCAACTAAGAGAAAAACGACATGTAGTTTTGCTAGAACTAAATGACATGTAGTTTTTATCACAAAACGACAACAATTAAAAACGACATATAAGTATAAAATATAAAACGTTCAAAAACCGTAGTTTTTGAACGTTTTTATATTTTATACTTATATGTCGTTTTTAATTATTGTCGTTTTGTGATAAAACGACAAAAAGCCTTCAATGCATTTTTGGCCTGCATCAAAAAGCCTTCAATGCATCCAAAAGTAAAGAGTATATAGGTTGCCAGATCAATTTAACATTCTTTCCAGAACCACATGTATCGGGAATCCGCAAGACAAGAACACAAGAATACACGTCTTCATCGATCAAAGAGTTCAAAATCCATTTAATCTTTCGAGCGATATCGTTCTTCATGTCATCTGCTAGGTCAACAGAATGTCTCAACAAAGTAAGAAACAAAGTGACACGATCGCGCAATGCGGTCCTTACTCCCGAGAGAAACAACTCATCCAACATGGGTAACGAACTATGATCATTTGCATCCCCGTTTTCTAAGCTCTTATCGACAAACACTGATGCGGGCCGAAAAATGCTAACTACGGTTTTTGAACATTTTATATTTTATACTTATATGTCGTTTTTAATTGTTGTCGTTTTGTGATAAAAACTACATGTCATTTAGCTGTAACAAAACTACATGTCGTTTTTCTCTTAGTTGATGCACTATATGAGCATCATTGTGTCTTGTAATAGGGAGAGGTTGATGAAATGAAAAATTGAAGCTTGAGAGTTTCCCCCAAATCCTAGCGTCTTGAGCGAGCTCCGTGTTTGATGCCTTCGATCCGGTATCCGTGCGCGGATCAACGGTTCTTGGATGCCCAAACCTAGATATTCGTGCGTGAATCAATAGGCGAGGAAGGTTCTTCGATCGGGTATTCGCGAGCGAATCAACGATCAAGTTCAACTATCCCGGTAATGATATCTATCTAATCCGATTTATATTTTCGGTTTCCTCCGCTGCGTCACCGGGGTAGTCGTCCTTGATCGTTGATTCGCTCGCGAATACCCGATCGAAGAACCTTCCTCGCCTATTGATTCGCTCACGAATACTTGACTCCGGGCATCCAATCACCGTTGATTCGCGCACGAATACCGGCTCTCAGGCATCAAACTCGACGCTCGCTCACGAGGCTCTCTGATTTGGGGAAAAGAAACACAAAGTTTCATTTTTTCATTCATTCCAACTCTCCCTATTACAAGACACAATGATGCTCATATAGTGCATCAACTAAGAGAAAAACGACATGCAGTTTTGTTAGAGCTAAGTGACATGTAGTTTTTATCACAAAACGACAACAATTAAAAGCGACATATAAGTATAAAATATAAAACGTTCAAAAACCGTAGTTAGCATTTTTTGGCCCGCATCAAACACGCTATCCAAAACCTCGACTTTTAAACTCGGCAACACTTGATCGGATCTCAGTATAGAGTTAAGTAAGTCAAAGGATGTTTTGTCCAAGAGTTCGGTGTACACTTCAGTTGCGAGATTTTCAGGGGCTTCACATTGCTCACAGAGAGTTTGAAGGCGGAAATCGTAAGTAGACAGAGCGTTAATTCTTCATGAATCGTGTACGCTTGACACGGATATAACGTGGAAATTTTCACGGCGTTAACGAGGTAAAACTTTACGGGAAGGAATTTTCTTCTAGCTTCTGTTGCGGAAACTACCTCCTTCAGCGAAGACGACCACCAAGTTTCAGAAGCACTTTTAAGAGACTGATTCACCAGTGAGACTAGCATTGCAATGATTTCTGATACATTCACCTTCAAAGCGAGTGCACCGTCACCGAGCTGAAGCAGAGTTACCACGCCTTTCCACGATACGTTAAGAATCGTCACTAAAGATCCGCCATTATTTGCTGCAATAATGCCAATCTCGTGCAGTTTTTCGATTGTGCACCGAGTTATATTGATGACATGATCGATTTCTATCGTGTAAACGCCTTTGCATTGCATACTGCTTTTCTCCTCGAGCTTATTAGAAGTGGAATGCCAATCTGTAGCTTGCGCATACGATCCGCATAGTCTTACCACACCATCAATTACTAATTGTACACCTTTTATTGCTTCTGTTCCATGTGAACTGATTTTCTGTGTCAGATGAAGAAAAAACTAGTAAAACATGCGTAATTCTCTGGATATATGTTCAATGAGAAGACGATATACAATATTTCATAATCAAATTGCAATACAATATAGTCCTTCAGAGGGGTAAACGGGAAGCTTCATTGAGATATAGAAAAAATGCGGTGATTCTTATCATTTTAATTAGTGCAAAAATCTTAGTGACCATCCTTAAAGAGTTCTCCTGTCTAATTCCGGAATTAGAGACCGACTTCACGTTATCAATAAAGTGTTCTGGTTTCGTGTTAGATTTATATCTCAGGTCCTATCATGACTTCCGGTGCTCACAGTTCACACAAAAATATCGAGTAGATGATGTATAGCTCATGTTCCATAGTTTGGTGATGATCGCATAATCATATATGATATAGTAATAATACCTTAATCTCTGATTAGGGGCGGACCCAAGATTACATGTTGGGGATGGCGAACTATAAACTAAAGAACTATTCTTAATAATTTTTCATTATTAAAAAAAAAAAAAACTCGTTAACACTCTTTAATTAAATAATGATTTTTTAAACAATTAAAAATAACTTTCTAATATTTATTTTTTATGAGTATTTATCAAATCAGGTCGCGCTAAATTTTAAAAAATTGAGAATACATTTTACTGTACATTATACATATACCTTGATAGTTATATGAAGAAAAAAAATGTTTCGACCAAGGTTCGGCTTTTCCACGATTATTTTCGATAATCTTCGATTATCCGTCTTGCCAGTAATTATCGGCAAGACCGCCATGCCAGTACTTTTCCATGATTTTTGTCAAAAATCGGCAAACATCTTGAAAAATAACAAAAATATGGTACTTTTCAAGAAATTTTGCACTTTTTGATGATTTTATTCGATTATTTGCATATGTGAGAGTAAGTATGAATTGTATCTGTGTGTATGACTTTATCTTTATATGTTTTGACTTTGAAGAGGTATGATATTATAAAAATATTTTGTAAGTTTTCCGTCGATAATATCGAAAAGTGTCGATAATCCGTCGATAATCATCGAAAAGTATCGGTAATCAGTAAGCTACATTATTATAAGTTCTCCGTCGATAATCCGATAAGTTATCGATTAATCCGTCGAAAACGGCAAGCGATTTATCGGCAAGTTCGGTAAGTTGAACCTTAGTTTCGACTTTACAAGTATATTGTGATACGATATTACTACGGGGTGTATAAAATGTTAATAGAAAAATGAAAATTTCATTTATTTCATTAGATAGATGCTGTGAAAATATAAATAAAAATCTTCATATATGATAAAAATGAAGGTGCAAAAAAGTAGATAAAATTAATATAATATATTAATATAAGAAAGCTAAATTGAGGGTAAAAGATAAATAGGTTCAGGCCCTAATGTATGTGTGATAGGTAAAAGATAAATAGGTTCAGGCCCTAATGTATGTGTGATTGAGGGAATGAGAGTAATTTACTATTTTTTATTATTTTTAATTAAAATACTAATATGATACTCTGATTGAAAACTGAGAAATCGGAGAAAGGGAGGGTCACAATAATAATTTCAAAGAGAAAGTGGGGGTGACAATAGTAACGAGAGAGAGAAAGATAGTCTTTCTTTATTCTTTTTTCATCTAAAATACCAATAGATATAAAAAAATTCCAGAAATGTGGGGGTGACATCAGCCACCTCCAAATGTACGTGGGTCCGCCCTTGTCTCTGATATTATATCCCTGGTTAAGTTTAGCTGTTCCAGAATGAACATTTCCGTGACATCCATAACTTCCCTCTCAACTGAAACCGGGCATCGTGCCAGACATGAATAACAACCAGCCAAAAAGTTCAGTACGTCCAAAAGTAGCTGTAAAACAAAGTTATGCAGTTAGAAGCGGTAATGAAATAAATAGATGACCAACATGAACAACAGAAACTAAATTAGAATGAACCCAGATTGAACAATCTCATAAATGTATGTATTATAAAGGATGAGAAAGTATGTTCATGTTTTTTATTGTACTTAAACACGATTTCAATTCGGCCAACAAGAATCTACCGAAGGTATGAATCCCTTTTCCTTAATTACGATGAAAATTACGATAAACATCCCCAATCTTTCCGTCAAGAGCAATTTTTCATGTTTTGTCGCTTTATTTGGCAATTAAATAATACATAATTATCTTTTTCTTTATTTAAATTTCGGTTCAGATCTGTCTTACTTTATGCTAAGAGTAGTATCTGTTAATTATTATATTACGGCATAAGTCCCTAAACTTAAGTCTATTGGGGCGGCTTGGGTCCAAACCCATTTAATAGCGACATAAATACGAAATGTTAACTAAAGTGGGTTGACTTTCTTTCGTCAAAATTTGACCAACTTCCGTTAGTCAAAGTGCCCATGTGGACAGTCAAACGGCGACGTGGCATTGCAACGTTATCCTATTTCCAGGTGGAATACACGTCATCAGCCACCCCAGTCACCTAACCATGCGTCGTAACATATTTTAATCGCGTGCATGACGTCACGACGCATGGATAGGTGGCTAATGACGTGCATTCCACTTGGAAATAGGATGACGTGGCAATGCCACGTCAATGTTTGACTGTTCACGTGGATACTTTAACTAATGGAAGTTTATCAAATTTGGACAGGAAAAAAAAAAGTCCACCCACTTTAGATAATATTACGTACTTATGTCGCTATTAAATGGTTTTGGACCGACGCCGCCCAAGTTGGCCAAAGTTTACAGACTTATGCCGCAATCATCCCATAGTTGTATAAATTAAATTTAATTAATGTTACTTTTCAAATAATAAAGAGTTTGCAAATAAATAAAACACATGAACTTTCAAAACACACCTTCAAAATTTGAGCAATATCAACTTGCGATATGGATATCGATAAATAATTGCCAACTACCAACTTTAACATACGAAATTATATATATATATATATACATACATACATGTGTATATATATATATATACACATGCGATTACCTACTAATCTAATTAAGATACTTTTCTGATTGCACAAGAAACCATTCATCAATTCCTTCATGTCACGTAAAAGTGCTCAATAGTCGCTAACTAACTGCAGTCATTAATAGAATGACTCTGTTTTCCCTAAAAAAAAAACTGCGGTCATTAAAAATAAACACAAAGGTTTCATACCAGTTTGAAACCTTTAATCCTACCTAAAAATTAAAAAGACAAGAATATCGAATTAGCGGATTCATCTTTCACGGTTATGAACCAGATACCTTTCACCGCCTCGCAACAAACCGGGCACTTCTTGGTAAGGGCGGCCCTACCGATAATCATGCAGGTGAAGTGAAACTCATGCATGCATTTTGTCAGAGCCACAACGTCGTTTTCCCCGGATCCCAATTCCTTTCGACAAATCGGACAGTGAGCGGCTGACTTGACATCAATCTCTGTCGCCTTTGTCTTCGTTGTTCGGTGTGTGATTGCCGAACTCGAGGTCGAGATCATCATCAAAGTCAACGAATGTGCAGATACAGTACTTGAAGACCGCTTTGAGAAAGTTTAAAAATAAGACCGACATGCAAAATAATAACCCAAAAACCACAATCTCCGCGGCATTTTCTAATGGCCTGGTGCTTTTCACGTATGTAGTCAGATATTCAAACATTCTGAAAAGGGTGACTCTTTGGTGCTGTTAATATTAATGAATCGATCGTGTATTTATAGAATAAATATATGCTACGATAAGTAATACGAATAGGGGTAGGAAAGGATTTATATATATGAGTATGTAGGATAAATATCTTTCGTCTTTAAGTCTTATCTTTAAGTTTATATGTGATATATATATATATATATATATATTTATATATTATATATGCATATATAGTAGTCAAGATATATATTAAATAGAAAATATAACAGGAAGTTCAATGGAATTGTGATTGGCGACTACAATATCAAATCTTTCCTAGCCGTAATTAAAATTTAAATTCGAACTAAAAAATCTTTATCCTAATTTAAGTACAATAATATACTTATATAAATACATGACAATATATCATAAGTGACACCAACAACACTCTCGTATATATTTTCTGGAGTGATCTTCTCTCACCGCTATGTTATTGCGGGGTTGCGATTGCGGGGTTGGTCGCAATATCCTGCGTGATCCTTTTCTGCACGAAGCAGTTGGTGCGCTGGGTTGTCCCTAGAAATTACGCCCGACGTATAGCCACCATGCGCTCTCAACAGTCCCACATCGAATCGGCCATTGACACGAATTACAAATACAACTACGGCGAAGGAGACCAATATCCGATCTGCCTAGAAGTACTGGATTGCGCGAATAACAACGTAATTTCAATGAAAAAATGTGCGCACATGTTTCACTTCCGATGCATCATCGCTTGCACAATTCGGACAGCAGTATGCCCGGTTTGTCGGGAACTTGCGGATGGGATTGTTTTGAAGAAATTGAAAGATCAGTCGCTTGATTCTATAGAGTTAGATTTCTAGTTATATCACGACAATTTTTATGTTTAATATATTTGAAGGTCATTATTATTTTCTTTTTCGTGTATTTAAAGCTAGTTAGTTGGCTTGGCGATAATATTGGATATATTTACATACATGAATTATATGTGATATCCATTAAAACCTCAATTATCTTTAAGGGTCGAATTTAAAAGAATCTGAAGATAACATGATTTTTGTGGCAGGCGTATTTAAAACTTTTTGTATATTTGCGGTAGAAAAGCCAAAAGTTTACTAAAGTATGGTGATCAATTCCCTTTTTCTTTTGGGCAACATAAATACCCAATATCATAAAACCTATGCTTTAAAAGGTCCCAAATTTTATTTTTATTTTTTCGCGGCGTAAGATATATTTTCACTATATAAGTACCCAATGTCTTTTGCGGCGTAGGATATTTTTTCACTATATTATTTATCTTTAAGTTTATGTATCATGTATATACTAGTCAAGATAATATATAAAAAATTAATCTAATTTTTATTCATATCAAATCTTTCCTAGCCATTTTTTTTTTACTCTAATTCGAGTTAAAAAAAAATTCTAATCATAATCCTAATTTAAACACTTAATTAACTTCTATATATACATGAAAGTATATATTATAAGTGAAACCAACAACACTCATAAGAGAGATGGTTATAATTAGACGTTTGGTCGTCATAGTGATGTAGACTTAGGGAAAAATTGAACCTTGAGTCACAAATGAGTATTTGGTGTGAGCATAAGCTTGACTTAATCCGTCACACAGAGGAAGTCAGCCCGGGTATCGGTCAGAACCAAGGACGGATAGGAGTTCAGCCCAGCTCGGGTGAACACGTGCAGAACGTCCGGATAGAAGGCAAGCCCGGCCTGAGGCAGACGAGCAGGCCAGCTCGGGGACAGAGAAGCTGTCCGGGCAAGAAAAAGAAACTCTACCCAGAAAGGAAGACGCGTAGCTTGAGGAGCAAGCAAATCAAGTCAAAGATTTGGCGAGATTATTTAGGGTAGTTTCCTGATTTTGTGGGATTTGATTTGCTAGGGTTTCGCCTATGTGAGGCTATAAATATACATAGCATGTACACTTTGTATAGAGTAGAGTCCATAAGAATTTCGAGTTTATCTCCTTGTATTTTGCCTTCGATTATTAATCAGAGAATTTCTTCTCCCAAAAGTTTGTGTCCTTTATTTTCCTGTTCGATTTCTTTGGTGTTATTCGTGTTCTTTGCAGATCCGTGAATTGGGATCCAACAAGTGGTATCAGAGCTTCAATCGAAGAACATGGCTTCATCATCAGAGTCACCGATCGACGGAGCTCTGGTCGCGCAGAAACCAGAGACCAGAGAAGGCACAATTACACTCCATTACCCCATGCTCACGAAGAGCAATTACGCCGTGTGGGCGTTGAAGATGAGGGTGAATCTGAAGGCATAGGGAGTATGGGAGGCCGTAGAGAACGGCGGTGTCGAAGGGCGCAAGGAAAGAATGGCTCTAGCCGCTATCTACCAAGCAGTTCCGGAAGAAGTTCTTCTCATGCTTGCCGAGAAAGATTCCGCGAAGGAAGCATGGAAAACTCTCCAGACCATGCACATGGGCGCAGATCGCGTCAACGTGGCAAAGGTCAAGACCTTGAAGAGTGAGTTCGAGGTTATGAGGATGAGAGAGAGCGAGTCGATCGACGACTTTGCTATGCGGCTCACGTCAATTGTGACCGGCATACGCTCGTTGGGCGACAAGGTGGAGGAGACCACCGTCGTCAAGAAATTTCTCCGAGCAGTGCCTCACAGGTACATGCAGATCGTGACATCGATCGAGCAGTTCGGCGATCTCAAGACCATGTCGGTCGAGGAGTTTGTTGGTCGTCTCAAGGCCCACGAAGAGAGACTTCGGGGTTACGGTGACAAAGACGAGGAGAAGAACCTCCTGCTCATGCATGAAGAGTGGACGGCCAGACAGCAGAAAACCGGGGGAGCCCAGTTTTCTATAAGATCCTCAGGTCGGAACAGCTTTGGTGGAGAAGTCCGAGGACGCGGACAGGGTCGTGGACGAGGTCAAGGTCGGGACATGCGTGGTCACGGCGGTAGATCTACCCGTCAGGAAGGCACGACCAGGAGAGACAAGAGCACAGTGAAGTGCTATAATTGTCAGAAGCTTGGGCATTTTGCATCTGAGTGCCGGAGCAGGAACCAGGGCGAAGAGGCAAATCTAGCAAGATTCCCAGACGACCAGCCGGCATTGTTGTTTGCCGAGCAGGAAATGCACCTGGACGAGCAGAATGGCGAAGGCGTAGCCAAGGCCCGAGCAGAACTGATCAGTGTGCCGATCAGCCCAGAGGCCGAGCAGAGCTACTCGGAGGAGACCAGCGAGCAGGTCTTCCTCATCGAGGACAAGGTTTTTGCAAACCTCCTCACGCATGACGAGAAAATAGTGAGTACCGACGTATGGTTCCTTGACAACGGCGCAATCAACCACATGACTGGGGACCTAGCTAAGTTTGAAGAGCTCGATGAGAAGATCACGGGCAGCGTGAAATTCGGCGACGGATCAGTCGTAGAGATCAGAGGCAGAGGGTCGATCCTGTTCGAGTGCAAGAATGGCGACCAGCGTCTGATGACCCAGGTTTATTTCATCCCGAAGTTGAAAAGCAACATCATCAGTCTAGGACAGATGACTGAGATCGGGAACACGGTGTTGCTGCAAGGGTACTACCTGAAGATGTGGACCAAGGAAGGAGAGCTGTTGATGAAGGTGGAGCGAACACCCAACAGACTCTACAAGATTCTCCTGAAGACATGCCAGCCCGTCTGTCTTATGGCATCGATGGCAGACCCGGCTTGGCTATGGCACGCACGGCTCGGACACGTGAATTTTCACGCGCTCAAGATGATGGGCGAGAAGAAGATGGCCTTCGGGGTTCCCAAGATAGAACACCCCGAACAGCTATGTGAGTGCTGCATGATCGCGAAGCAGGCGAGGATACCATTTCCGATCAAGGCCAAATTCCGAGCAGAGAAACCGTTACAGTTGGTGCATGCAGATCTATGTGGTCCAGTCACCCCAGCAACTTTGGCAAGTAACAAGTACTTCCTCTTACTTGTTGATGATTATAGTCGCTGGATGTGGGTCTATATACTTAAGGAAAGAGCGGAGCCTTTGAGGTCGTCAAGAAGTTCAAGAAGATCGTGGAGAATGGCTCGGTGCACAGGTTAAAGATCTTGCCTACAGACCGAGGAGGAGAATTCACTTCCCAGCAGTTCGGAGAATTCTGCGACCAGGAAGGAGTTCAACGTCACCTATCCGCACCCCACACGCCTTAGCAAAACGACGTAGTAGAAAGCCGAAACCGGACTGTAATGAACAGAGCAAGGAGCCTGCTCAAGAGCATGCAAGTTCCAGTCCGATTTTGGGCAGAGGCAGTGAGACATGCAGTCTACCTCCTTAATCGTTTGCCGACTAAGGCGCTAGGAGAGCGTACTCCCTACCAGACGTGGAATGGGAAGAAACCCCACTTAGAACATTTGAGAGTGTTCAGATGCACCGCACACGTAAAGATTGTGGGGCCACATCTCAAGAAGTTGGACGATAGAAGTCAGAAAATGGTGTACCTTGGAGTCGAGGAATGAAGCAAGGCACACAGATTCTACAATCCACGACGCCGCAGAGTCCATGTGAGCAGAGATGCTGCGTTCGAAGAAGAGATGAAGTGGGATTGGCGCGACGAGAAGGGAGAACCCGAGCAGAACTTAGTGGAGTTCATTGTCGAAGACGACCAGGATGTTGCCGAGCAGGAGCAGCCCGGAACACCCAGCTCAGGAACAGTTTTGCCGAGCATGAGTGAATCCAGCTCGGAAGAGACCCCGGATACACCCAGGACACCAAGTCCGAGCAGGACCAGCCCGTCCAGCTCGGGAGATTCCTCCATAAAAGGCGGCCCAAGAGGATTCCGTCCTCTAGCAGACGTTTACGATCAGACTCAAAAAGTGGAGATGAGCCTGGAGGAACTTTCTTTGTTGTGTGCAGATGAACCAGCCAACTACCAGGAGGCAGCAGCCGAGCAGAAGTTGTAGGAAGCAATGAAGAAGGAGATGGAGTCCATTGAGAAGAACACGACATGGGAGCTTACCGACCTGCCCAAAGGTCATAATCCCATCGGCCTGAAGTGGGTGCATAAGCTGAAGAAGGACACTGAGGGGAATGTCCTTAAGCACAAAGCAAGGCTATTAGCTAAAGGCTATGTGCAGAGGAAAGGCATAGACTTTGAGGAAGTCTTTGCTCCAGTAGCTAGACTGGATACGATCAGACTCATCCTAGCCATAGCAGCTCATCGAAGTTGGGAAATTCACCATCTGGATGTCAAATCGGCATTCCTAAACGGTAACCTCGAGGAAGAAGTGTACGTCAAGCAACCAGAGGGTTCGGCGTCACAGGCGAAGAGCAGAAGGTGTACAAACTATCCAAGGCTCTATACGGGTTGAGACAAGCACCAAGAGCGTGGAACATCCGTCTCGACAAGGGCTTGAAGAACCTTGGATTCACCAAGTGCCTGAGAGAGCAGGCAGTCTACACCAAGGGTGCCGGGCAGGAAACTCTGATCGTGGGAGTGTATGTGGACGACCTTATTATCACAGGGTCCAGCGCAAGAGGCGTTGAAGGATTCAAGCAGCAGATGATGGCCGAATTCGAGATGAGTGATCTCGGATTACTTTCGTACTACCTAGGGATTGAGGTGGAACAGAAGAAAGACTGCATAACAATGAAACAGTCAGCCTATGCGAAGAAGATCCTTAAACAGTTCGAGATGGCGGACTGTAACTCGAGCAAGTACCCTATGGAGGCGAAGCTGCAGCTCGGGAAGGATGCTGAAGGGAGAAGAGTGGATCCCACGGAGTACAGACGCGTGATCGGGTGCTTGAGATACCTCACCCACACCCGACCAGACATCCTTACCAAGGTTCTAGGGAGAGTCAAGTTTGAGGAGATGAGAGAGCTACTCGGAGTGAAGAGAGTAGAAGCAAGTCAAGCTTACGGGGGAGAATGTGAGCATAAGCTTGACTTAATCCATCACACAGAGGAAGTCAGCCCGGGTACCGGCCAGAACCAAGGACGGATAGGAGTTCAGCCCAGCTCGGGTGAACACGAGCAGAACATCCGGATAGAAGGCAAGCCCGGCCAGAGGCAGACGAGCAGGCCAGCTCGGGGACAGAAAAGCTGTCCGGGCAAGAAAAGGAAACTCTACCCAGAAAGGAAGATGTGTAGCTTGAGGAGCAAGCAAATCAAGTCAAAGATTTGGCGAGATTATTTAGGGTAGTTTCCTGATTTTCTGCGATTTGATTAGCTAGGGTTTCGCCTATGTGAGGCTATAAATATACCTAGCATGTACACTTTGTATAAAGTAGAGTCCATTAGAATTTCGAGTTTATCTCCTTGTATTTTGCCTTCGATTATTAATCAGAGAATTTCTTCTCCCAAAAGTTTGTGTCCTTTATTTTCCTGTTCGATTTCTTTGGTGTTATTCGTGTTCTTTGCAGATCCGTGAATTGGGATCCAACATTTGGCTCATTTACCCATATTTCTAAAGTAAAAAGAAAACATATACACTCAACTTTACGAACGAATGGTAAAATTAAATATATGTAATTTCGGTGCCAATTAGCAATTAATTCATTAACCATTTAGGCATAAGTTAATATTGGGTGTTATGTCGTTTTCGGCAAGTGTTGATCTTATATATGTCGTTCATGTTTTGTCGCTTTGTTTGGCAATTAAATAATACGTAATTATATTTTTATTTATTTAACATTCCAGTTTCAGATCTGTCTTACTTTATGCTAAGGGTAGGACGTGTAAATAATAATAATAAAAAAGAGTAGGACGTGTAAATTACTATTTTACATCATAAGTCCCTAAACTTAGGCCCATTGGGGCGGCATGGGTCCAAACCCATTTAATAGCGGCATAAATACGCAACGTTAGCTAAAGTGGGTTGACTTTCGTCAACATTTGACCAACTTCTGTTAGTCAAAGTGTCCATGTGGACAGTCAAACGGTGATGTGGCATTGTCACATTATCATATTTCTATGTAGAATACACATCGTCAGCCACCTCATCCACCTAACCATGCGTCGTGACGTATATTTTAAATTTTAATATTATAAGGATTATGCAAGCATGACGTCACGACGCATGGAGAGGTGGTTGATGACGTATATTTAACTTGGAAATAGGATGACATGACAATACAACGTCAACGTTTAACTGTTCACTGTGAATTTAAGCTTGACTTAATCCGTCACACAGAGAAAGTCAGCCCGGGTACCGACCAGAACCAAGGATGGACAAGAGTCCAGCCCAGCTCGGGTGAACACGAGCAGAATGTCCAGACAGAAGGCAAGCCCAGCCAAGGGCAGACGAGCAGGCCAGCTCGAGGACAGAGAAGCTGTCCGAGCATGAAAGGGAAAGTCAGCAACTACGCGCGAAGCTTGAGGAGCAAGCAAAGATCGAGTCAAAGATTTGACGAGATTATTTAGGGTAGTTTCCCTATTTTGTGCGATTAGGTTAGCTAGGGTTTCGCCTATGTGAGGCTATATAAACCTAGCATTGTACACTTTGTAAAAAGCTGGGTCCATTAGAATTTTTGAGTTTATCTACTTGTATTTGCCTTCGATTATCAATAGAGAAATTTTCTTCTCCCAAAAGTTTGTGTTCTTCAATTCCTGTTCGATTTTCTTTGGTGTTGTTCGTGTTTCTTCGTAGATTCGTGATTTGGGAACCAACAAGTGGTATCAGAGCTTCATCAATCGAAGAACATGTCTTCATCAGGGTCACCGATGGAAGGAGCTCTGGTGGCGCAGACACCAGACTCCAGGGAAGGCACAGTTACGCTCCACTACCCCATGCTCAGGAAGAGCAATTACGCCGTGTGGGCGTTGAAAATGAAGGTAAATCTGTAGGCGCAGGGAGTGTGGGAGGCCGTAGAGAACGGCGGTGTCGAAGGGCGCAAGGAAAGAATGGTTCTAGCCGCAATCTACCAAGCAGTTTCAGAAGATGTTCTTCTCATGCTCGCCGAGAAGGATTCCGCGAAGGAAGCATGGAAAACTCTTCAGACCATGCACATGGGCGCAGATCGCGTTAAGGAGGCAAAGGTCCAGACCTTGAAGAGTGAGTTTGAGGTTATGAGGATAAAGGAGAGCGAATCGATTGATGATTTCGCTATGCCGCTCACGTCCATTTTGACGGGCATATGCTCGCTGGGAGACAAGGTGGAGGAGACCACTGTTGTTAAGAAGTTTCTCCGAGCAGTGCCTCACAGGTACATGCAGATCGTGACATCGATCGAGCAGTTCGGCGACCTCAAGACAATGACTGTCGAGAGGTCGTTGGTTACCTCAAAGCCCACGAGGAGAGACTTCGGGGTTACGGTGACAGAGAAGAGGAGAAGAACCTCCTGCTCAGGCATGATGAGTGGACGGCCAGACAGCGGAAAACCGGGGGAGCCGAGTTTCCTTTAACATCCTCAGGTCGGAGCAGCTTTGGTGGAGAATTCCGAGGATGCGGGCAAGGTCGTGGACGAGGTCGAGGTCGCGACAGTGGTGCACCCCGTCAGCAAAGCGCGACCAGGAGAGACAAGAGCACAGTGTGGTGCTACAATTGTCAGAAGCTTGGGCACTTTGCATCCGAGTGCCGGAGCGGAAACTAGGGCGAAGAGGCGAATCTAGCGAGATTCCCAGACGACCAGCCCGCATTGTTATTTGCCGAGCAGGAAACGCACCTGGACGGACAGAATGACGAAGGTAACGCCATGGCCCGGGCAGAAGTGATCAGTGTGCCGATCAGCCCAGAGGCCGAGCAGATCTGTTCGGAGGAAACAAGCGAGAAAGTTTTCCTCATCGAGGACAAGGTTATTGCAAACCTCCTCGTAGACGGAGAGAAGAAAGTCAGTACTGACGTATGGTACTTAGACAACGGAGCTAGAAACCACATGACTGGGGACTGAGCTAAGTTTGAAGAGCTCGATGAGAAGATAACAGGCAACGTGAAATTTGGCGACGGATCAGTCGTAGAGATCAGAGGCAGAGGGTCAATCCTGTTCGAGTGTATGAATGGCGACCAGCGTCTGATGACCCAGGTGTATTTCATCCCGAAGTTGAAGAGCAACATCATCAGTCTAGGGCAGATGACTGAGATCGGGAACACAGTGGTGCTATCAGAGTCCTACCTTAAGTTGTGGTCCAAGGAAGGAGAGTTGTTGATGAAGGTGGAGCGGACACCCAACAGACTCTACAAAATTCTCCTAAAGACGTGCCAGCCCGTCTGTCTCACGGCATCAATGGCAGATTTGGCTTGGCTATGGCATGGACGGCTTGGACACGTGAATTTTCACGCGCTCAAGATGATGGGCAATAAGAAGATGGCCTTCGGGGTTCCTATGATAGAACACCCGGACCAGCTATGTGAGTGATGCATGATCGCGAAGCATGCGAGGATACCGTTTCCGATCAAGGCCAAATTCCGAGCAGAGAGACCCCTACATTTGGTGCATGAACACCTATGCGGTCCAGTCACCCAGCAACATTGGCAGGTAACAAGTTGTAATATCCGTATTTTTTCTTAGAAAAAAATATTTATTATTATATTTTTCTATAACATTATTGGGGAGTTCTAGTGATTATAAATTAGTACTATATTTTTTGTGGCTTATTTGATAACTTTTTTAAATATGTGAGCCACTGTATAAATATTTATTTTGCTACTTTGTATGTAAATATAGAAAGTGTCATCATTATATTTTTCAACGGTGTATTTTACCCATGATTACATTTTACCCTTATTTAATTACATGAAAGATATATTATATATGCATATACATATAGCTTACTTATTATTCCTAGCCAGTCACGTTTTTATATATATGTGTGTATATATATATATATATATATATATATATATATCTTAACTATTAAGTTTTTATTTCATGGATGGTTAGTAAGCTTATACGTGGCTTCTTATTTTTTTACCTTATCATTATACTACACGAAGTGTTTTCTATATAAACCTCGTGTAAATTTTGTATCCACCATACGTGGTTATTTATAAGCTTTATTAACACTAAGTTTAGTTGTTTTTCAACCACGTATTTATTTGGCCACGTGTTTATTTTTTCTATCAAAGTCATTTTTACTCCTATCTATCTATATGCTTAGCTATTAAGTTTTACACCATGATAATGTTATGATATACGTGTAAGTTTTATAATTACCATGCTACACATGTTTGTCATTTTACCTCCTAAATCGTTTTCATTTTTATCTATCTATTAGTTTGTATCTTAGCTGCTATGTTTTGGATGATTACAATTTACACGTGTAATTTTTATATGAGTATAACTACACGTGTTACCTTATTATCTTAACATTGAATTTTATCATATTTAACCGCCTTACTTTTTACACACACATATATATATATATATATATATATATATATATATATATATATATATGCGCTCTCACAAACATCCATCCATTTGGATGCGATCATTTATCAAAAGAGAGAGAAAATCTTGATTGCGAAGAAAATAATGAAATGCAAATGAAAAGGAAGTACCAAAGGTGGTTGATATTAAAGATTTCTAGTACGTGATGGTGTGCATATATTTTTTCGTAAAGGTACGTTAAAGCACTCACTGCAACACAATAATAATATGATGTGTGCATGGTTTGAAATGTGTGATATATGTATCAAAATTATTTTCGTTATTTAAAGTATCATTTTTGTGCGGAATAAGCACGAGCATTTATGCATACATATATAATCTATTATGATACTAAATATATATGTATGACTTCTTTTTATAAAGTTGCGTCGTACCGAGATTTTAAATCTCTCACTGTTGTATCGAGTCGCGTAGTCTCTCAAGGGTACAACGTATCGAGACGGGTAGTCTCATAATGGTACAATGTATCGA
This sequence comes from Parietaria judaica, assembly GCA_954871525.1. Taxonomy (NCBI): domain Eukaryota; kingdom Viridiplantae; phylum Streptophyta; class Magnoliopsida; order Rosales; family Urticaceae; genus Parietaria; species Parietaria judaica. The sequence goes on from OX940866.1 coordinate 10,214,018, forward strand.
GCTGCGGCGTCTCTGAATGATATAATATGTATTGGCCTTCGACTGTATCGAGATGTGATATCTCGGAATGATACGTTGTTGGTCGTGTAACGTTGGTACGTACGCAGGGTCCAAGATTATATTTTCTGAGAAATCTATAAGACGTTATAGCATGGCATCGCATTACGTGCATTGCATTTATTATTTTTATGAGTAATAAAAACCTTTTCGTACTGAATGTTAGCTCATTCGTATAGTTGTGTTGCAGAATCAGGTGAAAATTGATAACCTGCGGAGAAAGCGGAATCAGCGATGGTGCGGCATACGAGTGCATACGGTGGATAAAACGATCTTGTGATTTTCCGCGAATTATTTTGTACGATTGTAAAATCAAAGAGCCCCAAAGTTTTATTTTCAATCGGAGCTAGTCCCGAGTACTGGTTGTATAAAGTTCATATATTTTATAAAAATAAAATATTTACTATTATCAAAGGATTTTATTTCTTATATATATTTCTCGTTAAAATATATTTTATAAACCGGGACTTAATCAAGTTTTATGAAAAAAGTAACGGGCCCGGGAAATCGGGGCGTTAACCCATCGGCCTGAAGTGGGTGTATAAGCTGAAGAAGGACACCGAGGGGAATGTCCTTAAGCACAAGACAAGGCTGGTAGAAAAGGCTACGTGCAGAAGAAAGGCATAGACTTTGAGGAAGTCTTTGCTCCAGTAGCTAGACTGGACACGATCAGACTCATCCTAGCCCTAGCAGCTCATCGAGGTTGGGAAATTCACCATCTGGATGTCAAATCGGCATTCCTAAATGGTGACCTCGAAGAAGAAGTATATGTCAAGCAACCAGAGGGGTTCGGCGTCATGGGCAAGGAGCAGAAGGTGTACAAACTATCCAAGTCCCTATACGGGTTGAAACAAGCACCAAGGGCGTGGAACATCCGTCTTGACAAGAGCTTGAAGAACCTTGGATTCACAAAGTGCCTGAGTGAGCAGGCAGTCTACACCAGGAGTACCGGGCAAAAGATCCTGATCGTGGGAGTATATGTGGATGACCTGATCGTCACTGGATCCAGCGCAGGAGGTGTAGATGGATTCAAGCAGCAAATGATGGCCGAATTCGAGATGAGTGACCTCGGATTACTTTCGTACTATCTCGGTCTCGAGGTGGAACAGAAGAAGAACTGCATTACGCTGAAGTAGTCGGCCTACGCAAGGAAGATCCTTATGCCGTTCGAGATAGCGGATTGCAACCCGAGCAAATACCCAATAGAGGCAAAGCTGCAGCTTGGGAAGGATGTTGAAGGGAGAAGAGTAGATCCCACGGAGTACAGACGCGTGATCAAGTGTCTGAGATATCTCACCCACACCCGACCAGACATTGCACACGCAGTCGGGATAGTCAGTCGATACATGGAGAAGCCCACGAGTGCACACCAGCAGGTGGTGAAGCACATCTTTAGATACGTTAAGGGCACGACAGACTACGGGATCCAATACAGCAGAGGAAGCGGAGCAGAAATACTAGTCGGCTTTACAGACAGTGATCTGGCCGGTGATATCGATGACAGGAAGAGTACCGGAGGGATGGCGTTCTACCTTAACGGAAACCTGATCACCTGGCAGTCTCAGAAGCAGCAGACAGTAGCTCTATCCTCGTGTGAAGCAGAGTTCATGGCGGCAACCGCAGCATCATGGTAAGATATGTGGTTGAAGGGGCTACTTAGTGAAGTGACTGAATCCGAGCAGAGACCAGTTACTCTCTACGTGGACAACAAGTCTGCGATTGCGTTGATGAAGAATCCAGTGTTCCATGGACGGAGCAAACACATTTACACGAAATTTCACTACATTCGTGAGTGTGTGGAGAAGCGAGAGATCATCGTTGAGTTCGTCAACACAACAGAGCAACAGGCAGACATTCTTACCAAGGCTCTGGCGAGAGTCAAGTTCGCAGAGATGAGAGAGCTGCTCGGAGTGAAGAAAGTAGAAGCAAGTCAGGCATATGGGGGAGAATGTGAGCTTAAGCTTGACTTAGTCCGTCACACAGAGAAAGTCAGTCCGGGTACCGACCAGAACCAAGGATGGACAAGAGTCCAGCCCAGCTCAGGTGAACACGAGCAGAATGTCCAGACAGAAGGCAAGCCCGGTCAGGGGCAGACGAGCAGGCCAGCTCGGGGACAGAGAAGCTATCCGAGCAGGAAAGGGAAAGTCAGCAACTAAGCGCGAAGCTTGAGGAGCAAGCAAAGATCGAGTCAAAGATTTGACGAGATTATTTAGGGTAGTTTCCCGATTTTGTGCGATTTGGTTAGCTAGGGTTTCGCCTATGTGAGGCTATATAAACCTAGCATTGTACACTTTGTAAAGAGCTGAGTCCATTAGAATTTTTGAGTTTACATTCTTGTATTTGCCTTCGATTATCAATAGAGAAATTTTCTTCTCTCAAAAGTTCGTGTTCTTCAATTCCTGTTCGATTTTCTTTGGTGTTGTTTGTGTTTCTTCGCAGATCCGTGATTTGGGAACCAACATTCACATGGACACTTTTACTAACGGAAGTTTATCAAATTTGGACAGAAAAAGTCAACCAACGTTACGTACTTATGCTATTAAATGGGTTTGGACCTACGCCGCCCAAGTTGGCCTAACTTTACAGACTTATGCCGCAATTATCCCATATTTATATAAATTTAATTAAATTAATTTTGCTTTTAAAATAATAAAAAGTTTGCAAATAAATAAAACACTCCTTTAAAATTTGAGCAATATCAACTTGCGATATGGATATCGAGAAATAATTGCCAACTATCCACTTTAACATACGAAAATAATATATATATTTATATACACGCGATTACCTACTAATCTAATTTAGATACTTTTTTGATTGCGCAAGAAACCCATTGATCAATTCTACATGTTACGCAAAAGTGCTTGATATTCGCTAACTAACTGCAGCCATTAAAAATAAACACAAAGATGATGATATACCAGTTTGAAACCTTCAATCTGTACCTAAAAATTAAAAAGACAAGAATATCGAGTCAGCGGATTCATCTTTCCCGGTTATCAACCGGATTCCTTTCACCGCCTTGCAACAAACCGGGCACTTCTTGGTAAGGGCGGCCCTACTGATGATCATGCAGCTGAAGTGACACTCATGCATGCATTTTGTCAGAGCCACAACGTCGTTATCCCCGGATCCCAATTCCTTTCGACAAATCGGACAGTGAGCGGCTGACTCGACATCAATCTCTGTGTCGCCTTTGTCTTCGTTGTTCGCTGTGTGATTGCCGAACTCGAGTTCGAGATCATCCTCAAAGCCAATATTTGTGCAGATACAGTACTTACAGACCGCTTTGAAAAAGTTTAAAAATAAGACCATCACGCAAGATAATAACCCAACAATCACAATCTCCGCGGCATTTTCTAATGGCCTGGTGGTTTTCACGTATATATTCAGATATTCAAACATTCTGAAAAGGGTGCCTCTTTGGTGTTGTAAAAATTAATGAATCGATCGTGTATTTATAGAATATATATATATATGCTACGATAAGTATTATTACGAATAGGGTTAGGAAAGGATTTATACATACATAAATATATATATATATGAGTATGTAGACGATCAGATAAAAATCTTTCGTTTTTAAGTCTTATCTTTAAGTTTAGATATATATATATATATATTAGTCAAGATAATATATAGAAAATATAACGGGAAGTCTAATGGAATTGTGACTGGTAATTACAATATCAAATCTTTCCAAGATAGCCATAATTAAAATTTAAATTCGAATTAAAAATTCTTTTTCCTAATTTAAGTACAATCATATACTTATATAAATATATGACAATAAGTGACACCAACAACACTCGTATATATTTTCTGGAGTGATCTTTTCTTAGCACTATGTTATCACGATTAGCACAAGACGGGGTTGCGATCGCGGGGTTGGTCGCAATATCCTGCGTGATCCTTTTCTGCACGAAGCTGTTGGTTCGCTGGGGCGTCCCTAGAAATTACGCCCGACGTATAGCCACCATGCGCTCTCAACAGTCCCACATCGAATCGGCCATTGACACGAATTACAAATACAACTACGGCGAAGGAGACCAATGTCCGATCTGCCTAGAAGTACTGGATTGCGCGAAGAACAACGTAATTTCAATGAAAAAATGTGCGCACTTGTTTCACTTCCAATGCATCATCGCTTGCACAATTCGGACAGCAGTATGCCCGGTTTGTCGGGAACTTGCGGATGGGATTGTTTTGAAGAAATTGAAAGACCAGTCGCTTGATTCTATAGAGTTAGATTTCTAGTTATATCACCACAATTTTTATGTTTAATATATTTGAAGTTCATTATTATTTTCTTTTTCGTGTATTTAAAGCTAGTTAGTTGGCGATAATATTGGATAAATTTACATACATGAATTATATGTGATATCCATTAAAACCTCAATTATCTTTAAGGGTCAAATTTAAAAGAATCTGAAGATAACATGATTTTTGTGGCAGGCGTATTTAAAACTTTTTTGTATATTTGCGGTAAAAAAGCCAAAAGTTTACTAAAGTATGGTGATCAATTCCCTTTTTCTTTTGGGTAACATAAATACCCAATATCATAAAACATATGCTTTTAAAGGTCACAAATTTTATTTTTATTTTTTTGCGGCGTAAGTACCCAATGTATTTTGGGGCGTAAGATATTTTTTTCACTATATTATTTATCTTTAAGTTAATGTATCATATAATATATATACTACTCAGGATAATATATAAAAATTTAATCTAATTTTTATTCATATCAAATCTTTCCTAGCCATATATATATATTTACTTTAATTCGAGTTAAAAAAAATTCTTAATCCTAATCCTAATTTAAACAATTATTTACCTCTATAAATACATGACATATTATAAGTGCAACCGACAACACTTGTAGAAATTTTCTGGATTGATCATCTGATCATCCGTAAGCACCGGCCATGTTTTCACTATTAGCAAGAGAGGGGGTTATGATCAGAGGGTTGGTCGCCATAGTGATGTAGAGAGAAAAACGATCGAACACAAGAACGCGTCTTTACGAGATAAAACTCGACTTCACAAGCAAAAGCTATTTTTTTCCTTATCATCATCACTAAGCCATTACAAACGTTTTAATCTTCATAATATACTAGAAGAACAACCTAATAAAAGCTATAAATAATTGATACCATATTCCTAATATGGTAATAACTAAATCAAAGTAACAAAAGAAAGTAAATAAAATAGCACATAATCATCCTAATAAATGAAATAACAAAATATGCATGATTTTATCTTCTTGATTAGCCTTGATCGTGCATCACATTTATGCATGAATATACATGATTTGTAATCTTCTTGATTTTGCCATGATCACGCTCCATCATTCTCCCCATGAGGAGAAAATTCGTCCTCGAATTTGGACTGTCAGCCCGTGTCGGAGCTCCGCCGCCATCGCCGTGTTTGTGTCGGCGCCAAAGTCGTCGTTGTAAAACGACTTCCTTAGATCTACATCTCCCTCGAGGTCGCGATATGTTCGACGCTTATCTTTCGTCTGTCACGGGTATATATGCGCCTCTTTAGATCACTACTCTCGATAATATCGGATACATTTACATGAATTGTATGTGATATACATTTAAAACCTCAAATATCTTAAGTATCAAATTAAAAATAATATGAAGATAACATGATTTTTGTGGTAGGCGTATTTAAAACTTTTTGTATATTTGTGGTAGAAAAGCCTAAAGCTTACGAAAGTATGGTAATCAATTCTCTTTGTTTTAGGCAACATAAATACCCAATATCATAAAATGGAAGTGTTGAATTCCTTGTTCTTCTTCTTTTTTTTTTTTTTTTTTTTGCGGTGTATGATATTTTTTCACTAGAAGTTTGAAAAGTATCATATGTATGTTAAAATTTTAAAAAAAAGTTTAACTAGGGCATGTCCAGCCCAATCCTTTTCAGAGTCTTGAGTGATCACTAATATGAGGCTTTTTTTAGAGCCTGAGATAAGGTATTGATGGAGCTATACGGTTTTGCAAAATTTATGCAATACATTAATAAGCTACTCTAAAAGGGGGTTTATTTTAAACCGGGCCTTGAGAGACCGCCCAACTCGCCAATAGGTCGGCTAGTGAGTACATAAGTACATGCGTCTATGTCGGGACATAATGGCTAGTGAAGCAAAGTGTTACAAACATGTGCCAAGATTCCTTGCCTCCGAGGGACCAACCGTGGGGTCGATAATTATATGACTCTTCTGCTGCGTGGGGTCTCATCCGCGCTATGTACATCTCCATGAACTTATTTTTCATCGTGAGTTTTGTTGCTCCCTTCTTGGTTTATGGTCTCTGTATGATCTTTCCTCGGCAAAGATTGATCATATTGGTTAATTTCTCTATCATTTTACTATATCTGCAATAATATATAAATTGATATTATGATTTCTTAAAAAAATATAAGTTTGAAAAGTATTATATGTATGTTAAAATTTTGAAATTGTTTTATCTAGGGCATGTCCAGCCCAACGTAACCAATACATATTCAACAATGAAACATTTCAACTAATACGATTTTTTATTATTATTATTGAGACTGATATATAGTATTAAATGGCTTTGACGTGAGAATTAATTAAAGAATGTTCTTCAATCACTGATATGTTGTCATCATTTCAACTATTTAAAAAAAATAATGAATTGGCGTCAAAAAATACTACCATATATTATTACGTAAGTTTAATATATATTTGATCAAAAAATATTACCATATATTATTACGTAAGTTTAATAAATATTTGATTAAACTGAATTTAACCGTGAATAATTTTTCATTAAACTATTGTTGATTTTTTTATATAAAAATATGAACATTATATTTGATTATTACTGTTGATTTTTAATAATATTATTCTCGATTTTAAAAAAATTAATAATTTTATTGTTTATTGAATATACTTGACTTGCTTTCTAAAAAAAAGAATAACATTCTGTTTGAGTTATTTTTCCTGATTTCAAGCTTTAAAAAAAATCAGGAACCAGCCATTTATCCCATTACTGAAACTCATTAGTTAGAATTATGTATTATTAATAATAATTAAAAAGGGGCGAATCACAGCAAGTAGCAACACTGATAATATGCAATTCCTAAACAGCTTGCTTTCCGGAAGGTTAATAGTTCAACGAAATAGTAAGGTATTTAATTAACGAACTCTACTTAAAAAGAAAATGCAAACATAAATAAGGGACCATTAACATATAGTATTTTAAACAATATAGAGTCTTTGAATCTATGAAAATGTACAACTTTGTATCATGATGTGACATGAGAACCAAGGCTTATAAAACGCTTTGTTGCTGATGCAAAAACCAACCGAAAGTCTCATTCTTCGACCTTAGTTTTATAATGAAACTTGGAGACAATGTGGTGATGTCCCTGTATATTATAAGTGTTACAAATCGAAGATTGAGAAGGTATAGCTAAAACATAATGGGACTTGTAAGTGTTATTCCATAAATATGTAAGATTACATAATTCATCTATTTTTATTTTCTAATTTTTCCATCCTTAAATGCCAACAAAAGAATTTTTTTTTACCTTATCTATGACAGCCCTAAGAAGATCATCAAAGCACTTCACTGCAACACCATTGCTTAACCTGAAACCAGAGATTGAACATTTAACGAAAATACTAAATTAGGTGAGTATTAATGAAAATACAAATTCTATTCAATAGAAAACTTCAAAGAGCTATCAGAAATCCAACTATATTCACATCCTAGCCTAACGTAGCCCAGAATTGCAAGTTGAGGTAATTGCAGAACAATCCCTCTCTATAACTAGGGTTTCATAGCCAATTAAGGGCAAAAAATGAGATAGAGCTAGCCCCTATTCTCGCTTTCGCGGCAAACAAAAATCACTGAAACTCAAAGACGCCACTGACAGCTAAATGACGCTAAAAAACAAGCGAAGATCAGAACAATCTAAACATGAGAAATCACCATGAGATTATGCATTTAGAAGTCAAAACGAAGATCAATAACGAGGTAAAAATCTACAATACCAGATTTTTTCCTTGTGACAAAAGAGTTGCTTCAAGGCTTAAATACCGTATTTTAAACCTAGATTCAAACCCGCATTTAAACAATCACAAAAGAGATCGTGTTGTTTTGCCTATTCAAACTTGGTAGTTGGCTTCTCACATCCAGAAGATTTAGATTCAATTTAACCAAGCATTCATAATATATAATCGAACAATTATGTGGAGTGGGTATGAATAATCATATGAAAGTGAACTACCTTTATGCACAAGAATAAATACTAGAGTATGTATAAACCTGGTCATCTTATGAAAGTTTGGAAACATGATTAACATTAAGGAACCGAGAATCTAGAGTCAACAAAGCAAAAATCCAACAAACATCGAGTTCACAATAGCGAATGATTCAGAAATCTGAATGCGGCAACTCACTGCTTATCCCAAACGCCGGAGGTGTGCTTCGGTGTTCCGAGAGTGTTCATGGCCCTCAGAGCCAGGAGTCGAACAACACTGCTGTAATAAAGAAGACAGTCGAGCTGTCAACGTGGCCCCGATTCGAAGACAAAGAAGAGAGCTGACCTGCGTGGGATTCGGGAAGTTATAAAATCAACCATGCACACAATTTAAATCACATTTATAATCGCTGTTACTCATATTTGTATGCCCAGGATTATAGCTTTTGCTTACTGTGAACATACATATACAAAATCAATTAGAATTCTTTAGGGTGAAACCGGGTCGGGTACCCGGTTTTTTTGAGGTACCCAGTACCCGGATCGAAAACCGGTTATCTAAAAATTGATACCCGGTACCCGAAATCCGGGTATCTTATTTTTGATACCCGGATCCGGTACCCGGTACCCGGTTTTGAAATCAGATTCGGATTTTCAACCGGATCCGGGTTTATACCCGGATCCGTTTGTTTTTTTTTGTTTTTTTTTTAAATATATTATCTCAAAATAAACATTGTTTCATAAATAAAAACATATGTCCATTGTCATAAAATTAAAATGCATAAAAAAAATTATCTAGCGGTTTTTTTTTCGTTTCCGCCATCATTTTTTTGTTCCGCGCATCAAGCATCATCAACATCAATTGTAAACATATGATATGACAATAATAATAAAAAGTATTACAAGTCAAATAAATATGAGATAAAAATAATTAAATAAAATCAAAAGAAAAATAAAAATAAAATAAAATAAAATAATTAAAAAAAATTCGGGTATTAAACCGGGTTCCGGGTACCCGGTTTCTATGATTTTAATACCCAGTACCCGAACCCGGTTTTAAAACCGGGTAAGGGTACCCGGATCTGGATTCGGATACGGGTTTTAAATCCGGATACGGATTCGGATTTTTACCCGGTTTTCGGGTTTTATTTTCATTCCTAGAATTCTTCACGAAACACAATAAGTCAAAGTAGTTGATAGACTTTATTAGGGATTTCAAATTCAATCATATTTTTCTCATTACGCATTTTTTATGTATGTGTTAGGGACTAAATTAACACAGAAGTGGAACCTTAATAAACGTATCGGGGACAAAATATACATGGTTTCTAAGACTAATTTCAGTCCCTAAATAAAATCAACGGGGACTGAAATATCACAGTACCAGATACTGATATTCAGTCACAGAAGAATGTATTGGAGACTGATATGATGTGGTTACGAGTTACATAATCAGGACTGAACTTATACATAACTGACACTGAATGTTGGTAGCTGATGGTGCAAGGCAATAGAGACTGATAATTAGTTACTAAAACAACTATCTAGGACTAAGCATCTGTAACTGGGTCGGGACTTGGAAAACCAATTAGGGACTGAATTTAAGGTATCAGAGACTAAATTTTCAGTCTCAAATAGCCTTCTTTTTTGTAGTGAACCCTTTTCAGAGCCTTGAGCGAATCACTACTATACGCCTTTATTTTAGAGCTTGCGATACGGTATTGCAGGAGCAATACGGTATTGCAAAATTTATGCAATCCACATTAATAGACTACTATAAAAGGGGGCTTAGTTTAAACTGCGCCTTGAATGACCGCCTAACTTGCCCATAGGTTTGGCCAGCCTCGATCTATGGCATAGCAACAATCGTGAGTACATGCGCCTATTTCGAGACAAAATGGCTAGTGAAGAAAAATGCTAAGAGCATATGTCAAGATGCCTTGCCTCCAAATAGCCCGTGGACTTGCCCCGATGATCGAGTATTATATGACTCTTCCTTTGTGTAGGGTTTCATAGGGACCAACCAAATGTTTGGTTTTCGACAATGTACATCTTTATGAACTGGTTATTCATCGTGGGTTTTGTTACTCCCTTCTTGCACTATGGTCTCTGTAGGATGTTTCCTCGGCAAAGATGGATCCTATTAATTAACTTCTCTATCATTTCTTGAGCATCAACGATCATCTGCCGCCAGCAGTTTCAACAAATAATTACTTGTGTGTGTAAAAAAATTAAATTCAAAATATGTTTTAAAAAGATTTCTTAAAATTGTATCTACGTTATAAGTTTTCTAAGAATCCTAAATTGTAATGTCTTCTATAAATATTCACAGCAACAAACGATGTGTATATATATATATGTGTGTGTGTGTGTGTGTGTTTGTGTTACCTACAATCAAACAACCTTGGATTCCGAGAGCCGTAGCTTTCTCTTTAGTTTCGCAGGAACTAGATGATGACTACCATTGGCGGGTGGCCGACCTAGTGACAAACGGGGTGTGGAACAAACACTTAATAGCGGTATCAAGTATTATATGACTCTTCCTTTGTGTGGGTTCTCATGGGGACCAACCGAATGTTTGGTTTACGACTATGTACATCTCCATGAACTGGTTCTTCATCGAGGGTTTTGTTACTCCCTTCTTGGTCTATGGTCTCTATAGGATCTTTCCTCGGAAAGATGGATCCTATGAATTAACTTCTCTATCATTTTTTGAGATTATCGATCATCAACCGCCAGCGGTTTCAACAAATGATAAATTGTGTGTGTAAAAATATTAAAGTCAAAATATGATTTAAAATTATTTCTAAAAATTGTATCTACGTTATAAGTTTTCTAAGAATCTTGAATCGTAATGACTTTTATAAATATCCACAGCAACAAACGATGCATATATATATATATATACATATTTGTATGTTACCTACCAACGTTTGGCGTGCTTCGGGGACGGGGAGTAGATTCTTTGCCCTTTTGCAACTTTTGTGAGGCTTTCGCAGAAGACGTCTGCCATGCCGTATGTGATTGCGATAGGGCTAAAGCGGTGTTGAGGTGTTCCTCTCTTCACTGGTGGGTTGAGAAGACGATGGAAACCTCGTTTAGGGTGATTTGCCTTCAAACTCTCGAGGCCCTTACAACTCCGGATTTGGAGCTTTTTTGTGGGCTTCTTTGGGCGACGTGGTCCAAACGGAATCTCCGCCTCTTTGATCATCAAAGAAAGCTTCCGGGAACTTGGATGGAGAAAGTTGCTTGTTGGATTGAAAGCTTCAAGAAGTGCAACCGGCACATAGAAGCGAAGTTGAAGGAAAATCTTGAGAGGTCGAGAGAGTGGAGGGGGGCCGAAGACAAAGGGCTTAAACTTAATGTCGTTGTCGCATGGGTTGATAAGATGAGCACGGCAGGCGTTGGTACGGTGGTTAGAAACTACCACAACTTGATTCTCGGTGCGGCATTCTCAAGGATTGAGTACATGGTCTCGGCCTTGACCGCCGAATGCATTTCTTTACGCCACGGTCTTCAATTTGCTATATCTCGGGGATGAAAGATTTCGGAAGTGGAAATCGATTGCCTTCGGGCAAGACAACTAACCAACGGGGGTATTTTTAACGGAATTCAAGGTCCGATCTTAGTTGATGTTGGCGAGCTAGTTAGTAAGGTAGGCTCGTCCGGTGTTTGTTGATGGGCCTCTGGATCTTGCAATGAGGTGGCAAATTTTCTAACGAAATCCCACCTTGATTATTCTCGCTTGGATTTTTGGTTTATGGATACCAAGAGTGACTTGTAAACATTACGCGGATGGACTTCAACCCCTCGTGCTAATTTATTCAAGTCTTTCTTTTCCCTAAAAAACAATGATATATTTAAAATTTGGAATTTTTTTTTTTTTTTTGCAATAGATATAAAATAAAAATATTAATATAACTAGGGCTCGATAATTAGAGGTCCGAAGTGTGAGATTTACTCGTCTATAACAAGGACCGACCCGATATGCACTAAACATAAAAATCTCTTGTACCAGAGACGTGCAATGCAATTAATCGGATTTTTTTTTTTTTTTTGGTACTAATGCGTTTCAGTTTGCTCTCTTCTCTGTTTCGATATCAATTAAATTTTTATTTTCTTTATCATGTCGGTTTTGTTATTTGAAATGTCTACTTTCTTGTTTGTTTCTATGTGCAATTAGTGTTTATATTTTTTTCTGGCGTTTTATCTATGTCTGCAAAGTACATATTTCTTATTAAGGGTACTCAACTTGTTTAGAAATGAGAGGGAAATTAGAGCTAACTTAAAAAAAAAACAGCAAAAGTACTTAAAAATTCAATGTTTTGACAGATTAGTAGACCTTATTCACTTTATTAACTTCTGCAAATTTGTCTTATTTTTTTTATAAAAAAAAAAAAACATAAGACATGTTTTTTCAACACCAATTACCCATTTATATACAAGTTAATGTTTGGTATTATGTCGTTTTATACATATGTCGTTTTGTACGAATGTCATTCTTTCGTGTCGTTGAGTCTTTGTACTTCACCACATTCATTTTGTTTTTATATTGTGTAGTCCTTTTTTCTGTTTATATATGCCACGATAAGTAATGCGAAGAAGGTTAGGAAAGGATTTATATATAAATATATATATATATATATATATATTCATATATTATAATTATATATACATTTAAATAAATTAATTTTTCTTTTATCTTTAAGTTTATATGATAATATCATATATTATAGATATAAGAGACTAATGATTACAATACATAGCGTATCAAATCTTTCTTAACCAATATTTCAATTTAAATCTGAATTAAGAAATACTAATCCTAACATACATACACTCATTCACTTATATTAATACATGACCATATATCATAACTTCTCCCAACAAACACTCTCATATATTATTTGAGTGATGATCGTATTATACGTAATAAGTAGCTATGTTATCACGATTAGCACAATGTGGGGTTGGGTTAGCAGCGTTCGTTGTCATATCCTGCCTGATCTTCTTTTGCAGGAAGAGCTTGCGGCGCTGGGCCACCGCTAAAAATATCACCGAATGTCTAGCGAGCATGCCCTCTCAACTGTCCCACATCGAATTGGACGACGGAGAGCAATGCTCGGACTGCCTAGATATACTGGATTGCTAAAAAAACGACGCCATTTTGCTGAAAAAATGTGCGTGCTTGTTTCACTTCCGGTGCATCATCGGTTGGACCATCCGGTTAGCCACATGCCCGGTTTGTCGGGAACTTGCAAGAGGGATTGTCTTGAAGAAATCGAAAGATCAGTCGCTTGATTCTTTCGCGTTAGATTTATAGATTTCCTTTTTGGATTAACATTTTTTATGTTTAATATATTTGAAGTTCATTATAGTTTTCTTTGTGTGTATTTAGTTGGCGATAATATGAATTACATTTACATGCAATTCGCCTAAGCTAACATATTTTTCGTTTATTTAATGAAAAAAACTGCGAAGTGTTCAGTTGCGGAAGATTGCAAAATAATCGCCAACAACCTCCTATGAACACACATAAAGAATGTATATAAGAGCTCTTTACCCTCATAAATTTGCAATTACTATTATTATTCCGTAACTTTTAGAGGATCGGTGGTGAAAATTATTATTCAATACTTCTACCAAAATTTTAGCGGCGAAAATATTTATATTATTGATTTTGGTGTAAGTAAGTAATATTTATTCTAAATTTTTTATGACAAAAATATTTATATTATTATTTTTTATTGAATTAAGTACTTATGCTATATTAATAGTGAAAGAGGATGTAATAAAAAGAATCGATGAAGCTTAAGTATATAGAAGCAAGGTTCGACTTACCGACGATTATCGACGATTACCGACGATTATCGAGTTTACCGATAGTCACCGATAAATAATCCACTACACTAGTTGTCGTTTTGGTAATTTATCGCCGATAATCGAGATAATCGATAAATCTTTTTCCAATGGATTATCGTTTTTTGCAGTGTAAAATTGAGGGACTTTTCGGTGCAATTAAAAAAATAATTGGCAAAAGTTTGCAAAGTTTTGATTTAAGCGTTTTTCTCCTAATTTTTTCAAATTTGTGCGAACTTTTTGGTAAATTTAGGAGTTATAATCATAGATATGTATGAATCATGCATTTTTTTTTTTCTTTGATATTTACTCATTTTTACGATTCTTAGAAGATTTACATGAGTTTAAAACTAAGTTCACATATGAGTTATATTCTTCAATGGGTAAAGATTAGTACTTTTTTTATTTTGAGTTATTTTTTTGCATTCTTATGAATATATATTGATGAAAACTTATTTTGATGACTTAGTTTGTAATTATTTTGTTTTGAATTTTTAAATTTGCTCAAAATATAGATATTTTTTTATGATTTATTGTTTGTGTATGCTTTAAAAGATTGTAGTTAGTATTTGGTAAGAAATATGTGTTTTTTGGTGAATTTTTTAGGCAAATTAGATGATAATTTTGGATTTCCTCATAATTGCGGCAAAAATATTTGAAGTTGATCTTTTTGTGATTTGTGAAGTATTCTACTCATTTTTTTGGGTGTTTTCATTTATTAAATATTTTTGGAAATATTAATCTGAGTTTTTGGTGTAATTTATTTTCAGATTTGACTGTAATTCGGCCATTCACGTAATTGCGGCAAAAGTCATCCAAGTTTATATTCTCGTGATTTATCCGGTAATCTACTGACTTTTCTTGCTGTTAGCTTTCATTAAATATTTATTCCTACAATAATGTGAAATTTTGATGGAAGCTAATTTGTATTTTAAGGTAAAATTGTTTTTTCCGACAAAAGTACCTAAAGTGTGCATTTTGTATATTTTTTTTAACTATTATTGTCATTCGTCTTGCTGTTTAGGTTCAAAATGAGTAAGGACGAACTTGCGAGGCAGCATTGCACTCCATATGTTTGTATGATATTATAAAAATATTTTGTAAGTTTTCCGTCGATAAGTATCGAAAAGTGTCGATAATCCTCGATAAGTATCGGTAATCGGTAAGCTACAGTATTATTAGTTTTCCGTCGATAATCCGGTAATCTGTCGATAACGGCAAGCGATTTATCGATTATCTCGATAAGTTGAACCTTGTATAGAAGGACAAACGTGGAATCTAGAGAGAGGGCTGATTTTACATATGCAATAAATATAAGAAAACTTGACCTAATAACCTTTAAACACCAATAACTGTAGATAATAACTCAAATATTTTCATAATAATTTTAGAAGGGATAATCCCCTTTAAAGTACTCAAAGTATTGGTCAAAGTCTATTGTGACATTCTTTCTTTTTTTCACGTCTAAATTATCCAATCCAAAGATGTTTTTTTGTGCGTTGATCACGGCCTTCTTTCAAAACCTACTAACGGAAGTTAGTGGGTGGACATGTGGTAGCCTGTTAGGGTGTCACGAGTCACAATTTTTTTTTAAATATATATATATATTTTTTTTTTAATAAATATTTTTTATTAAAAATTATATTTATAATATTTTTTATTCGCGAGTCTCTCTCTTAAGAAATATGCTCTAAGATCTAAAAGCACAAGCTAATTTGAGAAAACATTATATAATATATATATATATATCCATTGTATAATTGCATGTAAAACTCATTCAAATCCTGCTTGTATGGAAAAGTGCTCGATAATCATAAACACAAAGATAATGATATATCAATTTGAACTTCAATTTCTAAAAGACAAGAATATAGAATCAGCGGATTCATCTCTCACGGTTATCAACCGGATGCTTTTCATTGCCTCGCGACAGACCGGGCACTTCTTGGTAAGGGCGGCCCGCCCGATGATGCAGCTGAAGTGAAACTCATGCATGCATTCTCTGAGAGCCACGACGTTGTTTTTCCCGGATCTCAATCCCTTTCGGCAGATTAAGCACCGATCGTCTTTGTTGCGCGTGTGAGATGACTCGTCATCGAACTTTACATTGTCTTTGTCTCTGTCGCGTGTGTGATTTCCCATCTCGACGTCGAACTCGTTGTCGGGGCAAGGGCAGCAACAGTAGTCAAAGAGCTCGAAGAGAAAGACGGCTGAATACCATATGACGGGACCAAGTGCGAAACAGACCAAAGTATATGTGAACCATCCTAATGCCGTGGTGGGTCTCTCATTATAATTCGGCAACAAAAACATGTTTGCACGACAGGAAAAATGACTGTCGCGTTAACATCACCAAGCCGTGGCTTGTGATTTTTATGCCACGACATCGTTTTGTCCGTCGTTGAAATTTCGTTAAAACAACAGAAAAAATAGACTATCGTTTTAGCCTAGTTTACACGACAGTCAAAATTGACTGTCGTTAAAACTCTGGCGTCTAATCTACTTTTTCTAGTAGTGATTGTACATGTAAAATCCATTCAAATCCTGCTTGGATGGAAAAGTGCTCGATAATCAGAAACACAAAGCTAATGATGTGAGCATAAGCTTGACTTAATCCGTCACACAGAGGAAGTTAGACCGGGTACTGGCCAGAACCAAGGACGGATAGGAGTTCAGCCCAGCTCGGGTGAACACGAGCAGAACGTCCGGATAGAAGGCAATCCCGGCCAGGAGCATTCGAGCAGGTCAGCTCGGGGACAGAGAAATTGTCCGGGCAGGAAAGGGAAGCTCTACCCAGAAAGGAAGACGCGTAGCTTGAGGAGCAAGCAAATCAAGTCAAAGATTCGGCGAGATTATTTAGGGTAGTTTCCTGATTTTGTGCGATTTGGATAGCTAGGGTTTCGCCTATGTGAGGCTATAAATATACCTAGCATGTACACTTTGTAAATAAGCTGAGTCCATTAGAATTTCGAGTTTATCTTCTTGTATTGCCTTCGATTATAAATCAAGAGAATTTCTTCTCCCAAATTTTGTGTCCTTTATTTTCCTGTTCGATTTCTTTGGTGTTATTCGTGTTCTTTGCAGATCCGTGAATTGGGATCCAACAAGTGGTATCAGAGTATCAATCGAAGAACATGTCTTCATCATCAGAGTCACCGATGGAAAAAGCTTTGGTCGCGCCGAAACCAGACTCCAGAGAAGGCACAGTTACACTCCATTACCCCATGCTCACGAAGAGCAATTACGCCGTGTGGGCGTTGAAGATGAGGGTGAATCTGCAGGCGCAGGGAGTATGGGAGGCCGTAGAAAACGGCTATGTCGAAGGGCGCAAGGAAAGAATGGCTCTAGCCGCTATCTACCAAGCAGTTCCGGAAGAAGTTCTTCTCATGCTTGCCGAGAAAGATTCTGCGAAGGAAGCATGGAAAACTCTTCAGACCATGCACATGGGCGCAGATCGCGTTAAGGAGGCAAAGGTCCAGACCTTGAAGAGTGAGTTCGAGGTTATGAGGATGAGGGAGAGCGAATCGATTGATGATTTCGCTATGCGGCTCACGTCCATTTTGACGGGCATACGCTCGCTGGGAGACAAGGTGGAGGAGACCACTGTTGTTAAGAAGTTTCTCCGAGCAGTGCCTCACAGGTACATTCAGATCGTGACATCGATAGAGCAGTTCGGCGATCTCAAGACCATGTCGGTCGAGGAGGTTGTTGGTCGCCTCAAAGCCCACGAGGAGAGACTCCGGGATTACGGTGACAGAGAAGAGGACAATAACCTCCTGCTCACGCATGAAGAATGGACGTCCAGACAGCGGAAAATCGGGGGAGCCGAGTTTTCTTCAAAATCCTCAGGTCGGAGCAGCTTTGGTGGAGAGGTCCGAGGACGTGGACAAAGTCGTGGACGGAGTCGAGGTCGGGACATGCGTGGTCGCGGCGGCGGATCTACCCGTCAGGAAGGCACGACCAGGAGAGACAAGAGAACAGTGAAGTGCTACAATTGTCAGAAGCATGGGCACTTTGCATCTGAGTGCCGGAGCAGGAACCAGGGCGAAGAGGCGAATCTAGTAAAGATTCCCAGACGACCAGCCGGCATTATTGTTTGCCGAGCAGGAAATGCACCTGGGCGAGCAGAATGGCGAAGGCGTAGCCAAGGCCCGGGCAGAACTGATCAGTGTGCCGATCAGCCCAGAGGCCGAGCAGAGCTACCCGGAGGAGACCAGCGAGCAGGTCTTCCTCATCGAGGACAAGGTTTTTGCAAACCTCCTTACGCATGACGAGAAAAGAGTCAGTACCGACGTATGGTACCTTGACAACGGCGCAAGCAACCACATGACTGGAGACCGAGCTAAGTTTGAAGAGCTCGATGAGAAGATCAGGGGCAGCGTGAAATTCGGCGACGGATCAGTCGTATAGATCAGAGGCAGAGGGTCGATCCTGTTCGAGTGCAAGAATGGCGACCAGCGACGGTTTATTTCATTCCGAAGTTGAAAAGCAACATCATCAGTCTAGGACAGATGACTGAGATCGGGAACACGGTGTTGCTGCAAGGGTCCTACCTGAAGATGTGGACCAAGGAAGGAGAGCTGTTGATGAAGGTGGAGCGAACACCCAACAGACTCTACAAGATTCTCCTGAAGACATGCCAGCCCGTCTGTCTTATGGCATCGATGGCAGACCCGGCTTGGCTATGGCACGCACGGCTCGGACACGTGAATTTTCATGCGCTCAAGATGATGGGCGAGAAGAAGATGGCCTTCAGGGTTCCCAGGATAGAACACCCCGACCAGCTATGTGAATGCTGCATGATCGCGAAGCAGGCGAGGATACCATTTCCGATCAAGGCCAAATTCCGAGCAGAGAGACCCTTACAGTTGGTGCATGCAGATCTATGTGGTCCAGTCACCCCAGCAACTTGGGCAGGTAACAAGTACTTCCTCTTACTTGTTGATGATTATAGTCGCTGGATATGGGTCTATATGCTTAAGGAAAATAGCGGAGCCTTTCAGGTCTTCAAGAAGTTCAAGAAGATCGTGGAGAATGGCTCGGTGCACAGGTTAAAGGTCTTGCGTACAGATCGAGGAGGAGAATTCACTTCCCAGCAGTTCGGAGAGTTTTGCGACCAGGAAGGAATTCAGCGTCACCTGTCCGCACCCCACACACCCCACCCCACACACCCCAACAGAATGGCGTGGTGGAAAGACGAAACCGGACTGTGATGAACACAGCCAGGAGTTTACTCAAGAGCATGCAAGTTCTAGCCCGGTTTTGGGCAGAAGCAGTAAGACATGCCGTCTACCTGCTTAATCGTTTGCCGACCAAAGCGCTAGGAGAGCGCACTCCCTACCAGGCGTGGAAAGGGAAGAAACCCCACTTAGAACATTTGAAAGTGTTCGGGTGCACCACACATGTGAAGATTGCGGGGCCACATCTCAAGAAGCTGGACGACAGGAGTCAGAAGATGGTGTACCTTGGCGTTGAAGAAGGAAGCAAGGCACACAGACTCTACGATCCACGACGCGGCAGACTCCAAGTGAGCAGAGATGTTGTGTTCAAAGAAGAGATGAAGTGGAATTGGCGCGACGAGAAGGGAGAACCCGAGCAGAACTCAGTGGAGTTCATTGTCGAAGACGACCAGGATGTTGCCGAGCAGGAGCAGCCCGGAACACCCAGCTCGGGAACAGCTTTGCCGAGCATGAGTGAATCCAGCCCGGAAGAGGCCCCGGATACACTCAGGATACCAAGTCCGAGCAGGACCAGCCCGTCCAGCTAGGGAGATTCCTCCATAAAAGATGGCCCTAGAGGATTCCGTCCTCTAGCAGACGTTTACGATCAGACTCAAGAAGTGGAGATGAGCCTGGAGGAACTTTCTTTGTTGTGTGCAGAAGAACCAGCCAACTACCAGGAGGCAGCAGCCGAGCAGGAGTGGCAGGAAGCAATGAAGAAGGAGATGGAGTCCATTGAGAAGAACAGGACATGGGAGCTTACCGACCTGCCCAAAAGTAAAAATCCCATCGGCCTGAAGTGGGTGTATAAGCTGAAGAAGGACACTGAGGGGAATGTCCTTAAGCACAAGGCAAGGCTAGTAGCTAAAGGCCACGTGCAGAGGAAAGGCATAGACTTTGAGGAAGTCTTTGCTCCAGTAGCTAGACTGGACACGATAAGACTCATCCTAGCCCTAGCAGCTCATCGAGATTGGGAAATTCACCATCTAGATGTCAAGTCAGCATTCCTAAATGGTGACCTCGAGGAAGAAGTGTACGTCAAGCAACCAGAGGGGTTCGGCGTCACAGGCGAAGAGCAGAAGGTGTACAAACTATCCAAGGCTCTATACGGGTTGAGACAAGCACCAAGAGCGTGGAACATCCGTCTCGACAAGAGCTTGAAGAACCTTGGATTCACCAAGTGCCTGAGAGAGCAGGCAGTCTACACCAGGAGTACCGGGCAGGAAACTCTGATCGTCGGAGTGTATGAGGACGACCTGATAGTCAGTGGATCCAGCGCAGGAGGCGTAGAAGGATTCAAGAAGCAGATGATGGCCGAATTCGAGATGAGTGACCTCGGATTACTTTCGTACTACCTCGGTCTAGAGGTAGAACAGAAGAAGGACTGCATTACGCTGAAGCAGTCGGCCTACGCGAAGAAGATCCTCATGCAATTCGAGATGACGGATTGCAACCCGAGCAAATACCCAATGAAGGCGAAGCTGCAGCTCGGGAAGGATGCTGAAGGGAGAAGAGTGGATCCCACGGAGTACAGACGCGTGATCAGGTGCCTGAGGTACCTCACCCACACCCGACCAGACATTTCACACGCAGTCGGGATAGTCAGTTGATATATGGAGAAGCCCACAAGTGCACACCAGCAGGCGGTGAAGCACATCTTGCGATACGTGAAGAGCACGACGGATTACGGGATCCAGTACAATAGAGGAAGTGGAGCAGAAGTACTAGTCGATTTTACGGACAGTGATCTGGCCGGTGATATCGATGACAGGAAGAGTACCGGAGGGATGGCGTTCTACCTCAACGGAAACCTGATCACCTGGCAGTCTCAAAAGCAGCAGACAGTAGCTCTATCCTCATGCGAAGCAGAGTTCATGGCGGCAACCGCAGCAGCATGTCAAGCTATGTGGTTGAAGGGGCTACTTAGTGAAGTGACCGGATCCGAGCAGAGACCAGCTACTCTCTACGTGGACAACAAGTCTGCAATTGCGTTGATGAAGAATCCAGTGTTCCATGGACGGAGCAAACACATTGACACGAAGTTTCACTACATTCATGAGTGTGTGGAGAAGAGAGAGATCATCGTGGAGTTCATCAACACGAGGGAGCAACGGGCAGACATCCTTACCAAGGCTCTAGGGAGAGTCAAGTTCGAGGAGATGAGAGAGCTGCTCGGAGTGAAGAGAGTAGAAGCAAGTCAAGCTTACGGGGGAGAATGTGAGCATAAGCTTGACTTAATCCGTCACACAGAGGAAGTCAGCCCGGGTACTGGCCAGAACCAAGGACGGATAGGAGTTCAGCCCAGCTCGGGTGAACACGAGCAGAACGTCCGGATAGAAGGCAATCCCGGCCAAGAGCATTCGAGCAGGTCAGCTCGGGGACAGAGAAATTTTCCGGGCAGGAAAGGGAAACTCTACCCAGAAAGGAAGACGCGTAGCTTGAGGAGCAAGCAAATCAAGTCAAAGATTCGGCGAGATTATTTAGGGTAGTTTCCTGATTTTGTGCGATTTGGTTAGCTAGGGTTTCGCCTATGTGAGGCTATAAATATACCTAGCATGTACACTTTGTAAATAAGCTGAGTCCATTAGAATTTCGAGTTTATCTTCTTGTATTGCCTTCGATTATAAATCCAGAGAATTTCTTCTCCCAAATTTTGTGTCCTTTATTTTCCTGTTCGATTTCTTTGGTGTTATTCGTGTTCTTTGCAGATCCGTGAATTGGGATCCAACAAATGATATATAAATTCGGGTATATTTAAATTCGATGTATTTTAATTCGGGTCTTTTTATTCGTTGTAAAATGAATCCGGGTATTGTGGATTCCAGATATTTCAATCCAATTTTATTTTTAAAAAAATATATTGGGTAAAAACATAACCCGAATTTAGGATTTTTGATAAATAATTTTTAATTAGAAAATTAGAAAAGCCACGTGCATTAAAAGATATGGCATGCCATGTATTGGTCAACTAGATGCCACATAACACTTAAGTAACAATTTTGGATGCAAGTCAAACGGCCCTATAATTTAAGAGTATTGGTACTTTGTCTGGATAAAAAAGAATTGGTACTTATGCTGCTATAATCCAAATCTTTTAATTATAATTTGTTAAATCGTGGCATATAAACCAAAGTTATTATAAAGATACCTATAAAACGATCAATCAAAAGAATTTTTATTGAATTGCATGTAAAACTCATTGAAATCTTCCTGTATGGAAAAGTGCTCGATATTCCCTAACAACCATTAAACATAAAAAGATAATGATATCAATTTGAACTTTAATTTCTACAAGACAAGAATATAGAATCAGCGGATTCATCTCTCACGGTTATCAACCGGATGCCTTTCACTGCCCTGCGACAGACCGGGCACTTCCTAGTAATGGCGGCCCGCCCAATGATGCAGCTGAAGTGAAACTCATGCATGCATTCTCTGAGAGCCACGACGTTGTTTTTCCTGGATCTCAATCCCTTTCGGCAGATAGAGCACCGATCGTCTTTTTTGTGTGTGTGAGATGACTCGTCATCAAACTTTACGTCGTCTTTGTCTCTGTCACGTGTGTGATTTCCCATCTCGACGTCGAGCTCGTCGTCCCCCGGGCAGCAACAGTAGTCAAAGAGCTCGAAGAGAAAGACGGCTGAATACCATAGCACGGGAATGAGTGCGAAACAGACCAAAGTCAGTGTGAACCATCCTAATGCCGTGGTGGGTCTCTCGCTGGGTGTATTCGGCAACAAAAACATGTTTGCAGTTATTTGAATATTTGATATTGTGATCGTGTATATACGCCCTATTAAGTAATACGAATAGGGTAGGAAAGGATTTAAAATTAATATATACGTATACTATATAAACGATCGGATGAATTAACTTTCCTTTTATGTTTTATCTTTAAGTTTAAATGATAATATCATAAATGTGTATATATAGTCAAGATAATATATATATATGCCCTATAAGTACTACGAATAGGGTTAGGAAAGGATTTAAAATTATATATGCGTATAATATATATACGATCGGATGAATTAACTTTCCTTTTATGTTTTATCTTTAAGTTAATTATATGATAATATCATAAATGTATATATATAGTCAAGATATAATATATATATACATATATGCCCTATATATAAGTAATACGAATAGGGTTAGGAAAGGGTTTATATTAATATAAGCGTATATTATATATACGATCGGATAAATTAACTTTCCTTTTATGTTATATCTTTAAGTTTATATGATAATATCATAAATGTATATATATATATATATATATATATATATATATATATATATATATATATATATATAGATAGATAGATAGATAGAAAGATAGTATATATATATATATATGCCCTATAAGTAATACGAATAGGGTTAGGAAAGGATTCATATTAATATATGCGTATTTTATATATACGATCGGATTGATTAACTTTCCATTTATGCTTATCTTTAAATTATGATAATATCATAAACGTATATATCTAGTCAAGATAATATATATAAGAATCAAATATTTCTCAGCCATATTTCAATATAAATTCGAATTAAGAAATCGCAATCCTAATCCTAATTTAAATATACTCATTCACTTATATAAATACATCACCATATATCATAAATTCTCACTCATGACCAACAAACACTCTTTTGCCACAATGATATCACAATTCAGAAAAACTTCAAATTAAAAAAAAAAAATTATGCAAACCGATTAGTTTTAAAATTATATACAATTTTATAAAACGAAATTACACCAAAATATTCGAGTAACTAGCTCAAATCAACAATTTCCGAAACATATATACTTTTGCCACAATGATATCACAATTCAGAAAAACTTCAAATTAAAAAAAAAAATTATGCAAACCGATTAGTTTTAAAATTATATACAATTTTATAAAACAAAATTACACCAAAATATTCGAGTAACTAACTCAAATCAACAATTTCCGAAACATATGTACTTTTGCCACAATGATATCAAAATTTTCAAACTTACCCAAATTTGGACGAAAAGTCCTCCGATTATCGTTATTTTGCTCTTGAAAAGTTGCAGCGATAAGTACCAAAGTTTTCGGTTCGAAAAATTTCGAAAAGTATAAAACGGCAGCGATTACTATAGATAAGTTACCGAGAACACCATTTCTTCGATTAATCGAACGATAATCGCTCGATTTTCGCGATTTTCGGAACCTTGCTTGGAACACACCAAAAGACGATGGTTCATCAAAACCTCAACCTCAAAATTTAATATATATATATATATGGGAGCTTAATCTAACTAGCTAACTAGCCAAGTTAATGGTTTAAAATTGGCAAAATAGCCAATGTTTGATAAATATTGTGTCATAGCCAATAAACCACATTAGCTAATTAACATACATTTACACGAATAAACTAATTAACATGCATTTACAATTCGAATTAACATACATTTACAATTCGAATAAACACGAATAAACAAAAATTACACGACAAAACCAGAGAAAAAAATCGTCATCGAGCCAACGCTGCCGCCCACGCCTTCCGACTGAGGATACGATGTTCAAATGGTCAATCACCTGAGCTATTTTAATGGCCGAGAAAGCATGTACGGGTATTACCTAAAGCCTCGTCGCCGTCTCTCGGAGTAGTCCATCCTTCCCCATCTTCGTCGATCAAGTGGACAACGCCGACCTCGCCTTTGCCATCTTCGTCCTCTTCGCCGTCGGAAAGCTCCTCGAAGAATATCCCCCCGCCGATCAAGCGGGCAATCCTCTGCTCGATCCCCCCCCCCCCCCTACGCGCGGAATCCAACAAACCCTCGCCATCCCCGTCGCCTTCTTCCGCGTCTTCGTCGGAACTCTTGTCGATCTTCGCGAGGTCATCGGCAGTTTCTCCTCCAGAGAGAGAGCTAGAGCTGGTCGTATACCATTTCAAATTTGGTACAAAATTATCCTTAAAATTATGCACAATTAATAACAAAATAAAAACAGAATTGATTATATTTTAATTTAAAAATTAAAAAAAAAATGAATCTTAATGGGTTGAGGGGCAATTTGGGTATGGAGAAATTAGTTTTCATGCCACATCATCTTGATTGGCTATTTTGCTAATTAAAACCACACGTTTGTTAAACTGAAATATAAACGTTGGAATATGGTTATCTATTATAATTTCTCTATATATATTAACTTTTTACCCCATAAATTTGCAATTATTTAAATTCCAAAACATTTATTGGTGGTGAAAAATGAAAATACTTATCTTAACAATTAATTAATTATGTTAAAGTTTTAGTGGTGAGAATATTTATATTTCTTATTTTTTTTTTTTTGTAATTATGTATTTATATTAAAAATTATGAAAAAAAAAAAGTATTTATATAAATCTTGATCCAATTAAAAATTTATATTCAATTTTAGTGGTGAATGAAGATATAATAAAAAAAACAATGAAGTTTTAGTATATAAAAGGACAACCGTAGAATCTGGAGAGCTCTGATTTTACATACGCAATAAATATATATATATAGTCAGGACTCAGGATAATATGTAGAAAACCACACACTATATATATATAAGTATAAGTACTCACGACACTAGTAACAGAAACAAACGGCATGTCTTTTGGTAGAGTACTTGATTTATACCTTTTTATTTTTTTGTCCTTACTAATTTGTCGTCCTTTTACATGTGTAATGCCATATTGTCGTACTCGTTATAGCATTTGTGGCAGTTGTTGTTTCTAATCCATGTCGTATTTATCTGGTCGTTTACACCACATATACATATTGTCGTTTACACAAAATTATTGATGATAGTGATAACAATAACATATTAAAAAGTCCCCTAAAAAAACATATTAAAAGGGGTTAATTGCGGCATAAGTCCTCAACTTTAGGCCAACTGGGGCGGCATAGCCCTAAATCCATTTTAATAGTGATAAAAGTATCAAAAGATGAGTTTCGTCCGTGTTAAACAGACAGTCATTAGTCAAACGTCCCACATGGCATTTAAACATCCATGTGGCATCGCCACATCACTTGATAACTTGATGTTATCAAGTGACGGGGGATATATACAAAAAGGAAGGCATGTGTATTTTGGTAAAAAAAAAACAATGAATGTTATCAGGTTTAGAATTTAGAAACATTGACAACCAACTTTAGAGTTTCTCATAAATGTATTACTAGTTAATGAATTTTTCCCATTTATATTTGTCAATGTTCAATTCATATTATAATTTAATTTAGAGGGACAAAAAAAGTTTGGATTCGATCGAACAAAGATTAAGTGTTTTCATAAATGTATTAAGTTAAATATATATATGTATACACACAAGTACGTAAAGTTATAAACACATAAGAAGAATCTAATAGAGCAAAACAAAAATGTTCCAAACATAAAGTGACAAGAACAATAAGATGAAGAGCAACAAAACAGTATTAATTAAAGTAATTTGAAGGAATAGACTAGGGTTTCATGTGGCTTAACCAAAGTGACATTGACAATGAGAAAGAGCTCACTTTTAATTAGAAAGGTTTTAACTATTTTGTCAAACCCATTGTCATCCTTTAATTATTAGTAGGCCTCATGTTTAAGTTTAACTACTATTTAGAAAATTGTACTCTGATTTTGTCACTTGAAGACAGATAACTATATAGTAATTCAATAATTATGGTAATTAGATATGTCTGTTTGTAATCATAATCAAAGGCAGATTTTTGAAGCACTTATAATTATTTTTCCTTCCTTTTTATTGTCCGTTGGTTACAAGAATCTTGTTTGAGAGACAAAAGCAAGATTTTATCCCATGTGAATTGTATTTGTGGGGTTAATATTATCACTAAAATATAAAGGCATTGTCTTATCAAAGCCAAATTTGCTTTTGGATTTGTCTTCTGATTAATTATTCCTTCATGTTACCATATGATAAGAGGCATTAACCAGTTGGTGCAATATAATAATAATAATAATAATAATAATAATAATAATAATAAAAAAAAAAAAAATCAATCTTTAATTACCTTTATTTACTTTCCAATGCAGAATTGATGGAGAGGCCTAGAGATATTCCACTAATTCAAGTTGTTAAAGTAAGGTTTAAGTTATAGAGAGGTTTAATTAATCACTTCTCAAATAGCTGGGCTCAACTTGAGTCATATTATATTTTTATTTATTTAACTACACTAAGTACTTTTCTTACTTAGTGATCATACATAAACCTTTTTTTTTTGTCTCTAAGTATTTTTCCTTATAACTTTCTTTTCACAAATTATGAATGTTTTTTCTACTTTTTTTATATTTAAATTTATGATTAAAAAATACCCGTAATCAGTGATTTTATACTATGTACATAATTAATCATAATCTAGTACAAGCCAGCTAGCTAGTGAAGTTGTCGTTTTTAAGTTCCTTAATTTTAGCTCCAATTTGTTGGAATTAGACACTAATCACATGAGGCCAATTATAGTTTTGGCATTGGTCAATGGATATAGTAAAACAAAAGCATTGGCATTTAAAATTTTAGAGAGCATAAATTAGTACAAATAGTAGCAAGAGAAGCCCCTAAGACAAGCCCAAAGAAGCTAGGTCTATAAAATTATTATTCACTAAAATAAATAAGGAAATAATTCAAGAGCCCAAAATAATTTGAGGGAGAAACAAAGTTGTTTATGCATTTACTAATTTTAGTGTTTAGAATTCGGATTATTATCGGTGAAATTCGTATTCCGATTTTATTTCATTTTTTGTTAGTGATAATACGTGTTTGAAAGAGAATTTAAGTTTGATTGAGTGTATTCTGTTTTTATTAGATACGTAGGCTCTTACTTTTTTTGTATTATTTCGAGTTATATTTTTGTGTGTGATTTTTTAGTGTTAATTTACTTAAAATTTTGAATTCATATCACGAGATTTGAAGGTCTTATCTTTTTATTTTATTGTTAATTTGCCACCTTAATTTCATACAGAATTTGAAATTATCACTCTTTTATTATTTTAATGTAAATCCAGAACTTTTTTCAAATATTTTAGAAAATTTTAACCATTTCTCAAACTGTTAATTAATTTTCACAGAGATCGATTTATTACAATTACATCCTTTATAATATGTGGATAGATACAACAGTAAAAAAAAAAAAGTAATAATCTAAATATATAAAAAAAAAGATAAGAAAATGATTTTAGCTGTTTAATTTCTCAAATTTGGTTAAATTCTGTTGAACCAACCTCACTAGCCGCAATTCCACGTGGACAATTAAAAGTGAGTACGGAAAAAGTGTAAAAGATCGTCTGACGTGTCACAATTGTGCCCCACCAATCACTCCGTGGCGCTGATTGAGGCACTAATATACAATATTTTAATTAAGTAGTAATTTCAACGTTTTTAAATACTATATTATATAGTATATCATATATTATATTCTATAACTATTTTCAAATAATAGTCCATTTTTATAATAAATAGAGCATTTGTCCTCTAGTCTTCTAGAATATATGTATTTTGAGTTTTTGACCATTTTTATGTCAATGGGCATCAACATCTTAATATTATGTTGCAGTTTTCCCTTTAAATTTTAATTTGAACACTTATGTCTCATATATACTTTAAAACTAGCAAATTGCCCTAACACTAAGACAATTTTATTTTTTTTTAAGTTTTGTGCGATAAATTACTTCTACGAATGTAATTTTATTTTTTTAATTTTTGAGCCTTTTCTCTAAATATTTCTAAAATAACCGTAAGTTAATATACTGATATTGTTAGATAATTTATTGACAAGTAAGTTATATAGTCCGCATAAATTAATGTTTCTAGCAATTTGGTTAAAATATGTAGAATGATAATGCATTATTTATTTTATAAATGTTAGAATAGAAATTATAAAAGGGGCATTATTGCTCAATACTCTTTATGATTAAATAAATTAGTAACATAAGTACCTGAAAACAGGCGACATATTCCCAACGTCTTTTTTTTTCTTTTCGAAGGAAACGTTTCCAAACTCTTATGTCCTATGTTCCCAAAATATTTTGTTACTCCTCTTTCGTCATATGCACGGCCTCCCGCTGAAACGTGGCATTTGGCATAGCAAGCCACGCGTCAACGAAGAGAAAGCCGCCATTTGACATTTGATGGAAGAGGCCAAACAAAATATTTTTGGAACAAACAGCTGAGATAGATTAGAGAATTTGGAAATATTTTCCTAGCAAAAAATACATCAAGAATATATCGCTGATTTTGTTAAACATGTTTAGATACTTATGCCGCCAATATCACATAGGATTCCATTTATAAACTTATATTTGATAGGAGGGCATATAAGACTTTTCCCATGGTCGGTGATCGCGGATATAAGCATCACAGTTGGTTAGTTAGGCCTTTTGGGGTCCAACTGTCCATTACTGGCCCACTCCCAAAATGCTCATACTTTATCATTATTTATTTATTTATGGGAAAATTACGGCAAAAATACCCAACTATTGATCAACCTGCCTCCGTGTACCCAACCTTTAAAACTGGCGGCAAAAATACCCAACGTGCGTTGACCGTGACTTTGGCATAAAACCGTTAAATTTTCCGTTAACATTCGCAATGTGGCCGTTAGCGGCAAAAATACCCAAACTTTTTTTTTTTGAAAAAAAATATTATTTTTAAATTTTTTAATATACATATTATATTTTCCATTTATGACCAAAATATACATATTATAATATCATAATTTGAGGATATATGCGCTAAGAGTTTCACACATATATATACATATTATATAATATTTCTTTGAGATGCCATGCTATATATTTAGCTTAGTCCCCAAAATATCTTATGATCAAAGGTGCCGTTTTAGGATATTAAAAAAAAAAAAAAACCGGGACAGGTTCGGATCCGGGTTTATTTTTTTTAGTTAAAAGTGTTTTATTTATTGTTTAGTCCCTAATACCGTTTTATATGGGCCGTTGATCTAGATCATCCAACAGTCCAGAATTAAAGGGCTTTAATTTTTTTTTAAATTAATATCCGGATCCGGACATGTCCGAATATTTATTTCCGGATCCGTGTTTTTCCGAACCCGGATATGTCCGGGTCAGGGTTTTTTTTTTTTAATCCGTATTAAATATCTAATAGATATTTTGGGGACTAATTAAGATAATCAAATGTAATAAAAACAATATGATTTAGTTTTTGTTTAAAGTTTGATTGTCAACCTTAAATTAACTATGTAATTGTTTTATTCATGATTAGGTTTAGTCAATTGATGTTTTGACTAACTTTTGTGCTATTCTATGTATTTGGAATTCAAGTATTTATCACTAATCAAGTAAAGAAAAAAATATATAAATTAAAAAAATTAACTTTTTTTTTTCAAAAAAAAAAGTTTGGGTATTTTTGCCGCTAACGGCCACATTGCGAATGTTAACGGAAAAATTAACGGTTTTATGCCAAAGTCACGGTCAACGCACGTTGGGTATTTTTGCCGCCAGTTTTAAAGGTTGGGTACAAGGGAGGGAGGCAAGTTGACCAAAGATTGGGTATTTTTGCCGTAATTTTCCCTTTATTTATTTATTTTCATGCATTTTAAATTTTAACTTTATATTCTTCTTTATCATGTTCTTTCTTCATTTAAATTAATTATCTTTTTTATTAATTTAAAATAAAGTTACTGTGTTGTGATTGGCTTATTTTGAAATGTTTCGAATTGGGTCTAAAGTAGCTGTGATTGGATAATATACATTGAATACTTGTACTATATGTAAAGGTCTAGGTTTCAAATGCCTTTACTAAAAGAGAACTATGTGCCCAATTAAAAATGAAATTAAGTCAAAATTTATCTTTTTGGTTTCAAGCTGGAATTTAGAGTCAAATATTTCATTGATGAGTATTAATTTAAGAACATATATTCATAAACCCTTGTCAAATTATGTTTATCTTTTTTACACCATTTCTATCAAATTACAAATTCAGGATCAATGTAGATATAATAATACAAAGTAATTACGAGTTACAAAGAGACAGAAATTAGTGTTAGAGCTACAAATCAGAGGCAAAAATACAAAAAACTGACAAATGATAAATTCAGTGCAAAAAAAGAAATCCTATTTAGAGTTTAGTAAGCTAAAGACAAGTTTTAAACCCATATATGCTTAGAAAGTTAATATATATATATATATATATATATATATATATATATATGGGTTCGTATAGAGTTGATGAAAAAACAAAATAAGAGGTGTAATGAACCATTAATTCTTAGAAAAGAAAAAACTACATATAATATTATATTGCATATCAAATTTAATATTCACTTATTACCTTATTGATAATCAGCTCGAACAATTATTAAGTCCAAATTCAATAATGGTGATAATATAAAAAATATGAAAAAGTCAATTTTCTAATCAATATGTTCGCAAATTCAAATATGACACTTAATGGCCTAGGATTGAAGCTGTTTTTTTTTTTTTTTTTTTTCTTATTATTATTATTATTATATATATATATATATATATAGGGAATCACATTCATAATAGATCAATTTATAGAACACCTTGTTTTCACTTTTATTTATTTGGAATAAATTAGATCAAAAGCTCCCATCAATGTGGATCATTTTGTCATTATAATACAAATATATTTTCCGAACAAAAAAAAAGTGATGTAATTAACTAACTCAACCCAATATTCCAATTAAGAATATTAAACGGTTGAGAAATAACTGGAACGGAAAGTTTTTGTTAATTTTAGAAAGTATAGGTAAAAAGCAGAATAACTAACTAAATAACATCATCCACAAGCTCAAACAAAAGCCACTCCATTTTAATAATATGATATATATTAAAAATAAATGTACATTAAATAAATTAATTGTTCAATTATAATGGCTGACTTAACCAGGGGATGCCTTTTTTTTTATATAGGACTTTGAGACAAGTGGTTTTCAATAATTTATTAAGGCAACAAATACAAAAATAAATAAAAAATAACAATGAAACAGAGAGAATAATAAAGATTAGCCTAATTAAAACCACAAAGTGGATAACGTTTTAAATTGTCCTTTTCATTTCAAATCTTGCCAAAATCGAACGGAAAAACTTGTATCATAAGTCATGTGTTGTCTGACTCTTACTACGCGATCTAGAGAATATAAATGCGTATGAAACTTAATTATTAGAATATATATATATATATATATACCTGTATCTGTTTATGAGAAGCAATAGAGATAGACCCCATAGAGTCCAACCATGCACATGGCATAGACAAAGTTTGCTGTTCGATTGTCATTATCCATAAATAACGATGATATAAATTCTAAGCCAAACTAGCTGCTATGTATGTATATATATATATATATATATATATATATATAATATGTAATTTAACGTGGAGAATATTATTATTGATTAATCACAATCGATCGAAAGGGCATAAATATATGCATTCAAAATTTCCCTTAGCAACAATGTTTGTGAAAAAAAAAAAACAATGTTTGTGGAGTATATTTGAGGGCTCAAAATCGTTCCCATGTGCCAACAAATTCTTCAAATTCTCTCTCTCTATATATATACATATATATCTATAAGAGATATATGCTCAAAAGCTCTAAAAGCACCAGCCTAATTTGAGAAAACACTATATATATATATATATATGTGTGTGTGTATTAACTTGTCCATTATAATGCATGATCCATGGTTATATGATTGTGGAAAAGTAGTATTTTATAACATACATATATGTATGTATGTATGTATATATATATATATATATATATATATATATAAGTTTGGAGGCCTAATTTGTAACGATAATTATTAACTACGTAAGAACATGGTGATATTCTTAGTGGAACAATAATTCCTATCTATGAGTAACATGATTAGTGCCTAAATAATCTGATAATTTTTTTTTATCTTGATAAGCTGGTCAACTGGGAGAACAATTTTTCTGAAAAGAGAATTCGGATTTAAGTAATAATGAATTTCTATTTTTACTTTGTATAATTGTAATATACGTATACATAATTTAAGACTTATATTAGTTGAATTTTTTTTTTCTTTTACACTTAAGGTTTTCTTTTTTACATTATAAGTTTATTTATTGTGTTCACGACCTTTGGAGGAAAAAATAAATCGCCACTACATACAGAAGTATCGAATTAATAGGACAAAAAAAAAATCATTATTTCTAAGCAAACAGTTCTGGTGAAATTCTATGTCGTACTTGCTAGCTATTTAATATACATGCAAACATAATATGTGGTATATTAATACTATTGACTATTGTAACCTTCATGACATTACAGTCTATTCGAAGCTTTTGGTGATATAATTAAAACCTCAAAGAAAATAGAAAGTATAGGGATATAAAATTAGTATACTTTGAGGTTTATATATTTATGTCACATTAATGTATATGACCGATCTCTTAAATGTCGTAGGGTTTATTATTAAAGGGTTTAGCTGATCAACCACGTCAAGCAAAAATAAGCACATGCATGCAGATACATAACATTAATGCAAAGTATATATAGGTACGAGTTTATTAATATATGGTGTCTTTTTTTCCAATATTCCACAGCTAGCTAGTTTCGCAGCTGTTGAATTAGCCACCACATAAAGATTTTAATGCACAATAAATAGTGGTATGTATATGGTTGAGTATATAACATATATAATAAATTAATTTGAGTATGATGTACGGAATTGGTGGGTGATTATGAAAGAAAACCCCGAACCAACATAATCGCTAAGATTATGTATATATGAGATTGCCCTAATCCAACTAAAGTGTCGTCTCTCGTTGAAAGCGAAGGTGAAATATACCAAAACACAGCAACCAATATTTACTTTTGGAAGGGAATAATCAAACTATAGTCTAAGTAGACTTTTACCCATTCAAATGACTATGGGACGTTAGATATCAATCCCTTGATTCTTAGAAGATAAGAAAGGGTAAACTGCGGCAAATGTACCTAATGTTTGATCTTCGGCGGATTATGTACCCAATGTTTATTTTCGGCGGCTAATGTACCCAATGTTTGATCCGTTAGATATTTTCGTGTTTTCTGTCACTTGACCGTTAGAGAGTTATCCTCCTCTATATGCACACTTTTCGTATTTTTGACATAACTCACTCATTTTTTGTCCAAATTTTATGCACGACCTATGGTTGGAAAGATAAGAGATAGATCTACAACTTTAATGTTTTAGGTTTTGTAAAATCAGTTTTAGAAAAATTCGAAATTTCAAATACAACGTAAAACTGGACATTAGTTTAATGCAAAATATTTGTTTCGAGCAAATTTTAATTTACTTAATGACTTTTTATGATGAAACGTAAAACTAAAAAGTTGTAGATAAATATTTTATCTTTCTAACGGGTGTTTATTTATAAATTTTAGGCAAAAAATGAGTGAGTTATGCCAAAAATATGAAAGATGTGATGCGAAATAATCTTTCATATTTTTGGCATAACTTACTCATTTTTTGTCCAAAATTTATAAATAAACATCCGTTGGAAAGATAAAAAGTTTATCTACAACTTTTTAGTTTTACGTTTCATCATAAAAAGTCATTAAGTATATTAAAATTTGCTCTAAAGAAATATTTTGCATAAAACTAATGTCCAGTTTTACGTTGTATTTGAAATTTCTCATTTTTCTAAAACTGATTTTACAAAACTTAAAACACCAAAGTTGTAAATCTATCTCTTATATTACCAACCATAGGTCGTGCATAAAATTTGGACAAAAAATGAGTGAGTTATGTCAAAAATACGAAAAGTGTACATATAGAGGAGGATAACTCTCTAACGGTCAAGTGATGGAAAACACGAAAATATCTAACGGATCAAACATTAGGTACATTAGCCGCCGAAAATAAACATTGGGTACATAATCCGCAGAAGATCAAACATTGGGTACATTAGCCGCAGTTTACCCGATAGAAATGGTAAGTTGTGCAAGCATCACCTAGGCAAGGAAATGTGCTAATTAGAGGACTTTCTTGGAATTGCATAATTGTCTGAGAGTATGGGACCGTACAATCAAAGAAACTCAAAAGAATTGATTGGTGCCAAACATGTCAACAAAATGCTTCTTCTTTTTATTAGCTCATTCGTAACAACTCCAAAATTAAGCGTGCTTTATAAGACTGGTTGTTTGAGATTGTACATGAATGAGACTCTAAGATCAAAGAGGCTCAAAAAATTTATTGGTACTACCTATATCTTGGCTTGGAGCAATATTCTTAAGATGGATGAGCATTCGCGGCGCTGGAATAAAGTTCTATATTTACATGAATTTGTCATACTCAAAAGTAATAGGTTGGGGTTTCGTATCAAAATCTTGAGTACATGTTTGTTCGACTACAAGTTATTACAAATCCGATTCATGAACATTTATATAATAAATAGATCATTGCATGCTTCCAATTACATAAGATGAATCTTGTAAACAAAAACCTATAAATTATATATTCATCAAATACCTTCAATATCAACGTGTTTATGTAATCATTTTTATATCAAATTACGTGACTTATATATAGATATTTTACAAAATATAAATTTATATGAATTCACACGAAAAAATAATATATTAGGTTATAATTATTTATAAAAATAAAAAAATAAAAAACTTGAAGAAGGGTCAGTCTTGACCCACCCATGTGCGTAGCCACACGTTCACCAGAGTATGCACGTGCGTACACTCAGGAAAAAAAATCAAGGGAGATCGATTCTGAGATCGACCGTTCGTAGTTCCTTCAGCGTGCTTCTTCTCACAGTCTTCCTTCTCTTTCGGCTTGTTTCTTCTCCCACGTTTCCCTTCCCTCTTGCTTCTCTCTCGACATGCTTCCTATACAACGATCATGTTCTTTTTTTTTCTTTTTCTTTTTTGCACTTTAATTTCATCTGTCAAATCTGTAATTTATTTGGTCTTATTTTAATTACTTGCCTTATTCTATTTTAATTTCAATTGATTTGGTCTTAGAACTCAAGATAAGGTTCTGGGTGTATCGATTTTTCTTATATATGAAAATTTAAAAGCAATTGGGAACAAGATTTTGGAGCTGGTGATTGTTATATATTCAAAAGTAGAAAGTGCGGGTTATGTTTGTTATAATTTTAGCTTATATTGTGAGTTGCTTAGACTGGGATTTGGGGCTGATGTAGGGTTATATGAAAATGTTGAATTGTTGCTTAGATTAGTATGAATTATGATATTTCGATTCGGTTGAAGTGTTGTTTAGATTATGTTGAATTTTCTGATTTAGGGTTTAAATTTTTTTTTTTAGCTGAATTTTGTATGTTCTTGACAAGACTTTGGGATGATGATTCACTTTACTTTGCCTAAACCGAATCGAACTTATTCGGGATTTCTTGAACTTTCTTCGAATTAATCCAGGGAGAGAAAACTGGGTTCAAACTTCGATTGAGATTGTATTTTCCTTGTGGTTTGTCCTCTTTAAATCATAGAGGAATTCTTCCCCAATAACTTGGAGGTTTGGGCTTCTGTTTTTCTGTATCTTTTGTTCGGTTTTGAATTAGTTTTTAGGTGTTTGTGCTGATTTGTTGTTCAATTTTCTAACAGGAAATTACTATTGTTGTGATGTACAATTTTAAAAAGGTATCGTATTATGACGTTACTAGTTCGCTAGTTAGTTAGTAAAAGAAAAAGATGTGTAACTACAACAAAAAGTGATTTAAAGTTAAACGACAATGTTTTACTGTCGTTTTTAAACGTTTAAACGACAAGAAACTCGGTTGTGTAAATTCAAATCATAATGTTGTTTTAGACATTTGAAAGAAAATATAAAGTATAAAAAATTCTATTGTGCTTTCCCCGACTCGATATCCTGGCTACGCCACTAGACCCACCCCCTCTTAGTAGTTGCACCATCGGTGAGAGATATTGTGTTTTCATCTTTCCGATCTCGTTGGAATTCGAGTTTGTTTCTTGAAGTGTCGGACCTCGATCTTTTCATTATTTAAACATAAGAAAATTATTGATGACATAATTGCCACACAAGAACCAAAAAATATGATTTAGTTAAAGGCAGTTATTGACTGATGTAACATTGGATAGTTATTGATATCCACAAAATCAACATCGCATAGAAGATTCCAAAGCTGAATTCAAGGCATGCATGGCTCATGCATTGTTGGTCAATCTTCGGTAAAATAAAGTTAAAAAGAAAAGGTCGAAGAAAAAAAATGTCAAATGTCATTATATTTAGGGTTAATGACGGCAAAAATACCCAAAGCTTGGTCAAAGAACCCCTCGTGTACCCAAAGTTTAAAAGTGGTGGCAAAAATACCCAAAGTCACATTTGGAGAGTTGACCACTCCATTCTCGTAACGCCGTTAACTTACCTATTAATTCTGGCCACGTGGACAAATTTGTTTTGTTAAGTGTAATCATTAGGGGTTCAATTAGTTGTGTTGAATAATAATAATTAGGGGTTTAATTCCTTGTTTTGTCGTAAACGAGGCTGATGTGGGCTCGTTCACGTGGCAAAAATTATTATGTCAGCAACCCACGTTTGTCCACGTGGCCATAGTTAACGGGTAAGTTAAGGGCTTTACGAGAATGGAGTGGTCAACTCCCCAAATGTGACTTTGGATATTTTTGCCACCACTTTTAAACTTTGGGTACATGAGGGGTTCTTTGACCAAACTTTGGGTATTTTTGCCGTCATTAACCCTTATATTTATAATAGGATATTAAATATTGCCTCTACAAATCTACTTTTACTTTGCAACAATATAAATAAATAAGAAAATATTAGAAATGCAATCACAAAAATCTCTCTCGTTGCTTGCATATGAATTATCAATTATCAAGACATGCTTGATTGAAGGTCATTTGTGCTGTTTTGTGGGGCTCAAAGTGTTGTTCAGTTTAACTCATTAATTAATATCTATATATTATAATGTCATTTTCGTTAAACTTATTCTTTATTAATTTAATTTTTATACGTAGAGTTTTGCACTTGAACTATAATATTAATCTATGTAGTCTTATTTTATTTTTTAAAAGAAACAAAATAAAAGCAAGATTTTATACATTTATAAGACCGCAATACAGTCAAAATTATCTTAAAAACTAAAAAGTAGACCCCACAAGAGACAAAGTTCTCATTCTTGAAAACCATGATTAATCAGAATAATTTAAACAGTTCAAATTATTTTTCACTTACAATTAAAACCTCCAAAACAAAATTGTAAAAAAAAAAAAGTGATATCAAAATTAATGTCTCAAAGCTACATATTATCACAAGAAAATCAGACATCTAACGTGTATATATAATTAAATGTACTGATATTAGATAAACCGTGAGCATGACGTGCTTAACAATATCAATATGTGTTGGAATATAGTGAATTAAAAAAAGTAAATAAAATGTTAAACAAAATTAATTTCTTAAAGAAAACTATAATAATTTCCTCTTAATCGCTTATATGTATATATATATATATATATATAATTTTGTTTAGCTAAAAACTATTTTCCAATTATTAATTACGTATGTTTATTCTCGATAGACTATAACTATATATATATATATATATATAAATAAAATAAAAAACATGCGCATTAACTATTAACTTGCCAAATGCATACACTTATATAATTACGTAACCTTTTAAACAAAATTAACAATAAATAAATATAGATTATTAGTGTGGCGGAGCCAAGGGGGGCGGAGCGGGGGCGGCCGCCCCCACTTGGTCCGAGCTCGTTATTTTTGTTTTAATTTGGTCATATTACTATAAGTTTCTATATAAATAATAAACATAGCATTTGTAAATTAAATGTCACTGCAGTATAGTGGATTTTTGTTGCTCTTCCAACTTAAAGCACTGGGTTCAATTCTCAATCCCAACATATTTTTTAACTTTTTTTTAACAACAGTTTTTATGGTTTTAAATTTTTTTCGTGGTCTTTTGTACTTTACTTAATTTAAGTATACTAAAATGATTACAACTTATAAAACTAAAGAATAAAAACGTGCAAAATTTAAAATATTGGAAAAAAATTAAATTAATATTTTGAAAACGTAATATGTAGAATTCGAATCATATAGAGATCCTAATGAACTATTTTCATAAACCGAAAGTTCATTATAAAACAGTTATAATGCAATTTATATAGTAGTTTCAATATCTCCTTTTATTTTAAAATTTAAGGTCTATTAATTTTCGCCCCCTCTTAATCAAAGTTCTAACTCCGCCCTTGATTAGTGTGAAATATGCTGGTTCTGATTAAACATGGATTTGACCAACTTCTTTACTCAAAAAGTCAAATTAATTACTAGCCTCATTGGGCCCCATACCGGTCCACACAATCGACGGTTCTGATTTAAGTACTTCATGGTTATGATGATGGGAGAAGGGTATAACAGTAAAACCACATATATTTATATATTTATTTATTTTTGTTAGAGGCGTGAGGAAGGTCGCCATGATGGGAACCACTTGGTAGTTGCATGGGAACATAAACGTTGCCTCCAAAATCTCTTCTCGCTACTCCAGTCTAGTGGGGAAAAGCCCAAAATAGTGAAAGGGCTCGAGAAGATAATAAATTATAAATTAAAATTGACATTTTTATAGGAAAATTCCACTTTTGAGTTTTGACCCAATTTGTAATTTTTTCATTCAAATTCATAGTTGTGTATTTAAAAGTTTTTGAGTATAAATATATGATTTTTTTCGTACAGCTCAAGTTTCACTCCCGCCAAAAATGAAAACAATCCATTTCTTTTTACACATCCAGTAAAAATTAAGGGTAATTGCGGCAAATATACCCAAACTTTTTAAAATAGCGTCATATTCTCAATTTTCAATTACATTGGTTCCATACCCAATGTCATTAATTTCACATTTTGGATTGATTTCATCCCAAGCGTCTTCGTTAATGTTACGTTCTTTACACATGTACAACTCGAATTACATTCATTTTTTCACGTTTTAAGATTAGTCTGATGTTAAATTTTCAATTTTGAGGCGTAAACATGTAAATGACTAATCTTAACTAAAACACATGGAAGAAAAGAAAAATTAATCAAAACACAAATTTTACGACTTCAACGATTTAATCAGTATAATTGTAAACTTAAGACTATTTTGAAAAAGTTTGAGTACTTTTATTGCAATTCTGTCTTGTAGTTAATTTGTTACCCCTTTTTTCTTTATTCTTTCACTTTGCTTTTACTGCTTTTTCTTAATGGCTTATGTGTTGACTGTTGAGCTTGTATCTTAGTTGGAAAATTCTTTACTAGAGCACTGTCATGGAAAAAATAATAATAATAAAAAAAAAAAGAGAACACGAAAGTTCCACTACCATAATCCATGCATTGTCAGTGCATATTTCCCTTATTTAACTACTCAAAAAAAAAAAAAATTACACTTAAAAGAAAATTATTTAATTTATAATATGAAAGTCATATTCTTACCGTATTTTATTTGGGGTTAAGTTGAGTTTGTTAAACCAAAAAGAAAAATGTCACACATGAGCACTCGCCAACAAACTATATATAAAAAATAAAATAAAAAAACAAGATTCTCAACATAGACAAACAATACTATGAATTTAACTAGAGTGAAATAGTGAATATTCACTTAAGTTAAGTTGCTATATATACCGCAACATCCATTCTTACTCCGTTTTAAAAACGACAAGAATCGCACTTATTTCAAACTCCGTAAATAATTATTGCAAATAGACTGTTGGTTCCTAAATTCACGAATCTGCGAAGAAACACGAACAACACCAAAAATCGAACAGAAATTGAAGAACACGAATTTTGGGAGAAGAATTTCTCTATTGATAATCGAAGGTAAATTACAAGAAGATAAACTCAAAAACTCTAATGGATTCAACACTTTACAAAGTGTACAATATTAGGTTTATATAGCCTCACATAGGCGAAACCCTAGCTAACTAAATCGCACAAAATCGGGAAACTACCCTAAATAATCTCATCAAATCTTTGACTCGATCTTTGCTTGCTCCTCAAGCTACGCGTTTTCCTTGTTGGGTAGTTGTTGACTTTCCCTTTCCTGCTCGGACAACTTCTCTGTCCCCGAGCTGGCCTGCTCGTCTGCCCCTGGCCGAGCTTGCCTTCTATCCGGATATTCTGCTCGTGTTCACCCGAGCTAGGATGAACTCATGTCCGTCCTTGGTTCTGGTCGGTACCCGGGCTGACTCCCTCTGTGTGACAGACTAAGTCAAGTTTAAGCTCACATTCTCCCCCGTAAGCTTGATTTGCTTCTACTTTCTTCACTCCGAGCAGCTCTCGTATCTCTGCAAACTTGAATCTCGCCAGAGCCTTGGTAAGTATGTTTGCCCATTGCTCCCTTGTGTTGACGAACTCTACGATGATCTCTCGCTTCTCCACACACTCACGAATGTAGTGAAATTTCGTGTCAACATGTTTGCTCCGTCCATGGAACACTGGATTCTTCATCAATGCAATTGCAGACTTGTTGTCCACATAGAGAGTAGCTGGTCTCTGCTCGGATCCGGTCACTTCACTAAG
The DNA here is from genome assembly GCA_954871525.1 of Parietaria judaica. Lineage (NCBI taxonomy): Eukaryota > Viridiplantae > Streptophyta > Magnoliopsida > Rosales > Urticaceae > Parietaria > Parietaria judaica. The sequence goes on from OX940866.1 coordinate 10,255,929, forward strand.
TAGCATCTTCAACCATATAACTTTACACGCTTCTGCGGTTACCGCCATGAACTCTGTTTCACAAAAGGATAGAGCTACTGTCTACTGCTTTTGAGACTGCCAGGTGATCAGGTTTCCGTTGACGTAGAACGTCATCCCTCCGGTACTCTTCCTATCATCGATATCACCGGCTAGATCACTGTCTGTAAAGCCGACTAGTACTTCTGCTCCGCTTCCTCTGCTGTACTGGTTCCCATAGTATGTCGTGCCCTTCACGTATCGCAAGATATGCTTCACCGCCTGCTGGTGTGCACTCATAGGCTTCTCCATGTATCGACTGACTATCCCAACTGCGTGTGCAATGTCTGGTCGGGTGTGGGTGAGATATCTCAGACACCCGATCACGCATCTGTACTCCGTGAAATCCACACTTCTCCCTTCAACGTCCTTCCCGAATTGCAACTTCGCCTCCATTGGGTATTTGCTCGGGTTGCAATCCGCCAGCTCGAACTGCATAAGGATCTTCCTTGCATAAGCCGACTGCTTCAGCGTAATGCAGTCCTTCTTCTGTTCCACCTCGAGACCGAGATAGTACGAAAGTAATCCGAGGTCACTCATCTCGAATTCGGCCATCATCTGCTGCTTGAATCCATCTACGCCTCCTGCGCTGGATCCAGTGACGATCAGGTCGTCCACATACACTCCCATGATCAGGATCTCGTGCCCGGTACTCCTGGTGTAGACTGTCTGCTCCCTCAGGCACTTTGTGAATCCAAGGTTCTTCAAGCTCTTGTCAAGACGGATATTCCACGCTCTTGGTTCTTGTTTCAGCCCGTATAAGGCCTTGGATAGTTTGTACACCTTCTGCTTCTTGCCCGTGACGCCGAACCCCTCTGGTTGCTTGACGTACACTTCTTCTTCGAGGTCACCATTTAGAAAAGCCAATTTGACATCCATGTGGTGAATCTCCCAACCTCGATGAGCTGTTAGGGCTAGGATGAGTCTAATCGTGTCCAGACTAGCTAGTGGAGCAAAGACTTCCTCAAAGTCTATGCCTTTCTTCTGCACGTAGCCTTTTGCTACCAGCCTTGCCTTGTGCTTAAGGATATTCCCCTCGGTGTCCTTCTTCAGCTTATACACCCACTTCATGCCGATGGGTTTATGACCTTTGGGCAGGTTGGAGAGCTCCCATGTCATGTTCTTCTCAATGGACTCCATCTTCTTCTTCATTGCTTCCTGCCACTCTTGCTCGGCTGCTGCCTCCTGGTAGCTGGCCGGCTCTTCTACGCACAATAAAGAAAGTTCCGAGCTGATTCTGCTCGGCAACGCCTTCTTTATCTTCGACTGTGAACTCTATTGAGTTCTGCTCGGGTTCTCCTTTATTGTTGCGCCAGTCCTACTTCATCTCTTCTTCGAACACATCGTCTCTGCTCACTTGGAGTCTGCCGCGTCGTGGATCGTAGAGTCTGTGTGCCTTGCTTCCTTCTTCAACGCCTAGGTAGACCATATTCTGACTCCGGTTATCCAGCTTCTTGAGATGTGGCCCCACAATCTTCACATGTGTGGTGCACCCGAACACTCTCAAATGTTCTAAGTGGGGTTTCTTCCCATTCCACGCCTGGTAGGAAGAACGCTCTCCTAGCGCCTTGGTCGGCAAACGATTAAGCAGGTAGACCGCATGTATTACTGCTTCTGCCCAAAACCGGGCTGGAACTTGCATGCTCTTGAGCAAGCTCCTGGCTGTGTTCATCACAGATCGGTTTCGTCTTTACACCACGCCATTTTGCTGGGGTGTGTGAGGTGTTGACAGGTGACGCTGGACTCCTTCCTGGTCACAGAATTCTCCGAACTGCTGGGAAGTAAATTCTCCTCCTCGGTATGTACACAAGACCTTTAACCTATGCACTGAGCCATTCTCCACGATCTTCTTGAACTTCTTGAAGACCTCAAAGGCTCCTCTCTTCTTCTTAAGCATATAGACCCACATCCAGCGACTATAATCATCAACAAGTAAGAGGAAGTACTTGTTACCTGCCATTGTTGCTGGGGTGACTGGACCACATAGGTCTGCATGCACCATCTGTAGGGGTCTCTCTGCTCGGAATTTGGCCTTGATCAGAAACGGTATCCTCGACTGCTTTACGATCATGCAACACTCACATAGCTGGTCGGGGTGTTCTATCTTGGGAACCTCAAAGGCCATTTTCTTCTCGCCCATCATCTTGAGCGCGTGAAAATTCACGTGTCTGAGCCGTGCTTGCCATAGCCAAGCCGGGTCTGCCATCGAAGCCATGAGACAGACGGGCTGGCATGTCTTCAGGAGAATCTGGTAGAATCTGTTGGGTGTTCGCTCTACCTTCATCAACAGCTCTCCTTCCTTGGTCCACATCTTCGGGTAGGACCCTGATAGCACCACTGTGTTCCCGATCTCTGTCATCCGCCTTAGAATGATGATGTTGCTCTTCAACTTCGGGATGAAATACACCTGGGTCATCAGACGCTGGTCGCCATTCTTGCACTCGAACAGGATCGACCCTCTGCCTCTGATCTCTACGACTGATCCGTCGCCGAATTTCACGTTGCCCGTGATCTTCTCATCGAGCTTTTCAAACTTAGCTCGGTGCCCAGTCATGTGGTTACTAGCTCCGTTGTTTAAGTACCATACGTCGGTACTTACTTTCTTTTCTCCTTCTACGAGCAGGTTTGCAATAACCTTGTCCTCGATCAGGAAGACCTTCTCGCTGGTTACCTCCGGACAGGTCTGCTCGGCCTTTGGGCTGATCGGCACACTGATCACTTCTGCCCGGGCTATGGCGTTACTTTCGTCATTCTGTTCGTCCAGGTGCGTTTGCTGCTCGGCAAACAACAATGTCGGCTGGTCGTATGGGAATCTTGCTAGATTCGCCTCTTTACCCTAGTTTCTACTCTGGCACTCAGATGCAAAGTGCCCAAGCTTTTGAAAACTGTAGCACTTCAATGTGCTCTTGTCTCTCCAGGTCGTGCTTTGCTGACGGGGTGCACCACTGCCGCGACCTCGCTGATCCCGACCTCGACCTCGTCCACGACCTTGTCTGCGTCCTCGGAACTCTCCACCAAAGCTGCTCCGACTTGAGGAATTGAAGAAAACCCGGCTCCCCCATTTTTCTGCTGTCTGGCCGTCCATTCTTCATGCGTGATCAGGAGGTTCTTCTCCTCTTATCTGTCACCGTAACCCCGAAGTCTCTCCTCGTGGGCTTTGAGGTGACCAACAACCTCCTCGGCCGTCATATTCTTGAGATCGCCGAACTGCTCGATCGAAGTAACGATCTGCATGTACTTGTGAGGCACTGCTCGGAGAAACTTCTTGACGACGGTGGTCTCCTCCACCTTGTCTCCCAACGAACGTATGCCCGTCACAATGGACGTGAGCCGTATAGCAAAATCATCAATCGATTCGCTCTCCCTCATCCTCATAACCTCGAACTCACTCTTCAAGGTCTGGACCTTTGCTTCCTTGACGCGATCTGCGCCCATGTGCATGGTCTGAAGAGTTTTTCATGCTTCCTTCACTGATTCTATCTCGACAAGCATGAGAAGAACATCTTCTGGAACTGCTTGGTAGATTGCGGCTAGAGCCATTCTTTCCGTGCGTCTTTCGAAACCGCCGTTATCTACGGCCTCCCACACTCCCTGTGATAACCCACAATTAATTAGGTGAGTTGTTATCTTTTTGTTTATATTTTTATTTTAGGATTTTTCTTGCAAATAATATATTAGTTTTAACATATTGAAAAAAAAAATATTTTTTTTAGGGTAAAAAAGGAGCTGCGAAAATTAGATATTTAGGGTTTTATATTAGGCTTAGGGTTTCATATTTTCCACAAAGTCTCCCATAGCCTCATTATCTCCAAAACCAAGAAAATTTCTAGAGAGAATAGAGTGAAAAATCATTGAGTCTTCAATCTCCCCAGAAATATCTTCTTCTTCTTCCATAATCAAGATATGAGTTGCTTATTCTATTAAATTCCAATTTTATTTTCGTAATCCTGAGTAGCAGAATTTTGTCGAATTTTTATCTCCCAAACTTCGAGCGGTTTTGGCTGAAATTTTAACCATAACTTCGATTAGGATCATAGAAGTCCCAGATTTAATTTCAGAATTTTTGGAGCTCTAAATCGCTCGAAATCATATTTTCAATTTTTGAAGTTTCTGGAAAAACGATAAAATTCTGCAGACCAGATTTTCGTTTAAATTTTTAAAATTCATAGAGTCCGAATTGGAGTTTTTATGTAGAGATAGATTATATAGAGAATCCAATTTCTAGAATGTTTTGTATTTTAAGAAATTTGAAAATCTTTCGGGATCTAGCCCGAAATCGAGTTAGAAGAATCTGGCCGAACAAAAAAAATCGATATATCTCATAGTTAGAGTTCTCTTTTGAAAATTTTCAAAACACGAAAGTTCTTAGTTTTCAAAACATAATGGCAGTTTGTTAAGAACACTTTTTCCAGTTCCTTACCTATTTTATTATATCAAGAAAATACCTAAAAAGTCATTTTTTATACATACAAGCACAAATCTTGTTTTAGTCGTAAAGCTAAGTCTTAGAATTTTCATGAGTGACCAGGTTCTAATTCATAGTTGGGTATCTATTATCTAGGAACGTCGCTCGTAGAGGTGCCTTCGTCAGAGTCGCTAGTAAGACGATTGTAGCGTTTCAGGTGAGTTCAACCTCACTGCAGTACGGATTTGTTTGGAAAAAAATACATGAACATGTTTGTTGTGTGCTTTATTTGAATATATTGGATGTGTGAAAAATGTTTGCTTGTTATATTGTTTCATGAATGACTGCATTAGATATGTTTTGAGGATTCAACGACGTTGAAACGTCGCGAAAGATTTATTATTGTGTGACGATCGATGTGATTGTCGAGATATGAAAAATGACACTCACGATGAATGGTGATATACGATGTGAAATTCGTGAAAATGATTATTATGGTTATGGATGAATCTTCTTGTCATTTATGCATGTTAACAATATAAACAAGTATAACATAGGAATTAAGTGTCGTGCCCCCTCTATCGAGCGAGTCGTGTGAGGCTTATGATGTTTTAAAAAGATCCCAATAAAAGAGAGAATGGGACGATGATTAGATTTCTCCCCGAGTTGAAAGGAACAAAGAAGGGATTAATCTGACGGTATCATGAACCGTCCAATATATTGACCTTAGGCTTCGGGACATGTGCACCCCCGTCGATCTATTGAGTCTCGCGCGAATGAAGTGGTACGTACACAATGGTGATCACCTAGGACAAGATTAGTAATAGATCCTAAAACGTAAAATGAAGCATATTTGGACATTTGCATGTTATGTTTTCTTTAAGTTGTTTTTGTGAGAAAATAGTTGTATCTCACTGAGCTTTTAGCTCACACAAAATGTTTTTTCGTTCGTACTGTAGGTAAGAAACCTATGATATGACTTCATGGTGGATTGGGCGGCGATGGTGGGAGGCGTGCGAGGATGGGTAGGAATGGGTCACCACTGAATAATGATGTTGTTTTTCGTAATAATAAAAAGGACAAGACTAGGTGTTTTTTTTTATGTCCTTAGGTTTTCTATTGATGTTTAAGGTTTGTTTTTATGACTTGTGTTAGAAGTTGATGAGTTCAAAGATTCAAATATTTTGGTTTTAAAAAGAAAATTCCCGGGAAATGTTTCTTTGCACTCCTAACAATTTAAAATTTTTTTTTTACTAAATTAGTATAGATAAAAGTTGATAGTAAAAGTGACGGCTTGAATTAGTCAGGTCATTACACTCCCTGCGCCTGCAGATTCACCCTCATCTTCAACGCCCACACGGCGTAATTGTTCTTCATGAGCATGGGGTAGTAGAGTGTAATTGTGCCTTCTCTGGAGTCTGGTTTTTTCGCCACCAGAGCTCCTTCCAATAGTGACACTGATGAAGACATGTTCTTCGATTGTTGAAGCTCTGATACCACTTGTTGGTTCCCAAATTCACGGATCTACGAAGAAACATGAACAACACAAAAAATCGAACAGAAATTGTAGAACACGAATTTTGGGAGAATAACTTCTCTATTGATAATCGAATGTAAATTACAAGAAGATAAACTCAAAAACTATAATGGACTCAGCACTTTACAAAGTGTACAATGCTAGGTTTATATAGCCTCACATAGGCGAAACCGTAGCTAACTAAATCGCACAAAATCGGGAAACTACCCTATATAATCTCATCAAATCTTTGACTAGATCTTTGCTTGCTCCTTAAGCTACGCGCTTTCCTTGCTGGGTAGTTGCTGACTTTCTCTTTCCTGCTCGGACATATTCTCTGTACCCGAGCTAGCCTGCTCGTCTGCCCCTGGCCGAGCTTGCCTTCTATTCGAACATTCTGCTCGTGTTCACCCGAACTGGGCTGAACTCTTGTCCGTCCTTGGTTCTGGTCGGTACCCGGGCTGACTCCCTCTGTGTGACGGACCAAGTCAAGCTTACACTCACATAGACACTTAACAAACTTAATTTAAAAGGAGTCGTCAACAAAAACCCATTACATATTTTTAAGTTTTGACTTTAAATTAAACACTTTTTTTTTTATTGGTGATGAAATCGTTATAAAGCATAACATGTCATTCTGTGGTACAAAAATATCGTATAAAGAAAATAAACTAAAACTATATTTATGCAATTTATAATTAGTTATTATGTTTAGTTCATTACAAGAAATTAAGTTTCGACGTTTGTCGTAAATATAACTTTACAAGAAATCCATGTTTTGTACTAGTATTATAGCTTATATAGTATTGAGAAGCAAGAGCTTCGATGGGAGGAATACGATTCCAGAGAGAGAAAAAGAATTTGATTTTATTGAATATTGAATAATGTATTACAAACAGATAAATCAGTATATATACTGATCATTACTAAATAATAATACCGTTGGAACTTTATAAGAAGCCTCATTAAAATGACTTGATAGTTCATAGTATTTTAGTTCGAAAACAACATAAAAAAAGATACAATTTAGAAACGACAAAAAAGAAGCAAAAGACAACACAACAAACAAACTTGGTAAGACGTTAGAGAAAACAATAATAAACAGATATTTTAATATATAGCAACGAAAATTTGTCACTATTAAATTTGTTGCTATAGGCTTGGATCTATAACGACGACTTTGTAATTCAATTAACGCGACGACAAATCGTCCGAAATCACCTATAACGATAGACAACTCTTAAAACAATTTTATAAAAATTCGACAGTGTTATATTACTTATATAACTTCACTTGAGAGCTATTATGTATCTTCGTTCCCAAGTTACTGATTTAATTATGAAGAAAACAAGTCCATAATTTTGTTGATTGTTTTCATCGTTGTTTTGTAAAACTATCGAGTTTTAAAGCTTTCTTTATATATAAGTCACTATATGTATATAATTATGGATCTCATAAGCTATAATGTATTGTATCAATATTATTTTGTTGACTGTTAGTATAATCTTAATCAAGCTCCGTAATAACTGGTTTGTTCATCAACTTAATTACTAGAAAAATTAAATCCAATTAAATTATAAATGTGTACAAGGAAATATTTGACGCGACACAAGTGCAAATCACTCGTTTTACATGATGATATACATTGAACGATAACGAATAAATGGTGGTCTCATATCTCGTGTATGCAACGACGTAATAATTAATGCTAACATGTATATAAAGGACAAATTTTTTAATTACTATTTATTAAATATTGTTCATGCAAATTGGAAAAATCTGTATGCCTTGTGTAAATTATTTGATCCATGCCAATTATGTACTTTGTCTAATTGACCCAAAAAAAAAGACCTTATATATAGTTGCTTTACGTCCAAAATGTGGTTAAATATAGTTAGAGATGACTTTCAGTTTGATACATAATAATTACAACTTAATACAAACTATAAAGTAGTCCCTCGCAAGTCAATTTTTTTAATCGACCATGATAATTATTTTTAGTGATTGTGTGATTTTACTCTATATTGTTGTGTGTGATGCATGATTTAAATATTAGTATATATATATATATATATATATATATATATATATAAGGAAATTGTAAGAAATACCCATTTTGTGTCAAACCTTTTAAAAAACTACCCATTGTGTGTGTAAAAAACTACCCATAATGAGTAGTTTTTTAAAAGGTTTGCACAAAATGAGTATTTCGTTAATTAACCCATATATATATATATATATTTAACATGAAAGTTATTGGTGCAAAGCTACAAGTGATAAATGTTCTGTAGTTGTAGCTGCAACGCCCTTTTAATCAATGTGACCAAACATATCTCATTTTTCACCACATGATGTGAAATTGTGAATGCATTACTCATATTTTTACTTTCTTCCTTGCCTTATATATACTATCATTTATTTAGTGCTAACATTGACGTGAATTCCATGATATGATCTTACTATGAAGCATAAGTGGAAACCTAAATAAATGTTATTGAACCTCGTCCCATCGTAACCTCGTCCTGCCGTATAATAATTATGGTTAATTATTGGAACAAAATAAATATTATTTAACCTCGTCCCGTCGAGTATGATATAATCACAATTTTGATATTTAAGTAAAAAATTGCGGCCCTTTAAAATTTGGTCGTCAGCGAGCGCCCCTCAAAACGCTTCAAAACTTCAAAATAGTTCACAATTTTTCTTCTATCTATGACCTTAATTCCGGTATAGACGAATATAATTATTAAAATTATATGTTTCATAAGCTTATTTCGTTGGTAAACATTTCTTAGAATCTTGGCAAAAGACAAATAATTTTGTCCTTGGCTCTTTGTACAAGGTGTGACCAAAAAGAGGAAAGGGTAAGATACACATGTTGAGATTTAATACGCAATCATTTCCTTTGTATCAATTCATATATTAATTTCATATGCATCATGAGAGAAAAAGGTCTTTCTACACATTTTGTCTAGCTTAAATCATGCAATCTTACGTTTCTTATGCAATCCTTTGGTCTTGCTTGTCCAACACTTATAGTTGCTTCGCTCATGTATACATTAATTTCTCAATTTCTTATGTCTTTAAAATATATTCAACATGATCACATGTACTTTTTGTTACAAACGTACTAACATATGTTCAAACCTTCTTTTTTACTTGATATGTGTCGTGGGTAAAAACCGCTTGTTCAACAGTCACGGCGTCGCATGTGGGATGTGGCAACACCGCTTTTAGCATTTTTTTCCGGGAAGCAAATTTGGGTCGTGGGCCTCTGTTAATATCGTACGTTGAATGATAAGAAATTTAGAAGAAAATGGAAGACGGAAAGTAATGCTAAGCAATTAGGAAATGCCTCTTGATTCTCTCATTCCCTCTGTCATTGTATTGATAACTGTGAAGAACACGTACAAGCTTGCATTCTTGTTTGTAAAACAATGGAAGAAAAGGGGAAGAAAAAATGTTCTTGAGATGAGTGATAATACTCTTTTAGTGAAGGACTTAGTACTTTTCTTAATTGGCTATCCTTGATTTTTATGATTGATATACTATACTATTTATAGGCGTGGATTTTGGGCCTCATAATGGGTGATGATTACAAGGTATTAACAAACCCTAATTCGGTGGTGCCCCCGAAATTTGTTTGGGTGACATGGGCGTGTACGAAATCATGCTGCTTCTGGGGAGACAACTTTACTCGAGTGAGTCGTTGTTGTCGCCTGGTCGGGATTTGTGCGAAGCGTTCCTCTTGAGTCGTATTGTGAACTAGTCTGTCTTATATTGGCATTGGATTGGGCGAGACGGCCATTAAATAGCTACGTCTGGGCTTTCATTCGACTGAGTTTGGCTTGATTCCTGCGTTCGGCCCCGGGTGGGACAATTTTCGACTAAGTCCTCCCTTGCATAAGCGAGACTTTTCCTTATCGGTCTTCTTTCCTCTTCCTTCGCCGTATTCGGGCTGAGAAGGCTTGTGTGTGGGCCTCTTAGGCTTAGGAACCAAATTCGACCCCAACAATATGTTTTTTTTAGTTTCGTGATGCAAACTATTTTTAGGATATATGTGGCAGAAGTACTTATAAAAATAGTATTTTTGGCAGGAATAATCAAGTTGTTTGTTTATCCAACATCACCATTGAACCCGTACCTACTTTATTGAACACTAAAGAAACTAACCTAGGTACATCAATTATAACAATGGATATTTTTTGTGCAATAAACACCAATGGGATTAAACCGTATCAAAACACTAGTTTTATGGGTACTTACTACTTATACCGCAAATATCTCTATATATAATTTGAACATTTTGATCATTCTAATCATAACTTCTGCGTAACCGGCATTTTATGATTAGCAAACCTTGACTTTCATTTATTTTTCTTACTCTCTTCTTCGTGTAACATTTTCGTTCATAGTAAATCTCTTCTCTTCTACCCGTGATTTTTCAATTAGGTCTATTTTCGTTGCTATTTTCTGTTCAATTTATAACAATAATTTTGTCATATATATAGTTCTCTCACTTTCCGTAAGATTTAGTTCATTTGGTATTTGGATACGTTAGTCCAAATTGTTGACTCTCCATCAATTTTCAAACATAATTTCAAAATAGAAAAAGAAAAAAAAAGTATTTTAGGGGTCACATGGAGTCTACTAAATTAATTTCAAGTATTAAAAGCCAAATTCAACACAATCTCTCGAAATCTCACATAAAAAAAAGTTTAGAAAGATGTTAATATCATCGTCATTAATGATAATAACCATAATCTTTTTTTGTTGTTGTGACGCATCCTAATTGATTGGCATTAGTACAGGGAAATGTGACCTAAATCCATGTGGAAATTAGTAATTTGTCCCTACCCACATGATTGATATATATATATATATATATATATATATATATATATATTTACACGTATATTTATTTGTTTATTTTTTCACAAATTTATAATAGCAAGGAAGCTCTGAAAGCGATATTGATTTTCCTACTGTTTCTTCTAATTGCTTACTTACAATAAAATAAAATAGGTTTTTTTTAAAAAAAAACTTGGTCCCTCGGTTAAGAAAGATGTGCGGTTAAGAAGGTCTCTTATTGGTAAATTTCTAAAGTATATATTTCATATATACTTCTTGTCCGGTCAAAACCGCCAATAATTCATTACGAAAATATATTAGGGACAATAGAGTTTTAATAATCGGTTAAATGTTTAAAAAATAAGAAAATATATGTCTTAACTTTCTTATATTCAAAATTCATTTTTAATTACACCTTAAGAATTAGGCCATTTTAATTTCTCTAACGGATTGACCATTTCTGTACCAAATCTCGACCGGGAAGGCAATTATCCTATTTCTTCGATCGAGCGGCCCTTTTCTGCACATAATTCTTAACGGATCGGCCAACCCGCAATGAATTTATTTGAAATAAAATAAAAATAAAAAAGGCAATAAAGAGAGGGTGTGTTAGCAAAGGCTTCCTTGTAGTTGAAATGTTGAAGGACGAGTCAATGCCTTAGGCCGTGATTGCCGCCTTGGAATGACACACTCCCAGTCCCACCCAAACACATCATTATTATTTTTTTAACATTTCGATAAAAAAAATATATATATACTCGATATTAAATTAATAACAAAACTTTTTTTTTTTTGAGGAAAATTAATAACAAAACTTTAACTATATTTGTATTGTTTGGTTAAGAGGTATTAGCAGTAAAAGTATTCAATCTTTGTTTAATAAAATACCAACGAGTAAACTTATTTTCAATCCATAAAAGTTCCCAAACGTTCTTTTAGTTTCTTAAGTAATATGCAACATAATTCACAAACGAAAAAATTGAGTACTCACGACGATCTTAGCATTTTTTCGATCAACATTTTAGGTTGGGATTACGGGAAAGGAAATATGATGAAAATGAGAACTTTCATTATTAGAAAAAAAAAAGGTAATTCCGCTGCCATCGTGTGATGACATTGAGAACTTTTATCACGAAAAAATAAAAACATTAAAAACTTTCGCCGTAATTATATAATGATACAATTAGAAACTTTGTTGTCATCATGTAAAATATAAATTACTTTTACCGCTATTAACTCTCTAATTAATAAATAATAATTTGTAATTCCTTGCCGCAGATTGAGCGCAAAACCATGAAATCTGTTTTCGTGACTCCGTCCGTACGCCATCCATCACTAAATACTCTTTCACCCTCCACACCCGTCTTGCTGACGTGGCCTACACATGTGGGCTCCACTTTCTACCAATTAAGCGTTTTGAATTTGATCTTTTGGACAATAAATGAATAAAAAGTAAAATAAAAAAAAATAATAATAAAAAAAAAACCTTAACTGCCCTATAATTAGCGAAATACTTTTGTATTTTTCGTTAGGACCAAAAATCAATCTAAGAAGAGATTTGCCAAATTATAGGTCCTAATTTAGGCTAAATACTCAACATTATATGTGATAGTCGATGTACTTCGATAATGTCCAAATCATTTTAATTAAGATGGTATATTAATATTATAGAATATAAGATATTATTTAATACCGAATAAATTTAATTAAGATGGTATATTATAGGATATAAGATATTATTTAATATCGGATAATTTTAATTAAGAAGATATGTTATACGACATATAGATGTGCTTTTTATTATATATTATTATAACATTACAAAAACACATGATTGAATTGAGGTAAATTAATTTAATTAATTATACCCAATAATTTACAAATTAAAATGTCATATGATTACAACCCTAGTCAATACAACACATATTCATGTCGTACTCGCTAAAGGATCAACGCATCTCCGATCGTATAGTGTGGATTCTGATAGAGAGCTTCTCCGTCAAACGCGCTAGAAATGATGGCCCAAAACAGGCTCCTACCTGAAACATGATTTATTTAGAATCATTTAGCCTGTAATTAGTATAAGTTCCCTTATTATTTCCCAAAATAAAAGATTATCCTATTCCTATGGCCTGCACGTGCTACGGGAGAGGTCAGTTAAAATATGAGTCGGTTATGGACGTTACGTTTTTATATATATATATATATATATATATATATATATATATATATATATAGAGAGAGAGAGAGAGAGAGAGAAGTGATGAGTGTGAGAGGGTTGTTTGGTTGTTCGGTTAAAAGTGAACCTACCAAGGTGAAAAGAAAGAAAAAAACATGATTACCATCTTGGTCCCTTAATTTCTTTTAATTACCATTTCGGCTCGTAATTTGGTCTCTCAATTTAATGATAATGATCTATATTTTCACTTGTTAATAATGGTGACGACACGGTAATTTCGGGTTTTTTTTCCTTTTGAAAATTAGAATTTCGATTTTCAAAGATATACCGTATCCACCATATCTTTTATTTTTTATAACATTTAATTAATCAAAATCCACCATAAATTGTAGATTGTGTTTCCTTTTTCTTTCCGAATTAAAAAAAAAAAAAAAACGAGATTCTATATTAAATTAAAAATTGATTTTTTAAGTCATTTATTGTAAAGGGGGGAAAGCAAGATAACTGTAAACGGCGTTAGGTTAAGTTAGACCGGTAGCGAAGGATCAAAGTGGGAGTGGTAGGGACATTTCCGTAAATTCACAATGTTTATTACAGTGTCTGGAAATGAGTCTATAAAAGGAGCCTGCACTGAGAGTAATTGAGCTTCATTCTCCGACTCCGCTTTCTCTCTCTACCACTTCGCATTTGTGACTCAACAACACAACACAGAAGAAGAAGAGCTAGAGAGAGAAACCTCACCACGCACGGCAACAATGGCGGTCTCGAGGGAATCACCCTGGCTTCGTGTCTTCGCGGCCGCTCTCGTCTCGCTCTGCTTCGTCGGCGCTCTCGCCAGACCTCACTTCGACTCCTCCCCAAGGTCAGCTTCTTGGTTCTTGGTTTTCTTTGCAATGTCTGAGAATTCAACCACATTGGCGTCCAATTCGTTCAATTCCGCGTCTGATGAGCTTCTTTCTTCTCTGTCGTTCAGCAACGTGGAAACAGAGAAGCTTCAGAGCTTGACCAACTCAACAATGGCGGACAGGTCAGTACCTAACAAAACCTCCGAACATTAATTCCATTTTACTTCAAACAACGATCTCAACCGTCCGTGTCGAGACACGTGCCTTTGGAGCCGTCCGATCAGAATCCCAGCCGTCAAGATCGGGATCGTTAGATCTGCGTCGTTTATTCCGTTGCGGTCGTTTCCCTTGGGATTCCTCGTCGGGGGCATAACCGTCATTCCACCCTCTCCCTCTAGAAACAGACTTTCTGATTTAACGGTTTTACTGACAGCGACTGCTTTTAGTTGCGCTACGGCCTCGAGCACTGTAACACGTTCACTTGTCCACGTGTCCCGCTCCAATTCGTCTATTCCCTCTGAACCCAACAGGGGTCAAATTGGTCATTATATTTACTATTAAAAATTAATTCAATACTTAATTAATTGTTTTGGCAGGGAAGGGAATGAACATGCAGTGGCTGATCCAGAGGAAGTTGTTTCTGTGGTTGAAATGTGGGTCCATTTTCTCTCTCTCTCTTATTTTAATTTTAATTTTTTTAGTATATAGTTTCGTTACAAATTATTATATTGTCACTCCATTTTAATTTCCTTCAATTGGGTAGATTGCATTGCATGCGTGTCACGTAGGTAATAATTAGTATAATAATCATTCAAAACATGTACTAATTAAATGGACAAACTTTCTAGGGTGTTACTTTTTTGCCACGATTATAACATAATGTTCCAAAATGGTCCAATCGAATTGCCATAAGTGATTAAGAGAATTAGATGCGTGTTTAGCGGATATAAATAAGTCACTTTTTCCCAACCATTTTAGTAGCTAATTTGGTGCGGAACTTATGCCAGAAATATGTGTGATTTAAGACCATTATATAATAATAATAATAATATCTTGTCTGTCTCAGGACATCATTATCTTCTTCTTTCACATTTCTGTGAATAAAAGTATTTCCGATAATGAAAGATCTTCTGGGAATTTCTTTTTTCCTCATGTGGTGGTAACGTGCAATAAAAAAGATAAAAGAAATCGTTGACCGTAACTTTTTTACCCTAGAGAACATGTTACTAATTTTTTGTGAAAGGTTCTTTCATTTTTTTTTATTATAAAACATTATTGTAAATTTGTACATGCCAATTTTATTTTATTATATATATATATATATATTTATCACAAATGTAGGCAGACAATTTCTTAAAGATATGAATAATGCACGTCAAAATCAGAGTTTAACGGATTTATATCCGTTAGGATGCAATGACAGAAATGTCCTCACTCACAAATGGACAAAGCTCGAAATGTGAAAATGACATTAACACTGTCTGGAAGGAGACAAAGACAATAATAAACAGAATTACACCACCGACACACACTTCCTAGGAAATTTACACTCTTGTTTTTATTCAGTCATTTTTTTCTAATTTTAGAATTTATTTACTTATTTATATATATATATATATAAAAATATAGATATATATATACTATACATTGTGTTAATACATTAGTATTAATTTAAATCACTGTTCTAAACTTTTAGTCAAACTAAGAGAATAAATGTTTTAGTAATATTCAAACTCCCATGAACACATATAACTCTTCTTAATTATCTGATAATCCCTTAATTAAACATGTTCCGATTCCGCCTCCCAGGGAAACCCGCAACAGCACGGAGCGGCGTAAGCTGGGATACTTCTCGTGCGCGACGGGGAACCCGATCGACGACTGCTGGAGATGTGACCCGAACTGGCAGAAGAACCGGAAGCGCCTCGCCGACTGCGGCATTGGCTTCGGACGCAACGCCATTGGCGGCCGCGACGGGCGCTTCTACGTTGTTACTGACCCGAAGGACGATGATCCCGTGAACCCCCGGCCCGGGACGCTCAGGCACGCAGTGATCCAGGAGGAGCCGCTGTGGATCGTGTTCAAGCGCGACATGGTGATCCAGCTGAAGCAGGAGCTGATCATGAACAGCTTCAAGACCATCGACGGCCGTGGCGTGAACGTCCACATCGCCAACGGCGCGTGCATCACCGTGCAGTTCGTGACGAACGTCATCATCCACGGGCTGCACATCCACGACTGCCGCCCCACCGGCAACGCCATGGTGCGGAGCTCGCCCTCGCACTTCGGGTGGCGCACGATGTCGGACGGCGACGCTGTCTCGATATTCGGGTCGAGCCACGTGTGGGTGGACCACAACTCGCTCTCAAACTGCGCCGACGGGCTGGTCGACGCCGTCATGGGGTCCACGGCCATTACCATCTCCAACAACCACTTCACCCACCACAACGAGGTACCTTTGCTTCGGTACCCCTCAAAATTGTCCCAATTTTATTATAAAAACAATTAAGAAGAAAGCGGGACCTGAAACCGATATTTTCAATCGGATCTCGGTTTCCCCGATATTTTCAAGATAAATTATTGGTGTTTGAGCCGGTATTCGGTACCGGTCCGGTTTTTAAAATAATTTAATTTTGACTTGGCAAAAATGAACAGGTGATGTTGCTGGGTCACAGTGATTCCTACACTCGAGACAAGATGATGCAAGTCACCATTGCTTACAACCATTTCGGAGAGGGTCTCATCCAGAGAATGCCAAGGTACTAAAATGCCCCTGACATTTTACCATATCAACCCTACACACAAGTCAACGTCCTCGTCCTCAACAAAGTCAAACGTGCGTGAAATTACAGGTGTCGACACGGGTATTTCCACGTGGTGAACAACGATTACACCCACTGGGAAATGTACGCCATTGGCGGGAGCGCCGACCCCACCATTAACAGCCAGGGCAACCGATACGCCGCTCCCAACAACCGCAATGCAAAGGAGGTAAAAAAATTACCGCTAATGCCCATCTAACGGTCTAGATTAACCGAACATTGTTTCTTATTTATTTTTCTTTCTATTTACTTAGGTGACGAAAAGGGTTGACACGTCATCGGGCGTGTGGAAACACTGGAACTGGCGGTCGGAGGGAGACTTGTTGCAGAACGGCGCCTACTTCACACCCTCGGGCGCTGGAGCGTCAGGCAGCTACGCGCGGGCCTCTAGCTTGGGCGCCAAGTCATCATCCATGGTCGGAACCATCACCTCCAATGCCGGCGCCCTTGGCTGCCGCAGAGGCCACCAGTGCTAGTACAATTACCCTTTTACCCCTCTTAGCTTTTCAACAGTTTTTTCATACAGCATTACCCAATTATTCCCTTTTGTGTGACCCGTCTCTGTATCTTTCTTTCTTGTTCACTTTCCACCCTATATTTTGACAAGTGTACATTATTATTATGTAACACATTGTCATTATCACCTAAACCCCCATTTTCCCAACCTCGGCTTGCTTCAATTGAAAAATACAATCCCATTTTAGGAGCGAGCACAGAAGCGTTGTTCAATTCCCTTTTTACCCTTTTCTCTTCTTTTTTTTTCTCCACCATTATTACCATTTGTGTTGATCTATATAGGATTTGAATGATTTTGTGTTTTTGTTTTTTTTTTTGTTGGGACTGCTTTGAATTTGTCAAGTCATACAAACAATATAGTATAAATTTATGTAAGACTCTGTTAAAGACGATGCATAGCATTAGCAAGTGATGCTTTTTAGACTTTATTTCCTTGGCAATGGAAGTGATTTTTTGTTACTTATTTTTATTTATATTATTATTTATTATGTGAATGATTATTATTGGTAGTTGGTGAATGGTTAATTCTGTCATGTGCATTCCTACCAAAGCACATGCTACTTTTTAACAAGCATTACATTTTTTAACCTTTAATTATCTCACCAAACGTGGTGGTGATCTTGCTTTAATCTTAAATGATGATCAACTTCTTCATTGACTTATGCTTCATTTTCAAACTATTTCATCCCAAATGTACAATGTGTGGGTTTATGATTCAAATATTTGAATTCCCTAATATTTAGTTACAAGGATGAAATTTGAGAGAGATTATACCACACTTGATAAGCTATTTGAGACATGGGAAGAGAGAAAAGAAGATGAGCAACAAAGGAGCAGAGTGTAGTCCAAATGTCAAGCAAGACAGAACACACAAAGTGCATTTGATGGATGAACAGTTGGAAATTACCCCCACAGCACACACCTAACTTTGTATCTATAAATCAAACAAAAATAATGAAAAGAATTGTTCAAAAAGAAAATCATGAAAATAAATTTTTTTACGTGAAAACTTAACTTGAGGGAATCTAAAAAGTAGAGATAATAAAAAAGACAGAACGAGAGAGGGTTAAATCGCACGTGCAAGTAAATCGGATACACATAGCAATTGGCGCTATGGATTTTGAGTTTATGGGGGGTAGTAGGATCTGCGTCAATTGGATCAAAATGTCTTAATCTCTCCAATTCCACCATAGAGCGAGCGAGAGTGCGGCGGCAAAACTATGAAAGTCTAAATACTCGCAATTGGATACACATTGTTGCGTCAATTGGATCAAAAGGTCTTAATCTCTCCAATTCCACCATAGAGCGAGCCAAAACTATGAAAGTGTAAATACTCGCAATCGGATACACATAGTTGCGTCAGTTGGATCAAAAGGTCTTATTAATCTCTCCAATTCCACCATAGAGCGAGCAAGAGTGCGGCGACAAAACTATGAAAGTGTAAATACCCACAATCAGATACACATAGTTGCGTCAATTGGATCAAAAGGTCATAATCTCTCCAATTCCACCATAGAGCGAGCGAGAGTTCGGCGGCAGAACTATAAAAGTGTAAATTGTATTCACGCATGATAATTAAAGCCTCAATCCTATATGTATAATTTGATTGATCAAACAAAGGTCTCAATCCCTCCACTTTCACTATAAAACACTCAAAGAAATCCATATAGCTTAATACAACATTACAACTCTTAAAAAATGATCGGACCGTGAATACAAATTCACATGACAAACGAAATCTAGTTGGGAGTGAAGTAAATGGCTACCAAACACAAAGATGGATAGAGTTGAACCACCACAGGCCATGGGGCTCCTATTTCAACATTGTCAGAAGAAGAAGAACACTGTAAATAAAATAAAAACAAATAAATAAATAAATAAAATGGGCTTTTGGGCATGCATGTGAGAAAGGGTCCCATTTGGGAAGGGCATGTGAGGAGTTGATTGGCATGAAGAGAGTGGGACCATTGGGCCAACTTGCACATGCATTCTTCTTAAGTCTTAGAGTCGATGGTTGAGAGATTTTATTCACATTTTTGGTGTTAAATCCATTCACAAACTAGAAGTGACTAGTGATGGAAATGTGTGTTTAAGAGATCACTAGACATACAAGTTTCGAATTGCTTTCATCAACCTAGTTTTAGCTGGCATGGATATTATTTGTGTCGGCTATCAAGGTTTTCTTGGTTGGATAATTGGACAATCAAGTCTCGGTTCGGTTTTCATAAATATCGATACCAAAATTTGTATTTTCTTTTTATATTGACTCAAAATTAAAAATAGATTGTATGAGCTTAGAAGTAGATTTTAATATTTGGCTTTGACCGCATTTTTGTGAGGCCGAAAATTTGTTGAAAGATTATCTAAATTTAGATGGCTACTAAAATGTTAAATAAATTCAATCGAAAAAACTAAAACCAAATCAAGAGTGTTGGTTTTAACTGTAGTTACCATTCTAATAAAATACAAGAAAAAAATAATCTTTTCTATAAATAAATTAAAAATTTTGTTGTGAACTTTTTCTTTTTTCTTTTGCTTAAGAAGTAAGGTTTGAAAAGTAGTAAAGTGATATATCATTTTCCATTTTGGGAATAATAATAATAATAATAATAATAATAATAATAATAATAATATCAAAGATGTAGTTTTGGTGTTGACATGTTCATTTTTACTATGGTTAAAGCGTGAAATAGGAGTAAACGGCCATAAAAACTTGTCGTTTACACTTTTTATTGATATCGTTTTATAATATACACATTTTCACAATAAAAATTTCAGGTCGTTTATCGTTCAATAATATTAGCTTTCATGTTTATTTAAACTATCTAAATGATTACATGTCACTAAAAGCGCATCATATGTATAATGTAACAATCACACCACTCGTCAAAGTAAAACGATGTCGTTAATGATGAAAACCAACAGCAACGAACAAAAACTTGTTATTCTTTTATAAAATAAGACAAGGTATTTTATTTTTATTTTATTATGTACCGTTTTGTTGTCGTTTGGTAAAAAAACAAAGTACTTTTGTCTTTAAAATTCAGACATGTGATTCAACTTTTGGCAAGAGCGAGCGATGATAAATTAAGTTACTTATTTGATAATTGAATCCAGTTATTCCCACAAAAACAATTACTTTACTTATCAATAATAAAAAATAAAAAAAACTTATACGATTAAATCATACAGGGTTTAGGGTTTACGACATTGAAGAAAAATAATAAATTTAATGAAAATATCTTTAAATATATAAATTATTGGATACAAATTTTGTTATTTTTCAACGCGTAGCAGGAAATATTAATAGCTCACCTCACACGTCACACCTATTATCTATCATTTATTTATTTATTTTTTATATTTTTCACATCTCAATGGTTGTGAAAGAAATATCTATAGGTCACAGCTCATATGGTCGAAAATTTGTATTGAATACAAAGAGAATTATTTGCAGCTTTGTCAACACGTTTTGTCGAGCCAATGCATGCATGAACTATCATTATTATTGCACCCAAAATCATAAAACTATAATATATATAATTTTGCAAAACGACGCCAAAATCATCCCTAAAAGAAAGAGATATCAGCCACGCTGGTGACTGAACCCACTGCTGCGTATGCAAGTTTCTAAAACCCGCAAAATAAGAGTATGCGCGATAAAATATCGACCCACTCAGTTGTCGTTTATGAAAATCCTCCGACGTACCGCACGTAACCCGCATTACCCATAAAAACTCAAAATAAACTAAAAAAAAAAAGAGTATAAAAACCTCAATAAGCTAGATTTATTAATAAATAACTAATATTCTAAATACAAATGTTTTACGAAAATTCCATCCCCGTAAATAGTCGGATAAACACGTTAACGCAGTGGCGGAGCCAGGATTTCGATCCAGGTGGTGCCTAATAATTTTTGTTTTATAAAAAAAAATTATTAGGAAAACAAGTAACAACAATCGCAACAAGTAACAATAATTAATAATAACATTGTAATATATATATATATATATATATAGACAAATAGATATGATTTACCCTAGTATATATAAAAAAAGATGCCGCGTTTTGATTTTTGAAAGTATTGCTTTGTAAATTTATCGTAGGTAGAAGTATAAATATCCAAGCAACTATAATACATTTTTAAACCCAAAATAAAAAATTTAATTTATCTATATTTTCATGTATAGTAATGTAATCAGCGAGTATAAGAATGTATCCATATCTTTAGTCGTTGAAAAGAAATATATAAAATGAAAAGCTTAAAACTAAGAAAGAAAAAAAAAATTATGACTAATCCAAGAGTCGAACTCAACTCCTATATCATAAGAAGAGAGACTTGGCAAAATCACTTTAGCCAATTGGGTTGAATGCTCTACCATGTCGTATATTGATCCATTAAATATTATAATGATATTTAAAGATTTTTTTTTTTAACTCAAAACACTGTTATTTTAATATTTTTCACGTCATTTTCAGGTGGTGCCCGGGCGTACACTAAGCTCTACGTAGCTCCGCCCCTGCGTTAACGTGTATTTTATATGTAGAGAACCAAGATTCTAAATGCCGATGTCGACGATGTTTCGCTCCTTCCATTTTACGGGTGTGCCGCATGCCGACGGAAATATCGACGGGAAAGTTGGAAAAAAAAAGTATGTTGCATGCCACATAAATTTCACGGGATGCCGCATGTCGACGGAAAATTCGAAAAATAGTTTTGAGTATTACAACATTTTTTTTATTATATAGTTTAAACTTTAAAATTACTTATTTATCACCATAAGACATAAAAAAAAATCACACTAATAATAAGATATGATTTATAGTTATATTTATATAAAAATAAGAGGTATACTTGTACTTTTTAGAAAATATAAATATAGTGTTACAATTAAAATAAGACATCATTTTAATAGATTATAGTTGTTCACGGGTTTGCGGCACGACATGCCGCAGCTCTCAAAAAACGGGCATGCCGAAGGCATACAGAAAGCATGTCCGGGAATTTAAAACCATGTAGAGAACATGTATTTCTCATTCAAAATTCTACAAAAATTCCATCGATATACTCGTATCATCTTCGGTATACTCGTAAAATGAACTTGCAAGCGGTTTATGATAATTGATTTTTAAAAATTATATATACATATATAGGCAGTAACAACGCCAATATTTACACTTGAGTGGTGAAACCATATACAAATCTTGAGGCGGATAAATCTTGGGGCCGTAATTAAAGTACAAATCTTAGAGCGGATAAATCCCGAGGCAGAATCAGGAGCAATTAATTTTTATGTGATTCCGCTGTACCAATTATCGGATACGGAATTGGGGGGAGAAAAAATCTATGATTTGCATTGTGTTATTTGTCTATATAGTGTTAAATTATATAGTCGACAATTAATTCTATTGATAGTTATATACATTGTTAGAAAACAAAGAAAAACATGTTTTTAAATGGGTCCTTTTAAAAACATGTTTAAATTGAGATTTGAAAATCATTATTCACAAATTCTTAATCTACACAACACGTAAATTATTTGGCACAAAGTAATTTTTATGTTCATTCAATTGCAAAATTTGACTAGTAAACTTTGATTTAATATTATTCTCATTTGGATGTTAGCAGGTCAAATATTATACAGTTCATAATTCCAACTTCTATTTTAAACAGCTAAAATTGAGTACATAAATACACAACAAAGCATAACATGAACATGAAGTTCTATTTTTTTTTTTTCAGAAGATTAAAAAATAAACCCTCAAGCAAACTTGGGAAGTTTTCAACATTTTGATTTTACTGTAATACATGATTCACCATTGCATTGATAAAATAATCTCTTGTGTTCATAAGCCTGAGAGTGACGACTTCCGAGAACGAGAGCATGGCGCCATTAAACGGAAAAAGGGTCAAATGGTCGAATTGCTTGAGCAACATACCAGTCAGGTGGATGCGTATTTGGCTTCTGCAAAATGGGATTTGACTAATTCGAGAGCCCTTGAGCGATGTGAAATGCTGTTCTTTACCTCCTTCGCCATCTCAGCGTAGCTGCAACCGAAGAAGAAACGAAAACAGTGTAACCTTGTTTGGAACTTAAAACAAGCGAGGGAAAGTAAATAATAGTTGAAAATTTGAAAGAAATAAGAGGAAATCAAGATTTTATTTTCTATGATATGGAAAAAAAATTCCATTAACTTATAACTTCTCTAATATTTCTAGAAACATGACATTTCTAATGACACAAAACGATTCTTATCAGCACCCGACACGGTATCGATTTCAAGTCATAGTTCGTTTCTAAGAACTGCAACAATTTTTCTTTTCTCTGCTTTTCCTCAAAAAATTAAACAGCATAAGAAGTGAACGGACTCACGTTTGCTCGAATCCGTCTGGCTGAAAAACCGGATCCCATCCAAAATCAGGAGGCCCCCTCGCCGGAACGATCTTACCCTAAAAAAATTTGTTGTCACATACTGATATTAGTGACTTAACGTTATTGCTTTGGGCTTTGAGAATGAACATTGATATAAACACTGGATATAGATAATACTATGGTTTATATTTCAACATTTATTGCTTTTGCTACAATGTAATACACTCGGTTGCAAAACCGGTAGATAAAGGAAGCTCTAAGAGCAAGTTCAAAGATACCGTATCGTTTCGCATGGATGATTTTAACTTTTAACCATTATAAACATTTAAAGCAATCGTAAATAAAAGGCGTCAACATGGAACAGAGGTCACATACTCACGGTAATTAAATTAAAGCCTTTCTTAAACTCTATAATCTTTGTGATGCATAAATCCTATAAAGAACGGATGGTACGCCACAGCCACATAGAAACCAGTTGTAAAGTACATACCGGTGTTTTCCCCAAAAATGTTATTGGTTCGGTGTTCGGCCCGAGAGCAAAAGAAAAGACACACAGAGCATAAGCGGATTTATCCTCGTACGCCATCAACATGTTGTTGAGACCTAAACATAAGAAGCAGGAAGATGGATAAAGAAAATATGAAAGGGTATACACAGAAGGATAAAATGGTAAAGATACAACCTTCATGGCCAATCTTCTCCAAGAACCACTTGCTGCATCACAATACCAGAAAATTAGTACGCAATGTAAAAAGCCCACAAATATTTTTGGTATAGAAGCACAACATAGTCAATTGCGGATTTCATAAACAACGGAACCAAAAAAAACCGTTGTCCAACATTTCTATACTAAAACAACCACGCATCCCGCTGCAAAATAGGCAATCAAGTAAAATATGGATGTATACACATAAGAAATTTGTGTGTAATTATGGAAAAGTTGAGCTCATACATTATGTGAATGCAAAACACCATAGATGAAACGTAGGTAAATGCTAATACGGTTTCGACCACATATTTACCCTTGGATCAATTTTTTTTTTTTTACAAATTTCACACAACAATCTACAAGCTTACAGCATAACACAGTCACCATGATAATACTGTTTTAATCCCTTGTTGTTTGTGCAGACAAACCAAAGATAATAGTGAATAACTTGAGCAAATATTCTTCAATACACCTATAACTTGAAGAATAATATCATTGTGTTTCTACTTCCAATACGCATGGCAGATTCCAAATGGATGAAAAACACGACTGAACTGGTCCTAGTTACTCTTCGGAACGGAGTGGAAGAACGGAAGAGATACCCGAACTAGGATAAGGATCAAGTGACTTCAAATAATTAAACGGGGAGCCGTATAAGGTGAAGCTCTCATGTACGGTTCTGTAAAGTGGCCGTAAGGGTCAACTTTCCACTATCAACCGGTAAGCATTGACTTCTGGGATCACCAAATTCAATGTTCAGACATAAAGCTTCACCTTCAATGATTCAAACTCACATGTATGGACCTGCATAAGTTGCATACATTCATCAACATCATATATATATATATATATATATATATATATAGAGAGAGAGAGAGAGAGATACCAGGGAGACCCTTGAGGGCATTGAAGCAGAGGCAAGTGTCCTCAACAAGAACAGGTCCATTCACCTTCAATTTAGCAGCAATTTCAGGCAGTTACTTCAACACACTCCAAACCCTAGAAAAGAGGAATTCACAGACAGAGAGAGAGAGAGAGAGGAAGAGCTTCGAAACCTGAACGGCAGCCAAACGAGCCTTCTCCTTCGAGATATCTTCAGGCTCGCCCTGCAACTCCGGCACTGAATCCAAACCAATCAGAACAAAACCGAATCGAATTCACAATCTTCCGAATCAAAACGGAAGAGAAAACCAGATGATCGGAGTAGGGTTTACGATCGAGCTTGAGGGACTGGAATGGAACTGAAGTGCCCAAAATGGCACGGACTTCTTCGAGCTTCTTGGCGTTGCCGGTAACGAACGTGACCGGCCTTGACAGCAGCAAGCCTCCGCCTCCGCCGCCGCAGCATCTCAGAGCCGCCATTTTCCTCGCTTCCTTGATGATGATGAGCTCTGCGTCCATGGTTTTGATCACGACAAGAACATGTCGTTTCTTATTCAAATTTGTCGTTTTTCTCATTTATCGTCGTTTGGGTATCAGCTGACATCTACCATGAATGTAAAAATTTGGAATTGTCGTTTTCTCATTTCTTGTCGTTTTTAATATGTTAAGGGGAGGCGATTTTACTATATATAAGAGGATATTTACCGCATAAATACTCAATATAACAATGTCGGATAAATACTTAATATAACAATGAGTGCGACGCCGTACTCTCGTTCAGTGTCTCGTTAAAGTCTGTTACACGAGGGAATGTGTACATGTGGGATTAATCTCTAAAAATATCAATTATTCAATATTGTTTTACTAAATTTGACATACGTGTAGCTGAACATATGTTATATTATTTATGGGGACGAAATTGGACCTCGACATTGTGATATTTGAATATTGTTGCTGCTAGAAAAGAGATTGAAAATATGGCGGGATACTTAGTATAATATTTGGTTCTTGGCTATAAATATCCCTGTAAAGACACTAAATTAAATGAAGTAGGGGGAAGGGAACAATATTTTGAGATATTTTCTACAAACCTCGTTTTTTTGGATTTTGTCAAATTAGGCACGTGTATAAAATCGGTTTAGTTTGTTACTAGTAACTAACGGGTACCGAGACCGGAGAAAAATAAATATATGTATCGGTTTTTGAATCTTTGATTAGTAGAAATTCATTTTTTTCTAACGGGTTAAGCGAGACTTAGGTTTTTCAAACCGGTGTATATTGAATTCTGATTTTTCTTCTTGAAAATATATATCTTTTTAAGTTAGAAACCAGTAACCGTGATCAAGTATTACCATAAAATTGAGGCTTAAATTTAGCACAAAAAAAAAAAAAACCTGGAGAAAATCTTTACGGATTTTCACCTCTTAATTATATTTCCATCTTGTATATGCCATTATGCCTAAAGAGCGGAAAAAGTATTAATAATTTGACCAAATGAATGTATGAATATACCAGGCCCATGAACACAAAATTGACAAAGCCCAAAAATACATTTGAACATGATATAAGAAACTCAAAATTACATATTGATATCTTATTTCAGTTTTCAACATGATATGCGTTGACTTGTTTGCTTGTTTTATTTTGTATCAGAGTTAAATATGTTTAATGTTGAATGGTATTTTATGCACGTATTTTATACTCGGTCTATGTCTTAATTGCTATATTTAATTGCCAATTTAAGCTCAATTCTATATAATTTAATGTAACATCGAAGTGTAGCATGTATTTATAAATAATTTTATCGATTTTTTTTAATGGTAAAGTGCATTTATTCAGAGAAGACCTCATCACGTACCAATAATTTTATGTATTTATATAATATATATATATGCCGAATTTTATTATTGGATATCATATATGTAGTGTATTTATGGTGGACGTGTGTAATATGTATTGCTTTAAATACACATGATTCTAGTCATGATAGTCGTTTTCAATGTTTTTTTTTTATTATATATAAATTAAAACAAAGTGCATGATTCAAGGGAGACTTTAACAAGTTGTAGAGATTGCATGGTATTTTTCAACATTAAATGTTCATTTGATTGGTATTGCACTATAATTCTTACATTTTGACTCAAATAATCAAATCAATACCAAATTATTGATCTACTTTGGTCTATGTATCGTTTAATTTGGTCACTAGTTGGTATTCCACTTTACTTATTTCATACATATTTTTGCCATAATTATTTCCATTAAATAAATATAAATAAATAAATAAATAGCATGATTGAGATGACAAAAGCACTTTATTATATGTTTACAACACTCTTGTTTTATTGGGAGCATTTGACTCACTTTATGAGCTTATAAGATGCATTCAATTATCATTTATCAACCAAACAATTGGAAATTGCCATGCACGAGCTTCCTCAATAAGAAGCTCTTGAAAAAAAAAATCAAATTAATAAATAAAAGTTGGTCGAATGCAATGGTATAGACTATAGACTATTTAAACGTTCGAGAACAATACCAAAATTTGTAAAGGTGTTCGTCTAGGACGGGCACGTCTAACTCAAAAAAACGAAGGCGCGGCCAACTTACGCCTATCCAAACCCGGTGTATGGGTGCAACAAGGGGCAATCGTCCCCGTCCCTTCTCCTAAAGCTCGAAAAAATTCAAAATTTTATCTTGAATTTTTAATTTTTTAAATTTATCCTCTATAGTATATGCTCCGACAAAAATATTCTTAATTATAATAATTTGTATCCTTACAATTTATAACAAGACTCTTATATTGTATCAGTCCATAATTTTTTGGGAACCATTCATCAAGGCCGGCCATTAATTAATTTTTTGGACGAATGTCAATTGACTCCACCATAAAAAAGAGAAATTGTAAATATAAACTTTATCGACAAAAGAAAAGTTCGATGATATACTATATCTTAATAAACAAAAAAGATTAAAATAATTTAAACAAGCTTAATTTTTCTTTTAAAATTCTAAAAATTATTGAACCGAGTCCGCCATCTATTCAATATTTTATTTATCAAATAAAATTAAAAAAATTGGACGAGATTGTCGATGTGGAGGAGAAGGCCGGCACATGCCATTCGGGATCCGGGTGGCTGCCCGCAACGACATGGGTCGCGGGCTCAAGCCGGGACAAATGAATATTTATAAGCCTTAATTAAATTGAGATAGTGGATAAGTTAGAGGAGTGAAGAAAAAAAAAGAGTGAGCACAAAAGGCAGTACTACAAGTTTGAAGTGGTGACAAAGCAAGAAACGTGTGTAGATTCCAACTTGCGAGCTTTCCCATGTCACGACCCTGAATTTTGGGGCAGTTTTGCAGCTGCGCCGATTACTTTTATTTATTATTTATTTATTAATAAACCATAAAAAGGTCCTTCAAAAAACAATTATATTCTTCCTTACCTTATATGGGAATACTAAAACAATTAGGATAAAAAGTACTGCCTCATTAAATTAATATGTTTAAATTGTGAAAGAGGGTTTGGTTTGTTGAAAGGCAAAATATTTAATTTTAATTTACTAAAAAGATTCCTAATGTCCACGTGATATGGCCTCAAAATCAGGGATGTGCCCTTTTTTTTTTTTTTGCCACTCAAACTAATTGTCTTTCCAAAAATTGTATTAAATTTATTTTCTTAGTCTATAGTTTGTGTCACATATTTTGGTGCTTATTTTGGAATTTTCTCTATCTATTTTCACTGCCTTTTTCCTTTTCCATCTTTTGATGATTGTGTGGAATGCCAAGATTTGATTCACTAGTTAAAGCCACATACTACATGATTGTCACCCTTTTGCTTACTATTATTACCATCATACTAATGTAATTCCTTGAAAACGACACAATTTTAAGGGTTTTTTTTTTTTTTTTTTGACTTGTCAAAGAATACCTTGTAGGGGAAGAAAATAATTTGCAATTTCATAGTCATATACTCATATCTAGTGCTCTCCAACTTGTCGTGGGCCCGCGAAACACCTCATTGCGGGTTGGGCTGCCTGTGCCCGTATTTAAATGGTGAAAATAATATTCGGAAGCTGATTTTTTGAACTCGTAACTCTACTGTTGAATTTAAAACTCGTATCCGAATTCAAAATCAGATTTCAAATCTGGTTAATCGAATCCATATTAAATCCATATACAACTTTTGGGTTTCAGTTTTTAAACACTGAGTACTCATAAATTGATTTAGAATCCGAATTTTATGAGTAAAATAGTTATTTTTAACTTCATTTATTATTTTAAGCGTTTCCTTCCTACATAAACTTTAAAAAATTAAAAAAATTATTTATTTTCACTATTTCTTTTACCAGGATGCTAGGATTGAAACATTTTTAATTTGTTTACTCTTTAGATTTGAGTTTCTAACTACCCTGATATCCGAGTAACTGAATTTTAAAACTCGTATTTTAATTTTTCAAAACTCAGATTTCAAATTCAGGTTCTAAATATCACAAAAGAAAGAACAAAATCAGGTGTGCGAACCGGTTTGGCTCTTACTTAGACGGGAACTATACTTTATTATATTTATTTTTATGCTTGGTAGTATATGAGTAAAATAAATAAGTTCTATTTTGTCATTAGTTATCTTCATTAACTTAGGTTATATTGCTTGAGCAGAGATATCAAAGTTGTTTTTAACTTTTACTACATATGTATCTTTTTAAGTTGTAAAATTGTAAGTTATAAGATTTAAAGACTAAAATAAGTCAACTTTATTTCCCTATTAGCATTTTTATTATTATTATTTCATCTCTTCCTCCACCTTCAAGTTAGGAATCCATTTTTTTTAAACTTGATTAAAATTTAAACCAACTTGAGGTTAGCAAAAATGAAGCTCATTCTTTTCTACATATTATTTTGTTATTGTCTATTGCTATTTATATTTATACATTTTGGTGCTAAAATGTGTTTTGATCAAGGGTTTGACAATCCCAAAATTAGACACATATATATTTCGATTCTTGCAATCCATTATATATAGGATCAAACAACGATTTCTATTTGACATTAAATAGGGTAAGTTGTGTTTATTAAGAGCCAAATTTGTTTGATAACCGATATATATACATATATATATATATATATATATAGGGTAAACTGCGGCTAATGTACCCAATGTTTGATTTTCTGCGGATTATGTACACAATGTTTATTTTCGGCGGCTAATGTACCCAATGTTTGATCCGTTAGATATTTTCGTGTTTTCCGTCAGTTGACCGTTAGAGATGATTCCTCCTCTATAGGTACACTTTTCGTATTTTTGACATAACTCACTCATATTTTGTCCAAATTTTATGCACGACATATGGTTGGAAAGATAAGAGATAGATCTACAACTTTGGAATTTTAAGTTTTGTAAAAATAGGTTTTGAAAAATATGAAATTTTAATTACAATGTAAAACTGGACATTAGTTTAATCCAAAATATTTGTTTAGAGCAAATTTTAATATACTTAATGACTTTTTATGATGAAACGTAAAACTAAAAAGTTGTAGATAAATGTTTTATCTTTCCAATGGGTGTTTATTTATAAATTTTGGACAAAAATGAGTGAGTTATGCCAAAAATAGGAAAGATTATTTTACATCACATCTTTCATATTTTTGGCATAACTCACACATTTTTTGTCACAAATTTATAAATAAACACCCGTTAGAAAGATAAAAAACTTATCTATAACTTTTTAGTTTTACGTTTCATCATAAAAAGTCATTAGGTATATTAAAATTTTCTCGAAGCAAATATTTTGAATTAAACTAATCTCCAATTTTATATTGTATTTGAAATTTCGTATTTTTCTAAAACTTATTTTACAAAACTTAAAACACCAAAGTTGTAGATCTATCTCTTGTCTTTCCAACCATATGTCGTGCATAAAATTTGGACAAAAAATGAGTGAGTTATGTCAAAAATACGAAAAGTGTACCTATAGAGGAGGAATCATCTCTAACGGTCAACTGACGGAAAACACGAAAATATCTAACGGATCAAACATTGGGTACATTAGCCGCCGAAAATAAACATTGTGTACATAATCCGCAGAAAATCAAACATTGGGTACATTAGCCGCAGTTTACCCATATATATATGTATATGTATATACTACACACGCACAAATAGGAGGACCTAGGGTCTTACACCAAGGTGACGACTCAAATACTTTGAAGTTTGAAGGTATTATGAAGATTTTGGTCTAAAATTTCAAATACAAAACAAAATTAAGCATAATAAAATAATATAAAATTAAAGTGACTTGATATTATTGGGAGAAGTATATCTGTTTCTCTTTTTTAAATCTCTGCACTATAATTCGTTCGGAGTTATCGCACTGTTATAACTTTCGTTATCGCTTTCTCGTATACTAAATGCATTACGATGTCGGTTACAAGTTAGATACTCGGTTTTTAAAGATACACTAATAGCGTGCGAAATACCTAAATATTAGATTTGCGAATGTTCTACACCGGGTTTTCAAAATCGGTTTGGGTGAATTAAAATTCAATACTTCTTTTTGGCTCTCTTCCTATTATATTGATATAAATATTTGTCCAATCAGAAAAAGAGTGCCACTAAAATTTAATGTTGTTGGTGATTATCACATGACCTTAATATGATTCGTTTTCCTATATTATTTCTTGATTGATATATCAAATATCTAGTATTATATAAATTAAATCCACGCCAAACTTAAAAAAATAAAAATAAAAAATTACTGTTGAGCTTATTAATTATACGCCAATGCATTGGAAAAGAAATTAACAAAATATGACATTGGATCTAATAAAATTAATTTATAAAGATATATATGATAGACCTGGGCACGTCACGTGCATGAACTATACCATACTATTAACAGTAAATAAAATATAAATGTCACGCCTATGTTGGCAGGCACGTGACTTAGGCTTCAACTCAACTCAAGCTTGCGGTATTATTAATTTATTTTCATATATATTTGATATTCCTTTGCATTTTTATATGGTATTTATTATGATATACACAGTGTCAGGTTGTGTAGCGAAATCTCTTATCACAAATTATAATATTAATAAATAAATCATAATGTATATATGGTATAGCAATTTCTGAACAGTTGACAAATTTTCACTTGACTATGGTCATAACTCATAATAATCTTTTAATTTTATTAATGTTTTATAGAATGGCGAGGACCAAGGTGTTAAATTATTTAATAATTTAACTAAATATGTAAATAAATAATTAAAGTTAAATACTAAACTAAATAAGTAAGTAACTAATGAATAATTGATTAACATAATAAATAATCAATATTTAACAATAAAATTCAATAATCAACAATTATTTGAAAGATTTATACTACGAAGATTTAATTTGCGAGATCTACAAGATAACAACAATATTAACACTAATACACAAGAATTATCCCCTAAAATTAACCCTAAAACACAGGTTTAACAAAAAATTTGAACCGAAACTTCAAAAGAACCCTATCAGAAATCTAAAAAAATTAGCCTAGCATGATGGATTTCCATCAGTTTTTCCGCGACAAATGAGAAAAAATGGCTAGACTGTAGGTTATACTCGAACCAGAAATTGTATCCACCGGGTTCTCAGGTATTGACCCGAACACATAACCGAGATAACGGGCCCACATGGGCCCGAAGATTAATTATGAATGGATTAATTAATTAAGAATTAATTAATTAAAGGTTAACGGCATAATTAAAAGCCCATTAGGTTAAATGATAATATGTATTATAAATACCCATTTAACACTCATAATTAACCTAATCTAAACCCTAGCCATCAGAGAGAATTCGACCTCCCCCTATTGGAGATCAAATTTTGGCTTTTCCCTGGTTCTTCATTGGTTTGTTATCCAAGCATCGAGAGGGATCTAACCTATCCTCCGAGGTGCTTTCTGGTCATCAAGACGTTCCCGAAGTGACGTGGTGGACGACATAGAGGCACGACAAGTGACGTGCTACTCCCCGGGGCAAGAAGAGGAATCGGGCAAGCCCTAAAATTGGCAAAAGTTTGGCATTTTGGTATCGTTGGCATAAGTACCAAAGTTTGGCAATGTTCCTGAAACGATTTCTTAGTCTTCGATATTAATCTAGATCTCATTATATTCGATGATATCCCGTGTTTTCCGCCTCGGGATTGAGAAAAGTCACGAAAAACCCAACATATACATGGTTGCTTTTTCATGGAAAACTTGCAAAAATGGGCATTCCAGCGACATGCCCGCGACATTTGGGAAAACGACAGTGGCACTCGAGGGTTTTCCTATTACATTCCACTGACATTCAGCAAGCCATCGGCATGTCCACCGGTTTTCCCAAAATTTTTACACCATGGCCAGGGCATATATTTGATATAGATATGTGGGTTAAGATCTAAATTAAACTACTAATCTGCATTTTGATTTGAGATTTTGTGGGATATCACATCGATGGATAGTTGAAAGTTGAAACTTGGAAGATCATAAATTGTATTTGATTAAAAAGATATTTATTAATTTTGGAGGACCTAAAGAAAGATAATCGGCAGATAGTTGAAGGCTTGAAAGAATGAAAAGTGGCATCGCCGAAGAAACTTGATGCTATAAGCGAAGTTACATTCCACAAAAATTTGACTGTCAACTAGAACTAGTTTCGGGATATAGTGTTTATATGCTTCTGTCATTTATTCGCAGAACTCAATGAATGTCTTGTAATTTTTTCTTAAGTAAAAATTATATCATACCATGAGATTTACTATTTACACCAACATATCATATTACTTATTCTTATGGTTATTTGTGGCAAAAACTTATGTGTTAAAAAAATTATGATTTATATTCTTATTTTTTAGTGGCACAAATTCTCAATGGTTGTAATGTTTTTGGCAAAACTAATTAAATTTTGGGTAAATGAAACAAATGCCTATTTGTGACTCAAGGTTTCAAAAAAATGCCCAAACTTATTTTTGGTAATTAAAACCACCAACTAATTGAAATATGGACCAATATACCCTTCCTTGTTTTTTGACGTGTGAATAAGTTAAATAACGAAAAAAAAATTTAATTATTCTACTTATTTAAATCAAAATAAAATTCCTTCCTTAAATATAGGTTTTATTTTTTTAGACGTGTGAATATAGTCAAAATAACGTAAAAATCAATTAATTATTTGATTCTTTAATTAAATCAAAATACAATTCTTTCCTTAAATATAGGTAAATACAATAACGATTTAAAATTCCCATAATAACTTTATTGTAATTTAAGTTACGAATATATAATAGTATTATTTGCAGTTAAGTAATGAATTGTAATTGTAATTTAAATTACTAATTTATAAAAGTAAATCACTATCCTTGTAAATGTAAAATAAGTTACGAATTTATATTAACTCAGGGTGTGTTTGTTTACATATTAAGATCTAGACGTCTGAATCTGAATGCACATATGTTTATTAAGATGTGACGTCTGAATCTGAATGAGACATAATTAAATCTGTTTGTTTTTAAGATCTTAATGTAATTTTACTTTTTAGTGAATTTTTTTTATATAATTCATATTTATTATAAATGTAGACAATACTTATCATAAATAAATATTTAAGATTTGATTATGAACTGTAAAATATTTATCATGCTATTAATTTTTAAAATAATCAAATATTTATGATATTATTCGTGATATTATATATAAATTATTAAATAATTTTAATTTTATTAATAGGATTTCTTTAATTAAGAAAATAATTCACTAATTAGATAAATTATTTTACAAACGTTATACTTCGTATACTTTTGTAGGATAAAATTAATTTGATAAATTAGTTAATTATTTAATCCATAAATTAATAATTATTTTTAATTTATTAGGTTTTTAATTTATTTTTATCAAAAAATTCAAATTCACGTTTTAAAAAAAGCATCAAAACTATATCTTCCCACCTATTATTGGATTCCTCTCGTCGCAAGCTTTCCAACGATATATTATATGAGTCAATCCGACGCAAAAAAAAAAAGTTACGGAGTTTTGAAGATTAGAGGAGGAAAGAGAAAAATATAATAAAAACAAATTGTAAATGAACCATACGGGAGAGGTGGTGAAAAAGAAGATGACATGTCAATAAATAAGGAGAAGAGAGAGAAATCATAAGACTTAATGATATTCAGACTTTGTTTAAGATCTTACCGAATAAGAGCCTATCCAAACCTATTAAGTGCTTTTAAAATAAAAATAAAAAACAAATGCACTTAATAGTTCTGAATCTGACCCATTAAGTTTCAGATGCCTATTATGTGCAAACAAACACACCCTCACTATGCCTGTATTCGTAGTTTCAATTACGAATTTGTAATAGTTGGTTACGAATTTGTAAATGTATAGTAATTGTAACTTAAGTTACGAATATATAATAGTATTATTTGAAGTTAAGTAACGAATTGTAATTGTAATTTAAGTTACTAATTTATAAAAGTAAATCACTATCCTTGTAAATGTAATTTAAGTTATTGGATTTCGGACTTACTGGATTTCGTGAACAATAGACGGCGAACGAGCTATTGGGTGAACGGTATTCTGATCGTGACAGAGAAGGCGACGGAGAGGCGACGAAGGCGACGGGAAGCTACGTAACGACGCGAGGCGACTGCACTTGACGACGGGAGGCGACGAGACTTGGCGACGGTAGGAAACGCGACGAAAGAACAATCGGGGAGAGGAGAGGTTGTCGACCAATTTTTGAGAGAAAGAACAATCGGGGAGAGGAGAGGTTGTCGACCAATTTTTGAGAGAAATAGAGTTAATGAAATAAAGGGTTTCGACCATTAATGCTGCAGTTTCTTTTTTTAAATTATTTTTTCCAAAAAAAAAATAACATAATATTGTAATTAAGGAAATTGTCAACCACAATTATAAGAAAAATAATTTCGAATTTAAAATATATAATGAATAATAATTAAACAAAAATTAATATTAATAACTAATATTAAGGGTAATATGGTCCAAACAAAATTATTAGTAGGTATAAATTAGTTTTATGAAACTATGAGCATTTGTTTTAAACTTTGGGTGTTTTTTGGGCATTTTGTTGATTTTTCTTTAAATTTTTTCATTGATTTCCTACCTTAAAGTTTCAAGTTGAAACTTATGGTTCTGGTCACATTTTTGCTCTTTTAGACTAAGTTTCGCCTATTTGACCGCGTGGCGACATGATTGACCTACAATGCTTTAGATTTTGCATAGTAAAATACGTTTCTATTGCTATACGAGAACTTAATTTTTTTTTTTTTTTTTTTTTTTTGTAGTTCACACAGTCAAAATGAGAAGAAAAAAAAACGTAGATAAATAATATGTTGCCACGTGAAACTTCATAATAACGAGTTGATGAAAAAAGTTTATTACCTTTGCCAAAAAAAATTACATTATTAAAAATTTGTACCACGATAGAGAATATAAGACATGCCTTTTATAACATGTGAGTATTTTTTACGCAATTTTTTTTAATTAACTCTTTAGAATTGTAATATTAAAGTTGCATGTTATTGACTTTTGGAGCATTGGGTTCTATCAATGATTAGGTGGTCTTCGTTTAATTGGTTTGAATTTGACTTGTCTTGTTTAATTTAATCTCAATATTTGAATGTGAATCAAACATATTATATATTTTTCCTCAAATCAAGTAAAGACACAAGGTTACAATTTTTTTGAATAAACAACAAGGTCTTCGTAGAATTAATCTTCACAGCTGTAAGACAAAAATATGTAACATATAGTTGTTACACAACATTAGTTACAAAATTTCTCATAACAAATACATAGCTAGAACAAAATCTCTGAAATATATTTTATTATTTATTTATTAAAGTTCTTAATCAAGCAATTGAGAATGGCTTCATAGCGGCATAGCCTATAAGACAAGGTTGTGTATAAAAATACGTACATATCTCCCATCTCTGCACAAAAATATATAGACTCTAGTTCTACTTTTGACAAAAAGTTATCTTCTATTAAAATTTTTAAAAAAATTATATATATATTCTAATTATTAATTTTATGTTACCGAACTATAATCACATATACAAATTAGTTACAAAGAAAAAATACTCAACCACGAAACATTAAAATACATTATACGTTATAAATAATAATAACAAATTAATAAAAAAAAAAATTAGCGGTAGGGTCATTGAGAGAGATGACGAAAACCGAAGACGAAGAGCAGATATATTGACAACGAAGAATGTGCGCATACTTGCAAATGGTGTCCCTCTTCTCGTACCTTTAGAAAGACGACTAAGCATGTAACAAGGATTAGTATAGAGCATGAAGAGCTGACGGTGGCGAGGACCGTATGAGCCACTGAAAGTGAGATTGAAACGTGATGAACCTCTACGACGACGAGGGAGAAAGATGTTGAATTCGCGCGCGAGAGAACGATAATTTAAGAATTTAAGTTATGGATTTTTAAAATTTAAGGGTAATGATCTCAAGTTTTTTAGAGGGGCATTTGTTCCCGCTCTTATAGATACACATTATTAAACCTTATGTAGTACTATTATTATGACATTAGGAAAGGACTAGAGTGTTTGTTATCAATATATAATATCAAATATCATACAATGGAAAGTTTGTTATATCATAGGATCCATATATAAGTTATAAGCTTGCCTTTTCTTCTTCATCGATCTTTCACTTCCATGTTTCACAAAATTTCTCAACGAATGAACACAATTTTTACAGACGGTAAATTCTGTAATGTTGACCATTCCTAAGTTTAAATCTCCATATAAAAATTTAATGAATTAGAGGAAATTAAATGAAGACTATATATATTTTAAACCTTGGTTAATGAAAATTAAAAATTAAATAATTATCAGTCAGAAAAGAAGAAAGAAATAAAGGATGAACTCTATAATTTAACATCTAGTATCAAACATTTGATAAGATTTTTGCTAAAAGAAAGTTGCCATTAAGTCACATTATGTAATGAATATAGGTGGTGCTTTTTAAAATAATTGAAGGACATCAATTAATTCATAGCTTTATTTGTATTATTAATATCTTTTGAGTGTAACATGCAAACCAAGAAAAAAAGCTAAAAATCACTAATCATTTAGCAGTCTTCAAGCTAGATGTTTGTGAGCTAATTTGAGGATCAACCCCCGTGCAATAATTTCTTGATCGCTTTTTTTTTTTTTGGCAAAATAAATATTATTAATCTTGATTAAATTACTACAATTTTTTTTTTTATCAAAATATAAAATATGAGATTTTTTGCTGAACATTTTTATTTACAAATTTTATTTTATTGTAAGAGTTTTAAGCGATAGCTCAAAATATTTATGAATAGAGAGGCGCATTCATAATAAATATAATTACACTAAGTATACCAAGAGTTTATATATATATATATATATATATATATATACATCTTGATTTATATATTGTCATTCTTAATTCTATATACCATGAACATTTCGAGATATATATATATATATATATATATATGAAAGGGAAAAATTCACAATATATTTTTCCTTCATTCGATTGTATTGTATAGCAAGTGAAAACTGAAAAGTAGGTAGATAACACAAAACTAGTAATATTTTAAATATCTTAATCTATAAAGTAATTGTTGTTAGTGTTACATGTTAATATTATTAATTTAATAATAAGCGATAAGCCATATTTTAATCTCTTCCCATTAAGTAACCATTATGAGACAGAATCTGAGAAAAAAGATGGCACTCAAACTTTTAAACTAGATATTGAATTTTCCCATAAAACTACTCATTCATTCTTTGAATTTCTGTCTTTAAAACAACGTTGATCCTTAATTCCGTCGCTATTTCGTTAAGATTTGTTACATGAATAATAAGTATATGTCTACAATAGATTTTTTTTTTTTAAAAAAAATCTAGCTGTTCAATAAAAAGTATGTGTATATCTAACTTAATAAACATTAATTTTATATGAGTATTATCAGATATCTAAATTGCTTTAAACTTTTGAATATTATCATTGCTAGATATATAGATTAGAAATATGACAGAGAGTTCTCCGAATGAGTGGGCACTAGTTGCCCGGTTGCCCGCACTTATCCTCCGTTCAAAGTAACTTTTCGTGGACCTTGATAGACGGTCCAAATTAACGGGCGGATTTTGCTCACTCAAATTTCTTTATGGGATGAGCAACTCGCGCTTGAGTACATCCCGGATACGGATTGTCCAGAGACACTAAAATCATAGGCAGGCCCACCCGTGGATGGCTCATCTTACTTGGAGAAGACTAACGAAGACATGCTTAACATAAAATTGAATACTTCTTTTTTAAATATCATTTCTTTCTTGCAAAATAATTAGATAATGTATCCAAGGTTTTAAGTATCAATATCAATATAAAACCACAAGTTCCTTCTTGTTGCTATGCCGACGAGTAACGGGTTTATCAAAAGATTTTTCGTAATAAAAAAAGTATGTTGACAACTAAAGTTACCGATCAAATTTTATGGGTAAATTGCAAATTGATGAGTTTACCAACAATTTTTTCAAAAAATTAGATCACAATTGTAGTTTTATTATGTAAATATAGGTCGTAATTATATTTTTTAAAAATAAGAAAAAAATTATTATTTGATATAAATTATATTTAATAAATAGAATTGTCGGTAAAATATATAAATATTCTCTCTTTTCTTTTATTTTTGATTTTTCTCTTTTTCCTCTCTATTTTCGTTTATATATATATATATTCGGTAAAATTATTAAACCGTTACTATAAGAAATTATCGACAAGTAAATTTTTTAAAATATCGTAGACATGCCTACAACAAATCGGGGTATTAAAAATGGGTAAATGAAGGAAATGCCCATTTATGACTCAAGGTTTTAAAAAAAATGTCAATTTCTAATTATGGTAATCATAACCACCAACACATTTAAATATGAACTAATATACCCTTTTCAATTAACTCACATTAATCTTAATTTCGTTTTTTTTAATTAAAATTAAAAAACAAAATTTTTCCTTAAATGTAGCAAACTAAATAAATTAAAATAAATCTTTCCTATTTTTAGGATTAAACAAATATTACTTGAACTATTCTTCCCTATTTTAACGTTTGTAACAAATCCTATTTTTGATTTTTGGTCCCTATTAATCAGTATTAATTTCAAATTTTTCTCCATATTAATCAGTATTTTAAAAACAAAATTTCAAATTATTTCTCTGCATTTTTACGAATTTGTAATTATATTTACGTAACTATATTTACAATTCTGTATTTACAGTAAATCAATTTACGAAATTTTAATAAAGTTGTAGTTTTAAAACTGTAAATATAGTTAAGAAATTTCAATATAAGAATGAAACTGTAATTATATATACGAAGATTGTAAAATATTTACGAAGTTAATTTTGTAACTATAGATACGAATCCGTAATTATAAATACAAAATTGTAACTACAAATATGAAACTGTAATGGTAAATGTAATTACAAATATGAAACCGTAAATATATTTACAAAACTGTAAATATATATATATACCAATACCAATACCAAAACAGTAAATATATATACTAATATTAATACCAATACCAATACCAAAACCTTAAATATCTTTACAAAATTCTTAAAACTGTAAATATATTTACAAAAAACTGTAAATAAATTTACAGTTACGAGCGAGAGTTTGGCGAGGATGATCGCGCCGCGAATCGCAGTCGCCACCTCCTTGCTGCACTTCACTCCGATCCCGACGTGGCTGACCAAGTCGCCGACGACGATGAAGACTTTGAAGCGGGTCCTCTGACCGACACGGGTCTGCTTCTGCACCGACGACGATGAAGGTTTGCTCCATGGAGGTGATTTTGCCCTCCTTCACGAGGCGACCGAGCTTTGTGACCGGGACCCATTTCTCCTCCTCCTCGCGACGGCCTCCGCGGCCACAGACGCCTCCTCGGCCGCCGCGCTCTCCGC
Organism: Parietaria judaica; assembly: GCA_954871525.1. Taxonomy (NCBI): domain Eukaryota; kingdom Viridiplantae; phylum Streptophyta; class Magnoliopsida; order Rosales; family Urticaceae; genus Parietaria; species Parietaria judaica. The sequence continues at coordinate 10,297,089 of OX940866.1, forward strand.
CCGAATCCGGCAATGGCGGTCAATCTGACGATGATATGAGAGAGAGAGAGAGAGAGAGAGAGATTCTCTGATTTGTATCGATGGGAGAGAGAGATGAATGAGAAATAAATGAGGAGTAATATAATAGGGGAAGTTTTCAACCATAATTTTAAGATAATTTGATTTTGAAAATTAAAATATATAATAATTAATATACGAAAATAAATAAATATAATTAATATTAGGGTTAATATGATCCAATTTTTTTTTACAAATAGGTATAAACAATTTTCATAAACCGCATGTGGTTTTTGGATATTTCGTAATTTTCTTTTATTATAAATTAGAAATTTAAAAACATGAGTGCATCTTTTATCTAAGTCAAGTCCATCATTTTCTCTCTCTAGAAAATCTAATGTTATATCTCAGACACGTGACGACTTCGTGTCTCTTCTGAACCCACGTAGCGAAATCCCTGAAAGAATCCATCTTTATTCATTTCCGTCTTAGAGAGAGAGAGAAGAATCCCAGAGTTAAGAGAAGAAGAGCATGGAGTGAAGTGAAGTGGTGCAGTGTTCGCTTATCTCTATGCATTCCTCATTCTCTTTCTTTAATACTTCTTTACACTCTCTCTCAAGCTCTGTAATACAACGATACAAAGCCTCGATCTTTATGTGCCCAAAATAAAATAAAATTAAAAACCCGACCTGGGTTTGTGAGCAAGCTTGTTTTGCTTAGAGAAGAAGTGAAGTTCGAACCAAGAAACCCAGAGAGGAGAGAGAGAGGCTTCAGAACCCAATGATTCAATAAACCCAAGAAGAGAAAGAGATTAAGGTTTTTGGAAATTGAGACAAATGTCTTCTGTGCCTAGCTCGAGGCAATCTTTCCTCTTCTTCTTCGTCTTCTCTCACCTCTCTCTTTCTCTCTCTGCGAACCAGGAAGCTTCGCTTCTCCTTTCATGGCTCCACAGCTCGCAGACCCCACCTCCTCCCTCTCTCTCCGACTGGGTCATCATCGACTCGTCCACGTCGCCATGTAAGTGGACCTCCATAACTTGCTCCCCGAAAGGGCTCGTCACGGAGATCGCCATTGATTCGGTCCCTCTCCACCTTCCATTGCCGACCAACCTCTCTCTCCTCGCTTCCCTCGAAAGGCTCGTCATCTCCGGCGCGAATCTCACCGGAGAAATCCCCGACGCCATCGGAGAGCTCCGGTACCTTAGAGCTCTGGACTTGAGCTCCAACGCGCTCGTGGGGTCGATCCCGACCGCCATTGGCATGCTCTCCGAGCTGGAGGACCTGGTCCTGAACTCTAACCAGCTCACCGGGAAAATACCCGCCGAGATTAGCGGCTGCGCCTCGCTCAAGAACCTCGTGATTTTCGATAACCGGCTCAGCGGGGTTTTGCCGCCGGAGATTGGGGATTTGGCCGGCATTGAGGTGATCAGAGCCGGCGGGAACAAAGACATTGCGGGGAGAATCCCGGACGAGATCGGATTCTGCTCGAACCTCACTGTGCTCGGTCTCGCTGATACTTCGATCTCCGGGAGCTTGCCGGCTTCGTTGGGCCGGCTCGGGAAGCTGCAGATTATCTCAATCTACACCACGATGATCTCCGGTGAGATTCCCAGCGAGATAGGCAATTGCTCAGAGCTCGTGAACCTGTTTCTCTACGAGAACAGCCTCTCCGGCTCGATCCCGAAGGAGCTCGGGAAGCTCAAGAAGCTTGAGGAGCTCTTCATGTGGCAGAACGATCTCGTCGGAGCGATCCCGGAGGAGCTCGGTAACTGCACTAACTTGAAGAACATTGATCTGTCTTTAAATTCGATTTCGGGTTCGATTCCTTTGTTTTTAGGACAGCTTACCGGCCTCGTCGAGTTCATGATCAGTAACAACAATGTTTCGGGCTCGATTCCTTCGAATTTGTCGAACGCGACGAGCTTAGAGCAGTTGCAGTTCGATACCAACCAGATTTCCGGTCTGATTCCGCCGGAGCTCGGAAAGTTGACGAAGCTCAACGTGTTCTTCGCGTGGCAGAACCAGCTCGAAGGAAGTATTCCGTCGAGTTTAGCGGGTTGTGTGAGTCTCGAGGCGATTGATTTGTCGCATAACTACCTCACGGGCGTGATACCCCCGGGCTTGTTTCAGCTCCGAAACCTGACGAAGTTTCTCCTTCTAGATAACGATATTTCGGGCACAATCCCGATGGAGATAGGGGAATGCAGCTCCCTCGTGAGGCTGCGACTCGGGAACAACAGAATCTCCGGGGAGATCCCAGGCTCGATCGGTCGGCTCGGGAGCTTGAACTTCCTTGATCTGTCTGCGAATCGGCTCTCCGGGAAAGTCCCAGACGAGATTGGCGACTGCACGGAGTTGCAGATGATTGATTTGAGCAACAACACATTGGAAGGTCCTTTGCCGAATTCGCTGTCGTCTGTGTCGGATCTTCAGGTTTTGGATGTTTCCAGTAATCAGTTCTCTGGTCAGATTCCGGCGAGCCTCGGCCGTCTCGTCTCGCTGAATAAGCTTATTCTCGGGAGGAACTCGTTCTCCGGTTTAATCCCGACGTCTATGGGACTGTGCTTGAGCCTCCAGTTGCTTGATCTCAGCAGCAACAAGCTCACGGGCTCTATTCCGGTCGAGCTGGGACGGATAGAAGCTCTAGAGATTGCTCTAAACCTGAGCTGCAACGAGCTTTCTGGGCGAATCCCGTCACAGATATCAGAGCTCAACAAGCTCTCCATACTCGACCTCTCCCACAACAAGCTCGAAGGGGATTTAACTCCGCTTGCTCGGCTCGACAACCTTGTCTCGCTCAATGTCTCCCACAACAGCTTCACCGGCTATCTCCCGGATAACAAGCTCTTCCGGCAGCTACCTCAGGCAAACATGGAGGGTAACGAAGGGCTCTGCTCGTCGAACAAGGACTCATGCTTCCTGAGCAACGGGGGAGATATGGGACTGGCGAGAAGCGAAGGCGAAATGAAGCGTTCAAGGAGACTCAAGCTGGCGATAGCGCTCTTGATCGCGCTGACCGTGGCAATGGTTGTATTGGGAGTGATTGCCGTTATCCGAGCGCGGCGAGCGATCGCCGACGGCGAGGATTCCGAGTTGGGTGAGCCGTGGCCGTGGCAGTTTACCCCATTCCAGAAGCTTAACTTCTCCATTGAGCAAATCCTGAGATGTCTAGTTGACTCGAATGTGATCGGAAAAGGCTGCTCAGGGGTCGTATACCGGGCCGATATCGAAGGGGGCAAGGTCATCGCCGTGAAGAAGCTCTGGCCGGCGAATACTGTCGGGGGATGTGGCGATGAGAAGTCGGGAGTGCGGGACTCATTCTCGACGGAAGTAAGGACGCTCGGGTCAATCCGGCACAAGAACATCGTGCGGTTCCTCGGGTGCTGCTGGAATAAAAACACGAGGCTTCTCATGTACGACTTCATGCCCAACGGGAGCCTCGGCGGGCTCCTCCACGAGAGGGCTGGGCCCGCCCTCGAGTGGGAGCTCCGGTATCGTATTCTGCTCGGGGCTGCGGACGGCCTTGCCTACCTCCATCACGACTGCGTCCCCCCGATCGTCCACCGTGACATCAAGGCCAACAACATCCTCGTCGGCCTCGAGTTTGAGCCCTACATCGCTGATTTCGGCATCGCCAAGCTCGTTGATGACGGGAACTTTGCCCGCTCCTCTAACACTGTGGCCGGGTCTTACGGCTACATTGCTCCAGGTAGCGTTGAAATCCAATTACCAGGATACTCAGTATTTTCAAGAAGAAAAAAAAAAACCGTCAATTTGTTACTAAACTGGTTTGTACATGTTTCGATTTTTAAGAAAAAACTGAAACATTTACATTGAAAAATTGGATTAACATGTTTAATTTGTAACTTGTTAATCATTAATAACTGCTTTTCAGAAGAGTCTTAATCAGAGCAAAAAACCGGAACTGGAACTGATTATTAAGAAAAAACCGGTTCTGATTACCACATTCCAGAAATGAATGTTCGGTTCCTGTTTTAATCATAGCAATATATCAGAACCGAAACATATCGATTTTACCAAACTCCAAATAAGGGCTTGTAGGGTTTTAATTATGCTACTTTACGTTGGTTTTTAACTCGTATTATACTGATGTTTGAATTTGGTTTGTCCTAACAGAGTACGGCTATATGATGAAGATCACGGAGAAGAGCGATGTGTATAGCTACGGTGTGGTAATGCTCGAGGTTCTGACGGGGAAACAGCCGATCGACCCGACGATACCGGAGGGGCTTCACGTGGTGGATTGGGTGAGGCAGAAGAGGGGAGGGATTGAGGTTTTAGACCAGAGCTTACTCGGAAGATCAGAGTCGGAGATTGAGGAGATGATGCAAGCTCTCGGGATCGCGTTGCTCTGTGTGAACTCATCCCCAGACGAGAGGCCGAACATGAAAGACGTGGCCGCAATGCTCAAGGAGATCAAGCACGAGAGGGAGGAATACGCGAAAGTCGATTTGCTTCTCAAAGGATCTCCGACGAACCGCATCTCGCAAGAGGAGAATCGCGGTTCGACGATTGTCGCAAAGGGCTCATCGTCCTCGGCCGCAATGGCGATGCAAAGCATGTTTCCGAAGAGCAACAATTCGAGCTTCTCGGCTTCGTCGCTTCTGTACTCGGCTTCCTCTAATGCCAAGTTAGGGTTAAAGTGATCTTTTGTTTGTTAAGTTAATAAAGAAAAAAAAAATTATATTAGGTAAGTGTTTGTTTGTGATTGTATTAATTAGTTTTGAATTTTTTTCAAGTTGTATGTTTGATTTAATGTAAAGAAAGAAGGTTGATATTTGTAATAACCTAATTATGGGAATGAAAAACAAGAAGGGCCTGATAGAGTGCATGGCTTTCTCTCCCTATTTCTCTCTAGATTTCCTAATTATTGGTCCCAAAAAAACCCTAAAAGTCTACATGGTCAAATTAATCATTTTCTCTGGAGGAAAAAGATTATGAAGAAATTTCAAGTAGAATAATTGTGTATTATGGACAGAATAATTTAAAACAAATACAAAAACAACCTAAAATCTTAAGGTCCATGCACGGTTACACCGAATATGTTATCGAAGTTAAAATAAAAGGTAATCCAAACGGGCGAGTATATGATTCCAATTCTGTGTACTCGCCTGTTTGGATTATTTTTTATTTTATTTTTGTAACTTCTTCATATTTTTAGAGAAAAAAAAAAATCTTGATTGGATATGATATAAATAATAGACAAGCAAACAAGCCAGAGGGCTGGAAATTTTTCTTGTTACTCAGTTTCGGCCAACCCGGCTCATTAAAAAAAAAAACTTAGTTCTCAATTTTATAAGAAGCTCGATGCTTTTAATCTTTCTTTTTTCAAACTAGGATCGAATTTAGGGCCCGGTTTAGGTCCTAGTGTCACGCCTAGCCAGCCTACTCTGCTCGGGCTCAAGCCCGGTGGCCTTGAAGGCCCTCCGAGTCGAGTTTGTGGAGCCCAAGCCGCTGGAATCTCCAACTCTAGACGCATGAAAAGTGAAATGGATTGACCTTGAAATGAAGTGGGGAATCGATTTTTCCATGTTGTGCCCCATTATCTTAGTGTGGGCTCTGAGTTTCAGGGAAATTGGGAAACAGTACACACTCTCTTAAGAGGAATTGATTCCTTCATGTATATCCTTTTTCTCAAAAGTGTAGATAAAAATATGCCAATTTTGGAGAGGCACAGGGTTTCTTGGGACCAATTCCAAAACTGCACAAACAAGTCACAACGACAAGAGACTATGCTTTGTTTTGTTTTGTTTTGTACACACTTACTTCCGTAAGATCTATCAATAATCACGATCATGGTTTTAACTCATACCTCATGTATGTACATAAAGTGAAAAGTCAATCATCTACACTGTAAACTAAAGAAAGCAACATTGAAAGTCTAGGAAAAAAAGCATATCAATCAAAATTTTCAATCAAAAAGTTATTAGACTGTGATTCCATGTATTAATTGCATTGTTATGTATTACGCTTCAACAATGGTAGAAAAACATCAATGTTGCCCAAACGACGTGATATTTAAGAACCTTTGAATGAAGGGTTAGCACCAGTGACGGAACCACGTTGTGTCCAAACTGGGCCAAGGCCCCTGTAACTTTAGATACATTCTACGACTATTACATATGCATGGATACATTTTTACTTTCGCATAATCAAAAGCATGCATACATATGTGTATTATGTACTAATACATTATGCCATTTCCGCCTAAAATCCTCACATTGATTTGTTTATTAATGCTTATTCATATATGATTTGGTACTAAAGTTTTAAGCGTTTTGGCTACGTGATCAAAATCTTTAAACATCGAGTTGGCCAAGTTACACACGACGAAGGGGACAAAGTTTTAATAGTCGAACCGCTAATATGAGATAGCAAGAGCTACATAGGTGAGCAAGAAATATCCCGTAAATGCCCATTGATATAGAACACGGCCACATGATATACCGTTGTAATGGTAATATGGCAAATCAAAAACTGTAACTGAGAGAAGTTATCGTACTTTTGAACATTCAATTTTAAAAAATTCATCAACAATAATCTTCACTGGCCAATATGATATTGGAAGGGCAACATAGATAAGCAAGACAAAGTCGCCATATACATTGACGATGGTGGATAAGGGTGTGTAAGAGTGCTGGAGCAAAAAGAAGGGACATCGAAACAATCGACCGCAGAAGAAGCCAAGGGCTAGGACCCTCAAACCTAGATAAGTATCCTAGAATATAATGCAAAAGGCTTCAACTCGCACTGTGCTCTTAGATAAATATTTATTCATTTAAAATAAATTAAAGTCTCAAAATGGGGTCTAAAAGTCAGCAAATTAAGCTTCCTAATATGTTTTCTTTACTTCTTTTAATCACCGCATTGTGCAAAATTGACAACAATATATATATATACTATATATGTAAGTAGATATATAAAAGTCTTTTAAGTTAAGGCCCTAAATAATGGAAGGCCTTGAGCTATGGCCGAAGCCCGACACTATCCAAGAAGACATGGCCTCCATACACCATTTAGCTCGTCTAATTTCATCGACAAATTAAATTTTATCACTTAAAAATGAATGAATAATATTACGTATTGTTATCGATTCTAATACTGTAGTCTAGAAAATAAACAATGTAGATATGTGACACATTATAGATTTTAAAACACTTTAATAACTTAAATCCAGACAAATGAAGATTGAAAGATCAAATTCCAAATCAAATAAACAAAACATAATAGAAGATAATTACTTTCTTCCCTTGTCTCTAAGCATTTGCACTACTATATATAATATATATTAATTATGAATTTAGGAGATAAATATAATGTGAGTAATTAATCGCCAGAAACTTTGTCTTTAATCATTTGGGCAAATTCCACAGCACCCGAGACCGAGCCCTTCGCTTTCTCTTTGATGGAATCAGCTGTTTCAGACACTTTCTCCGTTGCATCTTTTGTAACTTTATTAATCTGTATAAGAGAAAATTAATTAAATACACATCTAAAGTAATATACCGGTCTATCAAATTACCAAATATTTTCACTAAAATGTTTTTATTTTTGCTCATACAAAATACGGTAAATTGATGAAAGTGACATTACCGCAAGTGATAAGCTGAAATACCTCAAAATTCGCATCGTGGTGCGATAATCGGCGCTAAATTTTATAAAATATGACGCCTATGTCTAAGAAGTTGAATTATTAAGAAGAACAAAAAAAAAAAAAAAAAGGGGACCAATACAGTCACATTAAACATATAATAATTTAGAAAAGGAATATGAAAAATCAACCATTTACATTGTAAACTAAATAAAGTAAAATTTAAATTCTAGGAAAATTTTTTTGGAAGATATGAACCTTTTTTTTTTAATAAAAAATTTCAATAAAAAAATAATTAGATTATGAATTTTCTTTAGATGATATGCATGGCGAGTGCAGTTGGGCTCAGAAAGAGGCCTCTTGGGCCTTCATGGATAGGCCCACTGCTACAAGTCATTGGGTTAGAACATTTATTCTTATCATATAATTAATCTTTTTCAAGATTTTTCTCCTTCTTTTTGGGACTTTTTCAAGCTTTCTTAAACATATATAATTGATGTAAATATAATATAAATTTGGAATAATAATGAAAACGATGAACTTACAGTTTTGGCAGTGCTTTCAACAGTGTCTCTCATGTATTCACAAGTTTCCCTCACTTCTTTTGCTCCACTTTTGATGGCTTCAGCTGCTTCTTTTGTTTTCTGAATTGCATCTAATTCCTCTAATTCCTTCTCTGATTTTTCCTATATAGAATTTCCATACACCAATAATTGAAATAAATAAATAAATCAATTCACGAAACATGAAAAATATAAAGTATAAATGCACGATTCGCCCGAATATAAAGTAATGTTTGAGATCAAATTTTGAAGATATATTTGACTAAAAAAAAAAAGAAGAAGAAGAAGAAATAAGTTATCTCACTTGTAATGGCCTTGTGGCAGCAATAGTGAAAGCTCTTGATCTTGAAGCATTTTGGGCAACTTTTGAAAGTTTTGCAGTGTATTTCAGGCTTGACATGTTGATCCGTTTTCTTTGCAAAATTCGATTTGAGTATTAATTAGGAGCTTTATAAATAGAAGTAATTGACCAATATTGCCATTTCTTATCATAATTCACTTAATATACGTGTCATTCACAGAGTATATTTCTCATTTTTCTTGGCCTAAGTGTTACATTGAACCCTTGTTTCTAGGTATTTTCCTAGAGATTTGCATCTACTTATTCAAGCTCGTATTTACAAAATATGTCCTGTTAATTTAAAAGATAGATATGGACCTATTTTTTTTAATATGGACCTAATATTAATAGTCTATGGTCCGTATAATTTCAATTTTCACTTATGAATTCCAAATTTAAACGCTCTTACCAGAGCTGTTATTTATGGAATTTTTTTTATTAATCAGTTAAAATTGATTTTATTAATTAAATAATAAAGAATAATTAAAATATACAGATATGCGGCAAAAATATTTATGCCTCCAAATTCAAAGACCCCAATTATCTTATTGGCATAAATTTGAAAAAATAATTTTTAAATACTTTAAAGGCACAAGTATTATTTAGCTTTAAGGCCTCGACAAAATAGGACAAACTCAAAACCGGCCTCACAAGAATCATTTAACACTTATTGAAATAATAAATTCAAAGCAAGTTAGACAAGACATAACAAGACACAGAATATCCAAAAATTTAAGTATAAATTCCAATTTATATTAAGTTCGGCAAAAAAATAAAATTCATAGCCAAGTTTTATTTCTAGAGTATTATATAGAGTATTATTTTTCTAGATATATATAATATTATTTTTGGCAGCAACAGTAAAGTGGTGGAATGAAATCTCCAGATTTGAAACCGCTAACTCGACAATATCCATCACAATCGGGTCGATTTATGCAAACGTTTTCTGCAGACCCTGCACAAAAAAAGAAAAAGAAAAAACGACAATGTAAAAACGATAACAATTCTTTATATGTTAAGGAAATTCATATGGTGAAGAATATATATGTGTTTAATCCATGATATTCGGCCGGGCTCACCTGGCCCGAGCGCCCCCTGAACACGGGGTTTCGGCTTTTGTTTTGTTTTTTTGTTTTTTTTTTATTTTATATAACAAACTTTGTAAATGGATTTTTTATTCCAGGCTAATAAAAAAAATTCTTAACTCTGAGCTCGATTAAAACATTATTTAAAAAAAAAATGATTAAAGACACTAATCAGGCATGCCTTCCCGAACTGACCTCAAGCTCAGGAGACCTATCCATGAAAATCGGGCTTGACCGAGCCTCTTTCTTATGTTTTCTTTCAATTGAACTAGTGCATTTTAATTGTATGTATATGTATACAATTAAAAATTAGAGAAAGAAGTTTTTTTTTTCTTCCTAATTCACGAATTCGACAGTATTTTTTCTTTCTTTCATAATTCGGAATTAGAATATGGATTCCGAGTTTTGGATCACAGATTCCGAGTTTTGGAAGTAAAAAAAAAAAAAAAAAAAAAAGAGAATTTTGGACATGGTTTGACCCTTATAGCGAGGACCTTAAGCATGTTTTGCAAACCCTATTTATTCCCATAAACATTAGTTACTAAAGTCACTAATAAGTAATAAGTAAGAGATTGGTATTAAATTTTGAAGAATCATCCTTTCAAATTTTACTAACCTACGGATAAATATAATTTACCAATAAAAATATAAAATAGCATACCTTGAAGTGAGAAAATTATCAATGTTGCAGTTAAAAAATTGAAAGCTCCCTTGATAATTATATCTAAAAGATTTCTTTTGGCCATTTTGATTTGTAGAATTTACAATTTACTTCTTTCTATTGACAATACTATATATATATAAATGAATAATATTATGTCATGATTTCATATATTAAACTTTAAAGGATCATCAATAGGTGGATTCTTTTTAATCTGTACATTCAATACTTGGATTTTGTTTTTATCCTTTACTGGCTCTTAGATATGAATTCATTAAATGAAAGGATCACCATATATTTATATTCATTAAAGATTTTAATTTTAATTTTAATTTTGTATATATATATTTTTCATTGTATAATTTCACTAACTTGTCTTATTTATTCTTATAAATTAAATTAAGTTTTAATTAAAAAACGGATACAATAGAATGATAATTGCACTAAATTGCAGTGGCGGATCCAGGATTTCACAATGGGGGGGCAAAATTTTTTTTTTTGGTCATAAAATTCACAAAATTGATTTACTGTCGTTACAAAATATAGACATATTAATTTCGCTAGTAATATAGCGATATTTTCATCACAAAATCCCGACATAGGTACATCGAACGTATTTAATAATATTTTCACTGCCGTATTTTTTCATCTGTCATCAAATCCACAAAAATACAATGTGATTTCAAAATCCCGACATAGTAGATCACCTATAACACGAAAATGAAAACAAATATTAAAATTATTCTAGTAACAATATAGTAAAATTAACAAAAAATAGTAACAAGCTAATTTAAAAAAACAAACTTGAACAACAAAGATTTAAAATTGTGAGCGTCTTTCTGCCATATCACGGAAATCGTCGACAATTTCATCGAGAGTAAACTGCATAACTATTTCTTTCTCAATATACACAAGGAGACTATCACACAAGAATTTGTTAGTTCAAAATATTTTTGGGACTTTTGCCACAAATATTAAGAACCCACACCATTTTGACACTCTTGTTGCGTGTATATATATTATATATGAAAAAAGGATATTGAAGAGAGACTTCTTTGATTAAGGAGATAGTACAAAAGTTGGAGATGATAATTGCAAGCAACATGCTTGTGTTTATATAGGGTACAAATATTATGAAAGTTACTATACTGCCTTCATAATACTTGGTGATCAAGGAAACGTGACAGCAACGAACACTTGCTAGTCAAGTAGCATTATTTAATTAATAAACTATATTAAGTCATTGCTTACGTCTTCATTCTCCCCCGTAAGCTTGACTTGGCTCGAGGTTCTTCACACCAAGCATTTCTCGCATCTCCGCAAACTTGACTCTTGCTAGAGCCTTGGCAAGTATGTCCGCACGTTGCTCTCAGTTGCTGACGAATTCCACGATGATCTCTCGCTTCTCCACACACTCGCGAATAAAGTGAAAGCGGGTGTCGATGTGCTTGCTGCGTCCATGAAACACCGGGTTTTTCATCAGCGCGATGGCGGACTTGTTGTCGACATAGAGAGTCACTGGCTTCTGCTCGGCTCCAGTCACTTCGCTCAATAAGTTTCTCAGCCATAACGCTTGACACGATGCTCCGGTCGCTGCCATGAACTCGGCTTCACAAGATGATAAGGCCACAGTTTTCTGCTTCTGTGACTGCCAGGTGATCAGATTTCCGTTGAGATAAAACGCCATCCCTCCGGTACTTTTTCTATCATCGATATCACCGGCTAGGTCACTGCCGGTAAAACCGACCAGTTCTTCAGCTCTATTTCCTCTTCCGTACTGGATCCCATAGCTCGTCGTACCCTTCATGTAACGAAGTATGTGCTTCACAGCCTGCTGGTGTAGACTAGTAGGCTTCTCCATGTGACGACTTACCATGCCAACTGCATATGAGATGTCAGGTCGGGTGTGGGTTAAGTACCTGAGGCACCCGATGACACGTCTGTACTCCGTGGGATCCACTGGGGTTCCTTTTGCATCTTTCCCGAGTTTTAACTTCGGTTCCATCGGATACTTGCTCGGGTTGCAATCCGCCATCTTGAACTGCTTCAGAATTTTCTTCGCGTAGGCCGACTGCTTCAGCGTGACACATTCCTTATTCTGATCGACCTCGATGCCGAGGTAGTATGAGAGTAGTCTGAGGTCGCTCATCTCGAATTCCTTCATCATCTACTTTTTGAATCCATTAATGCCTTCTGCATTGGATCCAGTCACGATCAGGTCGTCAACGTACACACCAACGATGAGGGTCTCATTTCCTGAGTTCCTCGTGTAGACCGCTTGCTCTTGGGAGCACTTCTTGAAACCAAGAGTCTTCATACTCCTATCGAGTCGAGTATTCCATACACGTGGTGCTTGTCATAGCCCGTAAAGAGCTTTTGACAACTTGTACACCTTGTGCTCTGCGGTCTTGTCGACAAAGCCTTCCGGTTGAGTAACGTAGACTTCTTCTTCCAATTCACCATTCAGGAACGCCGATTTGACGTCCAGGTGATGGATTTTCCAGCCTCGATGAGCTGCGAGGGCTAGGATCAGCCTGACTGTGTCGAGTGTGGCAACTGGAGCAAAGACCTCTTCAAAGTCCACTCCTTGCTTCTGCACGTAGCCCTTTGCGACCAGTCTGGCCTTGTGCTTGAGGATATTTCCTTCTGAGTCTTTCTTGATCTTGTAGACCCACTTCAAACCAATGGACTTGTGTCCTCTTGGAAGGTTGACAAGCTCCCACGTCTGATTCTTCTCAATGGACTCCAGTTCTCTCTTCATCGCTTCTTGCCATTCCTTCTCGGTGGCTGCCTCGCGATAGCTGGCTGGTTCCTCAACATTCACTAGCAAGAGCTCTTCTGGGCTCATATCGAGCTCTCACGCTTCTTCATAGAAGTCGGACAGTGAACGGAACCCTCTTGGTCCGTCCTTGATCGACGAGTCTCCTGAGCTAGTTCCTACAGAACTAGCTGTCATTGGGATCGGGGTGATCATGCCAGATCCTGGGTTAGGCGAGCCTGGCGGTGAGCTGGTTCCAGACGAACTGGTTTCCGTCGAGCTGAGCGTTGCTAGTCCCTGGAAGGGATTTTCTTCTTCTTCCTGCTCGATCGCCTCTTCTTCTTTGAGTATGAACTCCACCGAGTTCTGGTCGGGCTCTCCGTTATCGTCTCGCCAGTCCCACTTCTTTTCCTCTTCGAACACGACATCTCTGCTCACATGTACTTTGCCGCGTTGGGGGTCGTAAAACATGTGTGCGTTGCTTCTTTCATCGGCGCCAAGGTACACCATTGGCTGACTCCGATCATCGAGCTTTTTGAGGCGTGGACCCACAATCTTCACATGTGCGGTACACCTAAACACCTTCAAATGCTCCAGATGAGGTTTCTTCTCTTTCCATGCTTCGTAAGGGGTGCGCTCGCCTAGCGCCTTCGTCGGTAGACGGTTCAACAAGTAGACCGTGTGTCGTACTGCTTTTCCCCAGAATCTCGCCGGGACTTGCATGCTTTTCAGCAAACTCCTTGCTGTGTCCATCACAGTCCAGTTTCTTCTCTCCACCACACCGTTTTGCTGGGGCGGGTACGGTGCAGTGAGGTGGTGTTCGACACCCTCTTCATCGCAGAACTCTCCGAACTGCTGTGACGTGAACTCTCCACCTCGATCTGTTCGCAGGGTGTTCAGTCTATGTCCAGACTGGTTCTCTACGAGCCTCTTGAACTTCTTGAAGACTTCAAAGGCTCCACTCTTCTCTTTGAGCGTATAAACCCACATCCAACGGCTGTAATCATCAACAAGGAAAAAGAAGTACTTGTTGCCGGCTAGGGTATCCGGGGTAATTGGACCACACAGATCAACGTGCACCAGTTGGAGGGGTCGCTCTGCTCGAAACTTGGCTTGATCGGAAATGGCACTCTCACCTGTTTCGCAACCATGCAGCATTCACACAGCTGATTGAGGTGTTCAATCTTCGGTACCCCAAATGCCATATTCTTCTCTCCCATCATCTTGAGCGCGTAGAAATTTACGTGCCCAAGTCGTGCGTGCCACAACCAAGCCGGATCTGCTTGGGACGCCATTAAGCAGACGGGTTGGTCCGTCTCTAGGATTACATTGTATAACCTGTTCGGCGTTCTCTTCACTTTCATCAACAGGGCGCCACTCTGGTTCCACATCTTGAAGTACGAGCCAGCCATCACCACTGTGTTGCCGACCTCCGTCATTTGACCAAGGCTGATGATATTACTCTTCAGCTTCGGTATGTAATACACTTGGGTCAATAGGCGTTGGTCTCCGTTCTTGCACTGGAACAAAATGGACCCTCTGCCTCTGATCGACTCATCGCCGAACTTAACGCTCCCTGTGATCTTTTCATCGAGCTCTTTAAACTTAGTTCGATCTCTCATCATATGGTTGCTTGCACCATTGTCTAAATACCAGACGTCGGTATAGACATTCTTCTCTCTGTTTACGAGGAGGTTCGCAATAACCTTGTCCTCGATAAGCATGACCGTCTCTTTGGCCATCTTTTCCGCGCTGGGCCTTTTCTCAGCCATCATCAGCTCGGGCTCCGGGCTCGACTTCACGTCGACTGGCTCCTCCAGGTCGGTCTTCTCTCTGACCGATTCTCGCCCGGGCTAGGCGTCGATCTCACCTTCGACACCCGTCTCCCCCTCTCTCTGCACTTCAACGTTCCTCTCCTGCTGGGAAAACATCAGCATTTTCTCGTCTTCGAGGAATCTTGTCAGATTCGCTTCATCGTCGTGCTTCTTACTGCGGTATTCCGATGCATAGTGCCCGAGTTTCTGACAATTGTAGAACTTCACCGTGCTTTTGTCTCTTCAGGATGTGGTGCTTTCCTGGATGAGCTACTACCGCGACCTCGCATGTCACGACCTCGCCCTTGTCCTCGGCCTCTACCACGTGCTCGGTAATCTCCGCCGTACCCGTCACGGCTTGACGAGCTTGAAGAAGACTCAGCTCCATGATTCTTCTTCTGCTTGGCCACCCATTCTTCATGTGTCAACAAGAGGTGTTTCTCCTCTTCGTTCTTCACCGTGACGCCTCCCATTTGCTTAGTCATTGGTTCTTGGCTTGCTAGCAAATTCTCAAACTCTACAAGTGATGGTTGAACATGCCATCCTTGTACAGCAATCACGAAGCTTCGGTACTCCGGTCTCAACCCGTGGATTATGATCCTTTTCATACGAGCTTCTCCAATTACGGACTTCGGATCAAGGTCGCTAATCTCACGACATATCGACTTGACCTTGTGGAAATACTGAGCAATCGTAACGTCGCGTTGTGAGATTGACAGTAGCTCGTTCTCCAAGAGTTGTAGCCTCGCATCATTTTTCTTAGAGAAAAGCGTCGTGAACGTCTCCCATGCTTCTTTGGGCGTCTTGTCGCCCCGAATGTGCTCCAATATCTCTTATTCAACGGTAGTCTTCAGGGCGAACATCGCTTTGTCTTCTTTGATTTTCCATTTGCACAAGGTGCCGTTAGCATCTTCCGCCGGTGGCGTAGTTTCGCTTCCGCCGACGACCTCCCAAAGGTCGTGTCCTTGCAAATAGGACATCATGCATGTTGCCCAGGTGTTGTAGTTGTAGTTGTTGGTGTTGAGTTTCTTGATTCCTCCGACGACTTGAAGATCACCCATTGTGTTAGCAGTACCTCGACACAAATAAAAAAACTCACACAATAAAATCTCAAAAAATTCGTTTCTGATGTGGAAGATCAGTCGGAACCGCAACCACAAAGCATGCTAAGAAATTCAAGAGACCTGACAACACTCACAACCCCGCTCTGATACCAAATGTTAGTTCAAAATATTTTTGGGACTTTTGCCACAAATATTAAGAACCTACACCACTTTGACACTATTGCTGCGTGTATATATATTATATATGAAAACAGGATATTGAAGAGAGACTTCTTTGATTAAGGAAATAATACAAATGTTGGAGATGATAATTCCAAGCAACATGCTTGTGTTTATATAGGGTACAAATTTTATGAAAGTTACTATACTGCCCTCATAATAGTTGGTGATCAAGGAAACGTGACAGCAGCGAACACTTGCTAGTCAAGTAGCATTATTTAATTAATAAACTATATTAAGTCATTGCTTACGTCTTCAGAATTCATCTTCCATCCTATTGCGACGTGCAGTCTTTATAATACTCATACATGAAAAGGAACGCTCTGTTGTAGTAGTAGAAACGGGGAGCGTCAAGCCAAGAGTTACCACTAGATAAAGAAGAGGATATGAATCTGATTTCCCAGTTAATTTCATCCATCGACAAAGATCGGAAAGTGTGATCAACTCTTTAAACTCTGGGAGTTGTTGATAATAATCAAATCCAGCAATGTCTGAGCGTAATCGTAGCATATCGTAAGCTTCGAAATATGTTGGGTAGAACTTTTCCACAAGCTTGCAAATGTCATCGACTCTGAATGTCTCCCATCTCTCTAGGATCCAAAGCTGTACTCAGACGGATTAATCCATGGTATTATCACTGAATCTGCAATCCATTTCTTCCCGTTGGCAATCTAGGAATCTATCGCAGCATAGAAAACATCAAATCTGTAAAAATGCTCTAAAGTATCATCATTTTCTGAACGACGAGGTTGTCCTCTTTTCGGAACATATTTGGAAGTCATATCGGGAAACTCTAAAGACACTTTTTCGCAAAACTTACGCACGTCTTGAACTATCAAATCCCATCCATCATCTCTTAACTTTTGCAGTGCATGTTTCGTAGCTGCTACAACTGACATTGCATTTAGAATATCTTGGTTTTTACATTGGCAAGCTTGACAAAGACTATCTGAAATCTCTAAAATTGCTTTCATAATATGCAGGTTGAAAACAAATTTAATTGACCTTAACTCATGATAAGCCAATCCTGCATCCGCTTGTACATTCCTATGTTCTTGTCCATGAATCATGCCCAATAGAACTTCACAAGTGGCGCTATACATCGTCATTAAACTATAAATTGACTTCAAATGCAAGCTCCAACGTGTATCGCCTGGTCGCGACAAAGAACCTAGTTGATTTAAACCACTTCCACTATCTAGCTCACCGATACTAACTAGAAATTCTATATTTGAAGCATAAGCCGCCTTTAGTTGGTCATTTCGCTTAGATGATGCACTGGCAATATTGATGATGAAACTAACGTTGTTAAAAAAGTGGTAGACATGACCAACGTCCTTAGCTGCACTAACTAATGCCAATTGCAAACGATGAGTGAAACAATGAATATAATAAGCTTGTGGACATGCCTTTGACACCAATGCTTGCAAACCGTTGAACTCGCCACGCATGTTACTTGCACCATCGTAGCCTTGCCCTCTAATACACTTAACATCGAGATTGTATTGAGCCAAAACCGAAAAGATACCTACAAAAAAAAAACTCATATAAGAACATACTAAGTATAACATTGGGATTTTATTGAGAAAGAAACAAAAAAATACCTTCTTTCAAATTTGATGCTTTTGTGTCTCTAACGTGAACCAATCCAAAAAAGCGCTCTTGTACATAACTTTCTTTGTCAACGAATCTCAAAACAATAGACATTTGCTCCCTTTTAGATTCATCTCTAGCTTCGTCAACTAGTAGACAATACGTTCCATCTCCTATCTCTTCCCGGATATAATTCCTCACTCTACGGCCCAAGAGGTGTAAAATTTGTTTTTGTACTATCGGTCCCGTGTACAAGGCATTTCCTGGCGATTTCTTAATAACGACATCCACTTGTACATTATACCGTTGAATCAAACTTCTCAGTTCTAAGAACATCCCATGATTCAATGATGTTACGGACTCATCATGGGCTCTGAGAGGACATCCCATATAAGTAAGCCATCTTACCGCATCAATTGAAGTTTTCAAACGAAGTCGATTTTCCGCTTTCTTTTCCGATGAAATATTTTCAAATTTATTTTTTATATGAGATAATTGGTCCATAAGAGCATCGCAACCTCTCACGGCGTTTCTATGACTTGAATTATAATTTTTTCCGACGTGTAACAAAAGAGCACAATTCTTTCTGTTTTTCACCTTTTTCCATCCTTGAAATCCTTCAACAGTGAATGCTTTGGCTATGTTCCCACTCTCTTTTCTAAATAAGAAACAAGGTAAACAAAACATGGCATTCCTATAAGGAGAATATTCTAACCATGTTGAGCCGAGCTTATACCAAGATTCTTGAAAACTTCCTAAATGTGTTTCTCCTTTTTGTGCATATGCTCCTTCTTTCTTTGGTTGATAAGGTCCCAATTTGATGTAAGCTCGCCGTACTTTGTCGTGCATATGAGTTGGGTAAATGCAAATTTGTCGTCGTTTTCCTGGATCTCTCTCCACATTGTTGATATCAAACTCAACTTCATCTTGAACCTCTACTTCATCTTGAACCTCTTCTTCATCTTTATTTCTTCGTATTTCCGTAGCATGTTACTCAGAATGCAAATTTTCATCATCTTTGACCTCATTCACTGAACTTGAAAAACTAGATCTCTTGAAGAACGCATCGATTGTCCCTTTCTTCATCTAAAAATTAGAAATAAATTTCCATGAATCAACAACACCTAATTGCAAGTTGCACCATATATCATTTTACAATTTACCGTATTTATTTTTACAACACCTATTACTTACCAATTGAAAATTACAGTATTTATAATGTTAGTTATCAACAAATTCTATTAGTTACCAATTACAACACCTATTACTTACCAATTACTTATCATTATCTCAACATTAACACCTATTATTACTTACAATATTTATTTTACAGTAATTATATATACATGATCAAGTCAACAAGCCCAAAGCAGTAACGATTTCTACTTTAAGCCTTAAATACCAACTTTTGTTTGGAAGTTTCAGGTTAAGAAAATTACTTACCTATTAAACCCTAGAATAGAACGAAAGATGATTTGCAGAGAGAGAGAGAAGACAGAGCTTAGAGGGCAGAGGCGTCGTCGCATTGAATTGCTTGGGTGGAGGTCGCCGCAAGTGGTGGTGCCGTCACGTCGAGTGGCCGGAACAACGGAGGTCGTCACGGCCGTCGTGTCTCTCTCGAAGTCGAATCTGGTGAGTAGTGGGAAAGGTCAAGAGAGATGTTGAATGAGAGAGGTGAAAAAAGGGGGGTATCTCTTATATATGATTTTTGGGCTTTGGGGGGGCCAAGTCATCTTCAGCCCATAGAGTGGATCCGCCACTGCTAAATTGTATTGATTATTTCTGTAAATTAATAAATTATTCATTTATGATATTAATATAGAATTAGGGACACAAAGCATATAGAGAAAAAAAAAAGGTTTTATTTTCCCCCAAATTTGTTTATAATGTGATAATTTACCTGAAATTTATTTTTCATGATTTTTTTCTTCACATTTTAACCTTTAGTAATGTATTTTTTATATTTATTTACATGATTATGATGCATTCATCATATTTTCTTCATATATTGAGTATGAAGTTTATTCCATAATTGAATTGATTCATAATTTCATATATAGCATGACACATCATCCGACATCCACCTTTCTTGTCATTTTGTCGTATTTATTAGAAATATTTCAGCATTTACAAAGAAAACACAACAATATACAATATGTGCTACTTATTTAAAACATAATAAATTGTATTGATTTTACCGAATTGCACGTTGTTTTTCATGATATGCCTCATAAGATCCACGCAAGGCAACTAATCTTTCAGTGATTATCTTTTTCTTAATAAATGAAATTAAATGTCATATTAAATTTTACGTGATTTTCTTGATATGGATAACGTCTTATCGAAAGATTATACTCAAATAATAAATTGATGCATGCATAAATATGTGGTGAAGAACAGTAAAATTATATCCAAGAAAATTCACTCAAAGAGATTTACTGGGTAATTTACACACTCTCAAAATGGCCCTCCGAATCAAGTTCTCGACTTTGCGATTCATCATCATTATCATTACGATTGCGATGCTTGGCTTTTCGCTTATTAGTACATTTTTTGTTACCCTTCAAAATTAATGACAGATTCAGAATTTTGGTAGACAGATAAAATAAGATTTTTTTGCATGAAAAGTTTAAAAATTAATTTGAAAAGACTACGTGCATTTACATTCATTTTATATTTTACTTATATCTAATGGCTTAAAAGTTTTTTTATTTTTATTTTATTACACGTGTTTAAAAAAATTATATTATATATTAAATATATTGAATTCGTAAATGAAGGTGAGGATATTTTTGTTCGAAAATTGGAAGGTAAATTAATTTTTTGTAATACTATTGTGAATATATGTTATATTACGTGGAAAATGATTGGATTTATAAATATATTAAATTACTTAGGGTTTTATCTAGTCTTTATCTTTAATGATCATTCTTGTTTTTATCATAGTTTCATATCGAATGAGGGTGTAATATGCTTCACATAAAAATGTTGCGTTATTGCAAATTGCTTACCAATATTATCAATTAATTAACATGATGTGAGAAAATACATTGGATATTTTTCTTCTTTTTATTTGTCGAAACAAATAAGGGATATATCTTCATCTTTTATATCTTGTTCTCAAGAGTTAAACTCGTGTTTTTTTTTTAAACGAAAAAAGAGCATATAATTATCTTATTTATCTTTGGATGCAGCGGCGGCCCGAGAACATGGTCACTGCATCAGTGTTCTAAAATGCGCGTATTATGAAGTAAGCAATGAGGTTTTGTGATATACTTGCTCTGCAAGTTGTATTATAATTACTTTTGCTATCAAGTTTATATAAGGGTAAAACAGTCATTTTTTAAGTGTTCTTATGCCTATAAAGGCAGCATGTGCGCTAGCTTCTTTCCTCACCTCCAACATTTTGTACTCCTACTTCAATAAATAATTCCACAGCTTCTCACACTTTTGTTCTCATCTGTACACAAATATTTCCATACTATATATATATATATATATATATATATATCTATATATATATATATATATATAAATAAACAGAGAAGTAAACGTGAGTGATAGTGAGTGGCTTCTTGCATTAAAGTGTTGTCATATTTTTTCATTGTGCTTTTGTGGCAAAAGTTCCAATTATCTAAAACTAACATTTGGTATCAGAGCGGGGTTGTGAGTGTTGTTGTCAGGTCTCTTGAAATTCTTAGTATGCTCTGTGGTTGCGGTTCCGACTGATCTTCCACATCAGAAACGAATTTCTTAAGATTTTATTGTATGAGTTTTTTTTTTGTCTCGAGGTACTGCCAACACAATGGGTGATCTCCAAGTCGTCGGAGGAATCAAGAAACTCAACAGCAACAACTACAACACCTGGGAAACATGCATGATATCCTATTTGCAAGGACACGACCTTTGGGAGGTCATCGGCGGAAGCGAAACTACGCCGCCGGAGGAAGATGCTAACGACATCTTGCGCAAATGGAGAATCAAAGCAGGCAAAGCAATGTTTGCCCTAAAGACCACCATTGAAGAAAAGATATTGAAGCACATTCGGGACGACAAGATGCCAAAAGAAGCGTGGGAGACGTTCATGACGCTTTTGTCAAAGAAGAATGATGCAAGGCTACAACTCTTGGAGAACGAGCTACTATCGATCTCACAACGCGACGTGACGATTGCTCAATATTTCCACAAGGTAAAGTCAATATGTCGTGAGATTGGCGATCTAGATCCGAACTCCGTCATCGGAGAGGCTCGTATGAAAAGGATCATCATTCACGGCTTGAGACCGGAGTATCGAAGCTTCGTGATTGCTGTACAACGATGGCCCGTTCAACCATCACTTGTAGAGTTCGAGAATCTGCTAGCAAGCCAAGAAGCGATGGCTACGCAAATGGGAGGCGTCACACTAAATAATGAAGAGGAGAAACACCTCCTGCTAACGCCTAAAAAATGGGTAGCCAAGCAGAAGAAGAACCATGGAGTTGAGTCTTCTTCTAGCTCGTCAAGTCGTAGCGGATACGGCGGAGATAGCCGAGCATGTGGTAGAGGCCGAGGACGAGGGCGAGGTCGTGACATGCGAGGTCGCGGCAGTAGCTCACCCTGTCAGGAAGGCACCACGGTCCCAAGAGACAAGAGCATGGTGAAGTGCTACAATTGTCAGAAACTCGGGCACTACGCATCGGAATGCCACAACAAGAAGCACGGCGACGAAGCAAACCTGACCAGTTTCCACAAAGACGAGCCCATGCGTATGTTCACCCAGCTGGAGAGGGACGTTGAAGTGCGGAGAGACGAGGAGACGAGCGTCGAATGCGCGATCGACACTGAACCCGGGCGAGAATCGGTCAGAGAGAAGACCGACCTGGAGAAGCCAGTCGACGTGAAGTCGAGCCCGGAGCCCGAGCTGATGATGGCCGAGAAGAGGCCCAGCCTGGAGAAGATGACTGACGAGACGGTCATGCTTATCGAGGACAACGTTATTGCAAACCTCCTTGTAGATGGAGAGAAGAAAGTCTATACCGATGTTTGGTATTTAGACAATGGTGCGAACAACCACATGACGGGAGATCGAGCTAAGTTTAAAGAGCTCGACGAGAAGATCACCGGGAGCGTGAAGTTCGGCGATGAATCGATCGTCGAAATCAGAGGCAGAGGGTCCATATTGTTCCAATGCAAGAACGGGGACCAACGCATGCTGACTCACGTGTACTACATCCCGAAGCTAAAGGGTAACATCATCAACCTCGGTCAGATGACGGAGGTCGGCAACACAGTGGTGATGGTCGGCTCGTACTTGAAGATGTGGAACCAGAGTGACACCCTGTTGATGAAAGTGAAGAGAACGCCGAACAGGTTGTACAAGATACTCTTGGAGACGGGCCAACCCGTCTGCTTATTGGCGTCCCTGGCAGACCTGGCTTGGTTGTGGCATGCACGACTTGGGCACGTAAACTTCCACGCGCTCAAGATGATGGGAGATAAGAAGATGGCCTTTGGGGTTCCCAAGATTGAACACCCCAACCAGATCTGCGAATGCTGCATGGTCACGAAACAGGCAAGAGTGTCATTTCCGATCAAGGCCAAGTTCCTAGCAGAGCGACCCCTAACTGGTGCACGCTGACCTGTGTGGTCCAATCACCCCGGCCACCCTAGCCGGCAACAAGTACTTATTTTTACTTGTTGATAACTACAGCCATTGGATGTGGGTTTATACGCTCAAGGAGAAGAGTGAAGCTCTTGAAGTCTTCAAGAAGTTCAAGAGGCTCGTGGAAAACCAGTCAGGACATAGACTGAAGACCCTGCGAACAGATAGAGGAGGCGAGTTCACGTCTCAGAATTTTGCGGAATATTGCAGAGAATAAGGTGTAGAGCGACACCTCACCGCACCATACATGCCCCAGCAGAACAGCGTGGTGGAAAGACGCAATCAAACCGTCATGGAAACAACAAGGAGTTTGCTGAAAAGCATGCAAGTCCCGGCGAGGTTCTGGGGAGAAGCAATACGACACGTGGTTTACTTGCTGAACCGTCTACCGACTAAGGCGCTAGCATGGAAATGGAAGAAACCTCATCTGGAGCATTTGAAGGTGTTTGGGTGCACCGCACATGTAAAGACTGTGGGACCGCACCTCAAGAAGCTCGATGACCGGAGTCAACCGATGGTGTATCTTGGCGCAAAGGAAGGGAGCAAAGCACACAGGTTTTACGACCCCCGACGCGGGAAAGTGCATGTAAGCAGAGACACCGTGTTCGAAGAGGAAAAGAAGTGGGATTGGCGCGACGAGAATGGAGAGCCCGAACAGAACTCGATAGAGTTCATACTCGCAGAGGAAGAGACGATCGAGCAGGAAGAGGGAGAGAGCCCCATTCCAAGGACTAGCAACGTCCAGTTCGATAGAAATCAATTCGCTTGGAACAAGCACGACTGGAACGAACTCACCACCAGGCTCACCCAATCTAGGATCAGGGATGATCACTCCGATCCAAGAGAGAGATAGTTCGGGAGGAACCAGCTCGGGAGACTCGTCGATCAAGGACGGACCAAGAGGGTTTGGTACCCTGTCTGACGTCTACGAAGAAGCGCAAGAGCTTGATTTTAGTCTAGAGGAGCTCCTGCTGGTTAATGAAGAGGAACCAACCAACTATCGTGAGGCAGCCACCGAAAAGGAATGGCAGGAAGCGATGAACAGAGAGTTGGAGTCCATTGAGAAAAATCAGACATGGGAACTAGTCGACCTTCTAAAAGGTCACAAGTCCATTGGTCTGAAGTGGGTCTACAAACTCAAAAAAGACTCTGAAGGCAAGGTCCTCAAGCACAAGGTCAGACTGGTCGCAAAGGGCTAAGTGCAGAAGCATGGAGTAGACTTCGAGGAAATTTTCGCTCCAGTAGCCAGACTCGACACGGTCAGGCTAATCCTAGCCCTCGCTGCTCACCGAGGTTGGAAAATCCAACACCTGGACGTCAAATCAGCATTCCTGAATGGTGAACTTGAAGAAGAAGTCTACGTTGCTCAGCCTGAAGGCTTCGTTGACAAGACCGCAGAGCACAAGGTGCACAAATTGTCAAAAGCTCTTTATGGGTTGCGACAAGCACCACGTGCATGGAACACTCGACTTGACAAGAGTATAAAGAGTCTTGGTTTCAAGAAGTGTTCCCAGGAGCAGGCAGTCTACACGAGGAGCTCAGGAGAGGAAGCCTTGATCGTCGGTGTGTACATCAACGACCTGATCGTGACTGGATCCAGCGCAGATGGCATAGATGGATTCAAGAAGCAGATGATGAAGGAGTTCGAGATGAGTGACCTCGGACTACTCTCATACTACGTCGGCATCGAGGTCGATCAGAAGAAGGAACGCATCATGCTAAGGCAGACTGCCTACGCGAAGAAGATCCTGCAGCAATTCAAGATGGCAGATTACAACCCGAGCAAGTATCCAATGGAACCAAAGTTAAAGCTCGGGAAATATGCTGAAGGAACCCCAGTAGATCCCACGGAGTACAGGCGTGTCATCGGGTGTCTCAGGTACCTAACCCACAACCGACCTGACATCTCATATGCAATTGGCATAGTGAGTCGTCACATGGAAAATCCTACTAGTCTACACAAGCAGGTTGTGAAGCACATCCTTCGTTACGTGAAGGGAACGACGAGCTATGTGATCTAGTACGGAAGACAAAGAGGAGCTGTAGAACTGATCGGTTTTACCGACAGTGACTTAGCTAGTGATATCGATGACAGAAAAAGTACCGGAGGTATGGCATTTTACCTCAACGGGAATTTGATCACTTGGCAATCACAGAAGCAGAATACTGTGGCCTTATCCTCTTGTGAAGCCGAGTTCATGGCAGCGACCGCAACGTCCAGTCAAGCGTTGTGGTTGAGAAACTTATTGAGCGAAGTGACTGGAGCCGAGCAAAAGCCAGTTACTCTTTACGTGGACAACAAGTGTTAGAATAAATGCATCAATAAATGCATGTCCGATAATATTCTAATAAAGACTTAGTTGTTGAAGAGTGTGGGAATGAGAAGAGTCCCACATTGATTAAACACAAAGAGTTGGTGGTGTTTAAATAGAGTGGTATTCATGACAAGCTCAACACGAGGTTGAGCTAGTGATGTATCATATGGAGTGTGATGCGGAGGCGAGGTGGCGAGATCACGCCACTTTGTTCTCTCGCAACGCCAACCCCGCCGGTGTTGCCACCGGCGACACCGGCTCGGGCTTGGGGGCGTGGGCGTGGGCGTAGAGGCGCTAGTGGCACCTTGTAGGCGCACTTAAGGCACTTAAGCACGTGGCGAGCGGCTTAGGCTCGGGTCCTCGGGCTCTCTCGCGGCGATTCTCGCCTAGCGGTAGCAATTACTTGGCTAGCGGTAATGACTTTCGTATAGCGGTAGAGGTAATGACTACTAGCGGTAGCTAGTTTACTTGGCTAACGGTAACGACTTTCGCATAGCGGTAGAGGTAACGGCTACATGGCAGTTTTCGTCGGTTACTGTCCTTTCAAAAAGGGTCGCTACCTTTAAAAATGAAAGTTACTTTTGCCTATAAAACACTCTCCATATTTCGAGTTTCATTATTACAACTACATGATATCGAAATACAGAATACCAAAATCTCTCTCAGCAATTTCCAGAAACTGTTCTTGCCTATTTCGTGCTTCACAAACGTCTTGTGCAGTACGATTTAAGGCTTGTCGTATCCTGTGGTATTCTTGCGTTGTAGACCTCTAGACGTTCTCGGAGGTTCTCGAAATACTATAAGGAAAGCGTGTTCATGCGTGATTGAAGCCCGGACGTCTTCGATCTCCAATAATTATCCAACAACAAGTCCGCGATCGCACTGATGAAAAACCCGGTGTTTCATGGACGCAGCAAGCACATCGATACGCGGTTTCATTTCATTCGGGAGTGCATGGAGAAGCGCGAGATCATCGTCGAGTTTGTAAGAACCAAAGAGCAACGTGCTGACATTCTCACGAAGGCTCTAGCTCGTATCAAATTTGTGGAGATGCGAGAGTTGCTCGGTGTGAAGAACCTCGAACCACGTCAAGCTTACGAGGGAGAATATGAAGTAAGCAATGGCGTTTTGTGATATACTTGCTCTGCAAGTTGTTTTATAAGTTGTATTATAATTAGTTTGCTATCAAGTTTATATAAGGGTAAAATAGTCATTTTTAAAGTGTTCTTATAAAAGCAGCATATGCGCTAGCTTCTTTCCTCACCTCCAACGTTTTGTACTCCTACTTCAATAAATAATTCCACAACTTCTCTCACTTCTTTTGTTCTCATCTGTACACAAATATTTCCATACTATATATATATATATATATATATATATATATATATATATATATATAAATAAACAGAGAAGTAAACGTGAGTGATAGTGAGTGGCTTCTTGCATTAAAGTGTTGTCATATTTTTTCATTGTGCTTTTGTGGAAAAAGTTCCAATTATTTGGAACCAACACGTATGTACACCTCGGAGACTGTGAGGGCTTCTGCCGGAGCCTCGGTTATACCGGAGGAGGTTGCTATAAAGACACGGAACCCTGGTGCTACTGGAACCATTAATAATAGCCTTGCCTTAGTACTTCGTCTCTCATTCATGTACTTTTACCATGCAAAAGAAATAATATGTATCCTCTGAATGTTAGTACGCTGTTTTTGAAGAAATAAATTGCGGGAATATTTAGTATTATATTTTAGAACTATATGTATTTCATCTGGGTACAACTAATTTTTATTGATATTAATTTTAAGGATAATTGGGGTCCCAAACACGGCATATTCTAATACAGAGTTGCTAATAGAGACGAAGATTGGCTGAATCGAAGCTTTTCATGCTTAAACTAATGGCTGAATGGAGTCCCATGGTGGCGACGAGCCTCCTCCTCATCCTTCTCCTTCTCTTCCTCTACCTTGGAGAGACCCAAAGATCCACCCCCTTTTGCCAGAATATGGTAAGTGTGAATCTCTTACTATTTCAGGATAAAAATAGACACTTTCTCTGGCTCTGAGATTCGGTTTCATTTTCGTATGATTTGGGTTATAGGTTTTCTGGGTTAGTTGGATTTTATTTGACTGGTTTGGGTTTTCTTCGATGCTGTCTTGGTAGAATATTATGGAAGCTTTATGTATATTCCTTGTTTTGATTTTTGTGGTGGTTGAGATACTGAATATTGTGTTTAATATTGTCATAAAGGCAAAAAATGGACCCAGTCAGTGTCTTTGTTGCTTTCTTTGAGTTCACATGGTCCTCTTTTCTATGTTTTTATGTGATTCATGTTGACTTAGTATATTGGTATTTTTTATGCAATATTTGTATACAATATCATGCACATGGGGTACTATAGATATTAAATCATTGTTCCAGCTTTTTGTATTATGCACATATTTTATTACAGTTTTTTGACTTACCATTTTTTGTTGGTTGTTGACAATTTTCCAGATATGCAATTGACGTATTTCACAGCTAGTGTTTATCACAGTGGAGAATGGATTGTTAGCAATGGAAGGAGAGCATATGTGGGCGGCGAAGTGGCTTGTTTTGATTACTGCGACACTGATAAGTTCAGCATAGGGGAACTTCGACGGCTAGTGGACTTGCTCGGCAAAGAAGAAAATCCCGGGTTTTTGTTCGTGCCTTTTGGATTTGAATTTGATGAAGGCATGCAATTTTAGAACCGACATGCACACACGAATGATGATTAAAGATATGGAGACAAGAGGTTATAAGGACTGTCACTTTTACGTCGTCGAAGCTATTCTCGGCCGTCCCTCCTCAAAGGATAATCAAGACGAGGATGGTAATTATTATGAAGATGAAGACGAGCTTAATTATTCTTATGAAGACGATGGTGAAGAGCCCGATGGTGAAGAAGTGCCCGAGGAAGAGGTGCTCGTTAATCATGGTTTCGCCAAATGGTGGTCTAGGGTGGTTAGTGAATTAGAGAACGATGAAGAATTGGAAGAAGATGATCTCTCCGATAACACATTGTAAAATTTAGAGGTCGATTCGGATGGAGAAGTAAGAGTTAGGAAGAGGTGCCAATTTAAGATGAGAGAAGGGATTAATTGGGAAGAGTCCAATATAGAAGTTGGTATGGAGTTTATAAATAAGCAAGAGCTAAAGTCCGTTTTGAAGGAAATATTCATTGCCAAGGACCGGGATTTCAAGGTGACGACAACCAACAAAGAAAAGTTCCAAGTTATTTGCGCCGACGAAGGATGCAGATGGAAATGTTATGCTCATGTCGATTCGCGAGACGGCGTGACTTTTAGGATTAATACTCTCCTAGATGAGCATGATTGCCCACAATTCTTAAATAGCACATTGATCGACGCTCCTTGGCTTGCTAAGCATTTTGCGAATGAGTTCCGTATGTGCCCCAAAATGACGTTTACTCAATTCAATGAGATGACGAGCAACACGAAATTCTCTAACACATCGTTGTGGATCTTCTACAAGGCTAAAAAACTTGCCGAAGCGAATATGAAGTGGACTATTACGGAACAGAACAACCAATCATACAAATGCTGGAGCATATACGAAATTGGTTGATGAAGCGGTTGTACAAGAAACGAGAGAGTGTGGCTAAATGGAAAGGTCCTCTTGGGTCGAATTTGATGAAGATGATTGAGAAGCTTAAAAAGGAAGCAATGCACTGCCAGCCTTCTCGGGCATCAAAATTTTTACAACAAGTAATTGTCTTCTTTTGATTGTTTTCAAACTGTTTTTTTAATTTTAAAACTAAAATGGTGGCAATAAAACTAAAATTAAATTGTTTTTTAAATAAATTAGGTAACGTACAAAGGCAATGAAACCCTCATAGTCAACTTGACTACACGTCAATGCATTTGTAAATGGTGGCAACTCACTGGAATACCATGTTGTCACGCGTTGTCTTGCCTCGTGAGGGGCGACCACGTGATCACGGACTACTTCAGCGATGTGTATAAGAAACCTGATTTTGCTGCTCAATATGGCGCTATCGTAACACCAATGACTTCACCGGACAAGTGGGCGGATGCTGGCCAGAATGTCATCTTACCGCCACGTACGGTCCGCATGCCCGGACGCCCGAATAGTAAAAGAAAGAGGCAAGTTGGTGAAGCACACAACAGACCGATTAAGGCATCGAGGATTGGCCAAATGAACCGTTGCGGAAATTGTCGTCAAGAAGGTCACTCACGGAGGACCAGTAAGAATGCTTCATCGAGTGAGGTACATTTACGACATGATTAAATTACACTGCTTCAAATACTATTGTTATGAGTACTTGGAAAAATGCTTCTTTTAATGGAATTTTTACAGGTTCGAACACCGAAACGAATGGGACGGCCCCCTAAAGAAAACATGATTGGGGATTCACTGAAGCGGAAACAGAGGAAGGTTAGGCAGCAGGCACGTGAAGCAGTGGAACGGGCATCACAGAACCCTTCCGGATCAGCTCTGCAGGCTTCTCAAGGACTCGGCTCTCAGTGACGTTAGTGGCATTAGTAGATATTGTGGGCGTTAGTATTTGTCTATCGTATTTTGCCTTATTTTGTAACTTGTTATTTGCCCAATTTTGCAACTTACGATATATGCATTTGTCACAAATATACTTTTGAACACATTTATATGATGCAGTGGCTTGTTAATCTAAGCCATATAAATACCCAGTAATTTGGCTATTTAAAACGACATTGTTTACTCTCAATGCTACTGCATGATAAAATTGTTGTATGGAAATAAATCTTCTGATCACTTTAATTTCTCACTGGCTATTACAAAACTTTAATTACACACTTTAATTCCTAAAAAATATGATTTATTAATTGCATAACCAGACCATTAAATAAACAATAGCTACATTAGCCACCAAAAAAAAACATTAGGTACATAATTGCAAAAAATGTAAACTTTGGGTACTTTAGCCGCATTTTACCCAAAAAAAATTAGTTTCGTTTTAAATGACATGGCTGGGTTACGTGGCGCTAATAACGACGATCTTAAAAAAATAGACGGAAGAATCGTAAATGCTTAACAGAACAAACAATAGCTACATTAGCCACCAAAAAAAAACATTAGGTACATAATCGCAAAAAATGTAAACTTTGGGTACTTTAGCCACATTTTACCCTATTTCTTAACATTAAGTCATTAATCACATGTGTATAATTAAAGTTTTAATATGAAATTTTTTAAAAAATAAAAAAATGAATATTAATTTAAATTGTACATGGACCATATGTAAATGATTAATATTAACAGAAACATATGAAAAAAAAATATTAAAATGCAAATATCATGTGCAATTGAAGGCTTGAGATCATATGCCGCATTATTTTCAATATGTTTGGATATTTTTATCTCAATTATCCCTTAATTCTCTGATTGAAAAAAAAAAAAAGAGAGAAAAAAGGAAGAAGAAGAAGAGAACGAAGCAATATAAAAAGCTTTCTTCTAGCCAAATGTATCCTAAATATATTAAAATTGAACACTAACAACAAAGGGAAGAAAACTAATAAAAAGATTTTCTTCTTGGGTTTTTCGATGAGTTTTCTCAATCTCGAGGCGTAAATCATGGGATAACATCGAATAATATGATCTAGATTAACATAGAACATTAAGAGATTCGGTTTCGATTCGTAATCAGACTTTTCGTACGTTTGCCAACTCTGCAGAGTTTCACTGATTTGTCCTCGGTTTGCGTGTTGGCCAATCGTCTCGTGATGTGGATCCGAGCACGTTAAATGGCTTTGAGACTGGAAAACAGTTCGTCAGACAGCTAGGTCTTTCTCAGTGTTTGGACAACGAACTGACGGAGGCACGAGGAGGAGGAATTGCGCATAGGGCTCGAGCTAAGGGGCTGCGATATCTCTTTTGCTAAATGGCTTAGGTTTTTTTTTTTTAATTATGATTAATGTGGGCATAATTAATTTAAGGGCCCGAGTGGGCCCGTGATCACCAGGTAATATAGTCGGGTCGGACCTGGAATGCCCGATGACTCAAATCTCCATTCGGACATTTCCTACGTTTCCTTGATCACTTGTAGATTACATGAGATGAATTAAAATTTATATACATCGGCTATATAAGTAAAAAGAAATTAACATTGGAAAAGGGATAAACTCTGTGTAAATTGTATAGAACTTGTAAGTCTAATGCAAGGGAAATTAGTTTCATGAATCTATTTAATTTTTTCTAAATACGAGCTACCTAATAACTCATCCCATAATATACTTACGAGTTACCTAAAGATTCATTTGTGTTTGAAATTTCAGTTTTATGTTTTTTTTTTTCCTTGGATTATTTTGCTAATATGTTGTTGAATTGATGTTAAAGTATACACTATTGACATGTTTAAAAACTGTTATATTGTTTTATTTATTAAACTAGTTAAGTGAGTTTAGGTTAAGTACTAAGAACTACGACCAGAGTGGAAAATGTTGGCTCCAAATTGAGATCGCTGCCAAAACACTATAAACGAACACAGTGATAACACCCAATCACGCACTCACGTAATCTCTCGGAATGATCGGCGAGTGTAGCAGACGACAATGAATAGCCATACTATTCCACTCACATTCAATCACACACACTACTCTCTGTATATGATATATATATATATAAGAATATATATACGTAATGGTTTAGTGGAAGAGTAAGCAATGGAGGAAAATATACTCTGTATATATCGAAGAAGAGGAATTACAAAATACTGGAGTTAAAGAAAAATAACAGCATGCGGCAGTATTTAAAGAAAGCAAATAAACCCTAGTTGCAGCTAAACGTGTGCAACGAATTCTTAAATACTAGGTCAAAACTCAAACAACCAAATACTAAGCACTTGACTGAGAACATGATCGATTAACATCTCCACATGCTTTATCTTGGAATAAGTCAAAGCTTATCCTCATTATCCCCCGTAAGCTTGACTTTGTTCGAGGTTCTTCACGTCGAGCAGCTCTCTCATCTCTGCAAACTTGAGTCGCGCTAAGGCCTTGGTGAGTATGTCTGCACGTTGCTCGCCGGTGCGGACAAACTGCACGATGATCTTCCGCTTCTCCACACACTCGCGAATGAAATGGAAACGAGTGTCGATGTGCTTGCTGCGTCCGTGGAATACTGGGTTCTTCATCAGTGCGATCGCTAACTTGTTGTCCACGTAGAGTCACTGACTTCTGCTCGCTTCTCGTAACTTCGCTCAACAAGTTACGCAGCTATAACCCTTGACATGCTGCCACGGTCGCTGCCATGAACTCAGCCTCACAAGATGATAAGGCCACAGTTTCCTGCTTCTTTGACTGCCAGGTGATCAAATTCCCGTTGAGATAAAACACCATCCCTCCGGTACTCTTCCTATCGTCGATATCACCGGCTAAGTCACTGTCGGTAAAACCGACCAGTTCATCGGCTCTAGATCCTTTTCTGTACTGAATCCCGTAGCTAGTCGTTCCCTTGACGTAGCGCATGATGTGCTTCACAGCCTGCTGGTGTAGACTGGTAGGCATCTCCATGTAACGACTCACCATGCCGACTGCGTGTGAGATGTCAAGTCGGGTATGGGTAAGGTACCTAAGACACCCGATGACATGTCTGTACTTTGTAGGATCCACTGCGGTTCCTTCCGCATCCTTCCCAAGTTGTAGCTTTGCCTCCATCGGATACTTGCTCGGGTTGCAGTCTCCCATCTGAAACTGCTTGAGGATCTTCTTTGCATAAGCCGACTGCCTCAGCGTGATGCAGTCCTTCTTCTGATCCACCTCAATGCCGAGATAGTACGAAAGTAGTCCGAGGTCACTCATCTCGAACTCTGCCATCATCTTCTTCTTGAATCCTGCCACGCCTGCTGCGCTGGATCCAGTCACTATCAAGTCGTCCACACACTCCAACAATGAGTGTTTCTTCTACATTGCTCCTCGTGTACACTGCCTGCTCTTGAGAACACTTCACGAACCCGGGACTCTTCATACACTTGTCAAGGCGTAGATTCCATGCTCTAGGTGCTTAACGTAGCCCATAAAGAGCCTTGGAAAGCTTGTACACCTTGTGCTCTTTAGCCTTGATGATATAACCTTTGGGTTGTCTGACGTACACTTCCTCCTCGAGGTCACCATTTAGAAATGCCGATTTGACATCTAAGTGGTGAATCTTCCAACCTCGGTGAGCGGCGAGGGCTAAGATCAACCTGATCGTGTCGAGCCTCGCTACTGGAGCAAAAACTTCCTCGAAGTCAACTCCGTGCTTCTGCACATATCCCTTTGCGACCAGCCGCGCTTTGTGCTTGACGACGTTTCCTTCGGTGTCCTTCTTCAACTTATAGACCCACTTCAGACCAATTGGCTTATGACCTTTGGGCAGGTCGGTGAGCACCCATGTCTTGTTCTTCTCGATTGACTCGATCTCCTTCTGCATTGCCTCTTGCCAGGCCTGCTCGGTTTCTGCCTCTCGGTAGTTTGCCGATTCTTCGGCACATAGCAGTGCTAACTCTTCCAGATTCATGTCTAATTGACGAGCATCTTCATAGATATCGGTTAGCGGACGATATCCCCTCGGACCATCCTTGATTGAGGAATCACCCGAGCTGCCTGTCTGTGAGGTTGGGGTCATCATACCCAAACCTGAGCTGGGTGACATTGCTGGTGACATTGGCGGTGATACACCCGAGTTGGGTGTTACTGGCCTTGAGCTGGAAGCCGTTGCGTCCGGGCTCGGCAATAACATGCCCGAGTTCGGAGTTGTTGGGCCTTCCTGTTCGGCAATGTCTTCCTCGCCTTTTTTGAGTTCGAACTCAACTGCGTTCTGTTCGGGCTCGCCATTCTCGTCACGCCACTCCCATTTCTTCTCTTCTTCAAACACGGCATCTCTGGTCACTCGAATCTTGCCGTGTCTGGGGTCAAAGAATCTGTGTGCCTTGCTTCTGTCTTCGACTCCAAGGTACACCATCGTCTGACTCCGGTCATCGAGTTTCTTGAGATTTGGGCCCACAACTTTTACATGAGCTGTGCACCCGAACACTCTTAAGTGCTCCAGATGAGGCTTCTTCCCGCACCATACTTGGTATGGGGTGCGCTCTCCTAGCGCCTTCGTTGGCACGCGGTTCTACAGATAAACCGCATGTCTGACTGCTTCTCCCCACATCTTCGCTGGGACTTGCATGCTCTTAAGCAAAATCCTTGTTGTATCCATCACAGTCCGGTTCCTTCTCTCTACCACACCGTTCTGTTGGGGAGTGTACGGTGCAGTCAGGTGGCGTTCGACTCCCTCTTCATCGCAGAACTCTCCGAACTGCTGGGACGTAAACTCTCCACCTTGGTCAGTTCTCAGGGTCTTCATTCTGTGCCCTGATTTATTCTCGACGAGCCTCTTGAACCTTTTGAAGACTTCAAAGGCTCTTGACTTCTTCTTTAGCGTATACAGCCACATCCAACGACTGTAGTCGTCAACTAGCAAGAGAAAGTACTTGCTACCGGCTAGGGTTGCCGGGGTGATAGGACCATACAAGTCCGCGTGCACTAGTTGGAGGGGACGCTCTGCTTGAAACTTGGCCTTGATCGGAAACGACACTCTTGCCTGTTCTTCGACCATGCAGCATTCACACAGCTGGTTTAGGTGCTCAATCCTAGGCACCCCAAAGGCCATCTCCTTCTCCCCCATCATCTTGAGCGCGTAGAAGTTTACGTGCCCAAGTCTCGCATGCCAGAGTCAGGCCGGGTCTACTAAGGACGTCATTAAGTAGACGGGTTGGCCTGTCTCCAAGAGAATCTTGGAGAGGCGGTTCGGCGTTCTCTTCACCTTCATCAGTAAAGCGCCACTCCTGTTCCACAGCTTCAGGTATGACCCGGCCATCACCACTGTGTTGCCGACCTCTGTCATCTGACCAAGGCTGATGATGTTACTCTTCAGCTTTGGGATCTAGTACACCTGAGTAATCAGCCGTTGATCCCCGCTCTTGCAGTTGAATAGGATGGACCCTCTGCCTCTGATTTCGACGACTGAGTCATCGCCGAACTTCACTTTTCCCGTGATCTTCTCATCGAGCTCTTCAAACTTGGCTCGCACCATTGTCTAGATACCACACATCGGTATAGACTTTCTGTTCTCCGTCTTTGTGGAGGTTTGCTATAACCTTGTCCTCGATAAGCATCACCGAACAATCCTGCTCGGTAATCTTCTTCTTCGAGCTTGGTCGCTTCTCCGGTATCATCAGCTCGGCTTCCGGGTCGATCTTTTATTTGATCGGTTTGGGCCCGGGCTCACCTTCTCTCTTGCCTACGACGCTCATCTCCTCGTCTCTCCGCACTTCCAAGTTCACCTCTTGCTCGGCGAACATCAACACGGTCTCATCTTGATGGAATCTCACAAGATTCGCTTCGTCGCCATGGTTCATGCTGCGACACTCTGTTGAGTAGTGACCGAGCTTCTGACAGTTGTAGCACTTCACCGTGCTCTTGTCTCTTCGGGTCGTGGTGCCTTCCTGACGGGATGCGCTGCTGCCGCGACCTCGCATGTCACGACCTCGTCCTCGTCCACGGCCTCTACCACGTGATCGGTTATCTCTGTCGTACCCGCTCCGACTTGAGGAACTAGAAGAAAATTCGGCTCCTCTGTTTTTCTTCTCTCTCGACACCCATTCTTCATGCGTCAGCAAGAGGTGCTTCTCCTCTTCTCTGTCACCATAACCCCGAAGTCTCTCCTCGTGGGCTTTGAGGCGACCGATAACCTCCTCAACTGACATGGTCTTAAGATCACCGAACTGCTCGATCGACGTCACGATCTGCATGTATCTGTGTGGTACGGCTCTCAGAATTTTCTTGACGACGGTGATTTCGTCCACCTTGTCGCCTAACGAGCGGATACCAGTCACGATGGATGTGAGTTTCATGGTGAAGTTGTCTACCGACTCGCTGTCCCTCATTCGAAGAACCTCGAATTCACTTTTCAAGGTTTGAACCTTTGCTTCTCGGACGCGCTCTGCGCCCATATACGTGATTCTCAGCGTCTCCCATGCTTCTTTTGCGGAATCCTTCTCGGCGATCATGAGAAGGGTGTCTTCCGGAACTCCTTGATAGATGGCGGCGAGAGCCATCCTATCTTTACGTACTTCGACCTCTCCGTCTTCGACGGCCTCTCAAACTCCTTGGGCTTGCAGGTTTACCCGCATCTTCAACGCCCACACCTAGTAGTTGCTTTTCGTGAGCATTGGAAGATTGAGCGTTATGTTTCTTTCTTTCTTTCTCAATTTTCGTCGCTGCCATATCTCCTCCGGTGGCTTTGCTCGGTGACGGCATGTGCTTCGACATCATGCTCTGATACCAAATGTTGGCTCCAAATTGAAATCGCTGCCAAAACACTATAAAAGAACACAGTGATAACACCCAATCACGCACTCACGTAATCTCTCGGAATGATCGGCGAGTGTAGCAAACGACAATGAGTAGCCACACTATACCACTCACATTCAATCACACACACTACTCTCTGTATATGATATATATATAGAAGAATATATATACGTAATGGTTTAGTGGAATAGTAAGCAATGGAGGAAAATATACTCTGTATATATCGAAGAAGAGGAATTACAAAATACTGGAGTTAAAGAAAAAATAACAACATGCGGCAATATTTAAAGAAAGCAAATAAACCCTAGTTGCAGCTAAACGTGTGCAACGAAATCCTAAATACTAGGTCAAAACTCAAACAACCAAATACTAAGCACTTGACTGAGAACATGATCGATTAACATCTCCACGTGCTTTATATTGAAATAAGTCAAAGCTTATCCTCACAGAAAAGGGAAACAAATAACTCGATTAGCAAATGTGATGGTGCCGTTTGGTAGACAACTCGAACTGTTTTTGTTTTCTCTATTCAGAATTTTATAGTTGTAGTGTAAAAAACTCTTGCAGTTGTTTTTAAATAACTGTTTGGTACACATTTCAATTTTTATTTTTTAGAAATAAAACAACAAATAACTGTTTGGAATACGATTCGATTTTTTCTTAAAAAATCAAATATTTAATACATTAATAAAATTTTAAAATATTATTACATTAATAATACAATAACATAAATATTATATTACGGTGTAAATTAGATACAATCATGTTTAACATATCAAAGCTATATTATATAGTCTAAATAATCAGTTTTAACATGCATCGAGACTTTGAAGGTTCAATGGTGAAGTTTAAAGGTGGAAATTTGGTATCCGTTTTCCGGTTTTGTCTCTGTTCCGGTACCGGTCCCGGATCGATTATAAAAAAATCCAAGAAATTTAATTTAGACCCAAGAACTGGTACTTCTCGGTACCCATTTTTAGAATTGAGAACCGAAAACGATGCCCTAAATAAATATTCCCCGGTTTTTGTTACCGGTTCTGATTTTAAACTACATGTCATTTTTTTAGTTTTTAGTATGTCATTTTTAGTGTATTTTAAACTTTTATTGTCGTTTTTTATACTATTTGTAGTTTTTAATTTTTGGTTTTCAAAAATACATGTGGTTTTTAAGTCAAGCACTCTTAAAACCGAAATCAGTAAAAAAAAATCCCAATTTTTTGGAACATAGACGAAAAAAGAAGAAGTTATTTACCGGTTCCCGGTTCGGATTTTACTCTTAATGAAGTCGATAGAAATAAGAAGTGATGAAAGAAAAAATTGAGTGAAAAACACAGAAAACAACAAAAATCTGTATTTGAAAATCCTTAAGAAAAACAGAATAAAACTTGAAATGTTTTGGAGTTCAATTTGATGAGTTACACACCAAACAGTCATTTATTTTTTCCAGTGTAATAAATGTATAATATTTAACGATTAGTCCTTCTGTCTACGTACAAACACAATTGATAAATAAATTATATTTAACGATTAATACACGGCAGAAACCAATATATTACACGTACGGTTTTGATTTTCCAAACTTTAATTGAAAATCATCACACACAAAATATCATGTAATACGAGCTAGAATAGGGCTCAAATCTCCAATCCAATTATCAATTGGAGTGCTTCAAATAGATTAAGAATTGAAGATATACTTTAAGCCAATATTTTTAATTTCTTATATTTTAGTGATTTAACAATTTCGAGTTAAAAATCCTTTATATATTCTTACAAAAATAGAAATCATGTAATTTCTTTTAGGTTGACAATATACATATATATATATATATATATATATTTCATTTCTAAGTCAAAAGGAAAATAGTACTATTATAAAGCATAGATTTCATCTGTATATTTCAATAGTTATTGCCATGTACATTCATCTCGCTGAATTTTCGGGTTGTCAAAAAATAATTGTTATAAAAATTCAATTAAATGCAACAAGTAGCTCAACACATCATTAATAGCAAAGCATTTTTCAATCGCGTCGTCAGATAAACATATATATATATATATATATATATATATATACGTATATTAATTTTACACGGGTCTCAAACCCAATCGATTCTTGCTGGCTCTTCATAAGAACGACGACGTGACAGTCATGAGCTTCGATCCTTTAATGCTCTCTCTTCTTTTCATCATCGTTTCCCCCACCTAACTCTCTGATCTCAAATTCAAACATACATTTTTCTTATCGAGATCGTCAAAAAAACAAATTCAACTCTCTAAAATAATAAATAAATATATATATATATATATATTACATATCTCCTCTTTTCAATCAACACAAACCTTAAATACCGTATTTATTGCCCTTCAACTTTCACCCACCGCTAGCTTGCGAAGCCCTTATATATAGCTCTCTCTCGCCATGCATGCAAATCACAAATCAACCCTTTTCAAGCCTTCAAGTTTTCTTGCAAAATTCACTCTCTCACACACTAAGCAATAAGATATGATCATGGGCGAGTCTAGGGTTTCGATCTTTGTGCTCCTCTTGGTCATAGCGGCCATGCATGCAAGTGCACGGGACGTGCCGAATGCCGCCGATGATCAGCAGACTACCACCTTGCATGCCACGGCGCCGGTGGCGGTTGCAGCGGATTCTCCCGCCGCAGCCGGGCTCGGGGACAAGAAGAATTTCATCTACGGCAGTGTCGGCGGGTTCGCGGGCATGGGTGGTTATGCGGGCGTCGGCGGGATTCTCCCCACGCTCGGCGGACTAGGCGGAATTGGCAAAGTTGGCGGGATCGGCGCCGTCGGAGGGCTCAGAGGAGGTGTGGGAGGCCTCGGCGGCGGGCTTGGCGGCGCGGCGGGTGGAGCTGGCATTGGCGGCGCAGCGGGCGCGGGCGGCGGAATCCTGCACCCTTGATCGGCTAGCCAGCTGGCGAGTAACTAGGGTTAGGGTTTGATATTATCCATGCATGTAGTTTGTTTTGTTTCCTTAAGTAGCTGATTAACTAGGGTTAGGGTTTGGTATTATCCATGCATGAATACGAGTCAATTGTTAGTGCTTGGTCTCGTTAGGGTTGGTATGTTTTGTGTGTCTCTTTGCAGTCATATATAGATATGATCTGCAGGGATGACACGTGTCGTTTATTTTGCATTCGGTATTTCTAGTTTTGTTCGATGGTTGTGATATGTTTGAACTTTTTGTTGATTAATATACATCTGCCATCAGATGTATTTAATTCAATCGGAATCCGGAACTATAACGATGATCATCTCGATAAAATACAAGTGTTCTAGTATTTCGTTAGCTTTTAATTAATGTTTATATTATATATTCATCTATCTGGAACTTGATCCCAAATTCGTTTTGAGTATTTAATATATATAATGATAATGTCCAAAGTAATCAAAAGTAAATACACATATGATCAATAATTGTTTTTTTTTTAAATAAATGTACAAATATATATATATATATATATATATATAATTGTTTTCGTTACACTATATCCATACATTATGTGCAAATAGAACTTGTAAAAAGTTGCTTACGAAGATCATTTGTGCAAATTAATGCCTAGAGTTTAGAAGGGTCAAAATTAACTTTTATTTTGAGGGCCAACATCGTCATTTAAATTACTGAAAAATACCAAAATGCATATTCGTTAGAAACTTAAAATATGTGATTTGGCACGTTCTCAATAATTTCGTACCAAACTACGAATTACATAAGCGAAAAACGACTATCAAGAGTTCTATTTTTCCTTTGCGAGGGTCAATTGCGTAATTTTCGAACAAGGAGGATGAATTCAACAACTCAAAGAATAAAAGGTGTGGGTTTTTTTTTTCTTTTCAGATTAATCATAAGTAACAAAACTTCAATGCTTAGAATTCTCGATCTTTCTCAAATTCAAATATAATAAGTGGCAAATGGCACTATGATAATATTGAATTAAGAATTTTTCTCAAAATAAAATATGAAATTCCAACAAGAACATACTTGTTTATTTTTCAATTAATAATGATTCGGTGGTGAGCAGACCATTTTGCATGGGTAACACTTGTACGGTCTCTGCTTCTACAGAATTTGTTTGTATAATTCACGTACTCACATAATGACAAAAGAAGATCATTAATTACTACTAGGCAAAACGACTAGAATCCTCAATAACCTAAGTTTTGTCTCTTTTTCGTCCACGTCAATAATATAGTTGTTGCATCAAAACTATTTATTATATAATTGGAGGGTTATTATTAATGGGCTTATTAGCAAAATACTCAATTAGGGTAAATTTTTTTTTAAAATATACTCAAAAGTTTACTATAATTAAAGAAACACTCAATTTGTCTTTTATAGACAATTATACCCTCACTTCTAATTTCATTCTTCTTGTATCTACAGTTACACTTATGTAACTGCAGAGGCTCGAGGGTGTAGGGGTATTTTTGAAAAATAATCCTTAAGATGAGTATGATTTGAATTAATTAAACCTTGAGTATTTTTTAAAATAGTTTGACTCTAATTGAGTATTTTGCTAATAAGCCTATTATTAATTAGTGTAATATGTTGCTTAATGATATTCTTAGGAAGTAACTTTTTTATACTGGTCGTTGCTCGAACTCAGGAGCTAAGTAAATTAGATACAAACTCGAATACTCAATACAATAATCATTGTCCTTATATTGATCCACTATGTCTATATGATTTGCTCGTCTAGTGTTAGCATTAGCTCCACTCTATAATAATCCGAGTTTTAAGTTTTGTTCAAGAATTAGTCTTTTTTCTTTACTTTTACTTTTTAAATAATTTAATTTTTCTTTTTAATTACACTCGGCATAAGGTCATATTCGGAGTCCGCCCCCATCTTTAGTAATCATATTGACGTACAACATGTCAACAAGACTAGTCAAGGAAGTTGATTTCAAATACAATTTTAAGTTTAAGCTCTATTAGTATTATACCTATTTTTTTTATTTTGAAAAAAAAAACACAAATTTAATCTTAAGAGTTAAAAAATAAAACACAAAACTTCATTTAGCCAATACCAAGAAAATACAACACAAAACTTCACCCTTCAAAGCAGCTAATACATCCCGATCATAATCACAAAACATAAACGTAATAAATTAAAGAAGGAAACGAACGCAATCGAATAAATAAAAACATGAAAGTGTATTGATTACTTTCATTAATTTGTTAAGTCAATCATTACCACCTCCACCGCCGCCACCTCCTCCGCCTCCACCAGATATCCCCCCACCACCGCCGCCGCCGCCGCCACTACCACCGCCGCTGCCGCCATATCCTCCTCCACCTCCACCGCCCTCGCCACCACTTATCGCGTCGTCATTATTTGCGTCGTTTCCATCACCATAATATCCTTCTTGATCGCCAACACCGCCTTGATATTGGTTTCTCGGGAAGTCATTACAATTATCGCTCGTTCCTCGTTTTGAGAGTCGTACGTTGAACAATACGATCTCATGCACATGCACGTGCAAACTAGCAAGAGCAGAACAAGGGTTGACGATAGTGCGGTCATGATGTATTATGAATCTCAAACGATCCTAGGTTTATGTTATGTTGGTGTTGTTGTTCATGTAAGGTTTATATATAGATTAGTAATTGGCTACGCGACGGATAATATCTGTATATCATGTTCCCAAAGAGTAGAGTTTTATGGTCCGTGATTCTGATGGGAATCAAATCACGTGTGAGCATGCAAAACTAGCTACTTAATTTGTAGTTCCAAACTTCCAATATCATGCCTCGTTCATCAAATCACGTGTGCGCATGCAAAACTAGCTACTTAATTTGTAGTTCCAAACTTCCAATACCATGCCTCGTTCATTGCTTATGGTAAGTACTCTCTCTCATGGCAATTGTCAATTTTATGTAGCTTTTTTTAATTATTTATATCGACGATCAGGAAATTCCACAGCTTTTTGGGTCCCACTTCCAAAGGTTTTCAACGAAAATCAATTCCCTCCCCCAATTTATACTAATACAGTGACTCTCTCTTCCTCCCATTTATTGTGTCTATCTCCGCCCTGATAGTAAGTCTCTCTCTCTCTCATGGAAATTGCCAATTTATGTAGTTTTTTTTTTATTATTTATATCGACAATCAGGAAATCCCACAGCTTTAGTGGGTCCCACTTACAAAGGTTTTCAACAAAGATCAACTCCATCCCCCAACTTATACTAATACAATGACTTTCATCCCTCCCATGTGTTGCATCTCTCTCTGTCCTGACAGTAAGTCTCTATCTCTCTCTCTCATGACAATTGCCAATTTATGTAGTTTCTTTTTTAATTATTTATATCGATGATGCTCAGGAAATCCCACAGCTTTGGTGGGTCTCACTTCCAAAGGTTTTCAACGAAGATCAACCCCCCCCCCCCCCCCCCCAACTTATACTAATACAGTGACTCTCTATCCCTCCCATTTGTTGCCTCTCTCTCCGCCCTGACAGTAAGTCTCTCTCTCTCATAGCAATTGCAAATTTATGTAGCTTTTTTTTATAAATTATTTATATAGACGATGAGGAAATCCCACAGCTTTGATGGGTCCCACTTCCAAAGGATTTCAACGAAGATCTGTTGGTTCCAATTCTTTGGATCTGCCAAGAGAAAAGCACGAAGAACAACAAAGAAAGAGAAAACAAAGCTGGGAGAAAAAACTTCTCTGATTAATGTCGAATGCCAAAAATACAAAGGAAAAGAGTTACAAAATAAAAAAAATAACACTAGTACTTATAGGTAGGGGTGCAAATAAAACCCGGAAATGCGGGTTTTAAACCGCATCCGGACCGGAACCGTATTTTAAATAAACCGGAACCGTAGTAATCCGGGTTAAACCGGAACCGGTTTATTAAAAAAACCGCATCCGGATTAAACCGGTTCCGGGTACCGGATTTAGAGAATAAAAAACCAGGAACCCGCATAGTAGCTTACTAAAACCCGGTTATTAAATATATACATAAAAATATTTAGAATTTTCATACAAAAAAAATACATATTGAATTTCTATCAAGAGAAATATTCATTTATTTGTTTCTCATCCAACTCCAAACTAATGTTGTAGGTTAATCATTTGTTTCTTCTAGTCCAAATTGATATAATTTTTTTCTCTCACTATACTAATAGTATAAAATATTACATGTATTTATTAT
Source organism: Parietaria judaica (assembly GCA_954871525.1). NCBI lineage: Eukaryota > Viridiplantae > Streptophyta > Magnoliopsida > Rosales > Urticaceae > Parietaria > Parietaria judaica. Next base: position 10,341,304 of record OX940866.1, read on the forward strand.
GTTAATTACTTATCAGTTTTTGTAAATATATGTGTTATGTTTATGATATAGTTTGATTTTTTAATTTTGGCTATTATTACTTCAAGTTTTTTTTTTTTTTAAATATAAAATTTAGGTTCAAATCCGTTTTATAACCCGGAACCGGATTTTAAAACCGAAAATAAATAAAAATCCGGATCCGGGTTTAAAAACCGGTTTTTTATTTTAAAACCGGTTTTTAACCCGGATCCGGATTTCCGGGTTTTTATGTAAAAATATCCGGATCCGGGTTTCAATTTCACAAAACCCGGATTCCGGATCCGGGTAGCGGGTATGGCAAAAAATCCGGGTACCTGGTCCGCTTGCACCCCTACTTATAGGGGACTGGAAAACGAAACACTAGCTTAACTTCCTAAAATACACTCAATCAAATCTTTACAATTTACATTCGAATCCTAATATAATCTAGAAACCAAATCAAATCAAATCTCCAAACTTGCTCCTCAAGTTTGACACCTTCTAGAATGGGTTCCGCTGACTTTTGGTAGTATGTTACTAGCAGAGTTGCTAGGGTCCATTTCTGCCCGGGGCATTCCTGGTAGGGACTCTTCTGCTAGGGAGCCACTTCTGCTCGGGGGCAATCCTGGTAGAGACATTTCTGCTGAGGCCCTTCTGTGCTAGGGGAAGCTCTGGTGGGGAGATCTCTGGTGGGGAAATTGGTGGTGGGGAAATCTCTGCTAGGGGTTGTTGAGCCAGGTCAAGCTTAAACTCACAAGATCAACTCCCTCCCTCAGTTTATACTAATACAGTGACTGTCTCTCCCTCCCATTTGTTGCGTCTCTCCCTCCCATTTGTTGTGTCTCTCCACCCTAACAGTAAGCCCCTCTCCCTCTCTCTCTCGTGGTAATTGCCAATTTAGGTAGCTTTTTTTAATTATTTATATCGACTATCTGAAAATCCCACAGCTTTGGTGGGTCCCATTTCCAAAGGTTTTCAACGAAGATTAGCTCCCTCCCCCAACTTATACTAATACAGTGACTATATCTCCCTCCGGCCATTTGCTGCGTCTCTCTCCGCCCTGAGAACAAGTCTCTCTCTCATGGAAACTGCCAATTTATGTAGCTTTTTTTAATATATATATCGATGACCAGGAAATCACACAGCTTTGGTGGGTCTCACTTCCAAAGGTTTTCAACAAAGATTAACTCCCTCTCCCAGCTTATACTAATACTGTGACTCTCTCTCCCTCCAATTTGATGCGTCTCTCTCTGCCCTAACAGTAAGTCTCCATCTCTCATGGAAATTGCCAATTTATGTAGTTTTTTTTTTAATTATTTATATCGACAACAAGGAAATCCCACAACTTTGGTGGGTCCCACTTCCAAAGGTTTTCAACGAAGATCAACTCCCTCCTCCAGCTTATACTAATACGGTGATTTTCTCTCCCTCCCATTTGCTGCGTCTCTCTTCGCCCTGACAATAAGTCTCTCTCTCGGCAATTGCCAATTTATGTAGCTTTTCTTTTTAATTATTTATATCAAAGATCAGAAAATCCGATAGCTTTAGTGGGTCCCACTTTCAAAAGTTTTCAACGAAGATCAACTCCCTCCCCCAATTTATACTGATACATACTAATACAGTGACTCTTTTTTCCGCCGATTTATGTAGCTTCTTTTTAACTTTTTCATTCCTTTCTATTGAGTTTCCAGTACCATAACCTCGTGCGGTCAAAGATCGTTGAATGTGAAAGCAAGTTTGAATGTTCTTTTATTTGAAGAGAGAGATGATTAGTCGGTGGTGTTGAAACGTAATTTATCAATGCAATGATGATTTTGTAACGTACCGACACGTACAGTACTTACACCCGCACGCACGCATATATATATATATATATATATATATATATTAATGTAGCTTTAACGTACGCATGATAATTACATACATTATATCAAGTTTAAAGATCACCAATGTAGTATTATACTAAAAGCATGCAATAGTCATTAGATTGAAATATATCAATCTTATAATCTCTATATATACATGCAAAAGGCCTAGCCATCGAATTTGAAACAAGCAAGCTAAACATACATCGTTTCTTAGCTAGCACGTTACTGCAAAAATGGCTTACACCATGATACTTTCAGCTTCCTTAGTTCTCCTTGTCATGGTGATGGCAAGCTATGCCTCGTGCTTTCAAGCACTACACATTCCTAACCTTAGTGACGGAGACAGTAAAATTTTGGGCAGCGGCGGGGACAATGAAGTTTCAGGTGGTGGTGACATCTCGGGTGGCGGATCTGGTTATGCCCCTGGAGGCGGAAGCAGCGGAGGAGGCGGGTTTAACTTCGGAGGCAGTTTCGGTGGCCCAAGGGGCGGCTTCGGCTTTGGAGGTGGATTCGGCTATGGCGGTGGGCGTGGAGGCCTTCCCAAAGGCAATCGGAAGAGCTTGTCACTCCCACACAGAGGCGAAGCTACAGTGGAACGAGGAGGGACACATGCCCACCCTCATTTTTTTATTTTAATTTATTTTTTACCAGTATTTTAATATAAAAAATAAAATATCCGTCGGTCACTCGTATGGGCGGACCAGCCCTATTTGAGGGTGGCTGTTGTCAAGGAGAATTTTTTTTTTCTATTAGCATTTTTGTTATTTTGCTTAAAAAAATTCGACATCGCCACCATTGGAGACGAGCTTTGAAACGATAACTATAGAAGAGAGAAGCAGGTTTGATAAACAAGATGAAGTGCGGGCCCACGTGCTTTTTTGCTTTCTCTCCTCTTTTAGTCTTTGTTTATTATATTTTATATCTATGTTCATTTTCTTTAGCCTAGGAAATGAAATAAATTTTGGTGATGGGCTGTTATTTCTTTTTTAATGTATAATTGTATATTATTATTTACTAATTAGTAATTACTACTATAAGTATAATGGGTATACTAGTTACTGTACTTAGTATGATAGGTAAAAATACCAATTGTAGATTCAATCATTAAGATAAAAAAAATGAACTTTTTTTATACTCGTTTAGTTAATAAAGATTAAATTGTGTAATTATGACTTAATTATATAATTTGAAACATTATTGTTTATAATTTAATTTATTTTTATATTTATTGATCATCACCCTAGAAAATTATTTTTTGGGTCCGCTTCGAAATTATTTCAGTTAGAAAATTAAAAAATATTAGTGCCCCTCCTAATTGAAAAAGCTATGATTAGTTAGTATAAGTGTGTGATAATCATATATAGATGGATTGATCATCGTGATTCTAGTATTATATATATATATGTAGTGATGCAATTTCAATATGTTTCCTTATCTTGTATTCAGGGCCGGCCCTGAGGCTAGGCGAACAAGGCGACAGCCTAGGGCACCCGATTTCAAAGGGCCCCGAACGCCGACCGCCGTGAGTTAAAAAAAAAAATCAAACTCCATTGAAGAGGTTTGAAGGTCTGCGTGTGTGAAGGATAAGGAAGAAGAAAGAAGGATATAAAAGCAAGAGAGAACTTGTTAGGTAAAAGAGTAGGGCCCACTAATATTATAATCATATTTTTCTTTGACCTCTTATTTCTATTCGTGTGTCAGTCTGAAATCATAGGGGTAAGTGAGAGGTTTTTTTTTTATTTTCTTTTGTAATTTTTAATTATTTTTTCAAATGATATATTTTGAAAATATACAAATTATATTTATTAATAATGTAAATGATATCTAAATTGCTATACAGTAAATATACATCAAATTTATCCTTATTTCTTTACCATATTTATTAAACCCAATGAATTAACTTGAAAATAGTGCATTGGTAATTGTTACTAATTACTATAATAACTACGTGAAAACTATCCCAGAAAACTATCATAACAAATTAACAATAAATTAAAAGTAATATTTATGCCCCTAATAGGCTAATATAAGTTCTACTTTACCATAACTAATAATTATTTTAGACGATATATTATTGATTTAGAGTTTTTACACTTTCACTACTATCTACTATAAAATATTATAAGGCACTATTTTTTTATTCCCTTTTCATTTAGACGTTACAGTGTTCCTACAACTACAAGAAAGACCACAAATTAAAAAATTTAATCTAAATAAATAAAAATTAAACATATTACTAGTGATCAATTTCTAGCATATTATTACTGCTAAGTGCTAAAGAAAAAAAAAATTATTTTATTTTATTTCATATATATATATATATAATTAAGGGCCTCAAAATTTATTTTCGCCTAGGGTCCCTATTAAGTCAGGGCCGGCCCCACTTGTATTAAAAACCTTTGCATGTGACGTGCATGAATTATATATAGATCTATATATATGAACGTATTTGTCTCTATATTTATATTTGAGTTTGGCCCTAGTTTATTTCCACTGAACCGGAGTACATAAAGATGAATTAATTATCAACAATTGAAGCTATAATTTCTTGTTTGATCAAGTAAATAATTGTGCACAAATAATTTATGTTATTGTTAACACTATATCATTAATGTTATTGTTATCATTAGTTTTTCTAGGCTAAAGGGAATATGTGTTTTTTTTTTAATATGCATCACTATATATCATTAATTATTTTGTGTGAACGAGAAATATATGTGCGTATAGACGACTAGATGAATACGACGTGGATAAGAAACAACAACAGCAACAAATGCATATATTTTTTTAACCTCACAATATAAAATGGCATTACACTTACAAATATAAAATCGTGCAAAACAAGTAATCTACCAAAGACATGTCCTTCGTTTATGTTATTAGCGTCTTTTTACAAGTTCGATTTTGTATCACGTTGTTATATAGAAGTACTAATTACTCACAAATTCCAATAAAATCATATATATATATATATATATATATATATATACATATATATCGATCGTTAATTGCTAAACTCATTTTTTCTTAATAAAATAGAATTTGCGTACGTCCGTCCTTTTGGATATGTATCTCATAATATATAAAAAAAATACAATAAAACAAGAGCAATTCGACGTGACACAATTGAACTAGATCTTTGCACATAGAACCGAGTCAATAATCAAAGGTATAATCATCGCCCAAGTGCTCGTTTTTTCTATGACCAAGATCTTGGCCCGATTTTTGCCCTATAGGCGCACTCGCCTACCCGGCTTCTGGTGATTGACGTGCTTGCTCAACCCCGACTCGTTCAACATTAAAGAGCACGTGTTGATCACGATTTATCGTTGTAGTATATTATCATTATGAACACATAATTTTGCGAAAGCTATTATTTGAAAATTGGTATTACGTAAGCTTGATTTGACTCGTACAGAATAATAGCACCTGCTAAAATATTAGTGTATGAGTAATATAAAGTTTATAACTAATCTCTTATGTGATCGTAGTAACAACACTAATGAGGTGAGTGCTAATTAATAGTGATAACGATGAGTTAGAAATTGACGCCTACAGTGGAGCGTGAGAGAGACAACAAATTTTTCGGGGGATGAGGTCCAGATGACCCGTTGGATGTGGATCTGCATAATATTATCGCGTGAGCTCCTCGACCTGTTCGTGGCTATTTTGTGTGTGTTCGTTCCCCAACATGTTATTCAGCGACAAAACAGTGCCGAATATGAACCGTGAAGGAAAGGGTAGCTCAGACTTGCAAAATCCTCAAGAAACTCCTTGGAAATCAATGAAGAAATGCTTACAACACCGTCATCGGTGGAGCCAATCGAAGAGGACAATATCAGCAATCATTCTCCAATTGAGCAAGTGAACGACATCGTGAGTGTAACCGATGATCCAACCATGCCGGTCCTAACATTTAGGATGTGGATTTTAGGGACAACTTCGCGTGTCTTTCGCCTTTATGGACCAATTCTTTAGCTATTGGTCTTCACCACTCGAACTGAGTCAAATGCTTGTCAAGGTGGTCACTCTCTGGATAAGTCGGTTCATGGCCCGAGTGTCATGAATAAATACGATGAGAATAGTGGATATCTTTGCGCATTAAATGAGTCGAATCACCAATATGATATTAGAAGGGCGACATCGGCAAGAAAAATAAAGCCAACACAAACATTGGCGATAGTAGTGAAGAGCGTGGCAAAAAGGCTAGAGCCGTAAGAAGTGACAACCGACCAGTCTAACATAGAGCAACTGAGACCCAAGCCCCACAACCTCGACAGGCTGGAGCTAAAGAGCAATGACGAACTTAGGCAATATAAAATAAACCAACGAGATACTTGCCGTGAGAGTACAAATTATATATCCTGGTAACAAGCTAGTACCATAAGAAACTGCAAACCCATGACGCACATAATGATGCAGGTGCTATCAATGCCAAACATACCATATAGTTCATAAATACGTAAATTTACCATTATTATTAGCTCAGCGATTTCTGCCATTCCATGGTCGGCTTCTAGGGTATTAACCCCCCAGTCCATCACCAATTGTTTCATGAGAACTTAGTGACATCTCATCGATCTACACCTCCAAAGTTGGTGCCGACTCCTCGTGGATGGAATCTTAGGCTTTTCATCTCGATCCTAGTTCAACAACCTAAAAACTTGACCAATAAGAGATAACATTCATTCGATGAAAAAGACAACTCAATTATAATAATGTCATGTAAAAAGCATGGTCACTAATGATGAAAAATGATTTTAAAAAATTCGAATTTATATTTAGAATGAACTGATGAAATTTATGACGAAGAACTTGTTTATAAAGATGCATGTGCTATCAATGTCAAATATATATTGTTGATTAATAAAGACATAAATTTATCATAGGGTAAAAAACTCTAATTATCATTCTCGCGCTCTATACACACACGCACATATATATATATATATATATATTACAGATATTGCTTATCCGAAATCATGTCTCTATAACTAATACTAGCTAATTTGTACTTTGTACTATATATGTACGATAATATATATTTTTTTAATTAGATTTAATTATATTTTTTTTTTGGAAAACATTGATATTATGGGAAAGAAAATTTCAAAAAAAAAAAAAAAAACTTACGAGTGAAAAAAAGAGAGTTTATGTTGGCTACCATATAATATGATCACTTATATTGTCTTAGAAGGAAAAGTTTTAAGGTTTGAAAGGAAGAGCATATGCAATATTTACAATGAAATGATTTGTTAATACTTAATATAGCTTACACTAAAATTGAAGACAAATTGGCGCCCCACAATAATTAGAATTATAATAATATAATTAAGGGACGTACATGAGCGAGGAACTTTATATAAAACCTAATTTTACAATCATCTATATTGATAATAGTTACTCGCAGTGTTAATAAGAATACAACCTTTGTTTTATTTTTTTTTTAAATTATTAAAAAAATCACACACACACACACTGATTTGAAGTTGTCATAATTTTGTCGTCTTTCAAGTTGTGGGCTTTCAAGTTTTATCATACGTCGTGTTGCGTGTCGTTTCTCCAATATCTTTATCGTTTTGAGCTCATGTACATCGTAGGGGTGAACAAATGAAACCGAAAAACGATTTTTTTACCGAAAACCGACTAAACCGATACCGCATAAACCGCAACCGCTATTAAAGCGGTTTAAACCGAATGTACCAAAAAAAAAACCGAATACTCGAATAGAATAAAATAGGGTGTTCGGTTTTAATAGAAAAACTTTAACCGGTTACCCGGTTTTACCGATTTAATTAAATATGCTATTATATTTAATTATTTTATACTTACCGTTACCTTATCTACCGTCATTTGGACCATACTTTATCTTACCTCTCTGTCAAACATACTTATCACAAGTTACCACCATCCATGCTTATCACCATAACTACACTATAGCTATCATTTCATTTTTACTATCAGCTTTTTCACCTATACTCGTCAGTACTCTCTCTTTCAATTTCATTTCCATCTCAACACACCACACCATACCATGGCTCCAACTTTCTGATTTCAACTATGAGTTCTTAGTCGCACTCTGTTCTTCGTTTCACACCCTTACTCTAGCTATTTGAGTTAGGGAGTTTGTGTTTCCATCAGGTATGATTCTTTCAGCCATGCAATGTTATCTTGAGAGATTTTTAGAATGGTTGTTTCATGATGCATGCAGATCTACTCTTCTCCTTCAGCGCATCTTCTTCTAAGTTCGATCAAACATTTCTACAGCTACTGCATTACCACAGGTTCGATCTTTATTTATAATTTTTGGTTTTTTTTTTCCCACTATTCTATACTGTAATGTTTTAGAATCTCGCTTACTTAATTTATTTTTGGGAAGTGTTTATGTGATGTGCTTAGGTTCAATCTTTATTTTTTAGTTTCTTTCTTTACTATTCTATACTGTAAATTTTTGAACCTTGCTTACTTAATTTGTTGTTAGGATGTGTTCATTTGATGTGTTTATTTGAGTGTTTTTATTTATTTATTTATATTTAGGCTTTCAGTTTTAGGATGTTTTCATGGAATGTGTTTATTTGAATAAGACTTTTTTTTTTTCTTATCTCTCGGTGTTTCTTTGTTGATGTTTTCTGTGTTATTGTTTTAGGCTTTTCTTTGTATTTTCGTATCTCTCAATGTTTCTTTGTTGATGTTTTCCTTTGTTATTGTTTTAGGATTTTCTTTGATGTCTGGAAGCAAAGATAATTTGAAAACCTCATTTATGACGACTCTCCCTAGTCAAACTCCAATTCTTGAGCCTACTCATCAAATGGAGGTGGAGAATGGATCTCCAGATGGTGGTGTAGTTCAAGAAGAAGAAGAAGAAAAGCAGAAACGAGTTAATGCTTCTCAGGTGTGGGATCACTTCAAAAAGATGCCTGGTGGTAAACGTGCTATGTGTAATTACTGTAGTATCACTTACGCATGCGATCCTAGGAAGAATGGAACATCAGCAGTTCGTGCTCATATGAAAGTGTGCAGAAAGAGTCCGCTTGCAGATGTCATGAAGAAGCAGAAAACGTTGGCATTTAGCTACAAGCCAGGGCAGCCGCAGAAGGCGTTACAAGCAGTGCATTGGAGCAAGGACGGATTTCGAAATGCATTGGTTCGTTATATTGTACTTGATGAGCTTCCTTTCAAGCATGTTGATGGAGAGGGGTTCAAAGAGTATTCAAAGTACATGAACTCGAAGTTTTTCCCGATTTCTCGAATTACAATTGCGAGGGATGTTATGAAGATGTTCGTTGTTGAGAAGAAAAAACTCCGAAATGATATGAATGGCCATCGCATAAGTTTCACTACAGATACTTGGACTTCAATTCAAAACATCAATTACATGTGTGTCACAGCGCATTGGATTGATGCTAACTGGAAGCTTTAGAAGAGAATCATTGGATTTTTTCAAGTGCCAAACCATACAGGAGAGACCATCGCAAAAGAATTGATGAACTGCTTTAACGATTGGGGCATTACAAAGATTGAAACAGTGACTATGGATAATGCCACATCCAATACCACCGCTATAGAAAAGCTGAAAAAGAAGTTGAAAGAGAAGAATGGTAGTCTTGTTTTGGATGGTATGTTTCTCCACATAAGGTGCATCTGTCACATTGTTAATCCGATCGTTGGAGATGGTTTAATAGAGTTGGGAGATTCTGTTCCAGCTATTCGTAATGTTGTACGATACGTTAGATCTTCTCTTGCACGTCTGAAACGGTTCAAGGAGTTTGTCGAAGCAGAGGAAATCAACTCAAAGGCGCTTTTGTGCTTGGACGTGGCCACTAGGTGGAACTCAACGTATCTTATGTTGGATGCTGCCTCGAAGTTTCGAAGGGCCTTTGATCGACTAGATGAAGAGGATTTCAATTACAAAAGTCATTTCGCGGACATACATACTGAAGGTCCACCCCGTGACATAGATTGGGATAATGCTGCAGTGTTTGTGAAGTTTCTGAAGACTTTTTATGAACTCACTGTAAGGCTTAGTGGCAGTACTTATGCCACATCAAACCTTTGTTTCTCTGAAATCTGTGAAGTGAAAGGAAAGCTTGTAGATGTCGCAAGCAACAGCTGGAATCTGATGTCAAAAACAGCCGTCGAGAAAATGAGAAAGAAGTTTGAGAAGTACTGGGGAGATCTGGGAAAAATAAACCCTGTTGTATTCCTTGGAGTCGCTCTTGATTCGAGATACAAGATGACATATATTCGTCACTGTCTTGCTCTGATGTACGATAGAGAATCGGCCATCAAGACTGCAAATGATGTTGAGCTACTGTTGTATAAGCTACTCAAGGAATATGAGGTACCGTCAGCTCCTCAACCAACCCGCTCTCAAAGTGAAGTTCCTCGCAACAATGATCCTACAAACTTCTTACCTCATTTATGAATATGAAGCAAGTTGCTCAGGACTCGGTGTCTAAGAATGATGTGGATCGCTATTTAGCTGAAGACGGAGAGAAAACAATGGCTGCTAATTTTGATATCCTTGTGTGGTGGCATGCGAATAGTGGGAAATATAGTGTGCTCTCAAGGATCGCCAAAGATATTTTAGCGCGGGTTCCAGTCTCAACGGTGTCTTCCGAATCTGCATTTTCCACTGGTGGTCGCGTACTTAACCCTTTTAGGAGCTCTCTAACTCCTAAGACTGTTGAGGCATTGGTCTGTCTTAAAAGTTGGTTGAGCTCAATTCTAAACACTGGCAGCGCAACGACGGTTCAAAGTGATTATGTGCATGAGATTGAGACTTTCATGGATTCTCTTCAAGCCGAAGATTCAGGTAACACTATTTTTTTTTCAATACAATAGATGATATTATATGCAGTTGGTTCCTGTTTGAAAATATATATTTTTTTCTTCATAGTAGATGATATAATTATAGGTGGCAATGGGAATGGCCAAGCGCAGGATGGCGAAGTTATGCCTGATGTCTGAAACAAGCGATTATGAAGCTACACTTTTGGGTTATGACAATTAGAATTGTCTAATGCATAAGACATATAGAATTGTCTTTTTGGATAATGACTAATATAATCTAGACTCTGTAATATTAGTACTAGTACTATGTTTATGTTTACGTGTAATATTGTGTAATATTAGTACTATGTTTATGTGTAATATTAGTATTTAGTACTAATGTGGAATATTAGTAATCTATATATGTAGATAAGTATATTAAAAGCGGTAAATGTGGTAAAAAAAAACCGAATAGCGTAACCGAACACCGAATACGGATTATACGGTAAATGCGGTTTTTACCTTTTAAAATAGAGTATTCGGTTTTCATTTTAAAAATACCGAAATGTGGTCTTCGGTCTATTATTTGTCATAAACCGCACCGAAGACCCGTATGTTCACCCCTAGTACATCGTTTTCACAACCCTTATCGTTTTGTAGTTCTCCTAAAGTTAAGTTTATTCAATTTTTTATCTTTTTTTTTTATTTAATTATGTTTAATCAGCTCAGCTCGCAACATTACTTTGTCTCGGACTTATTCAAACATCGATTTATATACAAATCAAACTATAATATTTTAAAATAACCCAAACCAGAAAGCATCGCAATGAAATAAAAAATAAAAAACACTTCCAGAAACAAATTATTCTTTGAAGTTTGAAATAATACACACGGTTAGGATGAGTATGATAGAAAACGACATAAAATGGCACAATATATGAAAACAATAGTTAATTCCTCAAATGAAGAAAACGACATCTAAATAAACGTACAGTCAAACTGAAATTCGGTAAATTTAAATTGAAACGACACAATACTTCAAAACGACTATAAAAGTTAAAAAATAATCGATAAAAACATGGGTAAGGGTAAAATTTTATACCTTTTCCCAGCTTCAAATATTGATTTTAAAACCGGGTATATCATGAATGGTATGAATAAGCCGTTACTTAGGTTTTAGTAGATATATATATATATATATATATATATATATATATATATATATATATATATATTAGGGGAAAATTGTTAATATATATTAAGCTTGGGCGTAAACGTCCCGTGAAACAGTATTGACAAACCACTGAGGGCAATACAAACACGAGAAATCGGACGTTAAGACCGTAAGGCGTTGTTTTGCGATGGCATTTGCCGCCTCGTTACATGCTCTCGGGATCCATTGGCACTCGCCGGGCGTTCCAATAGCGTGGGCTAAGGACCGGATATCCCCTAAGATCGGACCTTGAAGACCACGGTGGTCCTCGCTCTTCGTTAATTGCGTTGCTCGTAGACAGTCCGACTCCATAATGGAGATCTTCCAGCCATGTGTAAGCGCAAATTGGAGGCCTCGTCGTATGGAGATGCATTCCGCGGAGAGGGCCGAGTCCACGGGTTCTACCAATGAGGCCGTCACACCCAAAACAGCTCCCCGGTGGTCTCTCACAATAGCGGCGACTGCTGCCCGGCATGTTGACTCCTCCCAAGCGGCGTCAACATTAAGTTTCAACCCGCCGTCCCTCGCCCCGATCCAAGTTGTCGGTCTCTCGGCACTGCCCATCCTCAGTGGCAACATTCTATGAGCGCACTTCTTGAACGAAGTGAACAACCCATCGATCTCGGCGACCCAAGCTTCCGGCGCCCTAGCCCGATTCTCAAAGAGATGAATATTTCTATCGGTCCATGCAGCCCACACTAAGCCGCAAAAAAAAAAAATCCAGATTCGTCTTGGAGAGAACCTCGCACGCCCTAAGGCATAGTTCCCTAACCGGGACTTCGCCGGTTTTTTCCGCCCACCGGTGAAGTGACGAGGATGCCCAAATTGCTTGTGCCCTCTCGCAACTCCAAACGGCATGGAGAGCGTCCTCTGGGGGCCCCCACAAAAGCCACAAAAAGGAAGGCAACTGTACTGTTTTACTAAAAATAACCAATAAAAAATAGGGTCAATGAGCCAAATGCCCATTTGTGACTCAAGGTTTCGAAAAAATGCCCATTTCTATTTATGGTAATCCAAACAACCCATTAATTAAAATATGGACCAATATACCCTTTTAATTAATTAATTAATTAATATTTAGCATTTAAATTATGTTTAAAATTAATTAATAATTCGAATTAAATAATAAAATCAAAATAATTTTTTCCTTAAATGTAGCTAAATAGAATAACTGATTAATCTTAATCATTCCTTAATTATTTTTAAATTTTTTCTCCCTATTAATAAGTATGCTAACGAATGTCAAACTGTATATATATACCAATATCAAATGCTAAATTTATTTACCAAAATTGTATATGTATATACCAATACTTAAGCGGGGAGTGCTTGTGCAAATCGTAAATATCAACACGAATTTAGTATATGTATATACCAATATAAAACTGTAAATTTAATTACCAAAATTGTATATGTATATACCAATACTTAATACGGGGACATTTTGTACAAATCGTAAATATCAATATGAATTTAGTATATGTATATACCGTTATCAAACTGTAAATTTAATTACCAAAATTGTATATGTATATACCAAATCTAATACGGGGACTGCTTGTGTGAATCGTAAATATCAACATGAATTTGGTATATGAATATACCAATATCAAACTGTAAATATATTTACAAAATTTTATTAACGTACGATGGAGCGCTCGGCAACGACATCGCCATAGTCAGAGCGGGACATCATGGCGCCGGCTCCGGCGAGCTGGTCGGCGGTGCGGACGCCGTTGAGGAGCGCGAGCTGGAGCTTGTGAACGACATCCTTGACAGAGGTCGGAGGTGGTTTTGGGTCGCGACTCTTGTCGGTTGTTGTCGTCCAACCTCCTCGGCCGCCGCGCCCACGGTCGTCGTGCCCACGGTCGCCGCGCTCTCCGCCCGAATCCGGCGATGGTGGTCGAGAGAGAGAGAGAGAGAGAGAGAGAGAGAGAGAGAGAGGAGACGATCTGTGAGAAGGAGAGAGAGAGAAATAAATGGGGATATAAAATTTTAATTTTTTTTGGTCAAAGTAACAAACTAATTTGAAATCTGATAAATATGGGAATAAATCAACCATAATTTCAGGGAAATGAAATTTGAAATTATTTTAAACGAAAATAAAAATTATAATTAAGAACAGGGTTATTATGGTCCAAAATTTATGTAAAATGGGCATAAATGAAATAATTTAAAATATGGGCATTTTCCTCAAACCTTAGGTGGTTTTTGGGCATTTGGTGTGTTTTTCTTAAAAAATACTTTGGTACTTATCGGTAAAATCTAATAGACACCAATTTTGTTTAAACTAGTTTTTTTTTTTTTTAATCGATAGTTATTGTTTCTGCCTTCGGGTACTAGTTTCACTTCTTGCTTACTTTGATCTTAAATTACTTTGTTGTTTCTGCTTTTGAAATAGCTCTTTTTATTTTAAGCTTTACCTTTACATGATGACATCGAAACCGCATGGAATAAGAATATTCTTTTCCTAAAAAAAAACAAGGAATATTCTTGCATACAATTACAAGATATTCCAATTAAATCCCATATTATTTAATTTTGAGTTTTGACGTGCCAACAATTAAAAAAAAATACATATACATGGCTCCGAAACCATATGATAAATATACAAAATAAGGTATGAGAGAAACCCCTCCATGGATTATCATCTCTCTGATCGTCGTTGCTTTGGTGATAGCAACGGCGAGCGAGGCCCGAATTGCCACCACTCTCGACGGCCCATTCGAGCCCGTGATGCGCCGGTTCGACCCGGTGCTCCGGCGAGGCAGCGACGACTTACCGATGGACCACCCCAGGCTCAAGAAAAATGTGACTGGGAATTTCCCTGAGCAGATTTCTTTGGCCATATCTTCACCGTCTTCTATGTGGGTCTCATGGGTCACTGGTTCGTTTACAGTACTTCTCTTCAACACTCGAATATAGCTTGGCCAATTTGGTTACCACTATTTGTAATTTATGTATGAAGTGATAGGATTAGTATTCAGACTGTGCTCAACTAATTATGTTAGAGTAGTGACGTATGCATCGTTAACAGAATCAGTTGCTATACAATGTATATATATACTCTGTAATAGCAAAAGCAATACAAGCTGAGACCATCTCCATCCCGTTACTCCATTTTCTAATCCATTTTGCAGTACATGTCACATCAAATATTATTTCATCTCCATCCCTACTCCATTTTTTACACCAAATTGATATATTAATTTTTATATTCAACTTTCTCTTATTTATCTTTATACCCCTATATTTATATAGTATCTTTCAATTAGATCACTTGTTTATTATTTAAACAAAATATCATTCCATAAAATATTTCAATATATAAATACACACAAACTTATATTAATATTTATTTTAATAAAATGACAATGCAACACAAATAAAATAAAATAAACAATAATTATGCATCCGAATTAGAATATTCCTCCCACAAATGGTCGATCAATGCATTTCGGAGTGCGATATGTGCATCTTTGTCTCTTATTGTTCTGTAGCGAGTGAAAAACTCTTGAAACCATGTACCATCATTCTCTGAAAGATCAACCTCCAATGGTGGTGTTTGTCTGTAAACTTCAATGGGCACGTTGAGATCACGCTCATCTTCTATTATCATGTTATGCATAATTATGCATGTAGTCATTATATCTTTTAATACTTCTTTTCTCCAAAATCTTGACGGTCCCGCCACAATTGCGAACCGTGCTTGGAGAACTCCGAATGCACGTTCTACGTTTTTTCTACAGGAATCTTGCATCATCGCAAAATATTGTTTTTTTGGGCCACGCGGCTCTCGAATAGTTTGCACAAGGGTAGACCTTTTTGATATATATTATCAGCCAAATAGTAACCCATATTATACTCATTTCCCTGTATGACATAGTGAGCGGGAGGAGCAATACCTTGAGTAAGATTGGAAAATAAGTGAGAAGACTCTAACACGTTGATGTCATTGTTGCTCCCAGGCATGCCAAAATAAGCGTGCCATATCCAAAGATCATAATCAGCCACAGCTTCTAGAATAATTGTAGGTTTTCCGCTACGACCCGGATATTGTCCAGCCCACCCTGTAGGACAATTTTTCCATTTCCAATGCATACAATCCAAACTGCCCAACATTCCTGGAAAGCCACGTTGTTGACCTATATGGAGAAGTCTGGCGACGTCATTAGCATTTGGTGATCTTAAATATTGCTCAGAAAATACCTCCACCATTGCTCGGCAAAACCTCTTCAAGCTTTCAATCGTCGTCGACTCGGCTATTTTGTAGTACTCGTCAGTGGCATCTGCTGGAACACCGTATGCCAACATTCGAAACGCAGCTGTTATTTTTTGAAGAGGTGACAAACCAAGTCTACCAATGTTATCCACCCGTTGTACAAAATAGTTGTCGTGACTTTTAACAGCATCCACTATTCGGAGGAATAATGACCGAGACATTCGGTACCTCCGACGGAGCATGGCCTCATTGTACATCGGGTTTTCTGAGAAGTAATCGTTGAAAATTCGTAGGTCTGCACTTTCTCGATCCCGGTGGATGAAAGCACGTCGTGGATTCGACCCTCCTACGTGGTAAGAGGTGTTTTGCTCGGCGACTTGTTGATTTAGAAGCTGCATGATTGTGAGATTATTTTGGACAACTTGATGACACATAACTTCATATTGTTCATCAAGTTGAACCAGTTGAAGTATTAAATCGTCATCAGAGGAAGAAGACGAGTTAATATTCATTTTGAGAGATGAAAGATGAAGTGTGTTGAGAGAATTCGTATTAAAATTCATCGGAACTTAGACTATTTATAGAGCCGGTTCGGGAAGCGTGAGATTCCGGATAAGTGGTGATAGTGACTGGTCACATCGCGTCAGAGAGATTTGGGAAGCGTGAAATTCCGGATAAGTGGTGACAGTGAGTGGTCACATCACGTCAGAGCGGTTCAGGAAGCGTGAGATTCCGGATAAGTGGTGACGATGAGTGGTCACATCACGTCAAAGCGGTTCGGGAAGCGTGAGATTCCGGGTAAGTGGTGACAGTGAGTGGTCACATCACGTCAGAGAAATCGGGGAGCGTGAGATTCCGGATAAGTGGTGACAATGAGTGGTCACATCACGTCAGAGCGGTTCGGGAAGAGTGCAATTCTTGATGAGTTTTTGCTATATATAGTATCTTCCATAAGTTGTATTTTCATCCAATTTTTTTTGCCAACAAACAAAACTTTACATCAAAATGTCTATCCGAGCTTCTGGATACTATCATGAAGAAGACAGACTTCTTTGTCGAGTTTACATGGAGATTTCTCAAGACCCTATAATCGGCATTTACCAATCAGCTGAAATGTTTTGGGATCGTATTTTAGATCAATACAACAATGAAAAAAAAACAACTTCGGATACGCGTTCAATGCGATCAATCCAGTCCCGGATCCAATTAATTGAGAAAGCTGCAAGGAAAATGCATGCCTGCATTTGAAAAATTGAGAGCAGAATTCCGAGTGGTGCTTCAACTGAAGATATTGTGAGTATTTTAGTTTTTTCTTATCCTTTATTTAATTTTACATAATTTTAATTAGTTTAGTTGATTTGCAGATGGATCAAGCTAAAGTGTTGCTTGCAGAAGACCCAAAATTTCGAACAGGATGGAAGTTTGATCATGTGTGAAACATCATTAAGAATTTTGAAAAATTTCAAGATGGACGCTCAAGTGCCAAAAAAACATCTCGAGGTTCATGCTTTCTTTCAGAATCCGAACAAGAAACTCCTGTATCATCTTTTGAGCGACCTATTAGAGTGAAAAAAGCCAAACTTAAAAAGAAAATAGATGACAACATATCGTCCTCCATTAGGATGGTTGATGAAAAAAATGATTTAATTCTTGAGGAAATGAGACAAGCAAAGGAAATGAGGGAACGCCTATTGGTAAGTATCAATGAGACTTATAAGCTGAAAAAAAGTCAAGGAAGACAATAAAATAATGAAAATGAATTTAGATGCGATATCAGATCCTGTTGTTCGTGCATTTTGGGGAGCTGAACAAGCTAGGGTTTTACGAGAGAGAGAGGAAGAACAACGACCTCAAACACCATTTCCTAATTCCGGTTCATATTCACAATATTTTACCGGTCTTGGGGGATCCGACGCTAATTTTCCCGAGTATTAGTCTATATGTTGTATTTTATTTCCAATTTTAGTTTGTTGTAATGTGTTTCTTATTATGTTAATGTCTTTTTTTTTCTTTATTTCCAATTTCGATGTTATTGTAATGTGTTTCTTATTATGTTAATGTCTTTTTTTTTCTTTTTTTTTTCAATTTCAATGTTTTAATATTAATGTTATTTTCTTTCGATATTAATATTTTAAAAGTATTGTGGTATTTTAAATATTTAATATGATAAATTTATAATAAGAAATAAAAATATATTAATAAATTTAAGGATAAATATAATATAATTTTAGAAATCAGTGTAAATATATAAACTATACATTTTAGAAGGACCAAAATATAAATAAAAAAAATTTATGCAGCAAGCTACAGTATCACGCCAAATTTGGCGTACTACTGTAGCTACAGTAGATTGCACGCCATTATGGCATTGGGAATGAAGGTGGAATGGAGCATAATGTTGACTGCATTTCACCCAAATGAAGTGGAGCTGCAGTTGCTCTGAGTTTTATCTTTTTCATGGCTTCCTAAGAGAATTCTTTCTTCTTCATAATTCTGATATGGTATCAGAGCAAGTTTGCTCACCATTGCTTCACCTTCATTCCTCGCTGTTCCAGATCTCTGGTTCCCTCCATTAACGGAGCTTGACTCTCATCGATCGGCGATTCGTTCTTCGTCTTTCCAGATCTCTGATTTTCACCATTAACAGAGCTTGATTCTCATCGCTCGGCGATTCGTTCTTCTCCTTTCCGGATCTACGGTTTTCTTCATTAACGGAGCCTGTTTCTCGTCTTTTGGCGATTCGTTCTTCGCTGTCCAGATCTCAGATTTTCTTTGGATCCCTCAGTCATGGAGAAATTCATACATGTTACATTTCCTCATCCTCTCTCGATCAAGCTCACAGACAACAATTTTCTTCTCTGGCGTCACCAGATAATTGCCGTTATTCGTGGTCACAAGTTGGCCAACTACATCTTCAATCCGATACCTCCAGTAAAGTTCGTTGCCGAAAGCTTTGATTCATCTTCAATGGAGCTTAATCCAGACTTCATTGACTGGGATCAACATGATCAACTCCTCCTCTCGTGGCTTCTGTCATCTATGACAGAGCCTCTCATTAATCGTATGGTTGGATTCACCACCTCTGCATCAGTTTGGAAGGAATTGGATACGTACTTCACCTCCAACACCGAAGCCAAGGTATCTCAATTCCGTACTCAACTTCAAAACTTGAAGAAGAATGACCTCTCCATCACCGATTATCTTCTTCAAATCAAGATTACTGTGGATCTTCTTGCATCGGTTGGTGTATTACTCAGTCCGAAAGAGCATATTGTTGCCATTTTTAACGGCTTACCAAGCACGTATGATGTGCTGATCATAGCTGTGTACTCAAGTCCAGTTCAGTCCTCTATAGCTGAAATTGAGGCTCTTCTCATCGCTCAAGAAGCTCTAATTGAGAAACATGTCTCCCATTTGAATCAAGATTTTAGATCAGAGGCGAATATCACCACAAATCAAACCCAAACGCGTTTCCCCTCGTTAAACCGATACAATGCTCCCAGAAATGTGTCCGATTCTGGAAATGGCTACCATTCTTCTCAACCAAGAAGCATACCACCGACTCGCTACCAATGCCAGCTTTGCGGGAAACCTGGTCATGAAGCCCCACGGTGCAGACGACGCTATGAACGTGACGATAGATATGAGCGACCACCACACACTCGTTCAGACTCGACCAAGCAACAAAACTACAACTATACTCGCCCTCACATGAGCGCAATGCTTGCGAGCAGCTCAGACGTTGGCAGCCATGAATGGTACCCCAATTCGGGCGCCACAAATCATTGCACTTCCTCCACTCAGAATTTGGCAAGTCACGAGCCCTGCTACAGCTCCAAACAAGTTCACATGGGAGATGGGTCTGGACTTCCCATTGAGAACATTGGTAAGTCGGTTCTCCGATCTCCACACACTCATAAACTTCTTTACTTACATAATGTTCTCCATGTTCCACGGATCACAAAAAATCTGATCAGGGTCTCTCAATTTGGAAGAGATAACTCTGCATTTTTTGAGTTTCATCCTGATTATTGTTGTGTCAAAGATCAGGTCATTTGTCAACTCCTCTTGGAAGGGGAATGTCACAACGGACTCTACTCTATTGACATCAGCCCAATACAGCTGCAGCCGCACCCCGAGTCAAGACACAAGTCAGGATCCTCTCACTGTTTCACAGCTTCCGTAGATCAAGACCTTTCCCTTTAGAATAATGTAGCCAATCTTTGGCGTACCCGCTTGGGACATCCCTCTGGGAAATCTGTAAACACGATCTTACATCGTTTGAATGTCAAGGATTTGAATAAAACTCCATTTGATTTCTATAAAGCTTGTGTCTTGGGCAAACACCATAAAACTCCTTTCCCAAATTCTGAAACAGTCTACACCACACCATTGGAAATGATCTACTCGGATTTATGGAGACCCTCTCCAACACAATCCTCCCATGGATATAGATACTATGTTCATTTCATTGATGCCTTCTCTCGCTATAAATGGATCTATCTTCTGAAGAACAAGTGTGATGCCATTCATATGTTTCAACAATTTAAAGCTCAAGTTGAACTACAGTTTGGTCATAAAATCAAGACTTTGCAAAGCGATTGGGGTGGTGAATATCGCTTGTTCACCGACACTTTGCAGGAAGCTGGAATCATCCACAAACATCCTTGTCCACATGTTCATGAGAAGAACGGAGTAGCCGAAAAGAAGCACCGTCACATCATTGACACTACATTGTCTTTGTTAGCACATGCCTCATTGTCGTTCAAGTATTGGGATGAAGCTGCAAGAACTGCAGTATACCTCATCAATCGACTTCCTTCTTCCAAACTCAAAGGTCAGATCCCCTTTGAAATTTTGTTTCTAAAAGTCCCCGATTATACACTGCTTCGCACCTTTGGTTGTGCTTGTTATCCGTACCTTCATCCCTATCAAAAACACAAATTCAGCCTTAGGTCAAAAGAATGCACTTTCATAGGATATAGTTTAAACCACAAAGGCTAAAAATGCTTAGATTCCTCCGGTCGTTTATTCATAGCACGAGATGTCGTGTTTGATGAGTCTAGCTTTCCCTTCTCACCAAAAATTCCAATCTCAAACACAATTATTCCTACTCCTGCCCTCATAAAAAAATCTGCACAACCAATTGAAAAATCTTGTTTTTCATAAAATTCCCAAACTGCCCCTACTCCAACTCCAGTACCTAATAGTTCTTCTAACAACCCTATTTGTCATGTTCCTCCATTTCAATCTATGCAAACACGTTCTAAATCCGGCATATTCAAACCCCGTATCTTCACTACCTCCATCGAACCATCCTCACACAAAGAAGCCTTAACCATTCCCCATTGGAAAGATGCCATGACCGACGAAATAATACTTGGTCTCTTGTTGAAAAACCTCTCGATCGAACTTCTATTGGTTGTCGCTGGATTTTCAAAGTCAAAGAGAACCCCGATGGGAGCATCTCTAAGTATAAAGCTCGCCTCGTTGCTAAAGGCTTTCACCAACGACATGGCTTTGACTTCAATGAAACGTTTAGTCCGGTAGTTGAACCGACTACTATTCGGGTTGTGCTCACCCTTGCCATCTCTTCGAATTGGCCAGTCAAGCATCTTGACATTAACAACGCTTTTCTTAATGGAGAACTTAGAGAAGAGGTATACATGATCCAACCTCCGGGATTTGAAGATGCAACAAAGCCAACGCATGTATGCAGACTTCAATGGTCTCTCTACGGTCTAAAACAAGCCCCTCGGGCATGGTTTCAGACCTTGACCAATGCTCTTTTATCCATTGGCTTTCACTTCTCCAAATCTGATCACTCATTGTTCCTAAGGCACACCTCGAACCACTCTACTTACTTGCTAGTTTACGTAGATGACATTCTGATTACTGGAAACTCTAGCTCTGAGATCACCACTCTCACAGACAAACTTCACAAATTCTTTGCCTTAAAGGACCTCGGTGACGTTGACTACTTTCTTAGATTGCAAGTTTCTCGGGTTGGAGACATCATTCACTTATCTCAACGGAAGTACATCATTGATCTCTTGAGCAAACTCAATATGGAGAATGCAAAACCTGTACCTACACCTATGAGCACCGGTGAGCGTCTTAGTTACTTTGGAAGTGAAGCATTTGACAACCCACACTTGTACAGGAGCGTGGTCGGAGCTCTTCCATACGCCACCATCACGCGACCAGAACTTGCTTATGCGGTGAACCGTGTATGTCAGTTCATGCAAACTCCTCTTGTAGCGCATTGGAAGGCCGTCAAACGCATTCTACGCTACCTCCGTGGCACGCTGGACCATGGAATTCAGCTCTCTAAGCAAACACGCCTAGATCTGCAAGGCTACTGCGATGCAGATTGGGGCTCAGACCCGAACGACCGTCGCTCGACCTCGGGCTATTGCCTATTCTTGGGCACTAACCTCATCTCGTGGAGCTCGAAGAAGCAGTGTACAGTATCACGTAGCAGCACCGAAGCCGAATACAGAAGTCTCGCTTCGGTCACCGCTGAAGTGTCTTGGGCTCAATCTCTCTTGTCCGAGCTCAAAATAGCTACGTCGTGCGCACCGACAGTGTTCTGTGACAACCTCAGTACAGTCCTCATGTCAGCCAATCCTGTCTTGCACGCCCGGACCAAACACATAGAACTGGACAAATTCTTTGTTCGTGAAAAGGTGCTTCGAAAGCAACTTGTCGTGCAACACATTCCCTCACTCGAGCAACCGGCTGATATCCTAACTAAACCTCTCACCCAGCCTCGCTTTCTCTACCTAAGAGACAAACTTCGAGTCTTCGAGAAACACTCTTAGTTTGCGGGGGGGGGGGGGGGGGGGGGGGATGTTAGGATTAGTATTTAGACTGTGCTCAACTAATTCTATTAGAGTAGTGACGTATGCATCGTTAACAGAATCAGTTGCTATACAAGGTATATATATACTCTGTAATAGCAAAAGCAATACAAGCTGAGTTTTATCTCTTTCATGGCTTCCTAAGGGAATTCTTTCTTCTTCATAATTCTGATATGAAGTATGAATTATGAATTCTAGTTTAATTATAATTTGTAGGGATGATTTCGGTAAAAGTATCTAAGTTACAGTAAACTGCTCCTGCAGGTACTTAGGTTCATTTTGTCATAAGAAGTACCAAGATAGTTAAATAATTGTTCTCAATGTCTTTAAAAAAAACAGATAAAATAGATACCCAAATAATGATTAAAAAAAAAAATAAATAAAATTGTGCGGACGTGACTCATGTCCTTTCAGTAACAATTTAAAAAATATTGCGCGGTCCATTAATATTCTTAAGAGAAGTTAGACAGAGCTTGTCCGGTTTTATTGAACTTGAGTATTTTTGTCATTTAAAAGGAATCTGGGACCCGTGAACGTAGTTGACTACAACTTAAGTACTTTTGTCACTATTTTCTTTAGGGTAAACTGCGGCTAATGTACTCAATGTTTGATTTTTTGCGGATTATATACCCAATGTTTATTTTTGGTGGCTAATGTACCCAATGTTTGATCCGTTAGATATTTTTGGGTTTTCCGTCAGTTGACCGTTAAAGAGTTATATGTACACTTTTTGTATTTTTGACATAACTCACTCATTTTTTGTCCAAATTTTATGCATGACCTATGGTTGGAAAGATAAGAGAGATATCTACAACTTTAATGTTTTAAGTTATGTAAAATCAGTTTTAAAAAAAATACGAAATTTCAAGTACAACGTAAAACTGGACATTAGTTTAATGCAAAATATTTGTTTCGAGCAAATTTTAATATACTTAATGACTTTTTATGATGAAACGTAAAAGCAAAAAGTTGTAGATAAATGTTTTATCTTTCCAACGGGTGTTTATTTATAAATTTTGGATAAAAAACGAGTGAGTTATGCCAAAAATATGAAATATTATTTCACATCACATCTTTTATATTTTTGGCATAACTCACTCATTTTTTGTCAAAAATTTATAAATAAACACCCGTTGGAAAGATAAAACATTTATCTACAACTTTTTTCTTTTACGTTTCATCATAAAAAGTCATTAATTATATTAAAATTTGCTCGAAACAAATATTTTGCATTAAACTAATGTCCAGTTTTACGTTGTACTTGAAATTTCGTATTTTTTTAAAACTGATTTTACAAAACTTAAAACATTAAAGTTGTAGATCTATCTCTTATCTTTCCAACCATAGGTCATGCATAAAATTTGGACAAAAAATGAGTGAGTTATGTCAAAAATACGAAAAGTGTACATATAACTCTCTAACGGTCAACTAACGGAAAACCCAAAAATATCTAACGGATCAAACATTGGGTACATTAGCCGCCAAAAATAAACATTGGGTATATAATCCGCAGAAAATCAAACATTGGGTACATTAGCCGCAGTTTACCCTTTTCTTTAATATAAACTTTAGCTACAAGAAAAACAATATCTGGCATTAAATTATTTTCTTACATAAAAAAATCTCATTTCGCATTTGTAGCAACTAACTAAAAATAAAATCAATGGCGGAAATAGATTACAAAATCTCGTACAATTTGAGGCGACTTAAGCATAATCAAGTCTATTATGAATGTGCATTATGAATCCGTAAAATCTTCCCCGGAAATCTTAGCAATTGAACCTTAAGTAGAAAAGTTCTCTCACAAATTAGAATATATCGGGGTAAATAAACTTTCTAGTTATTTCGAAAAAATCTGGAACCTCATTAGATGGGGCGGGCGTGGGCTGCCCGATCCCATCGCCCACCTTCCTCAACGCGCTTGTGCCCGGCTCCTAACCACCCGGCCTCCACTTGTATTAGGTGATGCTCAGGTTGGGGTGAACGTGACACCTCTTGATCCATCAACGGTAGGGAGTGAAGTGTTGTATGGCACAAGAAGTGGCAAATACACCAAGCTTGAGAGAGGCTTTTCAAATGTATATAGTCAACTCTATCCATTCCAAGGTCTCTTGAATTACACTTCTGGAATCATTCAGCATGTCAAGCTTCAGGGTAAAAATTGAGAAAATTGACTGTTTCTATTATATATTATAAGGTTAATGACGGCAAAAATACTCAATGTTTGGTCAAAGAACCCCTCGTGTACCCAAAGTTTAAAAGTGATGGGAAAAGTACCCAAAGTCGCATTTGGGGAGTTGACCACTCCATTCTCGTAACGCAGTTAACTTACCCGTCAACTCTGGCCACGTGGGTTGCTGACATAATAATTTTTTGCACGTGGACAAGCCCAATTAGGGATTTAATTCGTTGTTTTATCGTAAACGAGGCTGATGTGGGCTCATCCACGTGGCAAAAACTTGCTATGTCAGCAACCCACGTTTGTCCACGTGGCCAGTGTTAACATGTAAGTTAAATGCGCTAATAGAATGTAGTAGTCAATGCATCAAATGTGACTTTGGGTATTTTTGCCACCACTTTTAAACTTTAGGTACACAAGGGGTTCTTTGACCAAACTATGAGTATTTTTGCCATCATTAACCCTATATTATATTATAAACTTTCCCATTTTTACAAACCCGGCATCTGTTTTGTAAAACCGATTTCTTAGTACTATTAATCGGTACTGCAAATATGAAAAACAGTTAGAAAATGTAATAAAATTCGGAGCAGGTATATACTGGTTTCGGGTTTGTTAAAAATTCTTTTTCTATTTCGGAACTATTTTACAACATTTTAGGTACTCAAGAAACCAGTTTTTACAGAACCGAGACCGGACTTAGTTCATCAACATAAGGGCCTTATGTTCTTTTGTTTTGCAGCTCTTGAACCCGGAACCCAATATTACTACAAGTGTGGAGATAGCTCATTGGCTGCTCTGAGCGAAGAGCACGTGTTCGAAACGCTCCCGAAGCCAAGTTCGAGCGGGTATCCTCGGCGGATAGCGGTCGTGGGAGACTTGGGGCTGACCGGCAACAGCACGACCACCGTGGATCACTTGATTGGGAATGACCCTTCCATGATTCTAATGGTCGGAGACTTGGTTTACGCGGATCAGTACCGCACCACAGGCGGGAAAGGCGTTCCGTGCTTCGCCTGTGCCTTCCCGGACGTGCCAATCCGTGAGACCTATCAGCCTCGCTGGGACGCCTGGGGACGGTGAGGATTTTAGTCATCATTTAAAGAAATTGAAATCAATACTCCTATCACTTTCACCACATGAAGTAATTACAGATTTATGGAGCCTCTAACGTCAGAGAGTCCGATGATGGTCATGAGGTCATCGAAGGCAACCACGAGATAGAGCCTCAAGTTGCCAGAGAAACATTCCAATCGTACCTCACGAGATCTGCGGTCCCCTTCGACGAGAGTGGATCCAAAAGCAAGCTATTCTACTCCTTCGACGCAGGAGGAGTGCACTTCGTCATGCTAGGCGCCTATACCGATTACAATACCACCGGTAATTCTCGCTGCTTCTTCATCTCCATCGCCGGTAATCAAAATTGTGTTGATGGCATTTTTCTTGGTCTCAGGTGCTCAGTATGCTTGGCTAGAGAAAGACCTTGCTCGTTTGGACCGAGCAGTGACGCCTTGGCTTGTCGCCGCATGGCACCCGCCTTGGTATAACAGCTACGCCTCCCACTACCGGGAATTCAAGTGCATGAGGTGGGAAATGGAAGAGCTTCTGTACCGGCACGGCGTTGACCTAGTTTTTTCCGGCCACGTAAGTCAAAGCTACTGATTTAGGGGTGAAATTGGCCATGCAGGATTTTTTTTCTTCTATATAACTCAAGAGCCGTGGATTTCGGTTTCTGAAATATGAAACCGGCATCCGTTTTTTTAGAGGAAACCCGGGTTTCAAAATTTGGAATCGAATTCTTTAAAATTTATTTCTATTTTCTTAAAGTAGTTTAATCAACATAAATGATTTGTACAAAACCTAAGGGATATAGTCTTTAAAAATCTTAAAGAATCCCAAAAATACAAATTAAAGGAGCCTACTTTTCATGCTCCGCTTTTTTTTGCAACAAACCCGGTAACTAGAACCGGATTTGATGCAGTTTTCATTTACCCGGAGTCCAGTTTTTATATATTTTTACTCCATAAACATGGTTCCATTTTCAGGTGCTATTTTTATTCTTTTATCAGGTTCATGCTTACGAGAGATCAAACCGAGTGTTCAACTACACGCTGGACCCGTGCGGGCCAGTGTACATAACCATCGGGGACGGCGGGAACATAGAGAAAGTCGATGTTGACCATGCAGACGACCCCGGGAAGTGCCCTTCCCCTGGAGATAACATCCCTGAATTCGGTGGAGTTTGCCAGATGAACTTTACTTCGGGCCCGGCTGCAGGCAAATTTTGCTGGAGCCAACAGCCGGAGTGGAGTGCCTTCAGAGAGAGCAGCTTTGGCCACGGTATTCTCGAGGTTTGTCCCGTATACAATGGCTTAGAAAATAGACAAAACTTAATCAGCAAAACTTACAAACCGGTTTTAAAATATAGTTTTGATTCCAAATTTCTTTATAAAATTTGGGGAAAAATAACTAAATATTGGCCATAGTCGGTATCAAGACTGTTGATCTCGAATTTATTAATATATTCATCAATTATAGCGGAGGATTAAGATCTACAAATAACAAATCAATCATAAAAAAAACCTACATATGGACGAAAAAAGACATAAAAAAGACTAATCTATTATGAATAATTGGTTGTATTATTTGATGTGTTGCAGGTTTTAAATTCGACATATGCACTGTGGACTTGGCATAGAAACCAAGACACGTACAAGGAACAAACTAGTGGCGATCAAATATATATCGTGAGGCAACCAAATTTGTGCTCCAAAACCTCAAAACTAATCTAATATTCAAAACTAAGTCTAAGATGTACATCTTGAGAAATTAAGTGTCCATCTTTTAATTAAAAAAAAAAGCAAAAATTAAATAGAAACACGGGCAAATAAATAAATAAATAAAATACTTAAATCGAAATAGCATTGTCTTTTTATATTTTTTTCTATTTCTAAAAAAATTACAATTTAAAGTGAAACACGTGCGCTCAATTGTGTGAGTACTTGTGATTTTTATCTCAGAGTTTATTAGGATAACGGGTTTGATGACAGCTTAAGACTTTATTTTACCCTACAAATGTTACTTTTTTGGAGTCTTATCTAAAAAAAGAAAAGTTAATACAAGAGAGATATTTAGGAACTTGGATTCACTATGAACTCAATGAAAAATCCCAAAAAAATATTTTTTCTTCAACGAGAGACGTTTCTCGTTGTTTAATATTTTTCAAAAACGAATCTCTGGTTTTCGAAACTACGGCTCATAATGTTTTTTTTTTTTTTTATGTACTCTAGATCCAAAATAATTTGTTTTTATTTTGATACAAAATAAGAAAACAGACCACAAATTAATTGGTTAAGGGATTGAAATAAATCAAATATATATCAGTTTGAAACCATTTTTTAGAAATCAAAGTTGCTCTTTTTAATGTGGGATCTGTATTAGAAATCTAGCATTTCAGCTAAAAATCCCACATCGAGTATCTAGCACATCCAAATTTGTTTCATGATATATATATATATATTTATACCAATCTCTATTAATTATTGTTTTCTATATATAATAATTATATATTGGTACTTTTTATAAAACTTTGATATCTTACAATATTAACTCAATGAAATATATATAGAGTTATAAACATTATAGCTGATTTTATGTCAAGTACAGCTATGAAGATCTATCTACTCTTGATATGGGAGAGATCATATTCAGACAAATCGAATAGTATCAATTTGTTGATTCTGATCAAGAACTATAAATACACATATTTTGTTGGCTAAATCTCAAATACTTTCAATTTAATTATCCCCCATACTCATTGTACCTATGATCCATTCGCTTAACCGTGAGTAGATCTCAAAGACCATTAGATCTCAAAGACCTCTATTCGGTGATCCAGCTTTAACATAACAATAGTGATTTATTATTCGGGATCTCCAATGTACTCTATGAACCACTCAAAAAAATAATTGTAGAATCTTGAAAATCTATTAGTATAAGTGTACGTTTCTATTTTAAAAAAGAGAGTTAAATATGATCAAAACTCATCAAGCAAAGGTTTTATGTTCTGATATTGACAAGAATCTAGACAATTTTAATTAATGGGAGTTTAAAATTAACAAAATAACCAAGGTTTGGTTAATATTTGTAAAATAGCCAATTAACCATATTAACCATTATAAAAATAGTTATATTAACCATTATAACTATATTAACCATTGACAAAATAGTCAATGTTTGGCTATTTTGCAAATAAAAATCTTATGTTTGTTAAAATGCAATGTAAACATATGAATGTGTCTATTCATTATAATTTCTCTTTAATTAATTATCCAGATTGTGATTAATGAAGAGTGACTACCTTCTGATTTTAAAATTACGCGATAGATTATCTTTGAATCATTCAAGCACGGCAATTATAGCGGAATAAATAAGCGAACACAGTGAGAATTTAGATTCGAAGAATTTTCACAAAACTCGATTGCTAATAGTAATTATGGTATCTCACGTTACATCGAAAACACATGATACTACTATCCCATATAGTATATATATTATGCAGTATTCTTACATGTATTATTTGTTTTTAAGGCTTTAAGATACATTAAATATAATATTATTTACATCATAAATGTGCGTATCTTTGAACAAGTTTCCTATCTTTCTGTCACATTTAAAGACACTTCAAATTGTCTACGCAAACTCAGATCAACAAACTGCCATTATTCCTTTTCGCCATCACCGACAACAATATGCCAGATATATTTCATGCAACTTATACTACTATTATTATTATTATAACTCTCTTTCAATTATCACATCCTTAGTATATATTTTTATTTACACTATATCATATATTTATATATATATATATAAGATTAATAACAAATTAGTGTGATAGTTTGTAATCAAATTGTACTTTCAGTTGCTAAAGCACTTGAATTCAAGTTTATTGCGACATTAAATAGAAATTAGATACAGAGTGTCATATTTAATACAACTTAAATATTATTATCGTCATTACACACTTATCAGAAATAATTATTTTTAACCCTAGATTTCTAAGTTCTAATTGGCCTTTGGTCTCAATACAATTGAGTTAATTTCTCATTTACACGCTTGATTCACTCCAATACATGACATTGACATGCATCCATTAAAGGAAATTACCTGTGGACTTGTAGCAACATTTCCTTCATTAAAAGAAACTCTACCTAATTAAGAGCTTTATGATTTCTTATTAATTTCTTTTATAGAAACCTATCATTAGTCATTAATTACATTACACCATATATTTTAACTTATCAAACTTTGTAAATACTCGGCCCCACTCCTTAAAATATGGCTGAAAATATTTTACCCGTTACGAAAGCAATTTTCTAAAAGCGAGTTTATTTTTGGAAAAATCTTTATATAGATAGAATTTCCCGGTCCCGGTTTTAGAATTGAAACCTTAACTAATTTTCATAAACCATGAAAAAATAGATTACTTTTTAATATATATTTTTAATTAATATAATAATTCTTTTCCTAAAAGTTGGATTTGATTTAAAACCCTAATCCGGCTTCATTACTTACGATTAAAATTGTTCCAATCATGTCTCCCTCGAAACCCAAATTCCGAGTTCGGACTTTGAATTAACCCATCTATTTTTGTTTTCAGAGTATCAGTAACAGTAACAGTTTCTAGAATTCCCGAAAACCCGGAAAAAAAATTCTAAAATCGCCGGTTTAAAAGAAAAAAACCGTCAAACATTTTTTTTTGTTATTATTTCTATAGAAAGCTTGGAGAGAGACTAACTAACGAGTAACGACACACACTCCACTTGTATATATATATATACCTCTCTCTCCTCGGAGGTATATACCTCTCTCTCCTCTCAACCTCCGTTGTTGAACTCTCTCTCTCTCCTCTGCAAGTACAACCCATCGAGCTTTGGCGATGTCTCCCCTTCCTCCGGCGGCGACGATGCAGTACAAGAACCTGGGGCGCACGGGGCTGAAGGTGAGCCAGCTGTCGTACGGCGCGTGGGTGAGCTTCGGCAACCAGCTGGACGTGAAGGAGGCCAAGTCGCTCCTCCAGTGCTGCCGCGACGCCGGCGTCAACTTCTTCGACAACGCCGAGGTCTACGCCAACGGCCGCGCCGAGGAGATCATGGGCCAGGCCGTGCGCGAGCTCGGCTGGCGCCGCTCCGACATCGTCGTCTCCACCAAGATCTTCTGGGGCGGGCCCGGCCCCAACGACAAGGGCCTCTCCCGCAAGCACGTCGTGGAGGGCACCAAGGCCTCGCTCAAGAGGCTGGACATGGAGTACGTCGACGTCGTCTACTGCCACCGCCCGGACTCGTCGACTCCGATCGAGGAGACGGTGAGGGCCATGAACTACGTCATCGACAAGGGCTGGGCCTTCTACTGGGGGACCAGCGAGTGGTCGGCGCAGCAGATCACGGAGGCCTGCGGGATCGCCGAGAGGCTGGATCTGGTGGGGCCGGTGGTGGAGCAGCCTGAGTATAATCTGCTCTCCAGGCACAAGGTTCGTTCGTTGTTTGTTTGCTTCTTTGAATTCGGGAAATGGGGTTGAGCTAAAGATCGTTGCTTTGGAGGGGTTTCGGATCGACATTGATCTAAAGATCGTTGCTTTAGTGGGTTTTTGGATCTTAATTGATTTGATGGTGTGTAGATGATGATTTGGGTGGTGGGAAATGGAGATAAAGGTCGTTCCTTTAGAAGGATTTTGGGTCTAGATTGATGGTGTGCGAGTACAATTTGTTCTTTCTGTGTGTAGAGAGGAGGGTTTGGATGTTGGGAAATGGGGATTTGGGTGATGGTGTGGAGCTAAAGATTGATGCTTTCGGGAGGTTTTGGATCTAATTTGATGATGTGTGAGTACAATTTGTCCTTTCGGTGTGTAGAAATGAGGATTTGGGTGATGTGGCGTTGATCTAAGATCTTTCACTTACAGGGGTTTTGGATCTTCTTTGATGGTGGTGTGTGAGTTCAGTTTGTTCTATTGGTGTGTAGAGAGGAGGATTTGGCTGTTGGGAAATGGGGATCGGTGTATGAAATTGGGTGATGGTGTTGAGATTAGAAGATTGTTGCTTTAGCGAAGTATTGGATCGAAATTGATGGTCTGTGAGTACAATTTGCTCTTTAGGTGAGTAGTGATGAAGATTTGGATGTTTGGGTGTTGAGAAATGGGGATTGGTGTGTGAATTTGAGTGATGGTGTTGAGAACTTGAGATACGAGAGTGATGCTTTAGAGAGATTTTGGATCTAGTTTGGTTGTTTTGTGTTAGGAATTGGGGATTTTGAGTTATGGTGCTCAGATTAATGCAAGACCTTTGGAGCTAGTTTGGGAAATGGGGATATCTGGTTTTCTTTTTTTTTTTGAGAAAAAAATTTACTTGAAATTCATCTATGTTTGTTTTGAGATTGTGGGGTGGGATAAATTGCGAATTTTTAAGGAATGTGGATTTTTCATATTCAAGGTTTGGGTGCTAAAGTTTCTTTTATTAACCGGGTTTCCCTGTGTACTTTTAATGAAAATCTCGGTCTGCTAGTTCCTCTATGTGAGTACTTTGTTTTCAATGTGATAATATTTGATCATATTCTTTATCGTTGCAGGTTGAGTCTGAATACCTTCCTCTGTACACCAACTACGGCATCGGTCTTACCACGTGGAGCCCGCTCGCTTCTGGGGTTCTCACTGGGAAATACAACAAGGGAGTTATACCTCCGGACAGTCGGTTCGCCTTGGAAAATTACAAGGTACAATATCTTGATTTCAAGTCTAGTTGATCTTAAATTAGTTCCTTTCCTTATCATGAGCCTGTTGGTATTATATAATATGTCCTTTGCCAAGTACTACTGTACATATCATTGGAAATATAGGCCGCGACAAAAAAAGAAGTGGAATATCCTTCCACATTTACATATCTTTTTGGTATTTTTGCCACAAATATCCAGTTTTAAAATGGGCTTGTTTTTGACAACCTGACATATTATAACAAATAATGGCTCTGGAGAGATCCTTATAAATTAATCGGCTTACTTCTCAAAAAGTACATTTGATTTCTACAAAACGGACTAATCACTTATTTTTTTGCGTACAGAATCTTGCGACAAGGTCGCTGGTTGATGACGTGCTGAGAAAGGTCAACGGCCTGAAGCCGATTGCTGACGAATTAGGTGTTGCGTTGCCGCAACTTGCAATCGCGTGGTGTGCTGCAAACCCCAATGTCTCGTCCGTCATCACTGGGGCCACCAAGGAGTCTCAGGTAGGCATTTGTTAGATTGCTCTGTTTTTAATAGAAACCATGTCACAGTGGATAAGATTTTTTATTTTTAAAATGATTTTAAAAAAATAAATTGGTTTCCGTCTTTCCGATACCACTGCTTACAAAAAGCATCCAAAAATCTGGTTGTTCACCACCTAAGTAAAAACCGAAAAATGTAATAAAAATTAAACAATCGATAGTGTTTAGGATATAAATTTAATCGGGAAGTAGATATAAAACGCGACCGGTCTTTCTAGGCATCAAGCAATATCGTGCAAGAACATATACTTGAGGCTTTCATGTTGGCTTACAACCTCAAACATCATTTGGCTCCATTTGCAGATTCAAGAGAACATGAAAGCCATCGACGTGATCCCGCTTCTGACTCCTGCTGTGATGGAGAAGATCGAGGCCGTCGTTCAGAGCAAACCGAAGCGTCCCGACTCGTATAGGTAGATGTGAACGTTTCGCGAATCAGAGTCGTTTTATATACATGCACATTGCAGCTCGTTTTGGCCTTGTGTTCTTAGCAACAGGAAAAAGTTAATTCCTTTCTTCTTCCATGGTTTGTGCTGCTTGTTTCTTGTGTTTCTTATTTATTCGGGTTTATTTCGATCGGACCGCCCGGATTATGTCCGTCTGATATATATGGTGTTTCTTTTTTCCGTGAAGTATTTTCATGTCAGGGAAAATAAGATAAGTCTGAGTGTTGATAGTTGAACAATATACTCTGTTGAATTGCACTATTATGAACCATTTACCTTCAATTTAGTTTCCCTAAAGGTGAAACCGGGATCGAGAACCACTCAAAAGTCGACTCTTGTGACAACTTAGAGAAATGTTCAGTGTCTTCTTCACTAAGATCTTCGGTTTTCAATTTAAAAAAATGAAAGAAAAAAAAAATGATTTATGGCTTTCTAACTGTAAATTCAGACAACGAAGGTCAATTAAGCAGTAAGAGTCTTAACTTAGGGCCGGCAATATGGTCAGGCAGGACAATAGACTTGACACGTTTTTTGATATACGAAATTAGGTTGACTTTAATTGGACTTTTGTTTGTGTTGAATATGATTAAATAACGGGTGAATCTGTCATTATGGTGTTGATGAAAACTAAGCAAAAGTTCTAATAAAAGATGAAACTATTTTCTCTTGGATTACATTACATGCTCATAAGTTCCCATACAGTTGATATATCAGGACATGTTCAATAATAAATCACAATAACTCACTCTGAGTAGATTGAATAATTTATAAATAAATAAATAAAAAAAGAGCTTTTGATCATGGATTAGGAAAACATATGCACAGATAGGATTTGTTGTCCGAATTCGGTTTTGGAACCCAACCCATTTCAAGCGTTGCGGCTCCAATGGTGGATCGAGTATGGACCTTTTGTCCCGATCGGTCCAATTATATATTTTGAATTAGAGATTTTTACTTTTGTAATTACATTTTAGCATTCAATGTTACACTCATTGCAGTTTCTATTGTAATTTTTCGATGATACTGAACCAACATTTTCGCCGGTGATTTTTTCGTTTTTCTGTCAGCATTTTGCTTGACATAATACCCTGATGATAAGATCACACGCACGTATCATTAAATTACAGTTTTATATATTAAAAATAAAACTGTTAAAATAGGAAGAAAGAAACAAAGTGCATATTTAGCAATGTTATATTATTATGGGCATGTGGAAATAATAAAGCGAACTAAAAAAGAAAACAGACAGGTAATTTATGGGACAGGTTTGGTAAAGAGTTTATAAATTAGTTGAAGCAGTTATTTCACTGCGTTTTTCCCGCGCAATAAAATGCCCTTTCTTCCTCTGAGCTCCGACCCTCATGCAATGCCCTTTCTCTCTCCTCTCTCTCTCTCTCTCTCTCTCCAAAGAAACGGAAAAACCCAATTCTCCATTTTAGCGATTTGATAGCAAAGCTTCGATCTTTACGTGGAATGACTGGATCTTTGAAGAATCCAAGAGGTACCCATTTCGCCACTGATTGTCTGTTAATTTTTCAAATATTTAATGTTTTTCAATCTTAAATCTCATCAAGATCACATTTTCATGGTTCTTGCAGGGATGAGAAGAGGCGAAAAAAATATGATCACGGGCAATTATAAAGAAGGAACGAGCTTTGTAAGATCATGACCGGTGAATTCCCGCGTATTTCGACCCAAAATTCCCGAGAAGACAGTGCCGCGCTTGCGTTGGAAAAGCGGCAGCGGGATGCGCAGAATGTGTGTCTCCAGACAGGCGAGGAATTTTCGTCGGAGTTTTTGCCCGAGCGCGTACGATTGCCGTCGGTGATCACGAACGGGAGCCACCGTTTCCCGAAGAAAGTGGGGTTTGATCTGAGGGGCAATCAGCCGATTTTCGAGGATCAGATGGTTTATCCGAGCTACGCCGACAGATTCCACTGGGAAAACTACGGCATCACGGCCGAGGAAATGAATTACGATCGTGCCATTTCCGGGCAGAGGAGTCCGATGCGTTACGTGCCGGGATTCTCAGACGGGTCTTTCTCCGGGAAGGTGAAGTTCCTCTGCAGCTTCGGGGGGAGACTCGTTAGGCGGTCGAGCGACGGGAAAGTCCGGTATGTCGGTGGAGAGACTCGGATTCTGTCAATAAGGAGGAGCGTGTCGTTCGAAGAGTTGATGAAGAAGACTTCTTCGATATGTAATGTACCTCACACAATCAAATACCAACTTCCCGGCGAAGATTTGGAATCTCTGATCTCGGTTTGCTCCGAAGAGGATCTTCACAACATGCTGGAGGAGTACCAGGAGTTGGAGAGAGTTGGAAGCTCTCAGAGATTGAGGATTTTTCTCGTGTCGTTGAGCGAATCTGAAAGCCCAAGCTCTGTCAACGGCATGCTAGACCGGAGCTCAAGCGGCCAAAGCATGGCTTCCCGGTCAAGCCAGTATAGCCCGAGCTTCTTCCGAGATTCTCCCACGTTGGCTTACGTGTTGGACAAGGAAGGAAGCCCAACTTTTTCGAGGCCTTTCTGTCAATTCTCCCCGAAGATGGCCCCGAGCAAATCGTCAAACCATTTAGCTTCAATGGCGAATGCAGATCAAGCTCATGGAGCAGATAACACTAACCCGTTTTTCATGGGAAACTTTCCTCCGCAGGAGTCTTACTATGCAGACCCCATGGGGTATTACCACGGGCCTTCACAGCCGAATAATTACCAAATTAGCCGACCCCGCGAGAAGCCAACCCTTCACCACCGGAGCAGAAGCGACGATCTCGTGTCTTCGTTTCTGTATGCTCAAAACAATGCGAAATTCGGGAGATGTGTGCTTAAAGATGGGAAGTTCTGCATAGAGAGGTGTCTTTCTCACCCGGAAGATCCTCTTTGTTTGTTGACGAAATCGGAAGACAAAGACGATTCGTGCAGCAAGATCATACACGCGGTTTCAAACTCAAAGATGCAGGAACTGGATCTGAGATTCTTAGAGGGAGTCAGGAGGGCGAATCTCCCGCTTAGGACGACGCCGAATTGCTCGAAGGATTTCCCTTTGCAAGAGGAGAATATGGATAGAAAGAATCCTTCTATAGATGAGATTAACAAGACGGCGAAATGGGACAACGGGAATAGCTCTCGGGACGATCACTACACGATTGATTTCGCAGAAAATGTTGACGTCGCGTTATACCAAAATGCCGATGAACTTCACGGATCACCGCGCATGAACTACAGGCAAAATGATCGCCTTTCTTCGCAAGAATTAGTACCGGTAAGTCAATTATATTTTCCCCGTAAATCCTATTTTGAGTATGATTTTTAATCTTGCTTCATGATTCTTATGCAGGGACATGACTTGAGTTTCAGTTCAGTCATAGAATTACCCATCTCCGGTCGTAAAGATCACGGAAATAGCACTGAATATGATACAGGAAGACCGAGTTTTGAGCCTAAATCCCGGGACAATACCCCTATGAATTCTCAATCCTCGGTCAATTATCGAAACGACAAGGCGACGAAATCAGCATCTCTGATTATCGAAGACGTGACTCAGGCAATCACAGCTCCTGAAATCCGTCCGGCGTCTAGCGTTGTAATGTACGTCGAAGACGAACACGTGGATGGAAGCGTAACTCCTCACGAAATGGAGGTGGAGAGTCCGAATCTCGAGTCTGATTGCGAGGTAATAAGAAAACCTTATCCGCTGATGTTATTAATTTTTTTGGTATGGATTTGGTATAAGATAGCTCATACTTAGAAGTTAGAACTATGTTGTTGCCTATTTTCAGGGTGAAGATGAAGATGGAAGCGAGAAGAACGATTCGATGTGTGATGCCGTGATTGCCGAGATTGAAGCCGGAGTCTACGGTCTTCAGGTTCGGAACCATCGGAATTATGCTTTCATCAATATTTTTTTTAGAGATTTGTTTCATCAGTATGACTCAAGACATCGTTTTGTAGACCTTTGGCCGTGTTCTAGAAAGAACGGTCCTTGGTTTATTGTTTATTGAACGAAGAATCCGGTACTCATCTCTTTGGTGAATACCGTTGGCTTACGTGTTATTTACGTTTCGCTTTCATTGCCGGATCTTATCCAATTCATTATGTGTTAGTTATGTTTATAAACTTAGAAGTTTGACTAGAATCTTTTCAACAAAATGCAGATCATAAAGAACTCTGATCTTGAGGAGCTGCAAGAGTTAGGATCGGGTACGTTCGGAACCGTTTATCTCGGAAAGTGGAGAGGGACAGACGTGGCGATCAAGCGGATCAAAAAGAGCTGTTTCTCAGGCCGATCATCGGAGCAAGAGCGCTTGGTAAGTCGAATAAAAAAATACCTTTTCTTTCACCTCAAGCATAGTTAGTTTTTAAATACCTTAACTTATATTCGACTCGACTCGATCGTTGCAGATTAAGGATTTCTGGAGAGAGGCGAGGATACTATCGACGCTTCACCACCCGAATGTCGTAGCGTTCTATGGCATCGTTCCCGACGCGCCCGGAGGAACTTTGGCAACCGTTACCGAGTTTATGGTCAACGGTTCTCTGAGGCATGTTCTGCAGAAGAAAGATAGGTAAAAAAAAAAACGGATCCACATTTAACTTTGTTGCTTTGGTATGCCTTGTCATACAAGCTAAGTCTTGGAATCCGTTTCGACAGAGTTCTCGACCGGCGAAAGCGGCTGAGAATAGCCATGGACGCAGCCTTCGGCATGGAATATCTGCACTTGAAGAACATCGTCCACTTCGACCTGAAGTGCGACAATTTGCTCGTCAATCTGCGGGACCCGGAACGCCCGATCTGCAAGGTACAAGCCGCTACAAACTAGCTGATAGGACGCGGAATTGAAATAAAAAAGAACTAAGAACATTTTAGCGATATCCGAAACCCGATCTCTAATTCAAGAGTAAGATCGGGAATACTCTCCAAATGATGTTCAATAAGAAATTTCACTAATCAAACATAATAACTTAAAATACATAAAATACTCCAATGAAAAAAATACAATCTTTTTTGTTAGCTCGAAAGCGGTTTTCAATATTTCGTATATCGTGTGGCTTGACTTGTTTACATTTTTATCTTTCAAAACGGCACTGAAATATTCAATTGCTTGCTTCGCAGGTCGGAGATTTCGGGCTATCGAGAATCAAACGGAACACGCTTGTGTCCGGAGGCGTGAGAGGGACGCTTCCCTGGATGGCGCCCGAGCTGTTGAACGGGAGCAGCAGCCGAGTCTCGGAGAAGGTTTGAAATGGTTTTATTTTCTTACCATCAAGTTTGAGCACAGAAGAAAACGGAATTAATGTTTAAAAGATTATTTTTTGTGTTTCTTTTTCGCAGGTCGATGTCTTCTCGTTCGGCGTGGTTCTGTGGGAGATTCTGACCGGCGAGGAACCGTACGCCGACATGCATTGCGGCGCTATCATAGGTAAGCGCATTTATCCTCACTAATAGTAATTATAGGTATGATTAGCAAGAGAAGAATGCATGAAGATTAGACTATAAAACCTACATGTATTGTCTATTAGTAACTACTTAATATTTCTAAATTTATTCACAATTAGTTCACTTAGTTAGAATTAATTAATATAATAATAACGTTACTCTTTTATATAATATATGAATTGATTTCATGTGAACCTCTATAAATTAATAAATAAAGTTCATATAAATTAATAAAGTGGACCAAGAGAATTTGATTATATCATTACGGTTATTAATTTATCGAATTTATCAAGTATAATTTATCGAAATTGGATAGAATAAGTATAATTTAATCAAAATTGGACAAAAATATAATTCAATCAAATTATTAAATTAACAAGATTTTACGAACCATCATATTCTAAATCCGTTAAGAAAAATCAACAAAATCAGACCGATAAGTAAATAATTGTCTTGTTTTTAACAAACATAAGATAATCTTGATCCTATATAATGAAACATTTTCTCTTTGATTTTCTTGAAGGCGGTATAGTCAACGATACACTAAGGCCGACCATCCCGAAGCGCTGCGATTCGGAGTGGAGAGCGTTGATGGAAGAGTGCTGGTCAGCCGACCCCGCGAAGCGGCCGTCATTCACCGACATCACGTTGAGGCTCCGTGACATGTCCGTGGCACTCCAGAAGAGCAAGCGGCCGAACCCGACATCCCGATAAACGACGCACACAAACACAAACGACACACTTGGAATTACTAAAAGTATATGTAGATATCACAACTCACAAGTACTAAGAACTTCCAAGTGTATATATATATATATATATATATATATATATATATATACATAATACTAAATACAATTTTGGTTTGTTTTGTTGAGTTGTTTACAGAGTTTTGCAATTGTACGAGGACTTAATGCGACATGAATTAATGTACGAGTTTTGACCTCCTTTCATCGTTTCATGCATGTATTGAGTTTTATTATTTTACTACAAACCCTAAACCCATCATTACGTTTTTTTTAAGCTTCTTACGTTAAAAAGAAGATTAAAAATGTCAATTTATGTGCAACAAGTTATTTACTCTATAGTATTTTTATTAATTAATTATCAAATAAAATTGATATATCACTCTATGAGATTATATTTGCGAAGTATCCTGTTGTTTTTTGAGAAATTTTTTATACGTATATTTGGCCAATT
Source organism: Parietaria judaica (assembly GCA_954871525.1). Lineage (NCBI taxonomy): Eukaryota > Viridiplantae > Streptophyta > Magnoliopsida > Rosales > Urticaceae > Parietaria > Parietaria judaica. The sequence goes on from OX940866.1 coordinate 10,381,815, forward strand.
ATATTTAGGGTTAATTGCGGCGAAAAGACCCAAACTTTGGTCAATTGCTCTGCTGTATATACAACCTCAGTAAATGGCGGCAATTTAGTACCCAAACTCGACATTTGAGAGTTGACCGAGGAAATATGTCCACGTGGTTATTAGCCTTTGCCACGTGGCATGCCACATGACACTTGGCCGCCACGTGGCATGCCACGTATTTATTACTTTTTAAATAATTTTTATTTTTTAATTTTTTTTATTATTTAAAAAAAATTCCCAATAATAACAAATAATGAATATTTAAATTTAAATATTCATTTTATTGGTTATAAATATTTGTTTTTAAAAAAGTGGGTAGAACGAAATAAAATCACCGTTCACGGTTCACTTGAACTCCGTTTCCAATCCAATTCACGCGTCGAATAAAATTGTTTAATATGTTTAATAATAATAACCAATAAACACATACATATTGTTTAAAAAGTCAAGACATAATTAAATACACACCACTTATTCAAAAAAAAAAATAGTAGTCATATTTATATTTAACGAAAAAATGTTTTTATTTGTTTGCATGATATTTTTTTTTGTGTTTGCATTTTATAATAATACTTTTTTATTTATATATTATTCTTTTTTTTTAATGTCATTAAATAATCATATGATTATTATTGGTTATTATTATTAAACATATTAAGCGATTTCGTTCCACCTGTGAACCGGATCGGAGGCGGAGCTTGAGTGAACCGTGAATGGTGATTTTTTTCTTTGACTCACTTTTCTAAAATGAATAATTCTATTTAATAATAACCAATAATGAATATTTAAATGTAAATATTCATTATTGGTTATTATTGAAAAATAATTTAATTTTAAAAAAAAATTAAAAAGTTTTTTAAAAAAATAATATTTTTAAATTTTTAATAAAATAATAATTACGTCATGCCACGTGGCGGCCAAGTGCCATGTGGCGTGCCACGTGGCAAAGGCTAATAGCCACATGGACAAATTTTCTCGGTCAACTCCCAAATGCTGAGTTTGGGTACTTTTGCCGTCATTTACGAAGGTTGTATACACAGCAGAGCATTTGACCAAAAATTGGGTCTTTTTTCCGCAATTAACCCTTATATTTACGTTGGTTGTTTATTATCAGGGTTCATGTTAATCGATGGATTTTACGAAGAAAAAAAAAAGTTATCCGACAACTAAACTATCAATTAAATTTACGGATAAACCGCAAACTGACAAATTAATAACAATTTGATATAGATTATATAAAAATGTGATCCACATATTGTAGGTTATGCCCGAACCGGATAATGAATCCACCGGGTTCTAGGGTATTGACTCGAGCACATAACCGAACTAACAGGCCCACATGGGCCCGAGTATTAATTATGAATACATTAATTAATTATTGAATTAATTAATTAAAGCTTAATGGGCTTGACTAAAAGTCCATTAAGTTAAATGTTAGCGTGTATTATAAATACACATTTAACCTCATAATTAAAGCTAATCAAAACCCTAGCCACACAGAGAATTCGAACTCCCCCTATTGGAGATAGAATTTTGGGTTTTCCCGGTTCTTCATTGGTTCGTCATCCAAGCATCGAGAGGGATCTAACCTTATCCTCCGAGGTGCTTTCCGGTCATCAAGACGTTCCCACAGTGACATGGTGGACGACATAGAGGCACGGCAATTGACGTGCTACTCCCGGGAGCAAGAAGAGGAATCGGCCAAACCCTAAAATTGGCAAAAGTTCGGCTTTTTGGTACTGTTGACATAAGTACCAAAGTTTGGTAATGTTTTTGAAACAATTTCTTAATCTTCGATATTAATCTAAATCTTATTATATTCGATGATATCCCGTGTTTTCCGCCTCGGGATTGAGAAAAGTCATCGAAAAACCCAACACATATATTTTTTTTTCAATTTTTTTTTCAATTCTTTTCTGTTTCTCTCACTCTATATATATACATATTATTATTATTATTATTTTTGTAAAAATCAGTACCGGTTTACTGCAGGAAAATTACCGATAAAATGTATTTAAAATCATGTATTGAACATAGATATAATAAAATAAAATCGTAGAATATCAAAATTAGTGAAAACTCTCCCTTGAAATTATAAATTACGTGTCGAGACATTAAATTGGAAAGATGTCGTAAATATTAGATTCCCGATGTGTTATATAGTGGCGTACAACTGAGCAAATTGTCACATGGAATCTGCGTTTTGGCCAATTACGTGTCGTTTCACGAAATAGCTGTCAACGTTTTCTCCCTTACTCCGATCACCTGAATGACACGTCCCATTTCCTTTTCATGCCACCATTCATATTCGGTGCTCGATCTTGATTATAAATCTTAAGATTTTTTCAGTAATTAATTTGCAATTTTTATTTTATTTTATTTTATTTTATTTTTCTTCGTGATATGAGTTTAGTGCATGTAAAAGTATATATCAATGTAGATTATAAACTAAGTTGCATATAATTCTTTTAGGAAAATCAATTACTCAACTCAACTAGCTAGATACTCATCAATTCAATCGTATAAACTATTATTAAATAGTTGAAAATTGTAGTTATATATATTAATATAATATATACATATATTTGTGTGTGTGGCACGAAGGCGAGGTGTGGCATTAGGGCCAAGTTTTGTTCATGACATTTGTCCATTCAAAATTCAAATGTCTCTTTCTCTCTACGTAGTGCCTAATCCTATCTTCAATGTTCTGCAACCATTATATACAGTCAATCACCCCACCATAACTATATATATATAATGTATATATAAATATAAACATGTTTCTCTCTCTCTTCTCTCTTTCTTGGTACTTCGAACATGCAAAAAACTAGGTTATTAGATTTTCGATGCTTGCAACATGCAGGTACTTCAGATGTATAGATGAGATCATAATATATTTATGTGTATATATATCATGCACTGAGTTCGGTGGCATAGTCATACTTTAATTTCAGCGAAGTACGGAACATATTTCAATCGATTTTTTCGGATACGTAAATAAAAAAAGATCATAAACAATTATATTAAAGCGACTATTAGACATGTAAATAGATAATATTACTTTTCAAATAATAGTAGAATAGATTTATCAAGTCAAGACGAGAGAGAATGAAAACAATCGAACCAAATCCTGAATAATATTTTATTTTTTTTTGAAGTGAGCGTATGCACGTAGAATAGATTTATCAAGTCGAGAAGGGAAAGAGAATGAAAATAATCGAATCAAATCCTGAATAATATTTTTTTTTTGTTTAAAATGAACGTATGCAAGTACACTCAATGGTACACGTGTAACTCTGCCACTGACCGACCGAGTTGATATATAATAACGAGGCACCGACTGAAAGTTCACTGACTGAGTTTATATAATAACGAGGCACCGATTGAAAGTTTGATAATAATCTACGAGTGTTTATTTTCTTCAGCCACGTGGGAACTCTTCAAAGTCATAGCTCAATACCTATGATTATTCATCAAGTTCCTCGTTGAATATAAGAGACGGAAATTGGGCTCAAAAAAGAAGAAATTATAAATATTATAAAGTTATATATGTGATATAAGTACTGAGATGTCAAGACATATTTTTAGTTTATTTAACCTTAATAATAGGAAAGTTAGGGCATATGTACATATCAAAATTGTTTAAAAAATTCAGGTTAAATATTCATTCTTTGTTTTAACCTTACAAATACCAATACATCTCTCTCATATTATATTATAAATATGTACTAAGTAACTCCAAGAAAAAGTATATTTCTCTATAACGTAAGAGAAAAATATTTGTATTACCCGACTAAAAATATATATATATATATAACGTTAATATTTTAAATATTTTTAATATTTGTGCCGTGAATAACTCCTTATAATACCTAAAGATCACAAGTTGTACTATTTATTCAATTCGCTCTATACACCATTAACATGTTTTAAGACAAAGAACATGTATATATATTAATTTAATAAAAATATTAAATAATTTAACAAAGTGTATAATAAATTGCGACATGAATATGGCAACTATATATATATATATATTTTCTCTTTCTTTTTCCCCGTGCCACTCCCGTTGTCTCAATACTCTCAACGTAGCATGACACATTAACATGACGCGTTTAAATTAGAGGTGTTAAGTGGGCCGGGGTGATCATCCGGCCCGGCCCACAACTCGTTAAACCTACATATTAAACGGAGTGGGCTTGACCCGCCCTCTTTAATGTGAGGGACGGGTTTTGGAAGTGTCATCAAGGCCCACCCCAGTCTATGAACTCAAACCCACAATGTCACGGGGCAGGCGGGGCAGGCTTTTACTAGTCGAACTTCGTGGTTTTTTACGGGTTGATATGTAATAATCATTTACATCTTTAAGTGGAACGTATAGATGAAATTCAATACAATTAAAATTTAATACAAAAATAGAATATAATGAATAGAACAAGGAACAATAATACCTTTAATTTTTTGTGTTTGATCGATGTTCGTATACTCATGTTGAAAGTCGAGTAACATAATGCAACAAATAAAGTAATGTATTATGTAATATAAATAAATTATAAATTTTATAATAATAAAATATTTAGAGTTATCTTTTTTATATTTTTATTAGTATTAATATTACAACTTAATATTTTTTTTTATATAAAAATATGATTTATGTGGGTTTTTAAATGTGCGAGGCGGGTGGGCCACGGAGCGAGTTAATGTGGGCTTCGGGGCGGAGCGGGACAAGCTTTTAGACGGGGTGGGGCAAACCCGCTTTTTTCACGAGTCGGGACGGTGGGCTTGGGCCGGCCCGGCCCAACTGACACCTCTAATTTCAATTAACATTGTTTTGCCTTTAATTTTTCATTTTAAATTTATTAATTGAGATCCTATATTTTAATTGAGATCCTATATTTGTGCGGCTATTTTGCCGACCAACTACGATACAATAGCTTTTCATGGTTTAGATGGACCATCAATCAGAGATTCTCTGCTTCGTGTAGTCTATGATAAGAATTGTTAGACTTATAACAGCGCTGACTAGTATTGCCAGTTGTCACCACATTAATACGCCAATAATAACTCGTACACACACACATATATATATATACACATATATATCATGTGTGGATAATAGTCAATTAGTCATGTAAAAGCCTAGATGACATATGCTACTATTTGATCCTAATAAGTACACATGTATATTGGCACGCGAATATGAACGTTCCATCCAAAAATAATAATAATAATAATCTTTTTTCTTTAATTAGTCAATATAATTTTTTTCTTGATTAATTCCCAATTCTATCTATTTGCTTATTTTTAACTCTTTAAAAATATCATGTTAAAAATGTATCTTTCATTTAAAATAACCGTACCACCGCTCACAATAAATTCGGTAAATAATATATCCTGATAAAAATCTTCATGTCGTGCTATGTATCAATAAAAAAAATGTAATAAATTTTCGAAAGAGTATAAAATTAGTATTGTTATTTGCTTGAATTTTTTTATTTAAATTCACTTTGCAAGATTTTAAAATTTTATTTTTAATCACATGCTTGATAAAATCATTTTACAAAATCAAATACCATATAAGAATAAAAATGCAATTCTTTAGTAAAACCAAATTTAAAAAATGCCAGAATGATTTTTTTTTTTCTTTCTCTAGAGAGAAACTAAGGGATAAATTTTTCAAAAAAAAAAAAAAACTAAGGGATACTAAAAAAATTAAATTTTGTTGTATCAAGTAAATAAATGTAATTAAATTAAGATGGCTAACTAAGAAGCTGTTTCATTAATTCATTTTGTTGAACAAAAGTGCCATGAAATCCATAAGGAACCCTAGTTGGTATCTTCACCGAAGCCACTTCTTTCATCTCCGAAGCCTTCACAATCACAAGCTCCGACCTCTCTTCCCTCTCGTCCCTCACAAAGCACGCCAAATACCCGTTGTCCTCGGCCTCGCCCTTCTCCGCCACGTAATAGGGCTCGCCCCCGAACCGTCCCTCCCCGTACATAAACTTCTCCACCCGGCCCGTTTCCAGGTCCACTTTCGCAATGCCGGAGCATTTAGGCCACGGCTCGGCAATCGCCAGGTGGACGTACCTTGTCTTTCTACCGAGAAGGGTTTTGTTCACCATCCCGACCTCTAAATTTAAACCGGGTACGATTACCCGTCGGGTCGAAACCCCGGTCTTCAGGTTAAGCCTGATTTCGACGAGTTCGCTCCGGAGCGGGTCGGATTCCCGCTCGGAGAAGATCGAATCAGCCGGTGTCATGCACGACCCGATTACGACGACGACGTTGTTTTCCTCCCACGCATTATATAAGTGGAAGCAGAAGCAACCGGGTACGTCGATCCATTTCAAGCCCGACCCAGTTACGTCGCTTTTGGGTAAAATTCCGAAATGGGAAGTTTTGTCCGGGTCATAAATAACGGGTGACCCGCCCCGCCCCATCTCGAAGAGCTTAAAAACCACTTGCTGATCTGGAATTACTACATGATTTTCCGTGATGTCAAAATCGTGAATCATCGACGGGGCGTCCAGCTTGATTGCCACGTCACGCGCCTTTTCCCCGCACGTGCCAAATTTGTAGTACTTCAGGTATGGCTTCTTTACCACGTCGTAGCTCAGCGCGTGGAGCTCACCCGTTCCTGAGTCCACCTTCGGGTGGGCGATCATGGCCCGGTCGAGCTGCCCGTCGAAGTCGAACCGCCCAGCTGTCTCGAGATCGCCGCCATCGGTAATCCTGACGTGGTACGGGAGATCATCCTCAGATATGGCTAGGAGCCGGCCATTGAAATAGACGAGGCCGGCGTTGGCCACACCAGTACCGTGCCCCAAGTCAACCAGCCCGAGCCCGGCCCGCGCGTAGAAGAGCGCAAGCCGGGCGATCCCTGAGTGGCCGTGGAGCTCGCCGATCGGCTTGGGGAACATGGCCCGGCCCAGCTCGGCCTCCTGCTCGAGCCGGCTCGTGCGCGTGTACCTGCAGGAGTAGCTCGCGCGCGTGGCGGAGTCAAACCGCACTGCATGGATCATCCCGTCACCGTCGAAGAGGTGGTGCCCGCCAGTGGGCGCGTGAAGGGGACTTGCGCCGTTTCGGACGTAGACCCCGCCACGAAGGCAGTCCGGTATCCGGCCCGACACTTCCAAGCCGTGCCGGACAGGACACTCGGGGACCGGACCAAAGTTCCCCTCCAGCTGAACCACCGGGTCGACCGTTTTAGCCAGTTTCTGGCTTCTCTCCATCGGCTCGATCAGAGAAGCCTCGATCTTGTCGAGGACGGCAACCGCTAGCCGCTGCACCGGGTTCAGCCGGGTCAACGGCGAACTGGAATCTCCAGTCTGCGGTAATTTCATGGGACGAGCCGGCGACGGAAACGGGTTGAAGAGCAATTCGCATGAGAATTGCGGCTTTGTGGAGTGATCAGTTCGGGTGATAAATCTCTTGTGCTTTGTCACGAAGGATTGTGTATTAGCAATGGTGAAATGCAAAGACTCTGACATGATAGTGAGCGAATAGAGACTGTAGTAGTGTGTGTGTGTGTATTATGTGTATATATATATATATATATGTATAGGATGTATAGCCAAAGAGAGAGGAAGAAATCTCACACAGAGAAACTATAAATAGAAAGCATATATATAAATATTATATAGTAACGCTAGGCCAGGAATATTCCATGAGTCTATGATTATGTCACATACATTGTTTGTCACTGTATATATGATTATAAAATCGTGAAAAACTTGTTTATAATTTGATTAATATAAATCGATTAAAAACCCACGGATGTCTGTAAAAAAATCTGGATATTATATAAATTAATAGGAAAAAACATGCATGTATACGGTTGAAAATATATATTTGTGTTATAGAAAATGAAAAAACAGTCATGAGAAAAACATGCATGTATAAGGTGGAAAGGTTTTTATTTTTTTAATCTCTAACTTTTTATGGCATATTAATTACCCTTGACAACCTAATAAAGAAGAAGATAATATTAGTTTATATTTATTATAATTTCCTTAAATGTAATAACTCTATTTTGTATTCATCTAAAGTAAAGATTGAAGAAACTTCAGTTACATAAGGTGTTGAGTGTATGCCAGCCCGTAATATAGGCAAAACCAGTCAAATTTAACAGGTAAAACAGAAAAAGATTCCTTTTATCATAATAAAATGTTATTGAGTAAAAAACAAAATTAAATAAAAGTTGACTAACTTTTTTTATAAATAACCTCGTGTATAACTATAGGCGGAAGCACTTGTAACTTGTAGTGCTAAGGGGACTATAGCCCCCCTTAAATTTTTATTTTTGCACTTTTTAACCCTTGAAATTTATGTTTTTGTATTTTTTTTAGTGTTAAATTTATTAAAACTACAAATTAGCCCCTCCTTTCCAAAAAAAAATTAAACCAGCCCCCTCTATGATTAAATCCTAGTTCCGCCACTGTGTATAACGATGGTCCATGAGGATTATATGGCAATTTGTTCTTTAATTTTTAGGAGTTTCCTTTTGATTTAAAGTCAAAAAATTCAATTGACGATTGTATAATGCATGTCGTTCCGTTTTCCGTTTTCGTGTCGTGTTTTAATAATTTTACTAATTTTATGTACACCAAGAACCGTACCCTTGTTTATATATATACGTGGTAATTGTGAGTATATGTGTGAAATATATATATATATTTTTTACTTGATCATATTATATTAAATGAAAAATTACTTTCTATAAACTCTTTTTACTTAATTATAATAATTAACTGGTTATAGTTTTAATGATTTAACGATATAAATCATAAAATAAAAAAATATATATAGCCAGTTTTGAGCAATTAATAGATACATTATATATAAAGAGGTCGTATTATTTAATTGTGTCTACTTATGTCTCGTTGATTTCTCGTGTTCGTATTATATCCCATAATATCTCCTTATAATACGACCTACTATAAAAGATTATCTCCTCATTGAAAACAATTTTCAATTGAGCTCACACAATAATAATTTTATTAAAAGGTCGGGTAAATGTGTGCCTGTTGGTTTCTTTGAGTGTCAAATATTAGTGATATTAGTTGGTCTAACTCTCCAATTATACTATCAAGCCTCTCATTCTATTTCTCTTTAAAAAATTATTATTATTTCCATATTGTAATATATAGGGTTAATTGCGGCAATAATGCACAACCTTTGGTCAACAGGGGTTTCAGGTCCCCAACCTTTCAAAGTGTAGGAAAAAATACACAACGTTTGTTGAATGTAAAATCCGTTGGTCCTTCCGTTAGGGATGTTAAATTCTGCTGATGTGGCATCGTTAAACTGCCAAATGGACTGCCAACTTGTAATATCAATTACATAACTTAATTAATAAGAATAAATTAAATCAGATTTTAATTATGATCAAAAAACAAATTAATACTTTAAATTAAATAAAAAAAATTTACTCCCCCTAAAAATCTAACAGACTCTTCGTCGAACATGACTAAATTTTTTGAAAAATGACAGATGATTAAACACAACTAAAATTTGCAAAGATTACATAACGACAGTTTATTAGAAACGACTAAAATTTTGGAAAAACGACCGATTATTAAAAACAACTGAAATTTAAAAAACGACATAGTAAAGATGTGAATAATATTGAAGCACGAGTTTAAAAATAGAAACTACGCATTAAATAAGTATTGCTCGTTAATTTAATGTTTTAATTTATTTTTTGAATCATAATTAAAATATGATTTAATTTATTCTTATTAATTAGGTTATGTAATTAATATTACAAGTTAGCAGTCCATTTGGCAGTTTAACAATGCTACATCAGTTGAATTTAACATCCCTAACGGAAGGACTAACAGATTTTACATTCAACAAACGTTGTGTATTTTTTCCCACACTTTGAAAGGTTGGGGACCTAAAACCCCTGTTGACCAAAGGTTGTGCATTATTGCCGCAATTAACCCTAATATATAATATATTTTGTATTCTTCTATAAGAAAAATAGCTTAATTAAAAAAAAATAAGTTGATTCATCATTGATAAACAATGGTATATTTAGTTAGTTTAAAAATGTGACAAGTTGAGCGATTTTAGATGAAAATATGACGGAATACATAAAATAAGAGTTTGGCAACTTTCGCCCCAAAAAAAAAAAAAAAAAAAAAAAACTTAATATCTATTTTTCAAAAACTTTAAATACTTATGCCGCAATTTTCCCGTATTATATTATAGACCGTAAAACAAGTCGAATATATGCAACAGTTAAAGCACAAAATATTCCTTTACAAATTATATATAAATGTATTCTCTCAAAGTCCCATTATTTATTTATATATATATATAAATAAATGTTAAATATTGATTTTTAAGAGTATAATTATTCTTTAGAATGAAGATATATATAAGAGCTGCTCATGTTTGTTGTTTGTCATGCTTGTAGTTGTAGGCAAGGATTTTTTTTTTTCTTCCAAAATTTTAAAACACCGTGAAGTATGATTGAGAACGACCATCCTCAACGGTACTTTAAAATTTTAAAAGAAAAAAACTAAACACTTTAAAAACATTCAATGAAACTGAAAACTATAAATAATTTTTTCGAAATGAAAAATCTGCCAAAGAAGTATTGAGGAGAAAATCCGAGAGGTGATAAAGACTTAGAAAATAGTACATATTTTGTTCGTCGGAAAGGGAATTTTGTTTGTCGGAAAGGGAATTTTGTTTGAAGATGAGACTTGTAAATTAATATAATTTTATAATGTATAACATAATAAATTTTTAAAAAAATCTAATCCAATATATATCAGTATTAAAACACTTGATAAATATATTTTATGTTTGTCTTGTTAGCGTTGTGCATATCCGTTACTTAACTGTGTTCGTCACTCATTAATCCAAATTTATTCTTTAATCATGTTTAATTAAATCTTATTGAGTCTACACTCATAAATCTAAACGTACTTAAAGTTGACTCACGTTCATTTATAATACACCATAAACGTATCGTGTGTTGTGTGCAGCTAAAAATAACAATCCTATTCGTAAAAAAAATATCTTAACGACAAAGGAAATTTTCGTTTTCGTTATCGACCCATTGAACCGTTTCTCACACACAACGGATCATGCGATGACGCTCGTGCGGGTGTGAGTCTTGCATTTCAACACGTGCCCAAAAGAGGACAACATTTTCCCCACGTGTCTATATAAGGCATTTTTGCCCCACGTGACCGCTCGTGGTTGAGGTTTGGATATAAGTGCTTCGAGAGTTTCTCATGTGCGTTCTTTTGTTTCTATCTAATTTGGAGCATGAAACCAAAAAGATAAATGGTTTGAAACACACAAAATGTCCGATTATGATCGAGTTACTATACAATACACAAATATAATAATACATTTTCATAATAAAATTCCAAAAATATTATTGAACTATATAAAAATGTTGTTTTTCTCTCCTATTAGCTCGTTTTTATTTTTTATTTTATCGCTTCCTCTATGGACTAGTTTATTCGCTCCAATTTCTGATTTTCTTTCACTCTCTCTTTGTAGGATTGTCATGTGTGGTATACTATATCGTATATAGTTTGTAAGACTAAGCAGGGGCGGACCCAGGAATTGAAGTCGGGGGTGACGGAGTATAAATAGAACAAAGTATAATGTTTTATAAAGAACAAAATAAAGTTAATTATTGCAAATATATATTACTTTATTTTATTTATTTAATAACAAAATATCACTGTGTTACATTATCTTTATACGACATCTCTTGCCTATGATGGGAGTTAATTTTATTCTCTATAGGCTACTACAGAGCCAACCTTGATTTTATAATTCAAATATTGTCGTTTTAAGACAATTTGCTTGCGAAATTTATGATTATTCTCGTTCAAAAATAACTATTTTGAGAATTTGTAATAAACTTAAAGTATCTTTTTTTTCCTTTTTATGTATAATATATAAATAAAACTTAACACATGTTAGTAATTCAAGTCCGTTTATCCTTATGTTTTTAGGTTTTCTATTTTAAAAACTATTGATTGAAAAATAAAAAAATAAACAACAATACAATAGGAAGACAAGAAAAGTATCATGATAATAAAAGAATATCACAGCAAGTAAATGTGGGTCCTACCAATTTGATTAGCATTAAATATAATGTGGGTCTGCCACTAATGTTTTTCTCTCTAACCCTTTTTCTTTCTCTGTAACAACATCCCACAAGCAAAAATGGAGAAACAAAACTCTCTGTCTCCCATGGCGATGAGTTCTCTACAGCCCACAAGCAAAAATGGAGAAACAAAGCTCTGTATCTCCCATGGCGACGAGTTCTAACTATCGTTATAAGTGGAAAAAAAAAAACTTGGGGGTGACATGGCTATGAGCTTCTAACTATCGTTAAACCAAGTGAAAAAAAAAAAAGATGGGGTGACATGAACCACCCCCGATAACACATAGATCCGCCCCTGAGACTAAGGTCATATTTATATTTATAGATTCAATATGGCATTAAATTCATATTACAAATATAACCGCTAATAACGACTTTTACTCTAAGCTAATGAAAAGATTTTGTTTCTAGCTAATATATTATGATGCTGACAATGACACTATGATAATTAACACCAAAACAATGTACAAAATGAAGCTAAATAACCTAGTCTAGAAAAATTTAAAACAAAATCAACAATGAAACATAAAAAAAAATGATATTACATTTAAAAGTGTTTTGATCTCACTTAGACAATCTCCGGGACAGCGTCGGTATTGTCGAGACTTTGAGTTTATAATATATATATATATATATAGGAAAACTTCAATAAGTATGTTCGAAAAAGTAAGTTTAAACGGAATTATACCCGCTTTTAATAAATTACAAAACTATGTGTCAAACCAAAATAAACCAAATTTAGGTTTATTTTTGTTTGATTGAGATTTATATGAGATTAGAGTTTGATTTGAGGGTTTGTATTGACATGGTAGATACTTGAGTGTGTTATGATACGCCTACTGTTTGAAAAATTTCTTGATAGAGTGTTTGTTTGTGCGTTGTTGTCTTACGAGTGTTGCACGATCGATAAAAATAAAACGAGGAGAGTATTGGCTGATAAGATTGCGCAGCTCAAATCTTCCATAGACGACGTTTCTTCTCAGCTCCGATCGGAGGATCCCCCAAATGGCATCGCTGCCAGTTTGGACAAAATGGAAGCCTCCATCTAGGATTGCTTCAATCACAATCTGATGTTTAAGCAATGGTGATATATAGGTTAAAAATGTCTCAATATTTGCTCATGACTCAACATCTTCGGCTCTTATTTTGAGGAACTTAATATGTTTTCGCGTAAGATATACGCAAAGATGCATCTTGAAAAGTGAATGAATAACCCAAAAGATCAAGTCTTGAAACAGAAATCAAGTTCTTAGCAAAAGATAGAATATAAAAGGTCTTTTCTAAACATAAAATGAAATCATTCCTTAAAATTAATTTGCATGTCCCAACAGCTTCTACAGTTGAAGGAATCTTATTTCCTGACAGGATATCATACTCACTGCTAACCGGTTTCCTTAGGTTTGTCATACCCTGCAGGGAAGTCGAAATGTGAACAGTTGCTCCTGAATCAACCCACCATGTGTCAACATTTACATCAACCATATTAGACTCATAACAAACCAGAGAAATGTTACCTTTCTTCACCAGTCAGGCTGTGAATTTGGCGCAGTCTTTCCTTTCATGCCCTTTCTTTTTACAGAAGTGACATTTCCTAACTTTCTTGATCTCCGCTTCGGGTGGTATTTTACCTTTCCCTTTATCCTTATTGAATGGTGTCTTCTTTCTAGCATGAGTCACCATGTGGACAGTTTCATTTTTCTCCATAAGGAGCCGACTCTCCTCATGTACGCACATGGTCATAAGCTCATTAATTGACCATTTATCCTTGTGCGTATTGTAGGAGATCTTGAATGACCCATATTTTGAAGGAAGAGTGGTCAAGATATAGTGAACAAGGAAGGATTCAGACATATCCACTTCCAGGTTTTTCAATTGAGCTGCAATATCCCTTATTTTCATGATGCTCGCGCACTCCTTTTTCATTAGTGAGCCGAAACGACGTGAACTTCATTATCAGGGTGCTTGCCAGTGCTTTGTCAAAAGTTTCAAACTGCTCATCAACGACTTTCATCAGAGAACGGATGTTGGTGGTATACTACTCGACTGAACCCCGAATACTAGAAGAGATTCTCGTCTTTACGTACATTATGCTGAGACGAAATTAGATCGTTCCCAATGTTCGTAAAGAGCAATTTCAGCAGGAGAATTGGTAACGGTGATAGCAGACGGTTCGTCAATCCTTATAGCATAGTCCATATCCATCCAGCCTAAATGAAGCAATATTCTTTCCTTCCAGATCTTGAAATTGTCACCAGTTAAGTTCGAAACATCGCAACGAATATCAGACATACCAACGGGTAAAATAGCTGTGAATATTAAATACATATTGTTGATGCAGAAAAATGCCTCAAACATTCAGCGGCCCAATTGCTCGTGTTGGGCCGGGCCCAATGTCGTCTCGTTGATTTTTGTGACTTTAGGGCTTGGGCTCCGGACCTTTGAGTCGAACAGACCCTCCTCTGACTCGACGATCCGTGGTAAACTCCACTACCTGTTGCTAATAGGGCCAGGACTTGGCCTGGCCCGGATTACAGGTTCGGGACACCAAAAACGGATTCCTGGCCACCGCGTAGGGGGGGTCACGGTATCGACTCTCCAGTGAACCCTGGTGGATCAGACCCTCGACCGGCGTCACGGGGACAGATCCGGGTCCTCGGGCTATCCGCGTAATCTGTATATCTGCCGGAGATACAAGACCAGTGGATAGAACGAGCACCTCACGGACCTAGAACCTTGGCAAGGAGGGTCTTGGATCGTGCCAGAATCTTCTCCAGAACTTCCGCTCAAATGTGTTTTCTCTCTCCCAGAACCTGGACAAAACAACACCCGAGATCAGGGAGAACCGGGGGGATACCCCCTGATTCACCTCCGACGCTCAACATTAGAGTGATATTTGAGGGGAGGCGAGTTATAGAGGGTATAGAGAGAGATTTGGTTGAGTTCCGTTGAGAGAGAATGAGTTACCGTTTAACTGAAACCGAGCTTCTATTTATAAGAGAACCCGGGGATTCAAATGCAAATAACTCTTGACTCGGGAATCCCCTTGTGCAAAATTATATGTTTTTTCGCATCCTCAGGACGTGGCCGATCCAACGCCACCGGAATCGCGCCGATCGGAGCAGCGACGCGCCCTCACGCGCGGGGAGAAGGCGGCTGGCTCAAGGGTGACTTGCTCCCCACTCCGATGACGTCAGCATGCGTCCCAGGGCTGACGTCAGCACCATTTCTCGCCCAACCGAAGCCCAACACGTTTCTGCACAGTGTTTGCCCTTTGGGAGGGCTGCTGGGGCGCTGCCACGTGGCGGTTGACCCTTGGGGAGCGATGGGGCCCACCCGGGTGTTTCCCGGTGTGTCCCAGAGGTCCCGGATGTTTTCCGAGGCCGTTTTTTACAAATTTTATATCGATTTTGGGTATTTCGATATTTTTGGGATCATCTGGACCCTTTATTTTCAAAAACGGGCTTCCAGTGAATAATTTGGTAAAAAATAGGTTTATTTAATAAAGAAATAATTAACTAGACAATTTTCCTTTATTAAATAACCTTTGCAAAATTAACCCATAACACATATATTCTTAGTTCATGACTTTATATGAGACTATTTTATGTGTTAAATAATATGTTTACCAATGTAAAACATATATATTACAAAACACTACATAAATCAATGACATAAAATTGCCTGTGGGCGAAATTTTAATTCAAATAGATTTATGACAATATGATAAAATCAATGAGATTATAGAATACTTAAGTCCTGTGGGACGATTAAGAATAATCAAATTCTTTATCTTAGATAATTATAAGATTACTAGACCATTATTTATAATTCAATTAACATATTTTGAGGTTCCAAAACTATACTAATGTATGCTTAAACGAATCCCGTAATTTAAACATACAATAGACTCCAACATTAAATAATTAGAACCATCAAAATAACAACGATAATAATAAAGATATCATATTAAAAGTAGTAATTTTCTGAAAAACTACATGTCATTTAGTTGCTGTCAAACTACATGTCACTTTCACTATGTTGAACCAGGAAAAACGACATCATAATATAAAAACGACATAAAACTTTCAAACGACAGGAAATTGAATAAAACGACAGTTTTTATGTAAACGACAAAGAGAGACAAAACGGCGCGTCGTTTGAGTCGTCCTCAACCTTCAGACGGGTCAGAATGACCCGGTTACGACCCAACTAATGACCCCGCTCGTTCTCACTCGTTTTTGCACCAAAATCATCGTTTTAAAGCCCATAATTATAAGCATATATATTTCCAGAAGATTTGTCAAATAATATCGAAGTTTTGGCGTGAAAAACGAAGACCCGACATGAGCCATGAACGACTTTTTCAAAAAATTTGAAAAAACAAGGCAGAGGCTTTTTAATCGCTCTGATACCAAATGTTAGACATAATATGCGATATTATAGTGTTCTTAACATAATGAACACGAAAATGCGGAAGTAAAAGGATTGAATTACCTCCCGCCATTGTTTAGCTCTCCGGCGAGCTTCGGCTTCGATTCCGACGACTCTTTCTTGGTCTTCTAAACTCTCGCTCTCACCCGCTAGATGGTGTACGTTTTTTGAATGTGTGAGTGAGTTTAGAGACCTCAAAGGTGGTGTATTTATAGCCTCCATGACCATCAATGGAGAATCGTAATTCCACAATTAACGGCATTAATTCGCTTGATTTGTGGCAATCAATTAGAGCTGATTGATTTACAAATCAGTGGTGAATCGTTTTATATATGGATCACATTTCTCAATTAATGAGAAATATTCTTAGTGACAACATAAATATTTAATGTTTTAAGTTTTATAATAATATAAAATCATTTATTTAGTTAAAGTTTTTATTGTCTACTATTATATGTTTATATACAAAATTTTCTCTACTTTGTCAATAAATTTTATAAAATTTTGAAAGTACCGTAAAGTCTTGAAACACATGTCACTTTTATAAATTTTTAAATATTCTCGTTTATATTTGTTCATATTAACGGAATTTTGACAATGGATCAAATTTAATGACAAACAAAATGGCAGATATCTAAAAACTTTGATTGAAGAAAAAAAATTAAATTTACGCCATCATTTAAATTAATATACTAAGTACTCACATCGCACTTAACCCAAAAATAATAGTATAATTCGTTAAAAAAAATCTTCCAAATAAGTGGCTTGTTGAGGATAAGTGAGGAGAATATGGTATTTTATTTATTTTATTTTATAAGAGGTAATGTGCAAAAATCTATAATTTAGAAGGTCAAACTGTATCAGTTATACAAAATTGATGACTAAATTGGAAATATTATTTTTCAATCATTGTTAAGTTTTCGCAGTTTCCGATGTAGGCACGTATCCCATAGCTCAAACCATTATCCACACTCCCTCCATACTTCACTCGCCTTCCAAGCGCGTGTCGTTTCTCCACCTTCTAGATTTTTTGTCGTTTCGATAAATATAGAGCAATAACTATAAATCTCGTATAATTTATCTTTTTTTTTTTTATCTAATAGTGAAACTAATTATATAAGTATAAAATCATAAACAATGAAAGTCGGATAATATTGTATATTTTTAGGAGAAAGAATCATTATCCACTTTTAAAAAGTTAAATGCAAAAAGAAAAATTAAATTAGTAGTGTTTTAACACGCGCTTTAGTGATAAGAGTGGGAAGAAATTGGATTAGAAAAAGGTGACGTATTCATTATTCAAGATTACACAGATTTTAGAGATAAATAAAAAATATTAGTCATTTTCATATTTCCCCAAATTACATAAATAAATAATATAAAGATATTTTCTTATTAATCACTATATTATTGAAGGTTAATAAACTAATTTGTGTAAATGTCTTGTTTTTGTATTGATTAATACATAATTAAAAACTTATTTAGTGGACTCTTATGATTTTTAATCATGATCATGTTTTTTTAATGCAAATAAGTTCTAGTCAATTGTAGCTTTCATTCAATATTCTTTCACAATGAGCAAAGAAAAAAGTAATTAAAATAATAACAATTTGTATTAGTGTTTTCCTAAATTTTGTTATGTGTATGCTTTTTTTTTTCTTTTCCTTGGAGTTTAATATTTGATAATGATATCCAAAGCTAACACATAATCTCGGTCTAAAAAATATTAATTTATACGCATAATATACTTAAAATATTTTTATTAATGATCAAAGAAGGCGATATAGTAAGTTAGAAAGACAATTGTAAAATAATTTGTCAGTTGAGTTCTCATAAAAAATGTTGGAAGAAAATCTGATAAAATTAATAAAAAAAAATAATTATATACTACGCATAGATTAAATTATGAAATTGCATTCATATATTATATATACAATGTACGACGTTAAAAAAAAATTATATTAAGATATAATGCTTATAATTAAAAGCGAAAATAGCGGCATAAGTATTTAAAGTCTTTCAAAGTTTCTTTTTTTTTTTAGGTGGCGAAAGTTGTCAAACTCTTATTTTGTGTCTTCCGTCATATTTCCACCTCGAACCGCATCACATGTCACATTTTTAAAACTATTAAATATACCATTTTAAATAAAAATAAATAAACTAATTTTTCAGTGATAAACGATGGTATGTTTAATGGGTTTAAAAGCGTGACATGTGACGCGATTCTCGACGAAAATATGACAGAATACGCAAAATAAGAGTTTGGCAACTTTCGCCACAAAAAAAGAATAAAACTGAATGTCAACTTTCACACTTTGGGTACTTATGCCTCATATCTAAATAAATCCTGATCAAAAAATCATATTTATCAAAATAAATAATTATTTTCAAATAAATAAATAAAAATTTAAGAAAATTAAATCTAACCGCCTTGACACCCGCGCTATAAATAGTAATTCTTCCAACCATGTTCTCCTCTCGCGTCTGAATTTCGATCCCTTTTCTTTCGCTTACACGGAATTCCGAGCTCGGATCGGATCAGCCATGGAGAAAGCGATCAACAGGCAGAAAGTCTTGCTCGACCATCTCAGGCCACCTTCTTCCTCCTCCGCCGAATCCTCTGCTCCTCTCTCCGTAAGCTCGATTTTCATCCCATAGGGTTTCGTCGATCGTCTCGTCGATTTCGATTCAATTCTATCGCTTGAGCTGTGCGTCTTTGTGGAAATCCACCGAATTATGATCGAAGTTTGTTTATGTGAATGATATGATTTGTTTGTGTAAATTTAATTGTGTCATATTGGCTATAATTGATGATCAATTTTTTTTTTTTTTTTTGAATGATAAGGTGACGAACTTGTGACTTGTGATTTGTGACAGGCATCGGTGTGTTTAGCTGGGGATAGTGCTGCGTATCACAGGACTAATGCCTATGGAGATGATGTGGTCATTGTTGGGTGAGTTTATTTATTTTCGGTTTGATTTTTTTTGGTCGATTTAATGAAAGATTAAGTTTTGATGGAGATTTAGATGATTGAATAGAGTATATGAGTTGAACATAATTGAAGATGTTAGTGGATGGTCAACGTTGATTTGTACTAGATCTCTGATTTGTTGCTGCATCGAATTGATACTGCAGCGCGTACCGGACTGCCCTTTGCAAATCGAAACGCGGAGGCTTTAAGGATACCCCCGCTGACGATCTTCTTGCGCCGGTTTTGAAGGTTTGTAGTTTTTCCTAGTGTTTGTTAGCTTTTAAAGAAAATTTTGTTGCCACAAGGACGTTAAAGCGTACTGGTTGGTTGCTGATTGCTGTTTGTTTTAACAGGCATTGATAGAGAAAACCAATCTGAACCCCTGTGAAGTTGGGGATATCGTTGTTGGTACTGTCCTTGCGCCGGGATCACAGAGGGCTAGCGAATGCAGGATGGCTGCATTCTATGCTGGTTTCCCTGGTATACTTCTTCACAAGTCTTTTTTTTTTTTTTATGTAGTGAGTATGGTAGGATACGGAATAGAAATCCAAGAGAACAAGAACCTAATCCGATAAAGCTAGAAAATTCTTTCAATGATGCTCGGTAGAAATTGTTTCTCTAATTAGTAATTAATCATATGATGTATAAACCTAGATTAGGCACCTATATAAAATTAGAAACCTTAATCTCATAGTTATTGTATAATATCTGTGCTTAAGTAAACATAATTAAATAATTATAATTAATGTCATCACTTCACTCATATGTGGAATTTCATTTGTGCAGAGACTGTCCCAATTAGAACCGTGAACAGGCAGTGTTCATCTGGGCTCCAGGCAGTTGCTGATGTGGCTGCTGCTATTAGAGCAGGATTTTATGATATCGGTAAAGATTTTTTCTCTTCTGCATTTACCTATTATTTAGTCACTGATTTTATTAAGCTCAAGAACGATTGATTGTTGTTCTTTGTTGTAAAAAAAAAAATTGATTGAAAACATTAGAATGTTGTATTGAGTTGCAATTCAAGTTGATGGTTTTAAACTAGTTTTTCGGGTAAGTGTTAATAATTACTCTGTTTAAATAGATTTTCATTTAAGGGAGAAGGTGACTGGTTTCGTTTTCGGTACACCTACTACATATTATACATATTTCAAATGGACTAAATATTCAAGGGCTTATTTTAAAAGAAGTATATTTACTTGCGATATCTATCATATTTACATGTGTATTTGACAATTCAAATGGAAAAAATAACAATCATATAGTAATTAATTTATTTACTGGATGTTATGACAGGTATTGGAGCTGGATTGGAATCAATGTCACTTAATCCAATGGCCTGGGAAGGGTCAGTCAACCCAAGGGTAAGACTCCTTTATCTTCTTTACGTTTTACTTAAAATGGATTATCCGAGTCAATGTCGCTCTCGAGTTTTTAGAATGATGCTTATTTTTATATATATATATATATATATATATATATATATATATATATATATATATATATATATATAAATTACAGGTGAAGATGTTTGAACAAGCCCAGAATTGCCTTCTACCCATGGGGATTACCTCGGAAAATGTTGCAAGTCGCTTTGGTGTAACAAGGAAGGAACAAGATCAAGCTGCTGTGAGTATAATAAAAGGAGCGAATATCTTCAAAACCTCAAAATCCTAATAATTTATTGATATTTTGTAATCTCTTTCTAGGTTGATTCTCACTGGAAAGCTGCTGCAGCCACTGCTGCCGGTAAATTCAAAGATGAAATCATTCCCGTGACCACCAAGGTGAATATTCCTTAACTATTTCTTGTATAAATGTCCACTTATTTAATAGCTTTGTTTATTAATAATCAGTTATTTTGGTTTAATAGATTGTTGACCCCAAGACCGGTAACGAGACACAAGTTACGATATCTGTGGACGATGGTATTAGGCCAAGCACGACCGTGGCTGATTTGGGAAAGCTGAGGACTGTGTTTAAGAAAGATGGAACCACCACTGCAGGTTTATTTCCGCTATTTTTGTTTAATTTATCTATTTTCAAGTTTGGATGCCAAATTATATGTATCTAACCTCTTTGGGTTTATTCCTTCAGGTAATTCTAGCCAGGTCAGCGACGGTGCTGGTGCTGTTCTTCTCATGAAGAGAAGCGTTGCAGACAAAAAAGGACTACCGATTCTCGGTATATTCAGGTATTTTTTCTTTAAATTTGTTCGTTTAGTATTATTTCATTGGCGTCATGGAGAAGATTTAAAATTCTTTTGGCATATTTTTTCTACATGTTTCGCATCTCCGACCTTATTGTTCAATAAAGCTGAAATTCGAGAGCTCTACTTTCATTTAATGGACTAAATATTAGTGTTAGTGTATGTCTTGTATGAACTAAAATATGCAGTGGGTAATATGATGCTCTAATAAATCAAGCATTTATTTTTAATTTTCTGGGGAAGCTTTTTAGTGTATTCAATTTTTGTTCCAAATCAGAATTTTTATAACGAGTAAATTGTTATGACCTTAAATTCGATCTCGTAGCTGGACCCATTAATTTATTTTCCGAGCCTCACTCTGAAATTGATGCTAATTTTATTTTATTTACGCAGGAGTTTCGTTGCTGTTGGAGTTGACCCCGCTATCATGGGTGTTGGCCCCGCTGCTGCAATCCCGGAGGCGGTCAAGGCTGCTGGTCTCGAGCTCGACGACATTGACCTCTTCGAGATAAATGAGGTATTAATTCGTGATCAAAGTCGGTTAAATCAGATTAAAACCAGCCAATTTGACACAATTTCTTTTCTCGGTGTGCTTAGGCATTCGCGTCTCAGTTCGTGTACTGCCGTAACAAGTTGGGTCTCGATCCCGCAAAGATTAACGTCAACGGCGGTGCAATGGCCATTGGGCATCCCTTGGGTGCAACAGGTATTCAAATAGAAAGAGTATTTGGTAGTCATGTGAATGTCGAGTATTTGGTAGTCATGTGAATGTCGAACTTTGCATGTCGGTGCACTTTGCCTCGTGAACTTTAGATTTTGATGAGAGTTGGCCCAAAACTTTTAAGCGCATCATCTCCTATGCGTAAGAAAATGATGGAAAATGTTGACCGAGAGTACTCTTTGTTAACGAGCGAGATTTATTTATTAGATTATAAGACTAATAGGCATCTCATAAAGACTAAATTCAGGAGGCAAAAGTGCTAAAGTTCGGTGGCAGTATCGTCATTTTCTCAAAAAGAAATATCATAAATCTAATGTATATAAATTATATTTAATTCACAAGAAACTTTCAAAGACTCGAGATGAGAACTTTTGAATTTTGGCAGGTGCTCGTTGTGTCGCCACTCTACTGCACGAGATGAAGCGCCGGGGCAAAGACTGCCGATTTGGAGTCATATCGATGTGCATAGGTATATAATTACTTTACTACCCGTGCTCATGTATGTTGTGTGTAGCGTGATAACTGATAATGAATGGAACTGTTGTAAACTCAGGCACGGGAATGGGTGCTGCGGCGGTGTTCGAGAGGGCTGACCACTGCGACGAGCTCAGCAACGCGAGGGTGGCGCGGTAATCGTGCGCGGTCACCCAATAATCCATGTGGTCGCAGGTAAAGATCACGGGAGAGAAGTGTAATAAACTATTAAGTTTTATTATTCTTATTATTATTATTGAATTGGAATTTCGTATTTAAGGTTTGGTTCTGTTTATTGACAATGAATAAAGTGAAGCAAAGTTACTTATTTTGGCTCCTATATATATGTGTGTGTGTGTGTGGATTACTCAATGTTTCTTACGACTAAATACACTCACATTGGTAAATTTTTTATTTGCCAATATAAATACTTTTAATTTTAGGGAAATTTGCGGCGAAAATCATCGAAGTCACTAAATTCTTGCAGATAAATCACTACCGTCTATTTTTTGCGGCAAAAATCACTAACGTCATCAATTGTTTGCAGATAAGTCACTAACGTTTATTTTTTGCGGCGAAAATCATCAAAGTCACTGAATTCTTGCAGATACATCACTAATGTCTATTTTTGCGCCAAAAGTCATTAACGTCAGTCTTTCCTTACAAATGTTATCTGGCAACGTTAAATGACCTATCACCAGCCTACATGGCATTCATCAATTGTGTCCAACAACGACAACACGCTACATGGCATTCATCAATTGTGTCCAACAACGACAACACGCTTTAGTGATAACATTATTTGAAATAGGGATTTTTACGGCAATTGTACCATAAACTTTTAAAATTAATTTTATCGTGGCCAAAATTCTAAAAACACCAAAAAATAATCCTACCATAACTTCCAATTTTTCCCAACAATTTTATCGTGGCGGCGAACATACTCAACCTTTGACCATATTCTCTGATAGGTACCCAACCTCAATAAATATAAGCGAAAGTACCTAACGTCGCACTTTTGTTGCTGACCAACTAACGCCGTTAGACACCTGCCTACGTAGCCATTAGGCTGTCTCATGTGGCACAAGCCGCCACGTGGCCAAAGGTTGGGTACTTTCGCCACCACATGGCATTTTTTTTTTCGTTCCGTTGCCCCACATGTTTTAATTTTTTTTACATATAATTTTATAAAATATGTATTTATAAAAAGAATATGTTTTATTTTTTAAAAAAATCAAATAGTTTTTGTACATGTGCCAAATATAATCAAATAATTTTATAAAATATGCATTTATAAAAAAATATTTTTTGTTTTTCTTATAGGAGGAATTTATATTTTTTAGGGTTAATTGCGGCGAAAATACACACCCTTTGGCCATGTGGCGGCTTGTGCCATGTGGAACGCCACATGAGACAGCCTAACGGCTACGTAGGCAGGTGCCTAACGGCATTAGTAGGTCTGCAACAAAAGTGCGACGTTAGGTACTTTCGCTTATATTTATTGAGGTTGGGTACCTATCGGAGAATATGGCCAAAGGTTGGGTATGTTCGCCGCCACGATAAAATTGTTGGGAAAAATTGGAAGTTATGGTAGGATTATTTTTTGGTGTTTTTAGAATTTTGGCCACTATAAAATTAATTTTAAAAGTTTATGGTACAATTGCCGTAAAAATCTCTATTTCAAATAATGTTATCACTAAAGCGTGTTGTCGTTGTTGGACACAATTGATGAATGCCATGTAGGCTGGTGATAGGTCATTTAACGTTGCCAGATAACATTTGTAAGGAAAGACTGACGTTAATGACTTTTGGCGCAAAAATAGACGTTAGTGATGTATCTGCAAGAATTTAGTGACTTAGATGATTTTCGCCGCAAAAAATAAACGTTAGTGACTTATCTGCAAACAATTGATGACGTTAGTGATTTTTGCCGCAAAAAATAGACGGTAGTGATTTATTTGCAAGAATTTAGTGACTTCGATGATTTTCGCCGCAAATTTCCCTTAATTTTATATACATGATTGATGATTTAACATATTAAGATAATTGATGTTGGTTTAATCCTTAATTTTTGTAGGGAATTAGTTTAATCTTAATTGTGTCTTATGTTGTAAAAATTCATCGGATTTGTAAATTCTTGGGTCAAATCCTGCTTCAACAAACTTAGGAAACCATAACCAATTTCAAGCAATGACCAACTGTTGAGGAAGATCATTCATTGGTACTGTACTGTTTTGTTTTTTTCAAAAATTACTTTTAATTTTAGTTTTTGGAAAAAAAAATTATTTTTTTGAAAAAACTAACAGGTGTTTGGTAAATTATTTATAAAACAATTGTTGTTGGTAACAAAAGTTGATTTAGCGTTTAGTAAATAAACATATTTGGGAATAAAAGTTGATTTAGCAGTTAAATAAATATATTTAGGATTAAAAATTACTACCGTGACCACAAGAGTTGATTTAACGTTTAATAAAATATATTTAGGATTAAGCTACGAATTGAGTTACGTTTAGTAAAATAGACTAAAAAATTATTTTTTTTATTAGAAATTAAACTAAAAGTTACGAATTCTACATTTTACAACTCATTCACAAAAATTTAAAATCGTATGTGTTTTGAAACAGTTTGCCGAACACATAAAAAATATTTTACTCTATTCTACAAATAAAAACAAGACTAAATAAGCTATGCCAAACATACCCATTATCGATTCATCGACCACATTTTAGACTATAATTTATTTGTTGCTTTTGGCAGGTGAAAATTATCGAATTTGTGAAAGCATTATTCCCAAGATCTTGTACGATTAAGAGATACAGAAGTAATAATATAATAGACAATTAATTGTCATATTGCGTAATAACATTATCGATGATTCATCTCTTAATTGTTTCTTAAATGTTAATGTGTAACATGTTATCGATTCATCTTGTATCCATTAAATGTTTCTTAAAGTGTGATATGTTTTAAGGTTAGGTTTATGTTTCGAAGTTAAGAATCTTTTGTAATTTGATATTTGGATCTTTTGGGACGGTTTAGGTTATATTTTTGTAAAATAAGAGTATCTTTGTGTGCTACTACGATTTTCCTCCGCCATAAGTGAGGTGTTTATTAATAAATTTGAGACGGGTCGTATGATCTATTGTTTAAAAAAACGGTTTAGAAGAAAAAAATAGTAGTGACGAAAAAGGGTTGAAAAATTTCAGGTCGGATATGCAAATTTCCCTAAAGATGCATTAATTTACACACAGCAAGCCGGTCACCGTTGAGGTTAAGGTGCTTTCCGTTTCCGACATGGCAACATCCACATCATAATACTAAATCAATTTTAAAGATATAGCACAACTTATTGTCTTATAAAAATAGTATAATCTTTCATTATTTTTACTAAAATTATTGTTGTTAGTAGTAATTAGAGACCAATTGATTTGCATTAGTCCCAAATTACACATTGCATTGAATTTAAACCGTAAAAATCTTCTCTTCTGCACCGGATAAAAACCGAATACTCGTATCATTCGGTAAAAAAATATGACATGATAACAAGACCCGTAAATAACGCAATTTCTCATTAAGAATAACAAAAATTTACTACTGTGATCACTTTATACTCTGATCAATAATAGCTACGAGATCAGCAAAATGGCTCAGCACAGCAAATATTAAAAGATGTAATTACCATCTAAATTCCTAAAAAGAAGTAACGCTTGAATGCGTTACTTAATGCGTTTTTACTGCATCGGATCTAAGTGACCGAGCACTTGCAAATCGGGCACGACATTTTCCTGTTTAGCCATTCGTCGATGCACTGAAGGAAGAAATAGAAATAAATAAAAAAATCGGATTAAGGATTATAAAAAAGAAAACGAAAAAGAAAAAAACGAGTAAAATTGATTTCAGTAGAAGCGAAGATGGTTACCTCTTTATGAAATTTGTGGAAGCATGGAAGATGGCGCACGATTTCCCCGATAGTCGGGGTTTCCAAACACACAGCGCAAGCTTCTTGGTTATCGGTCTGTTTTACACGACGAACAAATAATATTAGAAAGAAAGAAGGAAAAAACACTTTTGGAAGAAAATTATACAGTGATAAAATAATATTAGAGAAAAAAAGATCTTTGAAACGAGACGTAAGGGCGTTATCCATATGAATACTAACCTGTTGTACTACTGATTGAGGCAAAAGATTTATTTGATTTGAAGATGCCCCACCGTGTCGATGATTCTGATCATCAAGTGCGAGTAACATCTCGTAGTCATTCCTGTGCGATATCAAGAAAAAACGACATTCTAAACTTTAGAAAATAATTCGAACATAAATATTCTAATAAATATACGGAATGATAAGAGAAATGAAAACTCTTACTCGTTGAAATCCCGCTGAAGTCGATACATCGGATTACTAATGTCTGTATTATTGGAGTATCCGAACATAGTCTCTAAAGTTTCCAATATATCAATTCTCTGAAGCAAGAAACCATGAGTAAAACCATTGCAATACATTAATCTTAAAAATGCCATAGTAACACTAAAATAATCAGTTGAGCTCAATCATTTCGCAAATCTTATTGTTTTTGTATATTTTTCGACATATTTTTCTTCTGATTTTTCATTCGCAATCAAAGACTAAAGCTTTAGATTCACTTGTTTTGTGTATTTTAGCAAAAAATCTAGCAACTAAATAAGAACAAAAAATTGGACAAGAAATTTTTTAAAATAACATAATACCATGTCCATATCCATGTTTGGAGGAAATTGGAGGTTTCTTGCTCCATGTGATACATTACGCCTCGGCCTGACACGACCGCCCCTCAGCTGCGCCATTCTCGTAGAATTCGATG
Organism: Parietaria judaica; assembly: GCA_954871525.1. Lineage (NCBI taxonomy): Eukaryota > Viridiplantae > Streptophyta > Magnoliopsida > Rosales > Urticaceae > Parietaria > Parietaria judaica. The sequence goes on from OX940866.1 coordinate 10,409,632, forward strand.
CTCGCGCTCTAGTCCCTCTCCTATTTGGTTGGTTTTGGGGCCTATTGGACCCGTTCGAAGTCATACTGGGCCCGCTTTGAGTGGGCCGGGACCTTGAAAGTCTTTGCACATTTGATCCTCTCTGCATTAGCACAAACTAAATTAATAAGCAGACATTTACAACCAAGGTTTTTCGGATATTCCGGGGATTTTCTGAATAGTAAATCATGTCATTTATAATATACGAATAGTAAACCCATTGCAAATATTTAAAAAAATAAGAGCATCAATGTAGAAGAAGCTAAATCTCCAAGCATTGAAAATATGAAAACACGGTACTATAATTTTAAGGCAGTCAGATTTACACAAAAAAAAAAAAAAACGAACGAACTAAGAAACAAACTAGATCACTCACAGTACGTGGTGCATGATCGTCATCATCATCTTGTTGCAGCATCCAAGCCAACTGTTCATCAATCTGCAAAATTTTGATTTAATTGAATAATTATGTCTTAAGGGTTATTTAAATTAATGGTATTATCGATATTTTATGTTTTTATGATGCTAATTAAATTTTCGTCTCCATTGGGTTCTCGTTCATGTTTGATTAGGTGGAATTTTCATTGAACAAAATTGGGAGAATTTTCCCGGTCTAACTCTCAAATTAGTAACAAGGGCAACGTTTATCCGGGGCCCGTCGGAATCATTGATGGGTGAATCACAAATAGTTTAGTAAGACATTTTACCTCCTCCTCGGTTCCACTGGGTGGACTCCCATTTATTAGTGACCTTTCATGTCTTAGTAGATTTGCTATAGATGAAACTCTCTGCAAAAATGCGGAAACAAATTAGCAGGATATCAAGAGAGATACCAGGAATATTATTGTGAGATTTTCCATTTATGAGGTTCAAATTAGTAAATTTGTTCTAGAAGTAAACCTACCTCATCACTTTCAAGTACAGGCATTTCATGATAAAACTGCTCTTGAAGGTCACGTGCCAAAGTCTCGTCTGCTTCAACTTGCCTTCTCCTAGCATCAGAGTCATTTGACTCATTCGTAGAACTGGAAATCACCCGACTACGTCTAACAGGAGGGGACAACTCATCAACGTCGATGATACGTAAAGAACTATCAGAAGACCGAGGACGATGAGCTCGAGATGAACTCGACTTCACTAATTCCCTGAGCAATTCAGGATCTTCAGATTGGGAAGTTGACCCTTGTTTCTTAAGCCTCTTAGCGACCATCTTGTCCGAACGTCCAGATGATTGTCCAGTTTCGGAAATGGAAGAAGCTGCTCGGACAGAAGCATCAATTTCGGCATGATCATGTTCACTCTGGTGGTAGTGTCCATTCTCCCTCCTCTCCGACCTAAACTCATGTCGTTGAGAGTTTCTCTCACCACCAATTCTCCTGGGAAAACGCCTATACTCATCGGGAATGGTATTATTCGAATTCCCCGAGTTGTTGTGTGTTGTTCTCCAACCACCTTCTCCATTGGCATTTCTGTTATCGATTGAAGTACTGCTGCAAAAAAATACGACCCCGATCAAATCATTGTGAAAAGAAGAGAAGAAAAGTTTAGTTGTAATGCACTAGATTTCTGAGCAGAGAATTTCTGCAAAAAGATTGCTTATAAAAGAAAAATAGTATATACAAATGACACATTACACAGTTCAAACATTTTCCATAAACATGTAATGTAATAAATCTGCACAAGAAAAACCGAAATGTATTTCAAGAACCTAAAGATATCAGTGAATGAATTACCTGCTAGTACCAACGAAGTTAATTTCATTGTGCTCCTTCGGTGAATCGGGAATAGTAATAACAGCTTTTCCTTTCATTCTATTTCTATCACTACCTCGTGATTGCTGTGCTAAATTCGAAAATCCGTTAGCAGTGAAACTCGGTTCAATATTCCCAGGCCTGTTCTTGAGTTGCTCAGCTTTTGCTACATTTTGTGGAGCAATACACCCGTTTTTTACCAAACACTTTCTCCCTGTCATTTTCGGTGTGAAAGCTCTCGGAGTATGCTCATCAATCTTCACACTCTCCATAGAGGCTTTTCTGAGATTCTCCCAAGACTTCGAACATCCGCTCATTTCCACCTGTCCTTTTCCCTTCTCTTTGGAAACTCCATTACGAAATCCCGTCTTCGGATTTTCGGCACAAACGTTTAGTTTTGCTAGATTGCAGATACCATCCGTGCCAACAGATTTTCCTTTATCCGTGATCCTCGGTCCACTATTGTAACGGGCTCCGTGGCTCGAGCTTGTATCTGCAGGTACTTCCCGGAGAAACCTAGGGTTTTGAGAAGTAGAAGTCTCTGAATTACCATTAATGCCCATTGAATTCGCTGGTCTCGGAGCTCTAAACGGTTTTGGGGGATGGCTAACAGGCGGTTTTCTAAAAAGCCTATCAATAGGTGTATGTCCATTCACACGGCTCTCATTCAAAGTTTCACTACTCTTGAAGTTCCGATTTAGCGCTAAATTACCATCAAGCCCCCGGGGCTCCCGGCCAATAGCACGCCGTGAAATTACCCTATCCGGCGTGTCGGGCACGTAAATGATGTCATCAATATCCATGTCTTCCATGTCCTGCAATATAGTAAAGGATCAATACAATTTCTGAGCATCAAAGCTACCAATAAAAATAGCCGAAAAATTATGCCGTTAACGCGAATATCGACGGATCCTTCACAGTCAAAATCAAACGCAATGTGACGGTTTTGGGGGAAGAACAAACGATTTATAAACGCAAATTCGATGGCAAGCGCGTAAAATCTGAAGAAAACAAAATCCGCCAAATAATATAATTTGAACAACTAAGAGAAACATCAAACAAAATATAGATCGAATTCCTAGGTATTATCACAGAAGTATGAACAATTTTTCGCACAAATCAAGCATCCCAATAATTCAAAAAAATATAAAAAAAAAACAATAAACACGCATACCACTTCGAAAGATGAAAGCTTTAACTACAAAAACTGAAAATAGAAAAATCCCCAATTCCCAAAAAAAAAAAAAAACTTTAAAGACCCGACGCCATTGATGAATAATCAACGAACCAATCGAAGGAAAAATACCTGAACAGCGTTGCGATTGTCGTTTCAGCAAAAAAAAAATGGAATCCGCGGAAGAAAAAATAGGAATTGTGTTGAGAAACCCTAACAGGTAGAAAGAATCTGAGGCGAGATTCGATGAGTATCGGATGTGTTGAGTTACTGTGTGAACGCCATTAAAGCAATACTCTGCAATGGCAACGAACGAGTCTCTCTCTCTCTCTCTGTGAATCGGGTCGCTTTTCTTGGTTTCGGATATCCGTATTTTGCTATTCGGGTATAGCCCTATTACATAAGACGCTGAAAATATTTAATGGATATTTCTAAAAGATTTCTTTAATTTATATTTTTATTTCATTTTAAAACGTCCTTTGTAGTTATAAATTATAATTGCTTATTTATAATAATATGGTATAGTTCTTCTAATCGTAACCGTAAATAATTCAAATGATAAGTGTTAAAAAAAGTTGTTAAGTTTTAATACTTTAATATAATAATATTCTAATTAATTAGCCGTACTATTACCGCTTATGATTTTTACAAAATTCAGTAGGGAAAATTCATTATCTACCGATACTTTTCGAAATTTAGTGCTGTTCACTGTTTTCTTACGTAATATCATATATATATAAACTTTGAATAAACACAATATAACAAAAAGATGATTATTTACTACCATTTTGATTTTAATAGTTTGAATTGTATTGTGCCAAAACTACATTATTGTTACTTAGATTGTATCAGCAATTGGAATACTTGGAAACAAGCAACAAAAACCCGGGGTCTCGGCAATACACAGAAACTGAAGCCCCGAATCGGAAATTCCTAAAGCCGCCTTCGGAAGCCTAAAATGGCAGAGAATCAACCATTTCGGCCGCCACATTCGCAAAGCTCTATAAAATGTTTAGACTAAAATGTCCCTCTATTCGTCGGTGACGCAACCCTTCGAAGCCGACTGAACGTTCTTGATGTACTGCAAAACAAACAAACAAAAAAACATGTTCAATTTAGTCAAACTAGTTTTGGTAGATTTAAAGTTCGTTCGACTTCGTTATTACCTTGTACAACACTCCACGAGCAGCCTTGTACGGCTGTGATTTCCAGTTCTTTCTGCGGCCTTCGAGCTCCTTCTCGGTCAACTCCATGTCTATTCTCCGATTTTGGACGTCAATCTTGATGATGTCACCGTTCTCGATCAAACCGATGGGCCCACCATCCTAGAAAGCATTATAAAAGAAAACACCACATTAATCCAGTATACAATCGAGCAGACGAGCATGGTTTCAACAGGGTCGAAAAGGGAAAGAAACCTGAGCTTCGGGGCAAATATGACCAACGACGAATCCGTGTGAACCGCCAGAGAATCTCCCGTCCGTCAGTAGTGCAACCTCCTGCAACATCAGAGAGTGAAACAACCGATGAAGCAAAAGTGAAAAGAAATCGTTTTATATCTCTTTCAAGTATAAACAGGAAATAACCGATCATGAGGAAATGGGATTTTCGATGCTTACCTTGCCTAGACCGGCTCCCATTATCGCACTTGTCGGGGTCAACATTTCAGGCATGCCCGGTCCTCCTTTAGGTCCCTCGCCTCTGATAACCACTACTTTTCCCTGCAATGCGTTACATGTGGAACGTTACTAGAAATAATTATGGATATTTAATTATAATAGAAGAGAAAAAAAGATGAGGGAAGCAATTTTCCCATATTTGTATTTTGGAATCTGTAAATTGGGAGAAAAAAATATATATTATAGGAATTTTTTGGCGGTATTTTATGCAAAAATTAGTAAGAAAATATTTCTTAATTATTTTACTCTTTTTCTAGTTAACATTTTTTATGCATTTTCCGTACATAGCATACGAATACAGCGGTGAAAACATACCTTGAAACTCATTGGATCCTCCGTTATAGCGGCAATCATCGACTCCTCTCCTTCAAAGACAAGTGCGGGACCTGAAATATGTTTGTTCGACAACTATTTAGATTATTTTTTTAGGACACGGAAGTTAACAAAGATTCGAAGAGAGAACGAACCAGAGAAATATAGCCCTTCTTTTCCAGTAATTTTGGCCACAGAGCCACCCGGTGCTACGTTTCCGTACAATATCTGAATGTGGCCGGTTTTCTTGATGGGGTTCTCGATTGGTCTGATGATATCCTGAATGCAAAATAGAAAAAATTAATAAAAGAAAATTATATATACCACGCCTACGAAAAATTGAAATTTACTTTACCTGCCCGGCGGACAAAGGAAGGAAAGTTTTTGCATTTTCAGCGAGCGTCTTCCCCGTAACTAGAGAAAAGACATAGTAATGTTAAATCGATTCTCTGATATACAATCTAATAATCTTCATTAAGACGAGCAAGCTATCAATAAATATATACCCGTCATGCAATCTCCATCCATTAGTCCAAGCTCCAAAAGGTATTTAATTACTCCTGGTGTTCCACCAATCTATCGAACCAAGAACCGCCAGAGACTTCAGATGAGACTCAAATACAGCATATACACAAAAACGCAAAAAAAGTCGAACGGTCAGGAAATGTTGACCTTGTGGATATCCTCCATAACGTATTTCCCACTAGGCTTGAGATCTGCAAGAAACGGGACCTGGTCGCTGACCTTCTGAAAATCGTCTAGGGTTAACTCCAACCCGACAGACCTGCCATAAATAAAATATCAGTAACAAATCTTCTTCTATTTTCTCGGCAATAATGGCCACTGAACTTTATTTTCTTTGCATGTTCATGCAGTTTTCCCCCTGAACTTTATTTTTGAAGCGATTCCCCCAAACTTAGAAAGTAGCACATTGACTTGTTTGAGGGTGTTTTCATTAGATTTATTATTCTTCTCCGATCTTATGGGACTTTCATTTTTTAACGCGTGTGGAGGGATGTGCTACTTCTTTAAGTTATGGAGGAGCATTGCTGCCAAAAAATAAAGTTCAGGGGGGCAAATTGCACCAACATTTTGCATGCGACATTGAGATTTACCTACCTAGCAATAGCAATTAAGTGCAACACTGCATTTGTCGAACCACCCAGCGCCATGACAATGACCATAGCATTACGTAGCGACTTCGGCGTGATGATATCTCGTGGCTTCAGATCCATCTTCAACAACTCCAAAAGATATTTTCCCGCTAAATGGCACTCGTCGATCTTCAGAGGGTCTTCCGCGGGCGTTGAAGAGCTTTTAGTGAAACAAAAAATGAAAATAAATTAAGCGAACAAAAATTCAAATAAATAAACTTGAGTTTCCATTAAGGCATTGCACTTCCTATCATGGGGCACGCTCAATAAAATGTATTAGGCATGCAATATCAATTAATTAATTATATGTATTTATACATATTCCACCTGTAAGGAAGAGACATTCCCATTGCTTCAATGGCAGAAGCCATGGTATTAGCTGTATACATGCCACCGCAAGCGCCTGCACCGGGACACGAGTTCTTCACTATGTTCCTCCTCTCCTCGTCCGTTATGGATCCACTTACATACTCTCCGTAACACTACATTTATTTAAATAAATAAAATTATATAATCATTTTGTCGAGTCAAATTGACTTATAAACATCATCATCCAATAATGCCTATAAAAAGTCGTGATAGAGGCATTACAAACATCGACTATCCATGATTTATCGACAACATAATTATGTGGCAAAACATGTCGCTTAAGCACCAAAAATCTTTAAAAGCTTATTTATTCTTAAACCCAACACTATAAGTGTACCTGAAAGGCGGAAATGATGTCGTAGGTATTCCCTTGAAAGTGACCGGGCTGAAAAAATAATTCGGCAAAATTTATTAGAACTATAGAAACTAAAACTACTAGTAGTGTATAATCAAATGTTAATGTGTTTGAATTAGTTAGTCAATATAATAACACGATCAGAAAGAACAAACCTTGATCGTTCCTCCGTAAATCATGATGCTTGGCCGGTTAAGGCGTCCCATAGCCATTATTGTGCCGGGCATCTGCAATAGCAAATTCGAGAAGGCATCATAAAGACGAACAATCATGCATTACATCATTATTTACAAGATAGTAACACCCGCAAGAACAGATATCATGAGATGCGAACTAAAGTTATCCGTTTACATTGTTGTTCAATGCTTTCCGTAACCAAGAATGACGTTTAACGAAGCTCGAAGCAGCATGGTTAACCAAGAATGAATTAGTGATACAGAAAACGAAAGAAAAAACAGCATACAACTAATACAAGAGAAAGCAAAATCGAAAAAGAAAGCTCCATCTTTTAGGTCCTCTTATGGTGTTTTTTCCCTCTAAATTTTATTGATAGGTTGTTCATTCTATGAAAATGAATACTCAAACAGAGCAAACCCAAAGATGATTATCATAAATGTTGGGTTGTTTGAACCAACAGACCCACGTAAATCGTAATATTGGATACTTCATCCGCAACATGCCGCCCGAAACACGGGTACTTATGCCACATTATCCATTCGGATGATCCTTCAAAGTTTAAACATCCCAGAGAGAAAAACCATTAACAGAAACTAGAATACAACGATTTTCCGGGTTAAGTACCCAATGTTAATGTACACATTAACGAGAACATAGCTAGAAACAACGGGATTACGCCACCCCAAGAACACCACTTTTTGGGTACTTATGCCGCAAAGAGGAGGAAAAGCGACTCACATTCTTGTCGCAGCCGGGGATGGAGATGTTCCCGTCGTACCACTGCGCGCTCATGACGGTCTCGATGCTGTCGGCGATCAAATCCCTGGACTGGAGGCTGAAGCACATCCCCCGCGTCCCCATCGAAATGGCGTCGCTCACTCCGACGGTATTAAACCGGAACCCGACCATCCCCGCCTCCGCCACACCGCGCTTCACCGCCTCGGAGAGCGCTAGCAGGTGCATGTTGCACGTGTTGCCCTCGTACCACACCGAGGAGATCCCCACCTGGGGCTTCGCCAGGTCGGCGTCGGAGAGCCCCACGCCGTGCAGGATCGCCTGCGACCCGCCCTGCGACTTCGGCTCCGTGATGCGCGCGCTGTACTTGTTCAGCTGCGCCGGCGCCGGAGCGGCCGAGCAGGCGCGGACGGAGAAGGAGCGGCGAGGGGTCGGCGCGAGGGGGCTGCGGCGGCGAGGGGGGGCGGCGGCGGCGCGTGGGAGGGGGTGGAGGATGGAGGCTTGCATGGCGGCGCGTGGGGCGTTGAGCGAGTGTTGTGGGGAGGGTTTTGGCCGTTTGGGTTTGGGGGAATGGAGGGCTTTTGGCGAAGGGGAAGGGTTGTTTTTGTATTCAAAATTGGTGTGAGTTTTGTTGGGACATGTGTTAGCTAGTGAGGGACGATACTTTTTAGGCTTTTTCCAATTTCTATGTAGAAAAATTAAAAATTAAAAAAAAAAATATAATTTTTAGAGAAAGTTTCCGGCATATCGGCGCTCGTGTTTTAAAGGCCGCATATTGCAAATCTCTCACAAGTTCAATTTACGGATATATCAAAGACAATATGGGTACACTGATAGAGTTTACGTAAAATTTTCAAAAATAAATAACGATTACGCTGATCTGATTTCATAAGTATATTATAAAATTGATTGGTATGTTAATAGAGTTTTCGTAAAATAAATCATTTAAAATTTAAAAATAGTATCGTAAAATTTAAGTAAAAAAATGAATTTCTTATTAAAATAAAGTTCCGAATGATTTTGAAATGCTATGTCCGAGTTGATGTGAAAAAAGTAAGAAAATAGTACGAGTTAAAAAGACGCGGAAATTGCGTATATATATATGTGTGTGTGTGTATAATTTTGGCTATAGTGTATGCGGTCAATAGTGCCGGTTGTTCTTACCGTCACAATATATTTTGTAATACGAGTACATGTAATATTGGCAAATAGTGTTTTTTTGTTGTTGTTAAATATTAGCGATTTAATGTTACATTTTATAAGAAAGTAATAAATTCACATGATGAAATGATACTCTTTCAACAGCAAAAAAATGTTTTTTAAGAGTAATTAATACTATGTCTCATAAATTAGTAATTTTGTTGTGGGTGTCTTTCGAAATTTTCAAAAATAAGTTTCGACCCAAAAATGCCCCATAGAGACCTATTATAAAAATCGGCAAGCCCAAAAAATAGAAAATAATTATTTTTAGTAAAATATATATTAATTTTTCAAGCGCACCCTCGGAGGGGGCGCGCAAGCCCTCTTTTGTGCAATTATTAATTGTGTGCAAGCTTTCGGACCCTCTTATAAATAAGAGCCTCTTTTGTATCAAATGACAACTCATAAAAAAACGTTATTTGTAGCTGTAAAACCTCTATTTTTTCATCTTTCTTTTTCCCGACATAAATACCAGAATAATGTTGAGCGTCGCAGCGGTAATCGCAGGCGCCCCCTCCGTTTCTCTGTGAAATCTGATTTTTCTTTTTCAGAGTCGCAGACGGAGGAGCTGGCTAGAGCAAAGGCGCCGAAGGAATCCCCCGCTCTCCAAAGATAGAAGAATCATGTTCCAAGAGCCGACATACCCTCGTCTACGCAATCGGCTCCCGGCTTGCCCAAGAAAGCTCAAGTACGCATATCTTAACGCCTACTTTGAACTATGTGATGACATGATCTCTAAAAAATGGATACTTAGGCAGCCTCGCTATGCGTGACGAGGCCCGACATCATATATTATCAAACCATATTCTTTTTATGTCCTTAAGCATACCAAAGAAGACGCGGGAATCAAGTCTCTAGAACATAAAAGTCAACAAATGGCGAAGGGCCCAACCCAATATCTAGATGTGAGCCGCTACAGTGTTTAATCCATTTTTGACATCAACAAACTTAATTAAATAATAATTTTATGGGAGCTTAAGATAATTAGCTATATCAATGTTTTGAAATTGTTAAAATAGCCATTGTTTGGTTAATTTTGTGTCATAGCCAATAAACCACATTAACTGATATAAAATGACTTATCTACCCTTATTATTATTATTAATAATTAATATTAAAATTTGAATTAACAAAAATGTTTAAAATTTATTTTAATAATTAATACGAATTTATTTTAATTTTTTTAATAATTAATAAAATAATATATTAGGAAACAAATATTTGAATTCCAAATTTAAATATAAAAAATGTTTTTCACTTTTTGAAATAGAAATTCAAATTTCTTAAGTAACAATAATTCAAATTAACCATATTAATAATTTAAAACAATTTGAATTAAAAAGCATTAACCAAATCAACAATTCGAATTAGCATATATTTACACGAATAAATACAAATAAACAAAAAAAATACAAAAATAAATGTGAAAAATACATCTCCATTATCGTAGAAAATACATTTCGACATGAATTAACAAATAATTACACGAATTAATAGACATAAACACGTTAAAAAGATAGTTAAAAAAACAAAACAAAAAAGCTGAATAAACACGAATAAACAAAAATTAACACGAAACCAGAGAAAAAAATCACCATCGAGCAATTCACGATTTGCAGTCCCCACGATCGATGAGTGAATGCAGCGAGGCTGGAGGTGTGGGCAACTGAAGAATGAGTACGGAAGGCGACATCAATCATCGAAGCCGGATCTGTGTTGGCGTCGGAGGGAGAATTTTCCTTTACCATCAATGACGCATCACAGCGATGCGATCGGCACGACGCCTGTCGGAATATGAGTGCCGGCTATAAGATTTAGATCAAAGAAGAAGAATGAGAAACGGCAGACGACGAAGAATGAATCAATTGGAGAGAGAAATCCCTAAAATCATGCATAATTAATAACAAATTAAAATTAAAATTTATTTAAAAAATAAAAAACGAATTTTAAATAATTGAGGGGTAATTTCGGTATGGAAAAATTGGTTTTCAATGCGACATCATCCTGATTGACTATTTTTAAAATTAAAACCGTACGTTTGATAAAATGCAATCTAAACTTAGTAATGTGGCTATTAGCTATGATTTCTCTAATTTTATACGCTCCTAAATCTAATTAACATTATTAAATTATACATTGATAATCTAGTAAAATTCTCTGATCTCAGTAATATTAATTAATTAATAGAAACTGTACAATAGTAAAAATGACAAACGAGAGACATTTTAACTTATTCATAACACATAAATTGTGTAAGGTGGATTTCTTCTCTGTCAAATAAGATTAAAGTGAGAGGCATCATGACCAAGTTTGTTTGACCTAATGATATTTTCACTACATATTTATCCATAAAGTCACGGGTTCAAACGCTTGCCCTTTTATATATTATAAATTTGACCAATAATATTACATATTCTTACAATATATGTGTATAGTAATACTAGTGTTAATGGTAATATGGACCGATAATAACACTGTCTTAACAACAAAAATTGTAAAATAGTGAGAAGCATTATGGGCTTTTTCCACTTTGTAATTTTTATCTTTTACTTTAATGCTATTTTTTTATTTAAGTAAATTCAGTGTGGTTTGTCGTTTGCAGTTTAGTATGAGCTACTAACCTGCTGATTCATGGAGTGTGTACGCCACGCTCCAAAAAAGTTGTATAGGTAATGGCATATTTGATAAAGATATTAATTTTTGGGGCATAATGTAACACTCTAAAGTTAGTGGATGTCCAATTGTCCATTTCATATATTAATTAAAAGGAAAGCGTGTGTGTGCATAAAATATAATAGTAATACTAAATTATATATATTTAAGTAAAGTTATGGCACTTTAACTTTTCCCATAAGAATCAACAAGGAATATTACAGAAATTAACAATACCACTAATTTTTAAAGTGTATTATTCTCATGTTGATACAATTTGCTTCTTAAAATTTTAATTATTAGCATATGCAATTTAATTATCAAGTAATTACTGATTGTGATTGATATCATACTATATTTTGAAATTATTGAGAGACAATAAATGGACTTAATTTTTATGAATAAAGTTCATATCTTTACGAGTCATTTGTTACGGATAAACTCGCTTCACGTATAAAGACATTGCATTAGATTTTAAATTAGTATCGCTGCCAAAAACGCTTTTGGTGTGTGAATGAGCGGTTTTCGATTCGTATTTTGTTACATATTAGACATCTCATTAATATTATACATAATGCAAGATGATTATCATTAGTCATTACATACTTTTTTAAGAGAAGCACTTCAAAAAAGTATGTCATTAATAATTTAACGTAATTTTCATAAAATTGATAACTATAAGTCATAACTAACTATAGAAACAGCACTGATATTTATTACTTGTGTAATTTTAGAAAAAGAAAAAAGGAAAAGTGTATTAAAAGTAGATTATGTTATAAATATCAAGATTTGATGGATGTCAATATTAGAGAGTCAACTATAGTCATGAATTGTAATATTCTCATTTATTATGTTTCCTATTCTTTATCTCCCTTAGCCCTATAAATAGAGGCTTTGGGTGCTCATTGTAACACACTCTCAATGCAATAATACTCTCTATTTCCCTCTTATATTCTCTCTTCTTCTTGTCTTTGTTCTTTAGTTTATAACACGTTATCAGCACGACTCTCTACTCAATTGAGGTAATAGTTTTTGTATAATGAATTTCTTTCCTTCTTGTTTTTGCGATGATGGCAAAAATTCGGTGAACATACGTTGCAAATTTCATGTGATTAAGCCTAGCAAAATTTATGTATTATTTTTTTTTTCTTTCTCGCAATGATGGTAAATTGGTGAAAGTGGACGCATTAACATCCACCCCAAATCCCTAGCAAGCATATCGTTAAAAGCTAATTCTGATTATATGATACATCGTCTTCTGTGATTTAATTTACATCATGTAACATGAGTACATGTTTATATTGCTCTGCATATACTAAAGCCTTATTATCTGATATCATTTTTTAAACATATATATACACACCTACCTTATTACGTGCCATTATATATAAGCCTTATATATAGAAATATATATGCAACATTGATTTTTTTTGAAAATCAAATCATGTTTATTTAGTTGATTTAATACAATAGTATATATATTTTCATCCCATATTGAGAGTGATTTTGATTGCCATACATAAAGTTGTGTAGTACGTATTGCCTTATATATATACATATACAGCTTTTCGTTCTTCTTCTCATGTGCATAGATACATATATTATACCTTATATAATTACTATATTGTATATGTATAATACTATCAACATTATTTATTCGTACATATTGCCATAGAATTTACAATCTTTTTTATTAGACAATCATTATATATATATGAAATATTAATTGCCTATACATATAAAGTAGATTATTATATCTCCATCAAGATATCATTTTATTATATATTTGGTAATGGACTAATGTTATTAAGGAATCAGAGACGTTTTATATATTTTATTTCTCGATATGTCTACATATTTATGCGCTTTTATATGTATATTCATGAATTTCATTTTACATTTTTATGCACCGGAAGTAGCTAAAACAAAAGGAAAATCTTAAAATTGAGTTACATGATTTATTAATATTTTGAGTTAGCAATATTCCCGGAAGTGAATCGATTTTTTTTTTTAGATTAATAATATTCCCCGAAGTGAATTACAAGGTTTATAATACGTTAGTTTTACAATATTCCTTGAAGTGAATACCATCATTTTGTTACTTTGGGTTAGAAACACTCCCTGGAGTGAATATTATATTTTTATGACATTTTAATGATAATATTCCCTGAAGTGGATACAAATTTTTTTATGCATATTTCCTGAAGTGAATACACAATTTTATCATGATTATTCTTGAGTAAATACTACAAGTTTATGAATAGTTTTAGAGTTATTTCCTGAAGTGAATGACGATGTTTTATGAGTAGCTAAGTAGTAAAAGTTAATCTCACATAAAGACTAAGTTAACATCGTTCCCTGAAGCGAATTTTATATCCTAGTTAATGAAAAAAAAAATCCACCTCTCAGTTAGAGCAAATGTTATAGTTTCTTGAAGAAAATATTAATGATGTATGCTATGTTAGTATTTGATAATATGAAGTACAAATTGTTATATAAGGTCTAAAGTTGATCGATTTAAGAAAGTTTACATTACCACCAGAAGTGGGCAAATAATTTTATGAACGAGGCACCGCATCACCACTAGAAGTGGATAAATAATGTAATTCTTTGAAGAGAACGTAAATAAGAACTCAAAAAGTGATTCCTTGAAGAGAATGCTTACTTGTATATTTGGAGGTGGATATATCATTCCTTGAAGTGAATTTATATATAAAAATACAATGAATATGGGTTATAAAGATAGAGTGACTTGCAAATAAAATCATTTCCTGAAGAATGTAATTGAAAGTGAAAGATAAAATGGCTAGAGTAATTTCATTCCTCGAAGTGAATGTTGACCGAATCACTTGAAATGTTAAAAAGCTACTTAGACATTATGAGTATTAAAATGACGAGAATATTCACTTTCATAGTCTATAATTTTTGAGTTAGTATTCTTTTTATTATTATTATTTGCTTTATATATTTATTATTAAATTTAATTTATGTATTATTATTTTTAGATTGTTATCCATTGCATTTTTACATATATTATTCTCTAAAATAAATTGGTTTATGAACTATTGAGATAAAGCATATCGCAAACTAAATATTGCAATGCTATAGTGAGGTTGTGTTGACGCCAATCTCAAAGAGATGCTTACAAATAAATGTCTTTGACATAGAGATGAAAATAAAATGTTGTGAAAATTTCCTCTACCTGAAGTAGAGAATAAATTAAGTGTATTGGAATTACTACTTGAAGTAGAATAAAAGAAATATTTAAAGTTGAGATATATGGCAACAAAATACTTATTTAAGTTCTTAACCTTGGAATGGAAGCTTTATGAGTTTTATTATCTAAATATGAGTGTTTTTCACACGATGAACTTATTGCATAAGCTCAAACGTGAAAAGGGGGAGAAAGTATCATGATTTAGATACTTCAATATTATTGAGACTATGAGTAAGCATAAACGGAATTTATGAAATATCCTCCAAAATAGTAGTGCTAAAAAAAAAACTTTAAGTTAAAGAAAGTGAGCATTCGCTCCCCATGTATTATATGATGAATAAATCAGAAAAGTGAACTGGAAGTTCATTAATAAAACCAGAAGTTCGCTAATAGAACCAGAAGTTCACGAATAGAAACAAAAGTTCGCTAATGGAACTGGAAGTTCACTAATAGAACCAGAAGTTCACTTATAGAACCAGAAGTTCACTAATAGAACCTGAAGTTCACGAATGTTGGCATGACCGGTGTGGCTATACCGGATCAATAATGATGCAAAAAGAGTTGAGAATTCATATATGATGTTATCAATGACCGGTATGATTATCCCGGATATATAAATTATTAATGAACTATATCGTTCGTTGAATTCTTATATGGTGATTAAAAGTGAAGTATTTACTGAAACATTAGCATGTTGCGATTAGCATACCTGGAATCTTTATGGCCCCATATATTGACTAGTGAAATATTATGAGTAGATGCATCTACAAAATGATCAAGAAATATATATTAAGTAGCAACTTGAAGTTTGCAAGAAAGTTCCAGATTATGAAATTAATTTCGTTGACTGCTAAATGAAAAGGCATCCTATGTGATGAGGTATAAATAATCACCTTATTGGTCTAGTCAAATATTTTGTTAATACCTCCATTGACTATAGACAATAATTGAAAACAAGGTTCCCTACGAATTAGGGATATCATGCATCAAGCCAACGAAAAAAATTAAAGATCTCCCCGATTTATAAGGTTCCCATATATAATATCTTTATGTGCGATATGATATTTTAATCTCCACCACAACACATATAAGATGGGCTCTCTCCAGAATGAGAGTTGACTACACAAAGAGGGGAAGAAGATCGACAGTTGAATATACATATAGAAATTGAAATTAATATGATCCTCGTTTATACTGCCAATCACTCAAGAAGAGATGATGAATATATATCAAACTGTCAGGCTCCAATCCTAGTAGGATATTCAGATTGAAATATGATATTAACATATTACTCGAATCCCAAAGGCAATGACGAAATTGCATGGAGCAAATAAATAAATAGCCATATTAAGGAGGTAGGTTTTCCTGAAGAAACCATAGACATAACTATTCCAAAACCATAAAAGGTTACCAGGTACCTCGAAATTATTGAAGTATAAAAGAGCTCGAAAGTTGTGTCGTTATATTGAATAAATGGGATCGAGAGTTATTAGAAATTGTCGACAGCATGTACATACAAATTAGCGCTATATAAATAGAAAAGAAATATACAGGATCTTGAATTATTGAAATTGAAAAACAGTTGGCCAAATATGAAGACGCGATATTGGACCAGTAGTCCAAACATTTTGAAAGTGGGCATGTCAGTGGGGTACAAAGATATATGCTTATTAGTTATGTTGAATTAAATTTATGTGAACATTTTGCGAATTCTGGCATTTAATGTCCTTTTGTGGTGGATATAGTATATATGGCAGTATTAAGTTTATAATATGCGTCTCACAAATGTGATCACAAGTCTTTATGAATTATGTATTCTTAATGGATCCTGAAGACCCAAAAAATAACAAAATCCAAGGTTATATATATCGGAGCATAAGTGAAATGCTAAAAATGAATTTATAGAGAACATCCTTACTCTTGCTATGCTGAACATAAGGCATAAGAATTCGTGAAGAATTCATTGAGGCAACATATTGATTGAGAAACTCTTAATGAGAATAAAAGAGTTAGTAGAACTCTATACGATTTAGAAATATTCATTGAGTACCCCAATGATTATGATATTATAAAATATATTATTTTAGTGATGAATCTATTGCATTATAGTATCTTTGGATTACTTGTATTTTTATGTTATTTTACAGGTTATCTATTACATAAGGATCGTTATTGGATAATGAAGTATATCATCAGAAAATTCTCTCAGTTCGTGGTTCGATTTAAGCAATTGTCTGGCGGATTTGCTCATGGAGGCGCGACTTGCTTCATCAACCAAGAAACCGGCTCACAAGATTGGAATGATACAACTCCGAGAAGTTAAATGTTCTTGTCATCAGGGGGAGTAATACGCGCTGTACTCGTTTTCCTTTACCAAGGTTTTATCCCACACTGGGTTTTCCTGGAAAGGTTTTAACGAGGCAGCTTAAAATCAATTATGCGTATTACGATGACATTGACATCCAAGGGGGAGTGTTATAAATACCAAGATTTGGTGGATGTCAATATTAGAAAGTCAACTATAGTCATGAATTGTAATATTCTCATTTATTATGTTTCCTATTCTTTATCTCCCTTAGCCCTATAAATAGAGGCTTTGGGTGCTCATTGTAACACACTCTCAATGCAATAATACTCTCTATTTCCCTCTCATATTCTCTCTTCTTCTTGTCTTTGTTCTTTAGTTTATAACAGATTAAACTATATTTTTGCATAGTAGATTATATCTAATTATCTATGACAAAAACGTGTGAAATCTTACGATGGAATTAAGTTTAGGAAGTGCACAATGAAATGAATGACCAATGTACTCGCTCAATGTTGATTGAGATGAATTAATAGACATCCACGTAATATATTATATGCGTTGATAATATTTTTCCTAAATAAATGTTGCTTTACAGTCGGTTGGTTGGTGTTATTTTATAATGTTTTTGTATTACGATCATAAAATAAATTTAATTATATTGTTATAATAATTTAGATATTGTTTAGTGATGTTTTTTTTGTTTAATTGTATTTAAAAAAAAAATCATGTTTGGTTATGTTTTATAATTTTAATTTATATATAACATTTCAAAACTATCGCTTCTCACCTATTTTTGGACTCTTCTCGGCGTAAGCTTTCCAACAATATATATTATGAGTCTATCCGATGTTCGTAGAAAAAGTTATAGAGTTTTATATTTTATTTAAATATTATGTAAGGAGAGAAAAATAAAGAAATAAAGTAGAAAATATTTTTTATTTGTGTTTAGGTTTCTATGCAAAGTTCAAAGCCAAAAAACATGATATATATTCAATTCGTTTTCTAAGTAAAATAACTAAATATATATGTATAGGATTCCAAGATCCCTTGGATGCCATATGTCACACATTTTATGCTATGAGGGCATGCGGGACGCCCTTAAGGCATGAAATTTGAACCCTTTGCATGAAATTTCAAATTTCATGCCTTAAGGGCGTCCAGTGCGCCCTTAAGACATGTTTATGCGCTCTTAAGGGCGCAAATTCCATGCCTTGAGGGCCTCCAAATCGCCCTCAATGCATGTTTT
The DNA here is from genome assembly GCA_954871525.1 of Parietaria judaica. Lineage (NCBI taxonomy): Eukaryota > Viridiplantae > Streptophyta > Magnoliopsida > Rosales > Urticaceae > Parietaria > Parietaria judaica. The sequence goes on from OX940866.1 coordinate 10,427,979, forward strand.
TTGCGATGTATGACACAAATTTCATGCCTTGAGGTCGAACTGGTGCCCTTAAGGCGTGCTTTTTCACGTCTTTCGATTGACTTTTTTTTGGGATGACGTCGTGTTGTATTTTTTTTTGCCCGACGTCGGTTTGAGTTTTTGTTTGATTTCTATTGGCTCGTTGAATTTTCAGTGACTTTTTTGGGTCGGGGCCAATGACTATTTTCTAGTTGGGCCCAGTTGTTTGAGCTTTTTTTGTTAATAGTGAATTTTTAAGTTGTGCCTTCACGTTTTCATTATTAAAAAAAACATGTATAACACTATTTATTGAAAATCTCAATCATTTGAACCCAGAGGCTTTCTTGTTTCCTAATAGTCATAGTCCTGAACAAGAAGAACAAAAGGTGAGTATTGAGATTGCGTCATCCCTTTCTTTGGCACTCCTTTAAAGCCAATCGCCACCTTTTCTTACTATGACTTCCACACTTGAGAGGCATTTCTCTTGTAGTCTCGACTATTTTGTGCCGATAAAAAAAATAGTGTATGCACTTCGATAATAGGCCGAATTACATGCTCTTGCATGGTGAATGGTCATTTTGGTTACGGATCAATTTTTGTCCTATTGCATGCTCTTCTCGCACTATGAATGTTTGACGAAAAAAAGTGGTATATTTTTATTATTATACGATTTTTGGATAAGTTTCTTATTATTTCCTAGATTATTCAAATATGATCAAGCTACTCCTATTACGAATGGATCCCGTAGCAAATGGCTTTTTGCAAGATTTTCTCAATGGATGGAAATGGAAGTTATCTATTGTTTTCTTTTTGCTAAGTATACTCGGTTTAAACTTTAAACAATTAAACTTTTTCAGTGATATATGTGGTCAATATTCTATTGTTGAGAAATCCATTTGACATTTTTGATGTGGTCATATGTTTGACAGTATCGTTGGTTATACTGACGGTTGCATCTGCGATCTCCCTATCCGTAAAACGGAATTGGTCCGTTTCGGTTGAGATATTTTAGGAATTTGTTGCCTATTATTGCTGGTCAATTATTGGAGTTGAATGAGTATTTAAATTTTGAATTTTGGAGGAAATACAATTAGTCCAGGAAAGATTAGGTAATTTCGCCTAAAAATGTGGAAATGTGGAAGAAGTGGTTATCTTGTAGAGGAATTTTTGGGCTCTATTTAAACTGATATAAAGCTCTAAAAACGTTCCATCCTTTCAGCCCTAAAGTGAGAGAAAAACGTTGTGAGCTACATAGAGCTTCTAAGTTATTTTTCTCATATTTCTTGTGGATCCACCGTTGGCGTTTTCTTCCTTAGAAGAAGCCTGAAGAAGTCTGAAGGACTTCAGTTATCGTCAACTGTGCTATGTGTGTTCACACTCATCGGCACTTACCGGAAGTCGCCTTACCCGCTTTTTTGAGCCACCGTGTTGTCGTCTTAATCAACAGGTTATAAGTCTGGCTACATCGATGGTCGCATTGGTTAGAGTATTTTCCAGTTTCTTGTTCGGTGAACAAATCGATTGTGTAACGTCCATCTTGTAATTATCCTTGTTGATTAGTCTGGGTGAGGGTCCCGCAGAACTAGATAGGTATCGAACAGCGTTAACAAAACATCGTGTGTGTCTCTTTACTTTCGCGCATGTTTTTCCCTCGTTATTTTCCGCATAACCGAAGAACTTGACATTTCAGTTTGGATACGAGAGATTCTTCGACCTCCTAATAAAATTGTGTAGCATAAATATTTTTGTTCTGTAAACTTACCTATGTCCGTCGTGCAATTATCTCACTCACGTGCCTCTTTATGAATTGCTCGAGTTAAAATTTCATCAATCTGGCCTAATACACATGTTTCACGACTTCTCAAGTGCGGTAATAATAAATATGCTCGAACGTTTTTTTTCTTTTGCTTGTTTTTACCGTCGAGTCGAGCTAAGCTAAAAACGCTATATATAATTAATTTATATGAAAAGATATATTCGAATTTTAATTTATTTGTGTTGGCTTAAACGGATTCTGAATGAAATATGTCTTATGAATTGACCTGTTTAGTATGCGAATGTACTGTAGGTCCATAAAATAATTCAACTTCTAACCTTTCTTATGTTGGACATGTGTGTCCTTAAACAAGATATTTTTATCCATTTGTAAAAGATTATGACAAGTCATTGAATAAAGATGATGCTTATTATGATAATCTTATTATAGTTTCTGGTAGAGTAAAATAGAATGTTTGATCCTTAGTTCATAAAGGATGCAATTATGTTATTATTATCACAACAGAGTTAATGTTAGGAAGAATTAATAATCAGAATAAATGAACTTAAAATGTCTGTGACCTGATTAACTGGGTGGGAGCCCATTAATCGTATAAGGTCATTAATGTGACTTAGTGACAATCCTATTCTGGATTTTGTGTGTGTCACACTCACTAGAAGTGAATTAGGTATGAAGTGTCTTCATACTGGACTGGACCTGACTTAAACTCCGGAAGTTATCATATAAGACCGTCACTGATAACTTGGAGTTGAGTCACTAGTAGATGATCCAATGGATCGATCTAAGTCCTGAGTGATCTTGAGTCCGAGCTGCTGGCTTGATTGTTCTTTGATTTAACCGTTAAAGAAAACGATATATTACCGTTGTTCCCAACACTATTATTTTGAGAACATGATAGTTAGCAGTAAGGGTAGCTTGGTCATAGACATGGGCATCACACAGCTCTCTTCAGAGTCATGATGATTCCCTTGATTGTCGGTGGTGAGAAGTGAGAGGTACCCGTGCGCAACTTATGAATCGAAACCATAAGTGGGTTACTCATGATATTAGTGACTGAGTCAAGGATGAAAATGCAATGAGGCATAACGGTAGAAACCGTCTGCTCATGTGTGGATCGTCAAGTGACAGATCAATAACCCGAATTTGATTGTATCAATGGAAACCCTGCTGTAATTAAGGGAATAATATATAATGTATCACTAAAGAGTGCAGCCTCGGGTTTATAGTGGAATAACACCGAGGTTTAACGAACACCCTAGCAGTTCGTTGGAGCTTAAGTGATACGGGTCCATGGTCTCTAGGATAGCTCCGTAACGGATGATACGTACGTGATAAAAACATTTTGAGATGTTTTAGATCATTTGGCAAGACTTATAAAACTGAAGTCTGTGACAGACAACAGATAGTTTTATCAGTAGCGTGGCAAAAGTACCATATCTTGGTAAACCGAAATTAACTGACAAAAGAAAGTAGAATTTGGATTTTATTTCAACATAAAAGTTGTTTGAAATTAAATTCTAAGAAACTTTTCTTTTGGAACCGAGTCGTTTTGACGTACGGTTTGTGATTTAGAAATTTTCTAAGTTTGTGATCGTTTCGGTAAACTTTGAAATTAATCACATGCCACGAATTTATATGATGGTGTGACACCATGACATTTGAATGTGTGATATTGAGATAAGAGGATATTAATATGATTTAATTATTCGAATTTGATTATTAATATGTTATTAATAATTAATAATTAATCAATAATTAATAGATTTATATTAATATGTAAATAATATATATTTATATATATTATATGTGTAGAAATCGAATTATGCCTTGGAATGTGGAACCATATACATTAGAATGGATAGACTTTGGTCTTTTCATAATTGCGGCAAAAGTTCCAAATATTTTGGTATTTGAGAAAAACCCTAAAATTAATTTAATCCATTAGATCGGTTATGATTTAATATCAACCGTTCGATTAGGATAATTGATATATTCGAAATTAATTACTTGGTGACCAAGTTTTGATTTTTGAATTAAGCCAATTAATTATATCTGTTAGATCGGTCTAAGATTTAATCTTTACCGTCGGATTGGAAATTAATTAATCATATATAATATATATTATTTTTGAATTATTGATATGGATAAAATCAAATTTTGTTTTTATTAAATCTTTTAATATTTGATTTTATCCTAAACTAATTTGATCCATTAGATCGGTTTAAAGATTTATCTCAACCGTTGGATTTGGATAATTGGAATTCGAATTTTAATATATAAATATATATATATATATATATATATATATATATATATTCAAATTTTATAAGATAAGAAGATAAGATTGGATTTTTTTATTTTATCCAAGTCTTTCTTATTTAATTAAATCCCTAATTAATTATATCCCTTGAATTTAGATAAGATTAAATCTATACCATTTGATTGAAATAATTAATTTTATTTAATTATAAAATTTTAATTTAGGGGAGGGAGTTTCTCCAATTCGGTTACACTCTGAGCCTATAAATAGGAGGCTCATTCTACACATTTTTCACACCTTTCCCCAGAGAAAAATTCGAACTCTCCCTCTCCCTCAGGGTCTGCGAATTTTCTCTCTGATCTCTCTTTCTGGTTCGGCTTAAGAGACTTAGTTCTCCGGAAGCTTAAAAAGAACCATCAGTTTAAATCATGCGACGGAGTCCTGCCGGCGAAGCCCACGCTTCGGTACGAGGAATCCAGGAGAATATCCCGGAATATCACGAGATTTTCCCTTAGCAGCGGCGGAGCCCTGCCCGAATCAGAACGCGCGGCCGGAAGTCGTCAATAGAGGTACGGCCTTATGCATTGGGTTAATAAATGCGACTATTTAGTGCTTTCTATTTATTTCCTGTAAAGATTAGATTATTAATAATGATTTATGAATATTAAATTGCATAATATTTATCGGATCTTGGAATATGGTCATTATCCGATGCTCGGGCCGTTGATCGGATAACATATTTTCCGCTTAAAATAATTTTTTAAATGTTACCCGGACAGTCCGACGACACAAATCGTGAAAATCAATGGGTATTATTCCCAACATCTTAGGTATTAGATAACCACGTATATATGTGATGTCGACACAATCGAACTTGCTTTCTGGGAAGCGTGGGACCGGAAGAGCACGAAGTGACGCAATCCCGGGACAAGCTCGAGCACGACATATTTCCTGTTTTGCAATTTTTATTTCATGTTTTATTTAAGTTTTATTTTTTATTAATTAGTTATTTTAGTTAGAGAGATTTTAGGGTTTAATTTCTTATTTTCTTTCTTTCGGTTTAAACCCTAGTTTATTAATAGGGTGATTTGCGATTTTTATTCTTAAGTTTTGATTAATAAAATTCGAGCTCTTGCTTTAAAGAAAGCCGAGCAGTTTACTTGCAGAGAAGTATTCTTGTTTAATCGTACATTGCTCTACATCATCTGGTATTAGAGACTACCATTTCTTGTGGGATGCCACCGAAGAAGTGGATCGTTTATGACACTTTCGTGGAGAGCAACCCAAGGCAAGAAGAGGTCAACAGACTTCTTGCTCAGGTGGAGTTGTTGACCCGTCAGATGCAAGCAATGATGCAGAATCAAACGGAACAACAAAATCTAGATGAGTCTGAAACCGAGGACGATTATGCCAATCAATTCACTCACCAATTCCGTGGACGTGCGACAGTTTAAGAAGCGGGACGATGGGAGGCTTCGTTCAAAGTTGAATTTCACGAGTTCCATGGTGGTCTCAAAGCTAATGAATAAAGAGGTCCCAGACGATCGATGAGCTTCTCTCGTCGCTACACAGTTCCGTGGACGCGCTGCGGCATGGTGGTCTCAATCCAAGGCCCAACGAAATCGCACCGGCAAGCCTAAAATTTTGACGTGGGTGAAGATGCGTAAACACATACGAGCGGAATTCCTTCCGTTTAATTATGAACGCACGCTTTATCACTCCCTCCAAAACTTACGCCAAGGTACAAAATCCGTTTTCTAGTACACGACTACTTTTCGTATGCTTGTTCTCCATAATGATTTAGCAAAATCGGAGGCACAATTAACGGCACGATACATCGGTGGATTGCGTATCCCGATACAAGACATGATGAATTTATTTGATCTCGTCTCCGTATCCGAAGCCCAACAGCGTGCAATCGTCATCGAAACTCAACAAGGTCGTAGTTATGCTCGCCGGCTATACCCAACCTCCTCGTCAACCGCCACTGCTCCTGCCCCACCGAGCCATACAGCGGGCGCACAAATGTCCACCCTTCGTTATTTTTGGTGTGGCGAGCTTGGGCATCAACGTCAAAATTGCCCGCAACAACACCGCACCGGACTTTTTATTGACGATCCTGACGCGCCAATTTTAGACACCCCGATCTTTGACGAGGAACCCGATGAGGGTGATGCCACCATTGAACTCACCGGTGACGTGGGTCATGCTCTCGTAGTACGCCGTAATTTTCTCACGCCACAAAGCCGGGATGATCGTTAGCTTTGCTCTAATATTTTTCTTTCGACGTGCACCATTGGTGGTAAAGTTTGTTGCTTTGTCATTGACTCTGGAAGTTGTGAAAACGTCAATGCCGACGAGGTCGTCAAGAAGCTCGGTCTTACTACGGAGCCACATCCGAAACCATACAAGTTCTCTTAGCTCCAAGCCAGGACCAAAGTCCCCATTTCGCAATGAATCCAGGTACGTTTTTCCATTGGTTCGTCGTATTGTGATGAGGTCCTTTGTGATGTGGTGACTATGGATGCTTGTCACTTACTTTTAGGTCGGCCGTGGCAATTCGATCGGAAAACTACACACGATGGTGCCGCGAACACGTATAGCTTTCTTTTTTGTGGCAAAAAGATCGTGCTTTTACCGACAAAGCCGAACTCCATTCCCGCGCACCTCACCTCACCTCACCAAGTTTACTAACCTGATCCGAGTTTGAGAGCGCTGCCGCCGAATCCGGAATCATGTTTTCCCTCGTGAGGAAATCCGTCACTGATCCCGGCGTGATCCCGACTTCGATCGCCTCACTTTTACACGAGTTCTCGGATATTTTTCCGAGTTCACCACCGTCCTCATTACTACCGGTTCGTGACATTCAACACCAAATAGACTTGGTTCCCATTGTGCCTTTCCCGAACCGCGAACATTACCGCATAAGCCCGGTTGAACACAAAGAATTACGCCGTCAAGTCAAAGATCTTCTCGCGAAAGGCCATATTCGTGAGAGTCTAAACCCGTGCGCCGTTCCCGCCCTCCTCATGTCTAAGAAAGATGCTACGTGGCACACTTGCGTGGATAGTCGTGCAATCAACAAAATCACCGTCCGTTATCGGTTCCCTATTCCTCTCCTCGATTACCTCCTCGACCAATTAAGTGGCTCACGTGTGTTTAGCAAACTAGATTTGAAGAGTGGCTATCATCAAATCCGTATACGACCCGGGGATGAATGGAAAACGGCATTCAAGTGAGTTTTAAATATTATGTTGTATCCATTGATATATATATACTTGTAAGTTGTATCCATTGATATATATATACTTGTAAGTTGTAAGTTGTATATATATATACTTGTAAGTTGTATCCATTGATATATATATATGTATATACATATTAAATATTATGTTTTTACTCGATCTTCATAATAATCCATTATATAATGCTTTTATGATTTTTTGAATTTATTCATTACCGTATAAGTATTTTTTAAGTGAGTTTTAATGATTATTAATAAAGATGCAATATAAGCAAAAATTTCCAGCTGGTTAATAAGCTAGCAAAAACAACGATGATTTTTTCAGGCTATAAATGTTACTAGATAAGGAATATGTAGGTTAGATCTTGAAATATTTCACATGCCTTGTCTAAATGATAATTTATCGAAAATTATATAAAAGAATCATTGCAAAAAAGTAAACATAATATAAATGGTAACATGATTTGAGTATTTAATTTAACCGTTAATATTCACTATTATTTTCCGTCGAACCGCGCAGGCGAGAAGTCGATGATCAAGAAGCGTTACATGTACTTGAATGAGGAGATCTTGAAAGAGAACCCTAACGTGTGCGCATACGAGGCATCGTCGTTGGACGCGCGTCAGGACATGGTCGTGGTTGAGGTCCCGAGACTCGGCAAGGAGGCAGCCGTGAAAGCCATCAAGGAGTGGGGCCAGCCAAAGTCGAAGATCACCCACGTCGTCTTCTGCACCACTAGCGGTGTCGACATGCCCGGGGCCGATTACCAGCTCACTAAGCTCCTCGGCCTCCGCCCCTCCGTGAAGCGCCTCATGATGTACCAGCAGGGCTGCTTCGCCGGAGGAACGGTCCTCCGCCTCGCCAAGGATCTGGCTGAGAACAATCGCGGTGCTCGTGTCCTTGTAGTCTGCTCCGAGATCACCGCAGTCACCTTCCGTGGCCCCAGCGACTCCCACCTCGACAGCCTTGTCGGGCAGGCTCTCTTTGGCGATGGTGCTGCTGCCATCATCATTGGTGCCGACCCCATCCCGGAAGTTGAGAAACCTTTGTTTGAGCTGGTCTCGGCTGCGCAAACCATCCTCCCCGACAGTGATGGCGCCATCGATGGACACCTCCGGGAAGTCGGGTTGACGTTCCACTTGCTGAAGGATGTTCCAGGGTTGATCTCGAAGAACATCGAGAAGAGCTTAACGGAGGCTTTCAAACAGCTAGGGATCTCAGACTGGAACTCCCTTTTCTGGATCGCCCACCCCGGTTGCCCGGCCATCCTCGACCAAGTGGAGGAGAAGCTGGTGCTGAAGCCCGAGAAGCTGAGGGCCACAAGGCAAGTGCTCAGTGATTACGGCAACATGTCCAGCGCGTGCGTGCTCTTCATCCTTGACGAGATGAGGAGGAAGTGCGCGGAGGACGGCCTCAGCACCACCGGAGAAGGGCTCGAGTGGGGAGTGCTCTTCGGCTTCGGGCCGGGCCTCACCGTCGAGACCGTCGTGCTCCACAGCGTTGCCACCAACTAGAGCCTTACGTTGGGCTAGCTACTAGCAAATGTGGTCAACTGTTTTATTTTCTGTTTGTTTGTTTGAAATTGTTTAGTGTTACTTATCAAGGGTAATTTCTATTTAAATGATGGGTGCGTTGGACTAGAAAATGTAACACTTTATTGCATTATATAGATGATGTCACGAATAATGTGGAATTTTAGAAGATATATCATATAAGAACGTTTTTTTATGTTATTTTATTTGGTATTAGAATTCAAACAAGAAGGAAAAAGCTAGACGAATAATAGTGAGTGTTTAAGAAATTCTTTTGCTTCGTATAATAAATTATTCATGGATAAAATAGATATCTATGTAGAGACATGTAGTATTTTATATATAAAATAAAAGAATTGTAATAGTTGACCAATTATAATAAATATATAACGGTATCATTTACGATAAAAGGTGAACAACCGAATCTCCGATTTATGTTTTTTAAAACCAATAATACCAAAATCGTATTGTTTCATAATATTTAAGGTGGTAAAAAAATATACATCAAACCCCACCAAAACAAGTTAAATTTAGATGGCAAAACATATATTTTATACCAAATAACAATCTAGGCCGTAAAATTAGCTACGGATTGCAGTTTTCAAATAAATATGCAAGAGGCTCCGGCCGTAGTACCATTAAGCAAAAAAAGTAAAGGCTTAAACTATTTTTCTTGATATCTACTGTTAATGCCTAAAAATCGATTAACTTGAATGCAGCCTAAGTCTTGATTTTGGGCCGGGCCCGGTGTCCACATGACGGTCGAAACGGGCTTTGAAGCTTGATCCTCGGTCTTGATGAGCCGAAAATCTTCCCTGTATGACCTGCCTCCGTTCCTGTAAAAAGAATAGAAAACGTGAACTCTATAGGGGGGGGGGGGGTCCTCTGTCGCCCGCTCCAACGCTCAACATTAGTCGAGTATTTGAGTCGAAAATTATGAATAAACGGGAACCAAAGGTTTTTTGGCTTCGGGAGTGCTTGCCGATTGTGGCGGGGGTGCCCTCGTATTTATAGAGGGTCGAAAGTTTGATTTTATGCCTTCAGGGCGTGCGGCGCACCCCGAAGGCATGATTTTGGCTTCGGGGCGCGCGACGCACGCCCCGAAGGCATGTTTTTGCCTTTAGGGCGCGCGGCGCGCCCCGAAGGCATGTTTTTTGCTTCAGGGCGTGCGGCGCGCCCCGAAGGCATGTTTTTTAAGTCGGACCGAGTCGACATTTCCCGAGCGAGTTTGGGTTGACTTTTTGTTGACTTTTTGGTTTTGGGTCTGTTGACTTTTCTGGGTCACATCTGTTGACTCTTTTGGTTGACTTTCTGGGTTCGGGCCCGTTGACTTTTCTAGGTCAAGTCTGTTGACTTTGTCAGTTGACTTTTTCAAGTCGAGCCCAATTGTCTTTTTTGACCGGTTTGGTTTTGACTTTTCCTGAGCGGGTCAAGGTCGATTTAGTGGGCCTTATATGTCTTGGACCTCAATTTTTCTAAGCTCCGAAAAATACGCATAACATTTACCAAAATGATAAAAAAAAAATCCATAAATTTTTAAGTTCTAAATTCAGAGCGGATGGATTTGACTTTAGGGTACAATAGAGAAGAGTTGACCGAATGGCTGAACACACCTTTATTGGAAGGACAAGTAACACTACACAATCAATATTCATGAAATATATAATGCATATATATTAAATTCAAGTTAATTGCTCATTTTTGGATGAAATATATTGAACATATCTCAATCTCATAACAAATATAATTAAATCTTGAGATGCAGATGATTTGCAGAATCTTGTTATATAATGTTGGAATTTAATTTAATGATAATGTTCTTGCGAGTGCGTCCAAATTAGAATAATAACATTTATATTTGCATTAATACGTGCGTAAATATATAAATCTATAGCAATAAATATTATAGTTTTGAGGGCAGAATAAAAAGCCGGAATTTTTATAAAAAAAAAATCAATTTTGAGGCCTAATTGACGGATTTTGAGAAAACAAAAATATTAGTGAAAATCATAGTTCTTGCTCGTTTTGTCGATCACACTAAAAATTTACCAAATATCATAGTTATATGCAAATATATATTATATGTATATGAGAGAGAGAATATTTGTTAGATGATGACTTATTAGCCTACATCTTTCGTATTTTTATACTCTAATTCAAACTAAAACTAAGATATGTGTAATATTCATAGATGGCAAGCTAACATGTCAACTTTCAACACTTGCTATTCCGCAATTCCAATTTCCATATACGTTTCATAAAAATTCAACTTTCAAAAGATACCAACAAAATATATATATATATATATAATTTATGTGTATATATATAATGAGCTTTACTATCGCTAAGATGATATGTATAAGCATATATAATTAGTGTTGGTCCTTATATTAAGGGATGTTCAAAGAAGCAGTGCACATTCCAACGACAACTAGATGTAATGAAATAATTCATTAATTTCATAACTCCCAAAATGATATGACACATAACACACATTAATATAAAGAGTATTGCGGCACAAGTATTCACTTTTTTTCAAAGTAACGCGACATATGCTCAAGCATTCAGATGTGTTGATTAAATACTCAAGGTCTTAATGACGTGTACAATTGGTTCCTTTTTACATATCTCCGTTATTGTAAAGTCATATTTGCACATGTATTCCTCAATTTGACGTATTTAACATGAGAAAAAAAACGTGAAAATGAGTGTTATTTGAATTGTAAATGTGTAAATTAGACATGAGACTAAATCAATCAAATTACAAATTTCACGACCATCGATATTTAATAGGCGCAGTTGAATGCTTGTAAATATGCTGCACTATTTTTAAAGTATGAGTACTTTTACCGCAATTATCCATATAAATTAACTCACCAAACCCTAAAGTCATTTCCCCTTAGAGTCATTGAATCACAAGCATGTGACTCTCATCTACCATAATACCAACGTTAATTACATTCTTCGAAGCCAATATTATAAATACACACATATGCATTGTGTCACAAACTCACACATTAATCATTCACAATTGGATTGATCACTTGCAATATTATTTCTCAGAGCAACCAGTCCACGCTTGATTAAAAATGGTGACCGTCGAGGAAGTTCGCAAGGCTCAGCGCGCGGAGGGGCCCGCCACCGTGATGGCCATCGGCACGGCCACGCCCCCGAACTGCGTTGACCAGAGCTCTTACCCCGATTACTACTTCCGGATCACCAATAGCGAGCACAAAACCGAGCTCAAGGAAAAATTCAAGCGCATGTGTAAGTAAATACATACAAAATCCAATATTATAAGAAACTTTTAATACTATGATAAAGAAAATATAAGTTTCACATGCTTTTCTAAACGATAGGATTGTATAAAATTAGAATCATTACAAAAAAGTAAGTATTATAAAATAAATAAATGGTATCTAACGAGCCTTTGGTATTTACAATTTACTATAGTTTTGTACTTGCTAAAAATTAATAAAAATATTCTTAATAGCAATTTTAATTTATTTTATTGAGTTTAAAATGATTAGTTTTAAGACAGTACATATGAATATGGAACAAAATAACTTTTGATCACCAATCCTTGGTAGGGTATTGGAGACCTAAAATTTTCAGCCTTTTCCGGCAAATTATAATTTTCCGTCGAATCGCGCAGGCGAGAAGTCGATGATCAAGAAGCGGTACATGTACTTGAACGAGGAGATCTTGAAGGAGAACCCTAACGTGTGCGCGTACGAGGCACCGTCACTGGACGCACGTCAGGACATGGTGGTGGTTGAGGTCCCGAGACTCGGCAAGGAGGCAGCCGTGAAAGCCATCAAGGAGTGGGGCCAGCCAAAGTCGAAGATCACCCACGTCGTCTTCTGCACCACTAGCGGTGTCGACATGCCCGGGGCCGATTACCAGCTCACTAAGCTCCTCGGCCTCCGCCCCTCCGTGAAGCGCCTCATGATGTACCAGCAGGGCTGCTTCGCCGGAGGAACGGTCCTCCGCCTCGCCAAGGATCTGGCTGAGAACAATCGCGGTGCTCGTGTCCTTGTAGTCTGCTCCGAGATCACCGCAGTCACCTTCCGTGGCCCCAGCGACTCCCACCTCGACAGCCTTGTCGGTCAGGCTCTCTTTGGCGATGGTGCTGCTGCCATCATCATTGGTGCCGACCCCATCCCGGAAGTCGAGAAACCTTTGTTTGAGCTGGTCTCGGCTGCGCAAACCATCCTCCCCGACAGTGATGGCGCCATCGACGGACACCTCCGGGAAGTCGGGTTGACGTTCCACTTACTGAAGGATGTTCCCGGGCTGATCTCGAAGAACATCGAGAAGAGCTTAACGGAGGCTTTCAAACCGCTAGGGATCTCCGACTGGAACTCCCTCTTCTGGATTGCCCACCCAGGCGGTCCCGCCATTCTCGACCAAGTGGAGGAGAAGTTGGCGCTCAAGCCCGAGAAGCTGAGGGCCACGAGGCAAGTGCTCAGTGATTACGGCAACATGTCCAGCGCGTGCGTGCTCTTCATCCTTGACGAGATGAGGAGGAAGTGCAAGGAGGACGGCCTTAGCACCACCAGAGAAGGGCTCGAGTGGGGAGTGCTCTTCGGCTTCGGGCCGGGCCTCACCGTCGAGACTGTCGTGCTCCACAGCGTTGCCACCAACTAGAGTATTACGATCATCGGAGATGATGCCAATAAAAATAAAGTTTGGGTTGGTTGTACTATCTTTACTAAAAATTGAAAATGTTGTATGCTTGTTATTGATTTAAATTTAAGTTATTTTTGTGCTTGATTTTTCATGGATTGAAATTGCAATTGAATTTGTTTGATAAACCTACCTTTCTGAGATATTTTTATTTTGTTTTTGAATTGTATCCTTAAAATGTTTATTTAGTATTAGTATTATTAACTCCTTTTTGTTGAAGGAGACATGTCACGTACTTTGTGTGACCAAGAATTAAACACGAGTTAGGTACCTATAAAACTTGGGGCAGTGTCGGCGAAAATACTAAAGAATACGGGATCTTTGCAGCATTAGTATCTAACGAATGGTTAATTGAGACAAACAATAGTGGCATACGTATTTAACGTGACTTTAAGTAAGTTGATCAATTTTTTTCATCTATTTTGTTTTTTTTTTAACTCTGTTAATTAACTGCCTACGTGGCAGTCAAAGCAAGTCCGTGTTACATTGCCACGTCATTAGGTTGTCAAGTGACATTTCCTTGTGGCATATATATTTATAAATTAATTTTTTAATTTTTTTGTTAATTCTTAACTCTTTTTTTTTACAATTTCTTATTTTTAAATAAATAAATTTATTTTATAATTTTTTTACAATATGTATAATCACAGTACCTAAATTCTTGATCGAGGTATTAAGTATATATATACATAGGGAAACTTCAATAAGTATGCCCCAATAGGTATGTTTAAACAAAATTATTCTCGGTTTAAATAAATTTTATAATTATGCCTCAAAAAATTGTTGCACCTAGTGCATTAAACTGTCTAAGTGGAATAAAAAACTGTCTAAAAAAAAACTATTGTAGCTGAAGGAGAAACTATTTAAGTGGAGTAAAAAACTGCCTAAAAAAACTGTTGTAGCTGAAGGAGAAAAATGTCTAAGTGGAGTACAAAACTGTCCACAGTCACTAAAATATTTTCAAAATTAAATAAACTTCGTAAATAAAAGTTGCCCAAAAAGGGGTTAAGAAAATTGTTGCACCTGGTGCATAAAACTGTCTAAGTGGAGTAAAACACTGTCTAAAAAAACTGTTGTGGTTGAAGGAGAAAACTGTCTAAGTGGAGTAAAAAATTGTCTAAAAACTGGTAAAAAATTGGTTAGTAGTCATCATTCAGTTGCTAATTTTAGTCAAAGCCATTAAAATCGAGTCATGGTAAAAAAATTCAAGCATTACGGTAACGATATTTTATTTTCTAATTGAGATTAAAGTTAAGTTTATTTCCAAGGATCTATTCCAAGTTCCAACTTAACATATTACTTAATTATCTAAAAAATCTTATTAAAGTTTGGTCTATTTCCAAAGGATGTATTCAAATTTATCAATTTTTATTTAATTATCTAAAAAAAAAAATAGGGATAGGGGGTTGCTCTTGAATTTCTTTATTTTTATTATCCGACTCTCTAAATTTATCATCTACGTTGTCATTAGTGTTATGTCAAATAAGAACTATTTCCATTAAAGTTTAGAAGTACATATTTCTTACGCGTTTTTAATATTTAACTTCGCAACATATTATTAAAAATGACATATTTTTTGTTTTCTTAGTCGTTGAAGTAATATTAAACATTTTAACATAGAGGGAGTTTTTGTCATAAATTAAAATTGATGGAATACATTGATTAATAGATGATATATAGAGCAAACTCAATAATTAATTTAGGAGGAAAAATTTTCTATAAAAAATGCTCGTTAAAGTTTTAGAAGAGACAAATATGTAAAACAATAAATTATATAATGAAAAATATATAAAATAGAGTCCACATTAAAATAAAGTAAATTTATAAACTCTAAATAATAAAAGATAAATTTAATAATATATTTTAAAGAATTTTTGTGATAAAGTTTAACTAAATTAAAGTTTTGGTAAATTCATCACAAGTTTTAGCTATTCATATATGAAACACGAGTTATGAATTATGAAACACGAGTTATGAAAATATTGTGTGATTGTGGACACTTTTTTACTCCACTTAGACAGTTTTCTTCTTCAGCTACAACAGTTTTTTACTCTACTTAGACAGTTTTATGCACCGTGTGCAACAATTTTTGAGGCATAATTTTAAAATTAATTAAAACTGTGAATAATTCCGTTCAAACATACTTATTTGGGCATATTTATCGAAGTTTCCCTATACATATATATATAAAAAAGAATTAACCTCGCGTTTTCTGATCCCATAAGTTGTTCGATGTTGAGTTTTCATTTATATATTCAAGTTTTTCACTTATTGTTTATTTATTTTTGCACTTAAGTGCATGCAAATTATATATATATAAACTTTTTATATATATAAACACGTCAACACTAGAACATCAAAAGACAATGCATGCATTCATTTGTTTCTCATATTTATTTTATTAGACGTTTTTTTATTTAGTGTTATATGTATGTATTTAAAGTTTTGCCTTTTTGATGGGTATTCATAACATTCATCAAATTCTTGGGACTCATTTATTTTTATTTTTAAGATGAAAAGACTTTGTTTTGGTAAATAAATCTCACATATTCTTCAAACCCTGTTCATGCATTTGTCACTCCAGCACCTCAAACCGAAGCTGTTTTTCTGGATCTGACGTGAAGGCTTGCCATGAAGCTCGACCAGGAGCCGTTTTGGCACGGTGAACCAACCCTCTTTCTTCTTTACTTATAGCATCTTTTCTCTATGTCAATAGGTTCTTTTTCTTATAATTGAATATTTTATACCTATGAATCTTGATAAACTTCTAAGTGTTTAATGGCTTAGGCAGTGATGCTCGAAGAATAAAAACCCATGAATGATACTGTAGCTCTTCATCTCATTGTTTTTTTTTGCTCTCTGTCATCATAAAAAACTTTTCCTATTTTTTAAAAAGTTTTTGTGTTACTTTTTTTATATATTTTTTTCTTCCTATTTTACAACTTTTATAAAGAAATATTTTAACAGTTTACGTTTATCTTTATAAATATTTTTGTATTACTATAATGTTAGAAAAAAGATTTATAATAGCTACTTTATAATTTCTTGGTTCGCAAGAATTTTAATAGCTACTTTATAATTTCTGTAATTACAGCTTCTCAAATTCTGATAATAAAAAAAAAAGAATGTAGTATAATTAATACCAAATACCAATATACATATACCAATTATATTCATTACCCTTTAAAAATGTATCCAAAAATATTCTGCCATGTATTTAAATGGTTATTGATTAATGCTCACTCAAATACTCAAAACATTTTGTTGGTTTATATTCATTGAGTTATTAATCAAAATATGTATTTATAAACTGAATAAATAATAATAAAAATAAAAAACCAAGAAAGATATAGATTTCTTAATTTTAAGAGATTTTAATTTTTTAAATGAAAATAACAAAAGTGTAATATCATTTTGAGTGTTACACGTTTTTAAACGATTATGTGCAAATGCATGAACTGTAATTATGTTCATTAATAATGTCACAGCGGGTGATGAAGAAGTCAGTTTCAGCGTCCTTATGGTAGCCTGGGGGACGAGAATAAATAGGTGATTAACTCTTATGCTGCTCTCCCCGGCAAGAGCTGTCCGGCCATCCATATGTGCACACCCAGTTCTTCCTCACCTTCACGTAATCAGGGCGGCTCTCACGACGTTGACACGCATGTGACATCAACGTCACCTTCATGTCGTTGTCCGGCATGTGGTCCTTGAATCTGCAAGGTTTAGTCCATTGTTATAAGTTTCAATACTAACTTAGTCACACAATGGGAAGAGAAGATATCAAGCAACGTGTGAGTTATTATTTGTATGTGTCTACTGTAATATTATTTGTAATATTATTTTGTTGTTGATGAGTTTCTTATAAAATTATATAGTTTTTTTTTTATTTAAAAATTACGTAGTCAATTATGAGTTAGTTAGTTTTTTATATATATCAAATATCAGATTAAGAGTTTCATTTTAACATGGTATGGTTGCATTCCATTCTAATTCCGATCATCGATAAAATTACAATTATCTCTGTTGAGCTTGAATCTCTATGCAATTTAGTTCTTCACGACTATTGCATTAACTCATGCTCATTCATTTATTCCAAACAAGGTTATGTTGGAATTAAAATTTTGTATGATGATCTTCAAACAAAAGACTAAAGACATGCAGAAAAAAAAAGTTATTTATGAAAGATTTCAAGCAAATCATGTTTATGAGCCATGCTCAATCTAATGAAAATCAAATATTCACGATTGAGCTAAAGAAAAACCTAAATAACATCTATAAAGTATAGAGTTTTTTTTTAAATAATAATAATATTATTGTTGTTAAAAATAATGTAAGATATTCCATAAATGAAAACAAGACTTATTTTCCTTCATGCATCTACTCTCTTATAAATTAAGAAGGAATTTTCGGCCCATTTATATAAATAAATGTTAGTTTAGGCTAAAAATAGGAAGAATATATAGAAACTAATTATAAAAAATTATTTCCAATACATTATTTGTAGTAAAAAGTAGCAACCACGATTATTAGACATGGCTACAACTAGGGGTGAAAATTTTGTAACAGTTTCCCGGTTTTGTCCCGGTTCCGGTACCGGTCCCAGACCAATTTTTCAAAAAATCCGGGAAATTTAGATTAAAACCGAGAACCGATACTTCCTGGTTCCCGATTTTTGGAACCGGGAACCGAAACCGGTACCTAAAAAATATTTTTTGGTTTTTGGTACCGGTTCCGATTTTAAATTACATGCAATTTTTATGTTTTTAGTATGTCGTTTTTAGTGTAATATATATTTTTATTGTCATTTTTTATACTACGTGTAATTTTTAATTACTAATTTTTAAAAAACTACATGTCATTTTTAAGTCAAACCCTTTTAGAACCGGGAAATTTAGAATCGGAACTGGGAAATTTTAGAAATGGAACCATAACCGGGAAATTTGAATCGGAACCGTTACCGGAACCGGGAATTTTTTTAATCGGGAACCGTTACCAGAACCGGAACCGTAACAAAAAAAAAATTCCCGATTTTTCGGAACAGGGACGAAAAAAAGCTAATTTCCCGGTTCCCGGTTCCAGTTTCACCCCTAGCTACAACAATAATTATAATAAAAAAAATAACAGTCTGTACTACTACTGGTAGTTGTTTTAAAGTAAATGAAGATAATTAGTACTGGTTATTATTTGGTTGTAAGGGAAAAAAAAATCCAGATTGAATATTCACACGACACGGTGGTAAACTATTTAATATGAATTATATAGTTATTAATAATTTCTTATGTAATGTTCGAGCTTCTAACTTAGCGTTCAAGCTTTTAATTTGAAATTCTTTTTTCTAAAATTTCTACGTTTAGAAAAAATAAAAACTATGAATAGCCACCAATATTTAATTCCATTAACATCAACCTCATTTAATATCTCATTTCTCAGAATATTTTTTAAGCTTAAGTAAATTAGTGCATGCATGTGCAATGACAATGTTATTTACTATATTGCGATGATGTAATTTTGCTTTTCTAATTAGACTGTTCATTGTGATTAATACAAAATTTAATGTAAAATAAACACTCTCATTGTGATTAAATGTTATTAATTTGTGGGAACTTAAACTCAAACTTTTTTGTGAAACAAGTGATTGGTAAGTAAAATTTTGTAAGACGCAGTATTTTGATTTAGAAATCTTAAAAGACAATATATAACCGATACAATACATAAACCTGTATATAAACCTGTGGAGGTTTCTCATATTAATAGCTTCAATTGCCTATTAATATTTCTCATATTTTAGACTTCCCCGTGGATTTTTATTTGAAGCACATTCTATTATTGTTGCTTCTTCAATTGAATGGTTGTTAAGTTAAAGTGATTTCATATATAATTGTTTTCATATTCTATTCTTATTGGAGGAAAAAACTAATATAATACTTCGCATACTATATATATATCATATTAAGCTTCATATGAATTATGAAATTGTAACTATTGAGGTATATTTTAAAATATAATTCCATTGGCCTTCAAATACATACATATTTAAGAACTCATACAAAAGATTATTTAAGAAGTTTAACTTTTAAAAAGAAAAGAAAAATTAAACAAAATAGAAAAACATGTCGTTATTACTAAAGTCGATGTATATGTATGTATTGATATGTATAATATGTGCACGGCAAGAAAATATAATACATATGTTTTTCTTTCAAAAACCTTTTATATATACATAAAAATTCTAAACTAATGTAACGTATTTATTGATATTTAACCTCCTAAATTGCTTGACTTTGTATATCAATGTTAAGACTTTTGGTCTTACATATTATTAACATTTAATAAGATATATATATATATATCTTAATATGTATATAATATTATGTTTTATTGAAAAGTCATAGGTATATAATTTTTGTTGTTGTATGTCTTTGGTAAAAAAGAAAAGAAAAAAGAAATAGTGCTCTAAAAATCATATATTATACATGGAAAAAATTAAGCGATTCGTTACATTCTTAAAAATATTGCATTCATAGTTTCAGTAGGGCAATTATACCGCTCAATATATTTTGATAGAGTTTGAGAGAAAAATATGGTGGTAAGTTCTATCTAAAGTATACTTTTAAACTTAATATAGTGAAGTTTAACTTTTAAAAAGAAAAGAAAAATAAAAAAAAAACATGTCGTTATTACTAAAGTCGATGTATCGATATGTATAATATATGCACGGCAAGAAAAGATCATACATATGTTTTTTTTCAAAAACCTCGTATATACATAAAAATTCTAAACTAATGTCATGTTTTTATTTATATATAACCTCTTATTAAATTGGGTGACTTCGTAGATCAATGTTAAGACTTTTGGTCTTACATATTATTAACATTTAATAAGATATATATATATATCTTAATATGTATATAATATTATGTTTAATTGAAAAGTCATACGTATATAATTCTTTTCGTTGTATATCTTTGATAAAAAAAAAATGAAATAGTGCTCTAAAAATCATATATTATATATGCCAAAAATTGAGCGATTCGTTAGATTCTTAAAAATACCGCATCCATGGTTTCAGTAATCGAAATCAGTGCAACAAATCTCGAATGGAACCGCCTTTCTCAATAGGAAAATAATGCCGCTCAAATTATTTGTATAGAGTTTGAGAGAAAGAGATAGTGGTAAGTTCTATCTAAAGTATACTTTTGAGCTTTATATAGTATAGTCAATTTATATTTAACGATAAAATCGACAATAACATTAAAAAAATATATAATTTTTTTGATGTGGATGTTGGTCTTTTGATTATTACAATCTAAATAATAAATTGATAACTTTTTTTTATTCATATTCACCAACATTTTTTATCGCCACCGTGCATAAACAATAGGATGTTTATTAGAATTATCTATATATAATTGTAGTAATTATCAATGCAGGACTTTACTATGGTTATAGTAGTAACGAAATCCCAATAACATTAATAAAAAAAAGTAGATTTTTTTATTCGATGAGGATGTCGATTTTTTTTTAATTAAATACAATCTAAAAATTTGATAATTTTTTTCATCCAACTTCACTAATATATTTTATCGCCACCGCGCGAAGCGCGGTGCCGTCCACTAGTATTAAGTTAAACTATGCATTACCGTATTCTTATATTTCTTTTAGTTAAAATTTATCTTCTTGTGATAATATTAATTACTGCAAAGCCAACTAAAACATAATAAAGAAAATATGTATTCTCGGCTTAAGGCGTGAGAAATAGCGGAGGATGAAAACTTTATGAAAACAAACACACCTAGATACTTTCAGAAGTCACTAATTTATTTTTATAGTGGAAAAAACAATGAAAATAAGTCGTCAAATTCGGCTAGCATGCATGAACTCAAATCTGTTATTATTTCATTTATATGTAATGCCTATTAAAAAAATTAAAAACCAAAAATCACTTTTTACTTATGGATAAAGTTTTGCAAGCATTGACAAGAAAATAAAAAAACTTAAAAAATAAAAAAGCTAGTAAAAGGAAAGAATAAAGATGAAGAGAAGATATAATTTTTTTTTCTTTCAAATAACATGTTCACATTTAGTTATTAAAAACTCATGTACACCATAATTTTTTCAAAAACATTCTAAAATAATATATTTATTAATAAGAAATTGTAAATTTCATAAAAATTCTCGTAGAATCGAGAATGAAGAAAAAACAAAAAAAAAATTATTTTTTTTTAAAATTTATTTAAAACTAAAATTAACTGCCAAGTGGATTTGCTTTGACTGCCACGTAGGCACTTGACCAATGATGCAAAAAGAAAAATTTAGAAGAAAAGTTGGCCAAACCTCTTAAGTGATATTAAATACTTTTGCCGTTATTGTTTGGCATTAAGCCTATGGAGCCGCAATTGACCACACGTCGGTACTTATGGCGTGATTACCCCAAGCAATAAATAATACGTGAGAATGACTGTGCCATGCGCCTACACCAACCCCGGCAACAACTCACTCAATCAGCGTTAGAATTAATTACACGATGTTCTAGAAAAAGTAAAGCTATTTATGCCCACATATTCCTTCTTATAAGTCTGTTCCGTACATTCTATGTTGCGTGGTAACTCATTTATCCACACAATTTTTCTTGTGTTGTTAGGAAAGCCTAGTGGTAACATTTTTTCTTGCGTGGTAGCTAGGATAGCCTAGTGGTAATTCCACACTACCTCCAAAGTGGAGGTCGTGGGTTCGATCCCAACCACAGCAAAGCTGCCTTCAAAAAAAAAAAAAAACTCATTTATCCACACAATTTTTCTTGTGTTGTCCTCAGTCTTGTCACGTCCGTCCGGGCCTGGCCCAAAATAATGAATATTTCAAAGCCTTAGGACAAAAATGAATTATTAGGGTTAGGGATGAAACCGGAATCGGGAACTAGGAAATTAGTTTTTTTTTTGTCCCTGTTCTGAAAAATCGAGAATTTTTTTTTGTCACGGTTCCGGTTTTGGTAACGGTTCCCGATTCAAAAATTTCCCGGTTCCGGTAACGGTTCCGATTCAAATTTCCCGGTTTTGATTCCGGTTACGGTTCCATTTCTAAAATTTCCCGTTTCCGATTCTAAATTTCCCGGTTCTAAAAGTGTTTGACTTAAAAATATCATGTAGTTTGTAAAAAAATAGTAATTAAAAATTACATGTAGTATAGAAAATGACAATAAAAATATATATTACACTAAAAACGACATACTAAAAACTTAAAAATGACATGTAGTTTAAAATCGGAACCGGTACCAAAAACCGAGAAATATTTTTTAGGTACTGGTTCCGGTTCCGAAAATCGGGAACCGGGAAGTATCGGTTCCCGGTTTTAAGCTAAATTTCCCGGATTTTTTGAAAAATTGGTCCGGGACCGGTACCGGAACCGGGACAAAACCGGGAAACGGTTACAAAATTTGCACCCCTAATTAGGGTTCTTTCAATTAGTGATATTATGGCAAAAGAGGAAAAATATTTTGGGTAAATGAGAGAAATGCTCATTTGTGACTCAAAGTTTTAAAAAATGTCCATTTCTAATTATGATAATCATAACCATCAACAAATTGAAATATGGACTAATATGCCCTTTTAATTAACCCACTATTAATCTTAATTTTGTTTTTCTAATTAAAATTAAAAACCAAAATTTTCTTAAATGTAGCAAACTAAATAAATTAAAATAAATCTTTTCTATTTTTACGATTAAACAAGTATTACTCGAATTATTCTTCCCTATTTAAACAACTATTTTTGATTTTTTTGGTCCCTATTAAACCGGTATTAATTTTGAATTTTTCTCCCCTATTAATCAGTATTTTAAAAATAAATTTCAAATTATTTCTCTATATTTTTACGAATATGTAATTATATTTACGTAACTATATTTACGATTCTATATTTACGTATCTATATTTACGATTCTGTATTTTTACATAATTATATTTACGATTATGTATTTTTACGTAACTATATTTACTATTCATCATCCCATCCATGTACAGAAATCAAAGGCTTAAAAGGAATTAAACCCACAATAATCCAAGGATCTCACACGAAACGTAATTGTTGGTGAGTATATTTACATATATTTAAAAAACTATAAATATATTTACAACATTTTGTTAAAATAATGTTGAACTTGTTGAACTGTAAATATATTTACGAAATTCTAAAAACTGTAAATATATTTACGGAAAAAACTGCGAATAAATTTACCGTTTATAGCTATACAAACGAGGCGCAACGGCCGACGAGGAGGCGCGCCTCCCTCCACTGCGCTCCCCTGCGACAAACGAAGCCCATCGGCCATGGGCTGCGAGAAGCTCATCCGCTGAGCCCTCCCCAGTCTCAAAACGCCAATGACGGAGGTCTGGAAGATGCCGGCGAGTCATGACAACAACCTGTGGTGGCCAGAGCAGTCGAAGATGAAGAAGGAGAGATTGAGGAAGAGGCCTCGTCGCTGGAAGAGACGAAGAGAAAACAAAGAAAAAAATAAATAAAAAATACTAATAAAAAAAGAAGTGAGGGATGGAGAACCTTGTTGGAATTTATGCTTAATAAATTACCAATAATTGTTCTAATAAATGAGTAAGTATAATGTGTTGTGTGGATAGTAAATGTGAGAATGTGAAAAGTCCCACATTGATTAAATACAAAGAGTTTGTGCAATATATAAGGAAAACAATAGTGAGGTGAGCTCAACAAGTGGCATAGTGATGAGTGTGCCACATGAATGCCGTGTGGAGGCGGGGTGGCGAGACCATGCCACTTCACGCCTTTGCAACGTCACCCTCGCCGGTGTCGCCACCGGCGATACCGGCACCGGGTCGAGTGCGTGGGCGTAGAGGCGCTAGTGGCGTCTTGTAGGCGCACTACCGTTTTTCGTTTTTTGTTTTCAGACCATTAACTGCCGCTGAAAAGGGTCGCTACCTTCTCAACGTAACTGTTTTTGGGTTTTAATATATTTTTTTCTTTTTCTGAAATAGAAACAGAATTCTGCTCTCTGTATTCATTTCGCACTCACAAACACTCTCCAGAAACGTGTTTTTGCTTACTGTTCAAATTTCACTTCATCTTGTGATTTTCGTTTATTAAGGCTTCTCTTATCCTGGGTATTCTTGCAAGCAGACTCGAAAACGATTCCGAGTGCTCGAAATACTATTAGGAAAGCGCATCACATGCGTGATTCAAGTCCTGACGTTTTCAACTTCGAAGAGGTTTCCGACAAACCTTTGCTGCTCGACGAAGGAGTACCTCACTTGCTTTCATGTAGCTGAGAATCACTCTCGCAGCTCTCATTTTTTTTTCCACATAGTCGTAACCAAATCAGAAATTAATTAAGAATTCGGTTCTAAAATCAGAAAATTCTTTTTTCCGCATAGTCGTAACCAACTCTCGCAGCTCTCACTTGCTTTTATGTGGATTTTGGGCATTTCATGGGTTTATTAAAAAAAATCACGAATTATTACCCTTTTTTGGGCATATTTAAAACACTAATTTTTCATGGAAATGGTATCAAATATTACAATTTTTTTCTTTTTATATTTCGAAACCAATATTCCGTTAAATGACAAGCGTCAACATTTGGGTAGTCCACGTCTTGTGTTGACTTATCCATATGGCAATCTCAAATACACACGTGTCTTGCGACAAAAGTATAAAATTTTAATTAAAAATGTTCACACACATTTAAATAGAGGAATTAGCGGCGAAAGTAATCTTGAATACACATTGTCTTCCGACAAAAGTATAAAATTTTAATTAGAGATGTTTACACACATTCAAATAGAGGAGTTAGCGGTGAAAATAGTCTCAAATACACATGTGTCTTGCAACAATAGTACAAAATTTAATTAGAGATGTTTGCACACATTTAAAGAGAGGAATTAGCAGCGAAAGTAGTCTCGATTCTCAAATACACACGTGTCTTGCGACAAACGTACAAAATTTTAATTAGAGATGTTTACACACATTTAAATAGTGGAATATCGGTGAAAGTACTCAAATTATCACCAGTGTTGTATTACTCCAAAACTTTGGTTTTATTACGGCATAAATACCCAAACTTTGGTTTTAATACGGCATAAATACCCAAACTTTGGATGACGTGGCGGTCAACGGCCACGTGGCGTGCCACGTGGACGGCACCGTTAGTGGATGGACGGAAAAAACGAGTCAACACCCCAAAATGTACTTTGGGTACTTTTGCCACTACTTTTTGACTTTGGGTACACGAGGGGTTCTTTGACCAAACTCTGGGTATTTTTGCCGTCATTAACCCTATATATATATAATATATATATATATAATATTTTCAAATGTTCACAATTTTATTTTATAAAAAAATCATTAGTTCGTTAATAAAGTCATGTCAATATTAAAATAAGGAAAGAAAAATATTTTAATTTTTTTAAAAAGTGAAATGTATCTAAAATTGATTAATATTTGAATGACACATTTAAATTTTTTGTTAAATATTAAAAAAATTGTATAGTATATTAGAAATAAGAAAAGTAATAAATTTTTAGTACAAGGTCTTATGTTTTCGTTTGATGTCAAGAGTGGAGGGTTGACACGTACCAAACATACAAAGTCACGTGCTGACCGGTCCTCCAATGCGTAGTTGTTGCGGCTTGCGATGGTTTAGCTATACACATGCACACGTGACTCGTATACATATATATCTGCCCTTACAATATGCTCTTATTTCACTTCATATAAATACTATGCTTTCTCACATATATACCAACTGCAATAAAAACCATCTTATAACTTTGGGATTTGGAACTCGGAAGAGTGAATTTTCTATACCCAAATTGTATTTGAATTTTTTAGTTTTTCGTCGCGAATTATAAAATGGTGAGCGTTGAGGAAATCCGCAAGGCTCAGCGCGCTGAGGGTCCGGCCACCGTGATGGCCATCGGCACGGCCACGCCCCCGAACTGCGTTGACCAGAGCGCTTACCCCGATTACTACTTCCGGATCACCAATAGCGAGCACAAGACCGAGCTCAAAGAGAAGTTCAAGCGCATGTGTAAGTATTTTGTTTTTTTAAATTAAAAATAATTTCTTTTAATTAGTTTTGTTTTTATGTGAAAAGACATATTTTCTTTATATTAGGAGTATATTTAATCTGAGATCTTTATTTTTTAATTAGATAAATTCGAATTCTAGCTAGATTGACGTTCAGAAATACATTACCATTAGAAATAAGAATCGGAATAATATAGATGATATACATATTTATATACTAAATAAAAAAGATGAGAGCTATCAAAATTTAAAGTCTCTCGGACGGACGAGTAAATATGTTTCCCTATGAGATTATTAAATATATATATATTGCAGTAGTAAAAATAACGTTCAAATTGTTGATATTTATTTGTCTATCACAATCATATATCTAACAGTTGGGGCTCATAAATTAAATTATGTGTACACAGGCGAGAAATCGATGATCAAGAAGCGGTACATGTACTTGAACGAGGAGATCTTGAAGGAGAACCCTAACGTGTGCGCGTATGAGGCACCGTCGCTGGATGCGCGTCAGGACATGGTCGTGATTGAGGTCCCGAGGCTCGGCAAGGAGGCGGCCGTGAAGGCCATCAAGGAGTGGGGCCAGCCGAAGTCGAAGATCACCCACGTCGTCTTCTGCACCACTAGCGGTGTCGACATGCCCGGGGCCGACTACCAGCTCACCAAGCTTCTTGGTCTCCGTCCCTCCGTGAAGCGCCTCATGATGTACCAGCAGGGCTGCTTTGCCGGAGGAACGGTCCTCCGCCTCGCCAAGGATCTGGCTGAGAACAACCGCGGTGCTCGTGTCCTCGTTGTTTGCTCCGAGATCACCGCAGTCACTTTCCGTGGCCCTAGTGACTCTCACCTCGACAGCCTCGTTGGCCAGGCTCTCTTTGGAGACGGTGCAGCCGCTATCATTATCGGAGCCGACCCCATCCCAGAGGTGGAGAAGCCCTTGTTCGAGCCGGTCTCGGCGGCACAGACAATCCTCCCCGACAGCGATGGCGCAATCGACGGACACCTCCGGGAAGTCGGGCTGACGTTCCACTTGTTGAAGGACGTTCCCGGGCTGATCTCGAAGAACATCGAGAAGAGCTTAACGGAGGCTTTCAAACCGCTAGGGATCTCAGACTGGAACTCCCTTTTCTGGATCGCCCACCCCGGTGGCCCGGCCATCCTCGACCAAGTGGAGGAGAAGCTGGCGCTCAAGCCCGAGAAGCTGAGGGCCACGAGACAAGTGCTCAGTGATTACGGCAACATGTCCAGCGCGTGCGTGCTCTTCATCCTTGACGAGATGAGGAGGAAGTGCGCAGAGGACGGCCTCAGCACCACCGGAGAAGGGCTCGAGTGGGGAGTGCTCTTTGGCTTCGGGCCGGGCCTCACCGTTGAGACAGTTGTGCTCCACAGTGTCGTCACCAACTAGAGCCTTATGCTTATTGGCCACATATTATGATTCCATATTTTTGTTATGTATTTTTATTGTTTGTATTGGGCTTTAAGTTCATGTGCCTTTCTTTTACATCCCTTTGCAATGCTTGATGGAAAATTATGTAGCTACTTGTTGCTTAAGAATGAATAATATACTCATTATTATTAAGTAAAATGAATTCCGTTACTAGATTTCTTGTTGGTTCGAGATCGAATATCCAGACCTCGCGCAAGCGTAAATTTGATTACCAGACTTAACAATGTTTATAAGATTATAAATTATAATCTTTTCATTGTAATGGGTTTAGGTCGAACCTCACTGTTCTTAATATGGTAGAATGGTTCATTAGGTCACACAAGTACCAATTAAAAAATAATGTGAATTTAGCTCGAGATGAGTGTGAGTCAAAAGAACCAGTGTCTTGAAAGAACATATCATTCATACCACGAAAAAAGAATAAATGAATTATTATATCATTAATAAGATAGTATGTTATTCTCTTTATTTTCAATTAGTTTATCAAGATGCGATGCGAAATATGTACCCGAAGAAAGAAGAATTTGTAAGCAAAGTCGTACGAGGCATCGTTGCTGGACATGGCTTTACATGGGCAATGTCAAGACCGAAAGGAGAGGCTGGCTCTCAATCCCGGGCCAGAAGCCGATACAAGGCACTTATTGAGCAAGTATGCTGCAAAAGGTCTATTGTGTGTGTGCTCGTCATCCTTCCCGTGTTGTGGCAAGAGCGCGCCAAGGACGGAAGGCTCGACGTACTTAGCAAAGCCTGTCCGCAAAATTGTAGCTAATCATGCATAGTACAAACATTTTGTTGGATAATTATTGGAGATCGAAGACGTCCGGGCTTGAATCACGCATGAACACGCTTTCCTTATAGTATTTCGAGCACCTCCGAGAACGTCTAGAGGTCTACGACGCAAGAATACCGCAGGATACGACAAGCCTTAAATCGTACTGCACAAGACATTTGTGAAGCACGAAATAGGCAAGAACAGTTTCTGGAAATTGTTGAGAGAGATTTTGGTATTCTGTATATCGAGTTCTATATCGTATGTGCTGTAAATTATGAAACTCGAAATATGGAGGGTATTTTATAGGCAAAAGTAACTGTCATTTCTAAAGGTAGCGACCCTTTTGAAAAGACAGTAACTGACGAAAACCGCACTGTAGCCGTTACCTCACCGCTATGCGAAAGTCATTACCGCTAGGCGAGAATCGCCGCGAGGACCCGAGCCTAAGCCGCTCGCCACGAGGCGACGTGCCTCAAGTGCGCCTACAAGGCGCCACTAGCGCCTCTACGCCCACGCGCCCGATCCCGAGCCGGAGCCGGTGTCGCCGGTGGCAACACCGGCGGGGTTGGCGTTGCGAGAGAATAAAGTGGCATGATCTCGCCACCTCGCCTCCGCATCACACTCCACATTGTATATCACTAGCTCAATCACATGTTGAGCTTGTCATGAATACCACTCTATTTAAACACCATCAACTCTTTGTGTTTAATCATTGTGGGACTCTTCTCATTCCCACACTCTTCAACAACTAAGTCTTTATTAGAACATTATTGGACATGCATTTATTCCAACACATTTCAGGAACTTCTGTTTAAATTGACTCATTAATTCTTCACTAAATATTATTTTGGCTTTAATCTCCCTAACTTCGGTGATAGATGCAAATAACTCTTCCAACTTATTTGTGTTACATTATTAATCAAATTAGATCAAAATAATAATTTTTCATTCTCATTTTTTTTTTATAAAAAACTTCAATGTAAATGATCATTGAATGCTCACATTGTACAACACGAGACTTCAAATATTAAAGTAATTATTATGTTAATTATAGTTTTCGTCTTACCCGCTAGTTGCTAGCACATGTGATAGAAGTAGAGCAGAGGATAGCAATTATTAATTTTTAACAAATTTATTTATTTATTTTGCATAAAAAAGTCAAGGAATATTTGAGCCAATTAGAAAAGTGCAAAAAATGTGGGGAAGTCATATATAGAAGATAAATATTATCCCTCACATCACATCTACTTGATAAAAAGGCTCTGGATAAAAAAGCATATGCCAAGAGCACTGCAAAATTTAAGGGTGAAATGGGAACCCGGAATGGAGAAATTAACTTCTTTTTTTGTCTCTATTTCGGAAAAAACATAAGATTTTTTTTTTAGTACCGGTTCCGATTATGGTAAGGGTTCTTGAGTTCTAAGAGCACTGCAAAATCTGAAGATGCTTCATACTTCATATTGCACGAAATTGTTTATATGATTTTGCATGGAACACAAAGGTCCTATCAATCCCATAACTATATATATATGGGTTAATTGCGGCAAAAATACCCACCCTTTGGCAATATTCTTCGATAGGTACTCAACCATAAACGTAGGCAAAAGTACCTAACGTCACACTTTTGTCGCCGACCAACTAACGCTGTTAGACACCTGCCTCCGTGGCCGTTAGGCTGTCTCATGTGGCGTTCCACGTGGCACAAGCCGCCACATAGCCAAAATGTTGGGTATTTTTTCCGCCACGTGGCATTTAAAAAAATATATTTTTATTTTATTTTTTTCTTTCCTGTTGGCCCACATGTTTTCATTTTTTTTACACATATCAAACATAATCAAATAATTTTATAAAAGATGTATTTATAAAAATAATAAGTTTTATTTTTTTTAAATAATCAAATAATTCCTTAAAATTATTTTTTCGTTACCGTGGCACATATTTTGATTTTTTACATATGTCAAATATAATTAAATAGTTTTATATAAAAATTATCTATAAAAAAATATTTTTTCTTTTTCTTATTGGAGTAATTTATAATTTTTAAAAACATGATATTATTTAATATACACACATGTACTGTACGCGTTGTTTGATATTATAAAAAAATATTTAATATACACACATGTATCGTAAACCTTGTTTGATATTGTAAAAATAAGAACAAAAATATTACAAGAACAAAAATATAACATATATTGTATATAATATATATATATATGTGTGTGTGTGTGTGTGTATTAAATAACAATTGGGTTTGTCGTTTTGAATTTATATTAGTACAAAAAATGCATATTTTAGTTCTTCTTTTTAAGTTTAAAACAAAAAATAATGCTACTAAGGTTAAACATAATTTTTAACAATCACCAAACTTTCGGTTTAAATTCAGTTTGAACCGTATTTGATATAATTTTTTCTTTTAATCATGCCTTAGTTTCATATATGTTATATGTCTTCAAAAATCATATCATGCCTTAATTTTAATATTAAAATGCCGATGATATTATATACAATAATGTTTTAGTTTCAAAAATTTAATATAATGTATTTAAAAATTATAAATTATTCCTGTAAGATTTTTTTAATTTTTATAATCACATATTTTATAAACTATTTGATTATATTTAACATATGTAAAAAAATTAAAATATGTGCTACAGGAAATATTTTTTTTTAAAAATAAATTAAAACTAATAATTTTTAAAGAATTATTTGATTATTTTAAAAAATAAAACATAATCGTTTTATAAATACATATTTTATAAAATTATTTTATTATGTTTGATATATGTAGAAAAAAAAACATGTTGGCCTATGGGAAAGAAAAAAATTAATTTTTTTAAATACCATGTGGCGGCGAAAGTACCCAACCTTTGGGCACATGGCACACCACATGAGACAGCTTAATGACCATGTAGGTAGGTGTCTAACGGCGTTAGTTGGTCGGCAACAATAGTGTGACATTATGTACTTTTGCCTACGTTTATTGAGGTTGGGTACCTATCGGAGAATATTGTAAAAGGTTGGGTATTTTTGCCGCAATTAACGCTATATATATTATAATGATCCTTTCGTTAAAGGTGTCTGTATGAGAATCATATCCTTGTTAACAAAATAAAAAATAAAAAAAATAGTCCACTTAATGTTATTTAACATTATGGCACGACATTAGTTTTTCGTGTAACTTTTGAAGGAATTCATAAAAATTTACATATTCCTAAGACATTAACTTTTATAATATTATGAGCTGGTCGTTGTCAATAAGTTACCAAAAAAAAGTTTTTTTTTTTAATTTCTATCTATTTTAGATTCAAAATAACGATGAATAACTAATGTCGCGCTCAAATTGTACTAGAAAATTATTTTCATTATTTCTTTCAAAGAAAATATTTTTGCACATCAGCAAACATTATTACAAGCCAACATTTATTCATGAAGATCTTATGACTATAATTATTAATGTATTGTTATGTTTTACTGTTGATAGAATATCTTTTCTGAATTATTGGCATTTCCAATCAATAATGAATTGCCACAAAACTCATATCTTATTGCCGTGGCTAACACTAGTTTTGTGGCTCTGATTTTCCCCTACAGTTTGGAGAGTCGTAACCATTGTTCTTATCACATTAATTAATCCATATTAATTCATATTTTTATGAACTATATATTATTCAGTCACAAGATGTCTAATTAATTGATAACGTCTTATTTTTTTTGGCCTTGTAATTAGAAAGGAAATAAGTCTGAAAATATCTACAAGAACAAAAACGACTTGAAATATATGATTAAGGAAAACAACATGTCAACAACAAAATCTATTGATTAATATATTGACACGTTATACAAGCATTCATACACGTTTGAAACATGGGTGTGTAAGGTTGGATTGAGTTGATTCGAAAGAAAAACACAAACCGTTTGAAACATGGGCGTGTAAGGTTGGATTGAGTTGATTCGAAAAAAACACAATCCGACCTGATCTTATTGGGTATTGAAAAAACGACTCAATCCAACTTATAAAAACCTATCGAATCTGTCGTCTAGGCGTGTAGGACCGTCTCTTAAGGGTGTTTATGGATATAACACAAAATCAATATGTAATAAAATAATATTTAAAATTATTAATTAAAATGATTAATTATTTATCAATAAAATTAATAAATTTTAAAAATTATGTTTCTATTTCTTAGCTGCAAATAATACCATAGTTATGTTTAATGTTTATGTGAAAACATTAAGTTTCGTATAATAAAATAAAAACAAATCAATAATTAATAATTATGTGAAAACATTAAACACCAGCCCAGCGTAGCATCGGTTTATGTGCAAAAGTAAATAACTATTAAATGGTAAATCAATTAAAAATTTAAAATAAGTGAAACCCTCACACAACTCATGAAAGAAAAAGTCAATAAGTAAGTGAAAAAGTAAAATACATACTTCTCTGCCAACTTCATCTTCCGGACCTCCCTTTGACTAAACTTTTATCTTCTGCAACGTTTTTTTTTCCTAAAATGAACTAGAGATTGAGTGAAGAAGATACGTTGGGGGTGGCGGAGTCGTACGCGAAAGAGATAAATTAATTTTTTTTATATATAATTATTTTTAATGTAAGACATTAGTAAAATATTATTTTCTCACAAATCTGGGGTGACATAAGCCAGCCCACTAACACATGGGTCGGCCCTACTTAAGCTACAATCAGTAATAAACCCAGATAACAAAAATACAAGTGAAAGACCAAAATGCCCTTGAAGTTTGACATATTAAACCACAACAAACTCCATATTAGCAATCTTCAATCAACTTCTTCCCTTTCTTGTACTCCAAGTATCTTCTTGCACTTCTCCAATTTACGTTTACCCGACTTCACAGACTTGGTGATCACGTCGGCGTATTAATCTTCGGTATGTATCTTGACTACCTTGAGCTCTCCAATCTCGACGAAATGAAGCCTAATGTCAATGTGTTTAGTCCTTTCGTGATGCACTTAATTTTTAACAAGTGTATAGCACTTTAACTATGGCAGTTTAGCTTCAGGTCGTCTTGCACCAGACCCAACTCATTTACAAAACTCTTCAACCACAAAGCCTCCTTTACTGCCTCTATTATGGCTATGTATTCAACTTCTGTAGTTGACAACAACAACAACTATGTGTTGAGGCGATGCTTTCCAGCTTATGGTGTTCCCAAACAAAGCGAACAAATATCCGGTTAATGAACTCCACTTTTCTAAGTCCCCAGCATAATCTGCCTCAATATACTCGCACAATGGTCTCTCTTTGAGCATCCTTATAGTAAATTTTAGATCAACATCTTTGGTTCTCACCAAGTATCTCAAGATCCATATTTTGCAGCCTCGCAAGTGGATATGCCATGGCTTTCCCATGTACGTGCTCACAAAGCTCACAGCATGAGCCGAAGTCCGGTCTAGTGCAGACCATAGAGTTCATGAGGTTGCCAATGACACTAATGAAAGGCACATTATGCATAGATCTTTCTTCCTCTCCATTCTTTGGTGAATGCTCTTGAAGTGAGCTGCTTAGAGTGCTAAGTGGCTTGGCCCTTATCTTGAATCTATGTAAAACTTTTCTAAATAATCGCTCTATGACAAGCAAAGTTGTCTTCTTCCTCTAGCTGTTTCGATCTCGATTCTCAAAATTCTTCTAGCCTTACCCAAGTCCTTCATTTCAATGTGCCTTTAACTCTTTGTTCATTGCCATGCTTTTTGAGACAATTAACATATCATCTACATAGAGCAAGAGAAATAACGTTTCTATCCCTTGCAAATTCTTCAAATACGCACAATTGTCGTGTTTGCTACTCTTGAACCCGGTCTTGGCTATAAACGAGTCGAGCTTCTTATACCATTGCCTTGGTTAGATGACATACCCAATCTTCCTTCCCTACAACTTCATATCCCTCCAGTTACTTCATCAGAATCATCTTATTCAATTCTCCATGAAGAAAGACAGTTTTTACATCCATTTGTTACAATTCTAAATTTGTGAACTACCATTGAGAGTATTAGCCTTATTGAAGTATGTTTCACGATTGGTTAAAACACTTTATTAAAGTCAATTCCCTCGACTTGGTTGAACCGTTATGCAACTAATCGGGCATTTTACCTTGGGGCTTCTCCTAATGGGATTCCCGCCTTGTGCTTGAAAATCCATTTGCTTCTAACTATATTGGCTCCTTATGGCTTTAGAACTAGCTTCCAAGTATCATTTTTATCAAGAGACTTTATCTCTTCATCTATAGTTGCACTCCATTACCTTGCAAAATCATCTTCCATGGCTTGCTTGTACGTCTTTGGCTCCTCGTACTGAAATTCTGCTTCAGTGGCCACAACATATGCCACCATAGTGTGCACATTTCTGAAACAACTTGATGGCTTAATTGTCCTTTCTCTGTCATGGGCAAGCTCATATCCACTGAGATAATCAAACTCATCATGAAAATATATCTTATAATTAGTCGTTGAATGAAAATCTGAAAGCCTAGGGGGCGTTTGGTTAAGTGGTTTGGGAAACCAGTTTGAGAGTTTGGTCTGAAAAACCAGTTTTAGAGTTTGGTCTGGTAAATCTGTTTTTAGAGTTTGTTTTCCGAAACACCGTTTGGTTACACTTTTATAAATTGATTTTTAAAGATAAAAATTAGTTTAATTAACTAATTTTAAATACAAAGGAAGCTAAACAGACATTAATACTTAAATTATTATGCTTTTTATAAATACAAAGTTAGTACAATAAACTTCTTTAATCACTTTCCTCCCACATTTGCATCGTAAGATTGTCTCTGAATTGTGCCCATTGGTCGCGATTAATTTGCGCATGTGGGGCCTCTTCACCACCTTCATCAACTTCGTGATTTTCGGTCCCTTCTGCACCTTCTTCAATATCCTCCAAAGGAATGTCCTGACTCCACCTTGTAAATAAAGTATCATCTCGAGCATGTAGTCTAATTAAATTATGTAGTATAAAACATGCCATTATTATTCGGGACTGTTTTGCTAGTGAGTAAGATGACATGTGCTTAAGAATCGGAAAGCGAGCTTTAAGGACACCAAAACATTTTTCGATTACATTTCGAAGCGAAGAATGCTTTTAGTTAAATAATTCTTCTTTTTCTTTAGGCGCTTGGCTGCTTCCCCTATATTCTGGCAAATGATAATGTGCTTTACGCTTGGCTGCTTCCCCTATATTCTGACAAATGATAGTTAAATATCCACTGTCTACTACATAATAATACTCATCCTCTGGAATCATAAAATTAGTATTACCGGCACGCATAATCTCTGTCAATACTCGAGAATCCGCCATAGAACCTTCCCACCCTGTATGTGCATATGTAAACATCATATCGAATGTGCATGCTGCCATCACATTCATGGTGCATGTACCCTTACGGCCGCGATATAATCTCTGTTTATCACATGGTACAATGCACTCAATATGAGTTCCGTCAATGGCGTCGATGCATTTCTGTACGAAAAAAAAAGATTATGTAAGAAATCTAATATTAAAGCTTTCTGGCATTAATAGAATTTAATTTGAAATGGAAAAAATTCTTACTTCGAACCAAGGCATATATTTAGGATTATGTTCGATCTCGGGGGGTGTTGCTCCGCACCCAGGATGCTTAATTACAGCTGGTGACAATAAACATATGGCCGCGAGAACGTTCTTAATGTGTCGACTTACGGTATCCCCAGAGATTTGAAATCTGTCCTGAACTTCTCTAAATCGATCGGAGTGAGCAAGTACCTTCATAAATATCATGAATGACTCTTCTGCCGCTAACCTTCCTCTCGGTAAAGATGGTCTAATTAAGTTCACAATCGCCAATAACGGTTCTCGCGTCATTCTGAACATATTAAACATATTTTGTGGGGGTCCATTTAACATTTCCTTGACGTACTCACTCCCATTTAGCATCAAAATGTGTTGCGGTCGTACTTGACGTTCTCCCGCAACCGCCAATTGAATAATAAATTCCGCTCTCGCTCTTTCTCGTTGATGTCTACGAGCACGAGAATGAATTTGCAACATAGCTCGCCGTTCTTCATCAGATTTATCATCTGTTTCCATAATCTATACATAATAAAGTTAATAAGCTGTCAAAAAACTAGTGAAAAAAGCCATAACAAAAACTAGCGAACTTTAATACACAAAAAGAGCATTTTTCATAAACAACTTTAACATAGTATTACACATAAAAAAAACTTGTTTATCACAAAACTAGTAAACTGTATTTATCACAAAACTAGTAAAATGTGTTACACAAAAAGAGCATCATCCATAATTAAAGTTAGTAATTTATCACAAAACTAGTAACTGTAACAAACAAAAAGTTGTCTTAAACAACTTAGGTGCTTATTACTAGAAACCATCTTGCTGCCAAGAAGGTCTTACACATGCGATGAGGGCATCATCAGGTAAACACATAAACATCATGCATAGGTTGTGGTTCTTGGCCAGCTTTTCCGCATACGCTAAATACTCCGACATTCCAACATATGGCTTCACCGTTAATAAACGATCCATAGCTTGCTTCAAAAGAGCGTCTTCGGAATTCATAGCTTCGATTGGTGCAGACTTTTTCTCATTCCTTTCATCTCTTTCCATATAGTAGTTTATAAGTGCCTCACTAGACTCGCGGTCTTGATCAATTTGTCGCTGCAATGTATCATTATATTGTTTTATCACCTCTTCAGCATCGGACGCCTTTCGCTTTTTGGCACGTGAAAAAAATTGCTTACTGCGAACAGGCGTGCCTTCCGAATCATCGAATTCATCGCAAGATTCAATGTTAATACCAAAAAAAGGACGAGGTGAGCGATCTAGCTCTTCACGCGATATAGCTACTGCCTCTAAAGGGTTCATCGACATTTCGCCAGTGGCGATGGAACCCCTAAACAACTCATCAAGCTTAGTATATCGAGCCAACCCTTTTTTTCTAAACCTCTTTGCCTCCGGATGTTTCTGTAAAATAAATAGTTATAAGAAATTCACTTTTATATAGAAAATAACTAACACTTTGCTGACTGAAAATATACCTCTATGAACGCTTCCCATACTTCATCGTCCGCGGTGACCGTATTAGTGTCGGCATCCCATCCAAACCCAGTGCTGTTGATCAAAGTATCAAATTCCCTCCATGCTCGCCGAAGTCGGTTCCACTTTTGTTTCAGCCTTTGAAGTTTGTACGCCTTCCCAAATTTAGAACACATACCAAGCTCGACTCTTGCCCATTGTTTAGATAGCAGTGTGGATCCTTTTAAACCATCTTTACACTCTTCGAAACATAGATCAACAAAGAATGCTTCTGTAGAATCAAGCCAGAATACACCTTCGTCCGGCATTTTTGTTTAAATCTACTTGTATTGGAAAATAACAGAAAAATGAAGCCTTGTATAACACTAATATGCAAATAGTTAACTATCAAACATAATTGAAGCATGATTTTTCATACAAGAAGGCGATAAAAATAAAACTAAAACTAAGTACTGATACAAATAAACCATACATCAAACATGATATAGGCGGTATTATTAATCTCCATGAATATACTTTATCGATGGTTTTATAACCTTTTCTCTTAGAGGCAATCAACAAATATTTGCCTACAGTGAGCTTGGACTATAAAAATCAACTTGTAAAGTATTATAGCAATATAGTTTAAGCATAGTTCTCTCACGATAGTAATGGAAAAAAACTAGATCAAAAACCAAGAGGGAAAGAAAAAAACAAAAATAAATAAATGAGATTATAGAAGTTGTACCCAAGCTTGTTACGTCTTCTGGAATGGATTCAAATAGGTCTCAAGGTGATGATAAAAATAGGATGAGAAAAAAAGAGAGGGTTTTTCAAGCACTAAAGATGGAGATGAAAAAAGTTGTTCATCGCAAAATAGGAAATGGAAGAAGAAGAGGGTGACGGAGAGGGGTTAAAGATGAGAGAGAAATTGGTAGGTGAGAGTAATAAATAGAAAACGACTTTATGGTATTTTCTTTTTTTTTCACAACTTTTAAGATGGTTTGGCAGATTGGTTTCAAAGAATATTGAGTAAATACTAACCAAACGTGAGATAATGTGGTACTATTTGAAACCAAAAACAAAGATATAATCTGAGAGATATTAACCAAACGCACCCTAAATATTTTGTTCTTGTTTTTATTTTTATATACAAAATTTTCCAATTTTATTTTTTTCTTAATTTTTTTAAGAATAGAATAGAGCACTAAATTTGTATAAAATATAACCTTTTTCTGTGTATATTTATGCCTTTTTCATGCCATAAAGAAATCATTATTGTATCTGTTTAGGCATATATGGCTAAGAATAATAATTATCGATCGAAAAGTTTGTCAAAACTAGGAAATATCTGGAAAATAATAATTATAGAATTTATGTCGGTATACCGTAGTTATAGAGCTGCAAGTGGCGACGTCTCGATGTGTCGCGACCAAAATCGCCGGAATCGCCAAAACAGGCGTCGCGATGCGTCGTTGGTGTGCCCGGTCGCGATGCGTCGCGAGTTCGCGAGATACAGGTAGGGTGTTGTTTGCGGCATATGTACCTATTTGTTTCCAATGTTTAATTGTATTAGTTTTGGCCCGAATTTAATTATCAAACTTTATTAATTATTTCAAAATTATATTTAGGTATGTTAATTATTTATAATTTATTTATTTCTAAATTATTTTTAAGTATGTTATAATTTATTATTTTGTAACATATTAATAATTTTGATTTATGTTAATTTTTAATTTGTAACATATGTTAATAAATATTAATTTGTAACATATTAATAATTTAAACAAATTTAATAGCAATTAAATAAATATGGTAAAACGAGAAATTAAAAAAAAGTTGTATTATTCATTGTGAATATTACAATAAGGTGGAAGAAAGCTGTAAATATTCAGTGTAAATATTACAAGATGCCTCACTAAAACTCTCTTTTAAAACCCTCCTTAGGGACTTAAAACCAAAACAGGAAATAGCACATCATTATTGGCGGTTACTTTGCATCACTCAGGGAATAAGGCGTTAAACTTTTCAGTCAATACATATCCAGTTTGGTTGGTTCGGACCGTTGGGCTATCACAGGGTTACGGAACATCCAATCATTCAACACCACTACTTGCTCGAGGTGTGTGTTGCTTATTCCCGCCCTCCGGTCGTCGATGATATTACTAGCCGTACTGAATGCGCTCTCCGAAGCAACGCTTGAAATGGGGATGGACAGTATATCCCTCGCCATTCTCGCCAATATCGGGAATCTGTCCCGTTGATTCTTTCACCACGCCATCACATCGAAGGAATCATCTTCATCGTCGATCCGAAGCCCGTAGTACCGCTTCACTTCTTCCGGTGCGCCTTCCGTGTCGTCCGCCCGCGGAGGTGGCGTACCCGATCCTGATGCTTCCCCGCGATCTAATCGTTGCTTGCATCTCCGGCTAAACGCTAGTCCAGTTTTGGTTGGGCTTTCCATCAATGCCCGGTGCTCCGCGACGACGTTGAACTGTGGGAACCGCCGGTCGTATTCACTGTACAATTCATAAAACGCTTCGTTAACAACATAACGAGTGTAATCCACCCTATGTTTTGGCCGATTTCTAACATCAATGGCCCGAAAGTAAACATAATTCGAGGATCTAGTATAGAACCAAAGCAAAACGAAAATGGGGGTGGATCCCAATAAATTTTGAATTGTTCAATCATTCCCGGAACAAGGGGCATAATAATAGGATCATTTTTTAAATCATTTAAAGCTGAAGTAATTTGATATAAACCTGAAAGACCATGATTCAACGAGGGTCTTTTTTGGTTAGAAAAATTTAAAGTAACAACATATAAGGGTTTGAGGAAGGTGGTGAATTTCTCCGCGGTGTCCCATTCCGCCTCCGTGATCCACGCCGTGGGCTCGAGTTCCCCGCAGAGGAAGTGGTCCAAAGGTAGCCTCTGGTTACAAACAACTGAAATAATTAGATAAGTAGAGTTCCATCGTGTATTATTGTCTAATCAGTATTAAATTCATGGTTCGATTTATTAATTAAAGTCTTAAGTCATAAATAAAATCGAATATTTATGCAAATGATTTTGTGAGAAATAAAGCCTAGGAGCTTAAACATTTAATTGTGTTCAAGCCCGAACAGAACCAAAATCCCACGAGGCAAGAAACCCACCTAGAGCGGAGAATGCCCGAAAGAGGTCCGAACAGAGGTTTCCGAGGGAAATCCCGAGCAAAGCTCAAAGATCCTACCTCGGCTCAAGACAAAAACCAACACTTGGTCAAAATCCAAGTGTCCTTCAGACCAAACAACCTGAAGAACCCAAAACTCGCCTCGGGCAGAGATTGTCACAAAGGGATCCGAGCAGAAGCATACGAAACATCCAAGCACGAGCAGACCAAGTCAACCACCTCAATTCTAACTTCCGAAGCCCGACCAGGAAGATCGCCACGATCCAAAATTCAAATCCCACGACGATTAGTCATAGTCCACCACTACGCAAATCTCTCAGAACGTGGCCCACGTGTCAGCTCGATAGCAAGCCAAGCTCCGAACTCGAAGCCACCGCCAACGTATACTTCCAATGGGCAGAAACCAGAAGCCTATAAAAGCAAGAAGACAGCCCCATCATACACACGGAAGCATTCATCCTGAGAGAAAAGAGTCTGTAAGATTTTTATTTCAGAGTGTTTTCATCTTTTACTTTCGATCTACCAGAAATTAGCTTGTGGTTTCGGTTGATCATCTTTTCAAAGCAATAAACGCACAGACGTAGTCAACTACCGCATTGGGACGAACCTCTCTAAAAAACCTCGGTGTTCTACTCTTCTTATTTCTTTTGATTTTATTTCTATTTGTCAACGTCTAAAGTATTGACGACGCGGAGGTCAGAATCCTCAAAAACTCAACAATATCAAATCGAAATCCCATTCACAATTCACGTGACTGTTGGTGTGCGAAAACACTTCATCAATAATATTGAGCGTCAGAGCAGTAATCGCAGGCGCTCCCTCCGTTTCTCCGTGAAGTCAGGTTTTTCTTTTTCAGAGACGAAGACGGAGGAGCAGGCTAGAGCGAAGGATAGAGTGTTCCAAGAGCCGACCTAGCCCCGTCTACGCAATCGGCTACCGGCTTGCCCAAGAAAGCTCAAGTACGCATCTCTTAACGCCTACTTTGAACTATGTGATGACATGATCTCTAAAAAAATAGACACGTAGGCAGCCTCGCTATGCGTGACGAGGCCCGAAATCATATATTATCAAACCATATTCTTTTTATGTCCTTAAGCATACCAAAGAAGGCGCATGAATCAAGTCTATAGCACAGGTTAGTCAACAAATGGCAAAGGGCCCCGCTCAATATCCAGATTTGGGCCGCTACAGTATAAGGTCACGGGTTCAAACACGTGCCCCTTTTACATGTTGTAAATTTGACCATTAATATTACATGTTCTTACAATATATGTATAGTAATACTAGTTTCAATGGTAACATTGACCGATAATAACATTGTCTTAAAAAAAAAATGTAAAATAGTGAGAAGCATTATGGGCTTTTTGCATTTTGTAATTTTTATCTTTTACTTTAATGCTATTTTTTTATTAGTAATTTTACCAAATGCCTAAAAAGCACCAAAGGTTTAAGAGATTTGCCCATAGTTTCAAAAAACTCATTTATGCCCATTAACGAAATTTTTTAGACCAAATTAACCCTAATAATGATTAATTTTAAATATAAAATTTGAAACTTTATTTCCTTTAATATTAATTCGTTGACTAATCTTATGAATTTAATTCGAATCTCAAAATAAATTAAAATCCTAAATAATTTCTCTCTCTCTCTCCTCTCTCCTCCCTCCTCTCACTCTCCCTTCCATGATCTCTCTCTTTCTCTCACTCAAGAAAATTCGAATCTTGCTCCGGCGAACGTAGTCACCCGGGTAAGACCGTCATTTAATCCCTCACTCCTCGAGTCCTCTTACGCCGATTGCTTCTCCTCTTCGATTCTCTTGCTCGTTCGCTCGCGGAGGTTTGCTCGTTTGCTCGTGGAGGTTCGCCGTCGTTTGTTCGCCATTTCTTACTCGCCGTCGTTTGTCGCTCGTTCGCTCGCTGAGGTTCGTCGTCGTTTATTCACCGTTTCTCGATCGCCGTCGTTTGTTTGTAAATATATTTACAGTTTTTTAAATTTCGTAAATACATTTACAGTTTATAACTAGAACTTTATTGAAAATTTTGTAATTATATTTACAATTTACTGAGGTTCAGGTTAATGAATTGTCGTAAATATATTTACAATTTTATAACTACAACTTTATTGAAATTTCGTAACTATATATACAGTTTCATAACTACAGCTTTATTGTAATTTTGTAACTATATTTAAAGTTTATTACACGAAAATTAGGCTTAAATTATACAATTGATTTTTAATTGATTTTGGGAATTTTGATTTTCAAATTACAAATCGTTATAATCCTTGTTAATAGGGATAACAATGTTTCAAAACCAATTAATATTTCAAAATATTTGTTTAATCGTTAAAATAGGAAGAATAAATTTTAATTTATTTAGTTTGCTACATTTAAGGAAAATATTTGTTTTTAATTAAAAAAATGAATTTTAAATTAAATGTGGCTTAATTTGAAGGGCATATTAGGCCATATTTTAATTTGTAGGTAGTTATGATTACCATAATTAGAAATGAACATTTTTTTAAAACCTTGAGTCACAAATTAGCATTTTTCTAATTTATCCTTTATTTAAGTAAATTCAGTGTGGTTTGTCGTTTGCAGTTTAGTATAAGCTACTAACCTGCTGATTCATGGAGTGTGCACGCCACGCTCCAAAAAAGTTGTTAGGTAATGGCATATTTGATAAAGATATTAATTTTTGGGGCATAATGTAACACTCTAAAGTTAATGGATGTCCAATTGTCCATTTCATATATTAATTAAAAGGAAAACGTGTGTGCGCATTAAATATAATTAGTAATACTAAATTATATATATTTAAGTAAAGTTATGGCACTTTAACTTTTCCCATAAGAATCAATATGGAATATTATAGAAATTAACAATACCACTAATTTTTAAAGTGTATTATTCTCATGTATGCAATTTGATTCTTAAAATTTTAATTATTAGCATATATGCAATTTAATTATCAAGTAATTATTGATTGTGATTGATATCATACTATATTTTGAAATTATTGAGAGACAATAAATGGACTTAATTTTTATGAATAAAGTTCATATCTTTACGAGTCATTTGTTACGGACAAATTTGATTCACGTATAAAGACAATGCATTAGATTTTAAATTTAGTATCGCTGCCAAAAACGCTTTTGGTGTGTGAATGGCGGTTCTTGATTCGTGTTTTGTTATATATTAGACATCTCATTAATATTATACATAATGCAAGATAGGGGTGAAAGCGGAACCGGGAACCGGTATATTTTTATTTTTTGGTACCTATCTCGAAAATTCGGGATTTTTTTTCTTAGTATCGGTTCCCGGTTCCAATTGTATATTTCCCTTTTTTTTTAAACCGGAACCGGAACCGGGACCGGGAAAAATTCGTGAGAGAATCGTGAAAAAATTCGTGATATAATTCGTGACTAAAACCGGGAGTATAGCGTTCGACTTCTCTGAAGTCGGGAGGAAAGCAGTGCCGAAATCACATAAGAGGGCTGGAATCATTCGAAGAAAAAAAGAAAAACTTGAGAGAAGGAAAAGAAACCGAAATCAAAGAAGAAAGCGAGGAAATCAAGCCTTTCGAAAGGG
This sequence comes from Parietaria judaica, assembly GCA_954871525.1. Lineage (NCBI taxonomy): Eukaryota > Viridiplantae > Streptophyta > Magnoliopsida > Rosales > Urticaceae > Parietaria > Parietaria judaica. The sequence goes on from OX940866.1 coordinate 10,472,552, forward strand.
TGCAATTGACATAGAATAAACCATAAAAGATATTTCACAGAAGGAAATCAAACCTGGACGAAGAAAAGCCAAAAGCAGAGAGAAGGTAGGGATAAAGAGTCGCAAGCGAGAGAGCGGAATGAGGAAGGAGACATAAACCCTAATTTTTTTAATGGTAAAAAACGACATATAATTCTAAAAGAAAACAAAATGACATATTAAACCAAAACGACATAAAAATATTTAAAAAATGACATAAAAATACATAAACCGGAACCGGTACCAAAAATCGGGAAAAACAGTTCTGGTTCCCGGTTCCGGTTCACGGTTCCGAAAATCGGGAACCGGGAAGTACCGGTTCCCGGTTTTAAACACAATTTCCCTATTTTTTTCTTAAACCGGTCCGGAACCGGTACCGGAACCGGGACGAAACCGGGAAACGGTGACAAAATTTTCACCCCTAATGCAAGATGATTATCATTAGTCATTACATACTTTTTTAAGAGAAGCACTTCAAAAAGTATGTCATTAATAACTTAACGTAATTTTCATAAAATTGATCAGTATAAGTGATAACTATAGAAACAACACTGATATTTATTACTTGTGTTTTAGAAAAAGAAAAAAAGGAAAAGTGTATTAAAAGTATATTAATTAAACAACATTTTTGCATAGTAGATTATATCTAATTATCTATCACAAAAACGTGTGAAATCTTACGACGCAATTAAGTTTAGGAAGTGCACAATGAATGACCAATATACTCGCTCAATGTTGATTAAGATGAATTAATAGAAATCTACGTAATATATTATATACGTTGATAATATTTTTCCTATATAAGCGTTGCTTTGCAGCCGGTTGGTTGGTGTTATTTTATAATGTTTTTGTATTACGATCATAAAATAAATTTAATTATGTTGTTATAATATTTTAGATATTGTTTAGTGGTGTTTTTTTGTTTAATTGTATTTAAAAAATAAAAAATAAATCATGTTTGGTTATGTTTTATAATTTAAATTTATATATAACATTTCAAAACTATTGCTTCTCACCTATTTTTGGACTCTTCTCGGCGTAAGCTTTCCAACAATATATATTATGAGTCTATTCAATGTTCGTAGAAAAAGTTATAAAGTTTTATATTTTATTTAAATATTATGTAAGAAGAGAATAATTCAGAAATAAAGTAGAAAACCCTTTTTATTTGTGTTTAGGTTTCTATGCAAAGTTCAAAGCCAAAAAACATGGTATATATTCAATTCGTTATCTACGTAAAATAACTAAATATATATGTATATGTATAGGATTCCGAGATTCCTTGGACGCCATATGTCACACATTTTATGCTATGAAGGCATGCGGGACGCCCTTAAGGCATGAAATTTGAACCCTTTGCATGAAATTTCATGCCTCAAGGGCGTCCACTGCGCCCTTAAGACATGTTTCTGCGCTCTTAAGGGCGCAAATTCCATGCCTTGAGGGCCTCCAAATCGCCCTCAATGCATGTTTTTTGCGATGTATGACACAAATTTCATGCCTTGAGGTCGCACTGATGCCCTCAAGGCGTGTTTTTCACGTCTTTCAATATCGAGATTCAGACTGTTCTTCCCGTGAGTGGGCTCAATTTACTTTTTTTGGGACGACGTCGTGTTGTATTTTTTTTTGCCCGACGTCGGTTTGAGTTTTTGTTTGATTTCTATTGGCTCGTTGAATTTTTGGTGACTTTTTTGGGTCGGGGCCATTGACTATTTTCTAGTTGGCCCCAGTTGTTTGAGCTTGTTTTTGTTAATTGTGAGTTTTTAAGTTGTGCCTTCACGTTTTCAGTATTAAAAAAAATGTATAACACTATTTATTGAAAATCTCAATCATTTGAACCCAGAGGCTTTCTTGTTCCCTAATAGTCATAGTCCCGAACAAGAAGAACAAAAGGTAAGTATTGAGATTGCGTCATCCCTTTCTTTGGCACTCCTTTAAAGCCAATCGCCACCTCTTCTTACTATGGCTTACACACTTGAGAGGCATTTCTCTTGTAGTCTCGACTATTTTGTGCCGATAAAAAAAAATAGTGTATGCACTTCGATAATAGGCCAAATTACATACTCTTGCATGGTGAATGGTCATTTTGGTTACGAATCAATTTTTTTCCTATTGCATGCTCTTCTCGCACTCTGAATGTTCGACGAAAAAAAAGTGGTATATTTTTATTATTATACGATTTTTGGATAAGTTTCTTATTATTTCCTAGATTATTCAAATATACTCAAGCTACTCCTATTACGAATGGATCACGTAGCAAATGGCTTTTTGAAAGATTTTCTCAATGGATGGAAATGGAAGTTATCTATTGTTTTCTTTTTGCTAAGTATACTCGGTTTAAACTTTAAACAATTAAACTTTTTTAGTGATATATGTGGTCAATATTCTATTGTTGAGAAATCCATTTGACAGTTTTGCTGTGGTCATATGTTTGGCACTATCGTTGGTTATACTGATGGTTGCATCTGCGATCTCCCTATCCGTAAAACGGAATTGGTCCGTTTCAGTTGAGATATTTTAGGAATGCGTTGCCTATTATTGCTGGTCAATTATTGGAGTTGAATGAGTATTTAAATTTTGAATTTTGGAGGAAATACAATTAGTCTAGGAAAGATGAGGTAATATTACCTAAAAATGTGGAAATGTGGAAGAAGTGGTTATCTTGTTATGGAATTTTTGGGCTCTATTTAAACTGATATAAAGCTCTAAAACGTTCATCCTTTCAGCCCTAAAGTGAGAGAAAAAAGTTGTGAGCTACATAGAGCTTCTAAGTTATTTTTCTCATATTTCTTGTGGATCCACCGTTGGCGTTTTCTTTCTTAAAATAAGCCTGAAGGACTTCAGTTATCGTCAACTATGGTGTGCATGTTCGTACTCATCGGCACTTGCCGGAAGTCGCCTTACCCGCTTTGCCGAGCCACCGTGTTGTCGTCTTAATCAACATGTTACAATTCTGGCTACATAGATGGTCGCATTGGTTAGAGTGTTTTCCAGTTTCTTGTTCGGTGAACAAATCGATTGTGTAACGTCCATCTTGTAATTATCCTTGTTGATTAATCTGGGTGAGGGTCCCGCAGAACTAGATAGGTATCGAACTGCATTAATAAAACATTGTGTGTGTCTCTTTACTTTCGCGCATGTTTTTCCCTCGTTATTTTCCGCATAACCGAAGAACTTAACATTTTAGTTTGGATACGAGAGATTCTTCGACCTCCTAATAAAATTGTGTAGCATAAATATTTTTGTTCTGTAAACTTACCTATGTCCGTCGTACAATTATCTCATTCACGTGCCTCTTTATGAATTGCTCGAGTTAAAATTTCATCAATCTGGCCTAATACACATGTTTCGCGACTTCTAAAGTGCGGTAATAATAAATATGCTCGAACGTTTTTTTTCTTTTGCTTGTTTTTACCGTCGAGTTGAGCTATGTTAAAAACGCTATAAACAATTAATTTATATGAAAAGATACGTTCGAATATTATTTTATTTGTTTCGGCTTAATCGATTTCTGAATGAAATATGTCTCATGAATCGACCTGTTTAGTAGGCGAATGTACCGTAGGTCCATAAAATAATGCAACTTTTCTAACCTTTCTTGGGTATTAGATAACCACATATATATGTGATGTCGACACAATCGGACTTGCTTTCTGGGAAGCGTGGGACCGGAAGAACACAAAGTGACGCAATCCCGGGACAAGCTCGAGCACGACATATTTTCTGTTTTGCGATTTTTATTTCATGATTTATTTAAGTTTTATTTTTTATTAATTATTTATTTTAGTTAGAGAGATTTTAGGGTATAATTTCTTATTTTCTTGCTTTTGGTTTAAACCCTAGTTTATTAATAGGGCGATTTGCGATTTTCATCCTTACGTTTTGATTAATAAAATTCGAGCTCTCGCTTTGAAGAAAGTCGAGTAGTCTACTTGCAGAGAAGTGTTCTTGTTTAATCGTACGTTGCTCTACATCATCTGGTATTAGAGACTACCACTTCTTGTGGGATGCCACCGAAGAAGCGGATCGTTCATGACACTTTCGTGGAGAGTAACCCAATGCAAGAAGAGGTCGACAGACTTCGTGCTCAGGTGGATTTGTTTACCCGTCAGATGCAAGCAATGATGCAGAATCAAACGGAACAACACAATCTAGATGAGTCTGAAACCGAGGACGATTATGCCAATCAATTCACTCACCAATTCCGTGGACGTGCGGCAGTTTAAGAAGCAGGACGATCGGAGGCTTCGTTCAAGGTTAAAATTCCCGTTCCATGGTGGTCTCCGAGCCGATGAATTTTTTGATTGGCTCGTAGCGACCGAGGAAATCCTCGATTTTAAAGAGGTCCCAGACAATCGACGAGCTTCTCTCGTCGCTACCCGGTTCCGTGGACGCGCTGCGGCATGGTGGTCTCAATCCAAGGCCCAACGAAATCGCACCGGCAAGCCTAAAATTTTGATGTGGGTGAATATGTGTAAACACATACGAGCGGAGTTCCTTCCGTTTAATTATGAACGCACACTTTATTACGCCCTCCAAAACTTACGCTAAGGTACAAAATCCATTTTCGAGTACACGACTACTTTTCGTATGCTTGTTCTCCATAATAATTTAGCGGAATCGGAGGCACAATTAACGGCACGATACATCGGTCGATTGCGTATCCCGATACAAGACATGATGAATTTATTTGATCTCGTCTCCATATCCGAAGAACAATAACGTGCAATCGCCATCGAAACTTAACAAGCTCGTAGTGATGCTCGTCAACTGCCACTGCGCCTGCCCCAGCGAGCCACATGGCGGGCACCACCACCGCTTTTAGTTCTGCCCCCACACGCAAAAACGTCCACCCTTCGTTGTTTTGGGTGTGGCAAGCTTGGGCATCAACGTCAAAATTGCCCGAAACAACCCCGCACCGGACTTTTTATTGACGATCCCGACGCGCCAATTTTAGACACCCCAATCTTTGACGAGGAACCCGATGAGGGTGATGCCACCATTGAACTCACCGGTGACGTGGGTCATGCTCTCGTAGTACGCCGTAATTTTCTCACGCCATAAAGCCGGGATGATCGTTGGCTTTGCTCTAATATTTTTCTTTCGACGTGAACCATTGGTGGCAAAGTTTGTCGCTTCGTCATTGACTCCGGAAGTTGTGAAAACGTAATTGCCGACGAGGTCGTCAAGAAGCTCGGTCTTACTACGGAGCCACATCCGAAACCATAAAAGTTCGCTTAGCTCCAAGCCAGGACCAAAGTCCCCATTTCGCAATGAATCCGGGTAAGTTTTTCCATTGGTTCGTCGTATTGTGATGAGGTCCTTTGTGATGCGGTGACTATGGATGCTTGTCACTTACTTTAAGGTCGGCCGTGGCAATTCGATCGAAAAACTACTCACGATGGTGCCGCGAACACATATAGCTTTCTTTTTTGTGGCAAAAAGATCGTGCTTTTACCAACAAAGCCGAGCAACATTTCCGCGCACCTCACCTCACCAAGTTTACTAACCCAATCAGAGTATGAGAGCGCTGCCGTCGAATCCGGATTCATGTTTGCCCTCATGGGGAAATCCGTCACCGATCCCGGTCCCGCCTTCGATTGCCCCACTTCGATTGCCCCACTTTTATAAGATACGTTCGAATATTATTTTATTTGTTTCGGCTTAATCGATTTCTGAATGAAATATGTCTCATGAATCGACCTTTTTAGTAGGCGAATGTACCGTAGGTCCATAAAATAATGCAACTTTTCTAACCTTTCTTGGGTATTAGATAACCACATATATATGTGATGTCGACACAATCGGACTTGCTTTCTGGGAAGCGTGGGACCGGAAGAACACAAAGTGACGCAATCCCGGGACAAGCTCGAGCACGACATATTTTCTGTTTTGCGATTTTTATTTCATGATTTATTTAAGTTTTATTTTTTATTAATTATTTATTTTAGTTAGAGAGATTTTAGGGTATAATTTCTTATTTTCTTGCTTTTGGTTTAAACCCTAGTTTATTAATAGGGCGATTTGCGATTTTCATCCTTACGTTTTGATTAATAAAATTCGAGCTCTCGCTTTGAAGAAAGTCGAGTAGTCTACTTGCAGAGAAGTGTTCTTGTTTAATCGTACGTTGCTCTACATCATCTGGTATTAGAGACTACCACTTCTTGTGGGATGCCACCGAAGAAGCGGATCGTTCATGACACTTTCGTGGAGAGTAACCCAATGCAAGAAGAGGTCGACAGACTTCGTGCTCAGGTGGAGTTGTTTACCCGTCAGATGCAAGCAATGATGCAGAATCAAACGGAACAACACAATCTAGATGAGTCTGAAACCGAGGACGATTATGCCAATCAATTCACTCACCAATTCCGTGGACGTGCGGCAGTTTAAGAAGCAGGACGATCGGAGGCTTCGTTCAAGGTTAAAATTCCCGTTCCATGGTGGTCTCCGAGCCGATGAATTTTTTGATTGGCTCGTAGCGACCGAGGAAATCCTCGATTTTAAAGAGGTCCCAGACAATCGACGAGCTTCTCTCGTCGCTACCCGGTTCCGTGGACGCGCTGCGGCATGGTGGTCTCAATCCAAGGCCCAACGAAATCGCACCGGCAAGCCTAAAATTTCGACGTGGGTGAATATGTGTAAACACATACGAGCGGAGTTCCTTCCGTTTAATTATGAACGCACACTTTAATACGCCCTCCAAAACATACGCTAAGGTACAAAATCCGTTTTCGAGTACACGACTACTTTTCGTATGCTTGTTCTCCATAATAATTTAGCGGAATCGGAGGCACAATTAACGGCACGATACATCGGTCGATTGCGTATCCCGATACAAGACATGATGAATTTATTTGATCTCGTCTCCGTATCCGAAGAACAATAACGTGCAATCGCCATCGAAACTTAACAAGCTCGTAGTGAGGCTCGTCAACTGCCACTGCGCCTGCCCCAGCGAGCCACATGGCGGGCACCACCACCGCTTTTAGTTCTGCCCCCACACGCAAAAACGTCCACCCTTCGTTGTTTTGGGTGTGGCAAGCTTGGGCATCAACGTCAAAATTGCCCGAAACAACCCCGCACCGGACTTTTTATTGACGATCCCGACGCGCCAATTTTAGACACCCCAATCTTTGACGAGGAACCCGATGAGGGTGATGCCACCATTGAACTCACCGGTGACGTGGGTCATGCTCTCGTAGTACGCCGTAATTTTCTCACGCCATAAAGCCGGGATGATCGTTGGCTTTGCTCTAATATTTTTCTTTCGACGTGAACCATTGGTGGCAAAGTTTGTCGCTTCGTCATTGACTCCGGAAGTTGTGAAAACGTAATTGCCGACGAGGTCGTCAAGAAGCTCGGTCTTACTACGGAGCCACATCCGAAACCATAAAAGTTCGCTTAGCTCCAAGCCAGGACCAAAGTCCCCATTTCGCAATGAATCCGGGTAAGTTTTTCCATTGGTTCGTCGTATTGTGATGAGGTCCTTTGTGATGCGGTGACTATGGATGCTTGTCACTTACTTTAAGGTTGGCCGTGGCAATTCGATCGAAAAACTACTCACGATGGTGCCGCGAACACATATAGCTTTCTTTTTTGTGGCAAAAAGATCGTGCTTTTACCAACAAAGCCGAGCTCCATTTCCGCGCACCTCACCTCACCAAGTTTACTAACCCAATCAGAATATGAGAGCGCTGCCGTCGAATCCGGATTCATGTTTTCCCTCATGGGGAAATCCGTCACCGATCCCGGTCCCGCCTTCGATTGCCCCACTTTTATATGAGTTCTCGGATATTTTCCGAGTTCACCACTGTCCTCATTACTACCGGTTCGTGAAATTCAACACCAAATAGACTTGGTTCCCAATGTACCACTCCCGAACCGTGCACATTACCGCATGAGCCCGGTTGAACACGAAGAATTACGCCGTCAAATCATAGATCTTCTCGCGAAAGGCCATATTCGTGAGAGTCTAAGCCCGTGCGCCGTTCCGGCCCTCCTCACGCCTAAGAAAGATGCTACGTGGCACACTTGCATGGATAGTCGTGCAATCAACAAAATCACTGTCCGTTATCGGTTCCCCATTCCTCTCCTCGATTACCTCCTAGACCAATTAAGCGGCTAACGCGTGTTTAGCAAACTAGATTTGAAGAGTGGCTATCATCAAATCTGTATCCGACCCGGGGATGAATGGAAAACGGCATTCAAGACTCGCGAGGGACTCTACGAATGGCTCGTCATGCCATTTGGTCTCTCCAATGCCCCGATCACTTTTATGCGAGTCATGAATAAGGCTCTCCGGCCGTTCATTGGAAAGTTTGTGGTCGTTTATTTCGACGACATATTGATTTGTAGTGCCAATGCCGAGAACCATCTCAAACACCTTCGTGCCATGTTGCTTGTGTTCCGTGAGCACAAATTCTACGGTGCATTACACAAGTGTTCCTTTGTGACCGATTCCGTCAAGTTCTTAGGCTATATCGTCTCCGCTGATGGCCTCTCCGTCGATCCGGGTAAAGTACAAGCTGTATCATCTTAGCCGACTCCTACCACGGTTATCGAGGTGCATAGTTTTCACGACTTAGCCTCCTTTTATCGCCGATTCATCCTGCACTTTAGCTCCATCATGGCGCCTATCACCGAGTGCATCAAAACGGGACGCTTCCATTGGAGCCCAGATGCTTCTAAAGCATTCAAATTGATTAAAGCAAAGCTCACCTCTGCATCGGTCCTTGTTCTTGCGGACTTTGAACAACCATTCTTCCTCCATTGTGACGCCTCCAAAGTCGATATAGGGGCTGTTTTGAGCCAAGGATCTTGACCCGTCGCTTACTTTAGCGAAAAATTATCCGGTCCTAAGTCACGTTATAATACTTATGACGTTGAATTCTACGTGATAGTTCGGGCGATTCATCATTGGCGTCACGGGAATTCTACGCGATATTTCACCGGGAATTCATTCTTTTCACGGACCACAATCCGCTTAAACACCTCGGGACCCAAGAAAAAGTGTATGCACGCCATGCGTCTTGGATTGATTTTCTACAACAATTCACGTTCACAATCAAGCACAAAGCGCAAGTTCTCAATCGCGTTGCCGATGCTTTGAGCCGACACCACTTGTTACTACAACAACTTCGCGTGTCCGTACCGGGCTTTGACGAGCTGCCCGAGCTCTACTCCACCGACCCGTTCTTCGAGCGCTTCACCACGACATCGGCGCATCTCCTTGATTCGGCATTCGCATGGCACAACGGCTTCTTATATTTTGATGGTAAGTTGTGTATTCCTGAAAGAAGCATGCGACTCATGATAATTTTTGACCTTCACAGTGAAGGCCATGTCGGGCGGGACCACACCCTCGCGCTTGTCACCACATCTTATTTTTTGCCATCCATGCGCAAGAATATTTTTCGTTTGTGGATCATTGTCGAGTTTGTCACCTCGCTAAAGGCAAAGCTACGAATGTCGAGCTCTATTTGCCCCTCCCGATCCCGACCCGCCCTTGGTCCGATGTTAGCATGGATTTCATCCTTGGCCTCCGACGTACTCAACGTCAACATGATTCCATCTTCGTCGTCGTAGATCGCTTCTCTAAAATGCCCCACTTCATGCCGTGCAAGAAGACTTTCGATGCGAGTCATGTAACGTTTTTATACTTTTGTGAGGTTTATCGTTTGCACGGACTAGCGACTTCCATTGTCTCGGGTCGTGATACGAGCTTCCTTAGTCACTTTTGGCGTAGCTTATGGCGCCTCGTGGATACTCGCCTTAGCTTTAGTAGCTCTTATCACCCGGAAATCGACGGCCAAACCGAGGTAGTTAATCGTTCGCTTGGTGATTTACTACGTTGTCTTGTAGGTAGTTCGATAAAAGTGTGGGATCTTAAGCTTAGCCAAGCCGAGTTTGCGCATAACCATGCGTTTAATCGAAGCACGGGGATTAGTCCTTTCCTTGTGATCTATGGCGTCACACCTCGTTGCCCACTCAATCTCGCTATTGTCCCGCACACCGAACCCGTGCACACCAACGCCTCTGCGTTCATCGAACAACTCCAAGCTACTCACAAGTAAACCACGACAAACATTGAGGCCACAAATGCTCGCTACAAGCGTGAAGCGGACAAGAAGCGTCGCCATGTGGAATTTGAAGTTGGAGATTTCGTGTGGGCCGTCTTGACCAAAGACCGCGTACCCGCACACGAGTACAACAAACTCAAACCCAAGACCGTGGGACACGTCGAGATCATTGAGAAGATAAATCCCAATGCGCGTATAGCCTTCGTCTTCCGAGCCACCTTCGTACTCATGATGTGTTTAACGTCAAACATCTTCGCGCTTATACCGGGGACAACTCTGACGACGATGCATCTCCGAATTCAATGACGAATTCTTTCGTTCCAGGGGAGAATGATGCCGACACAATTGGACTTGCTTTCTGGGAAGCGTGGGACCGTAAGAACACGAAGTGATGCGATCTCGGGACAAGCTCGAGCACGACATATTTCCTGTTTTGCGGTTTTTATTTCATGTTTTATTTAAGTTTTATTGTTTATTAATTATTTATTTTAGTTAGAGAGATTTTAGGGTTTAATTTTCTATTTTCTTGCTTTCGGTTTAAACCCTAGTTTATTAATAAGGTGATTTGCGATTTTCATTTTTAAGTTTTGATTAATAAAATTCGAACTCTTGCTTTGAAGAAAGCCGAGTAATCTACTCGCAGAGACGTATTCTTGTTTAATTGTACGTTGCTCTATATCTACATCAATATGTAATGAGCTCATAGAATTAATTAGGCCACAATTATTAATGGAAACTTTCACACCATTATCATTTATCAAATTCCTAACCTTCAAATTCAATTAGCTAGGTAGATATAAATATGTATTGGTCAAACAAGAACGTCGCATACTTGTTTGCTCAACAATACATTTCACACTATTTTGACCCAATAATATTCCACGTGCAAAAGTTTAGAGAGTAATCAATTATATGTATATATATATATATATATATGTATATATATATATATATAAATCAACTCCTTTTTAAGAAAATAAGTCCATTATCTGATATATTAGTTTCTTGTTCATTATCCTCGGAGTGGTATATTGAATGTTAAGATTTGATACCATTAGTAGATTAATTTCTTGATTATATCATCGACAAAAATATATATATATATATATATATATGTATTTATCCAATTCATCATTTTTTAAATTAAAAAACTACTGATTAGAAAAACATGCAAAATATCATCAAGGGAAAACACGTGAGAACCCTAGTATATAAGTTTGTTTAAATAATTATCAGTTATATTATTATTAACTTTACATTAATTGCTTAATTAAAAAAATAACAAGAGTCCAAAATAAACATAACAAATACATATGTCAATCATATAGTCTTTTTTAGTTGATTTAACTATTAGGGTATGTTAGTAAACACTAATTCAGCTAACAATAAATTCAGATACGATAATATTATAATCGAAATTACGTAGAATAATAATCAACTCACCAAACTCTAAAGTCACGTGCTAGCTGGTCATTTCCTCTTAGAGTCGCTGAATCACAAGCACGTGACTCTCATCTACCATAATTCGAACGTTACGTTCTTATAAGCCAATACTATAAATACACACACTACTATAAATACACACACGCACATGCATTGTGTCACAACTCACAAACTCATCTTTCACAATTGGCTTTCACTTGCAATATTTTTCAGAACAACCAGTCCACGCTTGAGTAAAAATGGTGACCATCGAGGAAGTTCGCAAGGCTCGGCGAGCGGAGGGGCCCGCCACCGTGATGGCCATCGGCACGGCCACGCCCCCGAACTGTGTTGACCAGAGCGCTGACCCCGATTACTACTTCCGGATCACCAACAGCGAGCACAAGACCGAGCTCAAGGAAAAATTCAAGCGCATGTGTAAGTATATATATATTCCCTTAAGGAGGCAGCCGTGAAAGCCATCAAGGAGTGGGGCCAGCCAAAGTCGAAGATCACCCACGTCGTCTTCTGCACCACTAGCGGTGTCGACATGCCCGGGGCCGATTACCAGCTCACTAAGCTCCTCGGCCTCCGCCCATCCGTGAAGCGCCTCATGATGTACCAGCAGGGCTGCTTCGCCGGAGGAACGGTCCTCCGCCTCGCCAAGGATCTGACTGAGAACAACCGTGGTGCTCGTGTCCTTGTCGTTTGTTCTGAGATCACCGCAGTCACCTTCCGTGGCCCCAGCGACTCCCACCTCGACAGCCTTGTCGGGCAGGCTCTCTTTGGCGATGGTGCTGCTGCCATCATCATTGGTGCCGACCCCATCCCGGAAGTCGAGAAACCTTTGTTTGAGCTGGTCTCGGCTGCGCAAACCATCCTCCCCGACAGTGATGGCGCCATCGATGGACACCTCCGGGAAGTCGGGTTGACGTTCCACTTGCTGAAGGATGTTCCAGGGTTGATCTCGAAGAACATCGAGAAGAGCTTAACGGAGGCTTTCAAACAGCTAGGGATCTCAGACTGGAACTCCCTTTTCTGGATCGCCCACCCCGGTTGCCCGGCCATCCTCGACCAAGTGGAGGAGAAGCTGGTGCTGAAGCCCGAGAAGCTGAGGGCCACAAGGCAAGTGCTCAGTGATTACGGCAACATGTCCAGCGCGTGCGTGCTCTTCATCCTTGACGAGATGAGGAGGAAGTGCGCGGAGGACGGCCTCAGCACCACCGGAGAAGGGCTCGAGTGGGGAGTGCTCTTCGGCTTCGGGCCGGGCCTCACCGTCGAGACCGTCGTGCTCCACAGCGTTGCCACCAACTAGAGCCTTACGTTGGGCTAGCTACTAGCAAATGTGGTCAACTGTTTTATTTTCTGTTTGTTTGTTTGAAATTGTTTAGTGTTACTTATCAAGGGTAATTTCTATTTAAATGATGGGTGTGTTGGACTAGAAAATGTAACACTTTATTGCATTATATAGATGATGTCACGAATAATGTGGAATTTTAGAAGATATATCATATAAGAACGTTTTTAATTTAATTTTATTTGGTATTAGAATTGAAACAAGAAGGAAAAAGCTAGACGAATAATAGTGAGTGTTTAAGAAATTCTTTTGCTTCGTATTATAAATTATTCATGGATAAAATAGATATCTATGTAGAGACATGTAGTATTTTATATATAAAATAAAAGAATTGTAATAGTTGACCAATTATAATAAATATATAACGGTATCATTTACGATAAAAGGTGAACAACCTGAATCTCCGATTTTTTTTTTTAAACCAATAATACCAAAATCGTATTGTTTCATAATATTTAACGTGGTAAAAAAATATACATCAAACCCCACCAAAACAAGTTAAATTTAGACGGCAAAACATATATTTTATACCAAATAACAATCTAGGCTGTAAAATTAGCTACGGATTGCGGTTTTCAAATAAATATGCAACAGGCTCCGGCCGTAGTACCATTTAGCAAAAAAAGTAAAGGCTTAAACTTGTTTTTCTTGATATCTACCAAAATGATAAAAAAAAAAATCCATAAATTTTTAAGTTCTAAATTCAGAGCGGATGGAATTGACTTTAGGGTACAGTAGAGAAGAGTTGACCGAATGGCTGAACACACGTTCATTGGAAGGACAAGTAACACTACACAATCAATATTCATGAAATATATAATGCATATATATTAAATTCAAGTTAATTGCTCATTTTTCGGATGAAATATATTGAACATATCTCAATCTCATAACAAATATAATTAAATCTTGAGATGTAGATGATTTGCAGAATCTTGTTATATAATGTTGGGTATATTTAATTTAATGATAATGTTCTTGCGAGTGCGTCCAAATTAGAATAATAACATTTATATTTGCATTAATACGTGCGTAAATATATAAATCTATAGCAATAAATATTATAGTTTTGAGGGCAGAATAAAAAGCCGGAATTTTTATAAAAAAAAATAAAAATCAATTGTGAAGGCCTAATTGACGGATTTTGAGAAAACAAAAATATTAGTGAAAATCATAGTTCTTGCTCGTTTTGTCGATCACACTAAAAATTTACCAAATATCATAGTTATATGCAAATATATATTATATGTATATGAGAGAGAGAATATTTGTTAGATGATGACTTATTAGCCTACATCTTTCGTATTTTTATACTCTAATTCAAACTAAAACTAAGATATGTGTAATATTCATAGATGGCAAGCTAACATGTCAACTTTCAACACTTGCTATTCCGCAATTCCAATTTCCATCTACGTTTCATAAAAATTCAACTTTCAAAAGATACCAACAAAACAAAAATTATATATACATATATATATATATGTAATTAATGTATATATATATAATGAGCTTTACTATAGCTAAGATGATATGTATAAGCATATATAATTAGTGTTGGTCCTTATATTAAGGGATGTTCAAAGAAGCAGTGCACATTCCAACGACAACTAGATGTAATGACATAATTCATTAATTTCATAACTCCCAAAATGATATGACACATAACACACATTAATATAAAGAGTATTGCGGCAAAAGTATTCACTTTTTTTCAAAGTAACGCGACATATGCTCAAGCATTCAGATGTGTTGATTAAATACTCAAGGTCTTAAACGTGTACAATTGGTTCCTTTTTACATATCTCCGTTATTGTGAAGTCATATTTGCACATGTATTCCTTAATTTGACGTTTTTAACATGAGAGAAAAAAAACTTGAAAATGAGTGTTATTTGAATTGTAAACGTGTAAATTAGATATGAGACTAAATCAATCAAATTACAAATTTCACGACCATCGATATTTAATAGGCGCAGTTGAATGCTTGTAAATATGCTGCACTATTTTTAAAGTATGGGTAGTTTTACCGCAACTATCCCTATAAATTAACTCACCAAACCCTAAAGTCACGTGCTAGCCGGTCATTTCCCCTTAGAGTCGTTGAATCACAAGCACGTGACTCTCATCTACCATAATACCGACGTTAATTACATTCTTCGAAGCCAATATTATAAATACACACATATGCTTTGTGTCACAAACTCACACATTAATCATTCACAATTGGCTTGATCGCTTGCAATATTATTTCTCAGAGCAACCAGTCCACGCTTGATTAAAAATGGTGACCGTCGAGGAAGTTCGCAAGGCTCAGTGCGCGGAGGGGCCCGCCACCGTGATGGCCATCGGCATGGCCACGCCCCCGAACTGCGTTGACCAGAGCGCTTACCCCGATTACTACTTCCGGATCACCAATAGCGAGCACAAAACGGAGCTCAAGGAAAAATTCAAGCGCATGTGTAAGTAAATACATACAAAATCCAATATAAGAGACTTTTAAGTTTTAATACTATGATAAAGAAAATATAAGTTTCACATGCTTTTCTAAATGATACGATTGTATAAAATTAGAATCATTACAAAAAGGTAAGTATTATAAAATAAATAAATGGTATCTAACGAGCCTTTGGTATTTACAATTTACTATAGTTTTGTACATGCTAAAAATTAATAAAAAAAATTCTTAATACCAATTTTAATTTATTTTATTGAGTTTAAAATGATTAGTATTAAGAAACTACATATGAATATGGAACAAAATAACTTGTGATCACCAATCCTTGGTAGGGTATTGGAGACTTAAAATTTCAGCCTTTTCCGACAAATTATAATTTTCCGTCGAATCGCGCAGGCAAGAAGTCGATGATCAAGAAGCGGTACATGTACTCGAACGAGGAGATCTTGAAGGAGAACCCTAACGTGTGCGCGTACGAGGCACCGTCAGGACATGGTGGTGGTTGAGGTCCCGAGACTGGGCAAGGAGGACATGGTGGTGGTTGAGGTCCCTCGCACAACGCCAATGACGTAGGTCTGGAAGATGCCGGCGAGTCGCGACAACAACCTGCGGTGGCCAGAGCAGTCGAAGACGAAGAAGGAGAGATGGAGGAAGAGGCCTCGTCGCTGGAAGAGAAAACAAAGAAAAAAACAAATAAAAAATAATAAAAAAAAAAGAAGTGAGGGATGGAGAACCTTGTTGGAATTTATGCTTAATAAATTACCAATAATTGTTTTAATAAATGAGTAAGTATAATGTGTTGTGTGGAGAGTAAATGTGGGAATGTGAAAAGTCCCACATTGATTAAATACAAAGAGTTTGTGCAATATATAAGGAAAACAATAGTGAGGTGAGCTCAACATGTGGCATAGTGATGAGTGTGCCACATGAATGCCGTGTGGAGGCGGGGTGGCGAGACCATGCCACTTCACGCCTTTGCAACGCCACCCTCGCCGGTGTCGCCACCGGCGACACCGGCTCCGGGTCGGGGTCAGGTGCGTGGGCGTAGAGGCGCTAGTGGCGTCTTGTAGGCGCACTACCGTTTTTTCGTTTTCCGTTTTCAGACCATTAACTGCCGCTGAAAAGGGTCGCTACCTTCTCAACGTAACTGTTTTTAGGTCTTAATATTTTTTTTCTGAAATTGAAACAAAATTCTGCTCTCTGTATTCATTTCGCACTCACAAACACTCTCCAGAAACGTGTTCTTGCTTACTGTTCGAATTTCACTTCATCTTGTGATTTTCGTTTATTAAGGCTTCTCTTATCCTGGGTATTCTTGCAAGCAGACTCGAAGACGATTCCGAGTGCTCGAAATACTATTAGGAAAGCGCATCACATGCGTGATTCAAGTCTCAACGTTTTCAACTTCGAAGAGGTTTCCGACAAACCTTTGCTGCTCGACGAAGGAGTACCTCTCTTGCTTTCATGTAGCTGAGAATCACTCTCGCAGCCCTCATTTTTTTTCTCGCATAGTCGTAACCAAATCATAAATTAATTAAGAATTCGGCTCTAAACTCAGAAAATTCAAACGACAAAGAAGACTCATCGAACTTCATAACATGATAGGATCATGCGGGAATGAAGAGAGAGAGAGGATTTTTAATAAATGGAAAAGATTTTTGAGTCAAAGTAACAAAAGTAAATGAAAACCTAATTAATAGGGGAAGTATTCAACCATAATTTTAGGATAATTTAATTTCGAAAATTAAAATATATTATAAATAATTAATTACGAAAATAAATAAATATAATCAATATTAGGGTTAATATGGTCCAAAAAAGTTTAAAAATGGGTATAAATGAATTGTTTGAAAGTAAGGGTAATTCTCATAAACCTTATGTGGTTTTTGGGAATTTCATGAGTTTATTAAAAAAAAATCACGAATTATTACCCTTTTTTGGGCATATTTAAAAAACTAATTTTTCATGGAAATGGTATCAAATATTACAATTTTTTCCTTTTTATATTTCGAAACCAATATTCCGTTAAATGACAAGCGTCAACATTTGGGTAGTCCACGTCTTGTGTTGACTTATCCATATGGCAATCTCAAATACACACGTGTCTTGCGACAAAAGTATAAAATTTTAATTAAAAATGTTCACACACATTTAAATAGAAGAATATTAGCGGCGAAAGTAATCTTGAGTACACATTGTCTTGCGACAAAAGTATAAAATTTTAATTAAAGATGTTTACACACATTCAAATAGAGGAGTTAGCGGCGAAAATAGTCTCAAATACACATGTGTCTTGCAACAATAGTACAAAATTTAATTAGAGATGTTTGCACACATTTAAATAGTGGAATTAGCAGCGAAAGTAGTCTCGATTCTCAAATACACACGTGTCTTGCGACAAACGTACAAAATTTTAATTAGAGATGTTTACACACATTTAAATAGTGGAATATCGGCGAAAGTACTCAAATTATCACTATCAGTGTTGTATTACTCCAAAATTTTGAAAAACATTCTAATTTGCCAAAAAAAATTTACATATGTATCCTTACTTTATTACTTTTCGCTTCTCATCATTTGTTTAATTTTAATTACCCTTAATTAGTTTTCAAACAAAACTTAATTACACATTTAAATAGATAAATTAGCAACGAAAACACCCAAATTATTGGTATTATTGTTGCAGTCCCTCAAAGTTCTTGCAAATGTTCAAATTTGCCTAATTATTTTATATTTTTATCCCTAATTTTTCACTTTCTTATTTTATTTTTGTAACCTTTTGTTAAGCTTAATTATCCCCCAAATAATATTTAGCGAAATATTATAATAGACAAATTAGCAATAAAAGTACTCAAATTATCACTATTATTGTTGCGGTCCCCCAAACTTTTGGAAAACTTTAACATTTAACATTTTTATATGTCATCCTTAAATTTGGGTAAGTTCCCCAAAAATTCTAAAAACATGACATATGACTCGAAAAAAATTTGGGTCAATTTAGTTTTTGTAGTATATTATAAAGTTTGAGACATTTTATTGAGACATTTAAGATATATATATATATATAATTATTTTATTTTAGGGACTTTGAGCGATCATCAATGCCGGCCGTGGCATCATGTTCTAGGGAAATTTACGCACACATTTTTCATATTTTTGGCATAACTCACTCTTTTTTTGTCCAAAATTTATAAATAAATTACCGTTGGAAAGACAAAAGATTTATCTACAACTTTGTAGTTTAAAATTTTATCATAAAAATTCATTAAGTATATTAAAATTTGCTCGAAACAAAAATTTTGTATTAAACTAATGTCCAATTTTACGTTGTAATTGAAATTTAGGAATAATAAAAAAACTTTTTTTTACAAAATTTAAAACACTAAAGTTGTAGATCTATCTCTTATATTTCCAACCGTAGGTCGTTCATAAAATTTGGATAAAAATTGAGTGAGTTATGTCAAAAATACAAAAACTGTACATATTACTCACTGACGGTCTAGTGACGGAAACACGAAAAAAATCTAACAGAATAAAGTTTGGGTACATTAGCCGTTGAAAATAAACATTGGGTACATAATCCGCAGAAAAATAAACATTCGGTACATTAGCCGCAGTTTATAATAAACATGGGGCATTCCAACGCCTATAACATAATATATATATATATATGTATATATATAATATTTTCAAATGTTCACAATTTTATTTTAGTACAACGCCCCAAAATGTACTTTGGGTACTTTTGCCACCACTTTTCGACTTTGGGTACACGAGGGGTTCTTTGACCAAACTCTGGGTATTTTACCGTCATTAACCCTATATATATATAATATTTTCAAATGTTCAAAATTTTATTTTATAAAAAAATCATTAGTTCGTTAATAAAGTCATGTCAATATTAAAATAAGGAAAGAAAAATATTTTAATTTAAAAAAAAAGTAAAATGTATCTAAAATTGATTAATGTTTGAAGGGTTAATCACGGCAAAAATACCCAAAGTTTGGTCAAAGAACACCTCGTGTACCCAAAGTTTAAAATTGGTGGCAAAAATACCAAAGTCGCATTTGGGGAGTTGACCACTCCATTCTCGCAACGCCGTTAATTTACCCGTTAACTCTGGCCATGTGGACAAACGTGGATTGCTGATGTACATAACAATTTTTGCCACGTGGACGAGCCCACATTAGCCTCGTTTACGACAAAACAACGAATTAAACCCCTAATTAATATTATTTAATTCAACTAATTGAACCCCTAATGATTACACTTAACAAAACAAATATGTCCACGTGGCCAGAGTTAACGGGTAAGTTAACAACGTCATGAGAATGGAGCGGTCAACTCTCGAAATGCGACTTTGGTTATTTTGCCACCACTTTTAAACTTTGGGTACACGAAGGGTTCTTTGACCAAATTTTGGGTATTTTTACCGTCATTAACCCATATTTCAATGACACGTTTAATTTTTTTGTTAAATATTAAAAAAATTGTATAGAATATTAGAAATAAGAAAAGTAATAAATTTTTAGTACAAGGTCTTATGTTTTCGTTTGATGTCAAGAGTGGAGGGTTGACACGTACCAAACATACAAAGTCACGTGCTGACCGGTCCTCCAATGCGTAGTTGTTGCGGCTTGCGATGGTTTAGCTATACACATGCACACGTGACTCGTATACATATATATCTGCCCATACAATATGCTCTTATTTCACTTCATATAAATACTATGCTTTCTCACATATATAACAACTGCAATAAAAACCATCTTATAACTTTGGGATTTGGAACTCGGAAGAGTGAATTTTCTATACCCAAATTGTATTTGAATTTTTTAGTTTTCCGTCGCGAATTATAAAATGGTGAGCGTTGAGGAAATCCGCAAGGCTCAGCGCGCTGAGGGTCCGGCCACCGTGATGGCCATCGGCACGGCCACGCCCCCGAACTGCGTTGACCAGAGCGCTTACCCCGATTATTACTTCCGGATCACCAACAGCGAGCACAAGACCGAGCTCAAAGAGAAGTTCAAACGCATGTGTAAGTATTTTGTTTTTTTATATTAAAAATAATTTCTTTTAATTAGTTTTGTTTTTATGTGAAAAGACATATTTTCTTTATATTAGGAGTATATTTAATCTGAGATCTTTATTTTTTAATTAGATAAATTCGAATTCTAGCTAGATTGACGTTCAGAAATACATTACCATTAGAAATAAGAATCGGAATAATATAGATGATATACATATTTATATACTAAATAAAAAAGATGAGAGCTATCAAAATTTAAAGTCTCTCGGACGAGTAAATATGTTTCCCTATAAGATTATTAAATATATATATATATTGCAGTAGTAAAAATAACGTTCAAATTGTTAATATTTATTTGTCTATCACAATCATATATCTAATAGTTGGGGCTCATAAATTAAATTTTGTGTACACAGGCGAGAAATCGATGATCAAGAAGCGGTACATGTACTTGAACGAGGAGATCTTGAAGGAGAACCCTAACGTGTGCGCGTATGAGGCACCGTCGCTGGATGCGCGTCAGGACATGGTCGTGATTGAGGTCCCGAGGCTCGGCAAGGAGGCGGCCGTGAAGGCCATCAAGGAGTGGGGCCAGCCGAAGTCGAAGATCACCCACGTCGTCTTCTGCACCACTAGCGGTGTCGACATGCCCGGGGCCGACTACCAGCTCACCAAGCTTCTTGGTCTCCGTCCCTCCGTGAAGCGCCTCATGATGTACCAGCAGGGCTGCTTTGCCGGAGGAACGGTCCTCCGCCTCGCCAAGGATCTGGCTGAGAACAACCGCGGTGCTCGTGTCCTCGTTGTATGCTCCGAGATCACCGCAGTCACTTTCCGTGGCCCTAGTGACTCTCACCTCGACAGCCTCGTTGGCCAGGCTCTCTTTGGAGATGGTGCAGCCGCTATCATTATCGGAGCCGACCCCATCCCGGAGGTCGAGAAGCCCTTGTTCGAGCTGGTCTCGGCGGCACAGACTATCCTCCCCGACAGCGATGGCGCAATCGACGGACACCTCCGGGAAGTCGGGCTGACGTTCCACTTGTTGAAGGACGTTCCCGGGCTGATCTCGAAGAACATCGAGAAGAGCTTAACGGAGGCTTTCAAACCGCTAGGGATCTCAGACTGGAACTCCCTTTTCTGGATCGCCCACCCCGGTGGCCCGGCAATCCTCGACCAAGTGGAGGAGAAGCTGGCGCTCAAGCCCGAGAAGCTGAGGGCCACGAGACAAGTGCTCAGTGATTACGGCAACATGTCCAGCGCGTGCGTGCTCTTCATCCTTGACGAGATGAGGAGGAAGTGCGCAGAGGACGGCCTCAGCACCACCGGAGAAGGGCTCGAGTGGGGAGTGCTCTTTGGCTTCGGGCCGGGCCTCACCGTTGAGACAGTTGTGCTCCACAGTGTCGTCACCAACTAGAGCCTTATGCTTATTGGCCACATATTATGATTCCATATTTTTGTTATGTATTTTTATTGTTTGTATTGGGCTTTAAGTTCATGTGCCTTTCTTTTACATCCCTTTGCAATGCTTGATGGAAAATTATGTAGCTACTTGTTGCTTAAGAATGAATAATATACTCATTATTATTAAGTAAAATGAATTCCGTTACTAGATTTCTTGTTGGTTCGAGATCGAATATCCAGACCTCGCGCAAGCGTAAATTTGATTACCAGACTTAACAATGTTTATAAGATTATAAATTATAATCTTTTCATTGTAATTGTTTAGGTCGAACCTCACTGTTCTTAATATGATAGAACGGTTCATTAGGTCACACAAGTACCAATTCAAAAATAATGTGAATTTAGCTCGAGATGAGTGTGAGTCAAAAGAACCAGTGTCTTGAAAGAGCATATCATTCATACCACGAAGAAAGAATAAAGGAATTATTATATCATTAATGAGATAGTATGTTATTCTTGTTATTTTCAATTAGTTTAT
The DNA here is from genome assembly GCA_954871525.1 of Parietaria judaica. NCBI lineage: Eukaryota > Viridiplantae > Streptophyta > Magnoliopsida > Rosales > Urticaceae > Parietaria > Parietaria judaica. Next base: position 10,494,850 of record OX940866.1, read on the forward strand.
CAAGATACGATGCGAAATATGTACCCGAAGAAAGAAAAATTTCTAAGCAAAGTCGTACGAGGCATCGTTGCTGGACATGGCTTTACATGGGCAATGTCAAGACCGAAAGGAGAGGCTGGCTCTCAATCCCGGGCTAGAAGCCGATACAAGGCACTTATTGAGCAAGTATGCTGCAAAAGTTCTATTGTTTAATCTTCGGCATCCTTCCCGTGCCGTGGCAAGAGCGCGCCAAGGACGGAAGGCTCGACGTACTTAGCAAAGCCTGTCCGCAAAATTGTAGCTAATCATGCATAGTAACAAAGATTTCAGGAACTTCTATTTGAATTGACCCATTAATTCTTCACTAAATATTATTTTGGCTTTAATCTCCCTAACTTCGGTGATAAATGCAAATAACTCTTCCAACTTATTTGTGTTACATTATTAATCAAATTAGATCAAAATAATAATTTTTCATTCTCATTTTTTTATAAAAAACTTCAATGTAAATGATCATTGAAGGCTCACATTGTACAACATGAGACTTCAAATATTAAAGTAATTATTATGTTAATTATAGTTTTCGTCTTACTTGCTAGTTGCTAGCACATGTGATAGAAGTAGAACAGAGGATAGCAATTATTAATTTTTAACAAATTTATTTATTTATTTATTTTGCATAAAAAAGTCAAGGAATATTTGAGCCAATTAGAAAAGTACAAAAAGTGTGGGGAAGTCATAATAGACGATAAATATTTTCCCTCACGTCACATCTAGTTGATAAAAAGGTTCTGGATAAAAAGCATATGCCAAGAGCAATGCAAAATTTAAGGGTGAAATGGGAACCCGGAACGGAGAAATTAACTTTTTTTTTCTTTTGTTTCTATTTCGGAAAATTAAGATTTTTTTTATATTTTTTTTAGTACCGGTTTCGATTCTGGTAAGGGTTCTTGAGTTTTAAGAGCACTGCAAAATCTGAAGATGCTTCATACTTCATATTGCACAAAATTGTTTATATGGTTTTGCATGGAACACAAAGGTCATATCAATCCCATAACTATATATATATATATATATATATATATATATATATATATATATATATATATATGTGTGTGTTAATTGTGGCAAAAATAATCAACCTTTGGCAATATTCTCCGATAGGTACTCAACCATAAACGTAGGCAAAAGTACCTAACGTCATACTTTTGTCGCCGACTAACTAACGCTGTTAGACACCTGCCTCCGTGGCAGTTAGGCTGTTTCATGTGGGGTGCCACGTGGCACAAGCCACCACATAGCCAAAATGTTGGGTATTTTTTCCTCCACGTGGCATTTAAAAAAATATTTATATTTTATTTTTTTCTTTCCTGTTGGCCCACATGTTTCCAATTTTTTTACACATATCAAACATAATCAATTAATTTTATAAAAGATGTATTTATAAAAATAATAGGTTTTATTTTTTTAAATAATCAAATAATTCCTTAAAAAAATATTTTTTCTTTACCGTGGCACATATTTTGATTTTTTTACATATGTCAAATATAATTAAATAGTTTTATAAAAAAATTATCTATAAAAAAATATGTTTTCTTTTTCTTATTGGAGTAATTTATAATTTTTAAATACATGATATTATTTAATATACACACATGTACTGTACGCGTTGTTTGATATTATAAAAAAATATTTAATATACACACATGTATCGTAAACCTTGTTTGATATTGTAAAAATAGGAACAAAAATATTACCAGGACAAAAAAAAAACATATATTGTATAATATATATATATATATATATGTGTGTGTGTGTGTCTGTGTGTGTGTTTGTATTAAATAACAATTGGGTTTGAGGTTTTGAATTTATATTAGTACAAAAAATGCATATTTTAGTTCTTCTTTTTCACTTTAAAACAAAAAATAATGCTACTAAGGTTAAACATAATTTTTGACAATCACCAAACTTTCGGTTTAAATTCAGTTTGAACCGTATTTGATATAATTTTTTCTTTTAATCATGCCTTAGTTTCATATATGTTATATGTCTTCAAAAATCATATCATGCCTTAATTTTAATATTAAAATGCCCACGATATTATATACAATAATGTAAAAAAATGCCCACTATTTGATTATATTTAACATATGTAAAAATGCCCACTATTTGATTATATTAGACATATGTAAAAAAATTAAAATATGTGCTACAGGAAATATTTTAAGAAAATAAATAAATTAAAACTAATAATTTTTAAAGAATTATTTGATTATTTAAAAAATTAAAACATAATCGTTTTATAAATACATATTTTATAAAATTATTTGATTATGTTTGATATATGTAAAAAAAACATGTTGGCCTACGGGAAAGAAAAAATTAATTTTTTAAATACCATGTGGCGGCGAAAGTACCCAACCTTTGGGCACGTGTCATAACACATGAGACAACCTAACAGCCATGTAGGCAGGTGTAACGGCGTTAGTTGGCCGGCAACAAAAGTGTGACATTAGGTACTTTTGCCTACATTTACTGAGGTTGGGTACCTATCGGAGAATATTGTAAAAGGTTGGGTATTTTTGCCGCAATTAACCCTATATATATAGATTATAATGATCCTTTCGTTAAAGGTGTATGTATGAGAATCATATCCTTGTTAACAAAATAAAAAATAAAAAAATAGTCCACTTAATGTTATTTAACATTATGGCACGACATTAGTTTTTCGTGTAACTTTTGAAGGAATTCATAAAAATTTACATATTCCTACGACATTAACTTTTATAATATTATGAGCCGGTCGTTGTCAATAAGTTACCAAAAAAAAAGTTTTTATTTTTTATTTTTTAATTTCTATATATTTTAGATTCAAAATAATGATGAATAACTAATGTCGCGCTCAAATTGTACTAGAAAATTGTTTTCATTATTTCTTTCAAAGAAAATATTTTTGCACATCAGCAAACATTATTACAAGCCAACATTTATTTATGAAGATCTTATGACTATAATTATTAATGTATTGTTATGTTTTACTGTTGATAGAATATCCTTTCTGAATTATTGGCATTTCCAATCAATAATGAATTGCCACAAAACTCATATTTTATTGCCGTGGCTAAAACTAGTTTTGTGGCTCTAATTTTCCCCTACAGTTTGGAGAGTCGTAACCATTGTTCTTATCACATTAATTAATCCATATTAATTCATATTTTTATGAACTATATATTATTCAGTCACAAGATGTCTAATTAATTGATAACGTGTTATTTTTTTGGCCTTCTAATTAGAAAGGAAATAAGTCTGAAAATATCTACAAGAACATGAACGACTTGAAATATATGATTAAGGAAAACGACATGTCAACAACAAAATCTATTGATTAATATAGTGACACGTTATACAAGCATTCATACATGTTTGAAACATGGGTGTGTAAGGTTGGATTGAGTTGATTCGAAAGAAAAACACAAACCGTTTGAAACATGGGTGTGTAAGGTTGGATTGAGTTGATTCGAAAGAAAAACACAAACCGACCTGATCTTATTGGGTATTGAAAAAACGACCCAATCCAACTTATAAAAACCTTTCGAATCCTTTGTCTAGGCGTGTAGGACCCGTCTCTTAAGGGTGTTTATGGATATAACACAAAATCAATATGTAATAAAATAATATTTAAAATTATTAATTAAAATGATTAATTATTTATCAATAAAATTAATAAATTTTAAAAATTATGTTTCTATTTCTTAGCTGCAAATAATACCATAGTTATGTTTAATGTTTATGTGAAAACATTAAGTTTCGTATAATAAAATAAAAACAAACCAATAATTAATAATTATGTGAAAACATTAACCACCAGCCTAGCGTAGCATCGGTTTATGTGCAAAAGTAAATAACTATTAAATGGTAAATCAATTAAAAATTTAAAATAAGTGAAACCCTCACACAACTCATGGATGAAAAAGTCAATAAGTAAGTGAAAAAGTAAAATACATACTTCTCTGCCAACTTCATCTTCCCGACCTCCCTCTGACTAAACTTTTATCTTCTGCAACTTTTTTTTTCCTAAAAAGAACTAGAGATTGAGTAAAGAAGATACGTTGGGGGTGGCGGAGTCGTACGCGAAAGAGATAAATTAACTTTTTTATATATAATTATTTTTACTATAAGACATTAGTATAATATTATTTTCTCACAAATCTGGAGTGACATAAGCCAGCCCACTAACACATGGGTCGGCCCCTACTTAAGCCACAATCAGTAATAAACCCAGATAACAAAAATACAAGTGAAAGACCAAAATGCCCCTAATTGAAGTTTGACATATTAAACCACAACAAACTCCACATTAGCAATCTTCAATCAACTTCTTCCCTTTCTTGTACTCCATGTATCTTCTTGCACTTCTCCAATTTACCCGACTTCACAGACTTCGTGATCACGTCGGCGGATTAATCTTCGGTATGTATCTTGACTACCTTGAGCTCTCCAATCTCGAAAAAATGAAGCCTAATGTCAATGTGTTTAGTCCTTTCGTGATGCACTTAATTTTTAACAAGTGTATAACACTTTAACTATGGCAGTTTAGCTTCAGGTCGTCTTGCACCAGACCCAACTCATTTACAAAACTCTTCAACCACAAAGCCTCCTTTACTGCCTCTATTATGGCTATGTATTCAACTTCTGTAGTTGACAACAACAACAACTATGTGTTGAGGCGATGCTTTCCAGCTTATGGTGTTACCAAACAAAGCGAACACATATCCGGTTAATGACCTCCACTTTTCTAAGTCCCCGGCATAATCTGCCTCAATATACTCGCACAATGGTCTCTCTTTGAGCATCCTTATAGTAAAATTTAGATCAACATCTTTGGTTCTCACCAAGTTTCTCAAGATCCATATTTTGCAGCCTCGCAAGTGGATATGCCATGGCTTTCCCATGTACGTGCTCACAAAGCTCACAGCATGAGCCGAAGTCCGGTGTAGTGCAGACCATAGAGTTTATGAGGCTGCCAATGACACTAATGAAAGGCACATTCTGCATAGATCTTTCTTCCTCTCCATTCTTTGGTGAATGCTCTTGAAGTGAGCTGCTTAGAGTGCTAAGTGGCTTGGCCCTTATCTTGAATCTAAAACTTTTCTAAATAGTCGCTCTATGACAAGCAAAGTTGTCTTCTTCCTCTAGCCGTTTCGATCTCAATTTTCAAAATTCTTCTAGCCTTACCCAAGTCCTTCATTTCAATGTGCCTTTAACTCTTTGATCATTGCCATGCTTTTTGAGACAATAACATATCATCTACATAGAGCAAGAGAAATAACGTTTATGTCCCTTGCAAATTCTTCAAATACGCACAACTGTCGTGTTTGCTACTCTTGAACCCGGTCTTGGCCATAAACGAGTCGAGCTTCTTATACCATTGCCTTGGTTAGACGACATACCCAATCTTCCTTCCCTACAACTTCATATCCCTCCAGTTACTTCATCAGAATCATCTTATGCAATTCTCCATGAAGAAAGACAGTTTTTACATCCATTTGTTCCAATTCTAAATCTGTGAACTACCATTGAGAGTATTAACCTTATTGAAGTATGTTTCACGATTGGTGAAAACACTTTATTAAAGTCAATTCCCTCGACTTGGTTGAACCCTTATGCAACTAATCGGGCATTTTACCTTGGGGCTTCTCCACATGGGATTCCCGCCTTTTGCTTGAAAATCCATGTGCTTCTAACTATATTGGCTCCTTGTGGCTTTAGAACTAGCTCCCAAGTCTCATTTTTATCAAGAGACTTTATTTCTTCATCTATAATTGCACTCCATTACCTTGCAAAATCATATTCCATGGCTTGCTTGTACGTCTTTGGCTCCTCGTACTGAAATTCTGCTTCAGTGGCCACAACATATGCCACCATAGTGTGCACATTTCCGAAACAACTTGATGTCTTAATTGTCCTTTCTCTTTCATGGGCAAGCTCATATCCACTGAGATAATCGGACTCATCATGAAAATCTATCTTATAATTAGTCGTTGAATGAAAATCTGAAAGCCTAGGGGGCGTTTGGTTAAGTGGTTTGGGAAACCAGTTTGAGAGTTTGGTCTGAAAAACCAGTTTTAGAGTTTGGTCAGGTAAATCTGTTTTTAGAGTTTGTTTTCCAAAACACCGTTTGGTTACACTTTTATAAATTGATTTTTAAAGATAAAAATTAGTTTAATTAACTAATTTTAAATACAAAGGAAGCTAAACAGACATTAATACTTAAATTCTTATGCTTTTTATAAATACAAAGTTAGTACAATAAACTTCTTTAATCACGTTCCTCCCACATTTGCATCGTAAGATTGTCTCTGAATTGTGCTCATTGGTCGCGATTAATTTGCGCATGTGGGGCCTCTTCACCACCTTCATCAACTTCGTGATTTTCTGTCCCTTCTGCACCTTCTTCAATATCCTCCAAAGGAATGTCCTGACTCCACCTTGTAAATAAAGTATCATCCCGAACATGTAGTCTAATTAAATTATGTAGTATAAAACATGCCATTATTATTCGGGACTATTTTGCTAGTGAGTAAGATGACATGTGCTTAAGAATCGGAAAGCGAGCTTTAAGGACACCAAAACATCTTTCGATTACATTTCGAAGCGAAGAATGCTTATAGTTAAATAATTCTTCTTTTTTTTTAGGCGCTTGGCTGCTTCCCCTATATTCTGACAAATGATAGTTAAATATCCACTGTCTGCTACATAATAATATCCATCCTCTGGAATCATAAAATTAGTATTACCGGCACGCATAATCTCTGTCAATACTCGAGAATCCGCCATAGAACCTTCCCACCCTGTATGTACATATGTAAACATCATATCGAATGTGCATGCTGCCATCACATTCATGGTGCATGTACCTTTACGGCCGCGATATAATCTCTGTTTATCACAAGGTACAATGCACTCAATATGAGTTCCGTCAATGGCACCGATGCATTTCTGAACGAAAAAAAAGATTATGTAAGAAATCTAATATTAAACCTTTGTGGCATTAATAGAATTTAATTTGAAATGGAAAAAATTCTTACTTCGAACCAAGGCATATATTTAGGATTATGTTCGATCTCGGGGGGTGTTGCTCCGCACCCAGGATGCTTAATTACAATTGGTGACATATGGCCGCGAGAACGTTCTTAAAGTGTCGACTTATGGTCTCCCAAGAGATTTGAAATCTGTCCTCAACTTCTCTAAATCCATCGGAGTGAGCAAGTACCTTCATAAATATCATGAACGACTCTTCTGCCGCTAACCTTCCTCTCGGTAAAGATGGTCTAATTAAGTTCACAATCGCCAATAACGGTTCTCGCGTCATTCTTAACATATTAAACATATTTTGTGGGGGTCCATTTAAAATTTCCTCGACGTACTCGCTCCCAGTTAGTATCGAAATATGTTGCGGTCGTACTTGACGTTCTCCCGCAACCGCCAATTGAATAATAAATTCCGCTCTCGCTCTTTCTCGTTGATGTCTACGAGCACGAGAATGCATTTGCAACATAGCTCGCTGTTCTTCTTCAGATTCATCGTTTGTTTCCATAATCTATACATAATTAAAGTTAATAAGCTGTCAAAAAACTAGTGAAAAAAGCCATAACAAAAACTAGCAAACTTTAATACACAAAAAGAGAATTTTTCATAAACAACTTTAACAGATTATTACACATAACAAAAACTTGTTTATCACAAAACTAGTAAATTGTATTCATTACAAAACTAGTAAAATGTGTTACACAAAAAGAGCATCATCCATAATTAAAGTTAGTAATTTATCATAAAACTAGTAACTGTAACAAACAAAAAGTTGTCTTAAACAACTTAGGTGCTTATTACTAGAAACCATCTTGCTGCCAAGAAGGTCTTACACATGCGATGGTTCTTGGCCAGCTTTTCCGCATACGCTAAATACTCCGACATTCCAACATATGGCTTCACCGTTAATAAACGATCCATAGCTTGCTTCAAAAGAGCGTCTTCGGAATTCATAGCTTCGATTGGTGCAGACTTTTTCTCCTTCCTTTCATCTCTTTCCATATAGTAGTTTATAAGTGCCTCACTAGACTCGCGGTCTTGATCAATTTGTCGCTGCAATGTATCATTATATTGTTTTATCACCTCTTCAGCATCGGACGCCTTTCGCTTTTTGGCACGTGAAAAAAATTGCTTACTGCAAACAGGCATGCCTTCCGAATCATCGAATTCATCGCAAGATTCAATGTTAATACCAACAAAAGGACGAGGTGAGCGATCTAGCTCTTCACGCGATATAGCTGCTGCCTCTAAAGGGTTCATCGACATTTCACCGGTGGCGATGGAACCCCTAAACAACTCATCAAGCTTAGTATATCGAGCCAACCCTTTTTTTCTAAACCTCTTTGCCTCCGGATGTTTCTGTAAAATAAATAGTTATAAGAAATTCACTTTTATATAGAAAATAACTAACACTTTGCTGACTGAAAATATACCTCTATGAACGCTTCCCATACTTCATCGTCCGCGGTGACCGTATTAGTGTCGGCATCCCATCCAAACCCAGTGCTGTTGATCAAAGTATCAAATTCCCTCCATGCTCGCCGAAGTCGGTTCCACTTTTGTTTCAACCTTTGAAGTTTGTACGCCTTCCCAAATTTAGAACACATACCAAGCTCGACTCTTGCCCATTGTTTAGATAGCAGTGTGGATCCTTTTAAACCATCTTTACACTCTTCGAAACATAGATCAACAAAGAATGCTTGTGTAGAATCAAGCCAGAATACACCTTCGTCCGGCATTTTTGTTTAAATCTACTTGTATTGGAAAATAACAGAAAAATGAAGCCTTGTATAACACTAATATGCAAATAGTTAACTATCAAACATAATTGAAGCATGATTTTTCATACAAGAAGGCGATAAAAATAAAACTAAAACTAAAACTAAGTATTGATACAAATAAACCATACATCAAACATGATATAGGCGGTATTATTAATCTCCGTGAATATACTCTATCGATGGTTTTATAACCTTTTATCTTAGAGGCAAATCTACAGTGAGCTTGGACTATAAAAATCAACTTGTAAAGTATTATAGCAATATAGTTTAAGCATAGTTCTCTCACAATAGTAATGGAAAAAACTAGATCAAAAACGAAGAGGGAAAAAAACAAAAATAAATAAATGAGATTATAGAAGTTGCACCCAAGCTTGTTACGTCTTCTGGAATGGATTCAAATAGGTCTCAAAGAACCCAAAGCTCGCCCCGGGCAGAGATTGTAACAAAGGGATCCGAGTAGAAGCATACGAAACATCCAAGCACGAGCAGACCAAGTCAACCACCTCAATACAAACTTCCGAAGCCAGACCAGGAAGATCGCCACGATCCAAAATTCAAATCCCACGACGACTAGTCAAAGTCCACCACTACGCAAATCTCTCAGAACGTGGCCTACGTGTCAGCTCGATAGCAAGCCAAGCTCCGAACTCGAAGCCGCCACCAACGTATACTTCCAACGGGCAGAAACCAAAAGCCTATAAAAGCAAGAAGACAACCCCATCATACACACGCAAGCATTCATCTTGAGAGAAAAGAGTCTGTGAGATTTGTATTTCAGAGTCTTTTCATCTTTTACTTTCGATCTACCAAAAATTGGCTTATGGTTTCGGTTGATCATCTTTTCAAAGCAATAAACGTACAGAGGACGTAGTCAACTACCGCATTGGGACGAACCTCTCTAAAAAACTTCGGCATTCTCCTCTTCTTATTTCTTTTGATTTTATTTCTATTTTTCAACGTCTAAAGTATTGACGACGCGGAGGTCAGAATTCACAAAAACTCAACAATATAAAATCGAAATCCCATTCACAATTCACGTGACTGTTGGTGTGCGAAAACACTTCATCAATAATGTTTAGCGTCGGAGCGGTAATCGCAGGCGCCCCCTCCGTTTCTCCGTGAAGTTCGGTTTTTCTTTTTCAGAGACGAAGACGGAGGAGAAGGCTAGAGCGAAGTCGCCGGAGGAATCCCCTGCTCTCCAAAGATAGAAGAATCATGTTCCAAGAGCCGACCTACCCCGTCTACGCAATCGGCTCCCGACTTGCTTAAGAAAGCTCAAGTAGGCATCTCTTAACGCCTCCTTTGAACTATGTGATGACATGATCTCTAAAAAATGGATACGTAGGCAGCTCTCTCTATGCGTGACGAGGCCCGACATCATATATTATCAAGCCATATTCTTTTTATGTCCTTAAGCATACCAAAGAAGGCACGAGAATCAAGTCTATAGCACAGGAAAGTCAACAAATGGCGAAGGGCCCAGCCCAATATCCAGATGTGGGCCGCTACAGTGTAAGGTCACGGGTTCAAACGCGTGCCCCTTTTACATGTTGTAAATTTGACCATTAATATTACATGTTCTTACCATATATGTGTATAGTAATACTAGTGTCAATGGTAACATTGACCGATAATAACATTGTCTTAAAAATAATGTAAAATAGTGAGAAGCATTATGGGCTTTTTGCACTTTGTAATTTTTATCTTTTACTTTAATGATATTTTTTTATTAGTAATTTCACCAAATGCCCAAAAAGCACCAAAGGTTTAAGAGATTTGCCCATAGTTTCAAAAAACTCATTTATGCCCATTATTGAAATTTTTTAGACCAAATTAACCCTAATAATGATTAATTTTAAATATAAAATTTTAAACTTTATTTTCTTTAATATTAATTTTTTGACTAATCTTATGAATTTAATTCGAATCTCAAAATAAATTAAAATCCTAAATAATTTTTCTCTCTCTCCTCTCTCCTCTCTCCTCCCTCCTCTCTCCTCTCACTCTCCCTTCCACGATCTCTCTCTTTCTCTCACTCTCTCTTTCTCACTCAGGACAATTCGAATCTTGCTCCGGCGAACGTAGTGGCCCGGGTAAGACCGTCATTTAATCCCTCACTCCTCGAGTTCTCTTACGCCGATTGCTTCTCCTCTTCGATTCTCTCGCTTGTTCGCTCGCGGAGGTTTGCTCGTTTGCTCGTGGAGGTTCGCCGTCGTTTGTTCGCCATTTCTTCCTCACCGTCGTTTGTTGCTCGTTCGCTCACGGAGGTTCGTCGTCGTTTATTCACCGTTTCTCGATCGTCGTCGTTTGTTTGTAAATATATTTACAGTTTTTTAAATTTCGTAAATATATTTACAGTTTATAACTACAACTTTATTGAAAATTTTGTAATTATATTTACAATTTACTGCACGTACTACTGTGGTTGAAAATCCTACAGACGCTAGTAAACAAGCACAATGTCCTGAGGTTCAGGTTAATGAATTGTCGTAAATATATTTACAGTTTTATAACTACAACTATATTGAAATTTCGTAACTATATTAACAGTTTCATAACTACAGCTTTATTGTAATTTTGTAACTATATTTACAGTTTATTACACGAAAATTAGGCTTAAATTATACAATTAATTTTTAATTTATTTTGGGAATTTTGATTTTCAAATTACAAATCGTTATAATCCTTGTTAATAGGGATAACAATATTTCAAAACCAATTAATATTTCAAAATATTTGTCTAATCGTTAAAATAGGAAGGATAAATTTTAATTTATTTAGTTTGCTACATTTAAGGAAAATATTTTTTTAATTAAAAAAATGAATTAAAATTAAATGTGGCTTAATTAGAAGGGCATATTAGGCCATATTTTAATTTGTTGGTAGTTATGACTACCATAATTAGAAATGGACATTTTTTTTTAAACCTTGAGTCACAAATGAGCATTTCTCTAATTTATCCTTTTTTTTATTTAAGTAAATTCAGTGTGGTTTGTCGTTTGCAGTTTAGTATAAGCTACTAACTTGCTGATTCATGGAGTGCGCACGCCACGCTCCAAAAAAGTTGTGTAGGTAATGACATATTTGAGAAAGATAATTTTTGGGGCATAAAGTAACACTCTATAGTTAGTGGATGTCCAATTGTCCATTTCATATATTAATTAAAAGGAAAACGTGTGTGCGCATTAAATATAATTAGTAATACTAAATTATATATATTTAAGTAAAGTTATGGCACTTTAACTTTTCCCATAAGAATCAACATGGAATATTATAGAAATTAACAATACCACTAATTTTTAAAGTGTATTATTCTCATGTTGATGCAATTTGATTCTTAAAATTTTAATTATTAGCATATATGCAATTTAATTATCAAGTAATTATTGATTGTGATTGATATACTATATTTTGAAATTATTGAGAGACAATAAATAGACTTAATTTTTATGAATAAAGTTCATATCTTTACGAGTCATTTGTTACGGACAAATTTGTTTCACGTATAAAGACAATGCATTAGATTTTAAATTTAGTATCGCTGCCAAAAACGCTTTTGGTGTGTGAATGAGCGGTTTTTGATTCGTGTTTTGTTACATATTAAACATCTCATTAATATTATACATAATGCAAGATGATTATCATTAGTCATTACATACTTTTGTAAGAGAAGCACTTCAAAAAAGTATGTCATTAATAACTTAACGTAATTTTAATAAAATTGATCAGTATAAGTGATAACTATAGAAATAGCACTGATATTTATTACTTGTGATTTAGAAAAAGAAAAAAGGAAAAGTGTATTAAAAGTATATTAGTTAAACAATATTTTTGCATAGTAGATTATATCTAATTATCTATCACTAAAACATGTGAAATCTTACGACGAAATTAAGTTTAGAAAGTGCACAATGAATGACCAATATACTCGCTCAATATTGATTGAGATGAATTAATAGATATCCACGTAATATATTATATACGTTGATAATATTTTCCCTATATAAACGTTGCTTTGCAGCCGGTTGGTTGGTGTTATTTTATAATGTTTTTGTATTACGATCATAAAATAAATTTAATTATGTTGTTATAATATTTTTGATATTTTTTAGTGATTTTTTTTTTGTTTAATTTGTATTTAAAAAATAAAAAATAAATCATGTTTGGTTATGTTATATAATTTTAATTTATATATAACATTTCAAAACTATTGCTTCTCACCTATTTTTGGACTCTTCTCGGCGTAAGCTTTTCAACAATATATATTATGAGTCTATCCGATGTTCGTAGAAAAAGTTATAGAGTTTTATATTTTATTTAAATATTATGTAAGGAGAGAAAAATAAAGAAATAAAGTAGAAAACCCTTTTTATTTGTGTTTCGGTTTCTATGCAAAGTTCAAAGCCAAAAAACATGGTATATATTCAATTCGTTTTCTAAGTAAAATAACTAAATATATATGTATATGTATAGGATTCCGAGTTCCCTTGGACGCCATATGTCACACATTTTATGCTATGAAGGCATGCGGGACGCCCTTAAGGCATGAAATTTGAACCCTTTGCATGAAATTTCATGCCTCAAAGGCGTCCAGCGCGCCCTTAAGACATGTTTCTGCGCTCTTAAGGGCGCAAATTCCATGCCTTTAGGGCCTCCAAATCGCCCGCAATGCATGTTTTTTGCGATGTATGACACAAATTTCATGCCTTGAGGTCGCAAATTTCATGTTTTTTGCCCTCAAGGCGTGCTTTTCACGTCTTTCGCTATCGAGATCTTGCTTTGAAGAAAGTCGAGTAGTCTACTTGCAGAGAAGTGTTCTTGTTTAATCGTACGCTGCTCTACATCATCTGGTATTAGAGACTACCGTTTCTTGTGGGATGCCACCGAAGAAGCGGATCGTTCATGACACTTTCGTGGAGAGTAACCCAAGGCAAGAAGAGGTCGACAGACTTCGTGCTCATGTGGAGTTGTTGACCCGTCAGATGCAAGTAATGATGCAGAATCAAATGGAACAACACAATCTAGATGATTTTGAAACCGAGGACGATTATGCCAATCAATTCACTCACCAATTCCGTGGACGTGCGGCAGTTTAAGAAGCGGGACGATCGGAGGCTTCGTTCAAGGTTAAAATTCCCGTTCCATGGTGGTCTCCAAGCCGATGAATTTCTTGATTGGCTCGTAGCGACCGAGGAAATCCTCGATTTTAAAGAGGTCCCAGACGATCGACGAGCTTTTCTCGTCGCTACCCGGTTCTGTGGACGCGCTGCGGCATGGTGGTCTCAATCCAAGGCCCAACGAAATCGCACCGGCAAGCCTAAAATTTCGACATGGGTGAAGATGTGTAAACACATACGAGAGGAATTCCTTCCGTTTAATTATGAACGCTCGCTTTATCACGCCCTCCAAAATTTACGCCAAGGTACAAAATCCATTTTTGAGTACACGACTACTTTTCGTATGCTTGTTCTCCATAATGATTTAGCGGAATCGGAGGCACAATTAACGGCACGATACATCGGTGGATTGTGTATCCCGATACAAGACATGATGAATTTATTCGATCTCGTCTCCGTATCCGAAGCCCAACAACGTGCAATCGCCATCGAAACTCAATAAGCTCGTAGTGATGCTCGCCGGCTATACCCAACCTCCTCGTCAACTGCCAGTGCGCCTGCCCCACCGAGCCACATGGCGGGCACCACCACCGCTTTTAGTTCTACCATGCACCAGAATTTTTATTGACGATCTCGACGCGCCAATTTTAGATACCCCGATCTTTGACGAGGAACCTGATGAGGGTGATGCCACCATTGAACTCACCGGTGACGTGGGTCATGCTCTCGTAGTACGCCGTAATTTTCTCACGCCACAAAGCCGGGATGATCGTTGGCTTTGCTCTAATATTTTCTTTCGACGTGCACCATTGGTGGCAAAGTTTGTCGTTTTGTCAGTGACTCCGGAAGTTGTGAAAATGTCGTTACTGACGAGGTCGTCAAGAAAATCGGTCTTACTACGGAGCCACATCCGAAACCATAAAAGTTCGCTTAGCTCTAAGCCAGGACCAAAGTCCCCATTTCGCAATGAATCCGGGTAAGTTTTTCCATTGCTTCGTCGTATTGTGATGAGGTCCTTTGTGATGTGGTGACTATGGATGCTTGTCACTTACTTTTAGGTCGGCCGTGGCAATTCGATCGGAAAAATACTCACGATGGTGCTGCGAACACATATAGCTTTCTTTTTTGTGGCAAAAACATCGTGCTTTTACCGACAAAGCCGAGCTCCATTCCCGCGCACCTCACCTAACCAAGTTTACTAACCCGATCAGAGTATGAGAGCACTGCCGTCGAATCCGGAATCATGTTTACCCTCGTGGGGAAATCCGTCACCGATCCCGGCGTGATCCCGCCTTCGATCGCCCCACTTTGACACGAGTTCTCGGATATTTTCTGAGTTCACCACCGTCCTCATTACTACCGGTTTGTGACATTCAACACAAAATAGACTTGATTCCCAATGTGCCACTCCCGAACCGCGCACATTACCGCATGAGCCCGGTTGAACACGAATAATTACGCCGTCAAATCAAAGATCTTCTCGCGAAAGGCCATATTCGTGAGAGTCTAAGCCCGTGCGCCGTTCCCGCCCTCCTCACGCCTAAGAAATATGCTACGTGGCACACTTGCATGGATAATCGTGCAATCAACGAAATCACCGTCCGTTATCAGTTCCCCATTCCTCTCCTCGATTACCTCCTCGACCAATTAAGCGGCTCACGCGTGTTTAGCAAACTAGATTTGAAGAGTGGCTATCATCAAATCTGTATCCGACCCGGGGATGAATGGAAAATGGCATTCAAGACTCGCGAGGGACTCTACGAATGGATCGTCATGCCGTTTGGTCTCTCCAATGCTCCGAGCACTTTTATGCGAGTCATGAATCAAGCTCTCCGGCCGTTCATTGGAAAGTTTGTGGTCGTTTATTTTGACGACATATTGATTTGTAGTGCCAATGCCGAGAACCATCTCAAACATCTTCGTTCCATGTTGCTCGTGTTCCGTGAGCACAAATTCTAAGGCGCATTACACAAGTGTTCCTTTGTGACCGATTCCGTCAAGTTCTTAGGCTATATCGTCTCCACTGATGGCCTCTCCGTCGATCCGGGTAAAGTACAAGCCGTATCCTCTTGGCCGACTCCTACCACGGTTATCGAGGTGCGTAGTTTTCACGACTTAGCCTCCTTTTATCGCCGATTCATCCCGCACTTTAGCTCCATCATGGCGCCTATCACCGAGTGCATTAAAACGGGATGCTTCCATTGGAGCCCAGATGCTTCTAAAGCATTCAAATTGATTAAAGCAAAGCTCACTTCCGCGCCGGTCCTTGTTCTTGCGGACTTTGAACAACCATTCTTCCTCCATTATGACGCCTCCAAAGTCGATATAGGGGCTGTTTTGAGCCAAGGATCTCGACCTGTTGCTTAATTTAGCGAAAAATTATCCGGTCCTAAGTCACGTTATAAAACTTATGACGTTGAATTCTACGTGATAGTTCGGGCGATTCATCATTGGCGTCACGGGAATTCTACGCGATATTTCACCGGGAATTCATTCTTTTCACAGACCACAATGCACTTAAACACCTCGGGACCCAAGAAAAAGTGTTTGCACGCCATGCGTCTTGGATTGATTTTCTACAACAATTCACGTTCACAATCAAGCACAAAGCGCGGGTTCTCAATCGCGTTGCCGATGCTTTGAGCCGACGCCACTTGTTACTACAACAACTTCGAGTGTACGTACCGGGCTTTGACGAGATGCCCGCGCTCTACTCCACCAAACTGTTCTTCGAGCGCTTCGCCACGACATCGGCGCATCTCCTTGATTTGGCATTCGCATGGCACAAAGGCTTCTTATATTGTGATGGTAAGTTGTGTATTCCCGAAGGAAGCATGCGACTCATGATAATTTTTTACCTTCACAATGAAGGCCATGTCGGGCGGGACCGCACCCTCGCGCTTGTCACCACATCTTATTTTTTGCCATTCATGCGCAAGAATATTTTTCGTTTGTCGATCATTGTCGAGTTTGTCACCTCGCTAAAGGCAAATCTACGAATGTCGAACTCTATTTGCCCCTCCCGATCCCGACCCGCCCTTGGTCCGATGTTAGCATGGATTTCATCCTTGGCCTCCCACGTACTCAACGTCAACACGACTCCATCTTCGTCGTTGTAGATCGCTTCTCTAAAATGGCCCACTTCATACCGTGCAAGAAGACTTCCGATGCAAGTCATGTAACATTTTTATACTTTTGTGAGGTTTATCGTTTGCACGGACTACCGACTTCCATTGTCTCGGGTCGTGATACGCGCTTCCTTAGTCACTTTTGGCGTAGCTTATGGCGCCTCGTGGATACTCGCCTTAGCTTTAGTAGCTCTTATCACTCGGAAACCGATGGCCAAACCGAGGTAGTTAATCGTTCGCTTGGTGATTTACTACGTTGTCTTGTAGGTAGTTCGATAAAAGTGTGGGATCTTAAGCTTAGCCAAGCCGAGTTCGCGCATAACCATGTGTATAATTGAAGCAATGGGTTTTCGTCCTTTCCTTGTGGTCTATGGCGTCACACCTCGTTGCCCACTCAATCTCGCCATTGTCCCGCACACCGAACCCGTGCACAACAACGCCTCCGCTTTCATCGAACAACTCCAAGCTACTCACAAGTAAACCACGACAAACCTTGAGGCCACAAATGCTCGCTACAAGCGTGAAGCGGACAAGAAGCGTCGCCATGTGGAATTTGAAGTTGGAGATTTCGTGTGGGCCGTCGTGACCAAAGACGGCGTACCCACACACGAGTACAACAAATTCAAAGCCAAGACCGTGGGACCCATCGAGATCATTGAGAAGATAAATCCCAATGCGCGTATAGCCTTCGTCTTCCGAGCCACCTTTGTACTCATGATGTGTTTAACGTCAAACATCTTCGCGCTTACACCGGGGACAACTCTGACGACGATGCATCTCCGAATTCAATGACGAATTCTTTCGTCCCAGGGGAGAATGATGCCGACACAATCGGACTTGCTTTCTGGGAAGCGTGGGACCGTAAGAACACGAAGTGATGCAATCTCGGGACAAGCTCGAGCACGACATATTTCCTGTTTTGCGATTTTTATTTCATGTTTTATTTAAGTTTTATTGTTTATTAATTATTTATTTTAGTTAGAGAGAGTTTAGGGTTTAATTTTCTATTTTCTTGCTTTCGGTTTAAACCCTAGTTTATTAATAAGGTGATTTGCGATTTTCATTTTTAAGTTTTGATTAATAAAATTCGAGCTCTTGCTTTGAAGAAAGCCGAGTAATCTACTCGCAGAGACGTGTTCTTGTTTAATCGTACGTTGCTCTATATCTACATCAATATGTAATGAGCTCATAGAATTAATTAGGCCACAATTATTAATGGAAACTTTCACACCATTATCATTTATCAAATTCCTAACCTTCAAATTCAATTAGCTAGGTAGATATAAATATGTATTGGTCAAACAAGAACGTCGCATACTTGTTTGCTCAACAATACATTTCACACTATTTTGACCCAATAATATTCCACGTGCAAAAGTTTAGAGAGTAATCAAACTAAACGAATATATATATATATATATATATATATATATATATATATATATATATATATATATTGAGCAGAGCGCTTACCCCGATTACTACTTCCGGATCACCAACAGCGAGCACAAGACCGAGCTCAAGGATAAATTCAAGCGCATGTGTAAGTATATATATTCCCTTAATAATATATATATATATATATATATATGGATATATTTGAAATAGTATAATTGAGATAGAAGATTCAAATCACACTATATATATTCAATAATAAAAGTTTCAAAAACCAAAACCAAAAACCTACTCTAATTAAACACAATATATTTACTTTTCTTCGTTATATATATTACATAATGAATAAAAGTGATATATATATATACTTGTAAGTTGTATCCATTGATATATATATATATATATATATATATATACATATTAAATATTATGTTTTTACTCGATCTTCATAATAATCCATTATATAATGCTTTTATGATTTTTTGAATTTATTCATTACCGTATAAGTATTTTTTAAGTGAGTTTTAATGATTATTAATAAAGATGCAATATAAGCAAAAACTTCCAGCTGGTTAATAAGCTAGCAAAAACAACGATGATTTTTTCAGGCTATAAATGTTACTAGATAAGGAATATGTAGGTTAGATCTTGAAATATTTCACATGCCTTGTCTAAATGATAATTTATCGAAAATTATATAAAAGAATCATTGCAAAAAAGTAAACATAATATAAATGGTAACATGATTTGAGTATTTAATTTAACCGTTAATATTCACTATTATTTTCCGTCAAAAATCTAATTTTCCGTCGAACCGCGCAGGCGAGAAGTCGATGATCAAGAAGCGTTACATGTACTTGAATGAGGAGATCTTGAAAGAGAACCCTAACGTGTGCGCATACGAGGCACCGTCGTTGGACGCGCGTCAGGACATGGTCGTGGTTGAGGTCCCGAGACTCGGCAAGGAGGCAGCCGTGAAAGCCATCAAGGAGTGGGGCCATCCAAAGTCGAAGATCACCCACGACGTCTTCTGCACCACTAGCGGTGTCGACATGCCCGGGGCCGATTACCAGCTCACCAAGCTTCTTACTCATTATGTATATATAACTTACTCATTTTTTATCCAAAATTTATAAATAAACTACCGCTGGAAAGATAAAAGATTTATCTACAACATTTTAGTTTTACGTTTTATCAGAAAAAATCATTATGTATATTAAAATTTGCTCGAAACAAATATTTTGTATTAAACTAATGTTCAGTTTTATGTTGTAATTAAAATTTCGTATCTTTTTAAAAACTTTTTTACAAAACTTAAAACACAAAAGTTGTAGATCTATCTCTTATCTTTCCAACCGTAGGTTTCGCATAAAATTTGGACAGAAAATGAGTGAATTATGTCAAAAATACAAAAAGTGTACATATCACTCGCTGACGGTCAAGTGACGGAAAACACGAAAAAATATAACGGAATAAAGTTTGGGTACATTAGCCGTCGAAAATAAACATTGGGTACATAATCCGTAGAAACACAAACATTGGGTACATTAGCCGCAGTTTACCCTTGTTTTTACTTAATCATTTGAAGCTGCAATTAAGAGAATTTGATGTTGGGCCGGGGCCATGGTCCCCCGTGACTACTACCTAGTTCCGTCGTTGAGAATTAGGACTCCTTTATTTGTAGAAAACTACGTAGGGTGGTTGGAGTTTTCCGAGAACAATCTTCCGAGGAAATTTCCCAATTTGGTTTTCGCGAGAAGGGTTTCGTAAGGGGTTATGAGCTGGTCCACGGAGAGGACCCTAATGAAGCCTTACAGTCAGAATGTATTTAAAGAAAATTGGCCTACTGATTAGAGAACATTTTCCTTAATCATACGAGAAAGTGACATTAGAGCAAATCACACCGTTGTTAAGTATTTGGACTAAATTTCTAAATCTGCGTTTATGTATATATAATTGAGAGAGATAGAGAGAGATTTCACAAACACAATTTCTTTTCTTTCAAATGACGAGTTATATATTAACCTACGTATTTCCTATTATTCAACTCTCAATTATTTCAAACTAAAACTAATGTGTAATGTTCATATAAAGATGGGAAGGTAATATGTAACGCCCCTAAGTGGGGTTAGTAGAATAAGACAAAAACAACGACTTTTCAAACTTGGACCGGTCAATGACACATCATCATTTAAACAATACCGTTGAATATTCAACGTCCAAGACAACAAACACATAACTTTTGCCCATGAGACTTAAAACGACAATACAACATCAACGACCACAGTTTATACAACACCATAAAACGACAAATAC
The DNA here is from genome assembly GCA_954871525.1 of Parietaria judaica. NCBI lineage: Eukaryota > Viridiplantae > Streptophyta > Magnoliopsida > Rosales > Urticaceae > Parietaria > Parietaria judaica. The sequence continues at coordinate 10,515,655 of OX940866.1, forward strand.
AAAGTATCACCATCACAAATATCCTTAATTTAATCCATTACAAGTCTGAATAAAAGATCATCCCAAAAAGCGAGATTCACCTCGACGAACACTAGAGATACGGCTAAGCTAATCAACACGTCGACCTCCTAACTCAAACTACTCCTCGTCCGGAGTCTGATACTGATCACCACCTGTAACTGGAAGGAAAAAAAATGTATATGGAAGGGGTGAGCACCACATGCTCAGTAGGGAATCTATTACCAATTCTCTTTACCGAACCTTTATTAGTCAAAATTCAATTAAATAAACTAAACGTCATCATAAACCATTTAATCATCATTTTCATAAAATAAATAAATATACCCCACAAAAGTCAAATCATTTCGGTGATCCATGCCGAGTCAGCTCGCGCCTTTACTCCACTAAATCCCATCGAGTCTTCAAGGCACGAGCACAGGTGGACTAGAAGTCCCTAACCGTAACTCGCCCTTGACTCGGGATCCTAATCACCACCAAAGACGGCCAGTTCGCCATGGGTCGAAATGTTGACTTTTGGGTCACCAATCATATCCATATCCATGTCCGGCCTACTGCGCAGTAGCCAGCTGCTCGTCAGCAGCTCATCCGCCCGAAGCGGGTACCATATCAACACACATCATCCGCCCGAAACGGGTACCATATCAACACACATCATCCGCCCGAAGCGGGTACCATATCAACATACGTCATACCGACGTAACATAAACATAAAATATAATATCAAGCATCAAACCGATGCAAATCATACATGTTTTCCCATCGTCGCCAACAAGCGACATCAATCACAATACTAACTTTATCTTTTGATTAAAAAAAAATAACATTTCATTTCATTAATTCTAATTTTAACCTATCCGGTTCAATCTTCATTATAATGTTGGTTTCTACGCTCATTTTAAATTGCGAGAAAAGGTAATAGCCCCTACCTCAATCCGTGGAAACTTTGACCGATCGACTAGCTAGTCGAAGATGTGGGTTCGTCTTGGCCCTGAGATTGATGACTAGAGACTTCGGGATCTGTTGAATTAGTCAAAACGGGTGGTTCAGGTAGTACAGTCTTCGAGGCGACCACGGGACGACTATCCGTGCCAGCTATAACACCGATACCATTCATAAGTCAAATACTACTAAGATTGGAATTCAAATTGTCATTTGAAAACCTGATACACTAAAAATTAACCCGGGCCGAATTCCCGTCGGGCACGCAAAACGAGGCAACAAAACGGGCATCAATTCGACAATGTAATACCTCTCCTAGCCTAATTCGACTATTCTAAACACAATGGCGAGGTCAATTTCACCAATCAAGGCCCAGAACACACCTAATTTCATCATCAAAATCAGTAACTAGGATAAGGAAATTCGAGCTTACCGAGAGTCCGATGACGATTCCGATCGAGGGCTTTCGATCTCCTCGACGAGGGCTTCAAAACCCCTCAATAAATTTTGAGATCAGAAAATGACGACGGCGGCCGACGGCGGCGACCGGCGACAGCAACGGCGAGGTGGCAACTCCAACAAACTCTACTAACCTTCGTGAACCCGGTTCCGGTGTTAGTTTTCTCAAATTCAAACCCAAACGAAAATGATCTAGAGCTAAAAACCGAACCTTCCGGCAACTATTCCGGTCAAACTCCACCACCTCCGGTCAACTTCCGCCTAGCAGTAGACTCGTCTTCTCGAGAGCTTTCCGGCGCCACCAACCACGCTCCGATCGGAGCTCCGGTGACCGAGCTATGGAGCTTTGAATCTTTGATGGGAGAAAGAAATAAATAGAGAGAGAGAGAAAGGGAGCTACGGGAAGATGAGGAAAGAAAAAAAAAAGGAGGGGCAATGGTTTATTATTCGAACCTTTCCCTGACAACTCTTTTTTTTTTTAATATATATTATATATATATTGGGTTTTACAATACTCCACCCCTTTAAAAATTTCGTCCTCGAAATTTAAACGAAACTACCCCCGAACAAAAAGGGGTACTTCTCCTTCATCTCCGACTCTAACTCCCATGTTGCCTCTCTAGGGTCGTGGTTTTTCCATACCACTTTAACTAGAGGAATTTCTCGTCGACGAAGGACTTTGACTTCACGGTCGATAATATGAAGTGGGTGTTCCGCGTACGTCGCATTTTCTTGAATAGGTATCTCTGTCCACTCAATGATTTGTTGAAGATCGGGTTCATATTTTCTCAACATCGACACATGAAACACATTGTGAACATGAGATAATTGCGGAGGTAAATCAAGCATGTATGCGAGTGGTCCGACTCTTTCAACTATCTCGAACGGACCTGTGTATCGCGGAGCCAACTTTCCTTTTATTCCGAAACGGGAAACACCACGCATGGGCGTCACTTTCAGGAACACATTGTTGCCAACCATGAATTCCAGTGGCCTTCGTCTTCGATCCGCATAACTCTTCTGGCGACTTTGAGCAGTCTTGAGTCTTTCCTGAATAAGCTTAATCGCTTCTGTTGTATCTCTGACGTAGGAAGGACCGAGAGTAAAACGATTTTCATACTCGGCCCAACAAAGAGGTGAACGACAAGGTCGACTATACAAGGCCTCATACGGTGCCATACCGATACTAGCCTGGAAGCTATTGTTGTAAGCGAACTCCACGAATGGTAGTTGCTCCTTCCATTTTCCTCCAAAATCTAAGGCACACGCCCGTAGCATGTCTTCTAAGATCTGAATCACTCGCTCTGATTGTCCATCAGTCTGAGGATGAAAAGCTGTGCTCAAACTCAATTCAGTTCCTATCTCTTTCTGTAATCCTCTCCAAAACTTGGAGGTAAAACGAGCGTCTCAGTCCGAAACTATTGAAACAGGGACCTCATGAAGCTTTACTATCTTTTCCACATATAGTTTACAAAGTTTCGGAACTTTGTAATCTGTCCGAATGGGGATAAAGTTGGCTGACTTTGTCAATCTATCAACGATCACCCACACCGCATCGTGTCCGCCCCGAGACCGAGGAAGTCCCGAAACGAAGTCCATTGTGATGCAGTCCCATTTCCACTCAGGTATTTCAAGTGGTCTAAGCTCCCCGCCAGGTCTTTGATGCTCTGCTTTGACCATTTGGCAAACTGGACATTTGTTCACGAACATCGCCACATCCGACTTCATTCCGTACCAATAATATTGCATCTTCAGATCCTGGTACATCTTCGTACTCCCTGGGTGAATAGCAAACTTGGAACGATGAGCTTCATGTAAGATGGCGCTTCGTAACGTAGTATCATTAGCTACCGCAAGCCTTCCTTTGTACAATAAAAATCCATCGACTCCCACATTCCATCCTTCAAGTTGTTCTCCAGCTTGTAATCGATTCCATACCTCTTGTAACGTTTCATCGCTCCACTGACTTTGTCTAACTTGGAGTACCATTGATGGAACGGCTATGACGTTATACGCACATGCTTTATACCCGTCGCTATGCAATTCTAAGTTGTAATCGCCAATGGTAACTGATCTCTTCCATGGCTCTAAGTTCAGAGAAGCAACCAAACCATGGTTCTTCCGACTCAATGCATCGGCCACCACATTTGCTTTTCCTGGGTGATAATGTAGACTAAATTCATAATCTTCCATATACTCCACCCATCTTCGTTGTCGTAGATTCAAGTCTCTCTGCGTGAACAAATACTTGAGACTTTGATGATCGGTGAATATCTCAAATCTTGAGCCGTAAAGATGACAACGCCAGATTTTGAGTGCAAATATCACTGTTGCTAGCTCCAAGTCGTGGGTAGGATAGTTTTGTTCATGCGGCTTTAAATGCCTAGAACCATATGCCACCACCCTCCCTTGTTGCATGAGCACACAACCTAGTCCACTTCGAGATGCATCAGTATACACTGTAAACACTTCATCTACATTGGGAACAACAAGGACAGGAGCACTCGTCGATCGTCGTTTCAACTCTGAAAAAGACTCTTCACATCTATCATCCCAACTGAACTGAACATCTTTTCTGGTGAGCTTGTTTAGCGGTGCAACAATCTTTGAAAAATTCTCCGCGAACTTACTATAATAGCTCGCAAGCCCTAGGAAGCTCCGGACTTCTGCCACATTTCTTGGTTGCTTCCAGTTTAAGATAGCTTCGTTCTTTGACAAATCTACGGCAACACCTTCTTGCGAGATCACTTGGTCTAAGAACATCACTTTTGTCATCCATAATTCACATTTTTCTTTCTTTACATAGAGACGATGGTCCCGTAAAGTCTGACAAAACTATTCACAAATTTTCTGCGTGTTCTTCTAGGGTTCTTGAATAGATAAGTATGTCATCAATGAAAACAACAACGAATCGATCCAAGTATGGTCGGGAAATTCTAGTCATCAAGTCCATAAACGCCGCTGGAGCGTTCGTTAAACCAAAAGGCATAACCGTGAACTCAAAGTGACCATATCGTGTACGAAACGCTGTCTTCGGAATGTCGCTATCTCGAATCTTCAATTGGTGGTAACCCGACCGCAAATCTATTTTTGAGAAGTATTTGCATCCTCCCAATTAGTCGAACAAATCATCAATGCGCGATAAAGGGCATTTATTCTTAATCGTTATCTTGTTGAGTTGTCTATAGTCCACACAAAAGCGTAAACTACCATCAGTTTTCTTAGCGAATAACACCGACGCTCCCCACGGTGATGTACTCTGCCAGATAAACCTTTTACTCAACAAGTCGTCTAATTGCTTCTTCAATTCTGTCAATTCTGCTGGAGCCATACGGTAATGAGCCATAGAAATCGGAAAACTCCCAGGAACTAGGTCAATGTCAAACCCAATCCACAATCTGGAGGAAATCCTAAAAGCTCCGAGGAAAACACATCTTCAAGATCTTGTACTATGGGGATGTGCGGGTTGATTGCACTTTGCCTCACACTTTTGATGACACAATTAACTCCCAACCCTTCAAAATTCATCTTTCCTCCAAGGAGAGACTTCAAGATAAAATTATGAGGCCATATTAACATGCTCATTTTCTTTTCTTCTAAGGGTCCCATGTATTTTGTAGCAGTCTACTACAGCACGGTACTTTTCTAATAAACTGAATTCCAATAATACATCAAACTCGATCATACGGAGAACGATTACGTCAAATGAGAATTTACTTCCCTCAATGACTAGCTTACAAGACTTGCAGATCATTAAAGCTTTTGGTAATTTGTTTTATCAACGCACAACGATGAAGAAATAATACATGTCTCGAGGTTTTTGGCTGAAACAATCAGTTCTGAGAAGTTAGAGTAACGATTTGGCGTAAAGTTCTCGCAAACCCATTGCGCATGAAATCATTACCCAAAATTTACCATTCTAGCTTCAGGGCTAACTACGACATCATAATTTTCAAGCACCTCAAATTTTTCTTCATTAATGCCATTCACATTTCAATTGTAGCAGCATCAGGAAATTCATCAAACTATAGAGTATTTTGGAACAAGATCTCCTTAAAAGATTTCATTATTTCAACTGCAGAACTAAGAGATTGTATCACGTATTACGGAACATAGAATACAATGCAGATTCTTCAAGATCTAACGGGGGACGCAGATTTAGGGTACTTTGGGAATTCTGAACCAAGTTGATCAACTGTAAAAAGATTAAATATCAGGATTATGGATGGTGATACAAAGCAAAACACGATAAAAACACATAAAGACAATAAAGAACTTTATGGTGTTGTACCCTAGGTGCCGTAACCTAGGCTCTGATACCAAACTGTAACGCCCCTAAGTGGGGGTTAGTAGAATAAGACAAAAACAACGACTTTTCAAACTTGGACCGGTCAATGACACATCATCATTTAAACAATACCGTTGAATATTCAACGTCCAAGACAACAAACACATAACTTTTGCCCATGAGACTTAAAACGACAATACAACATCAACGACCACAGTTTATACAACACCATAAAACGACAAATACAAAGTATCACCATCACAAATATCCTTAATTTAATCCATTACAAGTCTGAATAAAAGATCATCCCAAAAATCGAGATTCAACTCGACGAACACTAGAGGTACGGCTAAGCTAATCAACACGTCGACCTCCTAACTCAAACTACTCCACGTCCGGAGTCTGATACTGATCACCACCTGTAACTGGAAGGAAAAAAAATGTATATGGAAGGGGTGAGCACCACATGCTCAGTAGGGAATCTATTACCAATTCTCTTTACCGAACCTTTATTAGTCAAAATTCAATTAAATAAACTAAACGTCATCATAAACCATTTAATCATCATTTTCATAAAATAAATAAATATACCCCACAAAAGTCAAATCATTTCGGTGATCCATGCCGAGTCATCTCGCGCCTTTACTCCACTAAATCCCATCGAGTCTTCAAGGCACGAGCACAGGTGGACTAGAAGTCCCTAACCGTAACTCGCCCTTGACTCGGGATCCTAATCACCACCAAAGACGGCCAGTTCGCCATGGGTCGAAATGTTGACTTTTGGGTCACCAATCATATCCATATATGTATCCATATCCATGTCCGGCCTACTGCGCAGTAGCCAGCTGCTCGTCAGCAGCTCATCCGCCCGAAGCGGGTACCATATCAACACACATCATCCGCCCGAAGCGGGTACCATATCAACACACATCATCCGCCCGAAGCGGGTACCATATCAACATACGTCATACCGACGTAACATAAACATAAAATATAATATCAAGCATTAAACCGATGCAAATCATACATGTTTTCCCATCGTCGCCAACAAGCGACATCAATCACAGTACTAACTTTATCTTTTGATTAAAAAAAAATAACATTTCATTTCATTAATTCTAATTTTAACCTATCCGGTTCAATCTTCATTATAATGTTGGTTTCTACGCCCATTTTAAATTGCGAGAAAAGGTAATAGCCCCTACCTCAATCCGTGGAAACTTTGACCGATCGACTAGCTAGTCGAAGATGTGGGTTCGTCTTGGCCCTGAGATTGATGACTAGAGACTTCGGGATCTGTTGAATTAGTCAAAACGGGTGGTTCAGGTAGTACAGTCTTCGAGGCGACCACGGGACGACTATCCGTGCCAGCTATAACACCGATACCATTCATAAGTCAAATACTACTAAGATTGGAATTCAAATTGTCATTTGAAAACCTGATACACTAAAAATTAACCCGGGCCGAATTCCCGTCGGGCACGCAAAACGAGGCAACAAAACGGGCATCAATTCGACAATGTAATACCTCTCCTAGCCTAATTCGACTATTCTAAACACAATGGCGAGGTCAATTTCACCAATCAAGGCCCAGAACACACCTAATTTCATCATCAAAATCAGTAACTAGGATAAGGAAATTCGAGCTTACCGAGAGTCCGATGACGATTCCGATCGAGGGCTTTCGATCTCCTCGACGAGGGCTTCAAAACGCCTCAATAAATTTTGAGATCGGAAAATGACGACGGCGGCCGACGGCGGCGACCGGCGACAGCGACGGCGAGGTGGCAACTCCAACAAACTCTACTAACCTTCGTGAACCCGGTTCCGGTGTTAGTTTTCTCAAATTCAAACCCAAACGAAAAAGATCTAGAGCTAAAAACCGAATCTTCCGGCAACTATTCCGGTCAAACTCCACCACCTCCGGTCAACTTCCGCCTAGCAGTAGACTCGTCTTCTCGAGAGCTTTCCGGCGCCACCAACCACGCTCCGATCGGAGCTCCGGTGACCGAGCTATGGAGCTTTGAATCTTTGATGGGAGAAAGAAATAAATAGAGAGAGAGAGAAAGGGAGCTACGGGAAGATGAGGAAAGAAAAAAAAAAAGGAGGGGCAATGGTTTATTATTCGAACCTTTCCCTGATAACTCTTTTTTTTTTTTTAATATATATTATATATATATTGGGTTTTACATAATACGAGCACAATTTGTGTGGGTCCTTATATTAAGGGTCGTTCAAAGAAGCATGGGGCATTCCAACGCCTATAACATAATATATATATATATATATATATATATAATATTTTCAAATGTTCACAATTTTATTTTATAAAAAAATCATTAGTTCGTTAATAAGAAAAGTGAAATGTATCAAAAATTGATTAATATTTGAATGACACATTTAAATTTTTTGTTAAATATTAAAAAAATTGTATAGAATATTAGAAATAAGAAAAGTAATAAATTTTTAGTACAAGGTCTTATAATTTCTTTTTTTTTTTTTAGTCAATCTTATGTTTTCGTTTGATGTCAAGAGTGGAGGGTTGACACGTACCAAACATACAAAGTCACGTGCTGACCGGTCCTCCAATGCGTAGTTGTTGCGGCTTGCGATGGTTTAGCTATACACATGCACACGTGACTCGTATACATATATATCTGCCCTTACAATATGCTCTTATTTCACTTCATATAAATACTATGCTTTCTCACATATATACCAACTGCAATAAAAACCATCTTATAACTTTGGGATTTGGAACTCGGAAGAGTGAATTTTCTATACCCAAATTGTATTTGAATTTTTTAGTTTTCCGTCGCGAATTATAAAATGGTGAGCGTTGAGGAAATCCGCAAGGCTCAGCGCGCTGAGGGTCCGGCCACCGTGATGGCCATCGGCACGGCCACGCCCCCGAACTGCGTAGACCAGAGCGCTTACCCCGATTACTACTTCCGGATCACCAACAGCGAGCACAAGACCGAGCTCAAAGAGAAGTTCAAACGCATGTGTAAGTATTTTGTTTTTTTATATTAAAAATAATTTCTTTTAATTAGTTTTGTTTTTATGTGAAAAGACATATTTTCTTTATATTAGGAGTATATTTAATCTGAGATCTTTATTTTTTAATTAGATAAACTCGAATTCTAGCTAGATTGACGTTCAGAAATACATTACCATTAGAAATAAGAATCGGAATAATATAGATGATATACATATTTAAATACTAAATAAAAAAGATGAGAGCTATCAAAATTTAAAGTCTCTCGGACGAGTAAATATGTTTCCCTGTAAGATTATTAAATATATATATATAATTTTTTTTTTTTTTTGCAGTAGTAAAAATAACGTTCAAATTGTTGATATTTATTTGTCTATCACAATCATATATCTAATATTTGGGGCTCATAAATTAAATTATGTGTACACAGGCGAGAAATCGATGATCAAGAAACGGTACATGTACTTGAACGAGGAGATCTTGAAGGAGAACCCTAACCTGTGCGCGTATGAGGCACCGTCGCTGGATGCGCGTCAGGACATGGTCGTGATTGAGGTCCCAAGGCTCGGCAAGGAGGCGGCCGTGAAGGCTATCAAGGAGTGGGGCCAGCCGAAGTCGAAGATTACCCACGTCGTCTTCTGCACCACTAGCGGTGTCGACATGCCCGGGGCCGACTACCAGCTCACCAAGCTTCTTGGTCTCCGTCCCTCCGTGAAGCGCCTCATGATGTACCAGCAGGGCTGCTTTGCCGGAGGAACGGTCCTCCGCCTCGCCAAGGATCTGGCTGAGAACAACCGCGGTGCTCGTGTCCTCGTTGTATGCTCCGAGATCACCGCAGTCACTTTCCGTGGCCCTAGTGACTCTCACCTCGACAGCCTCGTTGGCCAGGCTCTCTTTGGAGACGGTGCAGCCGCTATCATTATCGGAGCCGACCCCATCCCAGAGGTGGAGAAGCCCTTGTTCGAGCTGGTCTCGGCGGCACAGACCATCCTCCCCGACAGCGATGGCGCAATCGACGGACACCTCCGGGAAGTCGGGCTGACGTTCCACTTGTTGAAGGACGTTCCCGGGCTGATCTCGAAGAACATCGAGAAGAGCTTAACGGAGGCATTCAAACCGCTAGGGATCTCAGACTGGAACTCCCTTTTCTGGATCGCCCACCCCGGTGGCCCGGCCATCCTCGACCAAGTGGAGGAGAAGCTGGCGCTCAAGCCCGAGAAGCTGAGGGCCACGAGACAAGTGCTCAGTGATTACGGCAACATGTCCAGCGCGTGCGTGCTCTTCATCCTTGACGAGATGAGGAGGAAGTGCGCAGAGGCCGGCCTCAGCACCACCGGAGAAGGGCTCGAGTGGGGAGTGCTCTTCGGCTTCGGGCCGGGCCTCACCGTTGAGACAGTTGTGCTCCACAGTGTCGCCACCAACTAGAGCCTTATGCTTATTGGCCACATATTATGATTCCATATTTTGGTTATGTATTTTGATTGTTTGTATTGGGCTTTAAGTTTATGTGCCTTTCTTTTACATCCCTCGTTAAGTTTGCAATGCTTGATGGAAAATTATGTAGCTACTTGTTGCTTTAGAATGAATAATGACTAATTATTATTATGTAAAATGAATTCCGTTACTAGATTTCTTGTTGGTTCGAGATCGAATATCCAGACCTTGCGCAAGATTAAATTTGATTATCAGACTTAACAATGTTTATAAGATTATAAATTATGATCTTTTTATTGTAATTGGTGTTATGGGTATTTTACGTATTCGTTTTTATTAATTAACAAAAGAAAAATTATTTAAATTAATTTTTCTTTTATTAATTATGATCAATTTCGCTCAAAATATGCACCGGACGTTCGTTTTCGAAAAACAAAGGGTCCATATGATCCCAAAAATATCGAAACACAAAAAAACGATATAAAATTTGCGAAAAACGGCCTCCGGACGCTCCCGGGGCCTTCGGGGGACGCCGGGGGCCACACGGGTGGGCCCACGGGCCCCCAAAGGTCGCTGCCACATGTCAGGCGGCCCGCCAGGTCAACCAGGGGTCAGCTTGACCCCGCCACGTGTCGCGCGCCCCTTCACCGTCGCCAAAGGCCACCAGCGGGCGTACCAGAGAACGCCACGTGGAGGCTAACGCGCGCCCACCTCACCACACGCGTGGGCTCTGCGTCAGCAACACTGTTCCCGCGCGTGAGGGCGCGTCTGAAGACCAATCGCCGAGCCGATTGCGGCGTTGGATCGGCCACGTCCGGGGGACCCGAACAAACATATAATATTACCCCGGGGGCTCCCGGGGTAACTTGATTCTCACCCCAGGAATTCGCCTAAAACTCTCTCTAAACCCTCTAAAACTCGCCTCCCCTCAAATATCACTCTAATGTTGAGCGTCGGAGGTGAATCAAGGGTTACCCCCCCTCGGTTCTCCCTGACCTCGGGTGTTGTTTTGTCCAGGTTCTGAGAGCGAGAAATCACACTAGAGCGGAAGCCCTAGGGAAATTTCCGGTGTCGATTACGATCCCCCTGTTAGGACCTGTTCTACGTGGTGTTCGTGCTATCTCCCAGTCTATTATCTCAAGCGGATATACCGACTTTGCGGATAGACCGAAGACCCGTATCACGCCCCACGATGTAGGCCGAAGGATCTAAATATCCGGGAATTATCCGAAGGTCTTAAAAACGGAGAGGTTCACATAAGGCGGAAGCCCTGGAGAAAATTCTGGCACGATCTAAGACCCTCCTTGCCAAGGTTCTAGATCCGTGAGGTGCTCGTTCTATCCACCAGTCTTGTATCTCCGGCAGATATACTTACTACGCTGATAGAACGAGGACCCGGATATGTTCCCGTGACGCCGGTCGAGGGTCTGGTTCACCAGGGTTCACTGGAAAGTCGATACTGTGATCCCCCCTACACAGTGGTCAGGAATCAGTTTTTTGGCGTCCCGAACCTGTAATCCGGGCCAGGCCAAGCCCTGGCCCTATTAGCGACAGGTAGTGGAGTTTGCCACAGATTTCTGGTCCTGAGTCAGTGGAGGGTCCGTTTGACTCGAAATTCCAGGAGCCCAAGCCCGAGAGTCATAAAAGTCAACAAGAAGACATTGGGCCCGGCCCAACACAAGCAATTGGGCCGCTAAGTGTTTGAGGCATTTTTTTCTGCATCAACATTTTGGCGCTAGAAGGAGGGGGTCCACAAGTTTAAGCCTCGAGTCCCTACCAGCACATCCGACCACACTCGAAAAGATTCGAGCACATTCGAACACATTCGAATACACTCGAAGGCGTTCGAAGACACTCGAAGGCATTCGAAGACACTCGAAGGCATTCGAAGATATTCGAAGACATTCGAACACACTCGAAGTCACTCAAAGACACTCGAAGATATTCGAGCGCACTTGAACGCGTTCGAATACATTCGAACACATTCGAAGATACTCGAGGATACTCGAAGATATTCAAACACACTCAAAGACGTTCAAAGCTTCGATGTCAGAATCGACAGAAGGCACCTTTTCCCTCCCCGCGGGAAGCATCGCTCTCAACACTAGGGCTCGGGTTAACGCACGCCGAACCCAGGCGCTCAACCAGCCTGAGACGAGTACTCGTCAAGAGCCCGCCGTCAACGAAGAAAAAGAACGGTTGGCCCGGCTGGAAGATAGTGTCTTCCACCTAGATGATAGTGTCTTCCGCCTCGGCAACGACGACGTCAACCTCTAGGCCATCGACGAAGAAGAGAGCCCAGAGGAGGCCCTCGAACTCACACAACGAGGGCCACCTGCCACTCAGCCGGCCCGTCGAGACGTTCGAGAGCCGGCCCAATCACAGACGACCCGGCGATCAGCCTTCGAATGTCTGGGGAGAGACGAAAGTAACGCTGAGGGCGTTAAGGTGCGGAAAAATCGTCGTCACCAACAGGCGCCCGTCCAGGCACGCCCGGAAGATGAGGAGGATCTCCATAACCATTTGAGTAACTCCCATCATGAGGAGGACTTGCGACGATACCTCGAGCGGCGAAGGGAAAAACCTCGCCCTCAGGAGAATCCAGACAGTGCCGAATCGGAAGGGTTTGGGAGTTCCGCACCCCCCGCCATTCACCACATGGCAAGAGGAACCAACACAGTCTCGGCAGCGCCCCTGCCGGATGACGGACTAAGAAATGAGGTCCAGGCTCTGAGGAGAGAGCTGAGAGAACTCGCTACAGCCAATAGCACTGATCCCGCCAAACGAAGTATGGCGGAGGCAATCATCTCCCCTCTCGCAAGCCATCTGCTCGACGAAGATCTCAGCGGGGATATCTGATTCCCACTAAATCTCATCTACGACGGCATGACCGATCCCACGTACCATCTGGTGCAATATCAGTTTTCCATGCGGGTGAAGTGATGCCCACCCTCCACAATGTGCCAGGCGTTCTGCCTCACCCTCGCCGGACCAGCCTTCGAATGGTACCAACGACTCCCCAAAAGGTCGATTGAATCCTTCAAAGAACTAAAGGAACGCTTCATTTCCCGCTTCGCTAGCTCAATTACGCAGCGGAAGGAAAAGTCGTACCTGTGGTCCCTCAAGCAGCGCAGGGACGAACCCATCTAGGCTTACTTAAAAAGGTTCTCGGAAGAGGCAAATAAAGTCGTTAGCTACACCGACGATGACGCCGTCACCGCAGTAATCGATGGCCTCCCAGTGAGCCAATTCACAGACTCTCTTGTCAAGAAAAGACCCGCTTCCATGGCCGAGTTGATGGCTAGGACGGCAGAAGACATCGCCGCCGATGAATACGAGCCTCAAAGAAAGAAGCAACGCCAGAAATCAAACTCTGAAGGACGACAACAGCTGTAGAGAGCGATTTTCACCTCCCTCTTCCAGTCACAAAAATAATCACAAAGAACAAGTTAGCAGCAATGATCAGTGAGTATCTTTGTTTTATTATATTTCCGACAAGAGCTCGGTTTTCTTTCGTTGAATAGGTGGACAGTTGAAGGATTAAGAACAAGAACTTCCTCTATTTCTTCTGCCTTTCTCTTACAGGATCTTCTCTCTTTTTCTCTGATTTCCTCCTCTATTTTCCCAACCACTACAAACGAGGCTTAACTTGCCTTTTATAGAGTTTACATTATGCCCTCTCGTATCTTTCCCGCCCTTTTCTCCTTTTAATCATTCGCTTCCCAGATTGATTTGAGTGGAGCGTGGTTAACCCATGCTTTACGTCACTTCCGAGCAGACTTTCATAATGGGTAGGTGGGCTTCATTAAATGCGCATCTCGTCAGCCGTCATTGAGCCCTGCATGCTTCGTCGCTGATGCCTCTCGTCGAGTGGGTAGGTGGGCTTCATTAAATGCATGTCTCGTCAGCCGTCATTCGGCCCTGCATGCTTCGTCGCTGATGTCTCTCGTCGAGTGGGTAGGTGGGCTTCATTAAATGCACGTCTCGTCAACCGTCATTCGGCCCTACGCTTCATCATGACACCTTTAGACTTCATCGAGGGTTGCTCTTAGACTTCATCGAGGGTTGCTCGTGGACTTCATCGAGGGTTGCTCTTCCTCGAGAATATTCCTTGGTTGACCATTGGTCAACGAACTTCCTCGCTCTTTCCCTGTGTCGTTTATGGATAAAACGACACGAGTTGTGTTGAGGATGGATTTGACCAAATCCGACCTTAACAGTTAGTCCCCCATTTTATCAAGTGTATACACTTGGTAAAATGAAAAACGAGTACAGCAGTAAACTTCTTCTAGCTGGCTACATGCTCCTTGTGACAACGGGCTTGCTTTGAGCATTTTAGTCGTATACTTTTCCTTTCCTTTTCTTTCTGCGCAGGACTTTCACCGGGCTGTTTCTCTTAGTCACTCTCGCCTTTATGTATATAAATATATATATATATATTCTCTTAGTTTTCTCGGCACTATCGCCGGTGTGGGCTTGATCAGCGCCCTTGCCGTATATATTTTTATTTTCTCGGCACTCTCGCCGGTATGGGCTTGCTCGGCGCCCTAGCCGTATATATTTTTTTATTTTCTCGGCACTCTCACCGGTATGGGCTTGCTCGGCGCCCTAGCCGTATATATATTTTTATTTTTTTCTCGGCACTCTCGCCGGTATGGGCTTGCTCGGCGCCCTAGCCGTATATATAGTTTTATTTTTTCTTCCTGCTCGGCACTCTCATCGGGTTGTTTCTTTTAGGCACTCCCGCCTTTATGTATATACATATATTTTCTTTTACCTTCTCCTCGAGTATGAGACAAAGAAAAAGGTTATGCATAACAGAAACTCCAAATTAGTTTAATAAAAGTCGAGGCCATGCAAAAATAGCCCCGAACAAGAAGGGTCGGGACTTCCCCAAATGGTAAAAAAAAAAAGGAAAGATGTAGAACGTTGACCGCTGAGCCTCCCGCTGACGTTCCGAGTTGGCAGGGGATCGATTCGTAGCTCAATCTTGATCCTGGATTTCGGGGGAAACCGGAGGCGCTGAAGAAGCCACGGAAGCTCGATACTCAGTGAGAGCAATTTCCATCATCCACCTCTCCATCTCGTTCCTTGGAGTCGTCCGATCAGCAGCTTCCTTCATCAGTCGCTCCTTCTTGGAGGCGCTTTTCTACAGCTGGGCTCGATTGGTTCTGGCGCGGGTCCGGTGAGCCACCGGGGCATCATCGACAATCGGCGGGGTCTGCATCGCCTGGGTTTCGGGAGCGGCCGGAGAGGCCGATGAAGCCACGGAAGCTAGGTACTCCGCAAAAGCAATCTCCATCTTCCATCTCTCCATCTCATTCCTTGGGGTCGTTCGATCAGCAGCTTCTTTCATCAGCCGCTCCCTCTTGGAGGCGCTTTCCCATAGTAAAGCTTGATTTGTTCGGCGTACCATCGTAGCGTCATCAGTAGTCGGCGGAGTCTGCATCACCAGAGAGATCTTAAGAGAGCGGTTTCGAAAAAGGAGAGAGAGAGAGTGTGTGATTTCGAAGAAACTCGTGCCGAAACCCTAACCAATAATGTGAGGCTCTTTAGGTTTGTCGTTCCCGGGTTGAACTACTTGTCGTGCTGCTTTTTGGTGTTGTTTGGACACTAGTTTGCTATTTGGGCCGAGATTTTGCGTGGGCTTGATGAATGGGCTTTTTTCTTTGGGGAGGGGTATACGTTTCAACAGGAAAAATAAAATCTACGAGTATGAAAAAAGAGAAAAACAGAGACACGAGGCTACTGGTAGAACTTCTTTAAGTGCTTCACGTTCCAACTCCGTATTACTTTTGCGCTCTCAGTGTTCTTGAGCTCATAGACTCCTGTCCTGACGACGTTGGTGACTATGTAAGGACCCTCCCAAGTCTGCCCTAGCTTTCCAGCATTCGCCTCGGCGCTGTTCTGAAAAACTCGTTATAGGACCATTTCCCCGACTCTGAATCTCCTCAAGCGCACTTTCTTGTTGTAGAAACGCGCGATCGTGTTCTGGTAGTTAGCAATGTGCACGCTCGCTTGCTCGCGTCTTTCGTCGATGTGGTCGAGCTGGTGAAGGAGATTCTTCTCGTTGTCCTCCTCGCTATTGGGGGCTAAAGTTCGACGGAGACTTGGGATATAACCTTCTGCCGGGATCACCGTTTCCACTCCGAAGGCTAGGCCAAAGGGGGTCTCGCCGGTCTCCGATGCATCGTATACTGCCAAGGCGAGCTTCTCGGGTTGTGGGTACCTCGTCTCGGTATCGAGAAACTTTCTGCTGATGTAGGAGACCGGCTTCTGCTCCCCGCCTTCTTCACGCACAAGTACTTGGCTGATCGCGTGGTCTGACACGGCAATGTATAAATACAATGGCTCCCCCGGTTTTGGCTTTGTCATGATGGGTGGCGACGATAGATAAGATTTTAGCGCCCGGAAATCCCCCTCGCACCTCTCGGTCCATTCAAACTTCTTGTTCTTCCTCAGCAATTCATAGAAGAGGAGAGTCTTGTCGGCCGATCGTGAGATGAATCGGTTTAAAGCGGCGATCCTCCCAGTAAATCTTTGAATTTCTCGCCGATTTCGTGGCGAGGGCATGCTCTTAATTGCCTCGAGCTGCTCGGGATCGGCTTCGACTCTTCGCCGAGTGACCATATGGCCCAAGAATTTTCCCGAGCACATACCAAATGTGCACTTGGTGGGATTCAGCTTCATCTTGTGCTGGTTCAGAGTTTCGAAGCATTCGTCCAGATGCTCGATGTGCGCCGCCGCGTTCAGGGATTTGACGACCATATCGTCGATATATACCTCCATGCTTTTCCCAATCTGCTTGTGGAACATCTTCGTCACCAGCCTTTGGTAGGTTGCCCTGGCATTTAAGGACAATATTTTGTAGCAGTACATGCCCCTCTCGATGATGAAAGCAGTCTTCTCTTCGTCGTCCGGGTGCATCCTTATTTGGTGGTATCCAGAGTAAGCATCCATAAAGTTGAGAAGCTCGTAGCCATGGGTAGCCTCGACGAGGCGATCTATATGCGGCATCGGGAAGCTGTCCTTTGGGCAGGCTCGGTTGAGGTCGATGAAGTCCACGCATACTCGCCACTTGCCGTTTTTCTTCTTTACGACGACGGTGTTAGCTAGCCACTCGGGGTATTTTACTTCCCGAATGGTACCCATCAATAGTAGCTTGTCTACCTCGTCGTTGATGATCTTATTCCTATTGGGGGCCATCTTTCTCCTCTTCTGCACGACGGGCTTGTGTCTCGGATCGGTGTTAAGGCGATGAGCTGTCACCGAGGGGTCGATCCCTGGCATGTCTTCGTGAGACCAGGCGAAACTTCCCCGATTTCTTTTTAGGAAATCAATTAGTTGGGCCCTGATCTCCGAGTCGAGCTCTACGCCTATACCGACGGTCCGAGTAGGATCAGACTCGTCGATACAGACTCATTCTACTTCTTCAATCTGTGCTCCCCATTTTCTCTCCTCGGCACTTTGTTCCTCGATGTCTTCCACACTAAGTATCCTGGCGGTCTCCGTACTACCTTTCCTCCCCCTCTTCTCTCGCCTTGGGGTCCTTGGGGCGGGCGAAGCTAATTGCTATAAACTGGCTGGCTCCCCTTTCTCTACCTGCTTGACCCCTTTTTCGTTAACCATCGATTTATGGTGCATCATGTAGCAAGTTTGGTAGGCGTCTCTGCTTCCCTTGAGCTCCTCAATTTCCCATTCCTTCTTGCCCGGGAACTTTATGCACTGATGGTACTTCGATGGGATGGCTCTCATGGAGTGGATCCAAGGTCTCACTAGGATCACGTTGAAGTACGACGGGACATTTAGCACCATGAACTTCGTCATCCGGTTGACACTTCTCGCGCAGACCGGGAGATGGACTGTCCTCATCGAGACGACGACATCCCCGTTAAATCCCGACACCTTGCGAGGGCGTCCTCCGATCACGAGCCCCTCGATGCCCATATTCATCAAGCATTCATAGAAAATGGCATCGACCAAACTCCCATTGTCAACAAGGATGCGGCAGACTTCACAACCACTGATGTTGAGTTCGAGAACCAGAGCATCGTCGTGCATGTCAGCGCAATCTTCATTTTCCACGAACTCTATCCTCGCACCCGAGCCGGCCATCGTCACATCTCCCTGGTCGTGCTCTTTCCCTCTTCGCTGGTAGGCTTTGATGTTGTTGACCGAATCTTCGCAGAATCGCGATCTGCCCATAATCAGCTCGATTCTCGTCC
Organism: Parietaria judaica; assembly: GCA_954871525.1. Classification (NCBI taxonomy): domain Eukaryota; kingdom Viridiplantae; phylum Streptophyta; class Magnoliopsida; order Rosales; family Urticaceae; genus Parietaria; species Parietaria judaica. Next base: position 10,534,019 of record OX940866.1, read on the forward strand.
TAGAAACCGGTCGCTCACCTTCGTCGTGCTTCGCCGTCGATGGTTCAATCGCAAGATTTCTCTTTGCTCCACCTTGATCGTTTCCTTCATTATGTGCCGGGCCCTCCCGCCAGTTTTGCCATGCCCTATTACCGTTATTCCATGGCTCGGGAGGGCTGTACGTGAGGTCTTTGATTTCCCCTCGTGCGTACCTCCTCTGAAGTTCCTTCTTTAGCATGGTGCAATCCTCAGTCGAATGGCCGTTATAGTTATGGTAAGTGCAGAATTTACTCATATCTTTTGGCCAAGGCTTACTCCCGAAGCCTCCTTGGCCTCCGGAGAATCCTCCTTGGCTTCCGGAGAATCTTCCTCGGTCATCCGAGAATCCTCCTCGGTTATCGGAGAATCCTCCTCGTTGTTGTCTTCCTCGCTCTTGTTCTTCTCGGTTATTGGAATATTCTCTTCGCTGTTGATTTCCCCGATTGTAGTCGCGGTCCCTGCCCTCGTCTACCTGGTAGACTTCTTGCCTCGGGACTTCCCGAGCTCGTCGCGTATTGGAATTTCCTCGATCCTCTTCTCCTCTTCCCGCTCTAGATGACGGGGCGTCCCTTCCATCCCCGCTCTCTGTTTTTCCGTGCTGCTTCCCCTTGCCTCCACCTTCGTGAATCTTCTTCTGGGCTAGCGTCTTTTCCTCTATCTACATGAAAAGCGTCGCTCTATGGAGTGCGTCCTCGATCGTCGACGGGCGCATTTTTATCAGCTCCTCGCGGAAAGGAGCCAAGTACCACAGTCCATGTTTCAGTGCCTGGATTGCGATGACGTCATCGAGCCCCGGGAATCTGACCATGATGTCCTTGAATCTCCCGGCGTACTACCGGAGGGTTTCCTCTCGTCCCTGTGAGAAATTACACAAGGTTGTGACGGTTGCTTCATTCTGTACGTACATTGAATAGTGTCGCAAAAAGTACGCAACGAGCTCGTCAGAATCGCTGATGGATTGCGGTGGCAGCTTTGCGAACCAATCGCTTGCTGGACCTTGCAAGCTTTCGACGAAGAGGTGACACAGGGTAGCTTCCAGCTTTGCTTCCTCGCCACCTATATGCTCCGTCGCGATCCGGAAGGACTTCACGTGGGTGTTTGGATCCGATGTCCCTCTATATTGCGAGAGCCTCACCTTTGGTAACTCTCCTAGCTCCACGCTACGAATCTTTGCCGAGAAAGGAGTGATTCTAGCCTCCCTGACCAATTTGTCGATCTCAGGTGCCGCGCTCGTCGCCCTGTGCACCTGCGAGTCCACATGTCCCATTTTTGCTTCCATGCTCGAAGACATTTCCCTCATCGCTCTCCGGACCTCCTCTTGGATTGCCTCGGCTATGGTTGTTTCAAAGCCTCCTTGCGGGTTCGTCGTGGTCACCGGTATTACCCCGGCAGCGTTGAAAAGATCCCGGCTGATTGGCGGCGCTTGCAGCGTCAAGATCCCTTGCTCTATTTCGGCTATAACTCTCCCTTCTCCTCGAGCCGAAGATCCTGCGATTGTGCTCTCCGGACCGTCCCTTCATTTACTCTCCATCGCGCGATATAGGAGAGCGGCGAGTTGCCCGTTCCTCTCTTCCTGTTCTTCCATTTTCTTGGCCGCTTCTTCGGCCATCCTCGTTGCTTCTATCGCTTTTGCATTGGCTTTGGCCAACTGCTGCTGAAGTCTCTCTATAGCTGGGACCTCGTCCCCTTCGATGCTGACGATGGTGTCACTCGATGACATCTTGCTCCTTCAAATTCCTGGCTGTGAGATAGAAAGAAAACAAAACCCCTCGGTGGGCGCCAAACTGTAGAGGGCGATTTTCATCTCCCTCTTCCAGTCACAAAAATAATCACAAAGAACAAGTTAGCAGCAATGATCAGTGAGTATCTTTGTTTTATTATATTTCCGACAAGAGCTCGGTTTCCTTTCGTTGAATAGCTGGACAGTTGAAGGATTAAGAAAAAGAATTTTCTCTATTTCTTCTGCATTTCTCTTACAGGATCTTCTCTCTTTTTCTCTAATTTCCTCCTCTATTTTCCCAACCCCTACAAACGAGGCTTAAATTGCCTTTTATAGAGTTTACATTATGCCCTCTAGCATCTTTCCCGCCCTTTTCTCTTTTAATCATTCGCTTCCCAGAGTGATTTGAGGGGAGCGTGGTTAACCCATGCTTTACGTCACTTTTGAGCAGAATGTCATCATGAGTAGGTGGGCTTCATTAAATGCGCATCCCGCCAGCCGTCATTCGGCCCTACACGCTTCGTCACTGATGCCTCTCGTCGAGTGGGTAGGTGGGCTTCATTAAATGCGCATCTCGTCAGCCATCATTCAGCCCTGCATGCTTCGTCGCTGATGCCTCTCGTCGAGTGGGTAGGTGGGCTTCATTAAATGCATGTCTCGTCAGCCGTCATTCGGCCCTGCATGCTTCGTCGCTGATGCCTCTCGTCGAGTGGGTAGGTGGGCTTCATTAAATGCACGTCTCGTCAGCCGTCATTCGGCCCTGCGCTTCATCATGACACCTTTAGACTTCATCGAGGGTTGCTCTTAGACTTTATCGAGGATTGCTTTTAGACTTCATCGAGGGTTCCTCTTAGACTTCATCAAGGGTTGCTCTTGGACTTCATCGAGGGTTGCTCTTGGACTTCATCGAGGGTTGCTCTTCCTCGAGGATATTCCTTGGTTGACCATCGGTCAACGAACTTCCTCGCTCTTTCCTTGTGTCGTTTATGGACAAAACGACACGAGTTGTGTTGAGGATGGATTTGACCAAATCCGACCTTCACAGTTTGTCCTAAGGGAACAGATGGTTTCCAAAAGGACGCAAATTACACCCCCCTAACTGTGTCAGCAGCAACAATCTTTAACCTCCACAAAGAAATGTTCGGCCCTCCACGGCATCTGCCCAAGAGGGCCAACAGAGACATAGGTCGGTACTGCAAGTACCACCAGGATAACGGCCACTTGACGGCAGAATGCTGGCAACTAAAGAAATAAATCGAGCAGCTCATCCAAGATGGGCAGTTAAAGGAGTTCGTCAAGAAACTCGTGCCAGGAAGCAGACAAGCCAGCGACCTTCCGCCTCGAGAAGGTGAACAACCCCAAGACGACTACCCAAACAAATCCCGCCAAGACGAAGAGCGAACCAAAGGAAAAGCACCCCAATATCACGTCGTGTCCACTATCCTAGGTGGACCAGAAACTGGGGATTCCAACATCAAGCGAAAGAGATACGCCCGAGCCCTGGAAGGTGACGACGAGGAACACCAGATTAACTTCACGAACCTAACCAGTTCTATGACGGTGCTTCCCAGCCAAGCCATCACTTTCACGGAAGAAAAAGCTCGACGAATCTCCTACCCTCACAACGACGCCATCATGAAAGAGACGCTGATCGCCAACAACCGAATAAGGCGAGTACTGGTCGACAATGGGAGCTCGGCCGACAGTATCTTCAAGATGGCCCTGGAGTGCATGAGTCTCAGATGGCTCGTCCCGACGCCCATCAAGACCCCGCTCTACGGCTTCAACGGAAAGCCGGTCTTTGCCGAAGGAGCCACCAACCTTCCAACAACATTCGGGTCCGAAGACGGGGCCATGGTCACCAAAATGATCAGGTATCTCGTGGTGGACCAATCATCGTCCTACAACATCATCATGGGAAGGCCGTCTCTCAACAATCTCCAGGCCATTGCCTCCACCTTCCCCTTGCTCGTAAAATTTCCAACGGAGAACGGGGTATGAATCCTAAGGGGAAGCCAATGGGAATCCAGAACCTGTGACGCCCTAGGAACGAGAACCGGGAGGAGCGAGTTTGTCATCCATACTGTCCAACAGCTAAATGAAAATCTCACCCCCGATTCCGAGAAGGCACGGATGTTCGGCGAGCTCGACCCGAGAGACGAGAGATGCAAACCCACGATGGAACCCTCTTCCGATGTGACCACAGTCATGCTGGATAAAGAAAAGCCCGAGAGGACCGTTTCAGTCGGCGCCCAGTTGCCCGTCATGGTTAAAACGCAACTGACCGCCTTCCTGCGAGAGTTCAAGGATGTTTTCGCCTGGTTGCATGCCGACATGCCAGGCATCGACTCCGAAGTCGCCGTACACAGACTCAATATCGAGAAAGGAAAGGCACCCAAAATACAGCGACGGCGGGCCTTTAATCCCAAAAGATATCAAGCCATCAACGACGAAGTCAACAAACTCATCGCTGCGGACTTCATCAGAGAGGTCATATACCATAGTGGGTATCCAATGTCGTGCTGGTAAAAAAGCCCAGCGGAAAATGGCGGATCTGCATAGACTATTCCGACCTCAACACTGCATGTCCGAAGGATTTTTTCCTCTTCCGAGGATCGATCAGCTGGTAGATGCGACCGCCGGCCACCAGCTCATGAGCATGATGGACGCGTATTCAGGATACAACCAGATCCGAATGAACGAGCCCGACCAGATACACACCACGTTCATCACCGATCGCGGTCTCTACTGTTACAAAGTCATACCGTTTGGGCTCAAGAATGCTAGAGCCACATACCAGCGCTTGGTCAACCCGATGTTTACCCTGCTCATCGGGAAAACAATGGAGGTCTATATCGACGACATGATCGTCAAAAGCCTTAAAGAAGCCGACCACGTCAAAGACCTTCGAGAAACCTTCACTCTCCTCTGAAGGTACAAGATGAAATTGAACCCTGCCAAGTGCGCGTTCGGGGTCGAGTCTGGGAAGTTCCTGGGATTCATCGTCAACCGACGATGAATCGAAGAAAACCTCGAAAAGATCCGGGCTCTAATCGAAATGAAGAGCCCCCGAAGAATCAAGGAAGTGCAAAGCCTCAACGGGCGCATCAACGCCCTAGGTCGATTCGTATCGAAAGCCACAGACCGGTGTCAGCCGTTCTTCCAACCCTCAAAGGCGAGAATAATTTCGCCTGGGACGAGAAATGCGAAACCGCTTTCCAAGAACTAAAAGCCTACCTCGGATTGCCGTCTCTATTGTCAAAACCGAAAGACGAGGAGGCCCTATTCCTCTACCTCTCCATTTCAATCAGGGCCGTCAGCGCGGTCTTGGTTCGAGAAGAAGAAAAGAAGCAGATGCCGGTCTACTACGTCAGCAAAGCTCTCCTTGACGCTGAGACCCGCTACACGCAGATCAAAAAACTGGCGCACTCACTAATCACCACTGCAAAGAAACTTCGCCCGTACTTTCAAGCTCACCAAATCATAGTAAGAACAGAGCACCCGATTCGAAAGGCACTCCTCAAAGGCACCTCATCACGAATGGCGATCTGGTCACAAGAGCTGGGGGAATACGGTATGGAGTACCAGCCCCAAATCGCTATCAAAGCACAGGCAGTAGCAGACTTCATCGCCGAATTCACATAAGACACGGAGGTCGAGACCGAGGAAGAACTCGACAGGCTACCCCAAGCAGCCAAACAAAAATCGAGCCCCGACGGTCCTGTCTGGAGCCTCCACGTTGATGGCGCCTCTAACGCCAATGGCTCAGGGGCAGGTATCCTGCTTACCAATCCCGAAGGTGGAAAACTACGCTACGCCATCCTATTCGGGTTCAACGCCACAAACAACGAGGTAGAGTACGAGGCTTTGCTAACCAGACTCCAGATCGCTCGAAGCAAAAAACCTGCGGATCTACTGTGACTCTCAGCTGATCGTGAAGCAAGTAGAAGGCGAGTACCAAGCTAAAGAAGAAAATATGGCAGCCTACCTCGCGGAAACGCTGCATCGCTTGGAGTTCTTGGCATGGTATGAGATCACTCAAATACCTCGAGCCGAGAACTTCGAGGCCGACACATTAGCCAGGATGGCATCAGGAGCTGACAACGAGGAACTAGGCAAAGTACTTAGAGCGTGGCGTTCTCCCCGCTGAGATAAGCGTCCCCTCGCCGCGAGTCGAGTTCTTCGATGAAGAACGCATAGACGAGGCGTTACGACAAGAGCTCGACCTCCTCGAAGAAAAGCGAAATGAGGCGTACACTAGACTGGTCGCCCAGAAGCGAATTGTAGAACACTACTACAACTCCAAAGTCAAGGCGAGACGCTTCTCGGAAGGAAGCTTGTTCCTGAGAAAAGTAGGCCAAAACACCCAAATCCTCGGCGCCGAAACCCTCGGGCCAACTTGGGAAGGCCCTTACCGCATCTCCAAGGTGATCCGAGACGGAACGTACTGACTGCAAGAAATGGGGGGTAGCAAACTCCCCCGGTCCTGGAACGTCGAACACCTGAAGCAGTACCACCAGTGAGCCCGACAAGGCTACGGGTAAAAAATAAGCTGACGATAGTTGAAGATAAGATTCAACCAGACGTTGAAGCTAAGATCCAACCTGAAGAAAAAGTCTTAATGTGATGTACCACCGGCACGGGAATAGCCCCGATAGCTAGCGTATGTAAAAGAAGAGCGCCACAAGAAGCGCCAAATGATATATATAAAAAAGTCCTTCTTTTTCTGCGAATTGATGCCTCTTAAAGTTTCCTCCCAACCTTTACAAGATTACTCGGAAACTGGGGGGTTGATATAGAGAAAGAAAAGAATACTTGAAATAAAAAGACCGAGAAAAGCCCGGATCTCAATCCCGCCGACTCAGGCAACTTAAAAGACCGAGAAAGGCTCGGATCTCGATCCCGCCGACTCAGGCAACTCAAAAGACCGAGAAAGGCCCGGATCTCGATCCCGCCGACTCAGGCAATAAAAAGACCGAGAAAGGCCTAGATCTCGATCTCGCCGACTCAGGCAACTAAGTCGCCCCGGAAGCGTTTCTCGACCCAAAACCGAGCGCTTGACGACACGCAACTTGCGATAAGTTCGGGACCTGTAGCGCATCAGGATAATGCGAGCTGGCTTCAAGTACACTAAGTCGCCCCGAAAGCGTTTCTCGGCACAAAACCGAGCGCTTGATAACGCGCAACTTGCGATAAGCCCAGGATCCTGTAGCGCTCTACAAAGCGTGACCTGGCTCCAAGTACACTAAGTCACCCCGGAAGTGTTACTCGGCTTAAAACTGAGCACTTGACGACGCGCAACTTGCGATAAGTCTGGGACCTGTAGCGCATCAGGATGACGCGACCTGGCTCCAAGTCACTAAGTCGCCCCGGAAACGTTTCTCGGCACAAAACCGAGCGCTTGACAACGTGCAACTTGCGATAAGCCCAGGATGCTGTAGCGCTATACAAAACGTGACCTGGCTCCAAGTACGCTAACTCGCCCCAGAAGCGTTACTCGGCCCAAAACCGAGCGCTTGACGACGCGCAACTTGCGATAAGTCCGGGACCTGTAGCGCATCAGGATGACGCGACCCGGCTCCAAGTACACTAAGTCGCCCCGGAAGCGTTTCTCGGCACAAAACTAAGCGCTTGACGACGCGCAACTTGCGATAAGCCCAGGATCCTGTAGCGTTCTACAAAGCGTGACCTTGCTCCAAGTACACTAAGTCGCCCCAGAAGCGTTACTCGGCCCAAAACCGAGCACTTGACGACGCGCAACTTGCGATAAGTCCGGGACCTGTAGAGCATCAGGATGATGCGGCCCGGATCCAAGTACACTAAATCGCCCCGAAAGCGTTTCTCGGCACAAAACCGAGCGCTTGACGACGCGCAACTTGCGATAAGCCCAGGATCCTGTAGCGCTCAACAAAGTGTGACCTGGCTCCAAGTACACTAAGCCGCCCCGGAAGCATTTCTCGGCCCGAAACCGAACGCTTGACGATGCGCAACTTGTGATAACCCCAGGACCCTTGGCGCTCAACACAGCGCAACCTGGCCCCCAAGTACAAAAAAGCCTAAAAGAAGACCGGATCTCGAACCCCGAGAACACCGGCTTAAAAAGCTCGAAGCGCTCAAAATGTTTCCTGAAGACAGATCCTATCTGAAAGCGATCAAAGAAGAGACAAGCACAGAGCCAGCATACAAAACAAAAATTTAAGATCAGCGTTCGTGGGTCAACATTACAGTTACAACCAAAGTTGCTACTTATAATGAACCACGGCGGCTCGCTACAGCGGAACATGTCCGCTTATACAAGAGACGCGCCTAGAGGCGCTACAAAAACTTACGCCACATGCGGCAAGACTGGAAGCTACAAGCTCTACATACGGGAAAAATGCATCCCCGGTTGTTACAAAAAAAAAAGGGAGACGGCGTGTAACGTCGGGCGGTCATCATCGTCATAAACGGCTTCCTCCCCTACCTCGTCATCGCCGGCAGCCACATCCTCCACCCCCACGTCGGCGGGAAAAAGCAAAAACCCCATAACCACCCGTCACCGCGATCCATATCTGCAAAAGAAAACAACCATGTCAGAAGTAAGCTAAGATAAATAAAGGAAAAGCGATCGTTACAAGTAAAGAAGAGGGAAAGGACCACGCATAAAAATGGACCTCTCTTCAAGGCCCGGCGGCGATTCAGTCACAGCCCGGGGAGACATCCACCCTGATCGTATCCATGCCTCCCTCGTTAAAAAGGAGGCAAAGCGCCCAGGAATGGCAGACCCCGTCAGAAAAAAACTGACGAAACCCCGATCCTCGGCGCCAGAGTTCAGATACAGCTGAGGGATCTTGAATCCCTGAGGAACAGATCCCAGATAGACGCTCGGGACCCAAACCCACCGACTGTGCCAGTCTGGGTCTAGCTCCGGACCCAGGTCTCTGACCTGAAAACCCCAGACGGGTAAGGGAAAAACCCAGTTGTTAACCCCCTGATCGTCCTAGGAAACAATGATGGGTAGGAGTCTTCGGAGTTGGGTTGGAGTGACGTCTCGGCCTCGCCCTTCGCGCCACATCGAGAAGATCCCGGCGGCAAACCACCAAGCGTCCGGGCGGACCTGAAGCGGATGCAAGTCCAGCGACACCAGAAGCTGCTCAAGCAGAGGAGGAATCGGCAAGGAAAAACCTAACCGGAGACTCTCTAAAGGGACCGCGACCATTCCGTCACGAGGATATCCGGAGAGTTCCCCCTCTGACGGGGCACATACCCCCGGCAAGACAAGACGCTCGGCCCTAAAAAAGGCCCCAAGCTCTGCAAGGGTGACAGTGCTCGGAATATTGACATCCGGGAAAAATGTGGGAGAACGCGACCAGTAAATGCCACCCTCGCCCGAGGCGGGCCCGGTCCTCCTCCTAACTACCCTATAAAAATTTGGGCATGACCCGCCTGCTATGCCAGCACCATAATGTGGTCCCTCCACGCCATACGCCCCGTAAGCAATACCTACGACAGCCCTAAAACTATCTACATCTATGCCGGGGGATCTCAGACCCGCTCCCGAATCTACAGGCAAATTATATTCGGGACCCGCTATAGAGGGACCCGCCTCGGCCAACATACACCTCGGCAACTCGAACGCCGACCGCGGCATCGCACGGAAGACCCCCTGAAACTCCGGAGTACCCGGGAAATCAGCCGAATACCACCGGCCGCCGGCGTCAACCGTCAACGTCGCCGATATGGTCACCGGACGACCCCGACCATCGCGGGCCCCCCTTTGAGACGACCCGCGGGCACCGGGGCATGGACGGTCCCGATCGGAACTACCCCCGCCGACGTGCTCCACCGGCCCAGATCTGGTCACCCTTGAACTGCGGTCCTCATGCGAACACCCCCCGCCGGCGAAAGATCCCACGGCGCCGCCATGGGCGAGCTCGAGCTCGCCCGACCCACACGGAGCCAAACGCGAGCCCTTGCGCTCCACCGCATCGCCGACGGTCGCCACCGGCATCCCTGAGCTCGCCACGCCAAGCTGGTTATGGTGGTGGTCTTCTCCGGCGACGACAGACTCCGGTGAGGAGGGAACGGCAGGTTTCTCCATTTGGGCTCGCGGGTTCTAGAGAGGGAAAGTCGCTCAATTTTGATTTCGATTTCGATTTCTAGACTTCGTTTTTTCGAAAATTATGACGAGGCTCGTGAAATGGTGAAGCTAGATAATGAAAAGACGGACACGATGCAAAAATCGAAATTCAAAAATGCTACCCGGTATAAAAGTTACGGAAAGAAAACATACCTTTTACTATTCACCGGAAGAAAATAAACTCGTGAATCCGAATGAGCCGTCCTGCCTCCTATTTATAAAGTTTCTCAGAAAACTGGGGGGTTAATGTTACGGTTATTTTACGTAATTGGTTTTTATTAATTAACAAAAGAAAAATTATTTAAATTAATTTTTCTTCTATTAATTATGATCAATTTCGCTCAAAATATTCACGGGAAATACTTTTTTTTTAAAAAAGGGTCCAGATGATCCCAAAAATATCAAAACACCCAAAAAAGATATAAAATTTGCAAAAAACGGCCTCGGGACGCTCCCGGGGACTTCGGGGGACGCCGGGGGCCAAACGGGTAGGCCCCTAAAGGTCGCTGCAACGTGTCAGGCAGCCCACCAGGTCAACCAGGGGTCAGCTTGACCCCGCCACATGTCGCGCGCCCCTTCACCCTCGCCAAAGGCCACCAGCGGGCGAACCAGAGCAGGCCACGTGGAGGCTGACGCGCGCCCACCTCACGACGCGTGTGGGCTCTGCGTTAGCAACACTGTTCCCGCGCGTGAGGGCGCGTCTGAGGTCCAATCGCCGAGCCTATTGCGGCGTTGGATCGGCCACGTCCCGGGGACCCAAAAAACATATAATATTACCCCGGGGGCATCCTGGAGTAATAGTTATTCACGTTTTAACCCCCGGACCCTCCTATAAATACAAGCTCAATTTTAACTAAAAGGTAACTCATTCTAATGTTGAGCGTCGGAGGTGCGTCAAGGGGTAACCCCCCGGTTATCCCTGATCTTGGGTGTTGTTTTTTCCAGGTTCTGGGAGCGAGAAATTACCAAACTTTCGGTTTAAATTCAGTTTGAACCGTATTTGATATAATTTTTTCTTTTAATCATGCCTTAGTTTCATATATGTTATATGTCTTCAAAAATCATATCATGCCTTAATTTTAATATTAAAATTCCCATGATATTATATACAATAATGTTTTAGTTTCAAAAATTTAATATAATGTATTTAAAAATTATAAATTATTCCTGTAAGATATTTTTTTTATAGTCACATATTTTATAAACTATTTGATTATATTTAACATATGTAAAAAAATTAAAATATGTGCTATGGGATATATTTTTAAAAATAAATAAATTAAAACTAATAATTTTTAAGGAATTATTTTATTATTTAAAAAAATAAAACATAATCGTTTTATAAATACATATTTTATAAAATTATTTGATTATGTTTGATATATGTAAAAAAAAACATGTTGGCCTATTGGAAAGAAAAAAATTATTATTTTTAAATACCATGTGGCGGCGAAAGTACCCAACCTTTGGGCACGTGTCATAACACATGAGACAACCTAACAGCCATGTAGGCAGGTGTAACGGCGTTAGTTGGCCGGCAACAAAAGTGTGACATTAGGTACTTTTGCCTACATTTACTGAGGTTGGGTACCTATCGGAGAATATTGTAAAAGGTTGGGTATTTTTGCCGCAATTAACCCTATATATATAGATTATAATGATCCTTTCGTTAAAGGTGTATGTATGAGAATCATATCCTTGTTAACAAAATAAAAAATAAAAAAATAGTCCACTTAATGTTATTTAACATTATGGCACGACATTAGTTTTTCGTGTAACTTTTGAAGGAATTCATAAAAATTTACATATTCCTACGACATTAACTTTTATAATATTATGAGCCGGTCGTTGTCAATAAGTTACCAAAAAAAAAGTTTTTTTTTTAATTTCTATTTATTTTAGATTCAAAATAACGATGAATATTTTTGCACATCAGCAAACATTATCACAAGCCAACATTTATTTTATTTTTTCGTGTACTAGAAAATTGTTTTTATTATTTCTTTGAAAGAAAATATTTTTGCACATCAGCAAACATTATCACAAGCCATCATTTATTTATGAAGATCTTATGACTATAATTATTAATGTATTGTTATGTTTTTACTGTTGATAGAATATCTTTTATGAATTATTGGCATTTCCAATCAATAATGAATTGCCACAAAACTCATATCTTATTGCCGTGGCTAACACTAGTTTTGTGGCTCTGATTTTCTCCTACAGTTTGGAGAGTCGTAACCATTGTTCTTATCACATTAATTAATCCATATTAATTCATATTTTTATGAACTATATATTATTCAGTCACAAGATGTCTAATTAATTGATAACGTGTTATTTTTTTGGCCTTGTAATTACAAAGGAAATAAGTCTGAAAATATCTACAAGAACATAAACGACTTGAAATATATGATTAAGGAAAACGACATGTCAACAAAAAAATCTATTGATTAGTATATTGACACGTTATACAAGCATTCATACACGTTTGAAACATGGGTGTGTAAGGTTGGATTGAGTTGATTCGAAAGAAAAACACAAACCGACCTAATCTTATTGGGTATTGAAAAAACGACCCAATCCAACTTATAAAAACATATCGAATCCGTCATCTAGGACCGTCTCTTAGGGGTGTTTATGGATATAATACAAAATCAATATGTAATAAAAAAATATTTAAAATTATTAATTAAAATGATTAATTATATATCAATAAAATTAATAAATTTTAAAAATTATGTTTCTATTTCTTAGCTGCAAATAATACCATAGTTATGTTTAATGTTTATGTGAAAACATTAAGTTTCGTATAATAAAATAAAAACAAATCAATAATTAATATTTATGTGAAAACATTAACCACCAGCCCAGCATAGCATCGGTTTATGTGCAAAAGTAAATAACTATTAAATGGTAAATCAATTAAAAATTTAAAATAAGTGAAACCCTCACACAACTCATGAAAGAAAAAGTCAATAAGTAAGTGAAAAAGTAAAAAACATACTTCTCTACCAACTTCATCTTCCCGACCTCCCTTTGACTAAACTTTTATCTTCTGCAACTTTTTTTTTCTTCCTAAAATGAACTAGAGATTGAGTGAACAAGATACGTTGGGGGTGGCGGAGTCGTACGCGAAAGAGATAAATTAAATTTTTTTTATATAATTATTTTTAATGTAAGACATTAGTATAATATTATTTTCTCACAAATCTGGGGTGACATAAGCCACCCCCACTAACACATGGGTCCGCCCCTACTTAAGCTACAATCAGTAATAAACCCATATAACAAAAATACAAGTGAAAGACCAAAATGCCCCTGATTGAAGTTTGACATATTAAATCACAACAAACTCCACATTAGCAATTTTCAATCAACTTCTTCCCTTTCTTGTACTCCAAGTATCTTCTTGCACTTCTCCAATTTACCCGACTTCACAGACTTGGTGATCATGTCGGCGGATTAATCTTCGGTATGTATCATGACCACCTTGAGCTCTCCAATCTCGACAAAATGAAGCCTAATGTCAATGTGTTTAGTCCTTTCGTGATGCACTTAATTTTTAACAAGTGTATAGCCCTTTAACTATGACAGTTTAGCTTCAGGTCTTCTTGCACCAGACCCAACTGCTTTACAAAACTCTTCAACCATAATGCCTCCTTTACTGCCTCTATTATGGCTATGTATTAAACTTCTGTACTTGACAACAACAACAGCTATGTGTTGAGGCGATGCTTTTCAGCTTATGGTGTTCCCAAACAAAGCGAACATATCCGGTTAATGAACTCTACTTTTCTAAGCCCCCGGCATAATCTGCCTCAATATACTCGCACAATGGTCTCTCTTTGAGCATCCTTATAGTAAATTTTAGATCAACATCTTTGGTTCTCACCAAGTATCTCAAGATCCATATTTTGCAGCTTCGCAAGTGGATATGCCATGGCTTTCCCATGTACGTGCTCACAAAGCTCACAACATGAGCCGAAGTCCGGTGTAGTGCAGACCATAGAGTTCATGAGGCTGCCAATGACACTAATGAAAGGCACATTCTGCATAGATCTTTCTTCCTCTCCATTCTTTGGTGAATGCTCTTGAAGTGAGCTGCTCAGAGTGCTAAGTGGCTTGGCCCTTATCTTGAATCTATGTAAAACTTTTCTAAATAGCCGCTCTATGACAAGCAAAGTTGTCTTCTTCCGCTAGCCGTTTCGATCTCAATTCCCAAAATTCTTCTAGCCTTACCCAAGTCCTTCATTTGAATGTGCCTTTAACTCTTTGATCATTGCCATGCTTTTTGAGACAATTAACATATCATCTACATAGAGCAAGAGAAATAACTTGTCTGTCCCTTGCAAATTCTTCAAATACGCACTACTGTCGTGTTTGCTACTCTTGAATCCGGTCTTGGCCATAAACGAGTCGAGCTTCTTATACCATTGCCTTGGTTAGATGACATACCCAATCTTCCTTCCCTACAACTTCATATCCCACTGGTTACTTCATCAGAATCATCTTATTCAATTCTCCATGAAGAAAGACACTTTTTACATCCATTTGTTCCAATTCTAAATCTGTGAACTACCATTGAGAGTATTAACCTTATTGAAGTATGTTTCACGATTGGTGAAAACACTTTATTAAAGTCAATTCCCTCGACTTGGTTGAACCCTTATGCAACTAATCGGGCATTGTACCTCGGGGCTTCTCCACATGGGATTCCCGCCTTGTGCTTGAAAATCCATTTGCTTCTAACTATATTGGCTCCTTGTGGCTTTAAAACTAGCTCCCAAGTCTCATTTTTATCAAGATACTTTATTTCTTCATCTATAGTTGCACTCCATTACCTTGCAAAATCATCTTCCATGGCTTGCTTGTATGTCTTTAGCTCCTCGTACTGAAATTCTGCTTCAGTGGCCACAACATATGCCACCATAGTGTGCACATTTCCAAAACGACTTGGTGGCTTAATTGTCCTTTCTCTGTCATGGGCAAGCTCATATCCACTGAGATAATCGGGCTCATCATGAAAATCTATCTTATAATTAGTCGTTGAATGAAAATTTGAAAGCCTAAATATTTTGTTCTTGTTTTTATTTTTATGTACAAAATTTTCCAATTTTATTTTTTTCTTAAAGTTTTTAAGAATAGAATAGAGCACTAAATTTCTATAAAATATAACCTTTTTCTGTGTATATTTATGCCTTTTTCATGCCATAAAGAAATTATTATTGGATCTGTTTAGGCATATATGTCTAAGAATAATAATTATCGATTGAAAAGTTTGTCAAAACTAGGAAATATCTGGAAAATAATAATTATAAAATTTATGTCGGTATACCGTAGTTAACCGGTGTACTTGTAGTACTTATGTGCAAAATAGAATCGGTAAATTAATATTTAAAAATCTATATTTTTTTTTAATAGACAATAGTCATTATACCCGTAAAATTGAACCATTAATATTGAATCGATATCAAACATTTACAGTTTTAGTAGTTTTCCATCGATAATCCTCGAAAACGGCAACCGATTTATCAGCAAAAACGGCATTTTGAACCATGTGGTGTAGTACTAATGTGCAAAATAGAATCGGTAAATTAAAATTAATATTTAAATATCTATAATTTATTTTTTAGTAGGCAATTGTCATTATACCCGTAAAATTGAACCATTAATATTTAATCGATATCAAACATTTTATACACTGATTAGTGAATTTCATTAGACCATTTTAGGCATATATATACAAATCAATAAGGATAAAAAAATTAGTCGTCGAGCTACTTTTTAGATCAAACCATCGATAATATATCATAGATATCGACATTTTAGACACACATTACTTAATTATATTTTCATGTTATAAAGAAATCATCATTGGAGCATATATTCAAATAAGAATCAATAATAATGGATTACAAAGTTGGTCAATAATGAGAAATAGTATTGTCGTATATATTTCTTGGACGAGTCTGATGATCAGAAATCATACAATAATTATCGTATGTTTCTGTGAAAAAACATATCACAATAATAGCTTTTGATTTGTGGCTTATGGACATTGAAATCATATTGCTTTTATATATATATATATATATTATATATATATTCTTTCTCCTTTTTTTAATAATTTATAAAAAAGATTGTTGAGATCCAGGAGATATCTATAGATATAGTAGAGAGAGAAAAATAAATGACCACAAAATATGACCCCAAAAAAGAAGAAGACATGTGAGCAATTGAGCATTATAGATCAGATGGTTTAGTATTATTGACTTTTTCTTTTCTCGATCATAATATTGTCGTATAAATAATCATAATTATAATCATAGCCACCTAACATTATAAATTTATTTAGTTGCGTCACATTTCATTCATCATCACCTTCAGAGTTCGAGACTTTATTTTTTATTTATTTAAATAAGATAGTTATACCGTATACGTAATAAAAAGATCCTTATATATTTGTATTTGTATAGTAAAAAAAATATTTTTATGCGTATGATCTGAACAAAAATGTAAATGAGAATGTGAAAATTTGTTGTTAAAGTTTGTGATCTAAATTCGTCTATATTTTGCTGTGCGATTTTTTGTTTTATGCTTTGAAAACTATGAAATAAATAAATTAGAAAACTTATATGCTAATAAATCGTATGCCACGTAGACCTTTTAGATAGGTTAATTAAAATGTATTCATCATTTCTTTTTGTACCTTTTTATTTTATTTTATTTTATTTTTCGATCATAATAACCACCACTCCCTTTCCGTGATCTCCTATCCGAATTGAATTCCGCACATGAGTTTTTCTATGTCCGATTTATGAGAGTTTCAAATTCCTTCTCAGAATAATTTCAAGATCTTACCATGTTACTTGAATCGATATAATTGGGAAATTTTGGTCAACAAATGCTAAATTGAATCGTGACAATTTTCTATTGGCCCATAGTTTTCACATGTATGTTTAATAATTCATATAATTAAGCTAATTATATAAAAAAAAAAAACATATATGATATTTGGGAATAAAATTTCACTTAGCTAGGTAGTACTAGCTCGTTTATTTTATTTTATTTAATATTATATTATATGGTATTGGTTTTCTCACCACAACATATGTGAACATTAGTGATGGGTATGAACATATAAATTAATTTCACAAAATTATGTTTTTACGAATGACAGCCAGAGCAAAAAAATCATGTATTTAATATAAAAGAATAATAATCAATAACCAATATGTTGATGCTGAATTTTCAGTTTTCAACTAAACTTTAATTGGCTACTGGTGATATGCAGTTGTGTTATCTCCTCTGCACTTTATGTGGGCCGTTGTCTTATCTAGATATTAATTATGGCTCGTTATTAAGTGTTTGGAGTTATTACATTCCTAAATGGGCACCTACATTTATTAGCCCAATTAGGAAAGTTTAGGGTTACTATATATATCATCATGTGCTCCTTTGAATGGTAACCCTCCAAGATTAACCTAACCTCCATCCTCTAGGATATCAGCATCTATTGATCAGTGTTCTATCATCGGAATACTAAATCTTCGGAGAGCTGTCCACGAGTTCAAGAGATTAGGTGACGGTGATCGTCTTCTCTCGACCGTTGCAAGTGTATCTTGCTAAGCTCGACGTCTCGGTAAGAGGTGGTTGTCTGAAGAAAAGTCACAGTCTAAGCTTCGTCACCAGATTCAAGATCGGACTGCAACCCGTCTCAGCTTCAGGGGAAGTTCTAGCTATCTAGCTGTTTTTACTTTTGTAATACTGTAAAAGAATCTTGTAATCCTCTTATGGTGATTAAATTTGGGCGAGGCCCTGCAGAGTAGATGAGTATCGAACTGCATTAACAAAACATCGCGTGTTCTTTACTTTATAGTTTGATATTGTTGTGCTATAGCTTACTATGCTCAAACTAGATTAAACTGACTTTTCAATTGGTATTGGAGCTTGTTCACTGAATTCCTTTTTGCCTTGGTTTCAAGGTCAGTGTTGATCCTAGTCAGTTTCTCTCTAGTTCCTGATGAGCTCTCGAGATTCCACTTCATTAATGAGGTCCCCTGTTCTAGATGGGACAAATTATTCTTACTAGAAGGCTCGAATGAAGATATTCATTCAATCTCTAGATTCTATTGGTGCAAAATGAAAATCTTGAGTGGATTCTCAAATCTAAAGAGTATTGGAGTTCTGAAGAAGAGAGTGCCACTCTTGCTAATGCTCGTGCGCTTCATGCAGTTGTTTCCGCTGTAGATGAGAGCCAATTCAAGCTCATTTGCACTTGCAATTCTGCAAAGAAGGCTTGGGATGCTCTTCAAAATCTGCATGAAGGTACCTCTTCTGTGCGGACTTCCAACCTTCAAATGCTTGCCTCAAAGTTTGAAGATGAATGATGAGGAGTCTGTATCAAACTTCAATGGAAGGCTACGAGATATTTCAAATCAATATTATCAACTTGGTAAAGTGTACTATGAAGTTAAGCTTGTTCGCGAAAATCTAAGATCTCTGCTTGAAAGATTTGCTGCTAAAGTTGCTGCTATAGAGGAGGCTAAATATGTAACAAAAATGAGCCTAGATGAGCTGATGGGTTCTCTTCAAACGTTTGAAATGAATATGTCTAAATCGAAAAGAGATCGTGGTGTTGCCTTCAATGCATCTGCTGATCCTTCCGCTGAACCTTCTTCTGATGTTTCCCTTGATGATCTTGCTCTTCTTACCAAATTTTTTGGAAGAATGCTCAAGAAGTTCAACAAACTTCCTAATATAAACAAGGAAGCAATCCTAATCAATCTTTTAGCTCTGGAAAATCTAGTTCTTTTGGAGATAAGAATATAAATGACAGCAAATCAGCTTCTAAAGAAATAAAATGTTACGAGTGAGTCTAAAGAAATAAAATGTTATAAATGACAGCAAATCAGCTTCCAATCAGAATGTGCTAACACACTCAAGAAGAATAAGGCAAAATCCTTTAACACTACTCTCTCTGATGATGAGTCTGAGGATGATGGAGAGAAAGAATCAGTCAGTCATTATGTTGCCTTCTCCGCTTCGCATAGGTCAAAAGATAATGATGACTCCAATACCTCTGATGATGATGAGGAAGCCATCTGTGATGATGTTCTTCAATCTACATATGAAGAAATGTTCAACAAATGGGCTGAGGTGTGTGAAGTAAACAAGAGTCTCATTTACGCCAACACCTTGCTGCTGTCTGAGAAAAGAGAGCTTGTAAATTGTCTTTAAGAGTTGAGAACTCAGAATGAAGCTCAAGTCGAGAAAAATGCTTTCTACAGAGACTCCTTGATCAAGGCCATTGTCAAACTTTCTGAGCAGGACACAAAAATCACCGACCTGACGAATGCAGTCCAAAAGTTCAATTCTGGAAAATCAATGCTAGAAGAGATACTAGAATCGGGGGAAATCTTCTGGAAATCGGTCTGGTTTGGGATTTTCTGAGAATAGAAGCTTGAGCCTTGTCTCTAGTCCTATCTTCATCAAAGGGGGAACTTTCATGAATATGATTTCTTCTGTCGAAGTCCCTTATTAAAGATCCTCTCAGAGCTCGTGTGATTCTAAAAAGGAAGTGTCTCCGTCTGTATCCAAATCTCATGGGTCGATTATCTCCCCATTTCTAGTTAAAACTCAAGCTGTGAATATGACTACCAGATGTGAGTTTTGTTCATTATCTGGTCACAAAGATGCTCAATGCATGAAACTTTTCAGATGCCTCATGGAAGGAAAGACTTCTGGATTAATCTCCAAAGTCGCTTCTCCTCTCTTTCGTTCAAAGTCTAGGGTGAGTCATAAATTCAGACGTATCTGGATTCCCAAGAGCAATTTTACCTGTCTTATAGCTCATAAGATCTTCAAATCTTCATTTGAAGATACCCGGTACTTTGACAGTGGATGTTCTAGACATATGTCTGGTCAAAGACATCTGTTAAAAAAATTCAGTGATAACAAGGATGGGAAAGTAACATTTGGTGATGGTCAACGGAGCTCTGTCCTTGGAAAAAGAGATCTGGATGTGTCTGGAATAAAAAAGCTCAAAAGTGTACTTCTAGTAGAAGATCTGAAAGCTAACCTCTTAAGTGTGAGCCACTTGTGTGATGATGGGAATAATTTTCTGTTCACCAGAGACGATTGCTCGATCATTGATGTCCATACGAATGAAGTTATCATGAAGGGATTTCGATCTTCGGATAATTGCTATCTTGTTACTAATGATGTAATCTGTCTTAGAGCTATGTCTGATACTTGGAAGCAATGACATGCAAAGTTGGGGCATATTAATGGGAGAAAGATGTTCAATTTGGCCAAAAACCTCAGTGCTGTAAGAGGTCTTCCTGTGCTACACAAGTAGCATGATCATGTATGCGGTCCGTGCCAGCTTGGGAAACAGATGAAGTTTCATAAAATCATGAAGCACATCACCACCAGTCGTGTTCTGGAACTTCTACACATGGATCTGATTCGTCCAACCAAGATCTCTAATGTTGGGGGAAAAAGTATTTTTTTTTATCTGTGTGGCTGATTTCTCAAGATTCACTTGGGTTCATTTTCTGAAAGAAAAATAAAAAACATTTGAATTCTTTAAAACACTATTTCTTCGTGTCCAAGCTGAGAAGGGTGTCACAATTGGAAACATCCTTAGGATCAGAAGTGACCATGGAAGAGAATTCGAAAACAATTATTTTTCTGAGTTTTGCAACAGTCAAGGAATTCTTCATGAATTCTCTACTCCTATTACTCCCGCAAAAATGGAAATGTAGAAAGGAAAAATCGCACTCTTCAAGAGATTTCTCGTGTCATGATTAACGCCAAGGATCTGAACCCCAAGTGGTGGGCTGAAGCTGTGAGTACAACCTGTCATACAATCAATGGGGTTTATTTTTGACCTAATACTGAGTAGACTCTATATTAAATATGGAATGGGAAGAAGCCAGATGTTTCATACTTTCACATCTTTGGTAGCAAATGCAATATACTTAATGATCGATCTCTAGTTACTAAGTTTGGTGCTAAGAGTGATGAAGGAACATTTCTGGGGTATTCTCCCACAGGTCGAGCGTATCGTTTCTATAATCTGAGAACGGGAGTTATCATGGAATCAATTAACGTCAAGATTGATGACTGCATTGATGATACGTCTCCTCAAGAATCTCCCTGACTCTCTCCTAAGTCAATTACATCTTAGTCTGTCAAAGAAGATTCTTCCAAAACACATCTCAATCATCAGTCACTACTATAGATGGTTCGGTAAGAATTGAGAATTTTCCTTCTGGAAACTTTCAACAATCAGTTGCTCTTAATGATACAGTTGCTGAGTCGGGGATCAATGGTTCCTCATCTGAAAGCAGTTCTTCAGACTCTGAAGATAATGTCTTATTGAATTCCCCCAGGACTCTTGTAGCCGAGTCTTCTTCAAGGATTAAAAAGAATCATCCATCTGATCAAATCATTGGAAGTATTACAGACTCTCGAAGGACTCCTAATAGAGATTGTCGCAACTACAGAGATCTTGCTGGATTATCATGTTTTACTTTGAAGATCGAACCAAAAAATACAAGTGCAGCTCTTATTGATGAATACTGGTTAAATGCTATGTAGGATGAACTAAATTAGTTCCAGCTTAATGATGTATGGACCTTGGTGGAAAGACCAAATGGTGTAAAAATTATTGGAACAAAGTGGGTATTCAAGAACAAGACTGATGTAGATGGGAATGTAATAAAGAACAAATCAAGACTTGTTGCGGAAGGGTACACTCAAGTTGAAGGAGTAGACTTTGATGAAACATTTGCTCATGTTTCTCGTCTTGATTCCATTCAGCTTCTTCTTGTTATATCTTGCCGTCTGAATTTCAAGTTGTATCAAATGGATGTCAATAGTACATTTCTAAATGGGATCATCAACGAAGAAGTATATGTAGCTCAACCACAAGGTTTTGAAGACCCATATCTTCCCCACCATGTATACAGACTGAAGAAAGCTCTTTATGGTCTGAAGCAATCTCAAGCAAGCTCTAAGAGCATGGTATGATTGTCTTACTTCTCATCTAGTCGAATGTGGCTATACACGAGGTGGAGCAGACAAGACTCTTTTTAATCTTCGTGAGAAATCACACACTCTTATCGCTCAGATCTATGTGAACAACCTCTGAATTGATGTTCAAAGAGTTCGTATGTACGATGGAAAAGGAGTTTGAAATGAGCATGGTTGGTAGCTTGAATATGTTTCTTGGTCTCCAAGTCAAACATCTTGATGATGGAATGTTTATCTCTCAATCAAAGTATGCAAAAAATTTGTGCCATAAATTTGGGATTGAAAATTCTAGAAGTGTTCGAACTCCTATGGGTATATCGGAAAAGCTATCGAAGAATGAAGATGATAAACCTGTAGATCAAAAGCTATACAGAAGTATGATTGTAAGTTTATTGTATCTCACAGCTAGTCGTCTAGATATTTGCCAGAGTGTTGGAGTATGTTCACGATATCAGGCTAATCAAATGGAGTCTCATATGGCAGGTGTCAAAAGAATTATCAAATATATCTCTTCAATTCTTGACTATGGCTTGTGATTTTCCCGAGAATCTTCTAACTGTCTTCTAGGATACAGTCATGCAGATTGGGCAAGAAGTGCAGATGATAGAAAAAGCACTTCTAGAGGATGTTTCTATATTGGCTCCAATCTCGTATCATGGTTTAGCAAAAAGCAAAACTCCATTGCTCTCTCTACAGTTGAGGCTGAATATATAGCTGCAGGAAGTGGATGCACTCAGATACTGTGGATGAAATAAATGCTACAAGATTACGGCATCGATCACAAGAGTATTACTCTCCTCTGTGACAATCAAAGTGCTATCTCTATATCTAAAAATCCAGTTCAACATTCTCGCACTAGACATATTGACATTCGTCATCACTTTATCAGAGAACTTGTTGAACATAAGACTATAGTTCTAGATCATGTGACTACAGCTCTACAACTAGCTGCTATCTTCACAAAGTCGTTGGACTCGGCTCGCTTCGAAGAATTGAGAAGCAAGCTGGGCTTATGCCGCAAGTGATCTCGGACCATGTCAGTTAGCCTGATCTCAAAAATTGAAGATTATTTGTTTTTGCATTAATATTTGAACTATCTCAAGTATTATTTGTGAATTTCAAAATTTCTGAAAAAACATATCTTGCTAACTGACTTCGGTAGTGAGGTGTGGTGATTCCGAGTTTCTAAATAATCCTAAACTGGTGCCAAGTGTCTCTCCTTCAAAGACACGTGTAAATCAGGTTATGATTTCATTTTCTTTTTACCATTGCCCATTATCTCTTCAAATCCCTACCATCATTGATTCGTGCCTAAATTACCGCACAATTACCTTTTTCTCTCTCATGAGTGACAGTCGTACCACCAGTCCTTACTCAAGAAAATTTTCTCCTAATGGAAGTTCTCTGGCAAGGATTCGATTTACCCCTCGGAGTCCTTCCTCGAAGCTTAGATTGTCTGCTCCTCCACGTTTGACATGCTCGGCCGCACGAGCTTCTCTGGTCAATATAATCTCTTCATCTCCATCATCCCCATCTGGTGATCAAGCAGGGCCATCAATTCATGGTTCCCCCAAGAATTCAGAATCTAAGCTTCCCGTAACCAAGGAAGTCGTGACTGCTCTGTCAAACCTTCAGTTGCAGACATATATTGCAGCTGCTACCAACGTTAGTCCTCAAGTATCCCCAATCTCCTCTCAGCAGTCAAAGGCAAAGCCCAAACTGAAGCGTGCTTGTGAGACTTCCCCTCCCTCTACAAGTTCTCAAGTTCCTCCTTTTCCTAAGGATGCGACCACAGTTCCTCCTTCCAAGAAGGCCAAGATTGTTGATTATCCGTCTGAGGAGCACACTTCTTAAGTTGTTATTCCTACTACAGAACTAGCTGAAGACAGTGAGTCTTCGCGACGCAAGGTTCTCCCTGTGCAGAAGAAGTCATCCTCAAAAGGAAAATCTTCGAAATCCTCTTCATCTAGGACCTTGGCTGCCTCAATGGCCATGTCTCACAACTACTTCTCTAAAAGCAACATGACAAGGTGGCCTGAAATTGGAACCAAGAGGTTGATCTTTGAAGAATACTACTCCTATGATTTCTTCAACAACAAGAATCTCTAGGAATACCTGTCAGTTCGTGGGTTACTATCATTGGCCACCACTGTGTACTAGATCTCCCCTCAAATTGTCAAAGAATTCTACTGTAGTCTCGAGTCTACTATTAGAGACAACTCTTCCCCATACTACAACAAGGTATCCTCTTCAAGAAAGTGGTGTGAATTCTCTCTTGAAAAGATCAGGTCTACCTTAGGTCTTCCCACTCTTGACAACTATGTGTGCTTAGAGTCTGATGCGAGACTAAATGATCTGAATGAGATTGCTTATGTCTTAACGTTTGGTGGAATAAGAGAGTGGTCAGAGTTTATTCCGTCCTCTTGTCTTACAAAGAGGAACTTTGCTATGTTCAAACTCATCGCTGGAACGTACTGCCCACTACTAATGTTATTAGAGTATATAGGAAGATTAACGTGTTGTTATATGTCATATACATCAATCTTCCTATCGACTATGCATCTCTCATCAGAAGCTCATGTATCTTAGCTGCCATCTCCAAGAAAGATGACAAGACGAGACTGCCTCATCCTAGTTTGATCTATGCTCTCATCGAACCACAACTTGAGGATCCAGGGATATCTTCTCAAGCTATGAATGTCTCAGCTATACAGACCCTAAAATGTGAGATCAAGCATGATGATCTTGTTGCTGGATATGACAAAAATACACCCATCCCACCCCCCGTAGAGGTCAAGTTTCGTATGCATCACCGTCTACAGACTCTCGTCTTCCTAAAGTGTCCTCTGCATCTGGCTTCGTGCTTATACCTGTGGATCTTTTTCCACATGATCTGGTTCTCCCAACACGAGAATCAATCTCGGGCTCCTTACTTGTGAAAGGGTACTCTTTTGACATTGTCAAACTCTAAGCAGAAGTGGCGTCCATTGTAAACGGCCTTGCCATATTCCGGGAGACCCTGGTTTTTGTATCTGATCAATACAACTCACTTGCCACACGCCTGTTGGACATTCATCGACTGATATCAACTGCTCCTGGTGTTGGTCCTCTTCAGCCTGTTCGTCCATCTAGAGTTCGCTCGTTTGGATCTACGGCCTCAGATGCTCCAGCTTTTCCTCCGTCTGACCCTGCACCTGGATTGCCCTCTACTGCACGTCCTGATGCTGCCATCGCGAAGGATTCCTCATCTGGTGCTGGTGGTTCTCTATAACCCTTTGGAATTTTGCGACCAATAGGGGGAGAAGATGTGATAGTGTGCACAATGTTTGTTTTTTGCAAGACAATACTCAGTAGTTTGTGTTTTTTGGACTAAGTTAGATTTGTCAGTTTTTTGTTGGATCTGTGACAATGTATGCTCCTACTTTCTCTAGATTGAAATTTCATTTCTATGACTATTCAGTTGCTGCTGGTCTCTTTTATAATTCCATTTCTACTCAGTGAACTGAGTCATCTATAGCCATCATAGTTCAGTGCAGCCAAAGCTTCTAAACACTTTGTTGAGCTTCTCAGAACGTCAACTGCTTATATGTCCTCTCGGCTGTGTATTGCTCATGGATTGCTCATAAAATGCCAAAGGAGAGATTGAAGTTTCATTTTTCAACTAAACTTTAATTGGCTATTTTATGAGCTACAACTGATAAAAAGTTGTGTTGTCTCCTCCACACTTTATGGTGTTGGACATGTGTGTCCTTAAACAAGATATTTTATCCATTTGTAAAAGATTATGACAAGTCGTTGAATAAAGATGATGCTTATTATGATAATTTTATTGTAGTTTCTGGTAGAGTAAAATAGAAAGTTTGATCCTTAGTTCATAAAGGATGCAATTATGTATTATTATCACAACAGAGTCACTGTGAAGAAGAATTAATAATCATAATAAATGAACTTAAAATGTCCGTGACCTGATTAACTGGGTGGGAGCCCATTAATCGTATAAGGTCATTAATGTGACTAAGTGACCATCCTATTCTGGATTTTATGTGTGTCACACTCACTAGAAGTGCATTAAGTATGAAGTGTCTTCATACTGGACTGAACCTGACTTAAACTCCGGAAGTTATCATATAAGACTGTCACTGATAACTTGGATTTGAGTCACTAGTAGATGATCAAATGGATATTCGATCTAAGTCCTGAGTGATCTTGAGTCTGAGCTGCTGGCTTGATTGTTCTTTGATTTAACCGTTAAAGAACACAATATATTACCGTTGTTCCCAACACTATTATTTTGGGAACATGATAGTCAGCAGTAAGGGTAGCTTGTTCATAGACAAGGGCATGACACAGCTCTCTTCAGAGTCATGATGATTCCCTTGATTGTCGGTGGTAAGAAGTGAGAGGTACCTGTGCGCAACTTATGAATCAAAACCATAAGTGGGTTACTCATAATATTACTGACTGAGTCAAGGATGAAAATGCAATGAGGGGCATAACGGTAGAAAACCGCCTGCTCGTGTGTGGATCATCAAGTGAAAGATCAATAACCCGAATTTGATGGACACACTACTGTAATAAAGGGAATAATATATACTGCATCACTAAAGAGTGCATCCTCAAGTTTATAGTGAAATAACACCGAGGTTTGACAAACACCCTAGCAGTTCGTTGGAGCTTAAGTGATATGGGTCCATGGTCCCCAAGATAGCTCTGTAACGGATGATATGTACGTGATAAAAACATTTGAAATGTTTTTAAGATCATTTGTCAAAAACTAATTCAGTGAACAAGCTCTAATACCAACTGAAAATTCAGTTAAATCTAGTTTGAGCATAGTAAGCTATAGCAGAGCAATATCAAACTATAAAGTAACGCGATGTTTTTTTAATGCAATTCGATACTCATCTACTCTGCGGGGCCTCGCCCAAATTTAATCACCATAAGAGGATTACAAGATTCTTTTACAGTATTACAAAAGTAAAAACAGCTAGATAGCTAGAACTTCCCCTGAAGCTGAGACTGGTTACAGTCCGATCTTGAATCCGGTGACGAAGCTTCGACTGTGACTTTTCTTCAGACAGCCACCTTTTCCCGAGACGTCGAGCTTAGCAAGATACACTTGCACCGGTCGAGAAAAGACGATCACCGTCACCTAATCTCTTGAACTCGTGGACACCTCTCCGAAGAATTAGGATTCCGATGATAGAACACTGATCAATAGATGCTGATATCCTAGAGGATGGAGGCTAGGTTAATCTTGGAGGGTTACCATTCGAAGAAGCACATGATGATATATATAATAACCCTAAACTTTCCTAATTGGGCTAATAATCCACCTTGGGAATCGGGCCCAAGTGACTTAATAAATGCAGGTGCCCAATAAGGAAGGTAATAACTCCAAACACTTAATAACGAGCCATAATTAATGTCTAGATAAGACAACGACTCATATGTTAGAGCTTAAGTGATATGGGTCCATGGTCCCCAGGATATCTCCGTAACGGATGATACGTACGTGATAAAAATATTTGAAATGTTTTTAAAATCATTTGGCAAGACTCATAAAACTGAAGTCTGTGACAGACATCATATAGTTTTATCAGTAGCGTGGCAAAAGTACCATATCTTGGTAACCGAAATTAACTGAAAAAATTAAGTACAATTTGGATTTTCTGTCAACATGAAAGTTGTTGGAAATTAAATTCTAAGAAACTTTGCTTTTGGAACCGAGTCATTTCGACGTACGGTTTGTGATTTAGAGAATTTCTAAGTTTGTGATCGTTTCGGTAAACCATGAAATTAAATCACATGTCACGAATTTAAATGATGGTGTGTCACCATGACATTTGAATGGTTGATATTGAGATCAGAGAATATTAATATAATTTAATTATTCGAATTTAATTATTAATATATTATTAATAATTAATCAATAATTAATAGATTTATATTAATATGTAAATAATATATTTGTATATATATTATAAGTGTAGAAATCGAATTGGGCCTTGGAATGTGGAACCATACACATTCGAATGGATAGACTTTGGTCTTTTCATAATTACGGTAAAAGTACCAAATGTTTGGGTATTTGAGAAAAACCCTATAATCAATTTAATTCATTGGATCGGTTATGATTTAATATCAACCGTTGGATTAGGATATTGATATATTCGAAATTAATAACTTGGTGACCAAGTTTTGATTTTCGAATTTTGGTTAATTAATTATATCTGTTAGATCGGTCTAAGATTTAATCTTTACCGTCGGATTGGAAAATAATTAATTATATATATTGTTACGGGTACTTTCGCACGATTGATTTAATATTAATTAGCAAAGGGAACAATTATTTAAACTAATTTTTCCTTTATTAATTAATTAATTATAAACAATTTTGTCCCTAAAATATTCACCGCAAGCCCGTTTTCGAAAAATAAAGGGTCCAGATGATCCCAAAAATATCGAAATACCCAAAATCGATATAAAGTTTGTAAAAAACGGCCTCGGGAAACATCCGGGACCTCCGGGACACGCCGGGAAACACCCGGGCGGGCCCCACACGCCCCCAAGGGTCAGCCGCCACGTGGCAGCACCTCTGCAGACCTCCCAAAGGGCAAGACCCTGTTCCGCCACGTGTTGGCCATCTGGTGGGCAAGGAAAAGGGCTGACATCAGCCCTATGATGACTGCTGACGTCATCAACGTGGAGAGCAAGCTTCCAAGCAACCAGCCGCCTTCTCCCCGCGCGTGTCGGCGCGTCACTGCTCCGATCGGCGTGATTTTGGCGGCGTTGGATCGGCCACGTCCCGAGGATGCGAAAAAACATATAATTTTGCACCAGGGGCTTCCCAAGTGAAAAGATATTTGTATTTGAATCCCCGGGTTCTCTTATAAATAGAAGCTCGGTTTCAGTTAAACGGTAACTCATTCTCTCTCAACGGAACTCGACCAAAACTCTCTCGAGCACCCTCTAAACATCTCCCCCCTCGAATATTACACTAATGTTGAGCGTCGGAGGTGAATTCGGGGGCTCCTCCCCGGTTCTCCCTGATCTCGGGTTTTTGTTTTGTTCAGGTTCCGAGACAGAAAAAACACATTTGAGCGGAAGTTCTGGAAAAGATTTTGGCACGATCTAAGACCCTCCTTGCCAAGGTTCTAGGTCCGTGAGGTGCTCGTTCTATCCAGTATTCTTGTATCTCCGACAGATATACAGATTACGCGGATAGCCCGAGGACCCGGATCTGTCCCCGTGACGCCGGTCGAGGGTCTAAACTGTCAAGGTCCACTTGAAAGTCAATATTGTGACCCCCCCCCCCCCCCCCCCCCTCCTACACGGTAGTCAGGAGTCCGTTTTTGGTATCCTGAACCTATAATCCGGGCCAGGCCAAGTCCTTGTCCTATTAGCAACAGGTAGTGGAGTTTACCACGGAATTTTTATTACCGAGTCAACGGAGGATCCGATTGACTCGAAAGTCCAGGATCCCAAGCCCAAAGTCCACAAAAGTCAACAAGACGGCATTGGGCCCGGCCCAACACAAGCAAGTGGGCCGCTAAATGTTTAAAGCGTTTTTCTGCATCAGCATTTTAGCGCTAGAAGGAGGGGGCCCACCAGTTCAAGCCTCGAGTCCCTACCAGCACATTCGACCACCACGGTCGCTCCACAACGAATACACCACACACACGCCACAAACGAGGTGCCTGCCGCCTTGCAGAGCCTCCGCCGTGCATATCCATATACACTATATATTATACACCATATACATTATCCCGTGACATATATGTATACACATTCACATACTATGCACACATCACAGATATATATCCCATATATATATGCACAAAAATTACAAACGTGATCAGCAAGAATTGAAAGTCTGATACATATATATATACACACAAATATATATATTACACATATACATATAAATAAATACATGTGTATGATATACACACAAAAACCAAAGAGACGAAGCAGGTCTTCGCCACGGCCAAGCCTTCGCCGTCTCCGCCGGAATGCCCGCAACCACGTCGCCGGCGCGGGGATCAGAATCAGAATCCTCACCGCAGTGATCGCGGCCACGAAGGGAGCCCGCTGCTCCGAGCTCCTTCGAGCTCGCCAAGAGTTCGGGAACTCTGCCGGTCAGTTCCTCCACAAACGCCGGCGACCCCGAGGCGACCTTCCGGCACGTTTCTCCGCCACTGTGAACCGCCTCGTCGCTGCCCGCAATTTCGCGCACCATCGAGGAGAGCCCAGTTAATATCGTCAGTCTCTGAAGCCTCTGATCCGGAGTTAGGACGCAGCCCATCACCACCGCGCGCGGCGACGAACTCCGGCGCCATCTATGGGCTCGCTGCACCCCTCGCCGTCATCGCCCTGCCCGAGGTCGGGAGCTCGCGCCCACGAGCTTCAGCTGCTCCCATCGGACGAGGGAGATCCGCCGACAAGGCGCTCGCCCGGGAGCACCGTCTCCACAGCGATCGACGGCGAAGTTTCGGCGGTCTGGTGAGCAAGCCAGGGAAAGCCTTCCCTTCGAAGGAGAAAGCATCAGAGAAAGAAAAAAAAAAGTGTCTCTCTGATCATGAAAAAAAAAAAAAAAAAAGAGAAAAGAAATCCTCCTGATCGTCGAAGGAGAGAAAAGAAGAAAAAAGAAAAGAAAAGAAAAGGGCCTCATTCGATAAAAAAAAAATGTACAAAAGTATAAATATATATATGTAATAAGTAATACATATACTTATTACTTATTAAAGGCCCACCTTTACGAAACGACGTCAAAGTTGCATCCGGGCCAAGATGACGATTTGAGATTTTATCTCGGTCGTCCCAACGACCCTAGATTTTATCTCGGTCCTCCCAACAACCCCAGATTTCATCGCGGTCGTCTCAACGACCTCACCACCCACTTCTTCAAAGATGTCAGTCAACCTCTCCGATGACACCACGCGCGGCCCCACCGAGGGTGCTGCCTTGAGCGCCGGGACACAAAGCCCAACTCAGAGTCAGCCGGCGGCGAGCGTCCGCTCAGATGTCGCGAATGACGCGCGATTATCACGACTGGAGAATAGTCAGTTTCGATTAGCAGGGTTAATCTCCAGATACCTCGGGCTCAACCACGTCGTCAATGACATCCTCGGCGGAAACGAATCCCCAGATCCGGAGCCGACGCAAAGAGACAGTCTCGAAACGCAACGACAACTCGCCCGAGAGGACGCCCAGTCAGTAAGGCCAACAGAGTCTCGATCGACCTGGAGGTCTCACAGCCCCCGCCTCTCTCAAAGCACCCTGGCACCCCAAGACGAGGGACCTGCCGCTTCGCTACCCCTGACAACGGCCCCATCGGCCGTCCCAGAATGGAAAAACGAGCTCGAAGCACTCAGAAAGGAGATACGAGAGCTCGCCGTCGCCAACGGCTCAAATTCAACCGTACGAAGCATGCTCGAAGGGATCGTATCCCCCCTCGCCTACCACGTACTTGCGGAAGCAATTATGGGAGATCTCCGCTCCCCACCAAGCTTCGTCTACGACGGAAATGGTGACCCAACATACCACTTGGTCCGATATCAGACCACGATGCAGCTGAAGAAATGCTCTGCTTCCACGATGTGTCAAGCATTTTGCCTCACCCTCGCAGGCCTAGCCTTCGAATGGTATCAGCGACTCCCGAAGGGCTCTATCGATTCCTTCGAAGAACTAAAGGAGAGTTTCGTTTCTCGATTTTCAAGCTCGCTGACGCAAATAAAGGAGAAGTCCTACCTGTGGACGCTCAAGCAACGGGAAGACGAATATTCGAGTATATTCGAACGCACTCGAACACACTCGAAGGCGTTCGAAGAAACCCGAAGGCGTTCGAACACACTAGAAGGCGTTCGAAGAAACTCGTAGGCGTTCGAAGAAACTCAAAGGCGTTTGAACACACTCGTAGGCGTTCGAAGAAACTCGAAGGCACTCGAACACATTCGAAGACACTCGAAGACGCTCAAAACTTCGATGTCAGATACAACGGAAGGCACCTCTTCCCACCCCGCGGGAAGTATCGCTCTCAACACTCGGGCTCGGGTGAACGTACGCCGAACCTAGGCTCTCAACCGGCCCGAGACGAGCACGCGACAAGAGCCCGCTGTCAACGAAGAAAAAGAAAGGCTAACCCGGCTGGAGGATAGCGTTTTCCGCCTGGCCGATCTTGTTTCCAAACGACTCGGCAGCAATAACACCAACCTTGAAGCCATCAAAGAAAAGGAGAGTCCAGAAGAGGCCCTCGAAATCACACAACGAGGGCCACCTGTAACTCAGCAGGCCCGTCGAGGCATTCAAGAGCCGGCTCAATCACAGACGACCCGACGCTCACCCTTTGAACGTCTGGGAGGAGACGAAAGTAACACTGAAAGTGTTAAAGCGCAGAGTAACCGTCGACGCCAGCAGGTGCCCGCTTGGGCACACCCGGAAAATTAGGAGGATCTCCGTCACCGTCTAAGTCACTCCTATCTGGAAGGAGACTTACGACGACACCTCGAACGACTTAGGGAAGAACCTCGCCCTCAGGAAAATTCGGACAGTGCCGAGTCAAAAGGGTCTAGAAGTTCCGCACCCCCCGCCATGTATCACATGACGAGAGGAGCCAACACGGCCCCGGCACCTGGCCTAACAGCACCTCTGCCAAACGACGGACTGAGAAACGAGGTCCAGGCTCTAAGGAAAGAGCTGAGAGAACTCGCCGCCGCCAACAGCACTGATCCCGCCAAACGAAGTATGGCGGAGGGAATCATCTCCCCTCTGGCAAGCCACCTACTCGACGGAGATCTCAGCGGAGACCTCCGATTCCCGCTAAATCTCGTTTACGACGGCACAACAGATCCCACAAACCATTTGGTGCAATACCAGTTTGCCATACGGGTGAAGAGATGCTCGCCCTCCACAATGTGTCAGGCGTTCGGCCTCACCCTTGCCGGACCGGCCTTCAAATGGTACCAATGACTCCCCAAAGGGTCGATTGAATCCTTTGAAGAACTGACGGAATGCTTCATATCCCGCTTCGCTAGCTCGATTGCGCAACGAAAAGGAAAGTCGTATTTGTGGTCCCTCAAGCAGCGCAAAGACGAGTCTCTCCAAGCTTACTTGAAAAGATTCACGGAGGAGGCGAATAAATTCATTAGCTATACCGACGACGACGACGCCGTCACCGCAGTAATCGACGGCCTCCCGGTGAGCGAATTCACGCTCTCCCTTGTCAAAAAGAGACCTGCTTCCATGGCCGAACTAATGGCTAGGGCAGCGGAAGACATCGTCGCCGTTGAATACTTCGTCAGCCGAAACCAACTCAGCCTAGACGAGCAAAGCCGGAACGACCAAAGGAGGGATGATGACGAGTCTCAAAGAAAGAGGCAGCGTCAACAGTCAAACTCTGAAGGATGACAACAGCGCCCTAGGCGAGCGGAAGGTTTCCGCAAGGACGCAAGCTACACCCCGCTAACCGTGTCACTGGCAACGATTTTCAACACCGGCGACCTCAAAAGTCATCACGGTCGCCTCAACGACCTTGAGTTTAATCTCGGTCACCTCGCCGACCACGACGAGCCATCGCGGTCACCCCGGCGACCTCAAAAGCCATCACGGTCGCCTCAAGGACCTTGAGTTTCATCTCGGTCACATCGCCGACCTCAAAGAGCCATCGCGGCCACGCCGGCGACCTCAAAAGTCATCACGGTCGCCTCAACGACCTTGAGTTTAATCTCGGTCACATCGCCGACCTCAAAGAGCCATCTCGGTCACCCCAATGACCTAAAAGCCGTCGCGATTGCTTCAACGCCATTGAAAATCATCTCAGTTACCTCAACGACTTTGATACTTTCTCAAAACTCTCATCACCAACATGACAGAGCAATTCAACGACGTAGATCTACGAGCCTTCTACGGCGAACTCGAGATCGGACACCTACTCATCGCCCGTCTACCCCAGGCGAACGGTCAAGTAGAGTTAGTCCACAAAGACATCAAGACCATCCAAAAAAAGGAAAATCGATGAAAAGAAGGGCAAATGGGCGGAAGAATTTCCCTCAGTACTCTGGGCCTATCGGACTACCACGCGCAACGCCACTGGTGAGACCCCGTTCGCTCTAACCTACGGGGTCAAGGCAGTCATCCCCGCTGAGATAAGCGTCCCCTCACCACGAGTCGAGTTCTTCGATGAAGAACCCAATGATGAGGCGCTGCGACAAGAGCTTGATCTTCTCGAAGAAAAGCAAAACGAAACACCAGACTAGTCGCCCAGAAGCGAGTTGTAGAACGGTACTACAACTCTGACGAAGCGGAAAATACAAAGATCGATGGTCGATCTAAGAACCGAAATAAAAAAATAAATGTTACCGGATAGATGATCTTGACCGTTGATTCGGCGCACGAATACCCGATCGAAGAACCTTCCTCGCCTATTGATTCGCGCACGAATACCTAGACTTGGGCATCCAAGAACCGTTGATCCGCGCACGGATACCGGATCGAAGGCATCAAAATCGACGCTCGCTCACGAACACTCGAATTTGGGAGAAACTCTCTCAAGCCTCAATTTTTCATTTCATCCCAAAAACTAAATCTTACAAAGCACAAGTGATGCTTATATAGTGCATCATAAAAACCCTAACAACAAATGACATGTAGTTTCTTCAAATTAAAAGCGACAACAAAATAAGCAAAACGACATGAAAATGAAAAGACAAACTAAAGTCCGCTCAAAATATGACATCAGACTTTTCGGCTCTTTCCGGTCCAGTTTTGGCAGAATTCTTTACAAGACTTCGTAGCCAACGTCCCGAGCTTCGATTTGGTATGTTGACCGGGCAAATCGGACGTTCGAGTCAAAAGATACGACACGTCAAAGTTGAGATTATCACGTGAGCCCTTTTTCCGAACTTTCTTCCGGGCTCGCCTCTCGGAGCGCCTCTTCCGGGCCTGTTTTTGGAGACGCTTGCAGGAGCGCCTATCGAAGTGACCACTAATTAGGATTTTCTTGGAACATTTCGAGCCTGCATCATTCTCCCCGGGGTGGAAAGAATTCGTCCTCGAATTCGAACGAGCTTCATTGGGTGGTTCCAACGGCTCATCGGGGCTGAGTTTCATGGCGTCCATGTCCGGTCGCTTATCGGACGGCTCGTCGTGTAGCACATCCAGTGGTTTCTTGGCAGGCTCATTGTGGGGGTTTCCGAGTACCTCGTTGGGCAGCTGCTTGGGTAGCTCTATAGGCAGCTCATCCGGTGTAAAGCACGAGTTGTGGAGAGCGACAAAGATGCTCGTGTGACTCTCGATGCTCTCCTCATAGTCCCCCACTTCGTCGTACGATGCATCGTCATATACGGGCTCGTTGTAGACGGCCTCGGCATGCTCTGATATGTTGTACACGACCCCATCATACTTGGCGTCAATCAACTCCGCTTCGACGAACACGGGTTCATCATAGAAGGCTTCGGCGTAATCCACCTCGTCGCAGTACACATCATACTTTGGCTCATCGTACACGGGGTCTTCGGACTCCAAATCCTCAAACAAATACTCCAATTGTGACGAAATATGACTTGGAGAGTCGCCGGTGCATTTTCTCAAACACTTGGCATGTGCTGAGATTTGTTGGGTTGCTTGTACGTTGTTGAGCGCGGTTAGGGTGGCGTAGCACGAGGCGTAGGTGTTATGAGGCGTTGTGGGCGTGGTGTGGGCGCAGTAGGACATTGTGGCCGTGCATAAGGGTGTTGTGGGGGCTGTCTGGCTCGCTATGACATTTCGTCGAACATTTGGCGGGTGCAGAGGTGAAAAATCTGGTTTACACGAATTTGAACTCTGTTTCCACCCAAATTTGTCGCACCCATCTCGGGTTCGCCGGGAAGAATGCTCCTGTAACCTCCTATGCACAGCCTCGACGATTTGTTGGGCTAGACTCTCCATCGATGCATCCAACCTTCCGAGTTTCACACATTCTTCGCCGTGTCTCTGGCGGGAACCGAATCTTCGCGAAGACATCTTCAAGACCGTCTTCGAAGCTCTGATACCAAACAAACGCAGCGGAAAATACAAAGATCGAGGGTCGATCTAAGAACCGAAATAAAAAGATAAATGTTACCGGATAGATGATCTTGACCGTTGATTCGGCACACGAATACCCGATCAAAGAACCTTCCTTGCCTATTGATTCGCGCACGAATACCTAGACTTGGGCATCCAAGAACCGTTGATCCGCGCACGGATACCGGATCGAAGGCATCAAAATCGACGCTCGCTCACGAACACTCGAATTTGGGAGAAACTCTCTCACGCCTCAATTTTTCATTTCATCCCAAAAACTAAATCTTACAAAGCACAAGTGATGCTTATATAGTGCATCATAAAAACCCTAACAACAAATGACATGTAGTTTCTTCAAATTAAAAGCAACAACAAAATAAGCAAAACGACATGAAAATGAAAAGACAAACTAAAGTCCGCTCAAAATATGACATAAGACTTTTCGGCTCTTTCCGGTCCAGTTTTGGCAGAATTCTTCACAAGACTTCGTAGCCAACATCCCGAGCTTCGATTTGGTATGTTGACCGGGCAAATCGGACGTTCGAGTCAAAAGATACGACACGTCAAAGTTGAGATTATCACGGGAGCCCTTTTTCCGAACTTTCTTCCGGGCTCGCCTCTCGGAGCGCCTCTTCCGGGCCTGTTTTTGGAGACGCTTGCAGGAGCGCCTATCGAAGTGACCACTAATTGGGATTTTCTTGGAACATTTCGAGCCTGCATCAAACTCTAAAGTCAAGGCGAGATGTTTCTTGGAAGGAAGCCTGGTTCTGAGAAAAGTAGGCCAAAACACCCAAGTCCTCGGCGTCGGAACCCTCGGGCCAACTTGGGAAGGCCCATACCACATCTCCAAGGTGATCTGCTGAGACGGAAGATTCCTACTACAAGAAATGGGGGGTTGCGAAGTCCCCCGCCCCCGGAACGTCGAACACCTGAAGCAGTACCACCAGTGAGCCCGACAAGGCTAGGGGTAAAAATAAAATGGAAATAGCTGAAGGTAAGATTCAACCGGAAGCTGAAGCAAAAATCCAACCCAAAGGAAAGCCCCGAAATGATGTACCATCGGCTCAGAAATAGCTCCGACAGCCGGCATATGTAAAAGAAGCGCCATATATATATAAAATCTTCCTTTTCCACGAATGAATGTCCTTTAATGTTTTTCTCATAACAGTTACAAGCTTACTTGGAAACTGGGGGGTTGACAAATAAAAAAAAGGGGGAAACCGGGGAAGACCCGTGTCCTAATCCCGCCAACTCAGGCGACAAAGCTGCCTCACAAGTAGTCCTCGGCTCGTAACCGAGTGCTTGGTGACGCGCAACTTGCCATAAGTCCGGGATTTATAGCGTTAAATACAACGCGACCCGGCTCCAAGTTTACAAAGCCGCCTCACAAGTAGTCCTCGGCTCGTAACCGAGCGCTTGTTGACGCGCAACTTGCCATAAGTCCGGGACTTATAGCGTTAAATACAACGTGACCCGGCTCCAAGTTTACAAAGCCGCCTCACAAGTAGTCCTCGGCTCGTAACCGAGCGCTTGGTGACGCGCAACTTGCCGTAAGTCCGGGACTTATAGCGTTAAATACAACTCGACCCGGCTCTAAGTTTACAAAGCCGCCTCACAAGTAGTCCTCGGCTCGTAACCGAGCGCTTGGTGACGCGCAACTTGCCATAAGTCCGGGACTTATAGCGTTATATACAACGCGACCCGGCTCCAAGTTTACAAAGCCGCCTCGCAAGTGGCCCTCAGCTCGTAACCGAGCGCTTGTTGACGCGCAACTTGCCATAAGTCCGGGACTTATAGCGTTAAATACAACGTGACCCGGCTCCAAGTTTACAAAGCCGCCTCACAAGTAGTCCTCGGCTCGTAACCGAGCGCTTGGTGACGCGCAACTTGCCGTAAGTCCGGGACTTATAGCGTTAAATACAACGCGACCCGGCTCTAAGTTTACAAAGCCGCCTCACAAGTAGTCCTCGGCTCGTAACCGAGCGCTTGGTGACGCGCAACTTGCCATAAGTCCGGGACTTATAGCGTTATATACAACGCGACCCGGCTCCAAGTTTACAAAGCCGTCTCGCAAGTGGTCCTCGGCTCGTAACCGAGCGCTTGTTGACGTGCAACTAGCCATAAGTCCGGAACTTATAACGTTATATACAACGCGACCCGGCTCCAAGTTTACAAAGCCGCCTCGCAAGTGGTCCTCGGCTCGTAACCGAGCGCTTGTTGACGCGCAACTTGCCATAAGTCCGGGACTTATAGCGTTATATACAACGCGACCCGGCTCCAAGTTTACAAAGCCGCCTCGCAAGTGGTCCTCGGCTCGTAACCGAGCGCTTATTGACGCGCAACTTGCCATAAGTCCGGGACTTATAGCGTTATATACAACGCGACCCGGCTCCAAGTTTACAAAGCCGCCTCGCAAGTGGCCCTCAGCTCGTAACCGAGCGCTTGTTGACGCGCAACTTGCCATAAGTCCGGGACTTATAGCGTTATATACAACGCGACCCGGCTCCAAGTTTACAAAGCCGCCTCGCAAGTGGTCATCGGCTCGTAACCGAGCGCTTGTTGACGCGCAACTTGCCATAAGACCGGGACTTATAGCGTCATATATAACGCGACCCGGCTTCAGGCCTACAAAGACGCCTCGCAGGTCCTCGGCTCGTAACCGAGCTCTTGTTAACGTGCAGCTTGCCAAAAGCCCAGTGACCCGGCTCCAAGTCTACAAAGACACCTCGAAAGTGCTTCTCGGCCCAAAACCGAGCGCTTGACGACACGCAACACGCGATAAGACCGGGGCATTGGCTAAAAGGCCGGAGTGCTCAATACATGGCCAGAAGACAAATCTTATCCAAAGACAATCAGATAAGAGACGAGCAAAGAGCCAACATACAAGATAAAAGTTAAAGATCAGCGTGCGTGGGTCAACATTACAGTTACAACACAAGTAACTACTCCTAATAAACCACGGCGGCTCGCTACAGCGAAACATGTCCACCTATACAAGAGGCGCACCTGAAGGCGCTACAAAACTCGTGCCACAAGCGGCAAGACTGGAAATTACAAGCTCTATACACGGGTAAAGATAAACTCCCCATTGTTTCAAAAAAGAAGAAAAGACAAAAAGAGCAACATGTCACGACGGGTGATCATCACCA
Source organism: Parietaria judaica (assembly GCA_954871525.1). Classification (NCBI taxonomy): domain Eukaryota; kingdom Viridiplantae; phylum Streptophyta; class Magnoliopsida; order Rosales; family Urticaceae; genus Parietaria; species Parietaria judaica. Next base: position 10,573,113 of record OX940866.1, read on the forward strand.
TCGTCCGTGGCCTCATCATCCACCTCATCATCTCCGGCAACCGCATCCTCCGCCCCCTCATCGGTAGGGGCAATGTGATCGAGATCAGGAACATAATGATCGGCCGCGATGAAAGGAGAGGCCGGGGGAACATGACCCCCAGCTCCGCCAGCCACACTCCCCGCACCTGCCGGAAAAGGCGGAAGACCCCATGACCACTCGTCACTGCGATCCATATCTGCAAAAGAAAAAATAAACAAGTCATCCACAGAGTATGACAAAATAATCAATACAGGGAAAGAAGCAGAAAAAACTACGTATAGCAATGGACCTCTCTTCAAAGCCGGGCACTCGATCAACCACGGTCTCAGGAGACATCCACCCCGACCGAATCCAGACTTCCCTCGTTAAAAAAGAGGCAAAACGTTCGGGAATGGCGGACCCCGTCAAAAAGAAAACTGATGAATCCCTGATCCTCGACGCTGGTGCTCATGAACAACCGAGGAATCCCGAATCCTCGGGGAATGGATCCCAGATAAGTGCTTGGGACCCAAACCCATCGGCTATGCCAGTCCGGGTCTAGGACCGGACCCAAGTCTCTGACTCGGAAACCCCAGACAGGCTGGGTAAAAACCCAATTATTGACCCTTTGGTCATCCTGGGAAACAACAATGGGCAGGAGTCTCCGGAGCTGGGTGGGAGTGACATCTCGACCTCGTCTCTCCCGCCACATTGAGAAAATCCCGGCGGCAAACCACCAGGTATCTGGGCAGACTTGAAGCGGATGCCGGTCCAACGACACTAGAAGCCGCTCTATCAGAGAAGGGACCGGCAAGGAAAAACCACGCCGAAGACTCTCCAAAGGAACCGGTCGGGGTCGACCATCCCGACGCGGGGATATCCGGGGAGTTCCCCCTCCGACGGGACACGTACCACCGGCAAAACAAGACGTTCGGCCCTAAAAAAGACCCTAAGCTCAGCCGAAGTGACAGAGCTCGGAATATTAACGTCCGGAAAAAGTGCGGGAGAACGTAACCGACAAAGATCGCCCTCACCCGAGGAGGCCCCGGCTCTCCTCCTAGCTGTCCTATCAAAATTTGGGCATGACCCGCCTGCTATGCCGGCACCATGACGTAGTCCTTCCACGTCATGAACTCCATAAGTAGCACATGCGGCAACCCTAACACTATCTACATCTATACCGGGGGATCTCAGACCCACTCCCGGAACAACAGAAAAGTTATGTGCGGGACCCGTCATGGGGTGACCCGCCTCCGCCAATGAAGACCTCGACGACCCGAATATCGACCGGGGCATCGCACGGAAAACCCGTTGAAATTTCGTGGTTCCCGGAAAATCAGCCGGGTACCACCGACCGCCGGCATTGGCCGTCATCGTCACCGATATAGTCACCGGCCGGCCCCGACCACCGCGGGCCCCACGGATCTCAGGAAATTGAGGATCCCGACCGGAGCTACCCCCACGAATCCGGAGCAAAGGCGGACCCACCGGGACCACCCTCGCCGTCACGGGAACCCCGCCGAAAAAGTGAGGCGGGTCCCCGCCGACCGAAGAACCCACCGGAGCGGGCAAGAGGAAACGGCCCGGCCGGGCTACCCCATCGCCGGCGTTACCCGACTCCAGCACAGATCCACCCGGCCGGCCCTCCCCGATGAGTCGCCGCCGCTCGCCGCCGGCGGCTGAGCCCACAGATCGGGCCACAGAAGACCGGACCTCACCAGAGCTCGGATCTCCCTTACCTAAAAGGGATCGGGCTCCTCCCCTTCCACCGACGAAAGCCGCCGGCCTGGACCCACTCGCCCGAGTCCCCCCATCATGCCGCCCATGGCCGTCATCGGCAGTGGCTCCCACAACGCCGGCCATAGAGGCCGAGCTACCACTGAAACCTCGCGAGTCAAACCCACACGGATCTGGGTTTGACCGAGGTCCTCCACCACCTCCGGCGAGCTCCACCAGCCCAAATCTGGTCGCCCTCGAGCCACGGTCGTCATACGACCAACCCCCGCCGGCGACAGAGTCCACGACTCCGCCATGGACGAGCTCAAGCTCGCTCGGCCTCCACAGAGCCAAACGCCCTTCCCCGAGCTCCACCGCCTCGCCGACGGCCGCCGCTGACCTCCCCGAACTCGCCACGCCGAGCTGGTCACGATGGTGGTCGTCTCCGGCGACGGCAAGCTCCGGCGAAGAAGCGGTGGCTGATTTCTCCATTCGGCCTCACAGGGTCTTGAGAGAAAAAGTCGCTCGATTTCGATTTCGAGTTCTAGACTTCGTATTTTCAAAAATTGTGACGAGGCTCGTGAAATGGGGAAACTAGATAACAAAAGGACGGACACGATGCAAAAATCGGAATTCAAAAATATTACCCGGTAAAAAAGTTACGGAAGAAAAACGTACATTTTACTATTCACCAGAAGAAAATAAGCTCGTGAATCCGAATGAACCGTCCTACCTCCAATTTATAAAGTTTCTCAGAAATTAAAAACTCTCGAAAAACTGGGGGGTTAATGATACGGGTACTTTCGCACGATTGATTTAACATTAATTAGCAAAGGGAACAATTATTTAAACTAATTTTTCCTTTATTAATTAATTAATTAATTATAAACAATTTTGTCCCTAAAATATTCACCGCAAGCCCGTTTTCGAAAAATAAAGGGTCCAGATGATCCCAAAAATATCGAAATACCCAAAATCGATATAAAGTTTGTAAAAAACGGCCTCGGGAAACATCCGGGACCTCCGGGACACGCCGGGAAACACCCGGGCGGGCCCCACAGGCCCCCAAGGGTCAGCCGCCACGTGGCAGCACCTCTGCAGGCCTCCCAAAGGGCAAGACCCTGTTCCGCCACGTGTTGGCCATCTGGTGGGCAAGGAAAAGGGCTGACATCAGCCCTATGATGACTGCTGACGTCATCAACGTGGAGAGCAAGCTTCCAAGCGACCAGCCGCCTTCTCCCCGCGCGTGTTGGCACGTCACTGCTCCGATCAGCGTGATTTTGGCGGCGTTGGATCGGCCACGTCCCGAGGATGCGAAAAAACATATAATTTTGCACCAGGGGCTTCCCGAGTGAAAATATATTTGCATTTGAATCCCCGGGTTCTCTTATAAATAGAAGCTCGGTTTCAGTTAAACGGAAACTCATTCTCTCTCAACGGAACTCGACCAAAACTCTCTAGAGCACCCTCTAAACATCTCCCCCCTCGAATATTACACTAATGTTGAGCGTCGGAGGTGAATTCGGGGGCTCCCCCCCCCCCCCCCCCGGTTCTCCCTGATCTCGGGTTTTTGTTTTGTTCAGGTTCCGAGACAGAAAAAACACATTTGAGCGGAAGTTCTGGAGAAGATTTTGGCATGATCTAAGACCCTCCTTGCCAAGGTTTTAGGTCCGTGAGGTGCTCGTTCTATCCAGTATTCTTGTATCTCCGACAGATATACAGGATACGCGGATAGCCCGAGGACCCGGATCTGTCCCCGTGACGCCGGTTGAGGGTCTAAACTGTCAAGGTCCACTTGAAAGTCAATATTGTGAACCCCCCCTACACGGTGGTCAGGAGTCCGTTTTTGGTATCCCGAACCTGTAATCCGGGCCAGGCCAACTCCTGGCCCTATTAGCAACAGGTAGTGGAGTTTACCACGGATTTTTGATTACCGAGTCAGCGGAGGATCCGATTGACTCGAAAGTCCAGGAGCCCAAGTCCAAAGTCCACAAAAGTCAACAAGACGACATTGGGCCCGGCCCAACACAAGCAATTGGGCCGCTAAATGTTTGAAGCGTTTTTCTGCATCAACATATATTATATATTATATATTAATTTTTGAATTATAGTTTTGGATAAATTCGAATTTGTTTTTATTAAATCTTTTAATATTTTATTTTATCCTAAACTAATGTGATCCATTAGATCGTTTAAAGATTTATCTCAACTGTTGGATCTAGATAATATGAATTCGAATTTTAATATATATATATATATAATTCGAATTTTATAAAGATAAGAAGATAAGATTGGATTTTTGATTTTATCCAAATCTTTCTTATTTAATTAAATCCCTAATTAATTATATCCATTGGATTTAGATAAGATTAAATCTAGACCATTGGATTGAAATAATTAATTATATTTAATATATAGAATTCGTAATTTGGGAGGGAATTTCTCTAATTCGGTTACAATCTGAGCCTATAAATAAAAGGCTCATTCTACACATTTTACACACCTCTCCCTAGAGAAAAATTTGAACTTTCCCTCTCCCTCAGGGTCTGCGAATTTTCTCTCTGATCTCTCTTTATGGTTCGGCTTAAGAGACTTAGTTCTCCAGAAGCTTAAAAAGAACCATCAGTTTAAATTTTGCGACGGAGTCCTGCCGGCGAAACCCACGCTTCGGTACGAGGAATCTAGGAGAATATCCCAGAAGATCATGGGAGTTTCCCTCAGCACCGGCGGAGCCCTGCCCGATTCAGAACGCGCAGCCGGAAGTCATCATTAGAGGTACGGCCTTATGCATTGAGTTAATAAATGCAACCATTTACTGCTTTCTATTTATTTCGTATAATGACTAGATTATTAATAATGATTTATGAATATTAAATTACATAATATTTATCAGATCTTGTTATATGGTTATTATCCGATATCCGGACCGTTGAACAGATAATAAGTTTTCCGCTTTAAAATAATTTTTTAAATGTTACCCAGACGGTTCGGAGGTACAATTCGTGATAATTTACATGGAACTCGAGACGTGATTCCCAACATATGGGTCGTTGTCTTATCTAGACATTAATTATGGCTCGTTATTAAGTGTTTGGAGTTATTACCTTCCTTATTGGGCACCTGCATTTATTAAGTCAGTTGGGCCTGATTCCTAAGGGTTACTATATATATCATCATGTGCTCCTCTGAATGGTAACCCTCCAAGATTAACCTAGCCTCCATCCTCTAGGTTATCAGCATCTATTGATCGGTGTTCTATCATCAGAATCCTAAATCCTCAGAATGGTGTCGACGAGTTCAAGAGATCAGCTAAAGGTGATCGTCTTCTCTCGACCGTTGCAAGTGTATCTTGCTAAGCTCGACGTCTCGGGAAGAGGTGGCTGTCTGAAGAAAAGTCACAGTCGAAGCTTTGTCACCGGATTTAACCAGTCTCAGCTTCATAGGGAGTTATAGCTCTCTAGCTGCCTTTACTTTTGTAATATTGTAAAATAATCTTGTAATCCTGTTACGGTGATTAAATATGGGCGAGGCCCCGCAGAGTAGATGAGTATCGAACTGCGTTAACAAAAATTCGCGTGCTCTTTACTTTATAGTTTGATATCACTCTGCTATAGCAAACTCTGCTCAAACTAGATTAAACTGACTTTTCAGATGCCATTTCGGAATTCCGAGAGATTTATGAAAAAATGAATTATCGTCTCGGAAATGTTTGCTTGGTATTGTCTTATTTCGGCTTTCAAACTTTCTCTATCCACATAAGTCTTAATTTTTTTAATTTTTTTTTTATTTATGTCAAATTATTGAAAATTATGATTTTTGCCTTGGAATTTCACAAAAAGTCTTTAATATTCTACAAAAAAGTAGGCATTTGATAATTATAAAAAATTAAAAGAGCAAATTAATTAAAAAGTGTAAAAGAGAAAACTGATATAAGCGGTAATACGATAAGAAATGATAAGTTTAATGAACAGACACATAATAATAAATAAATAAAAAGTTTAATGAGCAATTTGATATGGAGTTAGGGGACTAATTAATAATTATATTAACTCTTAATATAATATTAGTGCTTAAATATAATTAAACATGGTTTTCCTATTTAATATGGGAAACTTCAAAAAATAACTTTCAAAACACCACATATTCTTGTATTACACTTCAAGTTTTCATAATTTTCAAAATAACATTTTAAAATTTCATTTACAAAAATACCCCTGCAAAATGTACGTATCGCGTCCTCAAAAATAGACATATCGCGTCTTGAAAAATGGACATATTGTGTCCGGAAAAATGGACAAAATTAAAGGTATTTTGGTATATAAAATTTAAAAAGATTATTTTGAGAATTATGAAAACTTGAGGTGTAATAAAAAAATATGTGGTGTTTTGAAGATCATTTTATAAAATTTTCCTTAATATTAGGTTTGACCATTTTGTTTTGCCTTTGCGTATGGGTGAGAAATTCTACTATTCTATATTGGACGGCTAGCTAATTGAAAAACTTACATGACTATTTTTATATATGATCATTATCTTAATTAAAGCTAATAGCAACAAATGTACTTAATTTAATCAATTGCGATTGTAAATATATAAAAAAAAAAAAATCATAGAGAAAAAAATACTCAAGCTCAGTAAAACAATAGTTCTACAGTTTTTTTTTTTTTAATATTAATGGAGCGTCCAATTTAAATTAGAAAATTTTAATAAAGAAACATGTGTAAGCTTTATGTACAAAATTTTACTTTAGTATATTTTTAATATTTATTTTAATTTTTTGACTTCCTTCTTATTGGGACAAAACTTGAGACTTTTCCATTAAAAAAAATCTAAATCTCATGGGCGCAAGTTACTAGGTCTATAATGTATATATACTTCTACGGCTATTTTTTTTATTTTATATTTATATTTATAGACCTTTAATTAATCTATTTCTTTGTATTGTATGAACGTTTTTTTTTTTTTTTTTTTTGAATAAGATTGTAGAAACGAAATGGTCAAACGAGAGTTTTGAAAATGAGGAGACATTAAAAATTAGTCTACTCTATAAGGTTACGATATAATTATGTCTACGAGCAACTTTTTTTAAAGAAAACAATATATGCATGGGTGCTTTCAAAACCTCCAAGATCTACATGTTAAATTATGTTTAACTACGAAATACAAATTATAATAACAAAAGGTAAAACTTTTACCGTTAAAGAAAATGTTAGAAGTAGCGTAAAGAACTCAAACAATATATTAAAATATAGTTAAGTGTTTGATAAGTGCTCTCAAATATCAGTTGCTAAGTTTGCAAACAAATTGATTTCAAATGTTTGATAAATGCGTTAAACTATGAAGTAAATATTATTAAATAATACTAATATATGATTTAGTATATATATTTATATACTAAATCATAAATGATTACTGGTCTCAAATATATCACTTGCTTGCCTTGTGTGGATTGCCATAGATATTGTTTGCAAGGTTTTCGTGGTAGTTCCTTGAGTAACCCGTTCACGGCGGCCACCACTAGATAATAGCTCCATAAGTGTGGTATAAATTCTCATATTTATTAGCATTTAAAGTCCCTATGTTTTCTCCTATTTGTTATTTAGTCCTTTTCTTTAGTATAACCTAAACATTATTGTATTATTGCCATTATTCCAAATACATCGACAGTTTCTCTCTTCTCTCTCTCACATGGTATCAGAGCCATGAATCTTGAGGAAGATTGAATCTGTGTACTGTTCATCGCACTGCTCGGTACTGTTCATAGCACTGTTCATCGCGAATTTGGTATGCAATCTGGTGCTTCGATTTCTGTGATTTTGATGCCTAGGGTTTGTGGAATTTGGGGCTTTTGTTAGATTGGTCAATTTGTTGTTTGGATTTGGTTTGTTTGGTACCTGTTCGTCATGGCTAGTCGAAAGGATGATTCGCTTCAGTCGATTAGCGCACAGTTAGATGGAAAGAACTATTCGTATTGGAGTTACGTGATGAAGAACTTTCTGAAGGGGAAATCTATGTGGGGGTATATTTCGGGTACTAAATTGCCGCCCACTGACAAGTCGAATGATTCTTATGACGCGCAACTGGAGATTTGGGAAGCCGACAATTCGAAAATCATCACATGGATAAACAATTCTGTGACTCATTCGATAGGCGTTCAATTGGCAAAATTTGAGACAGCAAAGCTTGTTTGGGAGCATCTTGAGAGATTGTATACTCAGTCTAATTTTGCTCGACGCTATCAATTGGAAACTGACATTCGGGCTCTCAAGCAAGATGATTCGTCGATCCAGGAATTCTACTATGCTATGTCTGCTTTATGGGATGAGTTGGCTCAGATCGAACCCGCCAATTTACGTTCAGTGGAGCCTTACATCCAATTCAGAGAGGAACAACGTCTTGTTCAGTTCTTGATGGCGCTTCGAGATGACTACGAAGCTCTACGCGGGTCCATTTTACACCGGAGCCCTTTGCCTTCGGTTGACTCCGTTGTGAATGAATTGATGGCAGAAGAGATTCGGCTGAAGACTAGCACTGACAAACAAACTTCTTCAACGGCTGTTCCATCTGTTTTTGCTGCTTCCCCTCAGAGTTCATCTAGTAACCATCTGAGTCGCTCAAATACTCGTGTGGGCATAGATGAATGTGCGTTTTGTAAGCAAAAAGGGCATTGGAAGGAACAATGTCCTTTATTGGTCAATAAAGGAAAACAGCCGCATCGACGCACGTCGTCGGTATCTCAGAAGCCTCCATGGAAAGCTACTAATCAAGCTTTTCAAACGAGTAGTGCTGAAGTGTCTACATCAGATCCATCGTTGATTGAGCAATTCCAAAAGTTTCTCGCCTCGCAACCTCAAGCCTTATCCGCTGCTTCCCCTGTCGGTTTGTCCTCTCTCAAAAACTCTGGTCCTTCAGGTATATCTTCTCCCACTTGGGTTCTTGATTCTGGTGCTACTGATCATATGTCTCCTGAGAAATCATGTTTTTCTTCGTTGTCTCCAAATTCATCCGTATCCATAACAACGGCTAATGGTAATCATATGCCATTGGTCGGTGTTGGTCCTATCCGTACACCCCACCTAAACCTTCCGCATGCTTACTATATTCCGAATCTCACTTTGAATCTTGCTTCGGTTGGTAAATTGTGCGACTTTGACTATTTTGTCATCTTCACTAAATCTCATTGTTTTGTACAGGATCCACATGCTCAGAAGCTGATTGGGACAGGCCATAGGGAAGGAGGTCTGTATGTGGTGGATGAACTCAAAGTGCCCGAGAGTGTTGCCGCTTCTAGTGTCGATTTGTCATCTTTTCAGTTGAGTCGTTCGTCTTCTGATTTTTACTTATGGCATTATCGTTTGGGTCATGTTTCGGGATCTCGTTTAAAGTTTTTAGTTTCTACGGGTGTGTTGGGTAATTTGAAAACTCATGATGTGTCTGATTGTAGTGGTTGTAAACTTGCTAAATTTTCGGCATTACCATTTCCTAGAAGTTTATCTCAATCAACTGCACCTTTTGATCTCATTCACTCTGATGTATGGGGACCCTCCTCTTTGCCCACAAAAGGGGGTTCCCGTTATTATGTATCTTTCGTTGATGACTACACTCGTTACACTTGGGTTTACCTTATGAAACGTCGTTCTGAATTTCTGAATATATTTTATATGTTTCGAGCTCTTGTCAAAACCCAATATTCGTCAGTCATAAAATGTTTCCGCTGTGATTTAGGAGGGGAATACACATCTCATGATTTTTCCAGGTTACTTAGCTCTGACGGAACTCTTCATCAGAGTTCATGTACCGATACCCCTCAACAAAATGGTGTAGCAGAACGAAAACATCGTCATATCATTGAAACTGCTCGATCACTTCTTTTATCATCTCAGGTTCCAGCTGTGTTTTGGGGAGAAGCTGTTCTGACCTCCGTTTATCTGATAAATAGAATTCCTACTTCACATAACTCAGGTTTGTCACCTTTTGAAAAGATTCATGGTCAGTCTCCTGATTATTCCGCATTACGTGTCTTTGGGTCAGCTTGTTTTGTGCTACGCCCTAGTGTTGAGCGTAGTAAATTGACTTCTCGATCTGTGTTGTGTGTTTTCTTGGGTTATGGGATTGGTCAAAAAGGATATCGTTGCTTTGATCCCATTGGTCAAAAATTGTATGTCTCTCGTCATGTATTCTTCCTTGAACATATTCCATACTTTTCGGTTCCAGAAAATTCCCATAATATGACAAAATCAGATCTAGTCAGTATTGATCCTTTTGATACTGATGAAGATCATCTCGAGCCTCCTGTTGCTCCATGTGATGAGGCAACAAACTCAGGTACTATTGTTCCCGCCACATATTCGCCTCCTCAACCAGTGGTCTCGCAATCAGCTCTAGAGAATGTGGATCCTCCACCTCGCTCATCGAGTAAGGTCCGTAAGTCCACTAAACTCCCAGATTTTTCATATTCATGTTACTCTAGTTCCTTTGTGTCTTTCCTAACATCTATTCATAAAATTTCTGAGCCCTCGTCCTATCGGGAAGCTGTTCTTGACCCTCTTTGGCAGAATGCTATGGATGAGGAACTTTTGGCACTGCGTCAAACACGTACTTGGGATTTGGTTTTGTTACCACCGGGAAAACGCACAATTGGTTCCCGATGGGTTTACAAGATCAAAACTAAGTCCGATGGATCCGTTGAAAGATACAAAGCTCGACTCGTTGCTAGGGGGTTTTCTCAGCAATATGGCATGGATTACGAAGAGACATTTGCTCCGGTTGCCAAAATGACTACAATTAGAACTCTCATCGCTGTTGCTTCTGTTCGTGGGTGGAAAATCTCTCAGATGGACGTGAAAAATGCTTTTCTCAACGGTGATCTCCACGAAGAAGTTTATATGGATCCGCCTCCCGGTGTCACTCACAAGGTTGGTGAAGTTTGCAAGCTTCGGAAAGCCCTCTACGGTCTCAAGCAGGCGCCTCGTGCTTGGTTTAAGAAGTTCTCTACCGTGATCACATCACTTGGCTTCTCTCGTAGTCACCATGATTATGCTTTATTCATTAAGTGCACCGGAAAAGGTCGTATTCTTCTCTCTTTGTACGTTGATGATATGATTATTACTGGTGATGATGACGATGAGATTGAATGTCTCAAGATAAAGTTAGCTCGCTGCTTTGCTATGAAGGATTTGGGAATGCTACGGTACTTTCTGGGAATCGAGGTTGCTTCATCTCCGAAAGGATATATCTTATCTCAGTCAAAGTATATTGCTGATATATTTGAGCGTGCACAGCTTACAGACAACAAAGTGGTGGATACTCCAATTGAAACCAACGCTCGATATGCTTTGACTGATGGAGTAGCTTTACCGGATCCTGCTTTGTATCGTGCCATTGTTGGTAGTTTGGTTTACCTAACTATTACGCGTCCCGATATTGCTCATGCCGTTCACGTGGTTAGTCAGTTTGTTGTGGCTCCTACTACAGTTCATTGGAGCGCTGTTCTTCGTATTCTTCGGTTTCTTCGAGGAACTCAATTTCAAAGCCTACTCCTATCGTCGAGCTCTTCGTTGGGTCTTCGTGCGTATACCGATGCTGACTGGGCTGGCGATCCCACTGATCGCAAGTCAACCACGGGTTTCTGTATTTTCCTAGGCGATTCTCTTATATCGTGGAAGAGCAAGAAACAAGATGTTATCTCTCGGTCGTCCACATAAGCGGAGTATCGAGCCATGGCATCTACGACATGTGAGATTGTTTGGTTGCGATGGTTACTTGCAGATATGGGTGTTAGCTCTCCTCAGCCCACTCCGTTGTTTTGCGACAATAAGAGTGCCATTCAGATTGCAAGGAATGCGGTGTTTCACGAACGTACGAAACACATTGAGATTGATTGTCATGTGGTCAGACATCACTTTCAATGTAACAACATCACATTGCCTTTTGTCTCTTCATCGGTTCAAATTGCCGATCTTTTCACCAAGGCGCTTTCATCTTCTCGTTTTCGTTTTTTAGTTAGCAAACTCTCAATGCTTGTTGCTGTAGCATCGTGAGTTTAAGAGGCGGTATTAGCATTTAAAGTCCCTATGTTTTCTCCTATTTGTTATTTAGTCCTTTTCTTTAGTATAACCTAAACATTATTGTATTATTGCCATTATTCCAAATACATCGACAGTTTCTCTCTTCTCTCTCTCACAATATTTAGAATCAAAATCCAACAATTTAAATTTAATATATATATATATAAAATTATTCAAATTCAAAATCTCGAGATCCAAAAATCTTGTTAAGGGAGTCCGGAACCACGACCCTCCTTTTTTTACCGGTTAATTACATTCACCGTGTAGTTATTTCGAAGGAGCCTAGAAATAGTAGTTTTTTTTTTATTTTTAATCTTATGAATGGGATAGCTATTTAAAAATGTGTTAATTAAGTTTGACTATAAGTGGTGACACGTCACATCGAGCTGGGAAGCTATGCCAAACCTATAACGGCTTGGGGAGCTAATTAATACAGTCTTTACGAATTAAAAGTATATTATTTAACATAATTAATTATCATTTCATAATAAATCACTTGAGAAAAAGTGAGAGAGTAAGATTATATTATTATAAAATAAAAGGGAAAGAGCATAGCAATTTCTTTCATTTTATCTGCTCCTTTTATTTTACTATTCTTTTACATGAGAGTACTTAATATTACAAGAAAAATTAGAAATTAGAAAAAGAAAGAGAAAAATGGCAGTAATGTCACTCAACTTTTTATGTGCGCAAAAATACCTCATATACTTTTGAAGATTAGTATATTTGTATGTTTGGTCATGTTTTTGGTGTATTTTATTTTTAAATTCAGAAAATAAATCTAGAATTATTTTTGAAAATATTTAAAATATTATTTTGTTATATATTTTGTTCAACTATATTAAAATATTATAAAAATAATATTTTTGTAAAATATGTTAAAACTATTACTTCCCTCTTATCACTAAATTATAGGAATATTAAGAAGTAATTAATAATTTTTTAAAAATTATTGAGATGAAAGTTGCAAAAATTAATATTTTAATTTCTAAATTTTTGAACATCTTGTTTCAAAAATTTGAAACCTGAAATTCGATTAAAGAAAAAGAGGAAGAAAGTTTCTCAAATTCTTAAGTTTCTCAAAATTTATTTTTATTTTTCGTATTATAATAGTAGTTGATTAATGCTAATTTGACACTCTAAATCAGCTAAATCACCGTAGAGCTAAAATCTCGAACCGATTTCTGTTTTTTTTCTTCTTCTTGCTAGAACCGAAACTCCACAATTTTCTTTTCTGAATCCGAATACGAATCAGTATTTAATTTAATTATTTTTTACAGAACCCGGAATTTAGAAACATGAAGATGCACAGGACAAATGTGCTATTTTCTAAAAACACATGAAACATTAGCACCCTAAACTAAATTATAAGGGGAAAAGCGACCCGAATGGAAAGAATTGTCCTACCAAGTTACCGATCAACAGCACCACTCGGTCTCAGAATCTCTCTCTTTCTGTAATCTCTCTTCGTTTTCAAGAATCTCTTGAAAAGGAATAATCTTTCCTTCTTCATCTCACTGGGCTTTCTCTCTCTCTCCTCTTTTTGTTTCCTTTCGATAACTGTATTTCTCTTCATTTTTTAATAAATTTTGATTTTTTTTTTTGTTCGAAACGCATACACATGCATGTTCTTTCTCGGGGTTCGTCTTGATCTGGATTGGATCGCAGCGATTCTCTCTGGGCAATGAAGATTTAAGAGAGAGAGAGAGAGAGAGAGGAGAGAGAGAGAGCTTATTCGCAATCTTGGTCTCTCTCTCAAGAAAGAAGAAGAAGAAGAAGAAGAAGTAAGAAAGGTTTGGATTCTTTGCTTGCTTCTGGGACCCACTTCGGATTCGAGTTCGTTTTTCATTTCTCAAGTCTCAATTTGGGGTTTTGATCGAAGCCCTAATTTGGGTTCAGCGAGAGTCGATCGAGATTCGATTTTGCCATGATAGGGCAATCATTTGGGTCTGAGGGTTGTATTCTTTCGGGTTGCTGACTCTGCTCTCTAGAGTCATGGCCGCCATTGATGCTTCGAAGTACGCTCACAGCCCCGTCCACAAGGCGGTGGCGACGAGGGACTACGCGGCTCTGAGGAAGATCCTCGCCTCCCTGCCCCGCCATTGCAGCCCGGCGGAGATCACCTCCGAAGAGGTGGCGCTCGCCGAGGAGGCAAAGGCGGAGGCGATCTCTGCCGTGGTTGACCGGAGAGACGTCCCGAACCGTGACACGGCGCTGCACCTGGCGGTGAAGCTCGGCGATTTGACTGCCGCCGAGATGCTCATGGCTGCCGGGGTTGACTGGAGCCTGCAGAACGAGAACGGTTGGAGCGCGCTGCAAGAGGCGATCTGCTGCCGCGAGGAGGCGATTGCGATGACCATCGTGAGGCATTACCAGCCGCTGGCGTGGGCGAAGTGGTGCCGGAGATTGCCCCGCCTCGTCAGCGCGATCCGGCGGATGCGGGATTTTTACATGGAGATCACTTTCCACTTCGACAGCTCGGTGATCCCGTTCATTTCCCGGATCGCCCCTTCGGACACGTATAAGATTTGGAAGCGGGGAGCGAATTTGAGGGCGGATATGACCTTGGCCGGGTTTGACGGGTTTCGGATTCAGCGCTCAGATCAGACCGTGCTCTTCCTCGGCGACGGGTCGGAGGACAGGAAAGTCCCGGCGGGTTCTCTCTGCATGATCACTCACAAGGATAAGGAGGTCATGAACGCTCTGGACGATGCTGGAGCTCCAGCGTCCGAGGAAGAGGTGAAGCAGGAAGTGGAGGCGATGTCGAAGACGAACATTTTCCGCCCGGGGATTGACGTCACTCAGGCGGTTCTCCTCCCACAGATGACCTGGCGGCGCCAAGAGAGGACAGAGTCAGTTGGGTTGTGGAAGGCGAGGGTGTACGATATGCACAACGTGGTCGTGAGCGTGAAATCGCGGTCTGTCCCGGGGGCAATGACGGACGACGAGCTCTTCTCGTCATGCAACGACATCGAGGGGGAGAGCGAGGAGCTTGATGATATCTTAACTGAGGAGGAGAAGAGACAGCTCGAGGTCGCTCTGAAGCTGGACGAGAACGGCGACGGGATCGTCCCGCATCGCCGGAGCTGTTACGAGCCGAGAGAGGTTCCGATAGAAGAAATTGACGTGCATAGAAACGGAGAGACGAAGCAAGAGAAGAAAGGGTGGTTTGGCGGGTGGAGGAAGAAGGAAGTCAAGGCCGAGGTACCGAAGAGAATCACTCCTCCTAGGAGCTCTTGTGTAGAGGAGAAGGTGAGCGATCTTCTCGGGGATTCTCCGATCAAACCGGGGAGACATTCAGTGGAGATCGAGCACCGAAGAGGACGGGATAACAAAGCCGCTTCCTCTTCTTCTTCCGGTTCATCGGGTACCGATACTAGAAGGGGTCGGGAAAATGAGTATAAGAAGGGATTGAGGCCGATTCTTTGGCTTTCACCGAATTTCCCGTTACAGACAGATGAGCTTTTGCCTCTGCTTGATATTCTGGCGAACAAGGTGAAGGCGATTCGGCGCTTGAGGGAGCTTCTTACGACAAAGCTTCCTATGGGAACCTTCCCTGTCAAGGTATGTTTGCTAATTTCATTTGTTTCTCTATAATCGCTTTAGATAGAATTACAGTTAGTAGTGTGAATGCCGATATCTCTGACCTCAAATATCCTTAACTAACGCTAGATTTTCCCTTTTTCCATGTTCAGTCAGTGTTAATTGTTTGAATAGCCGTGTCAGATCTTTCTTTCGTCGGTTGATGGATTTTGAGAGTAGTGAAAAACGGAGAGAATTAAGTTTGCATATTAAAGGATTATGCACAAAAGATTGCACCCCATTCTTGACCTTGCATTGCGGTTTTTAGGTGTAATGTAATACTCGAAAACCGAGTTAATTCCAACCTTATATCGGGAATTTAGTATCTGCCAAGTATATTTTTTTTGCAATATGATTCAATGTTTTCTTTTATTTTTTTCATGTATTTTTTGTTATACTGGCTCAATCACCGTTGATTATAATTGTCGTTTGGGTCCCGTTTATTATCGAGTTGTCAGATATCAACGACGAGACCTGTTTTGTTGGAAACCCTAAATACAACATGGAAAAGCTTTCTTACGGGCCGTGGTTGATGTTTGAGCGTGTCGCTATCCATGTGGGGAAAGGCGAATTGGAGAATTTTCGCAACTTAGTGGAACAAGATCAGATGTGAAATTATATGGGCCATCAATTTAGTTTCTGAATTAGCTTTTATGGAGTGTCGATCTCGCTTTTATTACTCGTTTTTCCGCTGATAAATCTATTATTACTTCTCTGATTTCCTCGCTCCGTACCGTTATTGCCCTTTATATTTATAGGAGTGGGTAAACTTTAAATAATGGCAATTTTTTGAGTCCAGGTTGCTATTCCCATTGTCCCTACGATCAAAGTAATTGTGACGTTCACGAAGTTCGAAGAGTTGGCGCCATTGGACGAATTTGCAACACCGCCGACGAGCCCTTCCAGCAGAGACAGCCCGGCTTCGTCGAACACTAACTTGTCTTGGTATCAGTGGATCAAAGCTCCTTACAATCGCTCGAGCTCATCCGCTTCCACCAGGATCGAAACCCTTCAAGACCCGTTTGAGATTCCCCCGGATTACACGTGGGTCACCGCCGAAGCCAAGAAAAAGAAGATGCAGGAGAAGAACAAGTCGAAGAAAGCGAAAAGTCAAACACAATGAGGAAGAAGACACGGGTTTATAGTGTTAAACCCGAAATGTGTAATAGAAATACCATGTAGGAAATTTCATGACTTTGTGATTAGGGTTTAGGAGAGTAATTGTAGTTAAAACATTGTGGGGGGTTTAAAGAAAGAAAGAAAGATTTAAAATGATGATTCTTCCATTTATGCCATTCTTGTTTGTCCTTTATGTGTTTTTTTTTTCTTAATGAGAAATCTATTCCTTTGTCATTGGTCTGCTTTTGTTTGAAAATTTGTACAAAAATTTGCGTAATTGGCTGTAATACTCTCAAAATTTATATTTTTATTACAATAATATCCTTGTACTTTGAGAAAGTAGCGTACTTTAGTTTAGCCAATACAAAATGACAAAGAAATGGGTAAGATCATAGATGCTCATGCACGCATTTTAGATTTAAGGGTTCAAGTAAAATAATATTGATTAAAATTAATAAAAAATAATCAAGTGTATTGAAATTTCAGTTCCGAATTTATTTGTACTTCTTTTAAAACGGTAATTCTGGTTACGTTATTACTTTAAACATGGTGTTCCGGTTCTTGAGAGCACTATATTTTTTCGGTTTGGAGTTTAAAAACCGGGGTTTTGGGGTATTATGTTCACCCTATAAGTATAATATATTTGTATTCATTAAAAAAAAAAAAAAGAATTAATATATATGTGCATTGTGGACGTGAATTTGGCATGTAGTTTGATAATAATTGATCAAAAGGAGTGGATTTTATTGGTAGTCATTTTAATAAAAGGTCTATAATATAATGTGATTCGTTGTTGATATTATCCACTACTCAAAACTCGGATTATTGAATAATCAATTTCCAAAAGCTATATATCATTTATCAAGATTTTACTATAATCAATATCCTTAAAAAATAATTAAAAAAATACAAACTAACAAGAAAGGGCAAGTGAATCCCAAAATTCTATAAAGCCAAAAGCACAAGTTGTCTTTTGGCCTCTCTTCTTCGGAGAAAGCTACAACTTACAAGTGTCACATTTATTTATATTTATATTGTCAAGATCATCTATATCATTATCTATATGTAATTTGTTTTTAATATCTTCCAATATTTTTTTTAATTAAACTTAGTTATTACATCATAGTAATATAGTATTGTACACCTAACCACATAATTATGTATTGAATCAGAATTTTTATTTCATTTTTTTCATTTCGAGAGAAGAAATTAATAATGAGAATAACATTTCTATTTTTTTTTAATTTGGCATTAATTGATCTTATTTTGACTTAGATTATAAATTTAGAGGATAAGTTTGAATTAGCAAAAGATTTATTTAATTTTGAGCAGAATATATGAATACATGGCCCGGCTGCCGGCACATGATGTTTCATGGCCAAAAAATCTAACGAGTTGCATAAGAAAAATGCGGAGTGAGCTTGCCCGTCTTTGATTTGCATGTCGCTCGTGATAATAGAACATACACGTATGATATTAAAATGTGTTGATCATTACAAAACAAGTATCATGCTTTAGATTGGTTAATAATAATTCGATAAGAATATAAAATCCAAAGTATTAGTACTAATTGCTTAATTAAGCAATATTAATCCCAACCAATATAGTCAAAAGGAGTAGGGTCAATTGGCAACATTGGCATAGTGCTATGTGCTTATTTTAACATGCATGAACAAACATCTTGAAGTTTTCAAACCAATCTTCATTATAGTTTTAATTATAGATTTAATTATGTGTGTTAATTATTTATAACATGTTTTGGTATTATCTTGTAGGTACGAGATGTTACTCCCAACATGTTTATTGACTAATATAATGTCTATATTTGTATACTAGCTACTAGCTAGATCGTGCTTATGTGTGTGTATATATATATACACACACACACTTGATTTGAGTGTATAACAACGTGTCCAACGTGCTTATGTGCAGTGGCGGACCCAGAAAATTACCTCGGGGGTGACGAACGAGAAATAAAAACGAATAAGTTAAATTTTAATTATTAATAATATCCCAAAACAAGCAGAGACATCAAATAGTGAGCATCTTGCTTTCATATTATTGAAATCTTTCATAATTTAATCGATACTAATATATATAGGTATCCGAGAACTGTATAGATATATTGTGGGTTTTCTCTAAAACTTTTAGAAATCAATGCCGATTATACCGATATTAGATTTGACAGAAAATTAATAGGTAGTAAAAAAAATTGTTAAAAAAATAAAATCAATAGATTTTAGAATAATCTTTCTATTTGCAAGTTGTACTGTACACCATAATTATACTTAGGGTGTGTTTGTTTACATTAAGATTAAGATGTCTGAATCTGAATGCACATCTGAATATTAAGATGGTACATCTGAATCTAAATGACTCAAAACTAAGTCCGTTTGTTTTTTTAAGATCTGAATGCATATTTATTTCATAATTATATTTTAATTTTCAAATAAAATTAATAATTATTATAAAATGAAAACAAAATTACTATTTAATTTTTTGCCATTCAGTTTCTTATAATTACTTGCTCTTTGCCATTCAGTTTCTTATAATAAAATGAAAACAAAATTACTATTCAAATTTTTTGGGAATAAATCAATGTTTAATGATTATGTGAAAATATTAAACAACGGCATCATTAATAACCATCGATTTATGTGCAACTACATACACGATAAAATAAACCATCAATTCATCCAATGGCAATTTAATTAAATATTTAAATAAAAAAAAACTGACGCAACCCAAAAAAGTAAAAAAAACAAAGGACATATGATATAATTTCTGACAACTTCATCTTCAACCTTCGACTTTAACCATATCTGCAATTTTATTTTAATCTATTCATCTTCTTCTCAATAAATTGAAGGAAACAAACTGAAGATGAGTGAAGAAGAGAATTTGAGGGTGACAAAGTCATGTATCTAAGGGAGGATTTTTTTATTTATTAAAAATATTGATATTATATTTTTTTTCTCATAAATCTGGGGGTGACATGAGCCACCCCCACTAATACATAGGTCCGCCCCTGCTTATGTGTGTGTATATTTTAATCCTCAACGTTTATAAATTCTAAAAGTTTTTTTTTTCTTTATTATTTATCAAAATACTCTATTACTGTTATGCATTTTTTTTTTCTAACTTCAAAAGTCTAAAATATTATTATCTTTCTTCTTAAACTTTTGAATAATAGTGAATATTATATCTTAATCCTCAACGTTTATAAATTCTAAAAGTTTTTTTTTCTTGATTATTTATCAAAATACTCTATTACTGTTATGCTTTTTTTTTTCCTAACTTCAAAAGTCTAAAATATTATTATCTTTCTCCTTTAACTTTTGAATAATGGTGAATATTATATATCTTTGAAGACAAATATAATTACTAATCTCTTGGATGTACATTTCAATCTATTTTTCATCCACGTAATTATAATTATAATAATAATAATTATTATTAATATTATTATTATAAAAATATAAAACGATAAATTACAAATTTATGTTTATCTTTACAACGAGAATTGAATCTAAAAAGAAATTAATGAGTTATGTTAAATGTTGGGTATCCTTCCTAATTGGAGGCCCAACAATGTGGGTTATTTTTTACCTATTGACCCATGATTCGGCCATGTAATCTAGGTGGTCTTTAGTGACTTGGAGGAGAAGAGAGAGAGAGGGAGTGAGTGAGTGAGTGAGAAACAAGAGAAAGGAAAAGAGAGAAATTTGCGGTTTTCGGACTATTGTGTCGACCTTCGGGAAAATTGACATTGCGCACTCGTCTATGTAGAGGTGCGTTTTGAACGGTGGAGATGTGGTTTGGAGCTTTCTAGGTCGGTCAACCGAGTGGAAACCAATGACTAATTTGTGAGAACATTTGAAGGAGTTTTTCACAAATTCTTCTCTTGCTTGTTGTTATAATATGAGATTGGCGTTCGATCTTGATGACGATGATGTATACATCGAGTTTTATCTATAGTGGATTTAAGCGGCCTACGGGTCCCGTGGTTTTTTACTCCTTGTTTAGGTGGGTTTTTCCACACTAAAATTGTCTCGTGCTCGTAGTTGTGTTAAGATTATTATCGTCTTCGTATAAGTATTGACCGGATATTGAGAGGAATTGAGATTTTCGTTGCATTGCACTTTCTCCCGACACTAAATACAAAGATTGCATGAAATGGGAATTTGAACTCGATATTGGGATTTTTTTTATATTTTTTTTGCGCGCATCTATAAATTCTTTCATGAAGAAATATCATTGTACTAATGATTAATGTATAACAGTATGAATCATAATTTTTCTCGTAACAAGATGAAAAGGTTTTAAAACAACACAAGGTTTAGAGAGATTTAGTACAACATTGCTTATTGGTTAAATTAATAATTCGATTACTCTAAAATTCTAATGAAATAATACGATCAAATAAGATGACATAATCTACTAAGAACACAAATATTCTAAATATTTAATTGACTATACTTATATCAAGATTTTTTATAAACAAATGTAATATGATTACCGCATGGTCATTGAACGACACAAATACAAGTATTTGTCACTCCCTCGAGCTCGCAATCTTCCCAAATGCTACACAAAATCGACAGAAAATATGCTATTTCCATGAGAAATGTTAAATACAAAAAAATAGAAAAAAAACCCGCATATAAAACTTAAGAAGAAAAATAACGAAACCGAATCTTGGGTTTTCTTCGTTAATTTTTGGCCTGGTCCCGGTACTATAAGCTTTCTAAGACCAACCCATGTCTGGTTTTCAAAATCGGGATCGAGGTCGAGACCTAACTGGTGGCCCCTTTTTAAGAATTTTTTTTTATCAATTAGTTAACGAGGGAAATGCCAATTTATAAGCTGCTTTTAAAATTATTAATATATACAAATAAAAAAATATATTCAATTCAACTCAAATAATAAACCTAGTTAAAAATTCAAATAATATGAAAAAATATTAAAAAAATGGAAAGGGTAAACCGAACCAAGAACTAGGCTGAGACCGGTCCTCATTCGGTTTACAAACTAGGTTATACCGGCTTTTTTTTTACTAGAGGGGCCAAGTTTTCGAGAAGAAACCTGGGTAAGATCGGACTAAATCTCGGTTTCGGGGCAAAAATTCGCATCCCTACTATCCAAATGTTTACAAACAATTTTCTCTACCTAAGTCACCAAAATTCAGAGATTGTAAGCATGAGAAGAGGTCAAAATTATTACCTTGGCTCAAACTCAAGAACATGAGCAATATCTTTGCCATAAGCATCAGGCCACGTCACTCTCCTCTTCTCAACCTTCCGTTGACTTTCGTTGACTCTTGTGCTCTTGAGATTGCTCTTGAGATTATAAGAGTGTCCATTGCTATGAACTTTGTTGAAACTCTTAGTTGTGCCAACTTCTTCTTCATCTCTCTTCTCGTCTTGAGAAGGCCTCTTGGTGCTGCAATTATCGCCGGCTCCTTCGCGATAAGCGCCGGCTTTTTCGTCGAGCCCCCTCGAAGGCGCGTAGCAATACCACACCAAGGCAGTGCACTTGTTCTGCGCCGCCGCCGCCAGAACTATTGCTACAAGAATATTTTTTAAAAATATCCACAAAATTTCTATGCAAATTTTCTCAAACTATAGAATCTTAGGGAGAGAGAAGTGAAAGATTGTGTAGTGTATTGTTGATGGCCATTGAGATAATTAGATAATGTAAGAGTTTGTGAATTTTTATTTTTATTTTTTATGTATAAATAACAATAATAATTGGCAAAGGTGGGAGGGTACACAATACAATCATATTTATGCCTCCTCCACTAAAGGTGGCTTTACTTTTTTTTCTGTCCTTTTTTGGGTTATTTAATCTTGGAATGTTGAGTGAAATTTGAGTGAAGAAGAATATTAAAGGAGTGATCTTTATCTTTCGACTGTTTATGGAAGAGCACTCACTATTATTGTTATTGCTATAGTATTTTAGAGTGCTTTGAGCATATGATATCTCAGGATGTTTACGGCATAAATACTTCTAAAGTCGTGTTTTAAGACAACATACTACATTTTTTTTTATAGCAACAAACATAATCATGCATGACATTGAGAGAGAGTCTCCGAATATCTTAAAAAGACAATCAATCTTTCTTAATGTGAACGAGAACCAACCGAGGCATATAAACCATGACATTGAGAGCTTTTGCCACTATGCAAAAATAACGTAAATGTACCCGCCTAGAACAATATTATCATAGGGGTACTTATGCCACAAATCTCTGTTTTTATCTTTAATTTGGCAATCAGTTCTAATTTCAATTTTTTTATGATGTTTTCCTCTTTGTAGTAAGGGCTTGTAGAAAGTGGGAGAGAAGAATTGGCCAAATTGTGGAGTATACAAGAATGTTAACGGAATAATTTTATGCTTTAGAGATATGTTCGTGCTTGAAATTTGAGGGGGTTTTAGGAAGGATAAATCATTATAGGGTACACTATTTAGCATCCTTACTTGTACTTTATGCCATATGCATTATGAAAGTGCTTTGAATGATTTTTTAAATTATGAATATTTAGAATAGAACCATGTACCATTTGACTCCAAACAAAATATAATTACTAAAACATAAAATTATTAATAGTGTTTAATATAAAACACTTTTTTTTCCACTTAATTTTTAGTGAATTACCATTTAGATTAGCAACTAATAAATTTTATCATAATCTTGTAAGTAGAATAATATGATAAATATTCCAAAGAGAATAATAAATGTAATGCACCGACCGCTCTATTGAATCGACGATTGTCCTCACTCGCACGCTCCCCGATAAACTTCCAAGGAATTTTTATGAACGAGCTACTCATCCCAGGATTGCTCCAAGCCAAGCATGCTTAACTTTGAAATTTTTATGAACGAGTTACCGAAAAGAAAATGCATCTTGTTGACATAGGTAATACCAATCAATTCTTTTAAGCCTCTTCGACCATACAGTCCCACACTTGTATGATCTCCGATAATCGTGCAGTCCCATACCTTCACAGTCTCGGAAACGTCCCATCAACACATCCTCTCTTTGCCCAGGTGATGCGGGACTGCATAGCTTACTGCCCTCTCGACTTAGCTCAGGGAATCGATGTGTCACAATAAAATCTACTTCTCTTGTAATTTCAAAGTAAAATGTCGAGTATAATGGTGACAAGACCAAGTAAAACTAGGTGCACATCTGATTGATTGAAAAAGAAAATGACTCATTATTGTCTCTAGTTTAAAATTCTTTGCCGACATGCTTAAATGATCTCGAAGAAAATCAAAATGAGAGAGAATCACAATAATTATCCCTCCATTTTGCTGGCTAGACGGGCGGATGCGGGTTGCCCAGCCCATTGCCCGTTTAGTCCATATTCTCTAGGGCAACAGATGGATTGCCCGACCTAAGTATAATTCATGGACCGGTTTCTTCCGATGTTCTATTTTAAAAATTTCTTAGAACATAAATGTTAGGAAAAAGAAACAGATTGAGTTGCTCGTCCTCCAGATTAATTAATAAAAAGTAAAAATAAAATAGAAAAATCTTCGTTTTATGATAGAAAAATAATTGTTAAGCTAATTTTTTTACGTTGAATGACTTAGATTAAAATTTAAGTTAATTATATTTTTTAATACAATGTAGTTAGTCTGACCGAAGTAGCGATGAAATTGAATAATTATACCAATTATAGTGAAAAAGATTTACGAAGAACAAACAGATGTACATCTCGCACTGAAAACGAACACAATCATTCTGGTTGTCATCTTTTATTTTCATTTTGTCAATTTCGTTTCGGGTTCGGAATCTAAGATTTAGTCACAATAATACGTGCGCAGGTAAAAGGATAGAAGCAAATGTAATAGCCATACAATTTACCTTGTGCAAGTAAATGAACCTATACGTATACGTATATATCTTCATTGGCATATATTATACCATTTATAGTATATACATTTCATTGTTTCTTGGTAATTAGACAAGGACCAAGATGTTGGTTGGAGAATGTACTATCATATATGATACGCTTTCACAAAAGTAGCCACAATTGAGACCCTTGTGAATCAAACTATACCTCTTTCCTTTGCCTACAAAAATGTGTCCCGGATAATGCGCGCGAGAGTCCGAGAAGTTAGTCGGCTGAGCACTTCCGGAAGAACGGTGGAAGAGATTCCCGGCAACACTGGAAGAAGCTCTTGGACGACTTGGCCAACGTTTATGCCCTATTGATTCGACCAAAATCATAACGGAAAAAATGAGAATGGGAGAATGGTATAATTAATCACTTTGAATAATTAGAGAATTAATTTATTTTCTCTTCAAAACGAGTAATTGACATTAATGCCCCCTAAAATTTTACAGTTGGTTCATTTTGTCCCCTGAATTTTATTTTCGGCAATACCCCTTGAAACTTTCAAAAGGTAGAACATTGCTTTCTAAGAGCTAAAAAAATGACAGGAAGTGTTTAACATGAGCACACTAAATGACTACTTTTTGAAAAATTCGCCAAATTTTCACGCGTAGAGGTTAATGTACTACTTTTTGAAAGTTTAGGGGGCGTTGCTGCTAAAAAATAAAAGATCAGCGGGAATTTCTACCAATTACGCTTTTTCAATATCTTATTATTGAACATATTGAGCAAAATTTATGCTGCCTTTTATAGCTAAAAAATCTAAGTATGGCTGAGGTAAAAAAAGCAAATTTGATGGCTCGGAATCTCTCTCACCACGAAAGTCTTGTTTACGAGAATTCAACCGAAAAATGAGTTTTGAGAACAAGTACCTGATTTGGTGTTCTTGATATTGCACTTCCTGCAGTCAAGAATTCCATAACTTTTTGGACATTGTTCAGTATAACTTCATCTTCCTCGGTTACTGTCGGTAAAAGTCCGGCCGGCTTAAACGGTCCTAATGCAGGAACCATGCTAAATAAAGCCGGGGAGGTGGGATTTCCGATCCCCAGAATTGCCATTACACGGACCAGCTGTTCCCTCGTCACGGCATCGATTCCCTTAACAATCTGATTTTCGTAACAAAGGGTCAAAGTCAAACTTCCAAGAGGACATTACTGACTCAGTGAAAACCGGAAACAGAATTATGAAACCGAAACAAATTCCGTATTTTAGAAAGAGTAATTATCATCTATGCATCTGAACTTGTCTTATTGTCTTAGCATCTTCAAAAAAGAAATTAACAGTTTGCCCCCGGAATTTATATAACGTAGAAATTTCCGTTCTGATCGTTAAGAAGTTGAATCTTCTGACTTTCCATAAAATTTTAAGCACACTCTATGCACAACTAGTGTTCATGGACAAAATTGTCATAAGGTATCTGCACGCAGTTTAAAAGAAAATTGGCAATTTTTAACGATCATTCAAATGCAATTTACAAATATAAGAGAGAATGCAACGACACGGTATGTTCAAGGGATTCGGTAATTACTCGTTTAGAAAGTGATAGACAATAGCTGAAAAAATAGCTGATATATTGATTACCTCATCGAGGAGAAATTCTCTAAAGAAGTTTCCTTTTCCGGAAAGTAGAAATGCCAAAGCCGCCCTTGTTTTGACAGGCTCCTGTTGAAATGAAAGGCTCGGTACAAAGGCAGGAAAGGCGTTCTGTTCAGGACGTTGAAGGAGGCCGAGGTCAGCCATACCACCCTTCATCCCTTCTCCGCCTCCACTTTTAGCGGCCGTTATGAAAGTCTCAAACGCTTGCATCACATCGATGAATCGTTCTGCGTCAAAGACTCCAGATTTCCCGTATATCGTGTAGCGCAGAGCACTCCTTAGCCTTGGGGATTCATCAGTCAGGAGTCTCTGAGTGATAAGAAGTATTTTATAATATATTATTGAAATATCAGGTCGCGAAAAACAACGACTAAGAAAAACGATATTGAGGTAGTAACAACTGATTTATATTGTTGTTAAAAACATTTAATATGCAATTTTAAAGACGAGAAAAATAAATTAATTTACCTGTGCAATATATGGATAAGCCTCATCCACAATTGCGAATTCGGGATTTCCCACTAAAGCTATCCCTTCCAACACCCCGATTGCCCTGATTATTAGAGCGAAATACGGCGGTATTCGAAAGGGATAATCAAATGTAATTTGTGCCAAATCCGAAGCCAGCTCCTGGAAATTGATGTTTTTCGCTCCTCCGCCTTCAAGTGCCTGATCAAAAACCTTCGCCAAAACCGGTAAAATGGGTTCCAAATTAACTCCTTCATCAATGAACCCGAGTTTTACGAAATCTTTGACTATGGCTCCGTAATCGCGATGTATAAGGTGAGCAATCGCTTCAATCATTCCATACTTCTGATCGTCTGTTAATTTAGTAACAAGGCCTAACACAGAAGAATCAATAAGCTCATTAATTGGTTGTCAGAAATAAAATAAAGCACAAGAAAGCTAACAGTTGCAATCAAACGTGAAACTTTTTTTAATAAAATTATAATTCGTTGATAAATTGCTTTTAACCGAGCTTACTCTCTCCAGTAAACTTTGATTAAGAGAGTCTGACGATTATGATTATGTTCGTGCGAGAGTAGATTTGACATTAAAGAATGAATAAAATCAATAAAATGAACAATAGGGCTGACTGAGTTTAAGAAAGCCAATTTAAATAAAAGAATGTGCAAGACACTGATGGGGAAAGACGAAGTTGACAGTAAACTGCATAATTCAGCTTGTTACCGAAATCAAGTATTGCTAGCTTTCCGTCCGGTGTCCGGATCAGATTCCCAGGATGAGGATCAGCGTGAAAAAATCCAGTATCAAGCAACTGTACGAAAAAGTGGACGCATTAATGTTAGGTTTATTATATTATGAATTAAATTATTACCTTATTAATGTTTAAGGTTATTAAGGCTGTTTTTCGGTAGTTTGTAATAGTTAGGGATCATGGTTCCTAATCTCTATATTGGCAACAAATTTAAGGGGTGACGACACCTGAGTTTTGGCATACTGTCTCTTAAATCTTTAGGGAGAGTCTGGGTCGTATTCTTGGAGGAACCATCGCTACGTTTGTTATTCGATTCTAATTATTCAATAAAATTATCGGTAAATTCATCTGTTCGGTGAATTTTTGTTGGTTGCGTTTGATGTATATCTCGATTCCTATCACAATAGTGAGCAAAATTATTTTAAATAAGAAATTACCCCAAGAACTTCAACTTTAAAAAGGCATAGTACTTTAACGACGTGCAAAAAATTGTTGTGCCTAATTCCCGAATTTATGCGCAAGAATGTACCTGCTTCAGATAGCAGATGACACCAACATTGACAAGATCCCCAACATCACTCTCCGTACTTTGCGAAAGCTTTTCTCCATCAATCCATTGGGTAGTAAGAACCTTTCTTGAAGTATACTTACTGTAAGTTTTTGGGACAACCACCTGGAAAACATGAAATAAGCATTACAAAGAAGAACTTAATTCAGCGATTTTAGACCCGAATGTTGGTCGTATTTTCTTTGCTTAAGGGTATTTTAAGTCTAAGGTTAATAAAGGGTGTCTTAAGCCTATACAAGGAGCTGATTACCTGGGTTATTCGTGTTTGGTCAGTGGAAAATTCCTATTGAACATCACTGAGATGTAAATTCCGGGTCTAAGTCTAGCTTTAGAGACTAGGGTGTCGTTTATCAATAAATAGTTCTCGCTTTTCTTTGATTTATCGGTTTGTTTCCTACCGTGTGAATGAGTGAACAGAAATATACTGAAATGAGATCAATACTTTTTAAGTTTTACCGATTGGTCAAAGCTGTTTTCAAGATCGTAGATTCAATAAAAGTAGGTACTAAAAGTAAGCTAAGAGATTCACCTGTGGAAGGTCCTCCTTCATCATTTCAGAGAAAATCGTTCCATTCTGACCCTCATTAACATAATCGAGCTCTTCAAAGAATCGTGCGGCCCATTCATCAACAAGTCCAACAACATCAACCGAAATCTGTACAAATTTAAAATTACTGTCAATAATACATAATTGAAACTAAAACAGTGGTTAATGGAATTAAGTGAGTACAATCTGAAAATTCAAAGGATAACAACCTGAGGGAACTTTCTTAGCACCAAACCCAGATTACGTATGATGAACAAATCAACCGTTACAGTCTCGAGAACAAAAGGCCTCTGAACTTTAACAGCCACCAAGTCGCCATTTTCTTTCAGCCGACCCTTGTAAACTTGTCCGAGTGATGCTGCAGAAGATTGACACAGAGCAGAATCCATGATTCATTACCATAATCTAGTATCAACTCCAAAATGTCAGATATTCGTTGATAGAAAACCGAATTTAATCTCTACTCTCCAGATGACTATCTAGGGTTCTTACCAGCCGCAATCGGGGAAGAAGAAAGTTCAGAATATATATTTTGCCATGGTTGACCAAGTTCTTCCTCAACGAGAGCCATAGCTACGTCATCTGGGAACGAAGGTACCTTCACATGCCGTCAAACCGAGAATAAGCTAAGAAAAGGAGCAAACAAGCTGATACGAGAACAAAAGGACAGGAATTTACCTTATCACAAAGCTTTTGCAGCTCCATCATTGCAGTCGGGGACAGTATATCCGGTCGGATACTCAATGCTTGGCCAAGTTTGATATATGCCGGACCTAAAGAAGTTACTATCTCCCTCAACTCAATGGCTCTAGCAACTTCATTCTGCACATCAGAAAGTAGCAAGAGAGTAAAAATTTGAGCACGGGATGATCTTCACTTATGCCGTTTGGTGTAACTATGTAAGAGGTAGTAAGGGTATATACCGAGGCCGTCACAGGAATACAAATCCCGGGGTGGGGGTGAAAAGTAAGCATAATGAATGGTGTAATGGAAGTTTCTCATATATAAAGTTAAAAATTGAAAAATAAAAATAAATATGGGCAAATTTTGAACTTTTTTGGGGCGACTACAACCACTTTTGGGCTGTTGACCCGTCCGCCCCTCGCTATATAGACGAAGGGCGATGACTAAAGCACTCAAAATGCCTACAAAACATATCTTTATCGGGCTATATAGATATATGGACGAATTAAATTGATAAATTCAAAACATAGGATGTAAATATTTACCTCTTTGACTTGCTTGTTTATGATATCCAATGCAATACGTGACAGAAACCCTCCTGCAACTGACATCAACTGGACAATACGTGTAGCAACGGCGCTTGGACGCTTTCCCCAATAAGAAGAGATGATTGCCGGATCATACACCACAGGCAGAAATTCACTACTTTCGTCTACCTATACAAACATTCAGAATGCTTTCGTTACCAGCGGTTGAGAAACTATAAGCCAAAAGAAACGATAATCTACTTCGGTAGAAAAAATGTACAAAAATAGACAAATTAGATTGAAAGTAGACATCATAAATTAATTGCACAGACCTCGACAAGGCGTAGCTCGACGTTATCCTCGGCAAACTGCGAGTCACGTAGATTTTGCCCTCGAAGACCCCTCATCAGTATCGCCAAATCCTCGTTCTCTTCCATCTGCGCTCTTACTCGTTTTATCTCCTTCGAAACCTCTCCAATTCTCTGCCATTTCCAAGACCAACAACAAGAAATAAACCACTCGAACAAGTTTCACAACTTCTCAAACCTGAAACTCTTGAAGGCCAGAACTATCTATACTTATAACGTTGATTACTTAGTAATAGTATCAAATTCTCCAGCCTGATCGAACACCTAAACGAATTTCGATTCAATTCTGCCCTAACGCATCTTCCATTACCAAACAACAAGCAATCAGACGAGTTCCGCTTCATTCAGCAGCCGACTGACTCACCGTGGAACTTCCGTTAACGGACCTCGCCGAGCCGTTGACGCCGTTCGGGGCCGGAGGCTTCGTCGCCGAGCCGGTCCGGGTCGGCTTGGGCTCCGTCGCGACCGCGAAGGCGCGGAAGGCTCGACCGGGGACGCGAGCGTGGCGCGAGCGGCTCGGGAAGCTCCGGCGCAGGGGCTCGATTCGGCAGCTGACGAGCTGCGAGGTCGCGTCCATGGCGGACGCCGGGGAAGACGATCGGGTCGATTCTAGAGAGAGAAAGCCACGACGAGGAGCTGTAGAGAGAGAAAGTCACGAACTTGCTTGCTGTGTGGACTGTGAGAGAAGAAGAAGAAGAATTGACACTGTTCGGGAGAATACGTGGTCGTTGAAATTCAAGACTTTTTTATTTATTTCTGTAAATAAATTAATTAACGGGTTTTTGCGGTATAAGTAATCTCTTTTTAGCGATAATAGTACTCAAAAGTCACAAAAGAATATCGATTTTCTTCCGCTAAAGTTTATTACATGAGGGGACACATGCACATTTATGATTAGCATGCATTAACTCGATTGGATGGAATTGGACCCTCGACAATCCGTTGTAAAAAGAGATCGAGAATATGCTGACATGCAAGCTTTTTGCAAGATTATGACTTATTCCATTAATTTCTCTTAATTAATTATTGAGTAATCGTCGATTATGGCCTTGGAATTTGTATCTCATATAGTTTAACCTTTAAATTATATTTTTTGTTAACTAAACTTGTTTGGCATACCTCTTTAAAATGTCACGAGTTCAAATTCCATGAGACGCAAATGCATTCTCCCTTTACATATTTTGAACTTACTAGTAATGCGAGACTATATTTTAACATTGTCTAATAATGCTATCTTTATTAAAAAAAATAATATATATATATATATAATTTTTGTTGGAACATCTATAATCTTTATAATAATAACATATAGTCTCCAATAAATAAGTAAGAAGTCAAATTGTGTTAAATTTTCTCTTAAAAGCAGTTTTACTGATTGTTTTATGAATAATTCTATGATATAGGATGTGAACTTACGGATACTAAAGCACCGTATAAAATAACAAAGTTAACTTCTATAAAAATATTTATGTATTGTTCTAATGTTATATTATTGCTCTAATTAGTTAATAAAAATACATTAAGATATTCATTGATATTTTTCTCACATATTTAATGCGAAATAATGTGCTGATTTTAGTAAGTTAAAATAATATTGTTGCTAAAATTAAATTTAGAGATAAAATTGCACCACTATATAAAGTTTGGGACTAATACCGCTAAATTGCTCTTATTTATTTAGTTTTGGCTGAAGAATGACCACGTGGCTTGATTTGGAATGTTAGCCAATTATTGAGAGTCTCTTTGTCCGACTCGCTTCACTTCTCTTGGACTTGTGAGGGACACGTGGCAAGTGATAAGGCAATCTATTCAGACAAAAATAACTTTACTCTTATTTTAAAAATTGTTAAATATAATTAATTATTATTACTTTATTTATAAATTATTGATTTATATGGACATATGGTCGTGGCTTTTTCTCGACAGGAGACGGCCATTTCATATATAACAAAGCATATTAATTGAACTTATTAAAATAATTTATAAAGAAATAAAAATTAACATTGAAAATAAAAAAACTTCACACAATTTGTACAAATAAATTTACAATCTCACTTTATGAATAAATTATTACTGCTTTAAATAAATTTTTTATATTTAAAAATTAAATCAACTAGCTGACTTGATGAATAATAATTAGTAGGGAAAACATATTTTATATCATTTTATTATAATAATATTTAATCATATTTTATATCATAATTAATAAAATAAACTTTATCACCAATTCTTTTGCCGCCTATGTATTTTGTTTAAGTCCGACATTAATTCTAACTCTTTTGTTTGAAAGTAATGAACAATATTTAATGTCTCCTTTCTATATAAATTATATTATTAATAACAGTATAAGTGTCTATTATTTTGTTTATTTTTTAATGGTATACGCCTATTTTTTTAGGGTCATGGATTGTTTCATTATTTTATTTTTCCCCGAAAGGTGAGCGTTTTTTAATTTTTGTACGTCGTAACTCGTTGTATTTCAAGGATACAAATTCATATGCGCAATCCCTAAAATTTCATCCATGAGAAGCACATGATGTAAGCGTGTTTGTCGCCGTTGAAACGGCACGGCCCTTTCTTGCGGATAGTCCAGATGCAAGTGTTGCACTTGCTAAGGGGGCTGCCATTCCCCTCGTCCCAGATTTCGAACATATTGTAGTCGTTTTCCAACCAGTGGAATTGACACGTGAACAGCGTGGTGCCCCATAATCTGGGATGGAACTTGAACCCCCACGCCTGCCCCGGCTGCAGAATCTGCTCCCCGATATGGCATTGCACGGTGATCGCCTTCGGGGCCAGCACATTGTTCCTCACGCTCACTCTATGGAGCTTGAACTTGTTCGCCTCGCTCACGTACAGCACCGCGGCCAAAACAACAACCAAAACACTGATCTTCATTGTAATTGTTCTTGTGTTCAATAGTACATACTTTGCTTGAGATTTATATTGAGTTATGATTTTTGGATAATTAGTTTTGGGACATTAATTTTGGGGCCTAATTATTTGTTTGGAAAAATTTTGGGCGTGAATGGTCGTTGATGTATTTAGTTGTAATCTATATATATATATATATATATATATATATATATTAAAGCATGATGACAAAGTTTTCTCAAGACAAATAGACATGCTCAAATGCTAATTTTTTAGAATTTTGAAATAAAAAAAATTCATACCATTTTATTATTCATACCATTTATTAAAATAAAACTCATACCATTTATGATGAACACTATCAATTAATATATTAAATTAAAAAAATCATACCATTTATTAAAAAAAAAAAAACTCATACCATTTATGATGAACACTATCAATTAATATATTAAAATTAATTAATTAATATATTAAAATCAATTCTATTATATATATAGACATGCTCAAATGCTAATTTTTAGAAATTTGAAATAAATAAAAAAATTCATACCATTTATTATATAAAAAAAAAACTCACCAAATGCTCAAAAACCACTTAAGGTTTAAGATAATTGCCCATAGTTTAAAATAATTATTTTATACCCATAAATAAACTGAAATGGACCATTTTAACCTTAATAATGATTAATTTGGTTTAATTTTCGTATGGAGTTATTTTTTTTTTTTTTTAATTTCGAAATTAATCCCAAAATCAAACAGATTTGACCCATTTACCTATATTCTCATTTAATTGATAGATTATGTTACTTTTAATAAAATTTTCATTTATTTAATTTTATTTCTCTCGACCCTTTCTCTCCCCTCTCTTTCTCGACCATTGCTCTCCGCCTCCTCCACTGCCCAAAAACCACCGCGCCACCGTGAATCTCTCGCCGTCGCATTCTTCCGTCGCTCCGGCGTCGTTGTCGCCGTCGAATTCCTCTGTCGCTCTACCGCGAAGATCGTTCGCCCAAAACCTGGTTTGCCCTAAAGTTCGTTCGTCAATTTTTTAAGTGTATTGAATTATGGGTATCTTTGTAATCGTTGATCAATGATTGGATTTATATAATTTTGTATTGTGTCTCACGGAAGCGATCATCAAATCTCTTGTTTTGTATCACTCAACTGCTTGATTGTTCTTTATGATTTTCAAGTCTGTTGTTTTATACACTCACACAGACATATGTATATATATATATATACATATACATATACGTGAGTGTGTGTATGTGTATAAATGATTATGCAGTTTTATAAAATTTATGATTTTGTAAATGGTTTTACAATTGTAAATAGATTTATACTGGCAATATTTTTTGTTTTACAGTTTGTACTGGAAATATTTTTTGTAAATGGATTTACACGCTTTTTGTAAATGATTTCGTAAACAGATTTACATATAATGAGGCCAAACCAAGCCATAGTTTCGTAAAAAGATTTATAAAAAATGAGCCAAAACCATAACCAAGTTTTGTTAATGATTTACATAAAATGAGAAAAAACGAAAACAATGTTACGTAAATTGATTTACATTAAAAAGGGCCATCCAAACCATAATTTCGTAAAAAAAAATTACAAAAAATGAGACGAAACCATAAAATGAGGCAAAACCAAGTTTTGTAGATTTACATAAAATGAGGCAAAACAAAAACTATGTTTCGTAAATAGATTTACATTAATAATGGCAATCCAAACCAAAGTATGGTAAACAGACTTAAATAAAACTAAAACCAAGTTTTGTAAACAGATGTACATAAAATGAGGTAAAACGAAAACCATGTTTCGTAAACAGATTTACATATAATAAGGCCAAATCAAACCATAGTTTCGTAAAAAGATTTACAAAAAATAGGCAAAACCATAACCAAGTTTTGTAAATAGATTGACATAAAATGAGGCAAAACGAAAACCATGTTTCGTAAACAGATTTACATAAAATAGTTTCGTAAAAAAATTTATAAAAAATGAGGCAAAACCAAAACTAAGTTTTGTAAACAAATTTACATAACCTATGCGATCGTAACCATGTTTGATTTGATTTTTTTTTTTAAATTATGATTTATAGGGGATAAAAATTTGAAATAATAACTGATTAATAGGAAAAAATGATTTAGATTTTAATAGTCAAAATAGGGAATATTCAACGTGATTCTAAATGATTATCGAAAATATAACTAATTAATAGGGGAGATTTGTTTTAGTTTGCTACATTTAAGAAAAAATTTTGTTTTTTATTTTAATTAAAAAAAAAAATTATAAAATTTAAACGTGATTTTGTTTTAAAAATTAGAAGAGCAATTTAGTCCATATTTCAATTTGTTGGTGGTTATGATTACCATAATTAGAAATGAGCATTTTTTTTAAACCTTGAGTCATAAATGGGCATTTGCTTCATTTATCCTAAAAATAAAAACTCGTACCATTTATGATGAACACTATCAATTACTATATTAAAATTAATTAATTAATATATTAAAATCAATTATATTATATTAAAATTTTGAATTAAAAAAAATCATACCATCAATCTATATATCTATATCAAATGACAATTTTTGGGTGATGATGTGGCAACGCACAAAGACAAGATTTTGAGAATTCTCACATTCTAAATAAACTCTTTTTGCTTAAATAAAAGCTCATTCAACAACGTATATCAAGAAAAAATAACGTATCAAATTGGTTTAAAGTGTACATAATTAGCTTAACTCTCTTTAATGCATGCAATCAATAAAATGTAGGTTTGTATTCTATGATATGTCGTTTTAGTTTCTAACATAGTTTTGCTAGGAAAATGAATGAGTGGGGCAATTATTGTTTTCATGGGTATTTTATCAAAACATTTAACAGTTTAGAAACGTATGCTCATTATAACTTCACTCTATTGCATGAGCATGTTTATATATATTGCCCAAGAAATTGGACAGTTTCATGAAATGTTGAATTGGATTATTTTTTTTACGGTGTTTTTTATTTTTCTCTATGTTGATGTTTTATTATTTTTCTCACGTTTCTCTTTCTCTTTGCAGATCATGGAATACACTATAAAAAATGTGGAGGCCATTTCCAACTAACTTCAAAACCATCACCCAACACAAAGTCGGATGAGATCATTTCCTTCCCCGCTCTCTTTTTTGCCTTCTCGGAAGAAGAGTTCTTCACTAAGCTTTGTACTTTGTTCCTCTAGGTTTTTTTAAGAACCGAACATCTTTGGTTTCCTTGGTACGTAATTGCTTTTATTTACAGAAGATGTATGAGTCTTTTTTTTTTTTCGTTTATTAAGATAATGTTTCATATAATATATCTTTACCATATGATATGAAAATGCATCCTCTATTTTCAAACCCAAGTGTTATTTATCAGTAAATAAATATGAATATATATACATATATTTATGATGTGCACGTGTGTTAATGGGTGTCATACATGTTTATCCCTCATGCTAAAAATTGGCAAGTAGAAAAAAAAGAGAGGATATACATTCAAATAAATGAATCTGATTCAAAGAATTGAATATGCATGCTATGTACTTACGGTTTCTTACAATTTATTTTTTTTAAAAAAAACCTTTCATATTTCTCAGGCTGTGCTTAATTGAAAGGTGCCACTTTCTCCATCACTAATTAGTTCATGATGTAGTTTTATACTTTTTACATTTTAAATAATTATTTTGAGTTTGCATATTTCGGTGCCATCGCAGAGTCCATCAAGTCCCCGAAACGGATGGCAAGTTGTTGCACGCTCCATGATGTACGTAGCGGCATCATCGAACCCTCTCGATTCGAGCAGTGACTTAACTTAGAACATATCTTCTCTTTCGCGGTGACATAGAGATCTTGCCGTTTTCCTTCGCCACTTCTATTATCCTCAAACATTCAAGCAAAGGCTATGCTGAAGAATACCTTGGGTTTGAAAACCGGGAACAATATTCCGGTGTACCGTGCATGGAGAAGAGAGACAATGAGCGGGAGACTATTTATAGGAGTGGACGACGACGTTAAACGAAGGAGAAACTGAAGAAAGTAATATGGTGTTTGATTTGTTTGTCTCATTTATGTTTGACAAATTAAAATGTTTTATGCATAGTATTATCTTAAAGTTTTTTTTTTTTTTTTTTATTAATGTTTTACTACGAGTTTTTAACATTTTTCAGATTGTATGTATAGTGATACTCTCACTTTGGTAGTAGTGATCAATAAATATATAAGATTTTATTATGTTTTTCGACATATATATTGCATTGCATTTTGGGATTGATACATTTCGATGGTAGATATATAATGAATATGTTGGTATATAATATTTTCTTATATACGGGTTATATGGGGTGAATTTTGAAATTCTTTAACCTTCAAAATTCACTAAATTTTTCGTCTACATTTTCATATTTTAGAATATATGTGCTACTTTTTTTTGTTAATAATTTAATTTTTTTCCAATAGAAGTCATAGAAAAAAAAAATTAAAGATTATTTGTATAGATATTGGTTGTGAAATTTTAATATCATTTGTACAACTATTGAATTTGATAAGCGTAGCCAATAGTTTAATTCATTTAATTAATTAAAAATATTTTCGTAAATATTTTCAATCACTTATCCTCTGAAATCATAAGAGTTAATCATGATATAATAATAAGATGATGATTCGAGGCGTTCCAGAATAGTTATTGTATAATCTATCTATATAATTTTTATTAAGTGTTAGAATCAAAGGATTAGTAACAACTTTAAATTTGATTTAATTAATGCGTGAAGTTAAAAAGGCATAACAGATGAACAACTAAATACATTAAGTTGAATAGTGACGAAATAATGTATATTGACGTGGCATAAGAACAATAAGAATTCTCTTATCCTATTTTTATAGATTTTTTAATTAGAAACTTCATTACTTCATTATCTACATGTTAAATATGCATTAAATTCATTCACTTGGAAATAATACATTAAATTCATTAGAAACATTTTCATGATACTGTACATGTTAAACATGTACATGTTGGTTTCTTACGCTTTAGGAATAGGGATTATATTTTGCACTTTTATATTTTAAAGCACTTTTATATTGCAAATCCAAATTTGCAATTGAGTATGACATGGCATAATAAGATTAAAAGGACTTATAGTTTATAATTTTTTTCATAATTTTCTTATTAATTTATGATTAAAAATTCATATATTTAGTGCTTATTAAGTTTTTTGGATTGAGAAGTAAATACATATAAGTTGTTGTTGGGAATAATCCCCGTTAATTATCACGATTTGTGCTTTCGGACCGTCCGGGTAACATTTAAAAAATTATTTTAAGCGGAAAACATATTATCCGTCCAACGATCCGAACATCGGATAATAACCATATTACAAGATCTGATTAATATTATGCAATTTAATATTCATAAATCATTATTAAAAATCTAGTCTTTATAGAAAATAAATAGAAAGCAGTAAATGGTCGCATTTATTTACCCAATGCATAAGGCTGTACCTCTATTGTCGACTTCCGGCTGCGCGTTCTGAATCGGGCAGGACTCCGCCGGTGCTGAGGGAAACTCCCGTGATCTTCCGGGATATTCTTCCTGGCAGGACTCCGTCGCAAAATTTAAATTGATGGTTCTTTTTAAGCTTCCGGAGAACTAAGTCTCTTAAGCCGAACCAGAAAGAGAGATCAAAGAAAAAAATTCGCAGACCCTGAGGGAAAGGGAGAGTTCGAATTTTTCTTCTCTGGGGAAAGGTGCGAAAAATGTGTAGAATGAGCCTCCTATTTATAGGCTCAGACTGTAACCGAATTAGAGAAATTCCCTCCCCTAAAATTCGAATTTCAAAATTAACTATAATTAATTATTTCAATCCAATGGTCTAGATTTAATCTTATCTAAATCCAAGGGATATAAATAATTAGGGATTTAATTAAATAAGAAAGACTTGGATAAAATCAAAAATCAATCTTATCCTCTTATCTTATCAAGATTCGAATTTATATATATATAGATATATAAATTTCGAATTCTAATTATCTAGATCCAACGGTTGAGATAAATCTTTAAACCGATCTAATGGATCAAATTAGTTTAGGATAAAATCAAATATTAAAATATTTAAGAAAAATCAAATTCGAATTTATCCAAATACATAATTCGAAATTAATATATTATATATAATTAATTAATTTCCAATCCGACGATAAAATTTCGAAAATAATTAAATCCAACGGTTGAGATAAATCTTTAAACCGATTTAATGGATACAATTAATTATTTAAATTCGAAAATAAAAACTTGGTCACCAAGTTATAAATTTCGAATATATCAATTATCCTAATCTAACGGTTGATATTAAATCATAACTAATCCAATGGATTAAATTGATTTTAGGGTTTTTCTAAAATACCAAAACATTTGGTACTTTTGTCACAATTATGAAAAGACCAAAGCCTATCCATTCGAATGTATATGGTTCCACATTCTAAGGCATAATTTGATTTTTACACATGTAATATATATAAATATATATTATTTACATATTAATATAAATCTATTAATTATTGATTAATTATTAATAATATATTAATAATTAAATTCGAATAATTAAATCATATTAATATCCTCTGATCTTAATATCACACATTCAAATGTCATGGTGTCACACCATCATTTAAATTCGTGACATGTGATTTAATTTCATAGTTTACCGAAACGATCACAAACTTAGACATTTTCTAAATCACAAACCGTACGTCGAAACGACTCGGTTTCAAAAGAAAAGTTTCTTAGAATTTAATTTCCAACAACTTTAATGTTGATAGAAAATCCAAATTCTACTTTCTTTTGTCAGTTAATTTCGGTTACCAAGATATGGTACTTTTGCCACGCTACTGATAAAACTATCTGATGTCTGTCACAAACTTCAGTTTTATAAGTCTTGCCAAATGATCTAAAACATCTCAAAATGTTTTTATCACGTACGTATCATCCGTTACGGAGCTATCCTGGGGACCATGGACCCGTATCACTTAAGCTCCAACGAACTGCTAGGTGTTCGTCAAACCTCGGTGTTATTCCACTATAAACCCGAGGCTGCACTCTTTAGTGATACAATATATATTATTCCCTAAATTACAGTAGGGTGTCCATTGATACAATCAAATTCGGGTTATTGATCTTTCACTTGATGATCCACACATGAGCAGGTGGTTTCTACCGTTATGCCCCAATTGCATTTTCATCCTTGACTCTGTCAGTAATATCATGAGTAACCCACTTATGGTTTCGATTCATAAGTTGTGCACGTGTACCTCTCACTTCTCACCACCGACAATCAAGGGAATCATCATGACTCTGAAGAGAGCTGTGTGATGCCCATGTCTATGACCAAGCTACCCTTACTACTGACTATCATGTTCCCAAAATAGTAGTGTTGGGAACAACGGTAATATATTGCGTTCTTTAACGGTTAAAACAAAGAACAATCAAGCCAGCAGCTCGGACTCATGATCACTAAGGACTTAGATCGAATATCCATTTGATCATCTACTAGTGACTCAACTCCAAGTTATCAGTGACGGTCTTATATGATAATTTCCGGAGTTTAAGTCAGGTCCAGTCCAGTATGAAGACTCTTCATACTTAATGCACTTCTAGTGAGTGTGCACACACAAAATCCAGAATAGGATTGTCACTTAGTCACATTAATGACCTTATACGATTAATGGGCTCCCACCTAGTTAATCAGGCCAGAGACATTTTAAGTTCATTTATTATGATTATTAATTCTTCCTCACATTGACTCTGTTGTGATAATAATAACATAATTGCATCCTTTATGAACTAAGGATCAAACATTCTATTTTACTCTACCAGAAACTATAATAAGATTATAATATAATAAGCATCATTTTTATTTAACGACTTGTAATAATCTTTTACAAATGGATAAAATATCTTGTTTAAGGACACACATGTCCAACAGTTGTTTACCTAAATATATTGTTTTTCTTTTCTCTTATGACATGCCAATTTCATTCAAAAATAAGAATACATTTTATTACTGTATGATAAGAATAAATTATTTTATATTTCAACGTGCATGAAAATTAATATATAACAATATATTATGTGATATCGCTTTTTTTGTTGTTGAAAAATATAGAATTCGCACTATATACAATATATAAAAATTCATATTTTTGGTAAATATAGAATTTGTAATTTGTTTTCATATAAAAATTGTAATTACTAATCAGGTGACCTAAAATCTTTTTATCGTGTTTACATTAGCCAATAAATCTATATATCTATTAATTGGATGACTTACAATTTTTAATTGTGTTTAATAATATATGTATATATATCTCTATACCTAATGTTGATGCAGAAAAATGCCTCAAACATTCATCGGCCCAATTGCTCGTGTTGGGCCGGGCCCAATGTCGTCTCGTGGATTTTTGTGACTTTAGGGCTTGGGCTCCGGACCTTTGAGTCGAACGGACCCTCCTCTGACTCGACGACCAGAAATCCATGGTAAACTCCACTACCTGTTGCTAATAGGGCCATGACTTGGCCTGGCCCGGATTACAGGTTCGGGACACCAAAAACGGATTCCTGACCAACGCGTAGGGGGGGTCACGGTATCGACTCTCCAGTGAACCCTGGTGGATCAGACCCTCGACCGGCGTCACGGGGACAGATCCGGGTCTCGGGCTATCCGCGTAATCTGTATATCTGTTAGAGATACAAGAATACTGGATAGAACGAGCACCTCACGGACCTAGAACCTTGGCAAGGAGGGTCTTAGATCGTGCCAGAATCTTCTCCAGAACTTCCGCTCAAATGTGTTTTCTCTCTCCCAGAACCTGGACAAAACAACACCCGAGATCAGGGAGAACCGGGGGGGATACCCCCTGATTCACCTCCGACGCTCAACATTAGAGTGATATTTGAGGGGAAGCGAGTTATAGAGGGTATAGAGAGAGATTTGGTCGAGTTCCGTTGAGAGAGAATGAGTTACCGTTTAACCGAAACCGAGCTTCTATTTATAAGAGAATCCGGGGATTCAAATGCAAATAACTTTTGACTCGGGAAGCCCCTGGTGCAAAATTATATGTTTTTTCGCATCCTCAGGACGTGGCCGATCCAACGCCACCGGAATCACGCCGATCAGAGAAACGACGCGCCCTCACGCGCGGGGGAAGGCGGCTGGCTCAAGGGTGACTTGCTCCCCACTCCGATGACGTCAGCATGCGTCCCAGGGATGACGTCAGCACTATTTCTCGCCCAACCGAAGCCCAACACGTGTCTGCACAGTGTTTGCCCTTTGGGAGGGCTGCTGGGGCGCTGCCACGTGGCGGTTGACTCTTGGGGAGGGATGGGGCCCACCCGGGTGCTTCCCGGCGTGTCCCGGAGGTCCCGGATGTTTCTGGAGGCCTTTTTTACAAATTTTATATCGATTTTGGGTATTTCGATATTTTTGGGATCATCTGGACCCTTTATTTTTCAAAAACGGGCTTCCGGTGAATAATTTGGTAAAAAATAGGTTTATTTAATAAAGAAATAATTAACTAGATAATTTTCCTTTATTAAATAACCTTTGCAAAATTAACCCATATCACCTATATTGTTTGGTTTTTCGATGACTTTTCTCAATCTCGGGTGCGGAAATTCCGGGATATCATCGAAATTATGATCTAGAGTATATTCGAATATTAAGATAAGAGATTCGATACGTTACCAGACTTTTGGTACTTTTGCCAACAGTACCAAATATTGCCGATTTCTCCTGTGCGTGCGTGCTCGGGATCGGCGCGGTTTGATCGTGCTTCACAGATGTAAAGCCTCTAAGACGTCCACCACGTTGCTGCGGGAACGTCTCTAAGACCGGAAATCTCCTCGATTAATGGCTAGATCTCTCTCGGTGATTAGACGGCAAAATCGACGGGAACACCGAGAAAGAAAACTCGTCCTCTATCTTGCTAGAGGAGGGGGCAAATTTTCTGATCTCTGTGGCTTAAATAGCCCACAGGGTTAAATGACCTAATGGGCTTTTGAGCCCAGTAAATGGGTTAAGGCCCATTAGGTCATAATTAATTAATTAATTAATTATCGACTTCACAAATACCGCGCCAATTAAATGTGGTCGGGTCAGACCCGAAAAGTCAAACGGACTCAAATCCCGATTCGGGCATTTCCTACAATCTCCCACTTGCACGAATGTACTGGGATTGGATATCTCTTATTGTACCTTCGTACATAGACATGATCACAGATAATGCCGGGATTGGATATACCTCTTGCATCACTATAATCATGTCTACTTGCGTTTTGTCGCATTATAATTTTCTTCCTTTGCGAGGTTACCGTCATACTCCGCTTCCTCTGGTGAGTTCGGTGTGACTCCTTAGGATTCAACAGTGTTGGCCACAAAGCAACTCTGTAAGAAGCGAGAGGTCTCTATCTATACACCACTTCCCCCAATCTGCAAGAACATATCAATCCTTGAATTAAAGTTAATGACTTTAACCATTTGGTTTAAGTTCACTATTAACTTTTGTTAATGTCTTTTTCCTACAGCATCTTTATGACTCGGAATTGGACACAGATCATGGTTTCGCACATCTGTTAAGTCGAGTTCCTTTTTCCTGGTATGCGGATGAGAGTATTGAACAACCAAGTTAGAACAGTTTTAACTTGTCTGTGGCCACAGATTTCTGATACTCTTATCCTCTAGGAGGCCCTGAGTGTATTTCCCTAAATTTATTAGATAGATGATTGTTGTCTTGAATGTCCATTCCACTCTACAAAGTTCGGGACACACTTAACTTTAGCTTTTATAACTTCTGAGTTACCAGAAGCGTTTTACTACAATTAAAGTATGTCTCTTGCTAGGTAGTGGACTCGTGAATATTCTCAAACCTTGGAAAATCTTTACATCATGGCTCTAGAGATTTTAGTGTCCCCTTATTGTATAAGGTTTATTTCCATGTAAATCTCTCAGAGTGTGAGACATGTCTAGCGCTGCTAGTTTTTCAAAACTAGTGCCTACATTGTTTGAGAATATCTCCGAGATATCAAGGACTCTTCCTTTTTTCAATAACAAGTACCAGTCAATTATGAATCGTCACTTTTGTCCCTTGTTTTTCATTATGTGAGGTTCTTTGACTGGGGACGGTTTTAGATAATCATTTCTGATTTCTAGGAACAACATTTCATTTTGTAGATGTCAATGATTAAATAAACTTTAATATTGAAATGGACATGTAACGATGAAACTTGCCTTTATTGAAATTAAATTGTGCTCTTAAACAAATAAAATAAATAAATCATTTGTTCCTGAACTTATTTTAGTTCATGTTTAAATGCAGACTACAACAATCTAAAGGTTTCAGATCCATATGGATTCTGTATGACGTATGTGCT
Source organism: Parietaria judaica (assembly GCA_954871525.1). Taxonomy (NCBI): domain Eukaryota; kingdom Viridiplantae; phylum Streptophyta; class Magnoliopsida; order Rosales; family Urticaceae; genus Parietaria; species Parietaria judaica. The sequence continues at coordinate 10,617,339 of OX940866.1, forward strand.
GTTATTTCGACAAAGCCTTCGTCATTGGGTCTGCTACGTTTTCTTCACTTTCAGCTCTCTGTATCACAACGTCCTTCTGATCAACAATGTCTCTGATCAGATGGTACTTTCTGAGTACATGCTTTGCTGTCTTGTGTGATCTCGACTCCTTGGCTTGTGCTAAAGCTCCATTGTTGTCACGAAAGAGCTTCACAGGATCACCAATGCTAGGAACTACACCAAGATCGGAAATAAATTTTCTGATCCAGACGGCCTCTTTAGCAGCATCCGATGCAACTATGTACTCAGCTTCGGTGGTTGAATCAGCTACTGTATCCTGCTTACTGCTGTTCCATGTTACAGCTCCACCATTTAAACAGAATACATATCCTGTTTGTGATTTAAAATCATCCCGGTCTGTCTGAAAACTTGCATCGGTGTAACCGATGATGTTCAGCTGTTCAGCTACACCGTAAATAAGAGATCTATCCTTGGTCCTGTTAAGGTATCTCAAGATATTCTTTACGGATGTCTAGTGACAATTTCCAGGATTTGATTGGAACCGACTTGTCATGCTTAAAGCAAAAGCTACATCTGGTCTAGTACATAACATGTCATACATTATTGAGCTAATTGCCGATGCGTATGGAACTCATTCCATGCATTTAGTTTCTTTAAGTGAAACAGGGCTATGCTTTCTCGAAAGATATGTTTTATGAGTCATTGGAGTGAACCCTTTACCCGATTGGCTCATATTGAATAGTTTAGCTATCTTTTCGATGTATATACTTTGACTTAGGCCCAAGATTCTCTTGGATCTATCCCTTTGGATTTTCACGCCTAGAATATAGGCGGCTTCTCCTAAGTCTTTCATTGAGAAGCATTTTCTCAACCTCTCCTTTACTTGAAGGAGTTCAGATGTACTGTTTCCTATCATCAATATGCCATCGACATAAAGAATCAAGAAGACTATTGCGCTCCAACTAGTCTTGATGTACACACATGGATCGTCCTTGTTTTTGATGAAACTAAACTCAGTGATTGATTCATCGAAACGACGATTCCAGCTGCGAGATGCTTGCTTGAGACCATAGATTGATCTCTTCAGTTTACATACCCTAGAGGGATGTTTCTGATCAATGAAGCCTTCAGGTTGTGACATGTACACATGCTCTTCTAGAACTCCATTCAAGAAGGTGGTCTTTACATCCATCTGCCATATTTCATAATCATAGAAAGCGGGAATGGCAAGCAAGATTCGTATGGACTTAAACATGACAACAGGTGAGAATTTTTCATCATAGTCTATCCCATGAATCTGTCGAAACCCTTTTGTGACTAGTCTCCCTTTGTATGTTTGTATGTTGCCATCAATGCGATTTTCTTCTTGAAAATCCATTTGCATCCAATGGGCCTAGACCCTTTGGGTGCATCAACTAGGTCCCAGACCTGGTTGGTATACATGGAGTCCATTTCAAACTTCATGGCTTCCATCCATTTGTCTGAGTCATCTTCAGCCATCACTTCTTTATAGGTATTAGGTTCGTCATCTTCATGAACTGTTTCTTCTTCTATGGATACAAGAAAATTCAGTTTGTGAGGAATCTGACGATCTCTAATTGACCTTCGCGATGTCAGTGTGTAATTAGGTTGCTCATTTATGCCATCAGTTATGGCATTATCGTAAAGTGTGTTATCTTCTAATTGAGATTCTGTCATGACATGATCATGATGTTCATCAATTGATTTATGAGTTTCCTCTGTGTCCATCTGTGTTGTTTCGTGATTATGTGATTCATGTTCTTCATGAAGAACAATCTTTCTCCCACTGGATTTTCTAGAGATAAAATCTTCTTATAGAAATATCCCCGTTCTAGCCACAAAAACTTTGCGACTATTACGGTTGTAGAAGTAATACCCGTGAGTTTCTTTTGGGTATCCCACAAAGTGACATTTGTCTGATCTAGGGCCAAGTTTCTCTGTATTCAGTCTTTTGACGTATACTTCGCAACCCCAGATTTTCATGTCTCGCAAACTAGGCTTCCTATTATACCACATCTGATATGGTGTTGTAGGAACTGTTTTTGATGGCACATATTAGAGTGTGGTCACAGTTGTTTGGTTGAATGATTTAATCATCATAATTGGTCTTGAAGAAATTATGTTACCAATAATCAGATTTTGGTAATTTATTACTTTCAATGATTTTAGATACTCCAAACTTTAACATTTGCATAGTATGATCATGTTATCTTTGTTATTCAAATTTTGAGAACAAGAATGCAAAATTTAAAGAAACTTAATTATTACTTTGATCTTAAATTCAAATTACATCCCAAAATTAAACTTAATGGAATTCATCAATAACAAGAAACAATAATCATCTTAAAGGAAACCAAAAAAATGCGAAATAAGAAAATATTGCATGTCTGATTTCTGAATCAGACACATCCCATATCTTTTGCTTCCTCGAGCTTCTACTCTTCTTCTTCTTCTTCTTCTTCTTCTTCTTCTTCTTCTTCTTCTTCTTCTTCTTCTTCTTCTTCTTCTTCTTCTTCTTCTTCTTCTTCTTCTTCTTCTGATATTTCAATAACAGCAGTAAGTAACATGTTACTTGCTTTTAATGAATCATGAGTAGTTAGGTTATAACTTGGTATACCTGAGCTTTCTGAATTGATGCTAATAGTCTCTGAGACTTTGTCTGGTGAGTCTTGACTCAATTTAGCAATTTTGTTTCTTCTCACTTCTTCGTAATCATAAACTATTTTTTTTCGCTTCCTTGGCATTTCTTTCACCGACTTCAAGTAAGTCGATGATATGATCGTAGCTGCAGTTACCTTCCACTAGGATTCTTACTGTTTTGTCTAAGTCAGGTTTCAATGATTGAAATATGTAGAACTTCCTCATATCCTTTCCTATGTAGAATCCCGACTTGTGAAGTCTGTTAGCAACATCCATCATTTCATTGCAATGTTCTCTAACAGTGCTGTTGACGGACATCTTCTTATTGAATAGTTTTCTCAATAATGAGTAACGCTTCATGGGGTTCCGATCCCCATAAGTTTTCTCCAGGAATAGGATCGCTTCATGAGCATTCATTTTCTCTATTTCTCGACGAATAATCGGAATCATTGTAGAAGACATGAGTCTATGAAAATGAATAGATTTCACCACATAGTGGTGATTTTTGATCCATTCTTCCTTACTTCCAGTTTCTTTGTCAGGCATGAACGGTGGTAAGTCAGTGACAATGAACCAAAGCTTGTCACCCTTTAGCATCTTGTGTAACTCTTCTGACCAGATTTCGAAGCTGTTTTCCTGGAGAGGTTTGTTCTCAACTGCAGCTTTGAATTTTTTCACGGCTTTAGAAGCCATCAGGTCCATATGATCCATATCTAAAATATAGACGAGGTTAGTTAAACGATGACACATAACCTTTTAGAGTATTAATGAAAAATAACGAGCACAATACTAATTCAATAATTATGCATAATTAAGATAAACGAAATCATGCTTTAATATTAATGAGGTATTTAATAATATTTTGTAATTAAATATATTAGAAAAGTTACCCTCATCAATTCTAATAATTTAAAAACAACATGCATTAAACAACGGTTGTACTTATATATAATATAATTGCTGACAGTTAGATCAAGAACCTATTATTAACTCTAACTGGTTTTTCACTTAGTCTACGGTGCCTACTCATATTAGGTTTCCCATTTAGGTTAAACCCTTGTATTGAGTCGGAGGATCTCATCCAGATAAATCTGGATATGTTGTCCTTCGCGTTCGTGATATGTTAAGAAAAAGTACCCCACTGGCGTGGCAGGTCTACTTGGATCCGCTCATACACGTATAACGCGAACTCAAAACAAGGAAGACTAACAACCTAATATAATGGAGGGGTTTCATAATTGGTGATTCTTATATTAAGTTTATTATTAAATACATCTGTTTAGGATTTATTCAATTACAAACTTTGAATGTAGTCATAATCGGATCATGACTGTATTCATAATTAAATATCAAGAGAGTCAATCTTAATAAAAAAAAATTAATAAAAAATCACTCTTAAATATTTAATTATGCATTCTTTTTCTAATTAATACATGTAGTAATTAGATAAAACATATTCTATTCACTTTTTTTTTTAAGTAATTCAAATTAAATAAGAAAACAACAAATAATGTTTTACATAAGTCAAAATTAATAACTAAATAATATTAGAAATTAATACAAGATTTAAAATAAACTTCAAGGTTTTTCGCACGATAGTAAATCCGATTTATTAAGCTTAGATTTTCAATTATTAAACTAATATGAATTAATAATAATAAAAAATTAATTGATTAATATTAATAATAATAAATAAAATAAAAATAGCGGGATTGGAGTGCGAGCACGGTCGGGAAACCGTGCTTACACGGGCTGCCAAAAGGTAGCCCAACAGCTCGGGCAAAGCCTGGAGTTTTAAATCTAGCCCGTGGGCCTTCCGTGCGGCCCAGAACAGTTCCGGGCTCGGGAGGCCCGTGTTGGACATGTGTCCTTAAACAAGTTGTCCTTTCCCTAATTGTAAAAGATTTTGAAAAAAGTTGTTGAATAAAATATGTTACTTATTATGTTAATATTATTAAAGTTTCTGATAGAGTAAAACAGAATGTTTGTTCCGTAGTTCATCAAAGGATGCAATTATGTTATTATTATCATAACCGAGTCAATGTGAGGAAGAATTAATAATAATAATAAATGAACTTAAAATGTTCGTGACTGGATTAACTGAGTGGGAGGTTATTAATTGGATAAAGTCATTAATGTGACTACGTGATATAATCCTATTCTGGATTAAGTGTTTCTGTCACACTCACTAGAAGTGCATTAAGTATGAAGCGACTTCATACTGGACTGGACCTGACTTAAACTCCGGAAGTTGTCATATAAGACCGTCACTAACAACTTGGAGTTGAGTCACTAGTAGATGATCAAATGGATATTCGATCTAAGTCCTCAGCGACCTCGGGCCAGGACGATTGACTTGCTTGTTCTTTGATTTAACTGTTAAAGAACACATTTACTGTCGTTCCCAATGCTGCTATTTGGGAAGATGATAGTCAACAGATAAGGGTAGCTTGGTCATATAATCGGACATCATATAACTCTCTCTCCAGAATCAAGATGATTCCCTTGATTGTTAGTGGTGAGAAGAGATAGGTACCCGTGCGCAACTTATGAATCGAAACCATAAGTGGGTTACTCACAATATTACTAGCTAAGTTAAGGATGAAAATGCAATGAGAGACAAAACGGTAAAAACCGCCTGCTCGTGTGTGGATCATCAAGTGAAAGATCAATAACCCGAATTTTATTGTATCAATGGATGGCTTGCAATAAAGGGAATAATATATATTGTATCAGTAGAGAGTGCAGCCTCGAGTTTATAGTGGAATAACACCGAGGTTTGACGTACCATTAGCAGTTCCTTGGAGCTTCACTGATACGGGTCCATGGTCCTCAGGATAGCTCCGGAACGGATGATACGTACGTGATTTAAAAATTCAATATGTTTTATCATTTAGCAGGATTCATAAAACTAGAGTCTGTGTTAGACTTTGGAAGTTTTATTTTTGACGTGGCAAAAGTACCAAAGTTTGGTGCTAGAAATTTAACTGATAAAATAAAGTTGAATTTAGATTTTTTATCAACTGCAAAGTTGTTGGAAATTAAATTCAAAGAGACTTTACTTTTTGAACCGAGTCGTTTCGATGTACGGTTTGTGATTTAGAGAATTTACAAATTTACGTTTGTTTTCGTAAATATGTGAAATTTAATCACATGTCACGAATGTAAATGGTGGTGTTGCACCACGAAATTTAATGTGTGATATTGAGATCAGTGGTTAGTAATATGATTTAATTATTTGGATTTAATTATTAATATTCTTATTAATAATTAATTAATAATTAATATATTTATGTTATTAATAAATAAATATATTTGGTATATATTTAATTGTGGCGATCGATATTATGGTAATTGCATGTGAATATATTCACACGAGTTTGACCTAGTTGGCTGTGTCAAAATTGCGGCAAAAGTATCAAAGTTTAGGTGTTTGTGAGAAAACCCTAAAATCAATTTAATCCATTAGATCATAAATGATTTTATATCAACCGTTAGATTGAGATAATTGATTTGTCCCCTTATGCATAATTCGAAATAATATACTTGGTGACCAATTTAAGGTTTTCAAAATATGGCAAATTAATTATGTCCCTTAGATCGGTCTATGATTTAATCTTAACCGTCGGATTGGAAATTAATTAACATGTATATATGGTATATATAATTCGAATTTATTTAGAGAGAAATCGATTTCTATTACTTGGTAATCAAGTTTGGAAGGTTGTTTTTGTCTTGAATCAATATGGTCCATTAGATTGGTTTTGGAATTAATTCCAACCATTGGATCTAGGACATTGATTTAAAAAATGCTATATATACATGGTGATTTCGAATTCATCTATATGAGGAAGTGATTGGTTGAATGATTGGTTAATTGATTGATTTATAAAGACTTCCTTATTTGATTAAATCCCTAATTAATTTTAACCATTGGATTATTTCTAGATTCAATATAGACCATTGGTTTGAGAGAATTAGTTATATTTACTCTATATAGAAATCAAAATTTGGGGAAGAAAGACTTCCAAATTGGTCACACTTTGAGCCAATAAATAAGAAGCTCATTTCACACATTCTACACACCTTCCCCAGAGGAAGAATTCGATCTTTCTCTCTCTCTAGAGTCTGCAAATTTCTTAGCTTCTGATCTCTGTTTTCTGGTTCGGCTTAGTGAGATGTTGTTCTCCGGAAGCTTTAAAAGATCATTCAGTTAAAGTTTTGCGACGAAGTCCTGCCGGCGAACCCCACGGTTTAGTACGAGGAGTCCAGGAGAATATCCCGGAAGATCACGAGAATTTCCCTCAGCATCGGCAAAGCCCTGCCCAGTTCAGAACGCGCAGCCGGAATCGTCATCACCTGAGGTACGGCCTTATGCATTGGGTCAATAAATGCAAACCTTTATTTATAGTTTATTTATTTCCTATAAACTAGATTATTAATAATAAATTTATAAAAACTTAAATTAGTAATAATTTATCAGATCTTGATTTATGTTATTATCCGATATTCAAATCGTTGTACGGGTAACAAGTTTTTCCGCTTTAAATAATTTTTTAAATGTTACCTGGACGGCTTAACGACATAAATCGTGATAATATTATCGGGAAACATAATGAACTTCCCAACAATTAGTATCAGAGCCATGGTTCAAGAATAAATAATTACGTAATTTATTAAATGTTGTTAATTTAAACGAATTATTTGATGAATAAAATTGATTTTAAAATTGAAATATAGATTTCTAGATATTTCAAAGTTAATTTAATATTGAGCAATTCCCGACCCGAAAGAATCGGAACAGGAAGTGGGTCGGGCTGCACTAGGCAGCCCAACCCGTAGTGGCCACGAAGTGGGGCTGCAGTGCATCCCCTAGCTCTTCGACCGGGCCCAGGCCACAGGTAAACCCAGCCCAGTCCATTCGGCCAGCGAGCAAGGGCACGCCCTAGTCCCAACGCACAGGCAGGCCGTGCAGGGCTTGGCCCAGTCCTGGTAGGCGTACGTTGCCTGACAGCGTAATGGGCCTACGGGCCCGTGCCAAGGGCACACTGCTCTGGTAGCACAGTGGCATTTGTGGCCATGCCTGTGGGGAATCCGTGGGTACGTGGGCCCGGGGTTAAGCCCGATTAGGCCACGTGCTTAATTTTATGTAATAGGTCGAATTCTAAACCCGACCCAAATATCCATGGATTAATTAATCAATTTTATTTTTGAATTAATATTTTTGAATTAAATTAATTATGTTTGATTAATTAATTAATTAAAATATGGATGTTATTTTTGGTAAATAACATTGTCTTATTTTAAATAAAATATGGATGTTATTTTTGTAAATAACATTGTCTTATTTTTCGAATTCATAATTTAAAAATATGGATGATAATTCTTTGTTGAAAATATCATTGTCTTATTTTTAATTTTCATGAATAATTATTAATGGGCTAATTATATGAATGATAATTCTTAGAGAATAAGTATCATTGACATATAATTATAAATTCATCATAGATATAATTTGTTAAACGTATTTTCATAACCCTTGAAACATAGTGTCTATGTTAAGGTCATTATTAATATGTCGGTATATGATAGATATAAATAATGAACTGTAAATAAGATTCATTTTTTTATTAGTCGAAAAAATTTCAAACGTACAATCTTGCCTAAGGGAGAAGGAATCAAAAGTGGGGCTGGTTCACCATCCTCTTCCGGGTGACCGGTTAGGACCCATCGAGTCACATTAGTGTGTCCATTCCCCAAGGAAGCTGTACTTGTAGAAGGTTTGACACCGTAATAATTCCAAAAGAATATGGGGACGAAGGAATCTTGGAAACGGACCGCGAGTCACCTTAGTGTGACCATTCCCAAGGACGACATTTCCAAGACTAATTCGAGAACCAAAAATAATGGGATAAGCTTGCACGGAAGTTGATGCTTCCCGATCGTTAATGGTGATAGTCAATAATCATAGGGAAGTTTGGTAGTTCTTGTTTTGAATATTAATTTAGTTTATGACTAAAACTTAGTTTAACCAAACTACACGGTTGATCCCGCTGAGTCACCCTAGAGTGACCATTCCCTAAGGATGGCAACGACGTGTACAGTCAGTTAAATTATCACGAAATAGTTAATGGATTTAATTAACGTTTTCCCGGAACATGTTTGCATCATGTAACTATTTCAAACCAATATTTTCCTAAAACATTCTACCTTTAATAAATTTTAATAAGTTTCTTTTTTAATGCCAGTCAATATGTCAAATCCCATTATGTCTTTGCTTTCAAACAACACTCTGGCCGAAAGTAACTTTCCGAAATGGAAGAGTAACATCAACATTGTCTTGATTAGTAAAAACATTCGGTTTGTTCTAACGGATGAATGTCCCCCTTCTCCGATCGCTAACAGTGTCAAGGGACTGAAAGAACTCTTTGATTCTTGGGTTCATGCGAAAAATCGTGCTAAGGCTTATATGTTGGCTAGCATGTCTTATTCGCTGAGAATCAAGTTAGAGGAGAAGGAAACTGCTTTTGAGATCATGGAATCTCTCCAACAAATGTATGGAAAACAGTCCGAGCAGGCTCGACATGAAGCGACTCGTCGTTACATGAATGCTAAAATGAAGTCAGGCACTTATGTTCGTGACCATGTCATGAGCATGACTAACTGGTTCAATGAGGCTGAGCTGCATGGGGCCACGGTGGACGAGAAATCTCAGATCAACATTATTCTTAATTCGCTGCCACATGAGTTTCTCCCGTTCACCAGTAACTACATTATGAACAAAATGAAATATGGTTTGACACATTTGATTAATGAGTTGCAGACCTTTGAGGATATCTCGGGATTGGTTAAGAAGAAATCCGAATTGAACATTGGGTTCAAGAAAGGGTCTTCTTCCAAGAATCCCAAGATGAAGAAAAGGCGTGGTCCCAATAGGAAATAGGGGAAGAATTTCCAACAGAAAACCGGTGACAAGAAAACCGTTGACAAAGGAAGATGCTTCCTTTACAAAGAAAAGAGACACTGATAAAGAGATTGTCCAAAGATTTAGAATGAAAAAAAGAGAGTATCTTTCCCGATAAGTTTCGAAAGCACATTTGTTTTAGAAGATACTTTTCTCCAAAGATCTAAAACTGAGATATGTGATAGTCTTTGTTTTTTAGCAGCAACTAAGGAGTAATTGTCTAAGGTCGTCCGAGGGACTCGGAAACGGCAGATGGAATGGCTCAACTTGAAGAATTTATTTTCATTTATGTTTTTTACTCTCATGTTATTTCATTAAGGATCAAGATTTTGAAGGGCGATTTGAAAACCCTTTAATCTTTTTATGACAATAATTAAGTTTTTCTTCAATAAAAGTTTGTTAATTTTACAACTGTGATCCTATGAAATATTGAGTAAATTCGAGCCATTCATTGATAGATAAACCTTGATGACTTGATATGCATTTCATGCTAATATAAGTTTAAGGTTTTAGAAACTATCAATAGTAAAAATATTTACTATACTGGAAATATAAGACAATTCGAATTATATTCCTGGTTGAGCCATGTGACTCAGTCACAGCTTCGCCAACAATGCCTATTGTCGAAGAGATTGCGGAAACCACGGTCCGAAATCAGAACTCAGGGGTACTCAGACGTAGTGTGAGGTTCAAAAGAGCGGTTGAATGCTACGAGCACACCCAGTTAGAGTTTCACCTAGCTGTTACTAACACTAGTTTTGAAGATCCCATAGGCTTTAAGCAAGCTTTGGTTGATACTAATAGAAGGGAATGGCAGGAAGACATGAACCAAGAAATATAATCAATGGATTCTAACCAAGTCTAGGAACTTGTAGACTTACCGGATGGCTTGAAAACCATTGGCTGTAAGTGTTGGACATGTGTCCTTAATAAAGCTGTCTTTTCCCTAATTGTAAAAGATTTTGACCAAAGTCGTTGAGTAAAAGATGTTACTTATTATGTTAATCTTATTATAGTTTGTGGTAGAGTAAAATAAAATGTTTGATCCATAGTTCATAAAGGATGCAATTATGTTATTATTATCACAACCGAGTCAATGTGAGGAATAATTAATAATCATAATAAATGAACTTAAAATGTCCGTGACCAGATTAACTGGGTGGGAGCCCATTAATCGTATAAGGTCATTATTTTGACTAAGTGATAATCCTATTCTGGATTAAGTGTGTGTGTCACACTCACTATAAGTGCATTAAGTATGAAGCGACTCCATACTGGACTCGACCTGACTTAAACTCCGGAAGTTGTTATATAAGACCGTCACTGACAACTTGGAGTTGAGTCACTAGTAGCTGATCAAATGGATATTCGAACTAAGTCCTGAGTGACCTTGAGCTTGGACTGTTGACTTGATTGTTCTTGATTTAACTGTTAAAGAACACATTTTATTATCGTTCCCAATGCTGCTATTTTGGGAATATGATAGTCAACAGATAAGGGTAGCTTGGTCATAGACACGGACATCACATAACTCTTTTCAGAGTCAAGATGATTCCCTTGATTGTTAGTGGTGAGAAGTGAGAGGTACCCATGCGCAACTTATGAATCGAAACCATAAGTGGGTTATTCACAATATTACTAACTGAGTTGAGGATGAAAATGCAATGAGAGGCAAAACGGTAAAAACCGTCTGCTCGTGTGTGGATCATCAAGTGAAAGATCAATAACCCGAATTTTATCAATGGACACCTTGCTATAAATGGAATAATATATATTGTATCACTAGAAAGTGCAGTCTGTGTCTACGAGTCGTTCTTCCACGTCGTTGGTCTTCGCTTCCCGGTGCCTCTCTTGGCCGTGGCGTTCCTCTACGCCTTCGGGTTCCGATCGCTCAGGTGAGCCCCAACACTCTTCGCCTCCTCCTTTGCACACTCGCCATTGCATGTGAGCAGAAAGTGGAGCTCACGCTCGAGGACCTAATGCGCCTCTTCATGGTCCCCCGCAATCCGAAGAATCTGGGTCGCTTTGCAATCTCTCATCGCGTCCGGCCGCACATTCTCCTGAACACGCCGTCGAACGAGTCCGGTTGGGAGAATAAGTATTTCCTTGTTCGCGTTGACAACTCCAACTTCGGTCCCCATCATGCTTTCCTACCGAGAGATTTGGTGCTCGAGGGAGTGGACCTCCCTCGATTTAAGCCCGAGGAGAATGAAGAGGCTGAGGCGCGGTTCAAAGGCATCCACGCTGCTCTCCTTGCCAACCCCAGGCGCGATTGGAGAAAAGACTTCGTGGGCCAGTGGCTCGAGAAGTCAAGGGTTTATCAGTTGGCCCGAATCCACGGGGCGCCCCCTAACACTCTTCTCCCGAAAGGTTTCCTTCGCGAACCGGCTCCGGAGGGATCTCCCATAGAGCGGAGGAAACCCGCTCCAAGGCTGAAGAAGAACACCGAAGATAAAGTCGTTGCCACTAGGGACAACGCTCCCGTTGGTCGGGATCGGGAGGCGCACAGACCGTCGAGGTCCCGGACAGGATCCGACGCCCCTCGCTTCATGGGGCTCACCCCCCGAGAGGGCAGTTTCTTGAGTAAACGCCCCGTCGAGGATACTGGTGACGAGCGGCGAACAAGAACGAGGACGGAGTCCGCTGCCCGCTCCTCGCCAGATACTTCCCGTTCCTTGAGAAGATCTCCTCGAGAAGAAAGCTCTTCGGGCAAGCGCCCCGCCGAGGAAGTGTGTGATGCTTCCCCCGCGAAGAAGGCGAGAGTTCCCGACCCGACTCCTGAACTCGAAGTTTCTGGTTCGTCTCGAGGAACAGCGGAGGGAGCCTCGGGCACCGCGCCTGTCGAGGGCGCAGTGGGGAGGACGGGACTGGCGGCGGACGCATGCGCACGCCCCACCGTGGACCCGCGGGAGAGACTGGAGGTAGATGACATCGAGCATCTGGCCGTCGCGCCGAATGCTCCTCCTCCACCTCCGTTGGGGGCCGAAAACCCCATTCCTCTTTCTGCTCCAGGGGTCGCGACCCGGTCTTCCCCGTCATCGCCTCGGGGAATCCCTGACGAAGCGACGCGGGACTCGGTCGCGGCCCCAATGCCTCCGACTCAGTCTTTGGTCAAAAAGACCAATGCTTCTAACGACGGAGATACGGGGCCTGTCGGCGAGGAAAGCGCTCCAGAACAGATCCTCTTCGGGCCCGAGGAGGAACAATCCGGGGTGCACCCCGAGGTGAATCTCGCTGGCTCGAAGCTTCTCCCTGATGCACCTGGCATCGAGGCCCTCGAGGGCTGACTGGTCAGGCCTTCTCCCAATCTTACCGGCGTCTCTAGCTCGCAATCACCTTTTGTCACTCATTCTAGCGCGTCACCTAAATCAACGGATGACTCGGCGCAACCTTCTGCGCCATCCCTTGACCCCGAGGAAGTCCCCGAGGAGGCACCTACCGGGTCGCCACGGGCCCAAGCTAACTTCCCAGCCTTGCCGCCTCCGGGAGCATTTCTCGTGGCCGAAGCCTCTCACGGGCTCGTCGAGCCTTCCAGCGATCCCGTGGGGAACTTGTTGACAGACGTGATTTCCTCCGTGTGGCTATCCACCGCTAGGGTAGAGAGAGAGAACAGTGAGTTGTCGGCAGAACTCACGTTAGTCCGGGGACGGTTTGAGGCCTCCACCCGCTACGGGCAGAAGTTCCAGGAGCAGGCTGAGAAGCTTTCCTCGGAGCTTGACGAAGCCAATTCCGCCTTGGAGTTAGAAGTTTCGTTGCGTCGGGCCACCGAGGTTGAGCTCAACGAAGCCAAATCCGCCTTGGAGTCCGAAAGCTCGTTGCGTCGGGCTATTGAGGCTGATCTCGCGGAACAGCAAAACTCTTGCGCTGTTAAGGAGGAGAGCCTCTCCGACAAGCTCCGGCTTCAAGCTGAATATCTCGCTCAGATTGGCGAAGCCATCGGCGTATCGCCCGAACTGGAAGACCAGCTGGCGTTTCGGGTCAATGCCGTGTTGAGGAAGTTCGCCGAGGACTTAGAAGCCGCGCGAGCCGAGGCAGTCGAGGAGCGTCGCGGCCGAGAGCGCTTGTTCGAGGAGGCCTAAGCCAAGCTGGAGTGCCTCTCGGCGAAGTATGATTTTCTTGATCAATCAATCGACGCCCATCGCTTGGCCGCCGCGTACCATGCCAATATTGCCTTGGTAGAGAAATACCCCCTGGCGGCACAAGCCGGGGGCCTCTACACCCGCTTATCTTCGTGGCGCGAAAGTCGTGATAAGCACCGGGCCATGGTCAAGAACTGGACAAGAAGTCCGCCCGGAACCCCGGCTCTCCTCCGCTCTCTCCCTGCAAGCCGGCGGCCTCGGACTGCCGGAGGCTTGAAGCCCTTGCCTCGGAAGGGGCCGCCCTCGTGTCTGTATCGCGCGACCGGTCTGGCTCGAGCACCGAGACCCCGGCGCTCCCAGAGCCCACGGTATAGGACGTTTTCTTGGAGCTTCCCTTTCAATTTCCCCTTTCTCGGGTGATGAACTCCAAATTTTGTGGCTCGTTCTGTAATTCACTGTAATCCAAGCATAATTATCATACGAATAAAAGAAATCTTTCTCGGGTTACCCTTTCTTTTTATCGTCAAGCTTTTCCCTGCTATCGCCCTTGTATATTTCCTTTCCCTTATCCCTTCTCTTATTGGGCTTCTTTATTGTTTCTTCCGTATCCCCACTTTCTCTTTTTCTTCGCAGGCCAGAGGTGGTATCGTTGCACTTGGCCCCGACGCCTCTTTCCCCAGATATGGAGGAGGTTACCAGGGGGTCGGAGAATCCGTACTTTCTTTTGCTCCGGCGAAGACATTCTCCCCGGGACTGCAGAGGCTAAGATCGCCAAGAGTAGGACAGAGCGCGATGAATACAGACGTCTCCTCGCCATTGCCGAAGAATCTCTTCTCAAAGAGCGACAGCGTTATCAGCGGTGCGAGGACACTCTCTCGGCACAGCTCCGGCAAAAGAATCAGTACTTCAACCGTATTGCTGATGCCATAAACCTATCGCCCAGTCGGGAGGAGCAAATATCCTTCCATGTCAAGGCCGCGCTGAGGAAGCTCGCCAAGGACCGTGACGTAGCCAGGGGTTGGGCAATAGAGGAGGAATTTTCCCGCTTACGCCTCTATCATCAAGCGGTTGACAAGCTGAAGCGCGCTTCCGAGAGATTCGGTGTACTCGAGGGGATTGCTCGTATTCAGCGCCTGCTGGGTGGCGTGCTCTCGAATATCAAACTCGTCGAGGGATTACCTTCCCGCTCGACTGTCGGTGAGCTTCGAGCCAAACTGCCAAGGTGGCGCAAGCTGGAACAGGAATACCTGGCCGATTTGGCCAGGCTGGAGAGAAAGATCTCTGGTGCTCCAAACTCTCCTCCGCTTTCCCCTTGTCTCCCTCCGGGTGTTGCTAGGGCGCACTCGCCTGGCTTTGAGGTTCTTCCTTCCTCGTCGAGTACGGTATGAGGTAGCTTATTGTAAATAACTTGTAGTTTTACCTCTCTTTAGGATTGGTCCCTCATTCTTGGCTCCTTCCTTGCAGGCCAGCAGTGGAGTCAACGCGAGCCTCGCGGGTACTTCTTCGAGTAAGCCCCCGGGGCTCCCCGCCGACCATCTTGCTTGCTTAATTGTGGACGACACCCTTCGTCGCGCCTGTGATTCCATCTTCGAGGAGTGTGCCGACGCGGTCCTGGGCCAATATTCCATCGACGGTGCCACTAGGCGAGAGGATCGGTTCCTGTGAGAATTTATAATAGATGTTTGCACTTGGGGTGCGGACAATGAATTGTATACTTGGGGTGTGGATGATGAAATGTAAATGATGATACCCCGTATTTTGCACTTTTGAAAAATGAGCATGTGATGATTTTCTTTTAAGAGTTTGCTCGCAATCTTTGAATTCATATGGGCTCGCTCGTCGCTCTTAGCCGAAAGAATGTAATTTTTCTTTGCTCGGCACTCTCGCCGGCTCGGGCTTGCTCGGCGCCCTTAGCCGTAAAAAATATAATTCTTCTTTGCTCGGCACTCTCGCCGGCTCGGGCTTGCTCGGCGCCCTTAGCCGTTAAGTTGTACAGATATGTATATATGTATTTTTTTTGCTCGGCACTCTCGCCGTACCTCTTTTCCTTGGCACTCTCGCCACGATTGTCTCTCGCGGGTATCGCTAGGTTTCATCGGGTACGAGCCGACTAATTCCCAGGATCCCATAGGCACTCTTGCCTTAGTTGTCTCTCGTTGGTATCACTAGGTTTCGTCGGGTACGAGCCGACTAATTCCCAGGATCCCATAGGCACCCTCGCCTTGTATGTTTCTTCGGCATTCTTGCCAGCCCGGGCTTGCTTGGCGCCCTTAGCCGTATATGGATCTCGATATGTTTTGCCGGACCGGGTTTGCTCGGCACCCTTAGCCGTATTTATGGATCTCGACATGTTTTGCCGGACCGGGCTTGCTCGGCACCCTTAGCCGTATATATGGATCTTGACATGTTTTGCCGGACCGGGCTTGCTCGGCACCCTTAGCCGTCTATATGGATCTCGACATCTTTTGCCGGACCGGGCTTGCTCGGCACCCTTTGCCGTATATGGATCTCGACATGTTTTGCCGGACCGGGCTTGCTCGGCACCCTTAGCCGTATATATGTAAATTTGTATATATATTATTTATATTGTATGTGTGTATGTATATATTATTGTATATTTATTATCATATATATATTCTATTATATATATATTTTTTTAATATTGCCAAGATATTTTCCCTCCTATTTAGTACTACCACCGAGCGGAGTTGCATACACACTTTGCCAACTTTATAATTTGCTCGCTCCTTGATGAACAAAAGAAAAAAAACATACATACATAGACATTAGAAATCCAACACAACAAACCCAAACAAACTTCTAGCACCTATGATAATCTACTAACGGTTAAAAAAGGGGTGACCATCCCAATCCTCCCTTCGCGCCGAGCAGCGTATGAGCCTTACTCTGGGCTCACTTCTCCTCGACTATCGAGCAGGCTGACGACGCGATTTTCTCCATGGAGCTCCAGCTGGGGCGACCGAAGTTACACTCCGGGCAGAGGTCGGTGTACCACGTGGTACCGAGGATGTAGCACGACCTGCAAAAACCGCAAACACGCCCATTTCATCGTCGCCCGAAACACGGCGGGCGGACAGAGTCTCCTGCTTGAATCCTCGTCGGCTTCTCGTAGACCAGGACATTTCTGTCGCACCGCCTGCAGAACTCTGTGTCGAGCAGACGGCCGTGTGGGGCAGGCGCCTGCTGCTCGGAATAGTCGACTGGATTCCCTGCCGCGAGCAGAGGGGGAAGGTCCTCAAGTTTGACCCTGGTTCCCTCCACGAACCTGGGAAATAAACCGTTGACCCTCAGGAATTTTATCCCGTGCTCGATGGTGGACGAGTTGCTGACCACGTCGTCTAAGGTGATTCGGTGGCAGCGTGGTAGGCATAGCTTTACGAGCGTCGGGTTGCCCCGCATGATCGTCTCCACCGTGGTGTTGGTGACCTCGTCGCACTCGGACAGAGTCAAAGTTTCCATCTTCCCCTGAGACCTCATTGCCAGCCTCAGGAGATCCTCGTCTGTGATCCGCTCGCTCATCGGGCGGTAGATGCTGAGGTTGCGCCACAGAAGGTTGTTTCCTGTAACCTCGTCGCGTAGCGAGTTGCACACCATCTCCATCGCGAGGAGTTCCTCAGGCATGAGATACGGAAGGACCAGTTCCAGGGCGGGGTGTGGTTCACCTGGGATCCCTGACTCCTCCTGATCTCGTTGGCTCTCCGTGGTGTCCTCCTTCATTGGACATGGCTCGCTACTTTCCGGCCATTCCTCGTGCTTCCAGAAGTCCGCCATCTCGTGATCATCTTCTCCTCGAGCCTCCGTGGCGCCCTCCTTAGGCCATCCCCAACCTTCATCCACGATCATCTCCGACTCGTCTGTGTGGCTTTGGGCAGCACCTCCTTCTCTGAGCGCCATCTTCTCCTCGTGTGCTTTTTCGGCCTGTACCGCGAAAACACTAGCAAATACTGGTTTCGGAGTGAGAAAGGAACTTTCGTTTTCTGGGTTGAGAGAATGGTACTTATCTGGGAGTTAACGGAGTTGGTTTCTATTTCCGCAGACTCGTTGTTGCTGATCCTCTCCAAACTTCCCATTTTATAACCGTTGATTGTTTCGCAAGCAACTCTTCGCATTCTCTCTTTCGCTGTCACTTCACAACGCTTTGGAAGTTGCCCCGTTTCGTTGATACGCGTGCACTC
This sequence comes from Parietaria judaica, assembly GCA_954871525.1. Classification (NCBI taxonomy): domain Eukaryota; kingdom Viridiplantae; phylum Streptophyta; class Magnoliopsida; order Rosales; family Urticaceae; genus Parietaria; species Parietaria judaica. The sequence goes on from OX940866.1 coordinate 10,635,239, forward strand.
CTTTTTCTGACCAACCGTCTATCAATCGGCTTCCCTTAAATGCAAGGAGTCCGTACGTCTCCCCTTTTTACGTCACTCCTGCCCCTTGAGTTGCCTCTTTATACCCTGCTCGCTATTTTCGCGCGCTCAGCCATCGAGCACGTTGTTGACGATGGTGTCGTTTGATAACGTCATGCCCCTCCAAATTCCTGGCTGTGAGTTAGAAAGAAAACAAGCCCCTCGGTGGGCGCCAAACTGTAGAGGGCGATTCTCATCACCCTTTTCCAGTCACAAAGACAAACACCAAATAACAAATAAACTATAGTAAATGATGAATATCTCTGTTTTATAATATTTTCCGAAATGAGCGGTTTTCTTCCGTTGAATAGCTGGACAGATGAAGGATCATGAATATCTACTCTCTCCATCCTCTCTCTCTATTTTTCCTTAGCCTTTTCTATTACAAGACTTTTTTTTCTCCTTTCGGGCCTCCTTCCCTTATTTTTCCGAACCTCTACCAAATGAGGCTTATCTTGCCTTTTATAGAGTTTTACCAAGCCTTCCTCTCGCATCTTTCCCGCCTTTCTCCCTTTAATCATTCATTCTCTGGCGTGATTTGAGGGCAGCATGGAAAATCCTTGCTTTATGTCGCTTCCGAGCAGGCTGCCATTATGGGTAGGTGCGCCTCATTAAATGCGCATCCCGTCAGCCGTCATTCAGCTCTGCAAGCCTCGTCGCTGACGCTCTCATGGAGTGAGTAGGTCGGCTTCATTAAATGCATGTCTCGTCAAGGGTCATTCGACCCTGCACAATCATCATGACGAAGTTCCTCGTCGGGTGTGATGGGACGCTTCATCGCAACTTGCTCTCGCGTGGCTGCGTCTCCTCGTGGATGAACCTCCTCGGGGTACTCTTCCTCGGGGATGTTCATCCTCGGGTGACGAACTTCCTCGCCTCCCCTCATGTCGTTTATGGACAAAACGACACGAGTTGTGTTGATGATGGATTTGACCAAATCCGACCTTAACATTGCACCACGACATTTAATGTGTTATATTGAGATTAGAGGTTAATAATATAATTTAATTATTTGGATTTAATTATTAATATTCTTATTAATAATTAATAGATTTATGTTATTTAAATAAAAATATATATTTGGTATATATATGAATGTGTAGAAATAATGCGGTCCAAGTAAATGTGTAAGTTGGGCTTACACGAATTTGCTTGGATTTAGAGTTTCCAAATATGCGGCATATGTTCCTATGTTTAGGTATTAATGGAAAAAAACCTTGAAATGAATTTGGTTCATTAGACCGGTCAAGTTTGATCTTAACCGTTGGATCATGATAATTAATTTGGAAAACTAAATTCGAAAATGACTTGGTGACCAAGCATGGATTTTGAAATTACTTAATTAATTATATCCGTTGGATTTATTTAAGATTTAATCTTAACTGTTGGATTGGAAATTAATTAACATGTAAATATGGAATGCAAAATTCGAATTTATTATGATGGAGGTCGAATTCTATTGCTTGGTAATCAAGTTTGGAGAGTTGACTTTATATACTAAATCAATATGGTCCATTAGATTGGTTATGAGATTAATTCCAACCATTGGATCAAGGTTATTGATTTCGAATTTTTCCATATGGGTACATAGGGAATTCGAATTCTCTAATATAAGGAAGTGATTGGATAATTTATTTATTCATGGTTTCCCTATTTGGTTAAATCCCTAATTAATTATATTGTCTAGCAGAATCTATATGTTGTCTTGGACACATATGAGATTTCTGCAATAGCAAACAAATCTAGTGTATGAGACATTATTTTTTTAAAGAGTTTTAGTTGATGTATTTTGTAATACAAAGGCAAGTTTCATTGTTTGAGAGGATATATCAAATATCACTCTTAAACAAGGTCCCTAGACTGTCATACGAGATGACTTTCTTAAATGGTTCCTAGTCAAGTGTCATCATGCGAAACAGGGACACATGTAACACGACTGAGACTATTATGTGATAGAAAGAAAAGAATGGTTCTCGACTTGGGAGAATTCGCAGTCTTATATCACATTGACCGGAACTATGAGAGCTCTGGCCGAACAGACCCACGTTCTATGAGATTCACATGGTAAATATTAAACCTTAGGAAGGTGGGACTGAATTCTCAAGAACAGACAAATTTATGCAAAAAGGATTTCTTAAATATGAGCAGAGGTCATATTGCATTACCTAGCGAGTGACAAACTTTGAAGTAGTTAAACGCTATTCGTAACTCGTGGTTATAAAAGCTAACTTTGGGTTTGTCATAAACTTTGTTGAATGGATTGATTAATGCAAGATGATAATCATCTCTCCTTATTAGAGTAATACAACTCAGGGCATTCTTGTTATGGAACAAATCATGAAATGCGTGGCCACGCTCAAGTTGGTAACATAGTTACACTTGGTTAATTTAATGATTTCGGTCTAGCAAAACAGGAAACTGGAAAATGGCAATATAGAAGTACCAAATCCATGGTTTGTGCCACTCTCCGAGTAGTATAGGTGTAAAGGAATAAAGTTAAGAGAAAGGACCAAAAGTTATTTCTAAATTGTCATTAACAGGATAAAACATCGGATCATCGAAGTTTTGTAGATTGGGAGTGACGATGTCTTACTAGAAACCTCTTGTCACTTATGGATTAAAACCCATGGCCAACACTGCTAAATTCTATAGGTCGCACCGAACTCGCAACGGAAGCGGAGAAAGAAATGAAGTTTCAGAATACAAGATATTGCTGAAAAGGAAGTACTCATCGGAAGGCCTTAACTGGAATTCAAATCCCGGCATCTTTGTGAAGGTGGGAGATTGTTAGAAACCTTGCGGCATAAGTGCCCAAAGTTTTGGGATTGGGCCGAACCGGGCCCACGTGAGTTAATGCGATTGATTCACGGTATTGATTATAGAATCATATGTAATTAATATAGTTGACTAATCAATATATTAATTGCATATATCCCTTTTCTTATTGAGATGAGATCTTCATATAAAGGAAACTAATTAAGTACATGAGATACACATTAATGGAGATTATTCTCATTGATGGTGTTTATTCTCATTAATGGAGTTGATTCTCCTCTACCTATAAATAGAGAACTCGAGCACCATCTCTCATAACACACTATTCACTATTCTTGGATTAATATTCACGAGCACTATTCACAGCATTTCCAAAGAGAGAGAAAACTCGAGTTCTACTATCCCCGAGAGTCTTGTTCGTGTTCTAATCATCCTCGAAGAACTAGTATTTGGAGAGGGTGATTTTCGGCCATAAAGGTGTTCCGATTGTCGACGTGGTGGACTATGTAGAGGCCGAACATTTGAGCGTCTTGTAATCGACGTGGAGCAAAGGAGAGGCTAGGCGCATCAACGAAGCGGGAATGACATGGAGATCCGTTGGAGATAAAGTAAGGAGCGTTCTGTAGAGAATATATTCTCAAACCGGTATGCATAATTTTGATTATAGCTATGCCATCTCGATTGCATTATTTTCTAGGTTCCCGGGTATTCATCTTCCGCATCCGGGAAGTGCGGAATCCTAGGAAAAACCCAACAATATATATATATATTTATATTGAACTACAATAATTTACTTATGAAATTAAATGTAGATTAATCAAATTTTCGGCACATTTTGATGTATAAAGCTATGCCTATTAACATGTATATTTGGATCACGAATGTTATTTTCTTAATTTGTTATTACGATTAGTGTTGAAAAGGAAATATTTTAAAGTTATTTCTGATAATAATCCATTTACATTTAATCATGGGTAAATTGCGGCTAAAGTGCCCAAAGTTTGAATTGCTCGAATTATGGACTCATGGCTTTTATGATGAATTCTGATAATGGTTTCTTATGGTGAGAATTGAAATAGTGTTATAAACTAAGAACGAGAGAGATTGAGAGAGAGGGAAATAAAGAGTATTATTGCATTGAGAGTGTGTTACAATGAGCACCCCAAGCTTCTATTTATAGGGCTAAGGGAGATGAAGAATAGGAAACATAATAAATGAGAATATTACATTCATTACTATAGTTGACTCTCTAATATTGACATCCACCAAATCTTGGTATTTATAACACTCCCCCTTGGATGTCAATGTTATCGTAATTCGTATAATTGATTTTAAGCTGCCTCATTAAAACCTTTCCAAGAAAACCCATTGTGGGATAAAACCATGGTAAAGGAAAAAGAGTACAGCACGTATTACTTCCCTGATGACAAGAACATTTAACTTCTCGGAGTTGTATAATTCCAATCTTGTGAGCCGGTTTCTTGGTTGATGAAGCAATTCGCGCCTCCATGAGCAAATCTGCCAGACAATTGCTTAAATCGAACCACAAACTGAGAGAATTTTCTGATGATATACTTCATTATCCAATAACGATCCTTATGTAATAGATAACCTGTAAAACAACATAAAAATGCAAGTATTCCAAAGATACTATAATGCAATAGATTCATCACTAAAATAATATATTTTATAATATCAAAATCATTGGGGTACTCAATGAATATTTCTAAATCATATAGAGTTTTACTAACTCTTTTATATGAGGAATTAATTCTCATTAAAAAATTTCTCTAATGAATTCTTCAGGAATTCTTATGGCTTATGTTCATCATAAAACTTATAATAAATCTCCGTCAAAGCTGCTAAATAATAAAACTTATTCAAGTAGAAAGACTAACAAAGACGTTCTTATATAAATTCATCTTTAGCATTTAATTAATGCTTCGATATATATCCTAGGATTTTGTTGTTCTTCGGATCTTCAGGATCCATTAAAAATACATAATTCATAAGTTTTTGTGATCACTTTTGTGAGACGCATATTATAAACTTAATACTGCCATATATAAAATATCCACCACAAAGGACATTAAATGTCAGGATTCGCGAAATGTTCACATAAAATTATTTCAATATAACTTCGCATATATCTTTATACCCCACTAGCGTGTCCGCTTTCAAAATGTTTGGACTATTGGTCCAGTATCACGTCTTCATACTTGACCAACTAGTTTTCAATTTCAATATTCAAGATCCTCTATATTTCTATTCTATCTATATAGCGCTAATTTTTATATAATGTGTTGTCGACAATTTCTAATAACTCTCGATCCCATTTGTTCAATATAACGACATAACTTCCGAGCTCGTTTACATTTCAATAATTTTCTGGTACCTGATAACCTTCTGTGGTTTTGGAATAGTTATGTCTATGGTTTCTTCTGGAAAACCTACCTCCTAAATATGGCTATTTAATTATTTGCTCCTTGCGATTTCTTTATTGCATTTGGAATTCGAGTACATGTTAATATCTATCTTCAATCTAAATATCCTACTGGGATTGGAGCCTGACAATTTGATATATATATTTATCATCTCTTCTTGAGTGATTGGCAGTATAAACGAGGATCATAGTAATTTCAATTTCTATATGTGTATTCAACTGTCTATTTTCTTCCCCTCTTTGTGACAAAATTATCAGTCAAATATTCTCTCGTCTGGAGAGAACCCATCTTATATGTGTTGTGGTGGGGATTACAATATCATATCGCACATAAAAATATTATAGATGGGAACCTTGTAAATCGAGGAGATCTTTAATTAATATCGTTGGCTTGATGCTTGATATCCCTAATTCGTAGGGAACCTTGTTTTCAATTATTTGACTAGACCAATAAGGTGATTCTTATACTCATCACATAAGATGCCTTTTTCATTTCGCAGTCAACGAAATTCATTTCACAATCTAGAATTATGTCGGAAACTTCAAGTTGCTACTTAATATATATTTCTTGATCATTTTGTAGATGCATCTACTCATAATATTTCACTAGTCAATATATGGGCCCAAAAAGATTCCAGGTATGTTAATCGCAACATGCTAATGTTTCAGTAAATACTTCACTTTTAATCACCATATGAGAACTCAACAAACCATATAGTTCGTTAATAATTTATTTATCCGGGATAATCATACCGGTCATTGCTAACATCATATATGAATTCTCAACTCTTTTTGTATCATTATTGATCCGGTATAGCCACACCGGTCATGCCAACATTCGTGAACTTAAGGTTCTACTAGTGAACTTCTGGTTCCATTACCGAACTTCTGGTTCCATTAGTGAACTTCTAGTTCCATTAGCGAACTTCTAGTTCTATTAGTGAAATTCTGGTCCACTAGCGAACTTCTGGTTCTATTAACGGGCTTACAATTTATTTTCTCATGTATTCATCATATAATACATGGAGAGAGAATACTCACTTTCTTTAACTTAAAGCTCTTATTTTGAGCAGACCTCTTCTGGAGGATATTTCATAAGTTCTATTTATGCTTACTCATAGTCTCAATAATATTGAAGTATCTAAATCATGATACTTTCTCCCCCCTTTCCACGTTTGAGCTTATGCAATAAGTTCATCATGTGAACAATACTCATGTTTAGATAATAAAGCTCGTAAGGCTTCCATTCCAAGGTTCAGAACTTAAATAAGTGTTATCTTGCCATATATCTCAACTTTAAATATTTCATTTATTTACTTCAAGTAGTAATTTCAATATTTTTAATTTATTTTCTACTTCAGGTAGTAATTCCAATATACTTACTTTATTTTGTACTTCAGGTAGAGGAAGTTTTCACAACTCTCTCTTTTCATTTTAATGTGAAAGACATTTATTTGTAAGCATCTCTTTGAGATTGGCGTCAACATAACCTCACTAATAGCATTGTAATATTTAGCTTACGATATGCTTTAATCTCGATAGCTCATAAACCAATTTATTTTTAGAGAATAGTATATGTCAATATGCAATAGATAAAATGTACAAATAATAATACACAAATTAAAATTAAATAATAAACATATAAAGCAAACCATAAAAAAAAAAGAATACTAACTCAAAAATTATAGACTATAAAAGTAAACAAAATACTAATACATTCCCAAGAACTTTTAAACACTTCAAGTACGTTTTAGTCAACATTCACTTCGAGGAATAAAATTGCTTTAATCATATTACCTTTCACTTCATATTTACTTCCAAAATATACAAGGAATTCTCTTTAGGGAATCACCTTTTGAGTTCATATTTACGTTCTCTTCAAGGAACTACGTTATTTATCCACTTCTAGTGGTGATGTGATGTCTTATATATAACAATTTGTACTTCATATTATCAAACACTAACATAACATACACCCAGGGGCGGACCCAGGATTACATGTCGGGGGTGGCGAACTCTAAACTGAATGAACTATTCTTAATAAAAAAAATTAGTCCGAAAAAAAAAACATTGTTTAAACTCTTTAATAAAATATTAATTTTTTAACAATTAAATATAACTTTTAATAATTATTTTTATAAGTATTTATCAAATCAGGTCAAGTCAAGTCAACTTTAAAAATTATGAATAATTTTTTTTTTTGACAATAAATACATTTTATTTTTAGTTATACATATACCTCGATAGTTACATGAAGAATATTTTGACTTTACAAGTATAACTGTAATATTATTACGGGGTGTATAAAATATTGATAAAATATTAAAATTCCATTTATTTTCATTAGATAAAATCTGTGAAAATATTAATAAAAACCATCGACATATCTGAGAAAAATGAAGGTAAACAAGTAGATAAAATTAATAGAAGTAAAAAAGCTAAATTGGAGTAAAAGGTAAGTAGGTAATAGGTTCTGACGCTAATCATGTTGCCAATGTTATTGACTTTGCTCTTTGAGAGAGAGGGGGAGTAATAAACTGGTTTTATCTATTTATTTAAAATATTAATATAATACTCTCATTGAAAAGTGAGAAAGCGAATGACAGTGGGTAGTGGGGGTGACAATACTTTTGTAAACTAGGAGTGACAAGAGTACAATACTAAGGAGAAGAGGGATAAAGATTTAGGGTATTTTTTTTCTTTTTATATCTAAAATATCAATATATATATAAAATTTTCAGAATTGTGGGGGTGACATCAACCACCCCCGATTGCATGCGGGTCCGCCCCAAACTAGACTGAAAAAGAAAAAGAGTACTAAAGCAAAAAAGACTTGATAACCAACACTTTTTATTAGAGCAGAGACAATATGCAACAACATAAGAAAACGATCAAATATTGATCTCATTTATTAATAACATGTACTACTTCTCCAAAACATTATTACATAAATAAACTAAGATGAAATAATTATCATCCCAAGCATAAGATTATGATCGTTGGCTGTAATCGTAGCAAGCGGAGAACGCAGTCCGTTTTTCGTTGACCATGCATGCTTTGTCTTGGAAGATTTGCCACTCGCAGACGAAGCATCGCCCGGTTTGTTCGCTTCTAGCGTCGTAGATCTCGATCCACTTGTTGTCACCCGGGGCCATTATGAATTGACAGTAAAAAAGGGTGTGGCCGAAAAGGTTGTCCCGGAACCCGAACTGGTACGTTTCACCCTGCACCAGAGTGTGGGGCCCCAAATCGTCATCGCCCGACTTGCAGTGCACGAGAAGTGGCGTACCGGTTAACTCGCTTGTGATCCTTACCGTTCTCTTGTGATCAATAATGATTCCCCCCACGCAGAGCGAGCTCGCGAAAAGTAGCATGGCGGCGAAAACGACAATGGAGCAACCGCTTTTCATTTCGGCTTTCTTTCTTACTATTTTCCTACTTCTATGTGTTATGTGTGATTCAATTATAATGCGCCAATTTATAGTGATTATTGCTCCGAGTTGTACACACTTTATATAAAGATTGGTTTATAGAGAAGAAAGTTACTTACGATGAAATTAAATGCTAATAAATCATGTTTTCTAGTCAATATTTTTGGACGTGAATTTATTGGGTATGATTTCTTAGTTTGGTAATAATTATGATTTATGATTATGATTAGTGTTGAAAATGAAAGATCTTAAAGTTATTCTTTCCAAGAATATTCCTTATACATTTAAACTTGGAGTTTATTATTTTGATTGTTATGTAAAAGACAAGATATTTAATTAAATGCTAATTAATTATCAAATTTTAGAATTACGGGAACTCTTATCATACATACCTTACAAATATATTTGCCTTTTATTAGCGTATATTTATATGTATTTACATGTACTATCGTAATGAGACATTACTAATATTCTAGAGGTGTCAAGTGGACCGGTATGGACCGGCCTGCCCACGACCCGTTAGGCCCGCACATTGAACGGGGAGGGCTTAACACGTTCCCTTCAATATGCGGGGCAAGGTGGGTTTTGCAAGAGCCATCAAGGTCTACCCCCGGCCATGAACCCCAACCCACAATGTCAATGGCATAACGGGTTGGACTTTTACTGGTTGAGTTTATTGGGCTTTTATATGATAAAACAATTTGAGTCTTTATGAGGTAGGGAGGGATTGTATGAGGATTTTACGGGGCAGTACATGCCTCTACTTGATAATTTAAGTTTGCCCGATATTCAATATTTACTTTAAGAACTAAGAACCATAATGCAAATACAATGATCATACACATGTTTAGAAATTCAAAAATATACATAGAAATCCTGTGACAGTCATTAATCCTCTGAGATGTAGTAACTTTTGATGTATGTGCCGCCAATAAAAGATAACCGTATAAATTCAGGATATTAGCCGCTAATACATATCCTTATTAACACGAAAGACAATGAAGATTTAAATAAATACATAAAAATCCCTAAATTCCCTTCTCCCTCCTCTTTCGTACACAATAAATAATTAGGATTTATGATCATAATCATAATTGCTAAACGGACTATTGGTGCCCCTTGATTTTATTTACAATTTTGTAGAATCCTCTTCATAGAAATGGTCAAACATTCAAACATTAAATATAATAATATTCTTTAGAGTTGTTTATCAATATTTAATGTATTAAACTTTGCATATGCAACGATATTAATATAGCATCACCAATCCAATAATATAAATCAAATCAAATCAAACAATTGAAAGTACTTTTTATCCATCTGAAAATGCATAAGTAACCAACAACTTTAAGATATCTTCAATCAATTATGTACTAGATCTTTTGAAACCAACAATTCTTATAATTTATCAAACATATAGGCTAAGCAGGGTAATTTTACATTCTCTCGACCCGGTACCGGTTTTGCGAAACTACTTTTAAGATCCGGGAGCCATCCCTTTCCCTAATTTGGGAAGTTTGAAATTTTAAAAACCAGACCGGGCCGGAAAATAAACAATACTAGAAATGTACTTGTGAAAACAATCGAAGCGGTCGGTCCCATTTATTTATAACATCCATGACATAATTTTCCCACATAAATAAACATTGAAACATTGTCATCATCCCAAGCAGAAGATTATTTATTATAAGCGTAGCAATGCCAACGCTTCCCTTTCCCATTGTAACGGCACGCCTTCGTTTGAGTGATTTCCCATTCGCAGGTCCTGCATTCTCCGGTGCTCACGCTCGTCTCGTCGTAGATGTCGAACCATTTGCTGGCGCCACGCCAACTGAAATGACAGTAAAAGAGCGTGTTGCCAATCCATGTGTTCCGGAACTTGAAATGGTAGGTCTCCCCCTCCTTGAGAGTGTGCACCCCCAAGTTGTCATTACCGGACTTGCACTGAACGGTGAGCAGCAAGTTATGGCCCAACTTGTTCGTGATCTTCACTGTTCTCTTCGGTTCGAAGCTGAATCCCGCCTCGCAAAGCGAGCTCGTGAAAAGTAGCACGGCGAAGACGACAATGAAACGACCGCGCTCCATGTCGTCTTTTTCGCCTTTTTTCTTTTTCTCTCTGTTGTGATTTATATAGTGATGTTATTTTTAGGGATCCCATTTTCGGACATCCATTTTTGGCCATTGAAGGTTTATGTGCTTTATAATTAGGTGTTTGAAGTTAATATGCGTCATTAATAGTTTCCAAAGTTTCTTAATTACTTATATTGGTTAGAACTGAGTATCTCATATGCCCAACGTGCTTATCGCATTTATAATAACGGCAGATATACTTAGGTTTATGAACAATTAGTGGTCATGTACCAATATTTTTTTTAAAGGCCAAAATACTTAAGTCGACGTAAATTTGTGCACTACTGAAAAAATGCGAATCTTTTTTTAATATTCGTGATGGGAATAATAATTGAGAATGATGAAAACGAGGAACAATTTCGTTCAAACTTGTGTTTTGGGTAATATGAAAACATTGTGTTATTAATACACGTTCAATCAGGTATTTTTTTTTAATAAGCTTCTCGTATATATATATAATACAATTAAAATTTTATTTAATTGTTTTTTGGTAAAGAAAAAAAAATTGTTTGCTTCATTTTCTTGTTGTTAATTTTTTAATAATAAAAAATTTAATATAGTAGTTGATTTTATTTTATTAAAAATATAATTAAATAAAACTAACCAAATATGAAATTAACAATTAAATATTTTCCTACAAACAAAAATAGAATTGATTAAACATATTTGTCACTCTACGTTTTATAGGGTTGCAGAATAAGAACATAAAGTTTATCAAAGTTTATGATTTTGGTCTTTCCTAATTTTATTTTTTTTCGTTGAATAGTTAAGGACCTAATCTATATATCTATATAAAAAGAAAATCTATCAACTATGACTTAGCACTCGATAAACAAAGGATTCTGGTATTCTTATTTTTACATGATATAGAATTTTTTTCATGAAAGAAAATGATCCTCTCTCTAATTAATTGCTTTACATTCTATCTCATTAAATTCAATACTTTACTTTCGTCAAAAAAAAAATTCAATACTTTACTATTTTATTTAGCTTCTTAGCTAATCAATCAAAATTCTCATGCTAGAAATTTAGCATTTGACTCTTTAGTAACGTGCAATTGTTATTGTCAAATTCTTTATTTTTGTAAAATGTATAACTTAATGACACATATTAGTCGTAGAGAAGACTAATAGAGAAAATATATAATAATGACCTAACGTAACATTATGCACATTAATAGAAAGAAGATTAATAGATGAAATTTATTATGGATATTAATAAGTTTAGATGTCGTTAATTAAGTCATGTTTAGAAGGCATATGTATATTCTTCTTTAACGTTGGTGTTGCATAAAATATTCTCTGATAGACTTGCAAAATTGTTTTGGCTCATTATGATTCACTTTGTATTTGCAGAAATGAAAAATTTGTAAGCTGTTTTGGGGAATATATCTTGCAAAGGTGGTACGTGCTCTATTCAAAAAAGCATATTGAAGACAAAACAGGTTATATCGAAAACTTAATTTATAGAGTTTCTTGGTTTTATTTTTTATTATTTTTTGTCTTGATGTTTAATTAGGTGGCTTTTATTCAATCCAGTCGCCGATCCCTCATCTTAGTTATAGGTAATTATCGGGTTTGAATTTGTGGTTTTCATTTATTTTCCTCACAGTGTTGTTTTCTTTGCAGCCGTCCAACCTCCTTCGCCTCTCCGGATGCCATGTAAGTAATTACACCCTGTTTGTGGTTAATGTACTAGATTGAGTTCATGTTCTTCAAGGTATAATTTCTTTTACGGAATCAGGGGCGGACCCAGGATTACATGTCGGGGGTGGCGAACTCTAAACTGAATGAACTATTCTTAATAAAAAAAATTAGTCCGAAAAAAAAAACATTGTTTAAACTCTTTAATAAAATATTAATTTTTTAACAATTAAATATAACTTTTAATAATTATTTTTATAAGTATTTATCAAATCAGGTCAAGTCAACTTTAAAAATTATGAATAATTTTTTTTTTGACAATAAATACATTTTATTTTTAGTTATACATATACCTCGATAGTTACATGAAGAATATTTTGACTTTACAAGTATAACTGTAATATTATTACGGGGTGTATAAAATATTGATAAAATATTAAAATTCCATTTATTTTCATTAGATAAAATCTGTGAAAATATTAATAAAAACCATCGACATATCTGAGAAAAATGAAGGTAAACAAGTAGATAAAATTAATAGAAGTAAAAAAGCTAAATTGGAGTAAAAGGTAAGTAGGTAATAGGTTCTGACGCTAATCATGTTGCCAATGTTATTGACTTTGCTCTTTGAGGGAGAGGGGGAGTAATAAACTGGTTTTATCTATTTATTTAAAATATTAATATAATACTCTCATTGAAAAGTTAGTTGGGGTGACAATACTTTTGTAAACTAGGGGTGACAAGAGTACAATACTAAGGAGAAGAGGGATAAAGATTTAGGGTATTTTTTTTCTTTTTATATCTAAAATATCAATATATATATAAAATTTTCAGAATTGTGGGGGTGACATCAGCCACCCCCAATTGCATGTGGGTCCGCCCCTGCATACACCATTAATATTTTCTTCAGGAATTATAACATTTGCTCTAATTGAGAGATAGACTTTTTTCATTACCTAGAATATAAAATTCACTTCAGGGAATGGTGTTAACTTGGTAAAAATATTCATAAACTTGTAGTATTTACACAAGAATAATCAATGATAAAATTGTGTATTCACTTCAAGGAATTAGTACTTATTTCAAGGAGCTATTTCAAACTAAAATACTCACTAAAGTTGTGGTGTCCACTTCAAGATATATTCATATAAAAAATTATGTATCCACTTCAGGGGATTTTACCGCTAAAATATCATAGAATTGTAGTGTTTACTTCATGGAATGTTTCTAACCCAAAGAAACAAAATGAGGGTATTCACTTCAACGAATATTGTAGAACTAAAATATTGTAATTCACTTCGGGGAATATTATTAATCAAAAATAAAATTTTCTATTGACTTCCGGGAATGTTCCTAACCCATAATATTAAAATTGTGTTATACACTTCAGGAAGTTTTCTTTTTCAAATTATTCTCTCGTTTTAGCTACTTCGGGAGCGTATATATACAATATTATAAATATAAATATCTAAATACACACATTCAATTGCAAGATATAATCGATAAACTATACACAAATCTATGTACCTATAGATATTGTACTATGCGGAGCAAACTGTATAAAAAAAATTATATGAACCAAACTATATAAGGCAATATTATTATTTCATATATTTAAGGATTTTCTATATCAAACAATCAACATGTACGTAAGAATAAATATTTACAATATTATACGTATACAATATATTAGGTAATATATGTATATATTAAAAAGTACGAAGAGTTGTATATTAAAAGGCAATCATATATATATATAATGGAAAAATAATCATTTATATATGATACAACATCTTATTAATATGCTATACAAGATATATGCTAAGAAAACGAATGTTAGAAATCACTGCAAATTATTCATAAGCGAGTATTAAACGATGAAAACTTACTAGAAGTTTGCGTGAATTTTTAAAACAAAATCACCGTCGCCATTGCAATATAACAAGGAGAAGAAAAATCGCTAGGCTGTTTTAATAAGATCTCAAAAAAATAATCCAACACGTATAGTCCTTTATCGTAATAATACAAAATAACACATAAATTTTGCTAGGCTTAATCACATGAAAATTGCAACGTATGTTCACCGAATTTTTGCCATCATCGCAAAAACAAGAAGGAAAGAAATTTATTATACAAAAAAACTAAGGTTAATTGCGGCAAAAAAACCTAACCTTTGGTCAAATGCTCTGATGTGTATACAGCCACCGTAAATGGCGGCAAAAGTACCCAAACTCGGCATTTGGGAGTTGACCGAGAAAATCAGTCCATGTGGCTGCTAGCCTTTGCCACGTGGCATGCCACATGACACTTGGCTGCCACGTGGCATGCCACATAATTATTATTTAAAAAATAATCATTACGTGGCATGCCACGTGGCAGTCAAGTGCCAGGTGGCATGCCACGTGGCAAAGGCTAGCAGCTACATGGACTAATTTTCTCGGTCCTCCCAAATGCCGAGTTTGGGTACTTTTGCCGCCATTTATGGAGGTTGTATACACAGCAGAGCATTTGACCAAAGGTTGGGTCTTTTTGCCGCAATTAACCCAAAAAAACTATTACCTCAATTCATTAGAGACTCGTGCTGATAATGTGTTATAAACTAAGAACAAGAGAGATTTAGACAGAGGTAAATAGAGAGTATTATTGCATTGAGAGTGTGTTACAATGAGCACCCAAAGCCTCTATTTATAGGGCTACGGGAGATGAAGAATAAGAAACATAATAAATGAGAATATTGCACTCATGACTATAGTTGACTCTCTAATATTGACATCCACCAAATCTCATTAAACTTTTTCTCTAATGAATTCTTAAGGAATTCTTATGGCTTATGTTCATCATAAAACTTATAATAAATCTTCGTCAAAGCTGCTAAATAATAAAACTTATTCAAGTAGAAAGACTAACAAAGACGTTCTTTATAAATTCATCTTTAGCATTTAATTAATGCTTCGATATATATCCTAGGATTTTGTTGTTCTTCAGATCTTCGGGATCCACTAAAAATACATAATTCATAAGTTTTTGTGATCCATTAAGCCTAACAAGCGGCTTGTGGTTGCCCAACCCGTTTGTGATCCTTCCTTACCGTTTTCTTTTCGAAGAGGCTGATTTTGAATCCCTCGCTAAGCGAACTCGCAAAGAGTAGCACGGTGAAAACGGCGATGCTACGAACGTTTTTTTGATGTTAATTTTTCTTCTTCTGTGATTTGTGTGTGATTAAATTGTGACACTTCCATCGAGTTCTATAGTGATTTTGTTGTGAGGAACTTTGTATTATTGGTTGATTGAACAATGAGCAAATCGGACCAATTTTTGGACGTGGATTTGGGTAAATGATATGGTTATTAAATATCACCTATATCATCATTATCTCATATATATATATATATATATATATATTTATAGTGAGCCACAATAATTTACTTATGAAATTAAATGTAGATTAATTAAATTTTCGGCACATTGATGTATTTAGCTATGCCTATTAACATGTATATTTGGATCACGAATGTTATTTTCTTAATTTGTTATTACGATTAGTGTTGAAAAGGAAATATTTTAAAGTTATTTCTGATAATAATTCATTTACATTTAATCATGGGTAAATTGCGGCTAGAGTGCCCAAAGTTTGAATTGCTCGAATTATGGACTCATGGCTTTTATAATTATGATAATGGTTTCTTATGGTGAGAATTGAAATAGTGTTATATAAACTAAGAACGAGAGAGATTGAGAGAGAGGGAAATAAAGAGTATTATTGCATTGAGAGTGTGTTACAATAAGCACCCAAAGCCTCTAGTTATAGGGCTAAGGGAGATGAAGAATAGGAAACATAATAAATGATAATATTACATTCATGACTATAGTTGACTCTCTAATATTGACATCCACTAAATCTTGGTATTTATAACAAATAGAAAGTTTCTTAAGCTATTTTTCCATTAATCCTTTGACATTTAAACATGGAGATACATATTTGTAGGGGTGAAAATTTGATTTTACTTCCGGTTTTGTCTTGGTTCCGTCCCTTATATAGCAAAAATGAATCTGAGTTTTTTCTTTGAATATAGGAAACCGGACCAGAACATTTTAAGAAATATGAATTATAATAATTCTTGAGTACAATCGATATAAATATTTTCCAATTATAGTATAATACATTATCATTCAAATAATAAAAAATAATAATTTTTTCATTCATCGACAATCTATAACAAACAAATAACATAAATTTAATTATATATTTATAACTTTTTTTTATTTTGCTGATTATTAATTTTAAATTAATTTGTGTAGTATGTGAAAATATGAACCGGGTAGCACCAAGCGTTTTATGCTTTATCGGAATCTTTACTTGCTTTCAAAAAACCAAACCTGGTTCCCGTGTTTGAAAAAGTATCTATTTTAAGACTCACTCACTGATCTTGTCCCGGTTTCGGAAACTCGGAATTTTTATGAACAGGGACCTGACGGAAGCAATCTAGACTGAAAAAGAAAAAGAGTACTAAAGCAAAAAAGACTTGATAACCAACACTTTTTATTAGAGCAGAGACAATAAGCAACAACATAAGAAAACGATCAAATATTGATCTCATTTATTAATAACATGTACTACTTCTCCAAAACATTATTACATAAATAAACTAAGATGAAATAATTATCATCCCAAGCATAAGATTATGATCGTTGGCTGTAATCGTAGCAAGCGGAGAACGCAGTCCGTTTTTCGTTGACCATGCATGCTTTGTCTTGGAAGATTTGCCACTCGCAGACGAAGCATCACCCGGTTTGTTCGCTTCTAGCGTCGTAGATCTCGATCCACTTGTTGTCACCCGGGGCCATTATGAATTGACAGTAAAAAAGGGTGTGGCCGAAAAGGTTGTCCCGGAACCCGAACTGGTACGTTTCACCCTGCACCAGAGTGTGGGGCCCCAAATCGTCATCGCCCGACTTGCAGTGCACGAGAAGTGGCGTACCGGTTAACTCGCTTGTGATCCTTACCGTTCTCTTGTGATCAATAATGATTCCCCCCACGCAGAGCGAGCTCGCGAAAAGTAGCATGGCGGCGAAAACGACAATGGAGCAACCGCTTTTCATTTCGGCTTTCTTTCTTACTATTTTCCTACTTCTATGTGTTATGTGTGATTCAATTATAATGCGCCAATTTATAGTGATTATTGCTCCGAGTTGTACACACTTTATATAAAGATTGGTTTATAGAGAAGAAAGTTACTTACGATGAAATTAAATGCTAATAAATCATGTTTTCTAGTCAATATTTTTGGACGTGAATTTATTGGGTATGATTTCTTAGTTTGGTAATAATTATGATTTATGATTATGATTAGTGTTGAAAATGAAAGATCTTAAAGTTATTCTTTCCAAGAATATTCCTTATACATTTAAACTTGGAGTTTATTATTTTGATTGTTATGTAAAAGACAAGATATTTAATTAAATGCTAATTAATTATCAAATTTTAGAATTACGGGAACTCTTATCATACATACCTTACAAATATATTTGCCTTTTATTAGCGTATATTTATATGTATTTACATGTACTATCGTAATGAGACATTACTAATATTCTAGAGGTGTCAAGTGGACCGGTATGGACCGGCCTGCCCACGACCCGTTAGGCCCGCACATTGAACGGGGAGGGCTTAACACGTTCCCTTCAATATGCGGGGCAAGGTGGGTTTTGCAAGAGCCATCAAGGTCTACCCCCGGCCATGAACCCCAACCCACAATGTCAATGGCATAACGGGTTGGACTTTTACTGGTTGAGTTTATTGGGCTTTTATATGATAAAACAATTTGAGTCTTTATGAGGTAGGGAGGGATTGTATGAGGATTTTACGGGGCAGTACATGCCTCTACTTGATAATTTAAGTTTGCCCGATATTCAATATTTACTTTAAGAACTAAGAACCATAATGCAAATACAATGATCATACACATGTTTAGAAATTCAAAAATATACATAGAAATCCTGTGACAGTCATTAATCCTCTGAGATGTAGTAACTTTTGATGTATGTGCCGCCAATAAAAGATAACCGTATAAATTCAGGATATTAGCCGCTAATACATATCCTTATTAACACGAAAGACAATGAAGATTTAAATAAATACATAAAAATCCCTAAATTCCCTTCTCCCTCCTCTTTCGTACACAATAAATAATTAGGATTTATGATCATAATCATAATTGCTAAACGGACTATTGGTGCCCCTTGATTTTATTTACAATTTTGTAGAATCCTCTTCATAGAAATGGTCAAACATTCAAACATTAAATATAATAATATTCTTTAGAGTTGTTTATCAATATTTAATGTATTAAACTTTGCATATGCAACGATATTAAAATATAGCATCACCAATCCAATAATATAAATCAAATCAAATCAAACAATTGAAAGTACTTTTTATCCATCTGAAAATGCATAAGTAACCAACAACTTTAAGATATCTTCAATCAATTATGTACTAGATCTTTTGAAACCAACAATTCTTATAATTTATCAAACATATAGGCTAAGCAGGGTAATTTTACATTCTCTCGACCCGGTACCGGTTTTGCGAAACTACTTTTAAGATCCGGGAGCCATCCCTTTCCCTAATTTGGGAAGTTTGAAATTTTAAAAACCAGACCGGGCCGGAAAATAAACAATACTAGAAATGTACTTGTGAAAACAATCGAAGCGGTCGGTCCCATTTATTTATAACATCCATGACATAATTTTCCCACATAAATAAACATTGAAACATTGTCATCATCCCAAGCAGAAGATTATTTATTATAAGCGTAGCAATGCCAACGCTTCCCTTTCCCATTGTAACGGCACGCCTTCGTTTGAGTGATTTCCCATTCGCAGGTCCTGCATTCTCCGGTGCTCACGCTCGTCTCGTCGTAGATGTCGAACCATTTGCTGGCGCCACGCCAACTGAAATGACAGTAAAAGAGCGTGTTGCCAATCCATGTGTTCCGGAACTTGAAATGGTAGGTCTCCCCCTCCTTGAGAGTGTGCACCCCCAAGTTGTCATTACCGGACTTGCACTGAACGGTGAGCAGCAAGTTATGGCCCAACTTGTTCGTGATCTTCACTGTTCTCTTCGGTTCGAAGCTGAATCCCGCCTCGCAAAGCGAGCTCGTGAAAAGTAGCACGGCGAAGACGACAATGAAACGACCGCGCTCCATGTCGTCTTTTTCGCCTTTTTTCTTTTTCTCTCTGTTGTGATTTATATAGTGATGTTATTTTTAGGGATCCCATTTTCGGACATCCATTTTTGGCCATTGAAGGTTTATGTGCTTTATAATTAGGTGTTTGAAGTTAATATGCGTCATTATTAGTTTCCAAAGTTTCTTAATTACTTATATTGGTTAGAACTGAGTATCTCATATGCCCAACGTGCTTATCGCATTTATAATAACGGCAGATATACTTAGGTTTATGAACAATTAGTGGTCATGTACCAATATTTTTTTTTAAAGGCCAAAATACTTAAGTCGACGTAAATTTGTGCACTACTGAAAAAATGCGAATCTTTTTTTAATATTCGTGATGGGAATAATAATTGAGAATGATGAAAACGAGGAACAATTTCGTTCAAACTTGTGTTTTGGGTAATATGAAAACATTGTGTTATTAATACACGTTCAATCAGGTATTTTTTTTTAATAAGCTTCTCGTATATATATATATATATAATACAATTAAAATTTTATTTAATTGTTTTTTGGTAAAGAAAAAAAAATTGTTTGCTTCATTTTCTTGTTGTTAATTTTTTAATAATAAAAAATTTAATATAGTAGTTGATTTTATTTTATTAAAAATATAATTAAATAAAACTAACCAAATATGAAATTAACAATTAAATATTTTCCTACAAACAAAAATAGAATTGATTAAACATATTTGTCACTCTACGTTTTATAGGGTTGCAGAATAAGAACATAAAGTTTATCAAAGTTTATGATTTTGGTCTTTCCTAATTTTATTTTTTTTCGTTGAATAGTTAAGGACCTAATCTATATATCTATATAAAAAGAAAATCTATCAACTATGACTTAGCACTCGATAAACAAAGGATTCTCATATTCTTATTTTTACATGATATAGAATTTTTTTCATGAAAGAAAATGATCCTCTCTCTAATTAATTGCTTTACATTCTATCTCATTAAATTCAATACTTTACTTTCGTCAAAAAAAAATTCAATACTTTACTATTTTATTTAGCTTCTTAGCTAATCAATCAAAATTCTCATGCTAGAAATTTAGCATTTGACTCTTTAGTAACGTGCAATTGTTATTGTCAAATTCTTTATTTTTGTAAAATGTATAACTTAATGACACATATTAGTCGTAGAGAAGACTAATAGACAAAATATATAATAATGACCTAACGTAACATTATGCACATTAATAGAAAGAAGATTAATAGATGAAATTTATTATGGATATTAATAAGTTTAGATGTCGTTAATTAAGTCATGTTTAGAAGGCATATGTATATTCTTCTTTAACGTTGGTGTTGCATAAAATATTCTCTGATAGACTTGCAAAATTTTTTTTGGCTCATTATGATTCACTTTGTATTTGCAGAAATGAAAAATTTGTAAGCTGTGTTGGGGAATATATCTTGCAAAGGTGGTACGTGCTCTATTCAAAAAAGCATATTGAAGACAAAACAGGTTATATCGAAAACTTAATTTATAGAGTTTCTTGGTTTTATTTTTTATTATTTTTTGTCTTGATGTTTAATTAGGTGGCTTTTATTCAATCCGGTCGCCGATCCCTCATCTTAGTTATAGGTAATTATCGGGTTTGAATTTGTGGTTTTCATTTATTTTCCTCACAGTGTTGTTTTCTTTGCAGCCGTCCAACCTCCTTCGCCTCTCGGGATGCCATGTAAGTAATTACACCCTGTTTGTGGTTAATGTACTAGATTGAGTTCATGTTCTTCAAGGTATAATTTCTTTTACGGAATCAGGGGCGGACCCAGGATTACATGTCGGGGGTGGCGAACTCTAAACTGAATGAACTATTCTTAATAAAAAAAATTAGTCCGAAAAAAAAAACATTGTTTAAACTCTTTAATAAAATATTAATTTTTTAACAATTAAATATAACTTTTAATAATTATTTTTATAAGTATTTATCAAATCAGGTCAAGTCAACTTTAAAAATTATGAATAATTTTTTTTTTGACAATAAATACATTTTATTTTTAGTTATACATATACCTCGATAGTTACATGAAGAATATTTTGACTTTACAAGTATAACTGTAATATTATTACGGGGTGTATAAAATATTGATAAAATATTAAAATTCCATTTATTTTCATTAGATAAAATCTGTGAAAATATTAATAAAAACCATCGACATATCTGAGAAAAATGAAGGTAAACAAGTAGATAAAATTAATATAAGTAAAAAAGCTAAATTGGAGTAAAAGGTAAGTAGGTAATAGGTTCTGACGCTAATCATGTTGCCAATGTTATTGACTTTGCTCTTTGAGGGAGAGGGGGAGTAATAAACTGGTTTTATCTATTTATTTAAAATATTAATATAATACTCTCATTGAAAAGTGAGAAAGCGAATGACAGTGGGTAGTGGGGGTGACAATACTTTTGTAAACTAGGGGTGACAAGAGTACAATACTAAGGAGAAGAGGGATAAAGATTTAGGGTATTTTTTTTCTTTTTATATCTAAAATATCAATATATATATAAAATTTTCAGAATTGTGGGGGTGACATCAGCCACCCCCAATTGCATGTGGGTCCGTCCCTGCATACACCATTAATATTTTCTTCAGGAATTATAACATTTGCTCTAATTGAGAGATAGACTTTTTTCATTACCTAGAATATAAAATTCACTTCAGGGAATGGTGTTAACTTGGTAAAAATATTCATAAACTTGTAGTATTTACACAAGAACAATCAATGATAAAATTGTGTATTCACTTCAAGGAATTAGTACTTATTTCAAGGAGCTATTTCAAACTAAAATACTCACTAAAGTTGTGGTGTCCACTTCAAGATATATTCATATAAAAAATTATGTATCCACTTCAGGGGATTTTACCGCTAAAATATCATAGAATTGTAGTGTTTACTTCATGGAATGTTTCTAACCCAAAGAAACAAAATGAGGGTATTCACTTCAACGAATATTGTAGAACTAAAATATTGTAATTCACTTCGGGGAATATTATTAATCAAAAATAAAATTTTCTATTCACTTCCGGGAATGTTCCTAACCCATAATATTAAAATTGTGTTATACACTTCAGGAAGTTTTCTTTTTCAAATTATTCTCTCGTTTTAGCTACTTCGGGAGCGTATATATACAATATTATAAATATAAATATCTAAATACACACATTCAATTGCAAGATATAATCGATAAACTATACACAAATCTATGTACCTATAGATATTGTACTATGCGGAGCAAACTGTATAAAAAAAATTATATGAACCAAACTATATAAGGCAATATTATTATTTCATATATTTAAGGATTTTCTATATCAAACAATCAACATGTACGTAAGAATAAATATTTACAATATTATACGTATACAATATATTAGGTAATATATGTATATATTAAAAAGTACGAAGAGTTGTATATTAAAAGGCAATCATATATATATATAATGGAAAAATAATCATTTATATATGATACAACATCTTATTAATATGCTATACAAGATATATGCTAAGAAAACGAATGTTAGAAATCACTGCAAATTATTCATAAGCGAGTATTAAACGATGAAAACTTACTAGAAGTTTGCGTGAATTTTTAAAACAAAATCACCGTCGCCATTGCAATATAACAAGGAGAAGAAAAATCGCTAGGCTGTTTTAATAAGATCTCAAAAAAATAATCCAACACGTATAGTCCTTTATCGTAATAATACAAAATAACACATAAATTTTGCTAGGCTTAATCACATGAAAATTGCAACGTATGTTCACCGAATTTTTGCCATCATCGCAAAAACAAGAAGGAAAGAAATTTATTATACAAAAAAACTAAGGTTAATTGCGGCAAAAAAACCTAACCTTTGGTCAAATGCTCTGATGTGTATACAGCCACCGTAAATGGCGGCAAAAGTACCCAAACTCGGCATTTGGGAGTTGACCGAGAAAATCAGTCCATGTGGCTGCTAGCCTTTGCCACGTGGCATGCCACATGACACTTGGCTGCCACGTGGCATGCCACATAATTATTATTTAAAAAATAATCATTACGTGGCATGCCACGTGGCAGTCAAGTGCCAGGTGGCATGCCACGTGGCAAAGGCTAGCAGCTACATGGACTAATTTTCTCGGTCCTCCCAAATGCCGAGTTTGGGTACTTTTGCCGCCATTTATGGAGGTTGTATACACAGCAGAGCATTTGACCAAAGGTTGGGTCTTTTTGCCGCAATTAACCCAAAAAAACTATTACCTCAATTCATTAGAGACTCGTGCTGATAATGTGTTATAAACTAAGAACAAGAGAGATTTAGACAGAGGTAAATAGAGAGTATTATTGCATTGAGAGTGTGTTACAATGAGCACCCAAAGCCTCTATTTATAGGGCTACGGGAGATGAAGAATAAGAAACATAATAAATGAGAATATTGCACTCATGACTATAGTTGACTCTCTAATATTGACATCCACCAAATCTCATTAAACTTTTTCTCTAATGAATTCTTAAGGAATTCTTATGGCTTATGTTCATCATAAAACTTATAATAAATCTCCGTCAAAGCTGCTAAATAATAAAACTTATTCAAGTAGAAAGACTAACAAAGACGTTCTTTATAAATTCATCTTTAGCATTTAATTAATGCTTCGATATATATCCTAGGATTTTGTTGTTCTTCAGATCTTCGGGATCCACTAAAAATACATAATTCATAAGTTTTTGTGATCCATTAAGCCTAACAAGCGGCTTGTGGTTGCCCAACCCGTTTGTGATCCTTCCTTACCGTTTTCTTTTCGAAGAGGCTGATTTTGAATCCCTCGCTAAGCGAACTCGCAAAGAGTAGCACGGTGAAAACGGCGATGCTACGAACGTTTTTTTGATGTTAATTTTTCTTCTTCTGTGATTTGTGTGTGATTAAATTGTGACACTTCCATCGAGTTCTATAGTGATTTTGTTGTGAGGAACTTTGTATTATTGGTTGATTGAACAATGAGCAAATCGGACCAATTTTTGGACGTGGATTTGGGTAAATGATATGGTTATTAAATATCACCTATATCATCATTATCTCATATATATATATATATATATATATTTATAGTGAGCCACAATAATTTACTTATGAAATTAAATGTAGATTAATTAAATTTTCGGCACATTGATGTATTTAGCTATGCCTATTAACATGTATATTTGGATCACGAATGTTATTTTCTTAATTTGTTATTACGATTAGTGTTGAAAAGGAAATATTTTAAAGTTATTTCTGATAATAATCCATTTACATTTAATCATGGGTAAATTGCGGCTAGAGTGCCCAAAGTTTGAATTGCTCGAATTATGGACTCATGGCTTTTATAATTATGATAATGGTTTCTTATGGTGAGAATTGAAATAGTGTTATATAAACTAAGAACGAGAGAGATTGAGAGAGAGGGAAATAAAGAGTATTATTGCATTGAGAGTGTGTTACAATAAGCACCCAAAGCCTCTAGTTATAGGGCTAAGGGAGATGAAGAATAGGAAACATAATAAATGAGAATATTACATTCATGACTATAGTTGACTCTCTAATATTGACATCCACTAAATCTTGGTATTTATAACAAATAGAAAGTTTCTTAAGCTTTTTTTCCATTAATCCTTTGACATTTAAACATGGAGATACATATTTGTAGGGGTGAAAATTTGATTTTACTTCCGGTTTTGTCTTGGTTCCGTCCCTTATATAGCAAAAATGAATCTGAGTTTTTTCTTTGAATATAGGAAACCGGACCAGAACATTTTAAGAAATATGAATTATAATAATTCTTGAGTACAATCGATATAAATATTTTCCAATTATAGTATAATACATTATCATTCAAATAATAAAAAATAATAATTTTTTCATTCATCGACAATCTATAACAAACAAATAACATAAATTTAATTATATATTTATAACTTTTTTTTATTTTGCTGATTATTAATTTTAAATTAATTTGTGTAGTATGTGAAAATATGAACCGGGTAGCACCAAGCGTTTTATGCTTTATCGGAATCTTTACTTGCTTTCAAAAAACCAAACCTGGTTCCCGTGTTTGAAAAAGTATCTATTTTAAGACTCACTCACTGATCTTGTCCCGGTTTCGGAAACTCGGAATTTTTATGAACAGGGACCTGACGGAAGCAATCTAGACTGAAAAAGAAAAAGAGTACTAAAGCAAAAAAGACTTGATAACCAACACTTTTTATTAGAGCAGAGACAATAAGCAACAACATAAGAAAACGATCAAATATTGATCTCATTTATTAATAACATGTACTACTTCTCCAAAACATTATTACATAAATAAACTAAGATGAAATAATTATCATCCCAAGCATAAGATTATGATCGTTGGCTGTAATCGTAGCAAGCGGAGAACGCAGTCCGTTTTTCGTTGACCATGCATGCTTTGTCTTGGAAGATTTGCCACTCGCAGACGAAGCATCGCCCGGTTTGTTCGCTTCTAGCGTCGTAGATCTCGATCCACTTGTTGTCACCCGGGGCCATTATGAATTGACAGTAAAAAAGGGTGTGGCCGAAAAGGTTGTCCCGGAACCCGAACTGGTACGTTTCACCCTGCACCAGAGTGTGGGGCCCCAAATCGTCATCGCCCGACTTGCAGTGCACGAGAAGTGGCGTACCGGTTAACTCGCTTGTGATCCTTACCGTTCTCTTGTGATCGATAATGATTCCCCCCACGCAGAGCGAGCTCGCGAAAAGTAGCATGGCGGCGAAAACGACAATGGAGCAACCGCTTTTCATTTCGGCTTTCTTTCTTACTATTTTCCTACTTCTATGTGTTATGTGTGATTCAATTATAATGCGCCAATTTATAGTGATTATTGCTCCGAGTTGTACACACTTTATATAAAGATTGGTTTATAGAGAAGAAAGTTACTTACGATGAAATTAAATGCTAATAAATCATGTTTTCTAGTCAATATTTTTGGACGTGAATTTATTGGGTATGATTTCTTAGTTTGGTAATAATTATGATTTATGATTATGATTAGTGTTGAAAATGAAAGATCTTAAAGTTATTCTTTCCAAGAATATTCCTTATACATTTAAACTTGGAGTTTATTATTTTGATTGTTATGTAAAAGACAAGATATTTAATTAAATGCTAATTAATTATCAAATTTTAGAATTACGGGAACTCTTATCATACATACCTTACAAATATATTTGCCTTTTATTAGCGTATATTTATATGTATTTACATGTACTATCGTAATGAGACATTACTAATATTCTAGAGGTGTCAAGTGGACCGGTATGGACCGGCCTGCCCACGACCCGTTAGGCCCGCACATTGAACGGGGAGGGCTTAACACGTTCCCTTCAATATGCGGGGCAAGGTGGGTTTTGCAAGAGCCATCAAGGTCTACCCCCGGCCATGAACCCCAACCCACAATGTCAATGGCATAACGGGTTGGACTTTTACTGGTTGAGTTTATTGGGCTTTTATATGATAAAACAATTTGAGTCTTTATGAGGTAGGGAGGGATTGTATGAGGATTTTACGGGGCAGTACATGCCTCTACTTGATAATTTAAGTTTGCCCGATATTCAATATTTACTTTAAGAACTAAGAACCATAATGCAAATACAATGATCATACACATGTTTAGAAATTCAAAAATATACATAGAAATCCTGTGACAGTCATTAATCCTCTGAGATGTAGTAACTTTTGATGTATGTGCCGCCAATAAAAGATAACCGTATAAATTCAGGATATTAGCCGCTAATACATATCCTTATTAACACGAAAGACAATGAAGATTTAAATAAATACATAAAAATCCCTAAATTCCCTTCTCCCTCCTCTTTCGTACACAATAAATAATTAGGATTTATGATCATAATCATAATTGCTAAACGGACTATTGGTGCCCCTTGATTTTATTTACAATTTTGTAGAATCCTCTTCATAGAAATGGTCAAACATTCAAACATTAAATATAATAATATTCTTTAGAGTTGTTTATCAATATTTAATGTATTAAACTTTGCATATGCAACGATATTAATATAGCATCACCAATCCAATAATATAAATCAAATCAAATCAAACAATTGAAAGTACTTTTTATCCATCTGAAAATGCATAAGTAACCAACAACTTTAAGATATCTTCAATCAATTATGTACTAGATCTTTTGAAACCAACAATTCTTATAATTTATCAAACATATAGGCTAAGCAGGGTAATTTTACATTCTCTCGACCCGGTACCGGTTTTGCGAAACTACTTTTAAGATCCGGGAGCCATCCCTTTCCCTAATTTGGGAAGTTTGAAATTTTAAAAACCAGACCGGGCCGGAAAATAAACAATACTAGAAATGTACTTGTGAAAACAATCGAAGCGGTCGGTCCCATTTATTTATAACATCCATGACATAATTTTCCCACATAAATAAACATTGAAACATTGTCATCATCCCAAGCAGAAGATTATTTATTATAAGCGTAGCAATGCCAACGCTTCCCTTTCCCATTGTAACGGCACGCCTTCGTTTGAGTGATTTCCCATTCGCAGGTCCTGCATTCTCCGGTGCTCACGCTCGTCTCGTCGTAGATGTCGAACCATTTGCTGGCGCCACGCCAACTGAAATGACAGTAAAAGAGCGTGTTGCCAATCCATGTGTTCCGGAACTTGAAATGGTAGGTCTCCCCCTCCTTGAGAGTGTGCACCCCCAAGTTGTCATTACCGGACTTGCACTGAACGGTGAGCAGCAAGTTATGGCCCAACTTGTTCGTGATCTTCACTGTTCTCTTCGGTTCGAAGCTGAATCCCGCCTCGCAAAGCGAGCTCGTGAAAAGTAGCACGGCGAAGACGACAATGAAACGACCGCGCTCCATGTCGTCTTTTTCGCCTTTTTTCTTTTTCTCTCTGTTGTGATTTATATAGTGATGTTATTTTTAGGGATCCCATTTTCGGACATCCATTTTTGGCCATTGAAGGTTTATGTGCTTTATAATTAGGTGTTTGAAGTTAATATGCGTCATTATTAGTTTCCAAAGTTTCTTAATTACTTATATTGGTTAGAACTGAGTATCTCATATGCCCAACGTGCTTATCGCATTTATAATAACGGCAGATATACTTAGGTTTATGAACAATTAGTGGTCATGTACCAATATTTTTTTTTAAAGGCCAAAATACTTAAGTCGACGTAAATTTGTGCACTACTGAAAAAATGCGAATCTTTTTTTAATATTCGTGATGGGAATAATAATTGAGAATGATGAAAACGAGGAACAATTTCGTTCAAACTTGTGTTTTGGGTAATATGAAAACATTGTGTTATTAATACACGTTCAATCAGGTATTTTTTTTTAATAAGCTTCTCGTATATATATATATATATAATACAATTAAAATTTTATTTAATTGTTTTTTGGTAAAGAAAAAAAAATTGTTTGCTTCATTTTCTTGTTGTTAATTTTTTAATAATAAAAAATTTAATATAGTAGTTGATTTTATTTTATTAAAAATATAATTAAATAAAACTAACCAAATATGAAATTAACAATTAAATATTTTCCTACAAACAAAAATAGAATTGATTAAACATATTTGTCACTCTACGTTTTATAGGGTTGCAGAATAAGAACATAAAGTTTATCAAAGTTTATGATTTTGGTCTTTCCTAATTTTATTTTTTTTCGTTGAATAGTTAAGGACCTAATCTATATATCTATATAAAAAGAAAATCTATCAACTATGACTTAGCACTCGATAAACAAAGGATTCTCATATTCTTATTTTTACATGATATAGAATTTTTTTCATGAAAGAAAATGATCCTCTCTCTAATTAATTGCTTTACATTCTATCTCATTAAATTCAATACTTTACTTTCGTCAAAAAAAAATTCAATACTTTACTATTTTATTTAGCTTCTTAGCTAATCAATCAAAATTCTCATGCTAGAAATTTAGCATTTGACTCTTTAGTAACGTGCAATTGTTATTGTCAAATTCTTTATTTTTGTAAAATGTATAACTTAATGACACATATTAGTCGTAGAGAAGACTAATAGACAAAATATATAATAATGACCTAACGTAACATTATGCACATTAATAGAAAGAAGATTAATAGATGAAATTTATTATGGATATTAATAAGTTTAGATGTCGTTAATTAAGTCATGTTTAGAAGGCATATGTATATTCTTCTTTAACGTTGGTGTTGCATAAAATATTCTCTGATAGACTTGCAAAATTGTTTTGGCTCATTATGATTCACTTTGTATTTGCAGAAATGAAAAATTTGTAAGCTGTGTTGGGGAATATATCTTGCAAAGGTGGTACGTGCTCTATTCAAAAAAGCATATTGAAGACAAAACAGGTTATATCGAAAACTTAATTTATAGAGTTTCTTGGTTTTATTTTTTATTATTTTTTGTCTTGATGTTTAATTAGGTGGCTTTTATTCAATCCGGTCGCCGATCCCTCATCTTAGTTATAGGTAATTATCGGGTTTGAATTTGTGGTTTTCATTTATTTTCCTCACAGTGTTGTTTTCTTTGCAGCCGTCCAACCTCCTTCGCCTCTCGGGATGCCATGTAAGTAATTACACCCTGTTTGTGGTTAATGTACTAGATTGAGTTCATGTTCTTCAAGGTATAATTTCTTTTACGTAATCAGGGGCGGACCCAGGATTACATGTCGGGGGTGGCGAACTCTAAACTGAATGAACTATTCTTAATAAAAAAAATTAGTCCGAAAAAAAAAACATTGTTTAAACTCTTTAATAAAATATTAATTTTTTAACAATTAAATATAACTTTTAATAATTATTTTTATAAGTATTTATCAAATCAGGTCAAGTCAACTTTAAAAATTATGAATAATTTTTTTTTTGACAATAAATACATTTTATTTTTAGTTATACATATACCTCGATAGTTACATGAAGAATATTTTGACTTTACAAGTATAACTGTAATATTATTACGGGGTGTATAAAATATTGATAAAATATTAAAATTCCATTTATTTTCATTAGATAAAATCTGTGAAAATATTAATAAAAACCATCGACATATCTGAGAAAAATGAAGGTAAACAAGTAGATAAAATTAATAGAAGTAAAAAAGCTAAATTGGAGTAAAAGGTAAGTAGGTAATAGGTTCTGACGCTAATCATGTTGCCAATGTTATTGACTTTGCTCTTTGAGGGAGAGGGGGTGTAATAAACTGGTTTTATCTATTTATTTAAAATATTAATATAATACTCTCATTGAAAAGTGAGAAAGCGAATGACAGTGGGTAGTGGGGGTGACAATACTTTTGTAAACTAGGGGTGACAAGAGTACAATACTAAGAAGAAGAGGGATAAAGATTTAGGGTATTTTTTTTCTTTTTATATCTAAAATATCAATATATATATAAAATTTTCAGAATTGTGGGGGTGACATCAGCCACCCCCAATTGCATGTGGGTCCGCCCCTGCATACACCATTAATATTTTCTTCAGGAATTATAACATTTGCTCTAATTGAGAGATAGACTTTTTTCATTACCTAGAATATAAAATTCACTTCAGGGAATGGTGTTAACTTGGTAAAAATATTCATAAACTTGTAGTATTTACACAAGAATAATCAATGATAAAATTGTGTATTCACTTCAAGGAATTAGTACTTATTTCAAGGAGCTATTTCAAACTAAAATACTCACTAAAGTTGTGGTGTCCACTTCAAGATATATTCATATAAAAAATTATGTATCCACTTCAGGGGATTTTACCGCTAAAATATCATAGAATTGTAGTGTTTACTTCATGGAATGTTTCTAACCCAAAGAAACAAAATGAGGGTATTCACTTCAACGAATATTGTAGAACTAAAATATTGTAATTCACTTCGGGGAATATTATTAATCAAAAATAAAATTTTCTATTCACTTCCGGGAATGTTCCTAACCCATAATATTAAAATTGTGTTATACACTTCAGGAAGTTTTCTTTTTCAAATTATTCTCTCGTTTTAGCTACTTCGGGAGCGTATATATACAATATTATAAATATAAATATCTAAATACACACATTCAATTGCAAGATATAATCGATAAACTATACACAAATCTATGTACCTATAGATATTGTACTATGCGGAGCAAACTGTATAAAAAAAATTATATGAACCAAACTATATAAGGCAATATTATTATTTCATATATTTAAGGATTTTCTATATCAAACAATCAACATGTACGTAAGAATAAATATTTACAATATTATACGTATACAATATATTAGGTAATATATGTATATATTAAAAAGTACGAAGAGTTGTATATTAAAAGGCAATCATATATATATATAATGGAAAAATAATCATTTATATATGATACAACATCTTATTAATATGCTATACAAGATATATGCTAAGAAAACGAATGTTAGAAATCACTGCAAATTATTCATAAGCGAGTATTAAACGATGAAAACTTACTAGAAGTTTGCGTGAATTTTTAAAATAAAATATTAAAATTCCATTTATTTTCATTAGTTAAAATCTGTGAAAATATTAATAAAAACCATCGACATATCTGAGAAAAATGAAGGTAAACAAGTAGATAAAATTAATAGAAGTAAAAAAGCTAAATTGGAGTAAAAGGTAAGTAGGTAATAGGTTCTGACGCTAATCATGTTGCCAATGTTATTGACTTTGCTCTTTGAGGGAGAGGGGGAGTAATAAACTGGTTTTATCTATTTATTTAAAATATTAATATAATACTCTCATTGAAAAGTGAGAAAGCGAATGACAGTGGGTAGTGGGGGTGACAATACTTTTGTAAACTAGGGGTGACAAGAGTACAATACTAAGGAGAAGAGGGATAAAGATTTAGGGTATTTTTTTTTCTTTTTATATCTAAAATATCAATATATATCTAAAATTTTCAGAATTGTGGGGGTGACATCAGCCACCAGCCACCCCCAATTGCATGTGGGTCCGCCCCTGTACGGAATTGCTTATGTTATTATTGTGATTTGTGACAAATGGCTTGCAATTGTCCGTAGAGCATGTGACAATAATATTTTATTATTCAAGAGCACGCATGTTTTACTATATACATAATGATATGAGGTTAAATATCTTGAACTATATAAATGTTTATGAGTAAAAAGACAAATGTGGTTTGCTATTGTCTGTATGACGGTATGAGATTGTCTGTTTTTAACTATATACTTATATATTCTTTAATTTTTTATTTATTTTGTCGTTTGATCTCAGGATTTGAATTTCAAAAGAACATAAAGGGAAAAATTGTATCAAAGGTTCGAAATTAGAATAATATTTAGTAATTATTTGCTGAATTTAAAAGTTTCATTTTTCAATTTGGAATTAGAACTAAATATGTATCAATTATATGCAATGATCGGATGGTTATATCAATTATATTTTTTTTAAGATTAGTGAATGTTTTCATGAAAACTTATAAATTGAAGGTTTTTTTTTAGTAGTTACTCTGCTATATTTTTTTTTATGATGAAAATACGGTACACAATGCATACGGGCCGGGTTAAAGAAAAGGGCTTTGTAGCAAAATAGAGATAATGATTTTGTAAAATAGCAAACTTTATGTTAATATTGTTGCATAGCCAACCACATTTATCAACCACAAAAGTCTTAAATGTGGATACGGATTTTTTTAATAGATAAAATACAATCTAAATAATAAAAATAATAACTTTTTCATCCAAAATTACGATCATATTTTGTCAATGCCGCACATAAATATTACCGTTTCTATTAGGATTATCAACAAATTTAATTGTTAATATTACTAATGCAAGACATTGTCATGTTTGTAATTAATAAAAAAAATAACATTAACAACAACAACAAAAATATTCGATGTGAACGGTGGTCTTTGGATTGAAATACAATCTAAATAACAAAATTAATATTTGTTTTACTAAAATTCATCAACATATTCTATACAAATATATTTTTGTTGTTATTACTACAAGGCTTTACCATGTTTATATATATTTATTTAATAATAAAATCGACAATAACACTGAATATTAATCTCTCAAATTAAAATCGACAATATTTAATATATTTTTGTTGTTATTCGATATGAATGTTAATCTGTCAAATTAAAATTCAGTCTAAATAATTTGATAGCTTTTCTCATTTAAATTCACTAATATATCTTATCGTCACCGCGGTGCGGTCCACTAGTGTTGATAAATAAAGCTTGAACTTTTTAAGGTCCTTATATTTTTTCGGTGGCATAACAACTCAATGTTATTAAATTGTACCTTCTTAAGTCCTAAATATGTTTTTTAATTAATGGCGTAAGTACCCAATATCTTAAAACAAAAACGTTTGAGGATTTTCTATTTTGGCTCTTCTCTCCTAGCCAGCAGGAGGATCAGGGTTAAGAAATTTACAATATATGGTCTTTATACTTAATCTAATAAATTTATGACTGAAAAAAGAAGGTTCAATATTTTATTTTATTCTAAAAATTGCGGTTTAGTATTTTTGCCCCCACTCACAAAAATTTCTTTGCTTGGCCCAAGGATAATACTAACGACTTTACGCATAATTTTTATTAGTTTGGATAATTTTTTAGCATATTTTCTCTGCAAATAATTAAACCTGCAAACTTGAACAATCTCATATATATTTTTTTAAAATAACTTCTTAACATCTAATAATACTAAAAAGACTTTACGCATATTTTATTAGTTTGGTTGATTTTTTTAGCATATTTTCTCTGCAAATAATTATATCTGCAAACTTGAACAATCTTATATATCTATTTTTAAAAAAAACTTCTTAACATCTAATAAACTACAAAATTAATATTTTCTTTTTATCCAACTTTTAATGGTCAATCTAAAAGTTTAAAAAATTTGATTAAACTGAAAAGCAATTGCCCAATAAATTAATTAGTAGAATCATAGCATATACATCCTTAAAAGATTATAGGATCCAAGATAATTCTCCAAAATATTATTGTTGAAATAAATATCGTCCCACTGAATAGGGGAGAAGAAGAAGCGGTCAAGGAGATAATGAAATTTTCGCTTTGCGGTGAAAGTTCAAATCTCATGACACTTAGAAAAAAAAAAAAAAAAAAAACAGACAAAAAGAAGGCACAGCCAGGTTATTTATTATAGTAGAAGCACTTTGAGCCCCTTTTCTGTTTTAGACACAGACCGGTTTCTTCGATATTCCAATCGCAGGTGTCGCAGAGACCGGTGCTTGGGCTTCCACTCTTGAAGATGTCGAACCATTTGTTGGTCCCTGCCCAATAGAAACGACAGAAATAGAGTTCGTTTTCCCAGATGGATTGGGGGAAATGGAAAGAAAAGGTCTCGTCCGTTTTGAGAACGGCATGCATCCTGCGGTGCTTGTCTTTGCAGACAACGTCAAGGGGCAATTTATTGGCCAATCTGTTTCTGATGATTATCGTCTTCTTGGGCGAAAAAAGGCTGAATCCCTCGCATAGCTCGCTCGCAAAAAGTAGCACAGCAAAAACGAAAACGACACGGCCACTCTTCATTGCTGCGGACATGTCGTTTTCTTCTTCTTCTTCTTTTCCCCGTGTGAGGTTCAATTGTGTGTTTTCCATCAAGCTGTGGTGGTGATTTTATAGTAGGGAATTTTATTTGCACGTTATTTTTAGGTAATTATTAGGAATTTCTTTGCTGTTTAATTAGTTATTCGGATCACTCTCGGACGTTAATTTGTTAATTCACATTAATTATTATTTTTTTACTATAATTTTGGTTATAATTGGTGAATTCTCACAACAAATTCTCCCTGACAGGTATGTTTCCATTTTTCTAGTTACTTAATTTAGATAACATTACAATTAACGTATCATCGATATCTTTTGACCAGATTTGGAGATTGCTATGGCTTAAATAAAATATCGTGACGTGTTATCTCTCCAAATTGTATTTGTATAGTCTATGAATAGGTGTGAAGTATCATGGCATCGTGACCTTTTAAACCGTCCTAAATTCCAATGTCTTTTTTCGCGGGGACTTAACAATAGGTGAGTTTGTTCGCAATGCGCAGACCACATATCAGTCCGATTAATTTATGAATTTGTGATTGTTGATAGTGATTTATCACGGCGACAATCTTCTCTTTGCAAATCTTATTTGAATATTTGTCATGTTGAATGTCTTTGAAATAGGTGAAAATGTTGATTTTTTTCTTCTTCTTTTCGCAATCAACATTTGGTCATCGGTTCTCGATCAGGTATTAAAAATTTTAAACTGGAACGCACAATTCGATTCCGATTCTACACCTAATATATTCATTTTTCACTTATAGATCAAGATTACTATATATCTTATTAGAGTTAATGACGGCAAAAATGAAATCGGATACTAACGACGTTGGGAACGACGTTACGACAAGTATATCAACATACTATAAAATCGCCCAGATTACCAAACACGCGTATAAAGTAAAAGACAACTGAACACGCAATATTTGGTAACGCAGTTCGCGAACCCCTCGTGGGAACCTACTCTGCGGGGCACTGACCCAGATTCTTTATTCCACTGGAAAACATTCAAAAATGTTACACGGTTATACAGGATACTTAATTGAGTTTCACAAGGGAATAGACAACTCCCTCTCAAGACCAGGCGCAACTGGTGATCCAACTCAAGGGAAAAAGTGTGCACTCCTCTTCGGAAACGGCCTTGGATGCATCAACTGTCCACAGCCAGTAGTCACTCCACGAATGAGATCACAAGACCTTCCAGCTTCCTCCGAGGTACTCCTATAGGAAACGGCCTTGGATGCTTCAACCGTCAAACAGCCGGTCGTCACTCCTTGACTGATATCGCAAGACCCTCCAGCTTCCTTTGAGCATATTTTTATATTTTCACGTGCTAGTTGATAACCACAACCAGCAAAGGTTATATAGCCGGTCAAAATAGCTTCCAAATAAGGCAATAAAGGCCCCACAATCTTGGGTGATTGAAGGGATGATTGGCAATCTTCAATCGCAGCTATTCAAGGGGCTGATGCTGCAAACCACTCATTGATTATGCAGATACATGATGACGATCGTGGTGATGACTCAAAAGATCTTGGACATTAACTCTGATAAAGATCCTAGTCATTAACTCGGCTGTTGCTTTGACACTTGTTCCAACAACTCCTTTGACAGCCTTATCCAGTCCGAATCTGGTAATCAAATCTCCAGCAATAAATGACCTCCATGAATGCGATAATATCTCCAAACAGCTAAGATATCACGTCCAGCTATGCATCTTGATATTATTCTGATTGCCTTGATCTTCTTGATAAT
Source organism: Parietaria judaica (assembly GCA_954871525.1). Taxonomy (NCBI): domain Eukaryota; kingdom Viridiplantae; phylum Streptophyta; class Magnoliopsida; order Rosales; family Urticaceae; genus Parietaria; species Parietaria judaica. The sequence goes on from OX940866.1 coordinate 10,672,296, forward strand.
TGAGTCACATCTTTTGCACACGCCATATATGGAAAGTCTTCCACACCACCTGTGTTACACATAATGACAAAACTGAACACAAACTGCGGAATACAATGCAGTGTTCTTACAATCTCCCCGTTTTGGCATTATGTGGATCAATAACACAATCACCACACAACCAAAAATAGTCTTTTAGGGGTTTAAAATAAAAGCGCAAAAGACAATGTTCGGACATGTAACACATGAAACTTCACCTCCTTATTGATAGACATAAATAGCGAAAAGGGAGCCTCCTGGAAAAGTTGGTGCAGGAGGAGAGGAGCAAGCTATGGCGGCAACGATAACGACGTGAAGAGCTTCTGTGACCGCATTCTTGAGCTTTCGGGACGAGGAGAACTGTCGTACTTTGCCGGTGGAAGATGTCGAGGATTGCTTTGTCAGATCTATAAATGGGGCCGCCGACACTGCAACCGAAGAGAAACTGGTGGATTGCGGGACCGGCGGAGGTGCATTGGAAAGAGACCCGAACTTCTTCGCCTTGGACTTTTGCGTCATAGCTATGTTGTCTGTCGAGGCACTTGTGCGGACATTTAGGGCCACTGACAGTGATTTCGTGGTTGGGAAGAAATCAGGACGGGCGGAGGTGATTAAGGCTTCTTCTGCTCTGATGAGATGGCCACCGACACCGCAGCCATAGTAACAGACCACAGGACCGGTGGAGGCGAAAAATCCTTGGTGGCGGATAGAGCATCAAGATATAGTAAAGTGTCCGCGACTTTGGAAAGGTTTTCATTACGATCCTTCGTGGCCTCTCCATGATGGCTTGAGATGATTAAATTGCAAACTGTTCATCAATGGTTCCTGTAGAGGCACAAACACACCAACAGTAGACATGCATGTGTACAAAACTATGAATAGAAAATTAAAACCCAAGACATTCCACAGACTAATTCCAACTTTGATACCCAAGAAATTCAAAGTTTTAACAAATTTCCAGAAAAATGATTTCTTGGGAATCTTTGAAAAAATTAGTTTGAGAAGTAGGCAATCCCGAAATGGTAAGGAAAATAGGGAATATTGTCCGAAAAAAAAAATTGATCAATGAAACAAATAATAAAAAATAAAAATAAAAAAATCAAATTGTCCGTTGAAAAATAAAATCACGATTTCGCACAATCATTTACACCCATACACGACATTAAAAATATCCAAGAATAAACCATAATATTGAAGAACTAATGCACAAAGATCTAAATTTCCATTTTGATAAGAAAATTAATCACCAAATAAAATTAAAGAAAAGGAAGATTAAACCCGATTAATTGCAGCTCTTGGATTTTAGTACCACCGTTTCGTTTTCACCATTAGAGTCCACACAAACTTCGCACACACACAACCAAGTCTTCTCATCAAGGGACTCGATAAAGTGTTGCATTCTCGCCTTCCAAGAAACATAATTATTCTCTAATAGCAGTGGATGGCGAGCCAACATTGAGAGTATCAGATTTATCTAAGATCACACTTTCTAGAAATCAAGAACAAAGGGGTGAACTTGGCTCTGATACCAATTGAAATCGGATACTATCGATGTTGGGAACGATGTTACGACTAGTTTATCCACACACTATAAAATCGCCTAGATTACCAAACACGCGCATAAAGTAAAAGACAAGTGAACACGCGATATTTGGTAACGCAGTTCGCGAACCCCTCGTGGGAACCTACTTTGCGGGGTACTGACCCAGATTCTTTATTCCACTGGAAAACATTCAAAAATGTTACACGGTTATACAAGATACTTAATTGAGTTTCACAAGGGAATAGACAACTCCCTCTCTAGACCAGGCGTAACTGGTGATCCAATTCTAGGGAAAAAGTGTGTACTCCTCTTCGGAAACGGCCATGGATGCATCAACTGTCCACAGCCAGTAGTCACTCCACGAATGAGATCACAAGACCCTCCAGCTTCCTACGATGTACTCCTATCGGAAATGGCCTTGGATGCTTCAACCGTCGAACAGCCGATCGTCACTCCTTGAATGATATCGCAAGACCCTTCAACTTCCTTTGAGCAGATTTTTACATTTTCACGTGCTAGTTGATAACCACACCCAGCAAAGGTTATATAGCCGGTCAAAATGGCTTCTAAATAAGGCAATAAAGGCTCCATGATCTTGAGTGATTGAAGGGATGATTGGCAATCTTCAATCACAGCTATTCAAGGGGCTGATGCTGCAAACCACTCATTGATTATGCAGATACATGATGACGATCGTGGTGATGACTCAAAAGATCTTGGACATTAACTCTCATGAAGATCCTGGTCATTAACTCGACTGTTGCTTTTACACTTGTTCCAACAACTCCTTTGACAGCCTTATCCAGTCCGAATCTGGCAATCGAATCTCCAGCAATAAATGACCTCCATGAATGCAATAATATTTTCAAACAGCTAAGATATCACGTCCAGCTATGCATCTTGACATTATTCTGATTGCCTTGATCTTTTTGATGATTGAGTCACATCTTTTGCACACGCCATATATGGAAAGTCTTCCACACCACATGTGTTACACATAATGACAAAAACCGAACACAAATATGGATTCTTCAATCACTTGATTAAATATGGATTCTTTAATCACCCTAAAAAAATAATTGAAACCCGCCAATTTAGGTTTCTAGCGGTTACCATCACCTGAAGACAACCAAATCTGGTTGTCGGAATTTTTGTTTTTTGATTTTTACTTTTCAATATTTAAAATATTATGTGAAATTTAAGTGGAAATCTTTTATCAGTTTGATTTTTGTGAAAAATCCAAAAAAAATAGGCGTAAACTTGTTAAATTCGATGGGCATAAATATTCGTAAACCGCTCGGTACAACTATAAAATTAGGCGCTTGGACGCGGTTGGCTGTTTCCATACTCTTAACTGTCAACCTTATTATTATTTGGATGGAGCCCCACGTTAATGAACCTAGGGTTCTTTTTTCTTAATAAGTAAAAGAGTATATATATTTAATCAAAAAAATAAAATAAAAGAGTATACATATGTCATATTGATAAACTTATGGAAGCTCAACTAGAAATATCTATTTATTTGATTTGAATATAGTTGTTGTTTTGGATTTGAACCATGGCCAGTCTGAGTTTGTTGATTTCAGTCGGGGCCCGATTAAGCTAAGTAAAATTTTTAAACTCTTAAAATATTTAAAACTTGAAAATTTTCATATTTAATTAAATATAAAATTAGACATTTAAAAAAAATTGCGACCCTTAAATTTGGGGCCCAAGACATGGACCTTGCTGCCTATAGCCGAGGCCGGGCGTGTCTTGGACTCTAAAATTTTGATTATAACATAAAGTTTATATGGTTTAACCTATATTTTGTTGGCATCAACTTATAAAACGTTCTATAGAACATTGCAAGGTTAAGAATAGGTCTTAAATAGAGCGAACAACTTAACAAATTTATATGTCTAATGATTACCAATGAGCAATTACTCACGATAAATCATCACCATAACTAATCTGAATTAATAGATAATAAACAGCAATGCAATCCCCAATCACCCGAAAATAACGTCCAAAACAAAGTTCCCAACTATAAAAATCACCATCCTAGCTCAATGTAGGACACGCAATTTTGCTTAAAGACATGGCCACGACGATGATGAGCAGGCGTGTCGTTGTCATTTTCACCTTCACCAAGCTACTTTTCGCGAGCGATCTATGCGAGGGATTCAGCCTCTTCAAGGAGACGAGGACGGTGAAGATCACAAACGCGTTGGGCGATGATTTGCCACTTGTCGTTCACTGCAAATCAAAGAACAACGATTTGGGGAGGCGCACTCTCAAGCAGGGCGAGAACTTTCAGTTCAAATTCAGTGCCAGCATATGGGGAAACACGCTCTTCTACTGTCGTTTCCATTGGGTGCCGAACGACAAAAATTGGTTCGACATCTTCACAAGCGGAAGCCCGAGCACCGGTGTCTGCAACACCTGCGATTGGTACATCTTTAAAGACGGGCCGTGTCGCAAAGGGAAGGAACGCTCAGTTTGCTACCGCTTCCATAAATCGACCTAATCTTCTTCTTGCCTTATAAGTGGGACGACGATATATAGTTACTTTTAGTCTTCATGATCTTGAATTCTCACTATAACTAATAATGTTATCAAAGTGTATTATAGGACCTAAACTATATTTACTTGGCATAATAATATTATTGTTAATATAAATTCGGGATCCTAAGATAAATAATCCTTAAATGTTATATCTAATTAATCATGTCTAAGCTTAGTTGAATGATATTGATAAGAAAATTACATGAATTACGTGGGAAGAAAGAGTAGACACCGAGACTTTTTGGTAACACATATTCTTTGTGGATAATTTACATGTGCGGAGAACTCGCCTAGATAATCAATTATCAAAAGTTATAAAAATCAAAACTTAATGGAAATAATTACTAACTTATATTCATGTCCGAAACTTAAATGTGAAGCACAACTCACGTCCCAAACACCCAAAAAATGAATTAAACAGCAGATGAATCCCTAATCACCAAAAAAATTTGAAAATTTAATGCACAATTAAACGCAGTATATATTTCTATGTACTGTATATACGTGTATACGCTAGAAAAGGACTATGAGAACAGAGAATATGAGAGAATGGTAACAAAACGTGTCTAAATAACATAATTTGACCCAAATTCACGTACAAACAATCAGCAGAGAATTTCACGGTCCAAAACATACTTCCCCACACTAAAAATATAACATCAACTTAATCAAGAAGCACACAAATAAAAGAAGAAAAAGAAATAGTTAGTAGAAGAAGCACGATGATCAAGATCAGCGGACGTTCCATTGTCGTTTTCGCTATGCTACTTTTTGCGATAGCGTCGAGTCGGTCGAAATGTCAAACACTCGAGACGAACGCTCTATTCAATTACCGGGATTTGTTCCGACGTTCAAACGTCACGTAAAACGGTCAAATTGATTATTACCGTTATGAATATTGAATTCAATTTATTACGTTTGGAAATATTTGCAATTTATTATTATTCGTTATAGAATTGATTGACAATCAATTTATTGTCTCCTTCCCGCATCTATATATTGAAGTGACCTCGAACCATTTCGACACACTGATTGCAAAATCGTCTTTCGAAAATCTCTCTAGATACTAGAATGTGCTTCTCTATTTTTCACTCCATAGATTCGATCTTTTATGCTTCCCAATGTTTTCATGTCGTGAGTCTTTTGGTAACGGAGTTAAACAAGTTTCAGTTTGCCGGTGGACTTCGAAGTGCTACGAAGTTCACGGTCGTCCCGTTGTATCCTGGGAAGCTATCGCCTAACGTCCCTCAAGCACGTAGAGGAGGCAAATCAAGCTTTAAGGAGAGCGTCCAACGCGTCTCGGGAACCGCTAATGGTTTTCTCTTTTTACAGAGATCAAGAACACTTTTTCCGGTTCAAAGCGACAAGCCGTTCTCGTCAATCCAAGATTATTTCGATAAGTATCATTGAATCTATTCGCTACTGTTTTTGCTTTAATTTGTTTCTCATATATCATCATATATTGAAAATATACCTAACAATCTTAAAACTTGATTTTTTATGATGATGAGAAACATAAACAGAAACAATTCGGCCAAATGGAGATCTTATAAGCTAACAGAGGTTGGAAAAGTGGTCATGAAGAAGTTCCGGTGTTTAAGGATGGAAGTTCCAAGACCTGAACACGTTGACTAAGTATATATATTACATTTGTTCTTCGATAATTTTTTTTTTTGGTTAACCAGAAATTTGCAGAATTGAAGCAAATAAATAAGAGCGATGGAGGTGGCCAAAGAAACAAACACGAGGAGAAGTTTCCGATCGACATTCGAAGATGCATCAAAGTTTCGAATCTAAGTTTTGCACCAAAATTTACAGATTGAAGAAAAGAAGATGACCGTGACTCGAAACTGGTCGACGAACGCTGCGCCGCTATGGCGCTGCGGTTGCCATCATCGATGGGCTCGCGGGTGCAGGAAAGCTAGCTTGAGGAGAATTTCAGCAAGCTTCGTCGCTTGGAGCAGAAGCTCTGACTCGGGTCAGGACAACGCGTATGTTTCACGTGGTGAAGACAGCTGATGAAATTGATCGAGGAGAAAAGAGGGAGTCAGCTGGAATCAAAGAGTCAGCATCTATCGATCGGCAGGATGTCATTCCGTGGTTGGTGGCTCGTCGCTGGCCGTCGAGCACATGACTGTCGTGGTCGGTGTTTGTGCTGCTGGCGGCGGTGGCTGAATTGCCCGTTGAGACGTATCGGGACGCACATTGAGCTAATGACAATTAATTTCATATTTAATAGCTTTTACTTTTTGACGTTAGTTTTTGTATTGTGCCTTAGTGAACATATTTAATAACGAGGAACCAACCGAACGGATGAAAGGACACTAACGTACGTAACGCAGTAAATGCACAAAACAAACTGTGAGTTATTGCTATTTATGTTCTATTTACTCATTTACCGTGCAAGTGCAAATCATCTTTTTACTCAGCTATGACATGTGGATACTGGATAGCACATTAATATATAAATAGTAGTGACTACTGCGACTGTGAATTGTCTATATCTATTCAAACTCCTGTATATACCACACATATATATTGGTGTACTTTTGATATCACTTCTCATTTTTATAATGAATTTATATCCATATGTGTATATAGTGTAGTTATTTTTCTTTCCATTAAAATGCACATTATGTCATTAGTCTTGTATTAAATATATATATATATATATATATTGATATATATGCAGATTGCAGAATATATGTATACATATATTTTAATATTTATCAATAGTATACATACATATTACTAATTACTATTGATATTTATCAATAGTAATTAGTAATATTCAATGAGACAAATGTGTTGTTTTAATGCGAAGTTTTTATGCCTTGCAAAATTGTATACCATGAGTATATATATCCGTTGAGATGTGTCTTTTATTTTGAAAAAAGACATCAATATACAGTGAGAATTATTTTCTGGAAAATAATTATGTTCGGTTATAGTACACTCCATTATTGATCGAGGTACTAAGACGTGAGACGTGGAATTAAAATTATGAATTTAAAAGTTGGCAATTTTTGAAATGATAGAGAATTATTTTGAGAGAATTGCTTGAATATTTCATTCAAGAATGTTAATTATTTCTTGAGATAAATTTTGTGGTTTCCAAAATCGTTGGAAAATATATACGGAAATTTTGTGACAACTTACATTTTGTCGAAGTACACTTGATTATTGATCGAGGTACTTGTACATTTAACTAGAAATTGCGGTTTCAAGTTTAATTTGTCTTTTGACCAGTCAAAGAGGCTAGAAGTGCTCAAATGACGTACATGCACGTGCATAATACATTTATGGCGACAATGTTGAACTCTATTTATCACGAGATAAAATAGAGAAATTCAAAGGTTTGTGAACCTTGAATTCTTATTTATACCTGAAAATGTAGGGCGTTTAACGAGATTAATCGCTTCACATTAAGTTGATGTATATGGGTCCGAGGACCATATACTACATCTATGTATGGTATTTTCATAATTAAATTGAGAATTAATTCTTGGAGTGTGATTCAAAGAATATTCGATGTTCAATGGAATATAATAATTGGAATAAAGAATGCATCGGTTCACATTCTTGAAGGATTTCAAATTCATTAATTGGGTACGCTTTCACCTAGATGCGGAAAGCTTCCAAATAAACGTAAGAGATTCACAATGGAATCTTTATATTGTCTTAGAAAAATACGGCAATAAGGCCGAATGACTAAGAAAATATTTGGAAGATATTTTGAAATGGTGAAAATCGCGTCTATAATTTGCATCGACTATGACATTTAGTATGCAATTAAAAGAGTGTAAAACCATGTTCATAATGGTAGGTCTAGACATATATGTCGTAGACGAAATGTTGTTCAACAACTACTCTCAAAGAAATTTATCATAAGGTTATGTGAAATCAAATGATAATCTTGTGGATCCACTACCCAAAAGGGTAAAAATGAGAGTTGGTTGTGAAATCATCAAAGGGAATGTGACTTAAGCCCATTGAAAAAAAAATTAAGTTTTACAGTGGAAACCCAACCTAGCTGACTGGAAATCCCAAGAACTAGGTTCAATGGGATAACCTAGCTGTAAGACTTTGACGATGTGAGCTTAAGCTTGACTTAGTCCGTCACACTGAGGAAGTCAGCCTGGGTACCGACCAGAACCAAGGACGGACAAGAGTTCAGCCCAGTTCAGGTGAACACGAGCATAAGGTCCGAATAGAAGGCAAGCCCGATCAGGGGCAGACGAGCAGACCAGCTCGGGGACAGAGAAGGTGTCCGAGCAGGAAAAGGAAAGTCAGCAACTACCCGCGAAGCTTGAGGAGCAAGCAAAAATCAAGTCAAAGATTTGATAAGATTATTTAGGGTAGTTTCCCGATTTTGTGCGATTGGGTTAGCTAAGGTTTCGCCTATGTGAGGCTATATAAACCTAGCATTGTACAGTTTGTAAAGTACTGAGTCCATTAGAGTTTTCTGTGTATTTTTTTCCTTCGATTATCAATAGAGAAATTTTTCTCCCAAAAGTTCGTGTTCTTCAATTCCTATTCGATTTTCTTTGGTTGTGATCGTTGTTAAGGTCGGATTTGGTCAAATCCATCCTCAACACAACTCGTGTCGTTTTGTCCATAAACGACATGAGGGAAGGCGAGGAAGTTCATCACCCGAGGAGGATTATCCCCGAGGAGGATTATCTCCGAGGAGGTTCGGCCGCGAGGAGGCACAGCCACACAAAAGCAGACTGCGATGAAGTGTCCTATCACACTCGACGAAAAATTTCGTCATGATGGTTTATGCAGAGCTGAATGACGTTAGGCGGGATGTGCATTTAATGAAGCCGGCCTACTCACTCGATGAGAAACACCAGCGACGAGGCTTGCAGGGCCGAATAACGGCTGACGGGATGTGCATTTAACGAAGCCGACCTACTCACTCGATGAGAAGCACCAGCGACGAGGCTTGCAGGGCCGAATGACGGCTGACGGGATGCGCATTTAATGAGGCTCACCTACCCATAATAGCAGTCTGCTCGGAAGTGACATAAAGCAGGGACCATGCTTCCCTCAAATCACGCCAGGAAGCGAATGATTAAAGAGAGAAAAAGGCGGGAAAGACGCGAGGGGAATGTAATGTAGACTCTATAAAAGGCAAGATAAGCCTCATTTGTAAATGTTCGGAAAAATAGAGAAGAAAGGCCCAGAAAAGAGAGAGAGAGATCCTGTAATAGAACGGCTAAGGAAATAGAGAAAGCCTTTTGCTCATGATCCTTCATCTGTCCAGCTATTCAACGGAAGAAAATCGAGCTCATTTTGGAAAATATAATAAAACAAAGATATTCACTGATTATTGTTGTTTATTTGTTATTTGGTGATTATTTTTGTGACTGGAAAAGGGCGGTGAAAATCGCCCTCTACAGTTTGGCGCCCACCGAGGGGCTTTGTTTTCTTTCTAACTCACAGCCAGGAATTTGGAGGAGCATGACGTTATCAAGCAACGCCATCATCAGCAACGAGGCCCGACCTCGAGGAGACCGACGGTGGCTGCTCGAGGCGATGGTTAAACGCGCGAAAACAGCGAGCAGAGCATAAGGGGCAACTCAAAGGGCATGAGTGACGTAAGAGGGGGACACGTACGGACTCCTTGCATTTAAAAGAGGTAGACGTATAGTCGGCTAATCAGAAAAAGCAATGCACGCGCATAAATGAATCGGAGTGACTTCCGAAGCATTGCGAAGTGACAGCGGGTCAGAGAATACGAAGAGTTGCGTGCGAAACAATCGACGGTTATAAATGGGAGGTTTGGAAAGAACCATGAAGAACAAGTTTGCGGAAGTGAAAACCAACTCGATTAACTCCCAGATAAGTCTTAATCATTCCACCCAGAAAATAAAAAGTTCATTTCTTACTCAAAAACCAGCATTTGTTAGTGTTTTCGAGATACAGGGGAAGAAAGCATACAAAGAAGAGATGGCGCTCAGGGAGGGAGTTACTGGCCAAAGCTACACAGACGAGCCCGAGATGGTCGTAGAAGAAGGTTGTGGATGGCCCAAGAAAGACATGGCGGGGGCACGAGGAGGAGATGATCACGAAATGTTGGACGGCTGGAAGAATGAGGAGTGGCCGGAGAGCAGCGAGCCGTGTCCAATGATGGAGGTCACCACGGAGAGCCAACGGGACCAGGAGGAGCCAAGAGTCTCAGGTGAACCACACCCCACATTGGAACTGGTCCTGCCGTATCATATGCTCGAAGAACTCCTCGCGATGGAGATGGTGTGCACGTCATTGCGCGACGAGGTTCGAGGGAACAGCCTTCTGTGGTGCAACCTCAGTATCGACGATCCGATGAGCAAGCGGCTCGAAGACGAGGATCTCCTGAGGCTGGCGAGGAGGTCTCAAGGGAAGATGGTGACCTTGACGCTGAATAGGTGCTTCGAGGTCACCAACGCCGCGTTGAGGATAATTCTGCCGGACAACCCGACAATCATAAAGCTATGCCTGCCGAGCTGCCACCGAATCACTATAGACGACGTGGTCAACAACCTGTCCACCATAAAGCACGGAATAAAATTCCTAAGGGTCAACAGGCTAGTTTTCAGTTACGAGGGGTTCAGTTACGAGGAGGGGGCCAGGGCCAGACTTGAGGACCTCCCCGCACTGCTCGCGGCAGGGAATCCAACCGACTACCTCGAGCAGTAGACGCCCGCACCACGCGGTCGTCTGCTTGACATGGAGTTCTGTAGGAGGTGCGGCAAGGACGTCTTGGTCTACGAGAAGCCCACGAAGATGCGAGCGAGAAACACCATCCGCCCGCCATTTGTTCGCCGACGCCAAGATGGACGTGCTTGTGGCTTTTGCAGATCATGCTACATCCTCGGTCTCACGTGGTATACCTACATCTGCACGGACTGCAACTATGGGCGCCCCAGCAGAGACTCTCTGGAGAAGATCGTGTCATCATCCTGCTCGATCATCGGTGAATAAGCCCCGGAGTAAGGCGCATATGCTGCTCGGCGCGAAGGGAGGGTTGATGATGACTACTCTTCAGCCTTGTTAGATGATAGAAGTTTGTTTTGGTTTTAATGTATGTATGTATGTATGTATGTATGTATGTATGTATGTATGTATGTATGTATGTATGTATGTATGTATGTATGTATGTATGTATGTATGTATGTATGTATGTATGTATGTATGTATGTATGTATGTATGTATGTATGTATGTATGTATGTATGTATGTATGTATGTATGTATGTATGTATGTATGTATGTATGTATGTATGTATGTATGTATGTATGTATGTATGTATGTATGTATGTATGTATGTATGTATGTATGTATGTATGTATGTATGTATGTATGTATGTATGTATGTATGTATGTATGTATGTATGTATGTATGTATGTATGTATGTATGTATGTATGTTTTTCTTTAAGAAACGAGCGGAATTATAAGTTGACAAAATGTGTGTACAACTCTGCTCGGTGAAAGTACCGAGTGGAAAGGAAAGTATCCTCGCGATATTCAGATTCAAAAATATATATATATATATATATATATATATATATATATATATATATATATATATATACGGCTAAGGGTGCCGAGCAAGCCCGATCCGACAAAAAATGTCGAGATATATATACGGCTAAGGGTGCCGAGCAAGCCCGATCCGACAAAAAATGTCGAGATATATATACGGCTAAGGGTGCCGAGCAAGCCCGATCCGACAAACAATGTCGAGATATATATACGGCTAAGGGCGCCGAGCAAGCCCGAGCCGGCGAGAGTACCGAGCAAAGAGAAAATAATATATACAGCTAAGGGCGCCGAGCAAGCCCAATCCGGCGAGAGTGCCGAGGAAACAAACAAGGCGAGAGTGCCTACGAGGTCCTGGAAACTAGTCGGCTCGTACCCGATGAAACCCAGCGATACCCGCAAATGATAACTACGGCGAGAGTGCCAAGAAAAAGAGGTACGGCGAGAGTGCCGAGTAAAGAGATACGGCGAGAGTGCCGAGTAAAGAGGTACGGCGAGAGTGCCGAGTAAAGAGGTACGGCGAGAGTGCCGAGCAAAAAAAAAATATAATAATATTTACGGCTAATGGCGCCGAGCAGGCCCGAGCCGGCGAGAGTGCCGAGTAAAGAAAAACTATATTTACGGCTAAGGGCGCCGAGCAAGCTCGTACAAGTTCGTAGATTGCAAGCAAACTCATAAAAGAAAATCATCATATGTTCGTTTGATTCAAAGTACGGAATACAGAGTATCATTATTTACAACTCATTCGTCCACACCCCAAGTGTATACACATATTATAATTCTCACAGGGACCGATCCTCCCGCCTAGCGACATCATCGAGGGGATCTTGACCCAGGACTGCGTCGGCACATTCCTCGATGATGGCATTACAGCATCGGCGAAGGATGTCATCCACGACTAAGCACACAGGATCGTCCGCGGGAAGTCCTGGGGGCTTACTCGAGGAGATTCCCGCGAGGTTCGCATCGACCTTACTGTCAGCCTGCAAAGGAGGGGCCAAGAGCGAGGAACCAACCCCAGAAAAAAAAGGTAAAACTACAAAATGTTTAAACTAAGCTGCCCCATACCGTGCTCGACGAGGAAGGAAGAACATCAAAACCTGGCGAGCGCGCTCTAGCGACACTCGGAGGGAGACAGGGGGAAAGCGGAGGAGAGTTTGGAGCACCAGATATTTTCCTCTCCAGCCTGGCCAAATCAGCCAGGTATTCCTGCTCCAACCTGCGCCACCTTGGCAGTTTGGCTCGAAGCTCACCAACGGTCGAGCGAGAAGGTAGCCCCTCGACGAGCTTGATATTCGAGAGCACACCGCCCAGCAGGCGCTGAATGCGGACAACCCCCTCCAGTGCACCAAACCTTTCGGAGGCGTGCTTTAGCTTGTCGGTCGCTTGGTGATAAAGGCGTAAGCGAGAAAATTCCTCCTCTATTGCCCAGCTCCTGGCTGCGTCGCGGTCCTTGACAAGTTTCCTCAGCACGGCCTTGACATGGAAAGAGATTTGCTCCTCCGGACCGGGCGACAGGTTTATAGCGTCGGTGATTCGGTTGAAATACTCATTTTTCTGCCGGAGCTGTGCCGAGAGAGTGTCCTCGCACCGCTGATAACACTGTCGTTCCTCGAGGAGGGAGTCCTCGGCAATGGCGAGGAGGCGTCTATATTCATCGCGCTCGGCCCTACACTCGGCGAGCTTAGCCACTGTAGTCTCGGGGAGAGTATCTTCACTACCCGATAAAGTCCTCGCTGGAGCAAGAGCAAGCACAGACTCTTCCGTCCCCTCGTAACCTCCTCCATCGCTGGGGAAAAAGGCGTCGGGGAAAATAACAACGGTACCACCTCCGGCCTGCGAAGGAAAAGAGAGAGTGGAGATACGGAAGAAATAGTAAATAGGCCCGATAAAAAAAAAGGAACAGAAAAACAAGTATACGAGGGCGATAGTGAAAAAGCTTAGCGATGAAAAGAAAAGGTAACCCCAAGAAGATTTCTTTTATTTATATGATAATTCGCTTAAACGCTTGGGTTACAGAAAGAGCCAAGACATTCGAAATTTACAAAAAAAGAGGGCAATTGGAAAGGAAACTCCGGGAAAACATCCTATACCGTGGGCTCCGGAGGCGCCGGGGTCTCGATGTTCGAGCCGTGTTCGTCGCGCGGTGAGGACCCGAGAGCGGCCCCCTTCGAGGCAAGGCCTTCAATCCTCCGGCAGTCCAGGGCTGCCGGCTTGCAGAGGGAGAGCGGTGGAGAATCAGGGTCCCGAGAGGACTTCTTGTCCAGCTCTTCTACCACAGCCCGGTGCTTATCGCGGCTTTCGCGCCACGAAGGCAAGCGGGTCTCGAGGCCCTCGACGGGTGTCGCCAGAAGGATTTTCTCGACCAAATCGATATTGGCTTAGTACGCGGCGGCCAAGCGGTGGGCGTTGATGGATTGATGAGGAAAATCAAACTTCGCCGAGAGGCGCTCCAGCTTGGCTTGGGCCTCCTCGAACAAGCGCTCTCGGCCGTGACGCTCCTCAACTGCCTCGGCTTGTGCAACCTATAAGTCTTCGGCGAATTTCCTCAGCGCGGCGTCGACCCGGGACACCAGGTGGTCTTCCTGATCGAGCGGTACGCCGACAGCTTCACTAATCTGGGCGAGGCGTTCATCCTTAAGCCGGAGCTTATCAGAGAGACCCGCCTCCTTAACAGCAAAAGAGTTTTGCTATTCCGCGAATTCGGCCTCTACGGCCCGGCGCAACGAGATTTCTAACTCCAAGGCGGATTTGGTCTCGTTGAGTTCGGCCTCTGCGGCCCGGCGCAACGAGATTTCTGACTCCAAGGCAAATTGGGTCTCGTCGAGCTCCGAGGAAAGCTTCTCGGCCTGCTCTCGGAATTTCTGCCCGTCGCAGGTGGAAACCTCAAATTGTGCCCGGACTAACGTAAGCTCCGCCGACAACTCACTGGTCTCTCTCTCGGCCTTAGCGGTGGATAGCCGCTCGGAGGCAATCACATCTTTCAGCTGGGCTACCCCCCGGAGGAAATGGTCGATTAGTTCCGGGTGTCCCACGGACTCGTCGAGAGGATCGATTAGCCCGTGAGAAGCTTCGGCCCTCGGGGCAAGGCCCTTGCACGCGGTAGAGGAGTAAACCTCCCGACCCTCGAGAAGTGCACCCGGAGGCGGAAAGGCTGGGAAGCCGGCTTGAGCCCATGGCAACCCGATAGGTGTCTCCTCGGGGTCAAGGGAAGACGCAAAGGGCCGCGTCGAGTCATCCGTTGATTTCGGCAGCGCGCCAGAAGGAGCGATGAGAGGTACCTGTAAGTCGGAGACGCCGGTAAATTCAGGAGAAGGCTGGATCCCTGAGCCCTCGAGGGCCTCGATACCAGATGCGTTAGAAAGGAGCTTCGGGCCAGGAGGATTAACCTCGGGGTGCGCCCCAGGCTGTTCCTCCTCGGGTCCGAAGGGGATCTGTTCCTGGTCGCCTTCGCGCCCGACAGGTGCGAAGGTCTCTCCTCGGGCGTCCTCCTCGCCAATAGGTCCCGTACCTTCGTCATTCGGAACCTGGTTCTCTTTGACCGGAGAGTAAATCGAAGGCGTAGAGGCCGCGGCCAGGTCCTGCGTCGCTTCGTCGGGGATTCCCCGAGGTGATGATGGAGAGGACCGGGTCGCGACACCAGGAGCGGAAGGAAGAATGGAGCTTTCAGCTCCTAAACGGGGTGGAGGGGGAGCGTTCGGTGCGATGACCAGATGTTCGATATCGTCCGACACCAGTCCCGTCCTCCCCGCTGCGCCCTCTACAGGCGCGCTACCCGGAGCCCCTTCCGCTGTTCCCCGAGACGGATCAACAACTTCGGGCTCAGGGGTCGGGGCGGGAACCTTTGCCTTCTTTGCAGGAGAAGCATCACGTACCTCCTCGGCGGGTCGCTTTCCCGAAGAGTTTTCTTCTCGAGGGGATCTCCTCGAGGAGCGGGAAGCCTCCGACGGGGAGTGGGTGACAGAATCCGTCCTGGTTCTCGTCCACCGCTCATTGCGAGTATCCTCGATAGGGCGTTTACTCGAGGGACCACCCTCTCGGAGGGTGAGCCCCATGTAACGAGGAGCGTCGGATCCTGCCTGGGACCTCGACGGTCTCTGCACCTCCCGATCCCGATCAACGGGAGCGTTGTCCCTAGCAGCAACGGATTTATCCTCGGATTTCTTCTTCGACCTTGGAGCGGTTTTCTTCCACTCTACGGGAGATCCCTCCGGAGCGGGTTCGCGAAGAAAACCCGCCGGGAGAAGAGTGTTTGGGGGCGCCCCGTGAATTCGGGCCAGTTGATAGACCCCAGACTTCTCGATCTGCCGATCCCCGAAGTCCTTACTCGAATCGCGCTTAGGGTTGGCAAGGAGAGCAGCGTGGATCTCTTTGAACCGCGCATCGGCCTTTTCGTTCTCCTCGGGCTTAAATCGAGGAAGATCCACTCCCTCGAGCACCAAATCCCTCGGTAGGAAGAAGTGGTGGGGACCGAAGTTGGAGTTGTCCACACGAACGAAGAAATACTTATTCTCCCAGCCGGACTCGTTCGACGGCGTGTTCGTGAGAATGTGCGGTCGAACACGATGAGACATGGCAAAGCAGCCCAAATTCTTCAGATTCCGGGAGACCTTGAAGAGGCGCATCAAGTCCTCAAGCGTAAGCTCCACTTTCTGCTCGCATGCAATAGCGAGTGTGCAGAGGAGGAGGCGAAAGGTGTAGGGGCTCACCTGAGCGATCGGAACATCAAAGGCGTAGAGGAACGCCACGATCAAGAGCGGTACTGGGAAGCAAAGACCGACGATGCGGAAGAATGGCTCATAGATGCAGACAAAGTCGTTCTGAGGCTCGTCGGCGAATTCACCCTCGAAGGGGAGACGTGCGAAACAGAGCTCCGAGTCTGAACAGTTGCTGACGACAAACTGCAAACTCTCGCTCGTCATGACGGAGGCAGGGCTTCGGGTCTTAAAGACCAGGCCGGAGCGGGAAGGAGCCATCAAAGCGTTTAGGAGAGAAGGGAGAAGAAGCTTGGAGACAAGGGAATAAGGGTAGGAACGGAGAAGAAGCTTAGAGAGAGTTTTTGAAAATACGAAAAATGTCTGAAAAGGTAGGCATAAACTCCGAATTTATAGAAAAGGGAAAAAGAGTGGATAGGCGCGTTTTGATCCAACGACCTAAATTCAAAGCTCGCTAACTCATCAACGGCTCGTGTCAAGGGCCCGTTACAATTCCCCACAAGTACTCGAGTGCGAAAGGGTGGCATTTAGTGCTGAAGGGACGTGTGAAAAATTCGAGGCTGACGAAATTTGGGAAAGCAAACCAAGGTGGGGCCCAGAACCAGGCAACGGTCGGGGAAGCAAGAGAGTCGAACCCTCTCGGTCGTTAACGAGGATCTTCGCGAAAACCCCTCGTTTAGTGTTATTGAGGAATCTTCATCGCTACGAGTTCGTCGGAAAGATTATATTTTATACTTGCAAAGTACATGCTTACGTTTACATTCGGTATTATACAGAATTTAGGTAAGCGAGGAGAGCTCTCGATGAAAACACCAACGGCGTTTAGGCCACAGCAGCTCCCACAGGACAAAGGACCCGACTCGCAACGAGGAGGGGAGCGAAGGAGGCGTGACGAGGAAAAGAAGTAATTTAGCAATATAGCCACGCGAGGAGCCAATGAAGCAATCACCAACCTGGAAACCAACAAATGTTGGCTAAGGCCGGTCTCCGAGATGATTATACTTTATTTTACCAAGTGTATACATTTGATAAAATGGGGGACTGACTGTTAAGGTCGGATTTGGTCAAATCCATCCTCAACACAACTCGTGTCGTTTTGTCCATAAACGACATGAGGGAAGGCGAGGAAGTTCATCACCTGAGGAGGATTATCTTCGAGGAGGTTCGGCCGCGAGGAGGCACAGCCACACAAAACCAGACTGCGATGAAGTGTCCCATCACACTCGACGAGTAATTTTGTCATGATGGTTTATGCAGAGCCGAATGACGTTTGACGGGATGTGCATTTAATGAAGCCGACCTACTCACTCGATGAGAAGCACCAGCGACGAAGCTTGCAGAGCCAAATGACGGCTGACGGGATGTGCATTTAATAAAGCCGACCTACTCACTCGATGAGAAGCACCAGCGACGAGGCTTGCAGGGCCGAATGACAGCTGACGGGATGCGCATTTAATGAGGCTCACCTACCCATAATAGCAGTCTGCTCGGAAGTGACATAAAGCAGGGATTAACCATGCTTCCCTCAAATCACGCCAGGAAGCGAATGATTAAAGAGAGAAAAAGGCGGGAAAGACGCGAGGGGAATGTAATGTAGACTCTATAAAAGGCAAAATAAGCCTCATTTGTAAAGGTTCGGAAAAATAGAGAAGAAAGGCCCGGAAAAGATAGAGAGATCCTGTAATAGAAAGGCTAAGGAAATAGAGAAAGCCTTTTGCTCATGATCCTTCATCTGTCTAGCTATTCAACGGAAGAAAACCGAGCTCATTTCGGAAAATATAATAAAACAAAGATATTCACTGATTATTGTTGTTTATCTGTTATTTGGTGATTATTTTTGTGACTGGAAAAGGGCGGTGAAAATCGCCCTCTACAATCGTGTTCTTTGCAGATCCGTGAATTGGGAACCAACAAGTGGTATCAGAGCTTCAATCAAAGAATGTCTTCATCATCAGATTCACCGATCGACGGAGCTTTGGTCGCGCAGAAACCAGACTCCAGAGAAGGCACAGTTACGCTCCATTACCCCATGCTCACGAAGAGCAATTACGCCGTGTGGGCGTTGAAGATGAGGGTAAATCTGCAGGCGCAAGAAGTGTGGGAGGCCATAGAGAACGGCGGTGTCGAAGGGCGCAAGGAAAGAATGGCTCTAGCCGCAATCTACCAAGCAGTTCTGGAAGATGTTCTTCTCATGCTCGCCGAGAAAGATTCAGGAAAGGAAGCATGGAAAACACTTCAGACCATGCACATGGGCGCAGATCACGTCAAGGAGACAAAGGTCCAAACCTTGAAGAGTGAGTTCGAGGTGATGAGGATGAAGGAGAGCGAATCAATTGATGACTTCACTATGAGGCTCACGTCCATTGTGACCGGCATTCGCTCGTTAGGAGACAAGGTGGAGGAGACCACCGTCGTCAAGAAATTTCTCCAAGCAGTGCCTCACAGGTACATGCAGATCATGACATCGATAGAGCAGTTCGGCGATCTCAAGACCATGACGGTCGAGGAGGTTGTTGGTCGCCTCAAAGCCCACGAGGAGAGACTTCCGGGTAACGGTGACAGGGAATAGGAGAAGAACCTCCTGCTCACGCATGAAGAGTGGACGGCCAGACAGCGGAAAACAGGGGGAGCCGAATTTTCTTCAAATTCCTCAGGTCAGAGCAGCTTTGGTGGAGAAGTCCGAGGTCGCGGACAAGATCGTTGACGAGGTCGAGGTCGAGGTCGGGATCAGCGAGGTCGCGGCAGTGGTGCACCCCGTCAGCAAGACACGACCAGGAGAGACAAGAGCAAAGTGAAGTGCTACAGTTGTCAAAAGCTTGGGCACTTTGCATCTGAGTGCCGGAGCAGAAACCATGGCGAAGAGGCAAATCTAGCGAGATTCCGAGACGACCAGCCAGCATTGTTGTTTGCCGAGAAGGAAAAGCGTCTGGACGAACAGAATGCCAAAAGCGTCGCCAAGGCCCGCACAGAAGTGATTAGTGTGCCGATCAGCCTAGAGGCCGAGCAGACCTGTTCGGAGGAAACCAACGAGAAGGTTTTCCTAATCAAGGACAAAGTTATTGCAAACCTCCTCGTGGACGGAGAGAAGAAAGTCAATACCAACGTATTGTATTTGGACAACGGAGCTAGCAACCACATGACTGGGGACCGAGCTAAGTTTGAAGAGCTCGATGAGAAGATCACGGGCAACGTGAAATTCGGCGATGGATCAGTCGTAGAGATCAGAGGCAGAGGGTCGATCCTGTTCGAGTGCAAGAATGGCGACCAGCATCTTATGACCCAGGTTTACTTCATCCCGAAGTTAAAGAGAAACATCATCAGTCTAGGGCAAATGACTGAGATCGGGAACACAGTGGTGCTATAAGGGTCCTATCTGAAGATGTGGACCAAGGAAGGAGAGCTGTTGATGAAGGTGTAGCGGACACCCAACAGACTCTACAAGATTCTCCTTAAAACATGCCAGCCCATCTGTCTCATGGCCTCAATGGCAGACCCGGCTTGGCTATGGCATGCACGGCTCGGACACGTGAATTTTCACGGGCTTAAGATGATGGGTGAAAAGAAGATGGCCTTCGGGGTTCCCAAGATAGAACACCCCGACCAGCTATGTGAGTGTTGCATGATCGCGAAGCAGGCGTGGATACCTTTTCCGATCAAGGCCAAATTCCGAGCAGAGATACCCCTATAGTTGGTGCATGCAGACCTATGTGGTCCAGTCACCCCAGCAACATTGGCAGGTAACAAGTACTTTCTTTTACTTGTTGACGATTACAGCCGCTGAATGTGGGTTTATATGCTTAAGGAGAAGAGCAGAGCCTTTGAGGTCTTCAAGAAGTTCAAGAAGATCGTGGAGAATGGCTCGGTGCACAGGTTAAAGGTCTTACGTACAGACCGATGAGGAGAATTCACTTCCCAGCAGTTCGGAGAATTCTGCGACCAGGAAGGAGTTCAGCGTCACCTGTCAGCACCTCACACGCCCCAGCAGAATGGCGTGGTGGAAAGATGAAACCGAACTGTAATGAACACAACCAGGAGCTTGCTCAAGAGCATGCGTGTCGGCAAAACCTTTTTACAGACCCTCCACAGGTGGATTTAACTTTCGAAGGAACTGCAATCTTCCAAATCGTGCTCCACCAGGTCGATCCGTTGTTAGATGAAGATGTGGATCCAAGGTCATACGTTGAAGCAAAACCAATTCGATATCCACTTTTGACAGAGTACTCCCCATTCGTAGAATAATGCCATATAATTACGTCTTTTTGGTTATTGTTCGCCCGAGGGATGCTAAGGATGGCCGAGGCATCCTCAGAGTCAAACATTGCCCTAATGAGATCTTCGTCCCACTCTCCCGTAACTGACTTCAGCTCACACACACGCATGTTCGATGGCAGAAAGGGGGGTTCAATAAGCCAGAAAGAGCTCGTCCTCGGAATCCAGTTGTCGTCCAAAATATCAACATCTTCTCCATTGCCAACCCGCCAACGAGAGCCCGCTAAGATAATGGATCGGCCCCAAAGAAGACTCCTCCAAACATGAGAAGCAGACGAGCTTAAATGTGCTGACAAAGCATCACCGGTAGGGTAATAACAAGCTGCAAAGACTCTACCCACAAGTGAGTTCGGTGATCGGATGAGGCGCCACATGTTTTTCGCGAGCAAGGCTTGATTAAAGAATCCCATATCTCTAAAACCCAAACCCCCCTCACACTTGTTTCGACACATCTCGATCGATTTCGACCAGTGGATCTTTCGATTATTGTTGCCGTCTCCCCACCAGAAACCTGCACATATTCTATGGATGTCTCCAATGAGACTAACCGGAAGGCGAAAACAACTCATAACATAGTTCGGAATGGATTGAAGAGCAGCCTTAATTAGAATCTCTCTTCCTGCTTGCGAGACTTTGGTACCCCTCCAACTTTTAACTTTGTTCCATACTCGCTCCCTGACATAGGCAAACAACTCATTCTTCCGCCGCCCTGCGAAAGCTGGGAGACCAAGGTAACGTTGGTGGTACTCTGTTTTTGTGACCCCCAGGCAATTGGCGATCTGAATTCTTCTGGATTCATTCATGTGTTTCCCAAAACATACGTCCGACTTGGAATAGTTGACCATCTGACCAGATGCCTTCTCATATATCCTCAAACAGTCTCTGACTGTTTCAGCTTCATCCACCGTTGCTGAGAAGAAAATGAGGCTGTCGTCCGCAAAGAAAAAATGAGAGATCCACAACCCTTCCCCTCCGAATCTAAGCCCATTAAGGATGTCACGATGCTTTGCATCTCGAAGGAGACCCGAAAGACCCTCCGAGCAAAAAAGGAATAGAAATGGAGACAATGTATCCCCCTGACGTAGGCCTCTTTGTGGGGTAACATGGCCACGAATTGAGCCATTAATGTTAAAAGTGAATGAGACTGTCGCGACACAACTTAGAATCTTATCGATCCACTCTATTGCGTAGCCAGACGTATCATCAGGGCACAGAGGAAAGGCCATTCCACTCTGTCATAAGCCTTAGCCATGTCGAGCTTAAGGGCCGCACACTCCCCATTACCAAATCGACCCCGTCGCATTGTATGGATTCCTTCAAAGCCAATCATCGCGTTATCAAATATTTGGCGACCCCCCACAAAAGCACTCTGATTCTCAGATATCGCCGAACTCATAGTCGTTTTTAGGCGATCTGTGAGGCACCTTGAGACAATCTTATAAATAACGTTGCATAGACTAATAGGGCAGAAATCACTCACTTTTTTCCCTTTTGGTGTCTTAGGGATAAGGGTAATGATTGTGTCGTTGAATTCCCGAACAGATCTCCCGTCATTCAGGATCTCGAGGCAAACTTTGGTCACTGTTTGGCCAATAATATTCCAGAACTTTTGATAGAAAAGAGCCGGATATCCATCAGGTTCAGGAGCTTTAATAGCTTCCATAGAGAAGACAACATCTTTCACATCTTGGGCGGAGAAAGGGCTTAGAAGATAGTTGTTCATTTCAAGCGAAATTTTGGGAGAGATTCCAACCAAGCCCGCTTCGATGTCTTCTTCACTAGGCAGACTAGAAGTGAAAATAAGTCGAAAATAATCCGTAACAACCCTGGTCACCCCCTCATCTCCACTCTGTCAAATAGGCCATCGATTTTATTTTTCTTTCGACGACCCGAAGCCCGTTGATGGTGAAATTTCGAGTTGATATCACCGTGCTTAAGCCATGTTGCCCGACTTCGTTGACGCCAAAATGATTTCTCTTTTTCAATCAGAGAATCAAGTTGGCGTTCTTCTTTTCGGAAGGAATCCTAGTCCATTTCCCTATTCGCGTCACTAATCCGAGCAAGGACAAGCCGTTGCCTCTCAATTTTGTCCCTTAGCTCACGAAATTCTCCACGCCCCCACAAATGAAGACCGTCCCGACAGAAATTCAACCCCTGCTTAAGCTACCAAGTGCCCGGGCCCCAGCTAGTTGAGCCCCAAGCCGTTCGGATCACTTCTTCACACCCCTCGTCGAGAACCTAAGCTTCTTCAAAGAAAAACCTTCTTCGGCCTCGCTTTCAATGAGAGAAATCTAACTCAAGGGCACCCTTCGAGATGAGAAGCAAAGGGCGATGGTCTGAGCTCCAGAAGTCAAGATGTCGCACAAAAGATTTAGGAAAACGATCGACCCACTCTGAGGTGCCAAGACACCTATCGATTCTCTCATCAACTGTTCTTGCGCCAGCCTTTCGCCTCCACGTGAAAGGTTCCCCAACATAACCCAAATCATGTAGATCGCACTCGTCAAGACAAGTCCTAAAGTTATCGATCAAGTAAGGGTCTCGCACGCAGCCACCCTTGATTTCACTATTCGAGAGAACTTCATTAAGGTCACCTGCGCACAACCAAGGGCCCGAATGCATAAATCGAAGGCGCCGAATCAACTCCCAAGAATGTTTCCGCTGACTTGAGGTAGGATCACCGTATATGCCTGCAAATCTCCAATCATCTTCATCGTCGCACTGAAGAACCCCTTCTATATGAAACTTAGAGAAGGATCCCAAAGAGAATTTTATGGAATCCCGCCATAAAAATAGAAGACCCCCACTCATACCAACTCGGTCGACGCCAAAACACGCTTCGAAACCAAGTTCCACGAACTCTCTCATATTGTGAGCGAACCAACTTTGTTTCAGACAGAAAGATAAAGTCTGGTCTAAATTGGTTCACATGAGCACGGAGAGCTCCTAAGGTCCGAGGGTTCGCCAAACCCTGGACGTTTTACATAAGGCCAATCGTTGGGCTCGGCGACCCTAATCCACAGGGTACGCAGCTTCACATTCTCTTGCGTCAATGATTTCATCCACTTTCGTGGAACAAGCCATCAACGAACACTCTTTATCCCCTTCATTCACAGCTAACAGAGGATCTAAGCCCTCCATCTGAACCAATTGACCTTCGAGCAAAGATTCTGAGATTAACTCAGTGCTAACTTTGCCCTCTCTTGGCAAAGACTTGAGAGACCGCTTGGATTTCTTCTTTGTAAAAGAGCCTGTTGACAAAGCTAAATGCCCATGCTTTTCATCAATAAACGAGCGTTTTCCTTTAGAAATCTGGAGAGACGTTGAAAGAGGAGTGGTTACCTCACTATTCGATACCGGATGCGATGGTGGGGGCGCGAGCAACCCTGACTTCTCAGGGAAGAACAAAGAGTTATGCGGAACAAGATATTTGGTCAGAGCCTCTAGAGATGGATAGCTCGTAATCTATGTTGCATCTATCGTGGCAAGCTCCGCACAAGACGAGGGAGACTCGAAAGAGTCAGTGCTTTTATCTATCGCGGGAACAAAAGATTTTCTCAGATCGATGACATTGAGATCAACCCGAAACCCATCCTTTGGGGTCACGTCGGACTTCCCCTTCGAGATTGGATCAACATGCGAAGTCTATAAAATAGAAGGCTCGTTCAACTGCAAACCCGCTTTGTGTAGAGTCAAAGAGATGGGGGGCTCATTTGACTGTAAAGCTGCTTTGCGAACATCACAGTTGACAGTTTGGGGATGTAAAGTTTCTGAGACCCTCATATTAGTCCCTTGGGTTTTTATTTTCCGATGCGTTATTGATGGCTCGATCTCCTCCATGGGCTCTTTCACTGAGTTATCCGCCGCAGAGATGAGAGCACACGATTCCTTTTGACCCGATGTAGATCCAATGTTTGCCTTGGCTACAGAAATGGTCCTATTTCCCGCTAAAGTTGCTTCTTCTTTTGAAGTCGTCGATGAAAGTTTCTTTCTTGGCATTTCTGGTGCTTCGATAGTGTCGAAACAAGATACACATTTTTCTTCAGCGCGGAGCCACGGTCCAAGGGCTTGTCATGGGCGCTCATCGAGGCCCTTCACGGTGATCTTAGGGTGTTTGCAACTCCTTTGATCATGGCCCAATAGGCCACATCTGTAGCAAAGAAATGGGAGTTTCTCATACTTGAATGCGATCCAAACCAGTTTTCCTTTTACAGGAATGAAGCGACCCGGGCAAATAGGCGTTGACAGATCAAGAGAAACTCGACATCTGATAGAGTCTCTCAAAACCGAGCAGTAGTTCTTGTCCCATTTAAAGACTACAACCTTGCCGCAATATCCAGCCAAACGGAGGACATTTTTTGCCGTCCTTGTTGCGATTGGGACTCCTAGGATTCTCACCCAAATATTGATCGATGAGAATTTGCAATCCTTCCAATTCTCTGAGTCCGGCCATGGCTCAAGGAGGAGAACCCCACCATTAAACACCACGGTCCCTTTTCTATCATTCTTTGGCACACACCAGGGTTCGCGAACTCAATCCCGATGTAAAACCCATCTTTGTTCTTCTCTAGAAGTTTTGTTTTCCAAGCCTGTTCATTCCACGAAAGTCGGCTAAGAACGAGTTGAACAACTTTAGGGAGCCAATTTTACCTCCAAGGATCTTACCCACCACCGCTGATTGAAGTTGAAGGTCAGAAGAACCACCGTCCTCCGAATCGGCAAGGTCTTCCCATTCTTCATCCTCCATAATGAGGGCGCCGGTAAGATCAACAAGAGATTCACCGTCGACATCTAGCTCTAGGTCTCTTTCCATAATCTGAATTCCAAGAAGGTCGCAAATAGAGGAATCCAGCGCAGGAGGGCTCCTCTAAGAACTAGAGAACATAAAGAAACGCCTACAACTTAATTATGATACATAAAAGGCAAGAAATTTCTTTGGGGAATAAAAACAAACATGTGGTGGGCAGGGCTCAAACACACCAGAAAACCAGAGCTATCTTCTACTAAGTACTACTCAAGCAGCCATGGGATAGATTACAGCATAGAAACATCATAGAACCAAGCCGAATCACAGAGAAGCCATTCGACAAAACCTGACCAAGGGAGGCAGAACAGCAAACAACGAAGGCGAAGGTCGATAGCTCAGACGAGAACCATGGTCATCACTAAACGAGAAGAAAAGCCAAAAACGCAGCTCACACGAACGAGGCGAGCAGCAACGGAGAGGAGGAACAGCATGCTCTGTTTATTTAAAGGCTGCTTTTGAAGATTAATTAATGCGAGGAAGATCTCAAGGCATGCTTGTGAAATCCAATGCTTTTAGGAAAGCATGAATAGATCGATTACGTTTTAGGATTGTTGAGAAATTCTTTATGTATTTACTTGGTCCCCTGCTACAAGAAAAGAAATTTGGACAAGCCACATCGCCACTTGCAGCTCTATCCCTTGACGTTAAGCTTGCTATCCTCCCTCATCTCATTGTCTTATCTCTATACACCCTCAAGCTAAAACCCTAACACGCAGCTGCTCACATTCCTAAGCTCTTGAACCTTCAAACTCTTTTTTAGTTTCCTTCCTTTCAACACGCCACAACCCCACCAAACCGTAACATGTCGGCGGCGATATTCGGTGATGTGCCGAGTCGGCGACGAGAACCATATTTCGGCGACGGCGTTCGATAACGCTCCGGCGAGAACCAACGCTTGCCGATGGCGTTTGGTGACGCTTGGACGAGGACCAACGCTCGCCGATGACATTCGGTGACGAGCCAATGAGGACCGAAGCTCGTGGATGTCATTCGGTAACGTACCGACGGGAACCGAAGTGCGCATGACGCAGATTCGAAGATCCGCTGACGACGAAGCCCGCCGGTGACACCTGAGCACACTTGGCGTTAAACTTTCCTTGGAGCTCAGAAACTAGGTTTGTGAGTTTATACACCACACTTAAAGTTATCAATGAATTTTTGGTTGGAGTAATGCCATGTGTTATTAGTAATTAATAACCATGCACCATGGCTCTTAAGAAATTTAGAAGATGTATAGTGGAAGTCTTAGTATAATATGAAAACGTATGAGAATATAGATATTTATGAACACATCTTGCCGTGAAAGTATGTGTAAAGTTTTCATATGATGGACTTGAGTTCTTTTAACTTTAAGATGAGAAGATCAAAGGAAGGGTTATTTACCCGTTAACAAAGAAACTATATTTATGCATACGCAATCTTTTTCAATATTGTAGAAAGGATTTGGGAAATTTTATTGATTCCATTCATGAATTGGTATTTACACACTAAGATAAGAAACTAGAAATAACGGCATAAGTACCACAAATCTACAACCTATGATAAACTATACAATATTCTACACTCCCCTTCAAGATGGGTAGTATATGTTATACAACCCAAGCTTGGAACTTAGATCATCAAAAGAACACCGAGGTAGAGCCTTGGTGAGGATATCCGCAATCTGAAGTTTGGACTGAATGTAGCCCAAGTCGACGATGCCTCCGTTTACCTTCTCTGAGATAAAGTGTCTATCTATCTCAATGTGCTTTGTTCGGTTATGGTGAACTGGATTCTTGGCGATCCTGATTGTGGATTGACTATCACTGAACATCTTCAAGAGCCTCTGGATCGACATTCCCTCGCATATGCCTAATGCGAGGGCACGATACTCGGACTCTGCACAACTACGGGAAACAACCGATTGCTTCTTGCTTCTCCAAGTAATGAGGTTTCCCCATACATATGAACAATAACCTGAGGTTGATCTTCGATCAGTGGCTTTTCCAGCCCAACTAGCATCGGTGAAGATCTCGACCTCACGGTTCTCTGATTTCTTGAACAATAAGCCATGACCGGGGGTAGACTTTAGATACCTCAAAATTCGGTTCACGGCTTCCATATGGTCCTCGTTTGGGTTGTTCATGTGTTGACTCACAACACTGACAGAGTAGGCGATATCCAGACGTATGTGTGAGAGATAGATGAGCTTCCCGACAAGTCGCTGATATCTCCCTTTGTCGACAGGAGTACTTTCGGCGGAGTGGGAGAACTTCTTGTTTGGGTCCATCGGAGTGTCGACCGGCTTGCAACCAAGAAGACCGGTTTCTTGAAGTAAGTCAAGTACATACTTCCTCTGGGAAATAGCAATTCCTTGGTCTGATCTTGCTACTTCCATGCCCAAGAAGTATCTCATCATTCCGAGATCTTTAATCTCGAATTGAGTTGCGAGTACTTGCTTTAGTTTGATGATTTCCTCCGAGTCATCACCGGTTAGAATGCTGTCGTCAACATACCCAATGAGGATAGCCTTCTTCCCATTGTTGTTCTGTTTGACAAAGAGAGTATGATCGGCTTGACACTGGAGGTATCCGTTGGAGGTGACGGCCTTGGTGAATTTCTCGAACCAGGCACGAGGGGACTGTTTCAGACCGTACAACGCCTTCTTCAGTTTGCACACTAAGTGCTTCTTGGAGTTTTGTCCCATTCCTGGAGGAATGTTCATATACACTTCCTCTTCAAGATCGCCGTTTAGAAAAGCATTCTTGACATCAAGTTGATAGAGTGGCCAATCAAGGTTTACGGCGAGTGAGATAAGAACTCTCACCGTATTCAGCTTGGCCACAGGAGCAAATGTTTCTTGAAAGTCAATGCCTTGAGTTTGAGTGAACCCCTTAGCAACGAGTCTTGCCTTGAATCTTTCAACACTCCCATCTGATCTATACTTGATGGTGAACACCCATTTACACCCAACTGGGCGTTTTCCACGTGGCAACTCGGTAAGATTCCATGTTCCATTGTTTTCCAGAGCCCGAATTTCCTCTTCTACCGCATGTTTCCACGCGGGAATTTGAAGAGCTTCATCGATGGAGCTAGGAACATGACTACTGTCAAGATTGGAAACAAACGCCCTGTATAATGGATGTAATTGGTTGTAGGAAACATAGCGTTTAATAGGATATTCAGTGTGACCTTGAACACCTCTCCTCCGAACACCCTTTCGGAGAGCAATGGGTAGTTCAGAGTCATCAATCACGGGTTCAGACCTTTCCATACCTGAGTCAGATGAGGTAGTAGGTGCCGGATCCGGTTCTTGGTCGAGTTGAAGATGCATGGGGCCATCTACTTATTCAACAGAATGAGGTGAACTAGGGGGTGACTCTGTGTCAATATCGGCAATTTGAGGTGGATTTGGGTTAGGATGAATGGAGATATCGATAGGAAGTTGAGATGAGGATGATGGGATGGATTGAGAACCTTGATTGATTTCCCAAATTTGAGATTCCCACGAATTCTCCCCCTGAATGTCGGATTTGGGGAAAAAAGACTCACCTTCAAAGAAAGTAACATCCATTGAGTTATAAGTAGTGCGAGTAAAAGGGCAATAACATCGATACCCTTTTTGATGCAACGAATAACCCAAGAAGATGCACTTGACAGCTCTATGATCGAGCTTTGATCGATTTTTTTTTGTGGACATGGACAAAGACGGAACACCCGAAGACCTTTTTTGGTAGGTAAGAGGAGAAGGATAGGAGATGTGGATGAATTTCACTGAGGACTTGACGTGGAGAAAGGAATTTCAGAACACTACTCGGCATACGGTTGATGAGGTATGTCGCTGTGAGGATCGCATCACCCCAAAAATGTTTTGGGACAGATTTTGCAAACATGATGGATCGAGCGACTTCGAGGATGTGCCTGTTTTTGCGCTCAGCAATACCGTTTTGCTGTGGAGTATCCACACATGAGCTTATGTGGACAATCCCTTTTTCAGTCAAGTACGGAGAGAGAGTTTGATTGAAGTAATCCCGTGCATTGTCCGTATGGAGGACTTGCACACGGGTATCGAATTGTCGTTCAACCATGGAGTAGAAATGTTTGAAAATTGGAGCAGCTTCGGATTTGTCTTTCATGAGAAATGACCACGTCATTCTAGTGTGATCATCGATAAACGTAATGAACCACCTAGCACCACTAGTATGGCTTACCCTTGAGGGTCCCCAGACGTCACTATGAATCACAGAGAAAGGTTTGGATGATTTATAGTCAATAGCATGAAATGGACTGCGTGTATGTTTGGCGAATTGGCATACGTGACATTGATACGATGAACATTTTTTCTTAATAAACCAATTTGGGTACACTTTTTCAAGGTATTGAAAACTAGGATGACCAAGACGGTAGTGCCACAACATAACTTGATCTTCTACAGGAACATTGTTCGAAAGAGTTATAGTATTTGAGGACACAAGACCTTGGTCAGGATTCTGAGCTTGGTGGTTTGGAAAATTTGTGTCGTCAAACATGTAGAGGCCTTCACGCATCATCCCTTCGCCAATTACCTTCCCGGAACCTATCACCTGAAAATCACAGAAATCGGCAAAGAATCGTGATATGCATTTGGAGTCACGCGTGATCTTACTGACAGAAATCAGGTTGCAAGCATGTCTTGGAACAAATAACACTGAGCAAAGGGTAATGTTCCCAGATAGTCGGATAGAACCAATTCCGACAACTGGAAGAAAAGTGCCATCAGCAGTCCGAACAGTTGAACCCGGTGGACAAGGTCCAAGGGTAATAAAATAACTCGTTTTGCCCGTCATGTGGTCTGATGCACCTGAATCAACGATCCAAGTGTTGCTCAGGCGAGTTAGAGTGAGGCTGACAGAGTTCAAACCTGTGTGAGCATGTAGGCTACTTGGTGAGTTGGTCGAGGAACTAGACCCGGTGGTGAGTTGCTTGTTGATCCTCATTTGGAGAGATGCCATTTGCTCGACAATATGGTTCATTTCCTCATAGAGATGAGGGTCTGGCGAAGCACTTGAGACCACAGAAACATCAGAGTCAGTGGCATTGCTACGAGCCTTCTTGCTGAATCTGGAGGGAGTTTGTCCCGAACCAGTTGGTTTCCCATGTAACTTCCAACAGTGCGATTTTAGGTGACCGAGTTTATTGCAATGTTCACACTTGGGGCGTCCTCGATGAGGACCGGAAGGCGGAGTCTGAGAGAAATTATGAGGCCCCTGTTGATGCGGAGTGAACA
This sequence comes from Parietaria judaica, assembly GCA_954871525.1. NCBI lineage: Eukaryota > Viridiplantae > Streptophyta > Magnoliopsida > Rosales > Urticaceae > Parietaria > Parietaria judaica. The sequence goes on from OX940866.1 coordinate 10,702,969, forward strand.
TCCCGGAACCTTCGGTCTTGTCAACGGGCATGATAATCTGGCGACTCTCTTCTAATCGGACGAGAGAGAAAGCCTCTTGAGGATCAGGGAGAGGAACAGTAGCCATAATTCATCCACGGACTGCGTCGAATTCCTTATTGAGACCTAAGAGAAAACGGACAGTTCTTCCTTCTTGAATGAATTCCCGGAAGATAGCCGCATCTCTAGGGGTCTCCCAAGGCTTGACCTGATAAGTATCCAGTTGAAGCCAATAGTTAGACAGAGCATCGAAATAATCATTGATGTCCATGTCTCCTTGACAAAGATTATACAGGCGAGACTCGAGATCGATGACCACCGAAGTATCCTTGTTATTTGAATAAAGCTTACGTGACGAGTCCCAAATTTCCTTAGTAGTATCATAAAGAAGAAACTTCGAACTGAACTTATCTGTCATTGAGTTAGTGAGCCATGACATGACAAAGTAGTCGGAGTTCTTCCATGAGGCGTATTTTGGATCCTTGGAATCCGGCATGGGTGTCTCACCGGTGAGATGTCCGCCTTTCTCTCTTCCGCACACAAACATAAACATGGATTTAGACCATTGAAGATAATTCTTGCCATTGAATTTATGATTGGTCAATTGAGTTTTGATCGTGCACGGAAGCAACTCTCTCAGTTGAAGACGACATATTTTATTAGATACTTATCGGGAGGAATCAACCGAGAAAAAATAAATTTCTGGTTGTGGGCACACCCTAGAGAAATCGTGAAATGTCTGTGTGTTGGAACACTAAATCTGGTGTTGGAGCACACAAAAATAGAACACAAAATCTGGTGTTGGAACACTAAATCCGGTGTTGGAACACACAAAATTTTGAATTTTTTTCTTGTGTGTTGGAACACCAAAAGAGTGTTAGAACATACAGAAATGGGACAAAAATTGAGAGACCTTTTCCTTTCTCTTTTCGCGTGGGACCCGCCAGAATAGGAAACACCAATTTGATGTCGTTTTTCTTGAGCTGATGAAAAAGGAGATCACTCACTTGAAATGAAGCATCCCACACTTTGGCTACGGGACCCACACACTGAAGAGTCAGCCTGATGAGACAGCGACGTGCGACAGAGAAGAAGGGTCACCTCTGGGTCAGGTCTTCGTCGGAAAGAGGTTCGCCGGAGAGGAGTCGCGCCGGAGCTTCACACGGACCTGAGGGCTTCGAGGGGTCTGCGCCGAATAAGATGAGCAGCAGAGATCCGACGCCCACTCTCTTGCAGATCGGGGAAGAGCTTCGCGCTGAGGTGATGTTCCGAGCACGTCGGAGGGAGCACGCGCGGAAGAGAGACGCACGGAGGACGGCAAGGCTCGGACTTCGCGCGAAGGCCACGGGACTGAATCGCTGGTCTGGGTCGGAGTTGACGGAGAGCTTGCCAAGAAGAACTTTGCCGGAGAAGAACCTCCGAGAAATCTCGCGCTCAGAGAATGCTTGCCGGAATTCTGAGAACTCTCAGATCTGAGTGCCTGAAGGGATGCGCCGGAGCTCGGAGAAGCTCTCGCCGTGGAGAAGCCCGCTGAGTTGGGGCTGAGGAGCTTGTCCCCGGAGAGCGAATGAGATACGCAGAGGACTTGCGGAAGCCGGAGGAAAGCCGGAGATTGACGGGAGAGCTTATGAATACCGGAGGAACACCGGGTAAGCTTGAGAATACCGGAGGAACACCGGGAAGCACGGGTCACCGGAGAGATGGCCGGAGATGAACGTCCGACGGGAATAAGCGGTGACGGCGGCTAGGGTTGAACTTTCCCTCAACCTAGCTCTGATACAATGTAGAAAAGATTTGGGAAAGTTTATTGATTCCATTCATGAATTGGTATTTACACACTAAGATAAGAAACTAGAAATAACGGCATAAGTATCACAAATCTACAACCTATGATAAACTATACAATATTCTACAAATATATATATAATGCTATGGCCATAGTAGCACTACTAGTTAAATAAATAAAAATGGCACTGAGTATGATTATTTTTCAAACCGTATATATAGATACATACATATTAGAAGCATTTTTTAAAAGAAAAAAAGTAACATTCTGTTAACACTATATATGTTTAATATATATATGTATATATAAAAATCTTTTCAAATGCTTATACAGAATGTGTATAATTATTATATTTTCTTCACACTTTTATTGTCAGGCGTTATTATATACATATATAATATTTTGAGGGCTTAAGGTATATACATATAAAATATGTATAGATTGTGAGCTAAATAAATTTTTTAAGTAAATATAATTTACTTTATGCCTGAACACATATATACGCATTTATGTATACATACATTTTTGAAAATTAAGGTATTGACATGACCTTTTGGGTCAAAATATTTATTATATATATATATATATAATAATAATATATAGGATGAAGTTATATAGTACGGTATATTGGACAGAATCTGAAATAGTAATTAAAGTATCATGAGTATGTATTTACAAATCTCTTTAGAGGGTGAAAATAGATCATTAGGATTTGAGTCCTATCAAGACAAAATTAGTTGTCTAATAGACTTCTTATGCAGTATAAGAGACTTCTTTGAAGTTTTGTAACTGATATTCGAAAGTATCAGGAAGTTTGGACTCCGTAGACATCTTGCGTTGAATAAAATTACTAACGAACTAAGGTACGTACAAGTACTCACCTACATCACGACAATAATATTGTGTGAATATATAGTTGAATATGTCTGTATGCAATATGTATGCTTATATGTTATTGATATGCTTTGTATGACCATTACTTTATGTGATGTGTCTGCTAATGTGTTAAGTATGATGCTTATTAAAGTATAATGATAAAATCTATATGATATGCAAACGATAAGTATATTTTTACGATAAAAATATATATACGTAAATATATTATTTTACAAGAAAAGTTTTTAAGGCGTCGTACCAGAGACGACTAAGGTCTCACTATGTTATGTTATGATGCCACGGGAACGATTCGGTTTGGGTAGCTCCCCCGATCCCCCGTTGGTTGCGCGCAACGGTACGTACGTAGGGCCCAAATTATGTTATATGTATTTGAAATATTATGATGCTTTCAAGATGATATGGTATATTTCAAGATGATATGATATATTTGAAGATGATATGACATGTTTTAAGATGATACGATATGCTTTATGGTAATGTTTTATGTTTATGTACAACTTAATATGATGTTATGCGAAATGTCACAATATAAATGATATATGATTTCCATGTATGTTTATTGTGAGTTATATAAGCTTGTACGTACTGGGCGTTAGCTCATTATAGTTGTGATGTAGATCCAGGAAATAAACCAGTTGGGATTTAGGAGCGGATGGAGCGGAACCGACATTGCGGCATATATGGTGCATAGGTGGTGGAACCGATCGTTAAGACTTTTTCCGTAATTTATCACTTTTTCGTATTTTAATTAAGAAACTTATTTTCAAACTTCAGTAGAGGATTTTCCTTGCGTATTTAAGTATATCGTACTATGAATTTTTGTGATACGATTTTAAGTTATCTAATATGTTATTTTGATATACAAAAGAAAAAAAAATCAGATGACAAATTTAGAACTTTATTATCTTATAAGCAGAAATTTTATAAGTTTAATATTAATAAGTAGCGATCGAAAAAGTGGGTCGTTACATTTCTTTATGTAATATATATAAGCGACGGTTGTATTTCATCGTCGGGTCAAAACTCAATTTTACATGCTGCAGTCGCTGATTCCAGAGTTTTTGAACTCGCCGAGGTCGAGAAGGTTTTGTGGTTTAGATCAATTCGAGGTAATTTACCTATGAAACGATCTGAGATTTGTGTGGTCACATGTATGTTAGCCTATTGATGTTTGTTGGAAGGAGATAAATTCTGGTTCACGTTGCGTGGTCGGGAGAAAGGCTGATAACTGCAGCATTAACGTAAGTGTCTTTCTTATTTGTTTGTTTGATTTTTTTATTTTTTCTTATTTGTTATATTGATCTAATGTTTTCTTTAACTTATGAAAATTGAATCCAGATCATTGCCTTAAAAACTAAAATAAATTTTTGCTTATGAATATTTATACAACTGCCTACCAGGATTTTCATTTGTTTAACAGCTCAATGTATAGTTTTTTAGTGCAAAATTACGTTGATTGTTGATCGGATATGGTATATTTGCAAGTATTATAATGTTTTATGTATAAAAAGAGAAAAAAAATTGTTTGTTTTTTTTTTGTTAAAGACATGTCTTTTTGGCTAATCTACATAAAAAAGACTAATCACCTTTCTATAATAGAAGTCTACAATAACAAACAATTAACATAATTTTTGTTTGCGGACTTTGATATCTTGAGATAATTTTAATATTTTTTTATTGTCTTTAAGATTTTAGAAACCTAAGATATTGTTAATATATTTTGGTTGGTTGTTTATTATGAAATGTGTATTTTTGAAGTTCTCGAGCTCACAAAATGTGTGTCTTTAATATGTCACTTATTTTGAACACATTCCAATATATATATATATATATATATATATATATATATATTCATATCTAATTTATTTAAAATATTCAACAATTTAAAAAATAAAATTGATTATTATTATTTACAATCACAACTTATCTACGTATTTTATGGGCCGTGCACTAATCTATATATATAAAAGGGCAATAATTTCGGGAATCGTGTCGGCCAAAAACCTTCAATTTAGGCTTCATTCTTTTTTCTAAATTTTCTGAATTATTTTTTAAATGCAAAAATATTCATGCCTTTTCGTAATAAAAAAAATTAATAATAAAAAATGTCTAACAAATAAAGGCACCTCCTACGACGACAAGTTGCCTTTCTTCAAACTGGCTTTAATCATTTCTTGAATCAACCTTTCTCCGAACATAACCAACCGCTCTCCAAGTTTTGATGTTGAGTTCTCTCTCTCTCTCTCTTCAGATTCCATGCAATTGAAAACGTGGAATGCGACAACCTTCTTGCCTCTTATTCCCTACTTATTCTTCTTCTTTTTTGTTCTTTCTCACAATGTTCTTCTTCTTCTCCGCTGGTCCGAACACTTGCTGCCAAATTCAGGCTTCTCTGTCTTCCCAGTTTTTTTTTTTTTTTTAATTTTTAGCGCAGGCGTTTCTTGAGGTTGGCTTTTCCTATATACTATACTGTCTCTATACTTACATTACATTGCATGAAGATTTGGATTTTTATTCTTCTGAATCAAAATACATAATTGATACTATCTCTACACTACTTTGAAGACATAACTATCATATCTCTCTCCTCACTATCTCTCAAGGATCATGATCGTTCAATTGGATCACCATGTTCCTTTTCAAATTAGAAAATCTCTTCGGTGCAGGTGTTCCACCATAATCTCCACGTAACTCTGTCATGCCATTGTTGGGAGAAAGCGCAACGCAACGGAATCTTAATGTCTCCCAATAGCCGCTGAAATATGAAGGCGATAATAATCGAAACACAACCACGAACACGAGACAATTTTAGCGTGGAAAAACCCCCAAAACGGAGTAAAAAACCACGGGACCCGTAGGCCGCTTAAAATCCACTATAATCAAGAGTGAGGTACAAACTAAGTCTTCCCTAGATAAAACTAGAGGCATACATCATCATCATCAAGATCGAACACCAATCTCGGATTACAACAAACAAGCAAGAGAAGAATTTGTGAAAAACGTTCCCACAAAACAGCCTCTGGTTTCCACTCTTCAGACCGACCTAGAAATCTCAAAACCACATCTCCACCGTTCAGAACATACCTCTATGTCTTAGGAACGTTCTGTCCAAAAATCACGACGATCCACCGGTGAACGAGTGCGCAATGACGATTTTCCTGAGGGTCGACGAAACTGGGCGGAAACCGCGAATTTGCTCTCTTTCTCTCTTTCTCTTGTTTACTCTCACTCCTTCACTCTTGTATTTCTTCATCTCATCTAAGTCATTTATGACCTAGGCTTCATGGGCCGGGTACATGAATCAATGGGGCAAAAATAACCCACATTGTTGGGCCTCCAAATAGGAGGGATACCCAACAAACTCCCCCGACCGACTAGTTGGAGGGCAATGTCAACCCGGCAACCGAGCGACAAAACTCAAACTTCCCTCTCGGCAAAACCTTTGTCAACATATCGGAACCATTGTCATCGGTGTGAATCTTCTCGAGCTCCATCAACTTAGAATCCAATGCGTCACGGATCCAATGATAACGAACATCAATGTGCTTCGACCTTGAGTGAAACGAGGAGTTCTTCGCTAAATGAATGGCGCTTTGATTATCACAAAACAAGACATATTTTTCTTGTTTGACCCCAAGCTCCATTGTAAATTTCCTCAACCACAACAAATCTTTCGCCGCTTCAACGGCGGCAATGAACTCGGCCTCGGTAGTAGAGAGTGCAACACACTTTTGCAACTTCGATTGCCATGCCACGGCTCCCCCGGCAAAAGTCACCATATGCCCCGAAGTAGATTTTCGATCATCCAAGCTTCCGGCTAGATCCGAATCCGTATAACCAACTAACGTAGGCTTCTCGCATCCCAAAGCTAGTCTCAAATTCGAAGTCCCCCGGAGATATCTCATAACCCACTTCACGGCCTCCCAATGATGTCTTCCCGGATTTGAGAGATAACGACTCACCATTCCCACGGCGTGGGCAATATCCGGCCTCGTACAAACCATGGCGTACATCAAACTACCAACCGCCGACGAGTATGGAACGTTCTTCATACTTGACTTTTCACCATCGGTAGATGGACATTGTTGGTGGCTAAGCTTGAAATGAGAAGCAAGCGGAATGCTCACCGCTTTTGCTTCATCCATCTTGAAACGCCGAAGAACTTTCTCGATGTATGATTCTTGAGACAAGTACAACTTCCTCGCCTCTCGATGACGAAACATCTCAATTCCAAGGATCTTTTTCGCTTGTCCCAAATCCTTCATCGCAAAAGACTCACTCAAAGTCTTCTTCAACTCTTCAATCCGAGCAATGTTCTTTCCGACAATAAGCATATCGTCAACATAGAGCAAAAGGATAATGAAATCACCATCGGAGAAATTGCGCACAAACACACAATGATCGGCATTTGTCATCTTGTAGCCATGTTTAACCATCACCGAGTTAAACTTTTTGTACCATTGTCGTGGTGCTTGTTTCAAACCGTAAAGACTCTTTACCAATTTGCAAACATAGTCTTCTTTACCATTTTCTCGAAAACCCTCCGGTTGCTCCATGTAAATCTCTTCATGTAAATCACCGTGAAGAAAAGCCGTCTTCACGTCCATTTGCTCAACTTCCAAATCAAGGCTAGCGGCTAGCCCAAGAACTACCCGAATGGATTGCATCTTCACCACGGGAGCAAAAATCTCGCTAAAGTCAATGCCTTTTCTTTGACTAAAGCCCTTTACCACCAAGCGAGCCTTGAACCGTTTTTGCAAAGTGCTTTCGTCTTGCTTCACACGATAAATCCATCGATTCTTTAACACCTTTTTACCCTTTGGTAACTTCACCAATTCAAAAGTGTTATTCTCACGAAGCGATTGCATCTCATCTTCCATGGCATCCATCCACTCCTTTTTGTTTTCGTCATCCAAAGCTTCTTCAAAGCTTTCGGGTTCTCCGTCATCGGTGAGAAAGACATATTCGTTCGAGGGGTATCGAACGGAAGGATGTCTAACACGAGTGGACCGCCTCAACTCATTAGAAGGTTGCTCACTTTCATCTTCATGGCTAACCTCATTTTCAACATCAACAAAATCATTAGGATTTAAATGATTAACATGTAAATCCATACCTTGATTTTCAATTTGCACATCTTCGACAACGGTCGGGGTGGGAGCAAGATTAGTTGGTTCCGCATCAACTAATTCGTCGTCTTCAAAGGTTGGAACTTCTTTCTCAACTTTGTCGATATCTTCAATGGTGTAATCTTCCATGAATACAACATCACGACTACGAACAAGCTTTCTTGAAACCGGATCAAAGAAACGATATCCAAACTCATCGAGCCCATAACCAACGAATATACATTTCTTGGTCTTGTCATCCAACTTCGACCTCTCATCCTTCGGAACGTGCACATATGCCATGCACCCAAACACTCGAAGATGGTCGTACGTGACATCTTTACCACTCCAAACACGGCTCGGAACATCAAACTTCAAAGGCACACAAGGTGTGAGATTTAGCACATGTACAATCGTACTCAATGCTTCGCCCCAAAAATACTTCGGCAACTTTGATTGAGAAAGCAAGCATCTCATTCTTTCAACCAAAGTTCTATTAATTCTTTCGGCCAACCCATTCAATTGCGGTGTCTTCGGAGGAGACTTTTGGTGACGTATACCTTGCTCTCGGCAATATTCATCGAAAGGACCGATGTATTCTCCCCCGTTATCCGTTCGGACGCACTTGAGCTTTTTCCCCGTTTCTCGTTCAACCGACGCTTGAAACGACTTGAAGGTATCTAACACTTGATCTTTTGTCTTCAAGGTGTAAGCCCAAACTTTCCGAGAGTAATCGTCGATAAAAGTCACAAAGTAATAAGCACCGCCAAGGGACCGTGTCTTCATCGGCCCACAAACATCGGAATGTACCAAGTCTAACACTTGTGACTTTCTCTTTGGTTCAAAAGACCGAAACGATACGCGCCTTTGCTTTCCCGCCAAACAATGCGAGCATCTCTTCAACTTTGCGTTGGAAACTCCAAATAGTGCATTCTTCTTCACCAAGATTCTCAAACCTTTCTCACTCATGTGACCCAAACGTTTGTGCCATAGTTCGGAAGAACTTTCATCCTCGCAAGTGTTGACGTAGCATTTAGAACTCCCAAATTGCGCGACATACAAATTTGAGCGTCTTTTTCCTCTTGCAATCACCATTGAGCCTTTCTTTAGCTTCCATTCATTTTCCACGAAAGAGTTGCCATAACCTTCATCATCCAATTTTGAAACCGACAAGAGATTGAACCGAAGGTCCGGAACATGCTTCACATCTTTGAGAACTAGAGAAGTGCCATTACTAGTTTCAACACATACATCTCCAATTCCAATAACTTTTGAGTATCCCTTATTACCCATGCCAACAATACCAAAATCACCGGCCTTATAAGTGGAGTAAATATCGCGTCGTGAAGTCCCGTGCGAAGAAGCACCACTATCAACCACCCAACTCGTCTCATCGCGAGATAAATTGACACTTTCTTCATAATCATCACAAACGACAAAGAAATCATCAACAATAGCAACATTTTCATTATTGTTACCTTCTTTCTTGACATCGTTGTTGTTGTGGTTGATCTTCTTTCCCTTGCCTTCATTTCTCAACTTTCGGCAATACTTTCTGATGTGGCCTTTCAAGCCACAATGATGGCACTCAACATTAGCCCATCTATTTGAACCTCCACGCGACGCTCCTCGTGATGCACCACGGTTATTTGAACCCCGTGCATGATTTCTCCCCCTCGACTCGGTAACCAATACCTCGGAATGTGAAGAGGAGCCTTGAGACTTTCTTCTCATATCTTCATTCAAAATGCTACTCTTAGCCAAATCCATCGACATAATACCATCCGGAGCGGAATTAGACAACGACATCCTAAACGTCTCCCACGAGTTCGGCAAAGTACCAAGAAGCCACAAACCTTGAATCTCATCATCCAATCTAAGATTCATCGTCGCCATTTGGTTCATAATTCCTTGGAAGTTATTCAAGTGATCGGTTATTGGCGTACCGTCATGATACTTCAAGGCTATCATTTGCTTGAGCAAGAACATCTTGTTATTCCCGGTCTTCCGTGCATAAAGCTCCTCAAGCTTCCTCCAAAGGATGTTAGCACGAGTTTCACTAACCACATGGTTCCGAACATTGTCCTCCACCCATTGTCGAATGTACCCACAAACTTGTCGATGCAACAAATTCCATTCTTCATCACTTTTTTCTTCGGGTTTCTCGGTAGAGAAAACCGGCAAGTGGAAATTCTTGACAAAGAGCAAGTCTTCCATTTTTCCTTTCCAAACATTGTAATTGGAACCGTTCAAACTCTCCATTCGTGACGTGTTCGCCTCCATAGTCGCACAAAATCAAACCACGGCTCTGATACCACTTTGTTGGGAGAAAGCGCAACGCAACGGAATCTCAATGTCTCCCAATAGCCGCTGAAATATGAAGGCGATAATAATCGAAACACAACCACGAACACGAGACAATTTTAGCGTGGAAAAACCCCCAAAACGGAGTAAAAAACCACGGGACCCGTAGGCCGCTTAAAATCCACTATAATCAAGAGTGAGGTACAAACTAAGTCTTCCCTAGATAAAACTAGAGGCATACATCATCATCATCAAGATCGAACACCAATCTCGGATTACAACAAACAAGCAAGAGAAGAATTTGTGAAAAACGTTCCCACAAAACAGCCTCTGGTTTCCACTCTTCAGACCGACCTAGAAATCTCAAAACCACATCTCCACCGTTCAGAACGTACCTCTATGTCTTAGGAACGTTCTGTCCAAAAATCACGACGATCCAACGGTGAACGAGTGCGCAATGACGATTTTCCTGAGGGTCGACGAAACTGGGCGGAAACCGCGAATTTGCTCTCTTTCTCTCTTTCTCTTGTTTACTCTCACTCCTTCACTCTTGTATTTCTTCATCTCATCTAAGTCATTTATGACCTAGGCTTCATGGGCCGGGTACATGAATCAATGGGGCAAAAATAACCCACATTGTTGGGCCTCCAAATAGGAGGGATACCCAACAGCCATCTCCACCGAACCCGCAGCCACAAAGCCTTCCTGTCTTAACCCCTAACCGAGTGCTAAGTCCAACCCTGCCCCCTTGGCCAGCCGAGTCTCTGCTCATTGCCTCCGAAAACTGTCTTATTTAGCATCGTAGCTGTTTGAGAAAAGTTCTCAGTAGCATAGTGTAACTTCGTCTCTCGAATTTTAATTTTCTCTCCAAAATCTTCAAGAGTTTTTTTTTTTTTTGTATATGCTGATTTTTTTTTACCTGCAAAAACACATTCGAACTATTGCAGGCTCACCAATAAACTATTGACTCTGCAAACTAACAAAATTATCAGGGAGTCAAAACTAAGGAGTTTCAGATGTTCGAATCAATTCTCTTACCAAGGTATCCTTCCGAGCCTATTTTGGTGGTTATAATGAACATCAATTTTGGTGGTTATGATTAAATATTCGTAAAACTCAAACATATTGTACATCCTCTTACTCAAAGCTGAATACATCCTTTTGTGGTTGTAATATAAATATAGACTTCAAACACACATATAAAGTGGATATTGAGTATAAGTGCATATAGATTAATTATAAAACTGTTAGATCTGTGTTTAGAGTTTTCTAGTTTGATTAATAATTTTGAATTTGTGTTTGTTTTTAAAGTTTCAATCATTGTTCCTCATAAAGATTGGGATGTGGGTGATTTTAGAAATGCTCGGATGCTCTATGTTCAATGCTCTATCTTCTGTTTTCAGGAATGAGAGAGAGATCAATTTTCAATCTTTCGTTTTGCATGCGCAGACTTCTCTAACTTTGTAAGGAATGTAATTCTATTCAAGGTTCCCTCTGTTTTTCATTTTTAATACTTCTCACGGTGTTCAAAGTATTTTTTTCATCAACTCTATATCGTTTCTCCAGTGAGAGTTATTTTCTGAAATGTTATAGGCTATGTTATTGGGCATTTCTTCCTTTATGGGTTGATCATGGATAATTTACACAAGTTTTGAATTTAATTCATACTTATTGATCCTTAGATGTTTGCAGCGATTTTCTTCGCCAATAGATTGGGTACTTTGTATATATTTGAATATAGATACTGCAAACTATCTACGTTCATCTTTTAATAGAGATATATCTGCTATATATCTTTATGCTAAAGACGTAAGGTTTAAGACTAATTACTATTTTTTTGTTAGATTTTCAATAGAATGATTTTATTTTTATGTAACCAATTTTAAGTTGATATTAATTTCTATTGATCGGGTTTCATTCTTATTTTTTTTATAAATAATTTTTGGTTCATTTTTCAGCAGTGTTCTTTGCTACTCCAGTGAGAATCCCATTAATATTTTAATATATATACATATATATATACACATTACAAAAATATATCCTTAAGTAGTTTAATTGTAATTAATCATGTTTCATGTTTCATGTTTCATCTCACAATTTAATGATTTAACAATTTAATCATTAATTTTTTTTTTGCCATGTCTGCATTTTTTTGTTGACTCCAGGACTTTGTTTAGTATTTTTCTAACGATTTGTGTTTTTCATTTTTGGGAAGTGTTTGTGTTTTCATTTTTGGAAAGTGTTTTTTTTTTTTTTACCTTCAAAGACAAACGCATCACTAAAATATTCAGTCACAACCTTTCCTAAGTAAAGTTACCATTTAAAATGTGTACTGAAGAAATCATCGGACGACGCTGTTTATCGCAATTCCACAACCTTTAAACTTCAGGGCCAATTTTTTTCTTTATCTTTCTCTTTTATGCAAGTTATTTGAGTTTCACATGTTTTGGGAACCTTGTAGGTTTTCATAAATGAACATCTTTACAAGTGAACTTATCTCCGCCAAATCTTTTGCAACGTGTAGCATCAAAAGGTACTTTTCTGTCATCATTTTCTTTGATTTATATTTATAGAAATACTGAATGTTCTGTTTGGTGCAAAGTGTCATAGATCATATTGCTTAGTATGGTATTTGAAGTATCTGGTAAGTTATTTTTAATTTTCATTAAGCCACTGGTGATCCCCATTATACATGTTCTGCCTGTTTTTTTGAATTCAATCTTCAGAAATTTTCTTTATTTATTCTTGATCTACATATTTACTCTCCTGCTTTTTTCCATTGATTCCTTCGTAGTAAGTTATCTCATCTCAAAACATTCTCTCAATTCTCTTTGGCCGCATGACTCCAGATTTTCTTTAATATCCAGCGATAGTGCAACTCCTTAGAAGCGTCAAACCTCCCGATTCTCTATTTTCAACACCGAAGAGTGTTCTCCACCGACGATAAAGGCCAACACACGTGACTCCTCGGATTCCATCGACACGGTGAGCTGTGAAGGTTTGGTTTTGGTTCCTTTTCTTATTCTAAGTGTTAAGAATGCATGCAACTTTTTTATTTTTTTGACTTTTTTAGTCTGATTTGAAAAAAGTTTGAAGAATATATGAAACCGACACCGACAGTTACCAAGAATCCTTCATTTCCTCCGAAAATATCATTACAAAAAAAACACAGAAGGTATTGTCTCTCTATTCATCGTTTTCTTACGATGCAGCTGAATAATAGGTTCTTTTATTTTGAACTATCTTTCGGTAGAGATTTGATATAATATTTTTTTTTATATTCAAATTTTGTTATGAAATTAGAATTTCAATTATAAATCATCTCATTTATTGTTTTGTTGTCCGGTTAGATTTTTAATAGATTGGTTCATAGAAATAGAAAATAAGTATTTTCTTTGCTACATAATTTACAAATTATAGTATAAAACTCAGATATCTTAAGAAAAAAAACAAATTTTGCAATTCGATGAATACAACATAACCTATATATATATATATATATATATATATATATATATATATGTTGCTTTTAAATGTTTTTTCTACGCAATCAGCATTTACTCTATTTTTTAGTTTTGGGTCTTAATTTCTTTTTGTTTTCTACAGATTTACTTAAACATATTACTGTACAGTTTCTAATTTAAACAACTTTGAGGAGACATATGCTTCAATCTATATTGCCTCGACGAAAAATGATGAATTCTTTCATATGCTTTTGAAGTTTGAAAACGATGGATCGATAGGATAACAAGAACTGGCGGAAAACAAGTTTTTGGCATCATTTATAACGCTATGCTTCTGATATTAATGACATCTTAAGTTGTATTTAAATTATCATTTTATGATACATGCTGAAAATTTGTTGTAATTTTTACGCTACGAATTTCGTCTGGGGTTTTTCTTGCAAAAAACCATTCAGTTTTTCTCAATTCAGTATTAATTTCTCTTAGAAGATCAAAATTTAATTTGTATTTGTTTGTTAAAAATCATTTGAACATTGCAGGAAAGTATTGGTCTAATGCTAGAGAAAAACAAATTCAATTAGTTCATGTGATAATACTTTTTTATCTTAACCTTTTTATATATGAAAATTAGAGATCATGAGTTTTATTGAATTGTGAAATTATGTCTATCTTTTTAATCGAAACAAGTTATGAAATGCTAAAATGAATCATTTATATCTTTACACTTTTATTTATTTGAAAACGCTAATGATAAAGAACTAATTATAACATTTGCTTCATCGATGTGTTAAACAAAAATAAATTTTATTGTGTAAATAATACTTATGGTGACATTTGAATTGTAATGAAAAATTCAATACTTGATAAATATTATCGTTCATTTATTTTTAGTTTTTATCATCTTCGTAACAAAATTATTTGCGTGCATCTTTACAGAAAGTTAAATATAGTCAAGTACCAATTAATATTTTTCATTATCGAAATTCATCTTTATTTTATTCTTTAAAAAATAATTAATTGAGAGAGAATAATCAGAGTAATCATTTATTTTAAATTTTCAAAAAATATATGATCAAATTCAGTAAATAAAAATATACTTAAAATTTTGGTTAATTGATGTTGATGTATTGCTATCAATTACAATATACAATCAAATTAATTATTTTAGTAAATAATTTTTACATCACCGCGCGAAGCGCGGTGTCGGTCCACTAGTACTAATAATGTTATGCTAGGCCACTTGGGAGTTGGGATCACTACAATAAATCGGTCCTATATCTCGACAATATGTTGATATATGCACGTTTCTTTTAAATATAAGTCGCTTCATTTTAAGTTATAATAATTGTCAGTTTAAGAAATATTTTTTTTACATAGTATATGGATGTATTTATTTTAACGTTGTTTGTAAAAATTTATACATTTAAGATTTATAAAAAGTGTAAGACAATAATATTTTAGCTTAGTGCAGGGTAAATGAACGAAATTTTCATTTTGTGTCAAACCTTAAAAAAAAATGCCCATTTGTACTCTATAACTAGATTTCTCTCTAGCATTAGATTCTTTATTGTATAGCGTAGCTAATTACCTGCTTACACGTATACATTTTTTTATAATTTATTTTGTCTATTCTAATTGAAGCGTCCGATTGCCGGACACGAAACTACACGAAACGGTTACGACGCGATATAAATGAATTTTGGTCTACTATAAATGGATCTGGGTCTAAACGAACACGATTAAATAGCAGATAAACATGGCACAAACACGCTAACACGATGAGACTCAAGTAGACACGATTGAGGAGCAAAAAGTTGCATTTGATGTATATTAGATGTTATTAAATGTTTTAATACTTACTATATATACATTTATATTTATTATTTATTACTTACGTCGTACAATTAATGAACATAAAAAATTGTTAGTAAAATTTAAAATATTAGATAATATAATCAAATAAATTAAATTATCAATTTAAAATACGTGAATTTGTTAAATGAGTTTAAATGGGTAGACACGATAAACACGGTATTTAAATTGGGCGGGCATGGGTCTCATCTTGTAACACGATTAATAAATGGAGTGTGTCTGGGTCTACATAATATAAGTAAAAAACGAGCAAGACCCGGCACGAGCACGACACAAAACCTTATTTGTCACCCCTAATGTTTAGTCATTTTACTCAGAAACGGATTTATTTATAATTCTAAATTTTAGAAAACATTGTATGCAAATATGTTTAATTATTTTACTTAAAAAACGAATTTAGAATGGGTTTTTTCTAATTCTGAATTCTAAAAAATATTTTTAGAACATTTGATGGTTATTTAAGTAATTTCTTATTTTTCTGTGTAGATATCCATGATTATCGATGTTATATATATAGTGTAGGGAAGTATGTTTTGGACCATTATTTAGAGTGAATTTCTCTGCTGGTTGTTCTGGTCAGTGTTTGTTCGTGAACTTGGGTCAAATTCAATTTGTAATTATTTGGATAATATTATCATTATTATGTATCACATTAATTGTGAAATTAAATGTTAATAAATTTGGGTGATAAGGGATTTTTAACTTTCCTTTTCACACTTACACACGTACATGGAAATATGCCTCGTGAAGATTATGATTTATGATCCCTTGAATCAAATTCGTTGAATATTGCTCGTGATTATGTATCTGTTGAAGAAGATTCAGCCAAATATTTCTATAAAGATGTACAAGAATACTAAAGGACGGGGGCGCATGAGCTATCGCATGTTCCCATGAAGCTGATCGCCTCCCCCCGACGCCGACTCTATTTGTTTTTAAAATTATTAGTTTGTATATATAGATTTAAAATCTATCTATATATATATATATCTTTTCTCATTTCATAGATTCCTTTTGTTGCATATTTTTCAACTGTATACGATTTGGGTCAATTTGAATTTAACAATAAATATGAGATTATACTACGGAAGAAAAAATCCGTCGTCGAAATTTAAAAAAATACACTTATGACGACGGAAATTTTTATATGTCGTACAAAATAATGATTCGCCGCGGCTAGTACTCGTTCGCCGCGGCGAATTGTATTCCGACGACACATAAATTTCTGTCGTCGACTCATGTGTACTATTAAGCATGTTTCGCCGCGGCTAGAAAGAATACGCCGCGGCGAATTGTGATCCGACGACACAAATTTATCCGTCGTCGGAACAGCAAACGACAACGACACTAAAATGTGTCGTTGGAATAATTAGCCGCGGCGATTATAAGTTCGCCGCGGCGAATTATCGTGTTTTAAGAGTTTCACATTTATACACGAACCCTAGCCGTCTGCACCTCTCTCTCTCTCTCTCTCGCTCTCGCCTCCGCCTGACCATTCTCGAACCCTAGCCGCCGTAGTTTGCCGTCGCACGCCGTCTCTCCTCTCGCCGTACTTTGCCGTCGCTTGCCGTCTCCCGCCGTGTTTTGCCGTCGCTCGCCGTCGCCCAAAGCATTAAGGTATGATTTTTTTCTTCGATTTAATAGTGGAATTTAAAGTTTTGAGTTTGTGATTGATTTAGGAATTAGATTTCTAGGGTTTTGATTTTGTGATTGATTTAGGAATTTAGTTCGAAAATTATATTTGAATTGTGATTAGTTTAGGGTTTGATATTGTGATTTTATTTAGGTTTTAGAATTGTGAATTAATTTTGTATTGAATTAGGATTTGGAATTTAAAGTTTTGAGTTTGTGATTGATTTAAGAATTAGATTTCTAGGGTTTTGATTTTGTGATTGATTTAGGAATTTAGTTCGAAAATTATATTTGAATTGTGATTAGTTTAGGGTTTGATATTGTGATTTGATTTAGGTTTTGGAATTGTGAATTGGAATTGTGAATTGGGGTTTCGAAAATTGTGATTAATTTAGGTTTTGATTGGAATTGGAATTGTGAATATATGCTTCTTCTATTTATTTTTTTCAGATACAATGACCCCGAAATTGAGACGGAAAGTAACGGCGAAACGGGGCAAGCATTGGCGCGGCCCGGAAGACGAGGTCGAAGAAACGGTCCAAGAAACGGTCCCAGAGCCTCCACCGCCGCCACCGCCGGAGAATGCTTTTAAAACGACTGCGGCAGAGACCCGCTACAAGCAGATATGCACGCGGAAACTGTGCTCCGAGCGTGGGTTCACAGAATTGCCGCTCGTATCAAATGCGGTGAATGACCTCATCAACGCCAACTATCAACGAAGGGGTTGGCGGGAGTTCATGATCGAGCCTGTGAACGTGGCGTATCATAGCATTGTCCTCGAGTTCTACGCGGCCCTTCCCGACACAATCAAGGATGGGTTCGTCTGGGTTCGAAATGTGCGCGTCCCCGTCACTTCGGAGACCATAAATGCGTACTTTGGCACTCCGAATCTGACCGTAGAGGAGGATCAACACAATCATTACCAAGGTCCGGGGATGGAATTGGACAAGGCCTTTTACGATGACATGGAGGCGGTCATTGCGCAACCCGGTGTGCAATGGCATTCAAGAGCTGGGGAGTCTCACCTTGAAAAGAGTCAGTTGTCTGTGATCGGGAAAATTTGGATGTACTTTGTCGGTTACCATCTTTACCCGCATCTTCACTTCACGGAGCTTCAGTTCGATTTTCTGAAGCTTATCTACACCTGCGCAAAAGGGTTGAACATCGATGTCGGTCGAGAGATTCTCCACCTCATGAACAAGGTCATCTACACCACTGGGAAGAGCGCATTGGGATTCCCGTTCCTCATTTCCGGTCTTTGCATTATTGCCGGGGTATGTTTTATGCCGGTATTTGATTAATTTGTATGTTGTTATATTTTTTTATACTAACTTTGAATATTGAATTTGATTGTTTAGGTCGAGATTAAACCTCTGGATCTCCAGTTTGCCAAAGGAGGTGACTTCGACGACGCTTGGATACGGACATTGCATCCATCGGTGATTCACGCATCACGTAGACTCCAACATCTTGTGATTCAACCCGCCCAACCAGAGCCGGAGTATACGTATGACGACATTCCCATGAGGGCGTATATGGCTCATAGTCAGCGAGCGATGTACGAGTTCATGAGTTACGACCGCAGCTACCGGATGGCTCAAGATCCAAACTTCCAGCCACCAAATCCGTATCCAGCTCCGGTCTGGCCGGCGGGATATCCCGACTATTATCCCTTTCCCGGAGAGGCAGGCGGCTCCGGCAATGCACGCGGCGAAAACGAAGGTGGCGGTCAAGACGGGATGGACGAAGATGTGTGAACAATTTTTAATTATCTTGTTATTTTGTTTATTTTTCTTTATTTTTGAACAATTTTTAATTATCTTGTTATTTTGTTTACGTTGTTGAAAAATTTACAGTTTAATTAGTATTTCTTGAAGTTGGTTTTTATAATTTACAATTTATAGTTTATTACTTTTTTAAAATTATGTTTGATTATTTTCCATATTTACTTAATTATTTAAATGTATTTCATTTTCGAAATAAAAATTCAAAAAAATAATTTAATTACTATGTTTATTTATTTACTTAAATACAGTAAAATACAATAATTAAAAATTTGAAATAATTTCTCCCACTAAAAATTCAAGGACACAAAAAGATGTCGTCGAAAGTCATATTAGCCGCGGCAAACCATAATATGCCGCGGCTAAATCTGGCTGAAAATCAACCCGTGGGCTCTGTAATATTTTGAAAGAGGTTTAGCCGCGGCGAACTATAAATCGCCGCGGCTGGTGAGACGACGAAACTTTTTAGTGTCGTTGGATAGGATCCGCCGCGGCAAATTTTTTTTTGCCGCGGCTAATACTGGATGAAAATCAACCCGTAGCCTCTGTAAGATTTTGAGACAGGTTTAGCCGCGGCGAACTATAAATCGCCGCGGCTGGTGATACGACGACACTGTTTTGTGTCGTTGGATAGAATCCGCCGCGGCTATTAATACCTTGCCGCGGCGGATGCCGCAGATCTGAGTTTTTAAAATACGAACCTATTATTATTTTCCTTCACTTTTTTCTCTATACTCTCCTCATACTCTATCTACTTCACACTTAGTCAACTTAGGCGACTTGGTTGAAGGATTTCAACTTTGTATTCGCGGTTTGTCTACGGGAAGGAAAGGTATTATTTCTCAAAATTACAGATCTTGTTAAGTAGATTTGCATTATGGCTTCTAGAGAATGGATGAAGGAAAATAGATTGAGCGATGCTTACCGACGAGGTGTTCAAGAGTTTTTGGATGTTGTTACATTAAATTGTAGAAAAGGAGAATTGATTCGGTGTCCTTGTCTTATATGTGGAAATTTAGTTTCAAAATCGATGGAGGATGTCGAATCGCATTTATTTGCGTTTGGTATAATGAGTTCATATGATCATTGGTACTTTCACGGGGAAAAAATTCGTGGTAGAAGAGTTGATGATTATGTACACGAACAAGACGTCGAAGAGGATGATGTGAATGGTATGTTGAATCGCGCCGAAGAGGATTATGTGGGACAACCGGAATTATTTGAGTCGATGGTGGGTGATTTTGAAGCTCCTTTGTTTGATGGGTGTAAGCGTTCGAAAATAGGGTTCTTGGTGACTTTATTTCATTTAAAGGCGGCAGGAGCTTGGTCAAATACTAGCTTTACGCTATTGTTGGAAGCTCTTCGGGATGTGCTTCCGGAGGGAAATAGAGTGCCATTATCCATGTATGACGCAAAGAAGACGTTGGGGTTGTTAGGTCTTATGTTCGATAAGCTTCATGCATGTCCTAAGGATTGCGTACTGTATAGGAATGAGCATGAATGTTTAATGGAATGTCCGGTGTGCGGTGAGTCAAGGTGGAAGATAGGGAACAACCCTCATGACGGTGTGAAAGGGGTTCCGCAAAAAGTATTATGGTACATCCCCCCGTTGACGCGCTTTAAACGCATGTTTAACAACCCCACTCACGCCAAGAACATGATTTGGCACTCAAAAAACCGCAGTAAGGATGGCGTTATAAGACACCCCGTTGATGCTGCACAGTGGAAATCTTTTGACGCCCATCATCCGGAATTCAGCGCAGATCACAGGAATTTGCGTCTCTGTTTGGCCACCGATGGGATGAATCCATTTGGTAACATGAGTAGTCGATATAGTGTTTGGCCAGTAATACTCATCAACTACAACCTCCCTCCGAAATTGTGTATGAAGCGTAAGTTCTTAATGTTGACGCTTTTAATCTCGGGACCGAGCCAACCGGGAAATGACATTGATGTCTACTTGGCACCATTGATCGACGATTTGAAGATTATGTGGGAGGAAGGAATGATGATCATGGATGCGCACCTTCAAGAATAGTTCAGATTGAAAACAATGCTAATGTGGACAATCAAC
The DNA here is from genome assembly GCA_954871525.1 of Parietaria judaica. Lineage (NCBI taxonomy): Eukaryota > Viridiplantae > Streptophyta > Magnoliopsida > Rosales > Urticaceae > Parietaria > Parietaria judaica. The sequence goes on from OX940866.1 coordinate 10,723,908, forward strand.
GACTTCCCGGCGTACGGGAACTTGTCAGGTTACTCAGTTAAATGCAAAATTGGTTGTCCTGTTTGCATAAAAGATACATGTTCGACCCGGTTGAAGCATGGGAAAAAGACAGTTTTTCTAGATCATCGGAGATTTTTACCGTTAAATCACCCGTACAGGAAGAATGCGAAGAAGTTTAATGGACATCAAGAATTTCGAAGACCTCCAAGAATTTTAAACGGCGAAGATGTCTATAAGTTGATTTGCGAAGACACTTATCCGGTGCTCGGAAAAAGAAAAATTAGGGGTAAGAAAAAGTCGTATGAAGATAGACTGTTCAAGAAAGTATCAATTTTATATGAACTCCCGTACTGGAAGTCGCATTATGTTCGTCATTGTTTGGACGTTATGCACATTGAAAAAAATGTATGTGAGGCAATTGTCGGTACTTTGCTTGATGATCCAAATAAAACAAAGGACGGGAAGAAAGCTCGAGAAGATCTCGTTGAATTGGGTATAAGACCGATTTTGCATCCCGAGACTCAAGGAAAAAAGACATTTTTACCACCGGCTGTGCACACGTTATCTCGAGCGGAACGAAGGAAGTTTTGTGAATGGCTTGCGGCCGTAAAAGTTCCCGAAGGTCATTCGTCAAACTACAAGAGGTTTGTATCTATGAAGGATTTGAGACTTATCGGAATGAAGACTCACGATTGTCATATGTTGCTTCAACAAATACTTCCTCTTGCTTTGCGAGGTTTTTTGTCAAAGGAAGTTCGATATGCCATTTCCAAGTTTTGTGAGTTTTTCAACAAAATTTGTGCCAAAACACTTAAGATATTGGAACTCGACGAGATACAGGCGGACTTGGTTAAAACCCTATGCATGCTCGAGACGTTCTTTCCACCCTCATTTTTCGACATCATGATTCACTTAACTGTTCATCTAGTACGCGAAGTGAAGTTTTGTGGACCTATATTTTTACGGTGGATGTATCCAATTGAGCGATATATGAAAGTCTTGAAAGGGTATGTGAAGAATTACAATCGGCCAGAAGGGAGCATTGTCGAGTGTTACATGGCGGAGGAGTCGGTTGAGTTTTGTGCTGAGCATTGCGCGAAGGCTCCGCCAATTGGGGCGCCTAAACTCGCCGTTGCGGAATCAAAAGGCTTATCCTCAGGTAATAATTTGATATATTATAATTTCATTTATAATTAATAATAAGTATGATGTTTTAATGCGCAGGAAATCCTTCAACTGTCAACCGAAAAGAATGGGAGCAAGCCGTTCTATATGTATTGAACAATTCACCCGGTATGGAGCCCTTTATTGATGTGCATGTGAATGAGTTGAGGCGTATTTATCCAAAAAAGTCAAAAAATGAAAAATGGCTACAAGAAGAGCACAACCGTACGTTTCCAATGTGGTTCGATGGATATTTATATCCAAGAAGAAAGCATTATGATGAGTCCCTATTGAAGATCTCTGGTGGCCCTTCACAAGTAATAATCAGGTACACATCGTGGTACGTTAACAGGTACACGTTTTACACAAGGGAAGGAGACGAAAAACACCCCGTGCAAAACAGTGGTGTTACATTATTTGCGTAAGGAATGCATGTTGCGTCGGCCAAGGATAAGAATCCAGTACAAGCTATTATGAGCTACTACGGCTATGTAGAAGATATTTGGGAGCTAGATTATTGTGGTTCGCGAGTTGCATTGTTTAAGTGCAAATGGGCGGACAACAACTACGTAAAAGTCGACGATGACGGAGTTACAGTTGTTGACTTTAGACGAGTGGGCTACGCTAACGATTCATTTATAATGGCATCCCAAGCAAATCAAGTGTTTTATGTCTCGGACCCGATTGATCCAGAATTATCTCTCGTCGTGCATGTGAAGGCGAAAAACGTAGAAGAATATTTCGACGAAGAAGCCGTAGACATCACAACCATCGCACCATTTTCGAAGAAGTTACCGAGCATTGATGAGGTTGAGAACTTTGATGATGATGACGTTTCCAAGTTGCGACGTATAGATATCCCGTCAACAAAAATTGAATAAAATAATAATAAGTTTTTATGAGTACTTATTTTATGTTTAAACATTTGTTATTATTTCATAATATAATTTCTTAATGTGATTTTAGTTATAATGTGAGACATTTTTTAATTTTTTTAACGAGTAAAATATTGAAAACCCGTAGCATGTGCTAGGGCTGTAATTAAAACCCGGAATCCGGTTTTAAATCCGCATCCGCACCCGCATCCGATTTTAAAATCCGAATCCGAATCCGAATCCGAAATCCGGATACGGATATCCGGATCCGGATTTAAAATCGAATTCGGATAAGGGTTTTGGTATTTAAAAATCCGGATCCGGTTTAAAACCCGGATTATTTTAATATTTTAATTATTTTATTTTATTTTTTTATGTTGCTAATTAGATTTGTTCGGTTTTTTGGACAACGGGAAATATATGTAGACTTGTACGGGTTTTTTAGTGGTTAAAATTAACTTTTTATCTTTTTTTTTTAATAAATAAAAACCGGATCCGGATATTCGGATAATATCCGGATCCGGTTTTAAAACTGGATTCGGATACCGGATCCGGATCCGGATATCTATTTTCGGATCCGGATTCGGATAGTTCCGAAAAACCGGATATCCGTTCCGGTTACACCCCTAGCATGTGCAATATTTTTGCGATATGCGCCGCGGCTAAATATTCTTCGCCGCGGAAAAGTTGTGTTCCAACGACACTTTTTAGTGTCGTTGGAATTATTAGCCGCGGCTTTAGAAAATTCGCCGCGGCATTAGAAAATTCGACGCGGGATATTGCACATATCCAATTTTTATAGACGATGTCAATCATTATAATAGTAAGAAAAAAAATAAGTTTTTTACTATTATATTATAATAATAAGAATTTATAAGCATTTATTATTAAATGTGAAAACACATTTCTCGATATAATTATTGATATCATCAATGCTCGATATTAAATGTGAAAACACATTTAAGCTTTTTAATATTAAATGTGAAAACACATTTCTCGATAATATTATAATAATAAGAATTTATAAGATTTTTAGTAATATATGAATTTAATAATAAGTTGGCTACCCTAACCCTAAACCCTAAACCCTCAACCCTAAACCATAAACCCTAAATGCATTAGTTGGTGTTATCAACTTAAGCGAACCATAAAAAAAAAAACCTACAAATATAGAGATATTCTTCATCGAAAACTATAGAATATGTTTTCAATGAGCTCGAGGTAACATATATTGTGTAATAATTAAAACGTATATTAATTAATTTTTTAAACTATTTTATCAAATATAATATAGTATAATTTAATAATAATAATCTAATCTAAGAGTGATAAAATAGATTTTATATTTTTTCGAAGTGTAAAAGATCGGAAAAAAATAATAAATCGTTATACGCCGCGGCATATATTTTTAAGCCAGGGCGCGTCATGGATTTGAAGCACTACCCGCCGCGGCCAATATTGGATTGCCGCGGCTAGGTTGTTCGACGACACATAAATGTGTCGTCAGAACATTACTCGCCGCGGCTAACCAGAACACGCCGCGGCGGGTTCTGCACCAAAGTAACCCGTGGCCACGGATTGAATTTTATGTATCCCACGCCGCAACAAATATTGGCTTGCCGCGGCTAGGTTGTTCCACGACACATAAATGTGTCGTCAGAACATTACTCGCCGCGGCTAACAACCACACGCCGCGGCGGGTTCTGCACCAAAGAAACCATTAGCCACGGGTTGGATTTTATGTATACCGCGCCGCGGCAAATATTGGCTTGCCGCGGCTAGGTTGTTCGACGAGACATAAATGTGTCGTCAGAACATTACTCGCCGCAGCGAATTTAAGTTCGCCGCGGCGAGAGTCGGGCTTCTGCACGACGTATAGTGTCTTGTGTCGTCGAAATCTCAAATTTTCGATTTCTTTTCATCTTTAATCAGATTCCCTCCATTTTTCTCTCTCATTTCAGCCTTTCCCTCCTTTTTTTCTTCACTTCTCACTTTAGTCTCTTCTCTCTTTCTCTCATCCTCTTTACCCTCCTTCCCTCTATTTCTCTAGACGATGCCGTCGCCGTCGCCGTCGCCGTGGAGGAGAACGCGAGCCACCAACTAGTCTACTCTCTTGAACAAGGTTAGAATGCGAGTCCTAAATTGATATTACATTTTTCATGTATTTTTGTGTTAAAATAGTATTGTTTATAGTTTATGAGATGATATTTTGTTGATATAGAGAATATTTCTTAGTGGGTTAATGAATTTGTTGTTGCTTTTTTGTTTTTGTTGATTCTTGTTATGGTTTGTTGTTGTTGGGTTTATAATTAATTTGATGATTTGTTTTGTTGTTGTTGGTCATGGGTTTAGGAATACTTGCTTTTTCATGTATTTTTGTGTTAAAATAGTATTGTTTATAGTTTATGAGATGATATTTTGATGATATAGAGAATATTTCTTAGTGGGTTAATGAATTTGTTGTTGCTTTTTTGTTTTTGTTGATTCTTGTTATGGTTTGTTGTTGTTGGGTTTATAATTAATTTGATGATTTGTTTTGTTGTTGTTGGTCATGGGTTTAGGAATACTTGCTATTTCACTATGTCGAAACGAGATGAATCACCCGAACGTAAGATGTCGGATCGAGAATCTTCACCCGAACATGAAGAAACTAGGCTATCACCCGGTTAGTTCATATTTATTTGCATTGATAATTGTTGTATTCGTCTAGTTTCTAAGATTGAGTTAATTATATTAGGCGAGGAAGAAACAAAACAAAGAAGAGATCTAAAAGCTCAAGGAAGAAGAAAAGTGACTCTATTAAAAAGAGTCACTCTATCAAAGCATAAGGGGGAAAAAATTCGTGTTAATTTTGATGAGAAAGAACAACCGGAAGATAAGGAAGGTGATCTTTTAGGTAGTTGGATTGGTGTGTGTGCTCGGGAATTCGCTCCAATAACTATAATCGATTGGAGAGATAAAAAACATGCTAAGGTGAAATAACGGATATGGAATGAAATCGAGCAAGCATTCGTTGTTCCACCATGGTTCAAGGGAAAATTTTTGTCAAGTGCATCGAATGCGGCAAGACAATTCCGGTACGATCTCGGTACCCTATTCAAGAAAGATGGCACGGATAAAAAAATTTATAATCGACCGGATATTGTTGAGAAGTATTACACGAGCATCACGGCCGAAGTGTGGAAGGAGTTGGTGAATATTAGATTAAGCAAAAGGTTCGCTAAACTCTCGAAGCAAAATAAAACTCATAGAGAGCAAGTAGAATACCTTGCACATACGGGCCGAAACGGATATCGGAAGATTGATCAAAAAATTGTAAGGGTTCTAATTTTGTACTTTTAATCTTACTTTATTGCCAAACATTGAATAACATATTTATTTTGTTTCATAGCATGCCGAAAGTGGAGAATGGGCCACCCATTCCACACTTTGGTGCGTCACGAGAAAGAACCCCGACGGTTCATTAAAGGACCCACCTTTGGAGCCAATAATTGAGAAAATAGTAAGTACTTAGTAGTTTTGATTCTTTTTATTTATATTAAATGAAGTTTGATTCTCTTATCATCGTTGTTTAATTGTTAGGACAAATATTTCACGCAAGAAGAAAATGGCGAGTTCGAATCCGATGAGGAGGTCGACGTGTTGACAAGAGCGTTGGGAAAGAAAGACCATCCCGGACGGGTTCGGGGACAATCGAAATACGTCACAAAGCGAGCATATCACCGAGCATCCAACTCAATGCCGAATCCCGTCGTCAAAAACCTCCAAGCGCAAATAGAAGAAATGAAAGCGGAAAATGCGGCGAAAATGCTAAAATGGAAGAATGGAAGTCACAAATGGAAGCTTTCATGAAACAAACAATGTCTCGAAATTTTAAAGGGAGTAATGATGCTTGCTCCCGTGGCGGCACTCCGGTTAGTCAACCTCTTGCTCCGGTTAATCAACCTCTCGCTCCGGTTAGTTCGGCGAAAAAGACTAAGCCCGTACAGGTCGAAAATGAAAGCGGTGTTGGCCAAAGGGGATCGAGGGATGTACGACCGGCGACGTCTCATCCAAGGACGCCGGTTTCCGGGGATGGTGGCGTCGGATGTCTTCTCTTCGACGATACTTTTCAGGACCATGTCGCAACGGGGAGGGCATATTACCTTTGTAGCCCGAGCGAGGAACCTTTTCTCAATAACGAGTCCGCGTCGGCTTATACTTGGGTGTTAATTGAAGTGGTAACTTGTCCGGTCCGTCAATGGCCTCTCCAAAAGGAAACCCAATGTTTGGAATATCTCGATGACGCGGTCGGGCACATTGTGCCTTGGTTGACATCTTTAGTCAAGAAGATTGGTTCCGAAGGTAGTCCAACTCTCAAATCCAAGCCAAATGAGGTTGCCAAAATTGCGGAAGACGAAAAAAAGATTAAGTTGGCGTCCGTTGTCCCGGAATTGAGATCGTTGGCCGATTATGGCAACAATTATATGCTTGCAAAGGACATCGTATTGAAAGTTAATGATACAACTTGGATAAGTTTCGATGATGTACGAGAGTTTATATTGCTTGAGGACGTGTGTGTGCATTGGCTATTGATTTGTCAAAGGTATGTTTTCTATTTTTCGCCTACTTATTTCCTAAAGATTTGAAAATATGGATAATTTGTTCTAGTTGTACTTATAGTATGTTAATTTGTATATATTTGTAGTTATTTATTACAAACATACATGCTAAAAAGTGATAAGAAGGACTTGTACGGTTTCATTCCGCCGTATAACGATTTGAACTACAACCGTCACGCCGAAAAAGAAAGGAGGACAAACGAATTGAATGAGGACGTGGTTGTTTGCTTCAACAATATAAAAAAATGCAAGAGAGACAAATTGTGGTTGATGCCATACAATAGTCACAATCATTGGACTCTCCTCGTGTATAATCCTTGGCGCAATAGTGTGATCGTATTCGATTCACTTAAAAGTTCAAGAGGTTTGAATCCGCATTTAACCGAGTTTTTTGAAGAGTAAGTTCTTTTTTCAATATTGAATTATGTTTTATTATTATTGATGTTTCAAATAAAAAATTCCGTATATTTAACTTTTAACTTTTTTTGTAGGCTAGGGAAAAAGTTCAAGTTACACCATTCAACCGGCATGAATTTGTACTCGGCGGTTAAAGTGACGATTTCAAAAACATGTCCGAAACAACCGGGAAATCAGGAGTGCGGATATTTCGTCATGAGGTTCATGCACGACATCGTCATCAAGGATACTTCGTATGTTGATAAAAAATATATATATAGTTCAAAAGAGATAGATTTTCTTAGAGTTAGATTAGGTTTATTATTTCTTCAAAAATATTCTAAGTATGATGAAGAATAGAATACATTCTTAGGTATATGGACACCGGTTCTATTTGTAATTATGAACGATACTTTTTGTAGGTACGGAAGTATATTTTGTATAAATCGGTTAATTTTGTAATTTATTTTATAAAATATATATTATTTATAGGGGATACAAAGCATCCGGGCGATATTTTCGCCCGGTTTTTTTAATTTTATATGGGCATATTCGACGACGCATGAAAAACCATCGTGGGAAGTGCAATATTTTGGCCATCGGGCTGCAAATAGCCGCGGCAAACATAAATGTGCCGCGGCGTGTTTTAATCCAACAACGCATAAAAGTGTCGTCGGAATGAAACCTGCCGCGGCGCACAAAAAGACGCCGCGGCGCACATTTAATAGGGGAGATTAATTATGGGTGTGTGTGTATAATCGCCGCGGCTAAGATAAATTCGCCGCGGCTGATTATGTTCCGACGACACTTACTCTGTGTCGTTGGACAAAGTTCGCCACGGCGCGTTTTTATTTGCCGCGGCGAACTATCGATCCGACGACACTTAACAAGTGTCGTCGGACCCATATTTCGACGACGTAAGTTTTTCCATCGTCGGATATCCAACGACGGTGGATCCGACGACACATAATAAGTGTAGTCGGATCTTCCGACTACACTTTTTAAGTGTAGTCGTATCCCTTATTTGTAGTAGTATATATATATATATATATATATATATATATATATATATATATATATATATATACTTAAAGAGATATAAAGAATACATGTGGGTGAGTGATACAGCCAGGGAGTTCAAGACCAAGTCCTTTATTCAATTAGAGTCTTTATTTTAATTGTCGTTATTTAATTGAGTATTTAGGATAGTTAATTTGAGTTTTTCATTTCGATTATGTCGTTTAGAGTTTAGTTGTGTCGTTAAGTTATTTTAAAAGGTCGTTACGTTATTTAATAGGTAAGTTATTTATGTTTAAACTTTAAGGTTTAATTAGTTCAGGCCTGGTCCGGCCCATTAAGCTGTAATGTTTGCTCTATTTAAGAGAGTGTAAGCATTCAAAAACTTAATCTCTCAGAGATTGGGTTTCTGAGTGTTAGGCCGGTATTTTCAATAATTTCATTTCGAGTTATTGATCTTTCGGGTACGTATTAAGTGAGAATAAAAATGAGAGGAAATGAATTTGATATCTAAATAAGTGTTAAATTTGAATATGACCAATATATGTGGTTTAAAAAGAAGAAGAAAAAATTCACTTAATATAGATCAAAATATGTTTCTTTCATGTATTATTTTTTTGAACGAGGGTGACGCTATTGGTGAAAGTTATAATGCGCTCTCACATTACTTTATATATTCAATGTGTAGTACTATTTGCCAAGTTTACACATGCAAATGGGCCGGGGGCACACATTTTCGTCCTATGGAGTTTAAATTTGTGACCTCTCAAGAGGTATGTAGTGGAGGTACCATTAGGCCAAACAAGCTTTGTTATGTTTCTTTTATATGAAAAAGTCTATTAAATCCAAATAGAAACACATTATAAACCAATGGATTATAATTGAATTGACAAAGCATAACCGTCCTTATGAAAAGGCAAAACGGTTGATTATCGTTTTTATAATATTACATTCGTATGGTTCTACAAAACATTATTATGAACGTAACAAAAAAAAACAAAAAAACTGTCGCGTGGGCTAGGAAGAAGATCACAACTCCTTAAAGGCGTGGCAATGACCGTCACGACATGCACCGACGCTGTCGATTAACCATTCACAGATTCTGCAGCTAGTCGTGTCCGTGTTTCCCTCACGAAAGATGTAGAAAGAATATTTTTTTCTCTTCGAATTAGCGGACTCGAAATCGCATAAGAATTTGGTGTCCCTGAGGAAGCTGGTCTTGAAGCTGAACTGGTAGGGCTCTTGCGGCTTGAGGATGTGGAGCTTCAAGTCATCGTTCCTCGATGTGCAATGAACCTTGAGTAGCCGGTTATTTGACAAGTTGTTAATGATCCTTACCGTCTTCTTTTCCATCCAGGCTTCGGATAGCTCGCTAGCAAGGAGTAGCACCGCAAAAACGACAAACAAACGACCAACTTTCATCATTGCCATCGTCTTTTTTCTTCTTCTTGATGAGTTGTGTTGTGTTTTATCTTGTTTATATTGAGCTCAGGTCTGCTATTTTAGGGGAAATATATTTGGAACTTACAATTGGGTGGTTGGTATTTACCTGCTTTCTATTTTTTGATAATTAATTAGTATTGGTTATGGTTATGATGCAGCGGAAATAACCGGTGACGCGTTCGTCGACAAACTCGAAAAAGTAACCAATACCGAAAATCTAAACGTCCACCACGTTTATCTTCCGGCGAGTCTCGATCGTGAGTCCACCACCCGCAATCTCGACCGAAATAGATCTTCGATTCAAGCACCGACTTGATCGAGAAGAACCATTTTTTTAAGTAAACTCTCAAAGTTTTCTCTCTTTTTTTTCTTTTTTCATACAAAATTATTCTTTTTACCACGTACAAAACATGCTTTATTTATACTAATTAATTTAAATAAATACTAGCTTAATATTCTCCTGGACTTATTCAAACCCTAAAGTACGTAAGCCTATTCAGTATAAATATGAAACTACTATCCTAAATTATAGGAAATATTTAAAAATCAAACAAGAAATATTCAAATAAGAATATAACGTGCAAAACAAACTAGCACGATCTCTTGTTGCATCATTCTCCTGAGGTTGAGAAAATTCGTCCTCGAATTATGGCCGTCGCCGTCACCGTGCTCGTGCCGACGCCATAGCCTCCGTCGTGAGTAGACATCTTCGGGACTTCATTTTAACTGCCAGTGGACCATTCCTTGCACTGTCCCTTTGCGAACCTCTCGTGCCCTTGTTTATGTCGCACACTTCCTTGCATCGTCCCTTTGCGAACCTCTCGTGCCCTTGTTTATGTCGCACACTACTCGTTTGGCGTTGCTTGATTGTCGTTGCAACAATACAATTCTCTTCCTTGGTTGAACTCAATGTGTTCGTTGTAGCCTTGCATGCAGTCACTACTCTCTCACCAATGAACTTGCTCCATGCCACCGTTTCGATGCCCGTGCTTGGCACCGAAAAATCTTGTCATACGCATTTTTTACGTACTCACTCTTATCATATGCGGGCTCATCATACTTCGGCTCGTCATATACTGGTCATCGTAGACCGCTTTGGTGTACTCGTCGTCGTAAACATATAAACATATGCGTTGTATACAGGCTCGCCATAGACCGCTTTCGTGTACTCCTCATCGTACAAGGGGGCATCATATGCGGGCTCGTCGTAGTGTACGGGCTCGTCATACACGGCTCTGCCGAACTCGGGCTCGCTGTACACAAGGTCGTTGCAGACCACCTCGCCACGATCCACTCTGCGTACATGGAGCTGTTACACTCCGACTCCTCATAGACGGGGTCATCATATACCACTTTGTCGGATTCTTCAAACATGATTTCATCGCACTTCCTCTACTGAACCACAACAGCCACGATCTGTTGGGCTAGCCGTTCCACGAGCGCTTCCAATCGTTCACTCAAAACATAGTCGGTCTTCCCCGAGCATTGTCGGAATCGGGACTCCCGTCGAAGCGACATGCTTCGAGATCGAACGCGGCTCTGATACCAAACTGATGCAGCGAAAATAATCAGTGACGCGTTCCTCGACGAACGTGAAAAAGTAACCAATACCGAAAATCTAAACGTCCACCACGTTTATCTTCCGGCGAGTCTTGATCGTGAGTCCACCACCCGCAATCTCGACCGAATAGATCTTCGATTCAAGCACCGACTTGATCGAGAAGAACCATTTTTTTGAGTAAAATCTCAAAGTTTTCTCTCTATTATTTTTTTCATTGAAAATTATTCTCTTTTCCACGTACAAAACATGCTTTATTTATACTAACTAATTTAAATAAATACCAGCTTAATATTCTCCTGGACTAATTCAAACCCTAAAGTACGTAAACGTATAAATATGAAACTACTATCCTAAATTATAGGAAATATTTAAAAATCAAACAAGAAATATTCAAATAAGAATATAACGTGCAAAACAAACTAGCACGATGTCTTGCTGCATCAGGTTATAATTCTCGTTAAATTTTGATTGTGAATTTTGGGTGGTTAATTATGGTCATTTATAGCCAAAATGGAATGTTGTTCGTCAAATATAACATATTTCTCTTAATGGGAATTCATCAATTAATAGTGCAAGTATACTTAAAAAAATTTTAACAAAGATTTCTTAGTTTTTATTTTTTATTTTTTATAATTAGTTATTTCGATAAGTATTGAACCTTACATATTTAAATACAAGGGATTATTAACTAAGATAATTGCTTTTATCAGCGTTTATTTTTTGGGAATGGACATCATTCTCGCTCTTTTCATAAAAATAATGTTAACTAATTTGCTATGTCTTATGCATTAGAGTATAGATGTAACGACCGGTCGTGACTTCTTATACTTATACTTTTCAGAATCTTTTGTTGTAGAAAAAAAAAAAGTTATCAAACATTTTTATATATATATATATTAAGAAATACCTTATAACATGTTTAAAACAAAACCTCGTAATTATCCATAAAACATAGCGAACAACTTAAAGCCAAATGACAAGATGTCGATATTACAATACTTAGGTTCATATTGAAAATCCTCCGCTGAGGTTTGAAAATAAGTTTCTTAAAATAAAATGCGAAAATGATAGTTTCCGCTCGATCTGCTCCTAACTCCCAACTGGTTTCTTACCTGAATCTACATCACAACTATAAAGAGCTAATGCCCAGTACGTACAAGCTAATAAAACTCACAATAAAATAAATAACTTAATTAGAAATCATATAACTATCTCATGTTGTAACATTTCGTACAACATCAGATCAAAAGCACATAACATAACCTAGAATCTTATAACATATCGTAATATTTATATACATATTCATAACATAATTTTGGGCCCTGCGTACGTACCTTTGCGCGCAACCAACGGGAGATCGGGGGAGCTACCCAAACCGGATCATTCCCATGGTATCATAACATATCATAATGAGACCTTAGTCGTCTCTGGTACGACGCTTTTAAAAACATTTCTTGTAAAATCATATATTTACGTATATATATTTTTATCATAAAAAATATACGTTTCATTTTCATATCATAACGTCATGCTTAAATAAACAATCTCACATGCATACAATCACATCTAAGTAACAATCATACGAAACATATCAACCATACATAAACATTCTCACTTATAGATATAACACACAATACTATTGTCATGATGTAGGTGAGTACTTGTACGTACCTTTATCCTTACGAAAATATTTCTTAACGCAAGTTGGTGCCTGCGGAGAATGAGTTTCCTTCACTCGTAAATGCCGGAAACGATCAAAGCTTTGATCTAAAACTGGCCTACGTCCTTTGGATCTTGCCGTCGCGTTTCGAATCCCGTCGGTGAAGTTTGCGGTTCTTGTCGCCGCACTCCGAGGACTCGTGGTTGCGCTCCGAAACTCGCCGATACAGTTCGTGGTTTTGCCGCCGCGCTCTGGGAACTTGCCGATGGAACTCAAAACTCGCAGGTGCATTTCGAGAACTTGCCGAAACGCTACGGAATCGTGCCGACGAAGTTTAGAACTTGCCGATGCGGTTCGGAAACTTGCTGCGGCAACCGTACGAGATCAGCTCTCGGAGATACATGAAAACGTAGGTATTTTGAGTGATGAAAAAAAAGATTACTTGAGGGCTCAAGCGTGAGTGAGGGAGCTCGAAAAGGTTTGAATGTGAGAGTCAAAGAGAGAAATGCCAATAAGTACACTTCAGAGAACACTTGAGAGAGAAAACATGTTGGGAGAGAGAAGTGACATCGTTTAAAACCACTTCATTTCAGCTAAGGTACGGTCCAAAAATATCACCATACTGCTAACCGTAGCTCAGAGTAGAGTGTGAGATCATGCCCTTAATTTATGTGATCTTAATATGACCTTAATGTTTTGATTTGATGGTATACGGAGGGGTTAATGACGGCAAAAATACCCAAAGTTTGGTCAAAGAACCCCTCGTGTACCCAAAGTTTAAAAGTGCTGGCAAAAATACCCAAAGTCGCATTTAGGGAGTTGATCACTCCATTCTCGTAACGCCGTTAACTTACCGGTTAGCTCTGGCCACGTGGACAAATTTGTTTTGTTAAGTGTAATAATAGGGGTTCAATTAGTTGTATTAAATAGTGTTTATTAGGGGTTTAATTCGTTGTTTTGTCGTAAACGAGGCTGATTTGGGCTCATCCATGTGGAAAAATTTTTTATGTCAGCAACCCACGTTTGTCCGCGTGGCCATAGTTAACGGGTAAGTTAACGTCGTTATGAGAATGGACTGGTCAACTCCCCAAATGCGACTTTGGGTATTTTTACCACCAGTTTTAAACTTTGGGTACACGAGGGGTTCTTTGACCAAACTTTGGATATTTTTGCCGTCATTAACCCGTATACTGAGCGTATATGGCCGCGTCGATAGAAGCAACCCATCACTCTAGATATAGGCTTTGCATTATATATAAGGTTAAGTATAGGCTCACGAGAAACAATACGTTTCTATGCATGCATGGAAATTTATTTGATAAGTCATTATATATATATATATATATATATATATATATATATTTTGCGATAGAGCTTTGACCATGAGATAAATTACTAAGCTCATAATATTAAACACCAAGCACTCAGATTCAAGCATAAATCCCATCATAGATTTTGTATGCAATCAACATATAATGAGGGACTTTGTCTTACCCATGAATGATGTGTCATTTAAAGACAAATAATGAGCATGTGTTTCAAAATATCTTCATCATTTCATGTCTTATAATTCATAAAATAAACAACACATAGATAATTATTAATTCTTGCTCTTAACATAATAGACATCACTTGGATATTACAATAGACATTATTTTATTACCTTTAAAATTAGCAATTTTCCAATTGTTAAGGAAACTATTTTAAAATTAAAATTGTTAACGATTCTCAGTTTAAAATATATCGATTGTGCATATCCATCTACTGTATACAGTTTGAATTTTTCTAGTTTATCCTCGATAATCGTCGATTATCCGTCTTGCCGGTATTCATCGGCAAATATTCCATGCCAATCGATTATCCGTAAAAACAGTGTAAAAATAACAAAAAAAATGGAATCTTTTCGAAAAATTTACAGTTTTCAACAATTTTCGACCAAAGTACCTTCAATTAAAAAAAAAAACTATTTTTGTATGACATGATTTTATTTGAGTATTTACATATGTGAGAGTGAGACTATATTTTATTTAGTACATATGTAAACTTAGTAAATATATTCTTAAAACTATTTTAGTGATTTTTCATCGATAATCCTCGATATGTGTCGATAATCCATGGATAATCCTCGATAATTGTCGGTAACGATAATCTACACTTTTATGAGTTTTGTTGAGAATCGATATGCTCTAATGCCAATTGTTGGATATCGGCGGTATCAGTTACCAATTCCGTGGTCGTATCTGCGGATCCAAACCCTAAAAGGATCTCCGCTGACCATTAAGAAATTGTAATCGTTGATTTGTCAAACAGTTTGACCTTTAAACAATTTACTGGGTTAGAGTCCCATACCAATAACCCTGTCAAACCGTCTGTTTCAAAAACAACTTACAATTAATTGTCCCAAACTGTGATGAATTAATTATTTTAATTTATTAACTCATTATCTTGTTTTATTCCGAGCCTTGAGTATTAATAAACAATATTATCATAATCAATAAATATCAAGAACGCGTACCTTGTCAATTCGAAGTCTCTGAATCCGTTCCAGAGGTTGTCTGCAATTTCTGTGAAGAAGATTCACCCAGAAGCCTTCCGATGTATGCTCCGGGACTACGTCGCGGGGATGCGTGGGCTCCCACTGAATGATACTCGAATCCATAGAACCCGAAAAACCCTGAGAGGAGCTCTAAGAAAATCGCAAAAACTAAGAGAGAGAGAGAGATTTTGATTTCTATGAATTGTGAGGTGTATGCTTTTCAGGGTTACCGGGTCATCCTGTTTATAGTGAATGGCGCAACCACTTTAGAGAAAATCTCTCAACCAATTTTGAAAGATTTATTCCAACCAATTGGAGATATTCACTCAATGATTTGATTGAAATAAATAAATCAAATAAAGAATAAATCCAATTTAAATCTTTTTCAGAAAATACCCTAAAGATTTAATAAATCAAATCTTTATATTTTCAAGATTTATTAATTTAAAATCACATATTTATAAGTATATAAAATCAATTTTAAATACCTCTCTCATTTAAATATTCCAGGTATAAATACCAATACTTAATTTCTCTAATTTTCAATTTAAATAACAGTGTCTCTTTAGTCCTGGACCGAAACCCGCTATTATCATAAATCTCAAACCATTCGTCAGATTGACACGATTCAAAAAGATAATTGTACCATAATTTAATTTCCTACAACTCTGGGGATGTCAAAGGATTAAATTCAATCATCTTTTTCCAGTTTCATTGGCTTACCAAACTTTGGTATTTCTACCACTATTTAGGGTAGTTAGTGATTAGTGACAACAATCACGAATCAAGTCTGATCGAAATATCCTTTGTTCAAATGACACATTTGAACACAATTGCGATGTCATACTTGTGGAGTTACAAAGGGGACTAATGGACGTATACACTCGAGCTACAGTAAAAGTGTAGACTTTTACCAACCTCGATTACATTCCAGTAAAGCTCTCGGCTGAACTCTCAAGTGTATACTGATATAATCTTCCTGAACACAGGTGTCCATTGATACTATCAAATTTCTGGTATACTAGGCTTTCGTGTTATTATGATACTCATCAAAAAGGTGATTTTACCGTTCTGCTGCTTTTTTACGATACTATCTTAATCTATGATTATTACAAACTACTCACTCATGAAACGATGAATCTGATGAGCTGATCATGAGTACTTGTTCGTTTCCCATAAATCATAATAAGAATATCATAAAGATATTGTCCATATCTGCTATCGTGCAACTTATCCCGGTCAACCGTCTAATCCCAAAATAAAAGTGTTAGGAGTATTAACGTGTACTCTGTAACGGTTAAATCAAAGATTATATAAGTTGAACCGTACAAGCCCACAATGCTCAGGACATCAGCATATTCCTATCTGATCATCTAAGCGACCCTTGTGAGCTTAAGCTTGACTTAGTCCGGATGACGACCAGAACCCAGGACGGGCAGAAACACTTGCGAGGAGTCAGCCCGGGTACCGACCAGAACAGAAGACGGACAGCTGTTCAGCCCAGCTCGGGTGAACACGAGCAGAACATCCGGATGGAAGGCAAGCCCGGCCAGAGGCAGACGAGCAGGCCAGCTCGGGGACAGAGAAGCTGTCCGGGCAGGAAAAGGAAACTCTACCCAGAAAGGAAGACGCGTAACTTGAGGAGCAAGCAAATCAAGTCAAAGATTCGGCGAGATTATTTAGGGTAGTTTCCTGATTTTGTGCGATTTGGTTAGCTAGGGTTTCGCCTATGTGAGGCTATAAATATACCTAGCATGTACACTTTGTATAGTGTTGAGTCCATTAGAATTTCGAGTTTATCTCCTTGTATAGCCTTCGATTATTAATCAAGAGAATTTCTTCTCCCAAAAGTTTGTGTCCTTTATTTTTTGGTTCGATTTCTTTTGGTGTTATTCGTGTTCTTTGCAGATCCGTGAATTGGGATCCAACAACCCTATCGTACTATCATCAGTGTCGAACTTAATTGATGATTTCGGATATAAGTCTAGTCCGTTCAATGTGAAGTCACTTCACACCTGAAAAACTTAACAGTACATAGACCGCACTATGATCTGGTAACAGATCACCACATTAATATGATTAAGTTCATCAATGGTCGTTCACGCCTTAGAAATTCCCATTTCTAATCTAGACCATGGACCTTTTAAGCTCCTTAATCGTGATAGTAAAACCTCCTCACAATAGACTACTTGTGATGACTAAGCACGACAACAAAGTTAAAGATGTTGGACATATTTTACATATGCCCTCTATTTTGATGATAATCTCGCTTGTATAAGATTATGCTCGGTTTCCTAGGAATGAATAATACTTATTAATGTAATCTTATATAGTTATCTTTGTAATATAAGTAGAGAATAATTAATTAAATGTTTGATCCATAGTTTTTTAACTTTGTTGTCGTGTTTAGTCATCACAAGTAGTCTATTGTGAGGAGTTTTGACTATCACGAATAAGGAACTTAAAAGTTCCATGGTCAATATTAGAAATGGGAATTTTAAAGGCGTGAACAACCATTGATGAACTTAATTAATCACATTGTTGTGGTGATCTATTACCGGATCATAGTGCGATCCATGCACTGTTAAGTTTATTAAGTGTGAAGTGACTTCAAGACTTATATCCGAAATCATTACTTAAGTTTGTCACTGATGATAGTATGATAGGGTCGCTAAGATGATCAGATAGAAATAGGCTGATTTTCTGAGTATTGTAGACTTGTATAGTTTAACTTATATAATCTTTGATTTAATCGTTACAAAGTACAATTTAGTACTCCTAACACTTTTATTTAGGGATTAGATGGTTGACTGGGATAAGTTGCACGATGGTAGATATGGACAATATCTTTATGGTTTTCTTATTATGATTTGTGGGAAACAAACAAGTACTCATGATCAGCTCATCGGATTCATCATTCAATGAATGACTAGTTTGTAATAATCATAGATTAAGATAGAATCGTCAAAAAGGCAGAATGGTAAAATCACTCTTTTGATGAGTATCATAATAACACGAAAGCCTACTATACCAGAAATCTGATTGTATCAATTGACACCTATGTTCAAGAAGATAATTAGTATACACTTGAGAGTTCAGCCGAGAGCTATAGTGGAATGTAATCGAGGTTGGTAAAAGTCTACACTTTTACCGTAGCTCGAGTGTATAGATCCATTAGTTGTTGGTTCCCAATTCACGGATCTGCAAAGAACACGATCAACACCAAAAGAAATCGAACAGAATAATGAAGAACACGAACTTTTGGGAGAAAAAATTCTCTATTGATAATCGAAAGCAAAAATACAAAGAAAATTTCTAATGGACTCTACTCTATACAAGGCGTACAATGCTAGGTTTATATAGCCTCACATAGGCGAAACCCTAGCTAACCAAATCGCACAAAATCGGGAAACTACCCTAAATAATCTTATCAAATCTTTGACTTGATCTTTGCTTGCTTCTCAAGCTTCGCGGGTAGTTGCTGAGTTTCTCTTTCCTGCTCGGACAACTTATCTGTCCCCGAGATGGTCTGCTCGTCTGCCCTTGACCGGGCTTGCCTTCTTTCTGGACGTTCTGCTCGTGTTCTCCCGAGCTAGGCTGAACTCCTATCCGTCCTTGGTTCTGGTCGGTACCCGGGCTGACTTCCTCAGTGTGATGGACTAAGTAAAGCTTAAGCTCACATACTCCCCCGTAAGCTTGACTTGCTTCTACTTTCTTCAATTCGAGCAGCTTTCTTATCTCTGCGAACTTGACTGTCGCCAGAGCCTTGGTAAGTATGTCTGCCCGTTGCTCCCTTGTGTTGACAAACTCCACGATGATCTCTCGCTTCTCTACACACTCACGAATGTAGTGAAATTTCGTATCAATGTGTTTGCTCCATCCATGAAACACTGGATTCTTCATCAACGCAATTGCAGACTTGTTGTCCACGTAGAGAGTAGCTGGTCTCTGCTCGGATCCGGTCACTTCACTTTGTAAAGCCGACTAGTACTTCTGCTCCGCTTCCTCTGTTGTACTGGATCTCGTAGTCTGTCGTGCCCTTCACGTATCACAAGATGTGCTTCACCGCCTGCTGGTGTGCACTTGTGGGTTTCTCCATGTATCGACTGACTATCCTGACTGCGTGTGCAATGTCTGGTCGGGTGTGAGTGAGGTATCTCAGACACCCGATCACGCGTCTGTACTCCGTGGAATCCACACTTCTCCTTTCAGCATCCTTCCCGAGCTGCAGCTTCGCCTCCATTGGGTGTTTGCTCGGGTTACAATCCGTCATATCGAATTGCTTGAGGATCTTTTTCGCGTAGGCCGACTGCTTTAGCGTAATACAGTCCTTCTTCTGGTCTACCTCGAGACTGAGATAGTACGAAAGTAATCCGAGGTCACTCATCTCGAATTCGGCCATCATCTGCTGCTTGAATCCATCTACGCCTCGTGCGCTGAATCTAGTGACGATCAGGTCGTCCATATATACTCCCACGATCAGGATCTCCTGCCTGGTTCTCCTGGTATAGACTGCCTGCTCCCTCAGGAAATTTGTGAATCCAAGATTCTTCAAGCTCTTGTCAAGACGGATGTTCCACGCTCTTGGTGCTTATTTTAACCCGTATAGGGCCTTGGATAGTTTGTACACTTTCTGCTCCTTGCCCGTGACGCCGAACCCCTCTGGTTTCTTAACGTACACTTCTTATTCGAGATCACCATTTAAGAATGCCGATTTGACATCCATGTGGTTGATCTCCCAACCTCGATGTGCTGCTAGGGCTAGGAGGAGTCTGATCGTGTCAAGTCTGGCCACCGGAGCAAAGACCTCCTCAAAGTCTAAGCCTTTCTTCTGCACGTAGCCTTTGGCTACCAGCCTTGCCTTGTGCTTAAAGACATTCCCCTCGGTGTCCTTCTTCAGTTTGTACACCCACTTCAGGCCGATGGGATTATGACCTTTAGGCGGGTCGGTGAGCTCTCATGTCCTGTACTTTTCAATGGACTCCATCTCATTTTTCATTGCTTCCTGCCACTCCTGCTCGGCTGCTGCCTCCTGGTAGCTGGCCGGCTCTTCTGCGCATAATAAAGAAAGTTCATCCAGGCTCATCTCCTCTTCTTCAGTCTGATCGTAGACGTCTGCTAGGGGTCGAAATCCCCTTGGACCGTCTTTAATGGAGGAATCTCCCGAACTGGACAGGCTGGTCCTTCTCGGACTTGGTGTCCGTGGTGTATCCGGGTTGTTCTCTCCCGGGCTGGGTTCTCTCGTGCTCGGCAAAGCTGTTCCAGAGCTGGATGTTCCGGGCTGATCCCGCTCGGCAACCACCTCTTCATCCTTGACTGTGAACTCTACTGAGTTCTGCTCGGGTTCTCCATTCTCATCGCGCCAATCCCACTTCATCTCTTCTTTGAACACAACATATTTGCTCACTTGGAGTCTGCCGCGTCGTGGATCATAGAGTCTGTGTGCCTTGCTTCCTTATTCAACACCACGGTACACCATCTTCTGACTCCGGTCATCCAGCTTCTTGAGATGTGGCCCCGCAACCTTCACATGTGTGGTGCACCCGAACACTCTCAAATGTTCTACGTGGGGTTTCTTCCCTTTCCACGCCTGGTAGGGAGTGCGCTCTCCTAGTGCCTTGGTCGGCAAGCGATTAAGCAGGTAGACCGCATGTCTTACTGCTTCTGCCCAAAAACGAGCTGGAACTTGCATGCTCTTGAGTAAACTCTTGGCTGTGTTCATCACAGTTCAGTTTCGTCTTTCCACCATGCCATTCTGGTGGGGCGTGTGAGGTGCTGACAGGTGACGCTGAACTCCTTCCTGGTCGCAGCATTCTCCAAACTGTTGGGAAGTGAATTCTCCTCCTCGGTCTGTACATAAGACCTTTAACCTGTGCACCGAGCCATTCTCCACGATCTTCTTGAACTTCTTGAAGACCTCAAAGGCTCCGCTCTTCTCCTTAAGCATATAAACCCACATCCATCGACTATAATCATCAACAAGTAAGAGGAAGTACTTGTTACCTGCCAATGTTGCTGGGGTGACTGGACCGCATAGATCTTCATGTACCAACTGTAGGGGTCTCTCTGCTCGGAATTTGGCCTTGATCGGAAATGGTATCCTCGCCTACTTCGCGATCATGCAGCACTCACATAGCTGGTCGGGGTGTTCTATCTTGGGAACCCCGAAGGCCATCTTCTTCTTGCCCATCATCTTGAGCGCGTGAAAATTCACGTGTCTGAGCCGTGCGTGCCATAGCCAAGCCGGGTCTGCTAACGATGCCATGAGACAGATGGGCTGACATGTTTTCAGGAGAATCTTGTAGAGTCTGTTGGGTGTCCACTCCCCCTTCATCAACAGCTCTCCTTCCTTGGTCCATATCTTCAGGTAGGACCCTTGTAGCACCACCGTGTTCCCGATCTCAGTCATTTTCCCTAGACTGATGATGTTGCTCTTCAACTTCGGGATGAAGTACACCTGGGTCATCAGACGATGGTCGCCATTCTTGCACTCAAACAAGATCGACCCTCTGCCTCTGATCTCTACGAATGATCCATCGCCAAATTTCACGTTGCCCGTGATCTTCTAATCGAGCTCTTCAAACTTAGCTCAGTCCCCAGTCATGTGGTTGCTAGCTCCATTGTCTAAATACCATACGTCGGTATGGACTTTCTTTTCTCCGTCTACGAGGAGGTTTGCAATAACCTTATCCTCGATGAAGAAAACCTTCTCGCTGGTTTCCTCCGGACAGGTCTGCTCGGCCTCTTGGCTGATCGGCACACTGATCACTTCTGCCCGGGTCTTGGCGTCGCTTTCGCCATTTTTCTCGTCCAGGTGCGTCTCCTGCTGGGCAAATAACAATGCCGGCTGGTCGTCTGGGAATCTCGTTAGATTCGCCTCTTCGCCCTGGTTTCTGCTTCGCCTCTTCGCCATTTGTTGTTGTTCTTCTTATAATGATGATGAGTGGTGATTATAATTCGTTATTTTTAAACATACATTTTGTTGGTTGGTAATTAACGGCTTTTTAGTTAGTTATTTGGATCATATTGTACGTCAATTAGTTAGTAAATTTTCACGGTAGATTTTAGATCTGCTCATATACACTTTTTTTTTTGTCTTTCTTATATGAACAATGTTAATGCGTAAAAATAGCTTTAACTTAAAGTCCGATCCAAGGTTCGGGTCCCGAGATAGACCCGCTGAACACAAGGATAATTGACTGCTGAGTCAACGCGGGTTGACTAATGATCGTCAAAGCTGGAGACGAATCCATCATCTTGGATGAGTCTCCGGGCTGTGCTTGGCGATCCTCGGCAAACTTCCCTCGTGGGGGCGAAGTCCGTATCACGGCGAAGCTCCTCGCCGAACTCCCCTCGTGGTGGCGAACTTCGTATTGCGGCGAAGCTCCTTATTCGGGCGGAGTCTTTGTCCTTGCAAAGCTCCTCGTCTGGGCGGAGTCCTTGTCTTGGCGACGTCCTTGTCTGGGCGAACTCTTGTCTTGATGAAGCTCTATGCTGATCTTGATGATTCTTCGTGAATTCCCTTCCTTGGCGAGCTTCTTCTGACTCCGGTCATCCAGCTTCTTGAGATGTGGCCCCGCAACCTTCACATGTGTGGTGCACCCGAACACTCTCAAATGTTCTACGTGGGGTTTCTTCCCTTTCCACGCCTGGTAGGGAGTGCGCTCTCCTAGTGCCTTGGTCGGCAAGCGATTAAGCAGGTAGACCGCATGTCTTACTGCTTCTGCCCAAAAACGAGCTGGAACTTGCATGCTCTTGAGTAAACTCTTGGCTGTGTTCATCACAGTTCAGTTTCGTCTTTCCACCATGCCATTCTGGTGGGGCGTGTGAGGTGCTGACAGGTGACGCTGAACTCCTTCCTGGTCGCAGCATTCTCCAAACTGTTGGGAAGTGAATTCTCCTCCTCGGTCTGTACATAAGACCTTTAACCTGTGCACCGAGCCATTCTCCACGATCTTCTTGAACTTCTTGAAGACCTCAAAGGCTCCGCTCTTCTCCTTAAGCATATAAACCCACATCCATCGACTATAATCATCAACAAGTAAGAGGAAGTACTTGTTACCTGCCAATGTTGCTGGGGTGACTGGACCGCATAGATCTTCATGTACCAACTGTAGGGGTCTCTCTGCTCGGAATTTGGCCTTGATCGGAAATGGTATCCTCGCCTACTTCGCGATCATGCAGCACTCACATAGCTGGTCGGGGTGTTCTATCTTGGGAACCCCGAAGGCCATCTTCTTCTTGCCCATCATCTTGAGCGCGTGAAAATTCACGTGTCTGAGCCGTGCGTGCCATAGCCAAGCCGGGTCTGCTAACGATGCCATGAGACAGATGGGCTGACATGTTTTCAGGAGAATCTTGTAGAGTCTGTTGGGTGTCCACTCCCCCTTCATCAACAGCTCTCCTTCCTTGGTCCATATCTTCAGGTAGGACCCTTGTAGCACCACCGTGTTCCCGATCTCAGTCATTTTCCCTAGACTGATGATGTTGCTCTTCAACTTCGGGATGAAGTACACCTGGGTCATCAGACGATGGTCGCCATTCTTGCACTCAAACAAGATCGACCCTCTGCCTCTGATCTCTACGAATGATCCATCGCCAAATTTCACGTTGCCCGTGATCTTCTAATCGAGCTCTTCAAACTTAGCTCAGTCCCCAGTCATGTGGTTGCTAGCTCCATTGTCTAAATACCATACGTCGGTATGGACTTTCTTTTCTCCGTCTACGAGGAGGTTTGCAATAACCTTATCCTCGATGAAGAAAACCTTCTCGCTGGTTTCCTCCGGACAGGTCTGCTCGGCCTCTTGGCTGATCGGCACACTGATCACTTCTGCCCGGGTCTTGGCGTCGCTTTCGCCATTTTTCTCGTCCAGGTGCGTCTCCTGCTGGGCAAATAACAATGCCGGCTGGTCGTCTGGGAATCTCGTTAGATTCGCCTCTTCGCCCTGGTTTCTGCTTCGCCTCTTCGCCATTTGTTGTTGTTCTTCTTATAATGATGATGAGTGGTGATTATAATTCGTTATTTTTAAACATACATTTTGTTGGTTGGTAATTAACGGCTTTTTAGTTAGTTATTTGGATCATATTGTACGTCAATTAGTTAGTAAATTTTCACGGTAGATTTTAGATCTGCTCATATACACTTTTTTTTTTGTCTTTCTTATATGAACAATGTTAATGCGTAAAAATAGCTTTAACTTAAAGTCCGATCCAAGGTTCGGGTCCCGAGATAGACCCGCTGAACACAAGGATAATTGACTGCTGAGTCAACGCGGGTTGACTAATGATCGTCAAAGCTGGAGACGAATCCATCATCTTGGATGAGTCTCCGGGCTGTGCTTGGCGATCCTCGGCAAACTTCCCTCGTGGGGGCGAAGTCCGTATCACGGCGAAGCTCCTCGCCGAACTCCCCTCGTGGTGGCGAACTTCGTATTGCGGCGAAGCTCCTTATTCGGGCGGAGTCTTTGTCCTTGCAAAGCTCCTCGTCTGGGCGGAGTCCTTGTCTTGGCGACGTCCTTGTCTGGGCGAACTCTTGTCTTGATGAAGCTCTATGCTGATCTTGATGATTCTTCGTGAATTCCCTTCCTTGGCGAGCTTCTTCTGACTCCGGTCATCCAGCTTCTTGAGATGTGGCCCCGCAACCTTCACATGTGTGGTGCACCCGAACACTCTCAAATGTTCTACGTGGGGTTTCTTCCCTTTCCACGCCTGGTAGGGAGTGCGCTCTCCTAGTGCCTTGGTCGGCAAGCGATTAAGCAGGTAGACCGCATGTCTTACTGCTTCTGCCCAAAAACGAGCTGGAACTTGCATGCTCTTGAGTAAACTCTTGGCTGTGTTCATCACAGTTCAGTTTCGTCTTTCCACCATGCCATTCTGGTGGGGCGTGTGAGGTGCTGACAGGTGACGCTGAACTCCTTCCTGGTCGCAGCATTCTCCAAACTGTTGGGAAGTGAATTCTCCTCCTCGGTCTGTACATAAGACCTTTAACCTGTGCACCGAGCCATTCTCCACGATCTTCTTGAACTTCTTGAAGACCTCAAAGGCTCCGCTCTTCTCCTTAAGCATATAAACCCACATCCATCGACTATAATCATCAACAAGTAAGAGGAAGTACTTGTTACCTGCCAATGTTGCTGGGGTGACTGGACCGCATAGATCTTCATGTACCAACTGTAGGGGTCTCTCTGCTCGGAATTTGGCCTTGATCGGAAATGGTATCCTCGCCTACTTCGCGATCATGCAGCACTCACATAGCTGGTCGGGGTGTTCTATCTTGGGAACCCCGAAGGCCATCTTCTTCTTGCCCATCATCTTGAGCGCGTGAAAATTCACGTGTCTGAGCCGTGCGTGCCATAGCCAAGCCGGGTCTGCTAACGATGCCATGAGACAGATGGGCTGACATGTTTTCAGGAGAATCTTGTAGAGTCTGTTGGGTGTCCACTCCCCCTTCATCAACAGCTCTCCTTCCTTGGTCCATATCTTCAGGTAGGACCCTTGTAGCACCACCGTGTTCCCGATCTCAGTCATTTTCCCTAGACTGATGATGTTGCTCTTCAACTTCGGGATGAAGTACACCTGGGTCATCAGACGATGGTCGCCATTCTTGCACTCAAACAAGATCGACCCTCTGCCTCTGATCTCTACGAATGATCCATCGCCAAATTTCACGTTGCCCGTGATCTTCTAATCGAGCTCTTCAAACTTAGCTCAGTCCCCAGTCATGTGGTTGCTAGCTCCATTGTCTAAATACCATACGTCGGTATGGACTTTCTTTTCTCCGTCTACGAGGAGGTTTGCAATAACCTTATCCTCGATGAAGAAAACCTTCTCGCTGGTTTCCTCCGGACAGGTCTGCTCGGCCTCTTGGCTGATCGGCACACTGATCACTTCTGCCCGGGTCTTGGCGTCGCTTTCGCCATTTTTCTCGTCCAGGTGCGTCTCCTGCTGGGCAAATAACAATGCCGGCTGGTCGTCTGGGAATCTCGTTAGATTCGCCTCTTCGCCCTGGTTTCTGCTTCGCCTCTTCGCCATTTGTTGTTGTTCTTCTTATAATGATGATGAGTGGTGATTATAATTCGTTATTTTTAAACATACATTTTGTTGGTTGGTAATTAACGGCTTTTTAGTTAGTTATTTGGATCATATTGTACGTCAATTAGTTAGTAAATTTTCACGGTAGATTTTAGATCTGCTCATATACACTTTTTTTTTTGTCTTTCTTATATGAACAATGTTAATGCGTAAAAATAGCTTTAACTTAAAGTCCGATCCAAGGTTCGGGTCCCGAGATAGACCCGCTGAACACAAGGATAATTGACTGCTGAGTCAACGCGGGTTGACTAATGATCGTCAAAGCTGGAGACGAATCCATCATCTTGGATGAGTCTCCGGGCTGTGCTTGGCGATCCTCGGCAAACTTCCCTCGTGGGGGCGAAGTCCGTATCACGGCGAAGCTCCTCGCCGAACTCCCCTCGTGGTGGCGAACTTCGTATTGCGGCGAAGCTCCTTATTCGGGCGGAGTCTTTGTCCTTGCAAAGCTCCTCGTCTGGGCGGAGTCCTTGTCTTGGCGACGTCCTTGTCTGGGCGAACTCTTGTCTTGATGAAGCTCTATGCTGATCTTGATGATTCTTCGTGAATTCCCTTCCTTGGCGAGCTTCTTCGGCGAGGGAAGACCTGCAAAAAAAGGGTAGATTGGGCCCGTACCCCGTCGCTTATGGTTGGACGAGGCTGCCTACGTATCTCAGTTTAAGAGAATCAGGTCCCACGTAGTTCAGGGTTAGTGATAAATGGCGGGTAACGGACAATGTGGTTTGACTCGTCGGAAGTGCTGATGTTGGCGACGCGGGGGTGACCCTTGGCCAGGTGGCTGGGTATTACCGGCGTGAAGTGTTCTTCGTCGACCCCGTCGGTGTAGGCGAGCTTGTTGTGACGAGGAGCCTTATCCCGACAACGGATGCTCCTTCTTTGTCGACCTTGTCGGGGTAGGCGAGGGCGTCTTGCTTGTCTCCTTGTCGACCTTGTCGAGGTTGGCGAGGGCTCTTTAACCTGACAAGGGATGCTCCTTGTCGACCTTGTCGAGGTTCGCGAGGGCACCTTAACCTGACAAGGGAGACTCCTTGACGAATCGACGAACAACTTCTCTTGTCGAGGCTGAGACTCTACTCTAGATCTCTTCTTAGACAGGCCTCTGCCAGCAAGCTCTCAATTCGTGCTGGGGGGAGAGAGTGCGACTTTTTTTAGAGAGAAAGCTAGAGAGAGAAGCTCTGGAGAAAGCTGTAAGTGAGTGTGGAAATGAGGAGGGGGAGGATCCTATTTATAGGAAAACCAATTCCCTAAAATTGCACCTCCAGGGCTTTGCGAATTTCTCTCCTGGTACAGGGGGGTTGCCGCGGCCCCTAGCCCTGTCGAGGGGGTCGTCGGTGCTTCTTGATTTGTCTTCGATGTCTTCTGGTTGTTCGCGAGTTTGTATGTTGAGTCCGGGGGAATCTAGAGGATTTCCCGGGGATCTTCGTGATCTCGGATTTCCTCGTCGTGTGGAATAATTATAAGTTATGCCTTCGTCAAGCTATGACGAGGATGCTTGTCAGACCAAGGTCTTCGTCAGGCTTGTCACCTCGTCGGCATTGTTGCCTCGTCTCCTCGTCGGCCTTGTCGGCTCGTCGCCTCGTCGGCCTTGTCGGCTCGTCGCCTCGTCGGCCTTGTCGGTTCGTTGCCTCGTCGCCTCGTTGGCCTTGTCGCCTCGTCGGCCTTGTTGGCTCGTCGCCTCGTCGGTCTTGTCGGCTCGTCGCCTCGTCGGCCTTGTCGGCTTGCCGCCTCGTCGGCCTCATCGGCCTTGTTAACTCCAGGCCTCGCCAATGTCTTGGTTCGTCGGCCTCCGGTCTTTGACTTTGGTGATGGGCTTTGACTTTTGTTGGTGGGCTTTGACTTTTGCCAAAAGGGGGCCCAATTTTTATATGTTACTAAAAATGCAGATAACATTAACCCCCCAGTTTCTTGGGTAATTGTATTGCGCGAGAAACTTTTCTTCTAAAACCTAAGGCAACTTGTATTGTTTGGCGAGGATTCCGGTTGTCAGAGATTTTAGTCTCCTCTCCGTCCTCCCAAAGAACTGGAAATTTCCTTTAACTGTGTGTTTGTAAAATATTTTCAAAAATATTTGCATAAATATAATTCGAGCATAGTCAAAGATATAAGCGAATAGATTAAATAAGTCCCAAGTAACTTTTTTATGATTTTACTCGATTTTTGGATTTTTGGAGGTTCATAGGCGTACTTTGTAAAATAATTGCCCTTTAAATTAATTTTGAACTCCGAAAATAAATCCAAAAATAAATAAATAAAATTAAGTGACATAGCAAACGGGAACGTAAATAAGTAACTTGAAAATAATAATTGCGCATTAACCTTGTAACTTTAATAAGTTCCTTAATTATTGCGCAATTTTTTACTTGTAATAAATACCGTAAACAAGCAAATAATTTATGAAGATCCGGAAAAATAATTTTAATTTGGTTTTCATGTTTGAAAATTAAAAATGAAACTTTACAAAGCTCCAAAGTTTAATTTCCAAGGCTTTCTAAATAACTTTTGAAAATAGCATTTTCACTTAAAAACGTATAAAAACCCATTTTTGATCGTTTTTGACCATTTAAAAATCAAACATCAGCCTGTGGGGCCTAGTTTGTGCGATTTTGAGCTGAATGGGCTTTATAAAATTCAAATTTAACAAAAAGGGAAACGAGAGATTAGGGTTAGATATTACGTCATAATTTCTTTTAGGGATTTTGGCATTTTTCTCTCTCCTCCTTCACTCCCAATTCGCGATTTCTTCCTCTCCGGCAAGCTTGACGGCTGCGTTTTCCTTGCTTGCGGTGGTGATGGCGATTTCCAATGAGCTTGGTGGTGGTTTCTCCGTTGATGATGTCGTTTTGTCCCGTAAGCTTTCTTTGTCGGATTTTTTCTTTGACGACGAAATTTCGGCCACTATTGATAGTGCTCCGGCGAGCTTGGACAATGGGACATTGAGTCTTGAAGACATCTTCGATATAGGTGATGGCGCGGGAATCAAAATTCTGGCGAGGCTCGTGGAGGAGACCGAACTCGGCGTGGGAGAGCTCGGCGTTGACTCGGTGCATGGTGCGGATTCCGACTGCATGGGGCATGGCGGTACGGCGGAGATGACCGGCAGTGGCCAATCGGCTGCGTCTGGGCAGAGTACGACGGTCGCCGTGGTGCGAGGCATGATCGGCGAGGCGTTTGGCTCCGGCGCGAGCGAGGTCTTCGGTGCGTTGGGCGATGGCGCGATCAGCGGATCCCACGGCGTTGCCAGGCCGACTGGGATTGCTTCGTCGGCTTGGTCTGCGGTGGTCTCAGGTGGCAGTGCGGTGGGCGGCGAGTTCGGCGATGGCGCGCATGATGGCTTCGGCGTGGCGAGCTTCGGCGCGGGCTGCGGGCTTCGTGGCACGGCGAGGTCGCCCGAAATGGGCTTGTCGGCTCCGTCTGCGGTGGTCGCCGGTGGTGGCACGGCGGCTGGAGCAGCGAGCGGCGGCATCTCCGGCGTGGGCGAGGATGTGCTTGGTGCACCCTTTGAGGCGGGCAGCGGCTTGACGGATGCTCCGGCGAATGTTTCGGCGGCGATGGTGATGTCCATTGGCGGTGGTGAGGTCATCTTCAACTCCGGCGAACTTGCTCTGGCGAAAGGGCCGCCAAAAGTTGTGGCGTAGTCCGATTTTGACGGAAACTTCAATTTCGAGGGCTTCGAGACTCCGATCGACGATCCGTTTTTTGCGTTGGATTCTTCGGGACCGGGGCTATCTCCTTCCAAGTAAATTATCATTCCCGGGTCAAGCGTTCCGGTCTCTAACCTCGGTAAGGACCTCTCGTTGTTGATTCATCTTTTGTCGTCGGCTCCGGCGGAGAGCGTTTTGTCTTCTGAATCTCCTGGACATGCTGTGAACTTTGCAGGTGGCTAGCGTCTTCTAGAGGATCTCCCGATGAGCGTGGCTCTGAGACTTCGGTCCTTGATAATGCCTCAGACGTAGAGTTTGCTAATGTCGATATGTCTGATGTCGTCGAGGAGCAGGGCGCTGGCGGGTACTTTGTCCATGAGGCGCCCGTTGCTGAGGAAGGACCTGCAAGCGAGGGTCTTGCCATCGCGCGCATTGCCACTGGCGAGAGTCCTCCTGCTGACGAGACGCTCAGACATCGTCGCTACCGTGTTTCGGCCTTCTGTCCTTAGCTGATTGTGTGTAACCATGTCACTGATTCTTTGTTGACGTCCTTTCTTGCTCTTCACGGGTTTTCGTATCTCACTGGTCTTCGAGTTCCTGCTGTAGGCGAGCTTCCTTGTTATCGTGTGCCTAGTTTTCTGCCGGTGCACTTGGAGAGTCTTTGTCATGGGATGGGCCTTCCTCTACGGCCGTTCGTCCGTGATCTTCTGGTGTCGCTGGGTGTATCGGCCTTCCAGGTCATGTGGGGATCCTTTCATGCCTTGGCGACGTGCTTCTCGGCTTGGCGGGTTCACTCTCGTCGATCTCTGACGGTCGAAGAGTTTCGTACCGTTTTTCGCTTCTACTGTCATGCCTCGGAGGCTGGAGAATATGTGGTGTCTTCGTTGTAGATTCGTCTGGAGTTAGCTTGATGCAGGTTGGATCTTCAATGGCGTCTTCAATGGGTTTGGGCTCCGGCGTCCCTGCTTGGTTCGTCTTTTCCTGACTTCAGCTCTCGGTTGTTGCAATCGCCATATGAGGATACGTCTGGCTTGGGGGCTTTCGGTAGCCTGATCTTGGAGTTGGTGAAGAAAGGCGGTCTGTTTTCGTTCACGGAGTCTCGGCGGTGGATCTCGGCAGGCTTCGTTGCAGATTCGTTAGGAGGCTTCGTCGATGTTGATGAGGCATACGTGCATGCCCCGGTTCCTCTATAAGTGCTTTCTACGGCTCAGGGTGATGTTCCTTGCGCCTCTTCGCGGGAAGGCGTACGTCATTCTTCAAGGGAAGGTGTTCGTCGTTCTTCAAGCGAAGGTGTTCATCGTTCTTCTCCGGCG
This sequence comes from Parietaria judaica, assembly GCA_954871525.1. NCBI lineage: Eukaryota > Viridiplantae > Streptophyta > Magnoliopsida > Rosales > Urticaceae > Parietaria > Parietaria judaica. The sequence continues at coordinate 10,755,203 of OX940866.1, forward strand.
AAAGATTCATCGAAGGCGAAGGCTCCTGCCTCTGAGCGGCGTATTCCTTCTGTGGTTATCTGTCCTTCTGGTGCTCCAGCTTGGTCAACTCTTGCAGGTATAGTTCCCTTTGCTTGGTCTTCAGTAGCTATATTGTTCTCCATTACTTCATTCGTCGTTGCGCAGGTTTGTATGGCTTCAGGAAATTTGTCCCTCAGATGCGTCCTCGGGCTTATGTCGTTGCTTCCAGTGCTCATGTTGCCCCCGGTGCTCATGTTGCTCCGGCCTCAAAGTCGTCTGGCGAGGGTCTTGATGATCGTACCTTCCGTCTTCTGAAGCAACGATTATCGTCAGAGAAGGTGTCTTCGTCTCGTCGTTTGCGTTCGCCGTCTCCTAGCAAAGCTGGGGATTCTTCTCGTCCGATTCGTCAGCGTGGCGCTGGTCTTGGTGGGATGTCACCTTTAGTTGTGGTTTCAGGGGGCGACTCTCGTGGTGACGTGTCTACTCCTGCTGTTATTTCTCTATCTGGCGAGGTTCTCGAGTCTAGCGGTTCGTCGAGCGTCGAGCGTGCAGTGAGCCTCAAACGTCTCTGCGTAGAGTGTGTGTCCAGTCTTCGTCCTCGGGTGATTGCGTCGATAGTGGCTGCTCCAGATTCGGCTTTGGTAGTCGAGGATTCCTTCTGTCAGGCGAGGGTACGTACTTTTTGGCATTCTTGCTTACTTCGTCGTATTGCTCTTCCTTATACTCGTCGCTTGTCTTCTAGGCCTTATTTTCATCGACGAAGGTAACTTGTCGTCTTGAAGCTTCCAATACCCTGTGTACGTCTCTGAAGGGTGACTTGAAGAAGGGCGTTGCTGAGCGTGATGCGCTGTAGAGCGAAGTGACCAAGGCGAGGCTCGAGGTCAAGATCTCTCGAGCTGATGGCGTGCGCGATGGTCGTCTAGCCATTGAAGATGAGCTTCGTGTGGCAAAGGACCAGGTCGCGGCTTTGAAGGCTTCCTTGGCGAGGCGTGATTCCCGGATCGAGCGTCTTCAGAGTGATGTCTCTGAGGCTGCTTCTTCCCATGCTAAGCTGAAGGCGGATGCTGATGCGAGTTTGGCTGAGAAAGAGGTGACGTGGCATGCATCTTCCGACGAGGTGTGCTGGTCGGGTTTTGCGGATCGCCAGGCGGCTCATCTGCAGGAGAATGGTCATCTTGCCCTTTTCTTCAGGTTCCTTGACGTCCTTGGTGCTCCGGACTCCGTTCGTGATGTGGAGCCGCTCAGCTTGGTGCTTCCCAGAGATTAGTTTCTCTTTACTTTGCCTCTATGATTTATAGACATTTTCGGGCTTTGTTTTAGCCTTACTCGTTTTCCTGGCATATTTGTTCGGCGTGTTTCGCCTTTTCGTTACATACCTGTTCAATGACATTTATGCATTTAGTATAATTTGAACTTTAAGTTTCGTTCATAACTTTGCTTGTCGAGTGTGCGCGTTATGGCGTGCTGTGGCAGTCTTGTGAGTGCACTCTGCTGCGATTATAGGGTTGTCACCCGTTTTTGACCTGCAAGTAGTATAGGTTGTCCATAGACGATTGTATGCCCTTGCTCGTCGGGTAGCAAATCCGATGAGTTTGGGCTGCCTATTGTGACCTGGCGAAGGAGTCCGGTGTGTGCCGGTGCCTATTGTTACCTGGCAAAGGAGTACGGTGTGTGCCCCGGTGCCTATTGTAACCTGGCGAAGGAGTCCGGTGTATGTGCAAGTGCCTATTGTAACCTGGCGAAGGTCGTAGACTTGGCCTTGCACATTGCGCTTAATTGAAAAGGATATGGGGATTTCGCCGTGTCTTCAGTAGTGCGGGTTGTCTGGTAGGACTGGTAGCTCGCCTTAGTGTAGAAAGTCGACAATTGCGGTCATCCACTTGGGCTCGTCTTCAATGTTGATGGCGAGAATTTCTTCGTAGGCGCTTGACTCTTCCTCCGTTTCTTCGTCGGGAGTCTTGCGCTGTTTTTTTTTTCTCCTTTTTTGCTCATTGCTCGAGCTAGTGTCGCTGCTTCGTCGTTGGCGGTTGCGTGGATCCAGGCGATCTCGTACCAAGTTAATGGCTGGAGGCGGTCCATGGCTTCTTGCATCTGTGTCAGTGTCTTATCTTCTTGTGTCAGTAGTCCACCGTTCACCTGGCTCGCGATCTTCTTTGCGCTACTGTGTACCTGTAAATTCTTTTTGTCGAGCCTTTCCGCGAGGTTCATGCCCGCGAGTAGCGCTCCGCATTCGGCTTCGTCGCTTAAGGCAGTGAACTCAAACTTGATGGCGTACTTCGACCTCTCTCCTTGAGGGTTGGTGATGATGATTTCTACTCCTGCGCTGGTGTCGTCGTTGATTCCACTAATGTGCATACTCCATACCGACCAATTGGGCGCGCTTCTTCTGCTTGGCGGCGCATCCTTCATCTTCTTTCTTTCTTCAGCTACGGGGGTGTCGGCACCGTGAGTTTGCTCGACGACTACGTCAGCCTTTGCTTCTCTTTTCTTGGCGACCCCTAGCTGGCATTCTTCTTCACTCCTTCGCTTGGCAAGCTTGATCTTTCGCCTGATTTGGCGTAGGCGGTTAAACATCTTGTCAACGAGGCGCCTGTACGTCGTATAGTGTGGAGAATCTTCTGGTGCGGCTCCGTTCGTCTTCCTGGAATGGTCTAGGGTCTTCTCGTATTGTCGCAGGAGGGCGAATATCTCTCTCAGTCCGATAACGGTCGTTGGATTTTTTGCGTCCTGTCCTGGTTCTCCTCGTCCGGCGATGATGAGGTTGCTGACTCCTTTGATGATGGCGGCAATTGTTGTTGTGCTCCGGCGTACTCCTTTATCGTAGAAGGCTCGTGACTCGGTTTAACTTCCTCGCATGATTCCGACTCCGTTATGCGTCGGGAACTTGACTAGTAGGTGTAGATGGATGTCACGGCTTGGAGTTGGTTGAGTGTGGGCCTCTCGATGATGATGTTGTATGACGAAGGCATGTCGACGATGAGATAGCTCACCATTTGAGTTACCCTAGGTCCGTCTTTGGCCCCGAAGGTCGTCGGCAGCTCGATGGATCCTTCAGTCATCACGCGTTCTCCTGCAAAACCAAATAGTGGTGTACGAACTGGGCTGGCGATGACTCGGCCCAAGTTCATCTTGTCAAAGGTCGTCTTGAAGATTACGTCGGCTGAGCTTCCGTTGTCGATGAGGATCCTCCTAACCATGCTGTGGGCGATCTGCGCTTCCACGACGATGGCGTCGTTGTGCGGATGGTGAATGGTGAGAGCTTCGTCTTCAGTGAAGGTGATGGCTTCGCCAGTGCGGATTGGAGGTGTTGTGCCCATCAGGTTAACCTGGTATGGCGACCATCCTTTCTCCGTTGCGTGTGCGTAGCTCCGTCTGCTTTGGCTTGAGTCTCCAGTTCCTGGTCCTCCGATGATTATTGATACGACGTTCAGTGGGGTTGCCGCTATGGCTTTCCCTCAGTCGTCGCCTTGAGTCGTCGGTTGCGCCATCGTCTAGACTGGGGTCGGCACGCCCTCCTTATTCACCATGAGCCTCTTGACGAACTCCTTTAGCTGTCCTTCCTTGATGATGAGTCGGTTTTATACCGATAAATTGAGCACTTTCACATAGCGTTTTGTTTATCCAAGAGCCATTTAATGTGTTTGTTTTCGTGTTTTTGTTTGTTTTAGGAGTTACATGAGTGGATTGCAATTTGATTGAAGATCAAGATGAATAGAGTCAGTTGGATGAAGTTTTACATGCCAAAAATCCGAAATTAAAAATCCCTGGCAGCAACTTGGTGTCGCGGCACAGATTTTCGGTGCCCCAGCAAGAACCTCAGTATTCACGCGGTGCCCCAGCACCGAATTTCCCGTGCCTCAGCACCACAGTTTCGCGAATTAGGTTATTTTTAGCCTAATCTTAACCTAATGAGGAGGCTATATAAGGGAATCATAAGGAGGGATTAAGGGACGAATTTTGGGAGAGAAAAACATCACAAGAGGCTAGGAAACTCGAAGAACACCATGGGAGATCGGGTCTTGCGAAGAATAACGGTGGAGACGAAGATTACCTCAGAGATTCTCTCCATTAGTATCATCTTCTTTGCTGAATTTCTTTCTCTATTATGTATCTCTTTGTGATTTGTTTATGCTCTAGATTCATCATGAGCTAAACTGTTCATAGGATTGCAATCGGAACTTACATGTAGCTTGATTTGGATTATCGTTTCTTTGATTAATGACAATTGCTTTAAGTTTGTTTATTCTATCCTTTTCTTCATGTTTGATTGCTTAATCACCAATTAAATTGATTTGGTAAACCTTAGGAACTTTGGAAAAAGGAAATTTGTGTTTAGCCGTAGATAGAATAACACATGATCTATGATGGAAATCTTGAATTTATATAGGATAGGAATATACTTATGTAACATGTGTAACCCGTTAAGAACACATGCTTAATGAATCATTTGTAATTTAATTCACATAGGAATATAGTGAGTTAGTTAAGAAAGATAACTCGAATTGAATATCGGAAGAGTTCTTTTTGATGCATTAGGGGTCTTGGTTAACAACTTGTAGCAATTTAATGATCGAAGGAATGATATGAAGAATCGAGTGAAGTGTTGAGGAATGATTGCGATCCTATATTTCTCGATTTGTCCAAAACATTCAGTTTTTAGTTTTTATTTTTCTTTAGTTATTTAATTGATCATATTTTAAATTTATTTGTTTAGATAAAATTAAGGTGACATAAAACTAGTAATTAGCTAAATTAATAGTAACAATTCTCCGTGGGATCGACTTTTCTTATCATTATATTACTTGTTTTCGATACGTATACTTGCGTAGAAAAATCACAACAGTTGATCAGGTGTTCAATTTGATTCTTCAGCTGGTAGCACTGCGACGTTAGGGGACCGTAGTCACGATGGAATTGGCAGTCTCGGCTCTTGTCCTTCGCAGGCTTGTTAAGCGGAGGAGGCTTCTTGAACTTGTTGCCGTGCATGGCGAAGATATCGTCTGGAGTAGTTATTAGCGGCGTGTAGTCTCTCCTGTCAAGGCGAAATGGTTTCCTCGTCGCCTGACCTCCCTGCGGTCGCCATTCGGCTCCGGTTGTCGTCCGTGCGGCTTTTCTTCATCTTCGGTTCGTCGGAAGAGCGGTCGTTGCTTCGTCGGTGGCTCCTTGGCTCCGTTGACTTCCTGCTGGCGAGGTATTCTTCCACGGAGATGTGCTGGGCTGCTCTCGTCATGAGCTCCGTCATGGTCGACTGTCTTTCTTTCATGAAGAAGATCAAGAACTCCCCGGTCTGCATTCCGTCGATGAGGGCGATGACTGCATCGCTATCGGTGTAGTCGTTTACCTTGTTGAATTCTTCGACGAAGCGGTTGATGAACTTCTGCAGGGATTCGTCGGTCTTCTGCTTGATTGACTAGAGGTAGGTTTTCTCTTTTCTTTGAGTCACTACGCTGGCGAAGCGGGCGAGGAAAAGGTCTTTGAGCTGGTTGAAAGAGTGGATGTTCGCCTTGGGTAGCCGCTGGTACCATTTGAACTTCGTTCCCGTAAGGGTTAGACAGGTTGACTGGCATATCATCGAGGCTGAGCATTTCTTCATTTCATGATCGTCTGGTATTGGACGAGGTGGTAGACTGGATCTCCTTTCCCATTGTAGATGAGGTTGCTTGCGAAGCGTAGGTCTCCTACAGCTTCTCCGTCGAGCAGGTGTGGCGCGAGTGGGGACAGAGTCCCGTCGAGCACGGCACGTCCTCTCGCGCCACAATCCTGGGCATAGCGCAAGTCTTGGATTTCCTTCTGCATCCCTTGGAGAAGGTCAAATACGTCGTCGCGCTCCTGGTGACCTAGGCGGAGGTTGATAACTTCGGCTCGTCTTCCGTCTTCGCGTCTTGGTGAGGGTTGGCGACCCCCCGAGCGACCCCTCCCCCCTCCGGGCGATCCTTGTACGCTTCTGCAAGGTTGCGGTCTTTGTCATGACGGTTCCCTTGGCGACCCTTTAGGCTAGCCTGGTGAGGATCTGGGGTGTTCCGTCGGTGCTCCATGTTGTTAAAGTCTTTGGCCTGGCAAACCTCCTGACAACTCCCCCCCCCCCAGCGAGCCTGGCGAGGGTCTGGGTAGTTCTGGCGGTCTTAAACGTCTTCGGGATCTTCGACCTGGCGAAGCTCCCGGCGACCCCCCGTGCGAGCCTGACGAGGGTCCGGGCAGTTCCGGCGGTCTTCAACGTCTTTTAGATCTTCGGCCTGGAGAACCACCTGACGACCCCCCCGAGCGAGTCTGGCGAGGGTCCGGGCAGTTTCGGCGGTTTTCAACGTCTTTGGGATCTTCTACCTGGAAAACCTCCCGGCGACCCCTCGTGCGAGCCTGACGAGGGTCGGGGTGGTCCAGGCGACCTTCGGCATCTTATGGGCCTTCGTCTTGATGAACCTCCTGGCGACCCTCCGGTCGAGCCTGACGAGGGTCGAGGTGGTTCTGGCGACCTTCGGCATCTTCTTGGTCTTCGTCTTTGCGAACCTCCTGGCGACCCCCCGGGCGATCCTGACGAGGGTCGGGGTGGTCTTGGCGACCTCCGTTGTCATTGCTATCTCCTGTTCTTTCCTCATCGTGGGCATCGACTGACCTCTGCGAAGCGTCATTGACACCGTTTTCATTCCCGATATGAGCTGGTGAAACATGGCAAGGCGGCTGAGTCTGCCTGGCGAAGGTTTGGGCCCTCGTCTCGAGTGCGATGCTAGTCGTCGGTTGCGGCGTCACGCGTTGCGAAGCACTGGCACGGCTCGTCATGTCGAATGACGATCGTCGTGCTCCGAGTTCTTCTGATGAATGCTGGAAGGGTCTCGAGGCTTGTTCTCGGCTACCCCTCCTACTAACGCCAAACTGTTAATGTGTAAAAATGGCTTTAACGTAGGGTCGGATCCAAGGTTCGGGTCCCGATATAGACCCGTTGAACACGAGGATAATTGAATGCTGAGTCAAAGCGGGTTAACTAATGATCGTCAAAGCTGGAGGCGAATCCGTCGTCTTGGATGAGTCTCCGGGCTGACCTTGGCGATCCTTGGCGAACTTCCCTCGTGGCGGCAAAGTCCGTATCACGGCGAAGCTCCTCGCCGAACTCCCCTCGTGGTGGCGAAGTTCATATTGCGGCGAAGCTCCTTATCCGGGCGGAGTCTTTGTCCTGGCGAAGCTCCTCGTCTGGGTGGAGTCCTTGTCTTGGCGACATCCTTGTCTGGGCGAACTCTTGTCTTGATGAAGCTCTGTGCTGATCTTGATGATTCTTCGTGAATTCCCTTCCTTGTCGAGCTCCTTCGGCGAGGGAAGACCTGCAAAAAAGGGTAGATTGGGCCCGTGCCCCGTCGCTTATGGTTGGGCGAGGCTGCCTACGTATCTAAGTTTAAGAGAATCATGTCCCACGTAGTTCAGGGTTAGTGATAAATGGTGGGTGACTGACGATGTGGTTTGACTCATCGGAAGTGTCGATGTTGGCGGCGCGGGGGTGACCCTTGGCCAGGTGGCTGGGTATTACTGGCGTGAAGTGTTCTTCGTCGACCCCGTCGGTGTAGGCGAGCTCGTTGTGACGACGGGCCTTATCCCGACGAGGGATGCTCCTTATTTGTTGACCTTGTCGAGGTTGGCGATGGCGCCTTAACCTGACAACAGATGCTCCTTGTCGACCTTGTCGAGGTTAGCGAGGGCGCCTTAACCTGACAAGGAAGACTCCTTGACGACTCGACGAACAACTTCTCTTGTCGAGGCTGAGACTCTACTCTAGATCTCTTCTTAGACAAGCCTCTGCCAGCAAGCTCTCAATTCTTGCTGGGGGGAGAGAGGGCAACTTTTTAGAGAGAGAAAGCTTGAGAGAGAAACTCTGGAGAAATCTGTGAGTGAGTGTGGAAATGAGGAGGTTGAGGCTCTTATTTATAGGAAAACCAATTCCCTGAAATTGCACTTCTAGGGGCCTGCGAATTTCTCTCCTGCTACAGGGGGTTGCCGCGGCCCCTAGCCCTGTCGAGGGGATCGTCGGTGCTTCTTGATTCGTCTTCGATGTCTTCTGGTTGTCCGCGAGTTCGTATGTTGAGTCTGGGGGAATCTGAAGGATTTCCCGAGGATCTTCGTGATCTCGGATCTCCTTGTCGTGTGGAATAATTATAAGTTATGCCCTCGTCAAGCTATGACGAGGATGCTTGTCAGACCAAGGTCTTCGTCAGGCTTGTCACCTCGTCGACCTTGTCGCCTCGTTGGCCTTGTCGGCTCGTCAGCCTTGTCGGTTTGTCGCCTCGTCGCCTCGTCGGCCTTGTCGGCTGGTCGCCTCGTCGACCTTGTTGACTCCGGGCCTCGCCAATGTCTTGGTTCGTCGGCCTTCGGTTTTTGACTTTGGTGATGGGCTTTGACTTTTGTTGGTAGGCTTTGACTTTTGCCAAAAGGGGACCTAATTTTTATATGTTACTAAAAATGCATATAACAAACCAAAAGCGACATTTTATTTTTTACTATTATTATTCATTTGATCATTAAAATCTGAAATGTAAAAATAGGAAAGTAGTGGTATTAAAATAGCTAAAGGCCGGATTAATAATTCTTATATACTTATAGTATAATAATATTTCCCTGAACATTACCTCAAAGATAATATTAAAAAAAATCATTTATTAATATCATTGAGAGCATTAATAAAACACAAGTATTATAAATATATATAATCATGATATTAATATTCCCACTATTTTATTTTATTAGTGCTGGCATTATACATTCTCACTATTTAATTTGAAATTATATTACAGTCAATTAATTTGCATGACATACATAATTACTTTCGAATTCTTCGTGATTGTTGTTTTTGCTCTCTTTCTATTTCTTGGGTCTTTGTTTGCATCTACAATAATATTTAGTTTTAGAGTTGATAGATGTTATGTTATTGTTGGAGATTTTTTTTTTTTTTTAATTAAGGTTATTGTATGATAAGAGAATATTATGAGATCAAATTTTGGACCTGAATTATGGGGAATTAACTTTTTATTTGTGGATTTTTTTATTGTTAAATGTATTTTAGAAGATTTATGGTTAAAATAAAAGTTAAGAAATAAAATATCCTGCAGGTGAAAATTGAATGAGGAGATATGAAAGAAAAAAAAAAGACTAACACAACTATTTTCTTTTGTCTTTTTTTTTTCTTTCTCTAATACAAAAATGTGTAATTAATAATGATTTTCGCTAATATTATTTCTTAACATCCATTTATACATGATATATGTATTGAAATATTGTTATTCATCAATAAGTAACGCAGGAATTATTTTAATTTCCAATCATGATATTCTATATTTATTTTATTTAGCACCTCGGTGCATTAAATTTTCTCTTTCTTTCTCATATTTTCATTGACTATTTTATTCCGAGAAATAAATTACAAAAGTCTACACAATCCCCCAATAACGTCCAAAATTTGATCTCATAATATTTTTTCTCGATAGCCATTAATTAAAAAATATTTCCCGAAGAAATATCCAATCCACTATACCACTATATATACTGCTATACTTGTTGCTAACATAGACAAAGAAAAAACAAAGGAAAAAGCAAAAACGACAACCAACAAGATGAAGAGCATTCATTTCATCGTCGTTTTGGCTATGCTGCTTTGTGTGAGCCGGTTCTGCGCGGGAATCGAATCAAACCGGAGCCGGAAGACGGTGAGAATTATAAACAACTTAGCTGCGAATGTGCCGCTTTTTGTTCACTGCAAGTCCTCGGACGACGACTTGGGCCCGCACGATCCCCAGCCGGGCCAGTCCTACGCGTTCAGCTTCACGCCCAACATTTGGAAGACCACGCTCTTCTTCTGTCGATTCCAATGGGGCCCGACCGACGTCAAGTGGTACAACATCTATGAGGACAGCAACGAGGAAACCAGCGACTGCGAGATGTGCGTTTGGCAAATCGATGAAGCCGGGCCGTGCCGGTTTATCGACAAAATCGGAGATTTTAATTGCCATAGTTGGAATAAATAAGCCCGGTTATAATTAATCTTTTGCTTGCCTCGTCGTTGCTCGGATTTGTTAGTTTTACAATAATATTGTTATGGAGAACTATCGTCGATGTTATAATAAATAAAGGAGATTAATCGTCTCAAATAATTTTTAGATGGAATGTTGTTTTGTCTTTCATTTTAGTATTTAATTTAATTGGATGGAGGACTAATATTTTGCTTGCCTTGTGATTTTTATTTTATATTTTTATAATAATGTTTTGGAGAAATATTGCGGACATTGTGAAGGAAAAAAAAAAGATTAATGTAGTTAGTTGGTCAATAAATTACCAAGTAAATTACTTTATATACATAGCCCTTATACTTATTTTTGAGCATTTTAACGTAACATTCGAATGTTGGAACAATTCCGGTAATTGAGCTCAGAATTTGTTAGCTTGACTATTGAAGTTTTTAAACACTTGAGGCAAGCTCAATTTTTCGTTAAACTGTAAAGTTTCCGACACTACTACAAATATGATATTATACTACGGAGATTCGACTACGGAAGAAAAAAACGTCGTTGGAAGTCGAAATCCGACGACAGTAGTAAAAATCCGTCGTCGAATTTTAAAAAAAATACACTTCTGACGACCGAAATTTTTATATGTCGTAGAAAATAATGATTCGCCGCAGCTAGTACTCATTCGCCGCGGCGAATTGTATTCCGACGACAGATAAATTTCTGTCGTCGACTCATGTGTACTATTAAGCATGTTATGCCGCGGCTAGAAATAATACGCAGCGGCGAATTGTGATCCGACGACACAAATTTCTCCGTCGTCGGAACAGCAAACGACAACGACACTAAAATGTCTCGTTGGAATAATTCGCCGCGGCGAATTATCGTGTTTTAAGTTTCGCATTCCCTCACGAACCCTAGCCGTTTGCACCTCCCTCTCTCTCTCTCTCTCTCTCTCTCTCTCTCTCTCTCTCTCTCTCGCCTCCGCCTGACCATTCTCGAACCCTAGCCGCCGTAGTTTGCCGTCGTACGCCGTCTCTCCTCTCGCCGTACTTTGCCGTCGCTTGCCGTCTCCCGCCGTGTTTTGCCGTCGCCCAAAGCATTAAGGTATGATTTTTTTCTTCGATTTAATAGTGGAATTTAGGGTTTGATTTTGTATTGAATTAGGATTTGGAATTTAAAGTTTTGAGTTTGTGATTGATTTAGGAATTAGATTTCTAGGGTTTTGATTTTGTGATTGATTTAGAAATTTTGTTCGAAAATTATATTTGAATTGTGATTAGTTTAGGGTTTGATATTGTGATTTGATTTAGGTTTTGGAATTGTGAATTGGAATTGTGAATTGGAGTTTCGAAAATTGTGATTAATTTAGGTTTTGATTGGAATTGGAATTGGAATTGTGAATATATGCTTCTTCTATTATTATTTTTTCAGATACAATGGCCCCGAAAATGAGACGGAAAGTAACGGCAAAACGGGGCAAGCATTGGCGCGGCCAGGAAGACGAGGTCCAAGAAACGGTCCCAGAGCCTCCACCGCCGCCGCCGGAGAATGCTTTTAAGACGACTGCGGCAGGACCCGCTATAAGCAGATATGCACGCGGAAACTATGCTCCGAGCATGGGTTCACAGAATTGCCGCTCGTATCAAATGCGGTGAATGACCTCGTCAACGCCAACTATCAACGAAGGGGTTGGCGGGAGTTCATGATCGAGTTTGTGAACGTGGCGTATCACAGCATTGTCCTCGAGTTCTACGCGGCCCTTCCCGACACAATCAAGGATGGGTTCGTCTGGGTTCGAAATGTGCGCATCCCCGTCACTTCGGAGACCATAAATGCGTACTTTGGCACTCCGAATCTGACCGTAGAGGAGGATCAACACAATCATTACCCAGGTCCGGGGATGGAATTGGACAAGGCCTTTTACGACGACGTGGAGGCGGTCATTGCGCAGCCCGGTGTGCAATGGCATTCAAGAGCTGGGGAGTCTCGCCTTGAAAAGAGTCAGCTGTCTGTGATCGGGAAATTTTGGATGTACTTTGTCGGTTACCATCTTTACCCGCATATTCACTTCACGGAGCTTCAGTTCGATTTTCTGAAGCTTATCTACGCCTGCGCAAAAGGGTTGAACATCGATGTCGGTCGAGAGATTCTCCACCACATGAACAAGGTCATCTACACCACTGGGAAGAGCGCATTGGGATTCTCGTTCCTCATTTCCGGTCTTTGCATTAATGCCGGGGTATGTTTTATGCCGGTATTTGATTAATTTGTATGTTGTTATATTTTTTTATACTAACTTTGAATATTGAATTTGATTGTTTAGGTCGAGATTAAACCTCTGGATCTCCAGTTTGCCAAAGGAGGTGACTTCGACGAAGCTTGGATACGGACATTGTATCCATCGGTGATTCACGCATCACGTAGACTCCAACATCTTGTGATTCAACCCACCCAACCAGAGCCGGAGTAAACGTACGACGACATTCCCATGAGGGCGTATATGGCTCATAGTCAGAAAACGATGTACGAGTACATGAGTTACGACCGCAGCTACCGGATGGCTCAAGATCCGAACTTCCAGCCACCAAATCCGTATCCAGCTCCGGTCTGGCCGGCGGGATATCCCGACTATTATCCCTTTCCCGGAGAGGTAGGCGGCTCCGGCAATGCAGGCGACGGAACGAACGAAGGTGGCGGTCAAGACGGGATGGACGAAGATGTGTGAACAATTTTTAATTATCTTGTTATTTTGTTTATTTTTCTTTATTTTCGAACAATTTTTAATTATCTTGTTATTTTGTTTACGTTGTTGAACAATTTACAGTTTAATTAGTTTTGTTTAATTTGGTTTTTATAATTTTCAATTTATAGTTTATTACTTTTTTAAAATTATGTTTAATTATTTTCCATATTTACTTAATTATTAAATTGTATGTCATTTTCGAAATAAAAATTGAAAAAATAATTTAATTACTATGTTTATTTATTTACCTAAATACAGTAAAATACAATAATTAAAAATTTGTATTTAATTTCTCCGACTAAAAATTCAACGACACAAAAAGGTGTCGTCGAAAGTCATATTAGCCGCGGCAAACCATAATATGCCACGGCTAAACCTGTCTAAAAATCAACCCGTAGCCTCTGTTTGTTTTGAGACAGGTTTACCCGCGGCAAATTATGGTTTGCCGCGGCTAATATTGGCTAAAAATCAGCCCGTGGCCTCTGTAAGATTTTGATGCAGGTTTAGCCGGGGCAAACAATAATATGCTGCGGCTGCAAACCTTGTTTTGCCGCGGCTAATACTGGCTGAAAATCATCCCGTAGCCTCTGTAAGATTTTGAGACTGGTTTATCCGCGGCGAACTATAAATCGCCGCGGCTGGTGATACGACGACACTGTTTTGTGTCGTTGGATAGGATCCGCCGCGGCTAATAATAATTTGCCGCGGCGGATGTCGCAGATCTGAGTTTTTAAAATACGAACCTATTATTTTCCTTCACTTTTTTCTCTAGACTCTCCTCATACTCTATCTACTTCACACTTAGTCAACTTAGGCGACTTGGTTGAAGGATTTCAACTTTGTGTTCGCGGTTTGTCTACGGGAAGGAAAGGTATTATTTCTCAAAATTCCGGATCTTGTTAAGTAGATTTGCATTATGGCTTCTAGAGAATGGATGAAGGAAAATAGATTGAGCGATGCTTACCGACGAGGTGTTCAAGAGTTTTTGGATGTTGTTACATTAAATTGTAGAAAAGGAGAATTGATTCAGTGTCCTTGTCTTATATGTGGAAATTTAGTTTCCAAATCGATGGAGGATGTCGAATCGCATTTATTTGCGTTTGGTATAATGAGTTCATATGATCATTGGTACTTTCACGGGGAAAAAATTCGTGGTAGAAGAGTCGATGATTATGTACACGAACAAGACGTCGAAGAGGATGATGTGAATGGTATGTTGAATCGCGCCGAAGAGGATTATGTGGGACAACCGGAATTATTTGAGTCGATGGTGGGTGATTTTGAAGCTCCTTTGTTTGATGGGTGTAAGCGTTCGAAAATAGGGTTCTTGGTGACTTTATTTCATTTAAAGGCGGCAGGAGCTTGGTCAAATACTAGCTTTACGCTATTGTTGGGAAGCTCTTCGGGATGTGCTTCTGGAGGGAAATAGAGTGCCATTATCCATGTATGACGCAAAGAAGACGTTGGGGTTGTTAGGTCTTAAGTTCGATAAGCTTCATGCATGTCCTAAGGATTGCGTACTGTATAGGAATGAGCATGAATGTTTAATGGAATGTCCGGTGTGCGGTGAGTCAAGGTGGAAGATAGGGAATAAGCTTCACGATGGTGTGAAAGGGGTTCCGCAAAAAGTATTATGGTACATCCCCCCGTTGACGCGCTTTAAACGCATGTTTAACAACCCCACTCACGCAAAGAACATGATTTGGCACTCAAAAAACCGTAGTAACGATGGCGTTATAAGACACCCCGTTGATGCTGCACAGTGGAAATCTTTTGACGCCCATCATCCGGAATCCAGCGCAGATCACAGGAATTTGCGTCTCGGTTTGGCCACCAATGGGATGAATCCATTTGGTAACATGAGTAGTCGATATAGTGTTTGGCCAGTAATATTGATCAACTACAACCTCCCTCCGAAATTGTGTATGAAGCGTAAGTTCTTAATGTTGACGCTTTTAATCTCGGAACCGAGCCAACCGGGAAATGACATCGATGTCTACTTGGCACCATTGATCGACGATTTGAAGATTATTTGGGAGGAAGGAATGACGATCATGGATGCGCACCTTCAAGAAGAGTTCAGATTGAAAGCAATGCTAATGTGGACAATCAACGACTTCCCGGCGTACGGGAACTTGACAGGTTACTCAGTTAAATGCAAAATTGGTTGTCCTGTTTGCATAAAAGATACATGTTCGACCCGGTTGAAGCATGGGAAGAAGATAGTTTTTCTGGATCATCGGAGATTTTTACCGTTAAATCACCCGTACAGAAAGAATGCGAAGAAGTTTAATGGACATCAAGAATTTCGAAGACCTCCAAGAATTTTAAACGGCGAAGATGTCTATAAGTTGATTTGCGAAGAGACTTATCCGGTGCTCGGAAAAAGAAAAATTAGGGGTAAGAAAAAGTCGTATGAAGATAGACCGTTCAAGAAAGTATCAATTTTATATAAACTCCCGTACTGGAAGTCGCATTATGTTCGTCATTGTTTGGACGTTATGCACACTGAAAAAAATGTATGTGAGGCAATTGTCGGTACTTTGCTTGATGATCCAAATAAAATAAAAGAAGGGAAGAAAGCTCGAGAAGATCTCGTTGAATTGGGTATAAGACCGAATTTGCATCCCGAGACTCAAGGAAAAAAGACATTTTTACCACCTGCTGTGCACACGTTATCTCGAGCGGAACGAAGGAAGTTTTATGAATGGCTTGCGGCCGTAAAAGTTCCCGAAGGTCATTCGTCAAACTACAAGAGGTTTGTATCTATGAAGGATTTGAGACTTATCGGAATGAAGACTCACGATTGTCATATGTTGCTTCAACAAATACTTCCTCTTGCTTTGCGAGGTTTTTTGTCAAAGGAAGTTCGATATGCCATTTCCAAGTTTTGCGAGTTTTTCAACAAAATTTGTGCCAAAACACTTAAGATATTAGAACTCGACGAGATACATGCGGACTTGGTTAAAACCCTATGCATGCTCGAGACGTTCTTTCCACCCTCATTTTTCGACATCATGATTCACTTAACTGTTCATTTAGTACGCAAAGTGAAGTTTTGTGGACCTATATTTTTACGGTGGATGTATCCAATTGAGCGATATATGAAAGTCTTGAAAGGGTATGTGTCGAATTACAATCGGCCAGAAGGGAGCATTGTCGAGTGTTATATGGAGGAGGAGTCGGTTGAGTTTTGTGCTGAGCAGTGCACGAAGGCTCCGCCAATTGTGGTGCCTAAACTCGCCGTTGCGGAATCAAAAGGCTTATCCTCAATTAATAATTTGATATATTATAATTTCATTTATAATTAATAATAAGTATGATGTTTTAATGCGCATGAAATCCTTCAACTGTCAACCGAAAAGAATGGGAGCAAGCCGTTCTATATGTAATTCACAATTCACCCGGTATGGAGCCCTTTAGTGATGTGCATGTGAATGAGTTGAGGCGTATTTATCCAAAAAAGTCAAAAAATGAAAAATGGCTACTAGAAGAGCACAACCGTACGTTTCCAAAGTGGTTCGATGGATATTTATATCCAAGAAGAAAGCATTATGATGAGTCCCTATTGAAGATCTCTGGTGGCCCTTCACAAGTAATAATCAGGTACACATCATGGTACGTTAACGGGTACACGTTTTACACAAGGGAAAGAGACGAAAAACACCCCGTGCAAAACAGTGGTGTTACATTATTTGCGGAAGGAATGCATGTTGCGTCGGCCAAGGATAAGAATCCAGTACAAGCTATTATGAGCTACTACGGCTATGTAGAAGATATTTGGGAGCTAGATTATTGTGGTTCGCGAGTTGCATTGTTTAAGTACAAATGGGCGGACAACAACTACGTAAAAGTCGACGATGACAGAGTTACAGTTGTTGACTTTAGACGAGTGGGCTACGCTAACGATTCATTTATAATGGCATCCCAAGAAAATCAAGTGTTTTATGTCTCGGACCCGATTGATCCAGAATTATATCTCGTCGTGCATGTGAAGGCGAAAAATGTAGAAGAATATTTCGACGAAGAAGCCGTAGACATCACAACCATCGCACCATTTTTGAAGAAGCTACCGAGCATTGATGAGGTTGAGAACTTTGATGATGATGACGTTTGGAAGGAGTTTGTGAATATTAGATTAAGCAAAAGGTTCGCTAAACTCTCGAAGCAAAATAAAGCTCATAGAGAGCAAGTAGAATACCTTGCACAAACGGGCCGAAACGGATATCGAAAGATTGATAAAAAAAATTGTAATGGTTCTAATTTTGTATTTTTTTAATCTTACTTTATTGCCAAACATCGAATAACATGTTTATTTTGTTTCGTAGCATGCCGAAAGTGGAGAATGGGCCACCCATTCCACACTTTGGTGCGTCACGAGGAAGAACCCCGACGGTTCATTAAAGGACCCAACTTTGGAGCCAATAATTGAGAAAATAGTAAGTACTTAGTAGTTTTGATTCTTTTTATTTATATTAAATGAAGTTTGATTCTCTTATCATTGTTGTTTAATTGTTAGGACGAATATGTCACGCAAGAAGAAAATGGCGAGTTGGAATCCGATGAGGAGGTCGACGTGTTGACAAGAGCGTTGGGAAAGAAAGACCATCCCGGACGGGTTCGGGGACAATCAAAATACGTCACAAAGCGAGCATATCACCGAGCATCCAACTCAACGCCGAATCCCATCGTCAAAAACCTCCAAGCGCAAATAGAAGAAATAAAAGCGGAAAATGCGACGAAAGATGCGAAAATGGAAGAATAGAAGTCACAAATGGAAGTTTTCATGAAACAAACAATGTCTCAAAATTTTGAAGGGAGTAATGATGCTTGCTCCCGTGGCGGCACTCCGGTTAGTCAACCTCTTGCTCCGGTTAGTCAACCGCACGCTCCGGTTAGTCAACCTCTCACTCCGGTTAGTTCGGCGAAAAAGACTAAGCCTGTACAGGTCGAAAATGAAAGCGGTGTTGGCTAAAGGGAATCGAGGGATGTACGACCGGAGACGTCTCATCCAAGGACGCCGGTTTCCGGGGATGGTGGCGTCGGATGTCTTCTCTTCGACGATGCTTTTCAGGACCATGTCGCAACGGGGAGGTCATATAACCTTTGTAGCCCGAGCGAGGAACCTTTTCTCAATAACGAGTCCGCGTCGGCTTATACTTGGGTGTTAATTGAAGTGGTAACTTGTCCGGTCCGTCAATGGCCTCTCCAAAAGGAAACCCAATGTTTGGAATATCTCGATGACGCGGTCGGGCACATTGTGCCTTGGTTGACATCTTTAGTCAAGAAGGTTGGTTCCGAAGGTAGTCCAACTCTCAAATCCAAGCCAAAAGAGGTTGCCAAAATTGCGGAAGATGGAAAAAAGATTAAGTTGGCGTCCGTTGTCCCGGAATTGAGATCGTTGGCCGATTATGCCAACAATTATATGCTTGCAAAGGACATCGTATTGAAGGTTAATGATACAACTTGGATAAGTTTCGATGATGTACGAGAGTTTCTATTGCTCGAGGACGTGTGTGTGCATTGGCTATCGATTTGTCAAAGGTATGTTTTCTATTTTTTGCCTACTTATTTCCTAAAGATTTGAAAATATGGATAATTTGTTCTAGTTGTACTTATAGTATGTTAATTTGTATATATTTGTAGTTATTTATTACAAACATACATGCTAAAAAGTGATAAGAAGGACTTGTACGGTTTCATTCCGCCGTATAACGATTTGAACTACAACCGTCACGCCGAAAACGAAAGGAGGACAAAAGAATTGAATGATGACGTGGTTGTTTGCTTCAACAATATAAAAAAATGCAAGAGAGACAAATTGTGGTTGATGCCATACAATAGTCACAATCATTGGACTCTCCTCGTGTATAATCCTTGGCGCAATAGTGTGATCGTATTCGATTCACTTAAAAGTTCAAGAGGTTTGAATCCGCATTTAACCGAGTTTTTTGAAGAGTATGTTCCTTTTTCAATATTGAATTATGTTTTTTTATTATTAATGTTTCAAATAAAAAATTCCGTATATTTAACTTTTAACTTTTTTTGTAGGCTAGGGAAAAAGTTCAAGTTACACCATTCAACCGGCATGAATTTGCACTCGGCGGTGAAAGTGATGATTTCAAAAACATGTCCGAAACAACCGGGAAATCACGAGTGCGGATATTTCGTCATGAGGTTCATGCACGACATCGTCATCAAGGATACTTTGTATGTTGATAAAAAAAAAATATATAGTTCAAAAGAGAGAGATTTTCTTAGAGTTAGATTAGGTTTATTATTTCTTCAAAAATATTCTAAGTATGATGAAGAATAGAATACATTCTTAGGTATATGGACACCGGTTCTATTTGTAATTATGAACGATACTTTTTGTAGGTAAGGAAGTATATTTTGTATAAATCGGTTAATTTTGTAATTTATTTTATAAAATATATATTATTTACAGGGGATACAAAGCATCCGGGCGATATTTTTGACCGGTTTTTTAAATTTTATATGGGCATATACGACGACGCATGAAAAACCATCGTGGGAAGTGGAATATTTTGGCCAATTGGGCTGCAAATAGCCGCGGCAAACATAAATGTGCCGCGGCGTGTTTTAATCCGACGATGCATAAAAGTGTCGTCGGAATGAAACCTGCTGTGGCGCATAAAAAGACACCGCGGCTTACATTTTTCAGGGGAGATTAATTATGGTTTCTGTGTGTATAATCGCCGCGGCTAAGATAAATTCGCCGCGGCTGATTATGTTCCGACGACACTTACTATGTGTCGTTGGACAAAGTTCGCCACGGCGCGTTTCTATTTGCCGCGGCGAACTATCGATCCGACGACACTTAACAAGTGTTGTCGGACCCATATTCCGACGACGTAAGTTTTTCCATCGTCGGATATCCAACGACGGTGGATTCGACGACACATAATAAGTGTAGTCGGATCTTCCGACTACACTTTTTAAGTGTAGTCGTATCCCTTATTTGTAGTAGTGCGACCGTAATTCCTACGGTCAATTATTAACAAAAAAAAAAGTAATAATATACAAAACTATTCAGTAATTTTTTTATTGAAGATAAATTATTCAGTAATTTAAGAGTATAGAATTATAGCGTATACATCTTGTTTAAGGTTAATGTTGTCTTTTTTTGTTTAAAGAAATTTAGGGTAATTATCTTTTTATATAGTTGCTCGTGTTTTCCTAAAATGGCCACGGGCCCACGGCGCTCGTTTCAAATCCTCGAACTTTCCTGCAAAACAAAATCTATGTTATATATAGATAAATAAAGAACTTAAAATAATTGAAGAACAGAGTGATAGAGACTGCATTGTTGGTTATGCGTTTCATCTAGCAAAAAACTTATTTATAGGATAACAAACATAAGATCAATTTAAGAAGTTGGAAATAAAAAATCTCATAAAAAAAATTGTTACGGTTGTACGATTTTATGAATCAGTTATTCATGTTGATACTAAAAGAAAAACTTAAATGAGAATAACAACTCTAATGAGAAGAGGAATGGACATTGCACTAATTGTATGAATGAATGAATAAATAATTATATGTGAATAACTAAAGAATAAAAAAACTAACAATAAAGTAACAAAAAAAAGATTAGGAAATATATTAAAAGCAATAGAAATGTGTAATCAATTTTAGTTGGTTGGCATTTGAAGTTTAAAAAAAAAAAGTGAAAAAATAAGATTCTCCTTATTTTTTTAAACATGTCATCACCAAAAGATTTTGCTTATATGTATAGATATATATAGATAGATACAGATTATTAGTAATTCTAAAATTTTAGGCAAATAGATATATCAATACTTTCACTATAATTTGCATGCACATTAACAAAAAAATATAAAATATAGTTATTTACGTTATTTTAAGAGTAGGAAAATTAAAGATAAAAATAAATGAATTAGTGATGAAATACACATTAGGATTATAACTCCAACTAATGAATAAATTGCATTTAACTCCCACCAACAAATATGTATGTTTTTCAAGAAAAAAAATTATAAAATCTCAAAAAATAGGATTTCATAATCTCTTCACTACTAAATCCGGGTTTCAACCATGGTTGAAAATTTTCAACCATGGTTCTTAACCATGGTAGAATCCAGCATGGTAGCAAGTTCCAACCACGGAATAATTTCCATGGTTGAGAATAAGTTCCTACAACGGAATTTTCTGTGATTCGAACGCGAACACGCCGCGGCGTTAAATCAAACAGGCCGCGGCTAGAAACGAATGAACAACGGAATTTTCCGTGGTTCGAAACCTAACACGCCGCGGCGTGAAATAAAACAGGCCGCGGCTAGAAATGAATGAACAACGTAATATTTCCGTAGTTGGTTTTGATGTCAGAGACAACAACACGCCGCGGCTTTGTGTATTGACGCCATGGCTTCGAACGCAAACACGCCGCGGCGTTAAATCAAACAGGCCGCGGCTAGAAACGAATGAACAACGTTATATTTCCGTAGTTGGTTTTGATGTCTAAGACATAAACACGCTGCGGCGTTGTGGATTGACGCCACGGCATGACCTAACCACGCTGCGGCATGTATTTACAAGCCTAGGATTATTTTAGGCATTTCGTCACTTTCAAACGCCTCGGCATGACCTAAACACGCTGCGGCGTGTTTTTTTGAAATGTCTAAAATAAGCCTCGGCTTGTAATTACATGCCGCAGCGTGGTTAGGATGTATGCCGCGGCATTGTGTCATGAAAGCCGCGGTGTTATGCTATTCCCAACGACGGATTTAACCATCGTACGTATTATAAAGCCGCGGCGGGTTGACATCAAGCCGCGGCATAAACTGTATTCCGGAATGGTTTTTACTTGTTTTGGGCGACGGCTTTTAAGCGTTGTTGAAAGTGACACTAAAAAAATATAAAAAACCGGGCGATTTTTTGAAAAATTCGCCCGGTAGCTTTGTATCCTCTTTCTATTACCGATAGAACCTGTAATTAATAATTGATATTTTATTAAATAAAATATAAATTAAATTTTTTAATTAAAAGCATTAATACAAAATATTAATACACTAAAATATCATCGGTTAAAGATTATATCATCGATACATACAAAACATATAAACAATTAAATCCAAAATATGTTCTAATCTTCATCGTCATAGTTAGCAAACTTTGATAGCACATACATACCTAAATCTACATTCAATCCATCTATTTCGCTTACACTATAATTAAGTTTGCTATCAACAAAATTCATACCATTTCTCACAACGTCGTGCATGAACTTCATGACGTAGTATCCGCATTCATGATTTCCCGGTTGTTTCGGACATCCTTCTGAATTCACCGATTTTATCAACGATTGGGACATGAGGCCGGTGTCGTGATTAACCTTGAATATGTCTTCAATACTACAAAAAAAAAAAATCAAATAACTTGAGTTAAAAAGATATCATCCATAAACATAAAAATGATTATGTTTTAGAATACTTACTCTTGAAAAAATTGCTATAAGTGGTTATTTAAACCGCTTGAATTGGGGAGAGAATCAAACTTTGCTACGGTAGCCTTCCAAGGGTTAAAAACAAGAAGAATCCAATGGTGACGACTATTGTAAGGCATTAACCATCTTTTGCCATTCTTGCAATTTTGTATAAGTTTGTAGTAGCGATCAACATCAAGTTTTAATGCATTTTTCTTAGCATCTCCTAGTTTTGTGTTGAACCCGATGTCTTCATATGGCGGAAGAAAACCGTAAGTGTCCGGATTGCGAAGGTGATTTTCTAGCAAATAACTACAAATAAAAATAACAATAATTAATGTATAACAATTGAATCAATAATTCATATATTTAATAATTAAGAAATCGCAAATGAAAATGGAAACATACCTTTGACAAATCATTATCCATAGTACGGTCAAGTCTTGAGAGAAGAGAAATTCACGTGTATCATCGAAATTCAACAACGGAGTGAAATCACACAAACTTTTATGAAGCTCAACTACTATTTTCTTTCCCTTTGCAAGCATATAGTAGTTTGCATAAGACGCTAATACTCTCAATCCGGGATGAAAAAGGTTCAAGTTAATCTTTTGTGCCACTTCATTGTAATACGAACTTTTGGCTATATTTTTGGGCTTAGGTTTGGGAGCTTGATTACCTTTGGAGTTTAATTCTTCAATAAGGGACACTGGCCAAGACATAAAGGCCCCCACCGCGTCATCAACGGTTTCGATCCATTGAACCGATACCGGGAGAGAAATAGGGTCTTTAGACATCGACACTTCTACTAACACCCGACGATGATCTCTATCCAACGGTACGTTGTGAATTTTGTCGCCAACCTCTCCATTTTTTAGGAACACCTTCCCGGTTGCGACGTTCTCAACGATTCCCTCCGAAAAAAGGAGACAATCAACACCATCATTAAATGAAATGGGCATATTTGGAATAGACGACGCCGGATCAATCGCGGAAGTTCCGCCAATACCTACAATAGGTCCTTTTGAAACCAAAGGCGAGTTCTTTGCCTTTTTAGCGAGAATTTGAACGTTCGCATGCTCCGCCGGTGAGGGAGCAATCGGTTGACTAGCGCGACTTTGCACATTAAAAGATTTGATATTCCCTTTATTCGGTCCTTTCGAAAGGAACGCTTTACGCTTAGCCTTTTTCGCGGGAATTTTACCTTCATCAAGTTGCACATCAACCGGCGCTACGGGAGTAAACGGTGGCCTTCCCGGACTTTGCACATCACAAGGCTCGTTACTCCCTAGACTCGGTCTTTTCAAAATAAAATCTTTGCCCTTAGCCTTTATTGCGGGAGTATGATCGTCATCAAAATTCAATTCAATCGGTGCTAAAGGAGCAAGAGGTTGACTTACCGGACTATGCGCATCAAGTGGTTTATTACTACCTTGAAGATTTCTTGAAGATGATCCTTGGATCATTTGTTCCACTTTAGCCTTCCATTCCTCGAAAGCCGCATCTCTTGCTTCCGACTTGACTTTCATATCTTTAATTTCGGCTAGGAGACTTTGAACGAGGGGATTCGTTGAGTCTTTGGCTTGTTTGTAACATGCTCGCTTTGAGACGTATTTGGATTGTCCCCGAACTCGTCCGGGATGTTCTTTCTTCCCCAAAGCTCTTGTCAAAATATCGTCTTCCTCATCGTCGTCCACCACTTGAGTGGTACATTCAATCTAATAACAAAATGAATTATTACAAATATTTAAGTCAATAATATACAAATAACATCGAGATAATTTATATATAACTATATAACATAAACTCATTGCACTTACTATTTTATTCACAATAGGCTCTAGATTTGGATCCTTTAATGAACCATCTTCATTATGCCTCATTTCGATCCAAAGTTCCGAATTTGTCGCCCATACGCCATTTTGTTCATACTACGAAACAAAAGAAAATGTTATTCAATTATAGACAATAGATTAAATTTAAAATATAAAAATAAAACTCTTACTAGCATTTGATCGAGCTTCTGATATCCGTTTCGACCCGATCTAGAGAGGTACTCAACGAGAGCCCTATTAGCTTTGTTTTGATCCGAGACCTCTTTGAACTCATCACTTAATCTAATATTAACAAACTCCTTCCAATGTTCGTCCGTGATGCTCGTGTAATACTTCTTAACAATATCCGGTCGCTCGAAGATTCTTTTATCATTCGGATCTTTCTTGAATAGGGTAGAGAGATCATACCGGAAGTATCTTGCCGATTCCCCGGCACTAGATAAACACATACGCTTGTACTCGTCCGGAATAACAAATGCTTGTTGGATTTCATTCCATATCCGTTGTTTCACCTTTTTTAAACTCTTCATTCTCCAATCACATATAGTTATTGGAACAAATTCCCGAGCAAGAACACCAATCCAACTAGCTAAAAGATCACCATCTCTTCCATCCGGTTGTTTTTTCCCATCAAATCTCATAAGTATTTTTTTCCCCCTTATGCTTTAAGATAGTGATTCTTTTCATGAGATTCACTTTTCTTTTTCCTTCTCCTTTAAGTTTTCTTCTACATTTTGCTACTTCATCAACTTTGTTAAGAACCGGAAACAGTTAAAGTAATAAATTATCAATTTTAAATACTAGATAGATTCAATGAATTACAAGACCTTAAACAAAATAACAATACTACTAACCGGGCGTAGTTTCTTCTTCATCGGATGATGACGTTTCTTCTCGATCGGTTGATGGCCTAGTTACTCTCGCTCCGACATATTGACGTAGTAGCTAGCTTTCCTAAATATATATTTGACTCGTTTCCAAAAATTCATAAACATCAAATAACTCAAGACAACAAATACTTCATGGCAAACATTCAAGACAATAAAAGCATAAAAACATTTCATGGCAAACATTAACAAAATGCAATACATATGTAATATTGATTAGGGATAGGATTCTAACCTTGTTAGAATCAATAACTCAGAGTTAGGGCACGGGGTAGGAGTTAGCTTGTTGAAGGAACAAAATGAAGCACACCTCAACGGAGTTAGGGCACGGGAGTTAAGACACGGCAATGGCGACGTTGGCGTCGGCGGCGGAGCACGACGGCGGCGGAACACGACGACGGCGGCGGAGCACGGCGATAGCGATATGATGGGAGAAAATAGAAGAGAGAAAGAGAGAAGAGAGGAAGAGAGAAGAGAAGGAGAAGGAGGAAAAGGAGGGAAAGAATAGGGCTGAAATATGAGAGAGGTGGAGGGAAATGAGGTTAAAATCGAATAAAAAATTTCAAAAATGGCTTTGGACGATGAAAAAACGTAACCGTTGTCTGAAAATCCCGATACATGCCGCGGCCTATACTTCAGACGCCGCAGCGTAGTTCTACGTGGAATAAAACACGCAACGACGTGGAGTAAATAAGCCGCGGCACGTTAAGGTTCGAAATAACAGAGACTCTGTAAAATTTTGGGATGTAAATACGCCACGGCACGAAATCAAGGAGCCGAGGCTCGTATGTGTACGCCGTGGCATCTCTTAGATAGGCCGCGGTATAAGCTTATACAATGCTAGTTTATTTGCCTATATATGCCGCGGCTTTATAACTATACGCCTCGGCGTTCCTGTCATGCCACGGCCTACCTTGAGTAAGCCGCGGCAAGATTTGACTTGCAGAATGCATGCTCTCTGTATAATTTGTATGCAACTTATGCCGCGGCACTACCGAAGCACGCCGAGGCTTCAGGTACTTATGCCAAGGCGTCGGTATACATAAGCCGCGGCTTTCCTTTGAATTTACCTATATACATTCTGCTCTATGCAACTCGCCGTGGCATTTTTATCCCGTATGAAACGCGCCGCGGCACGTATACTTCAGACGCCGCGGCGTAGTCCTACATGGAAAAAACACGCCACGGCGTGGCATCAATAAGCCGCGGCACGTTAAGGTTCGAAATAACACAGACTCTGTAAAATTTTGGGATGTAAATACACCACGGCACGAAATCAAGGAGCCGAGGCTCGTATGAGTACGCCGCGGCATTTCTTAGATAGGCCACGGCATAACCTGATACAACGCACACGTAAAATTTTGGTTTGGTTTCTGTCTAGATTTTTTGCCTATATATAACGCGGCTTGGTAAACATACGCCTCGGCCGTCCGATAATGCCACGGCCTATCTTGAGTAAGCCACGACAAGATTTGGCTTGCAGAATGCATGCTCTCTGTAAAATTTGTATGCTATATATGCCGCGACACGACCGAAGCACGCCGATGCTTCATGTACTTATGCCAAGGCGTAGGCATACATAAGCCACGGCTTTCCTTTGAATTTACCAATATACATTTTGCTCTATGCAACTAGCCGCGGCCTGTATATTAAACGCCGCGGCATTTTTATCCCGTATGAAACGCGCCGCGGATTTTACTGTAAAATGGGAATTTATATGTATTTGACAAACTTATTTATAAAAACAATTGTTCAATCAATTTCCAAACTGTAAAAATTTTAAAGATAACTAATTGAAAAACAATTGTTCAATCAATTTCCAATTAAATAAACATGATAACTAATAGTTCATACATGAAAAACAAGATCGAAATATAACATTATTACAATTAAATTATTATTCAATCAATTTCCAATGCTGGGATATCTCGACGTAGCAAAAACGAAACATCATCATCATCATCATCAACATCAACATCAACATCAACGTCTTCAAACGATGGTAGCCCGTTGGAGAATGGTGCGATGGTAGTGATGTCTTCAACTTCTTCATTCGATTATTCTACATTTCTCGTATTCACATGCACGACGAGAGATAATTCTTGATCGACCGGGTCCGAAACATAAAACACTTGAGATGCTTGGGATGCCAACATGAATGAATCATTGGCATAACTCATCCGTCTAAAGTCAACAACTGTAACTCCATCATTGTCAACTTTGACGTGGTTGTTGTCCGCCCATTTGCACTTAAACAATCCAACTCGCAAACCACAATAATCAAGCTCCCAAATATCTTCTACATAGCCAAAATAGCTCATAAAAGCTTGTTTTGGATTCTTATCCTTGGCCGACGCAACATGGATTCCTTCCGCAAAGAATGTAACACCACTATTTTGTACGGGGTGTTTTTCGTCCCTTTCCCTTGTGTAAAACGTGTACCCGTTAACGTACCATGACGTGTACCTGGTAACTACTTGTAAAGGCCCGCCAGAGATCTTCAATAGTGTCTCATCTAAATTCTTTCTTCTTGCATAACAATATTCATCGATCCACTTTCCAAACGTACGGTTGTGCTCTTCTTTTAGCCATTTTTCGTTTTTTGATTTTTTTTCGGATAAGTAGACCTTAACTCATTCATATGCACATCGATAAAGGGTTCCACGACGTCTAAATTGTGCAACACATGGAGAACGGCTTGCTCCCATTCTTTTCGGTTGATAGTTGAAGGATTTGTTATGCATAAAAACATCAAAGTAAATATTATATTCAACACGTAATCTAAATATTAACATCGTATTTATTTATAAAAAATTATAATAATTACCTGCAAATAAGCCTTTGGATTCCGCTTTGGCTATTTTGGGAACACCAATTGGCCGAGTTCTCGGGAAATACTCTACACAAAATTCAACCGACTCTTCTGCCATATATCCTTTGACAATGCTCCCATCTGGTCGATTGTAATTCTTCACGTACCCTTTCAAGACTTTCATATACCGTTCGATTGGATACATCCACCGTCAAAATATAGGTCCACATAACTTCACTTCGCGTACTAGGTGAACGGTTAAGTGAATCATGATGTCGAAAAATGAGGGTGGAAAGAACATCTCGAGCATACATAGGGTTTTTACCAAGTCCGCTTGTAACTCGTCAAGATCTTGAACCGTAATAGTTTTGGAGCAAATTTTGTTGAAAAACTCACATAACTTTGAAATTGCGAATCGAATTTCCTTTGGCAAAAACCCTCGCAATGCAAGAGGCAGTATTTGTTGAAGCAACATATGACAATCGCGAGTCTTCATTCCGATAAGTCTCAAATCCTTCATAGATACAAACCTCTTGTAGTTCGAAGAATGACCTTCTGGAACTTTTATCGCCGCAAGCCATCCACAAAGCTTCCTTCGCTCCGTTCTTGATAAAGTGTGGACAGCCGGTGGTAGTAATGTCTTCTTTCCAGCCATTTTAGGATGCAAATCCGGTCTTATACCCAATTCAACGAGATCTTGTCGAGCATTTTTCCCATCTTTTGTTTTATTTGGATCGTCAAGCAATGTACCAACAATTGCTTCACATACATTTTTTTCAATGTGCATAACGTCCAAACAATGTCGAACGTAATGCATCTTCCAATACGGGAGCTCGTAGAAGATTGATACTTTTTTGAACGGTCTATCTTCAAATTTCTTTTGCTTCCTCTTACCACTCGACGTTTTTTTTTCAAGCACTTCATAAGTCTCTTTACAAATCAATTTATAGACATCTTCACCGTTCAAAATTTTTGGAGGAGGTCGATGTTCTTGCTTCCCATTAAACTTTTTTTCTTTCTTTCTGTACGGGTGATCTCTCGGTAAAAATCTCCTATGGTCGAGAAAAACTGTTTTCTTCCCATGTTTCAACCGGATTGAAGATGTATTTTTGATGCAGACTGGACAACCAATAGAACATTTCACCGAGTAACCAGACAAGTTTCCGTACGCCGGGAAGTCGTTGATTGTCCACATTAACATTGCTTTCAACTTGAACACTTCGCATCGGTAAGCATCGTTGATCTCAATTCCTTCGTTCCACATCATCTTTAGATCATCGACCAAAGGTGCCAAGTAGACGTCGATGTCATTTCCTGGTTGGCTCGGTCCCGAAATTAAAAGAGTCAACATCAAGAACTTCCGCTTCATACACAACTTCGGAGGGAGATTGTAGTTGCAAAGTATTACCGGCCAAACACTATAGCGACTACTCATGTTACCAAAAGGATTCATCCCGTCTGTTGCCAAACTAAGACGCAAATTCCTGGGATCTGAGCTAAATTCCGGATACCGAATATCAAAACTTTTCCACTGTGAACCATCACAAGGGTGTCTTAAAATGCCATCATTACTCTGATTTTTTGAGTGCCAAACCATGTTCTCCGCGTGATTAATATTGTTAAACATGCGTTTGAGGCAGGTGAATGGGGGAATGTACCATAATACTTTTTGCGGAACCCCTTTGATACCGTCATGTGGCTCTTTTCCTGTCTTCCACCTTGACTCATTGCACAGTGGACATTCACTTAATTCTGTATGCTCGTTCCGATATAGTACGCAATCTTTTGGACATGCATGAAACTTTTCAAACTTTAAACCTAACAAGCCCAATGTCTTCTTTGCCTCATATATTCCTGACGGAACTTTATTACCGGCTGGCAACGTTTCACGAAGGAGTTCCAACAATTGCGTAAAGCTAGAATTTGTCCAACTTCTTGCCGCCTTTAAATGGAATAATGATACCAAAAACCCTATTTTCGTTGTGTTACTCCCATCATACAAAGGCGCTTCGAAATCCCCCACCATCGACTCTAATAATTGCGGTCTTCCCACAAAATTATAGTCGATATCATCCATCAAACCACCAATATCATCGGCTTCCTCTTTGTCTTCTTCTTCTTCAATTAAATCATTGACTCTTTTACCACGCATTTTTTCTCCATGAAAGTACCAATGATCATAGGAACTCATAATACCAATTGCTAACAAATGCGATTTGACTACTTTCATAGATTTCGAAACTAAATTTCCACATAAAAGACAAGGACACCTAATCAAATCTCCTTCTTCAAAGTTTAAACGCACAAAATCCATAAATTCTTGAACACCCTGTCGGTAATCATCGCTCATTCTATTTTTCGTCATCCATTCCCTAAATGCCATATTGCAAATAAAGAATTTGAAGATTAAATACCTTTTTCTTTCGTGACGAAGCACCGAGCCCAAATTCGAAATCGATGGAAAAGTCGCTTAAGGGAGAAAAAAATAGGGTTTTTGGAGTTATGGTGTAAATGGGTATGAAAACAAAATAATAATGGCAGATCTGCGACGAGTGCCGCGGCGAGATGTAAATTACGCCGCGGCATGTTGAATATCCACCATGGATAAATGCCGTCGTCGTCATAAAGCCGCGGCATACCTATATATGCCACGGCATAGCCTGATAAAATTTTAGAAACGCGCCGCGGCGTACCCCACTAACGCCACGACATGACCTGACAAAGATTACTCGATCAAATTTGATCTGCCCTCGGGGAAGATTTTTCTCTGATTACGGCGCGGCATGGGTACAGGAAGCCGAGGGTTTGTTCGCTCATGCCTTGGCATTTGTGACATAAAGCAGCGGCATATTGCTTTCATTTACAATTATACCCTCTGATTTTGACAAGAGCCGCGGCCTTCCAGTAATACGCCGCGGCGTGTACCCGCTTACGTAAAAACGGCTATATTTTTACTAGCTACTAGGGTTAAAATTATTACCCTCCAACGGTTAAAAACGGCTATATTTGCGAAAATAGTTTAAAAAAACTTAAAATTCATAACTTTATTCTATATATACAACCATGTTAACTTATATTTTAACCCACACAAAATATCTTGACTACAAAAATTGAAAATTAATATGGATGATCATCCGTCTTCTATCGGTAATGTCCCAGTTGTTATTGTTTCGTCCTATTCTTCGTCTTCTTCCGATTATGACAACGATCACCAGGTAAATCTATCAGATGATACTATAGTCTTAGAAACAAATTCCGATGATACTGTGGTCCCAGAAACAAACTCTGATTCGGAAGTCCCAGAAATTATAAACTCCAATGATACTATAGTCCCAGAAACAAATTCTCAAGAAAGCGTTCAAAATTCCGAAGAAACAGTAGAGTCTGAAATGCCTCCACGTCATATTCGCACCGCTCGTTCCGTTGGTTGAAGCCGCACAAGAGGTAGTGGTGGATCTCAATTTTCTTCATCGTGGGATACCGATTTCCATATAAGGCATGAGTGGAATAACTCGACTCAAAATTTAGATAAGCACGTTAAATGCAAATGGTGCGGACTATTGTTTGTTCTTCCCTACCCAGATAGAGACATCTATCCTCTTCATGATCATGCCGTGCGTTGTCGTAGAAGGCATGGTTTTTAAATATTTTGTCTTTTACGTTTTTTAATTGTATTTGTTAAAATTATGTGACAAATGTAGCTTTAAATTGTAATGGAGTTGTAATGTGGCACTTATCATAATGTACTTGTAATGTGTTGTAATGTGATACTTGTAATGTGTTGCAATATGGTACTTATCATAATGTACTTGTAATGTGTTGTAATGTGGTACTTGTAATGTGTTGTAATGTGGTACTTTTCATATGTGGTACTTGTAATGTGGAATTGTTAAGTGATGATCATGTATTTATAATATAAACATGTGTAATGTCGAATAATAAAAAAAACGAAAAAAATGCTATAAAAATCAAGCTTGAAATCGATACTAACATTGAGAGGAGACGGCGGCGAATCGACGGCGAGAAAGATAGCGACGGCGACGGCGAAGGCGGGAGCGACGGCGAGGACCAGAGCGAGGGCGAGGGCGGGAGCGACGACGAAGGGTTAGGAGTCGAGGGCGAGGTCGAAGGCGAAGGGGTTGAGAGGCGAAATAACAGGGTTCGATGGCGTAATGAGAAACTGAGATGTTAGGGTTAAGTATACGATACACGCCGCGGCTTGTTATAAATGATGTTGTGGCGTGTTACTAAAAACGCAATGCCGTGGCATATTTCAAGACACGCCGCGGCATACTAGGATTTTTACTGCGGGTTATGATACGAGGCACGCCGCGGCATGTTATAAATGATGCCGTGGCGTGTCACTTAAAACGCAATGCCGTGGCGTATTTAAAGCCACGCCGCGGCCTACTAGGTTTTTTACTGCGGGTTATGAACAACGGTTTTAAAGTGTCGTCGTGTACCAACAGTGCCGCGGCTTGTTACAAATGATGCCGGGGCGTGTCACTTAAAACCCAATGCCGTGGCGTATTTCAAGATACGCCGCGGGCTACTAGGATTTTAGTTTTCAAGCAGTCGTCGTGTACCACCCATGCCACGGCGTGTCGTGGAGAATGCCGTGGCTTATCTCTAAAAATGACGTTCCGTGGCGTATTTTAATACACGCCGTGGCGTACACTTCGTGGTATGAACAACGGTTTAAAAAGTGTCGTTGTGTACTACCCGTGCCGCGGCATCATTTATCTGCTGCGGCGTATCAACATCACTACGACACATTTTCAACAACGGAAAATATGTCTGTAGTAAATCTGAGAGCATGCCGCGGCGTTATATGTCGTGCCGCGGCGTGACTCGATTTTCAACCATGAAAAAAAAATTCCATGGTAGAAACTTGGATTTTGACCATGGAAAAAAAATTCCGTGTTTGAAACACCGTGGTAGGATTAACAATTTGTACTAGTGCTTGAATCTTATGAGGCCATGTAATCTAGTTAAGATTCTCCTTTTATATATATATAGATTACGTGTTTAAGTAAACTCTCAAATGGACTCAAATATTATCACAAAATGAACTCATATTACAACTTCGATTTCTTTTATATATCTCTTCATTTATTGATGAAGATATTTCACTGATATGAATATTTTGGTTCATTTATTTCTTATTTAATTATTACTCTGTTTTACATTAAATTGTAATATTTTTTTTAATCAAGTAGTGCATGAATCATTATAATTTTCAATCACGACTTATCACAATATTTCCTATATGAGCTCTTATATAGAATATATATTTTTTACCATCTTTTTAATCTATGCCTTTTAATTTCTTTTTTCCTTCTTTCAATAACCTGTATTGATTTTTTTTATTTTTTTTGAAGGAGTGTATTCATTATTTCTATTCCTAGGAAGAAATTACATAATACACAATAATGCTCTTACAACTGGCGATGCATGCAGTTAAAAGCATCTAAATAAATACATGGAAACGAAACAATAAAACATTAAAAAAAAAAGACGATTATATATATAGGACATATTAAATTGTAATATTGTTTTTCATCAAGTAATGCATGAATTATATGCTAATAGTCGATCATGAATTATGTTTTATTTATAATTACAGCTAACGATCCATATACAAGTTAAAAGCATCTAAAAAAACATGGAAAACCAAACAATAAAACCACCATAAAAAAAAATCCCTAAATTCACGTTAAAAATTTAATCTCATAATATTTTCTCATTAAACCTATTAATTCAAAAATAATAAATTCCCTAAGTAATCTTACCATTACTAAGCTCTATATAACATACTTGAAGAAAACATAATAAGCACATGAAAAAGAAAGAGAGACCGAAAACGACGATCAATAAGATGAAGAATACCAGTCACTTCATTGTCGTTTTGGCAATGCTGCTTTGTGTGGGCCAGTTTTGCGAGGGCTTGAACCGATTCGCGCGTCGAAAAGTGCGGATAACAAATGACATCGTCGAGACTTTGCCGCTTGTCGTTCACTGCAAATCTGGAGACGACGACTTGGGGCCCCGCAATCTCCAGCCGGGCGGGATGTACGAGTTCAGCTTCCGGCCCAACTTCTGGGAGACCACGCTCTTTTACTGTAACTTTCACTGGACCCCGAACGACAACAATTGGTTCAGGATCTACAAGTTCGGCGACGAGGCGACAAGCGACTGCAAGACTTGCATTTGGAAAGTCAATCAAACCATGCCGTGTCGTTTCAATGAAAAAGTCGGCGACTACGTTTGCTTCCCTTGGAACAGTGCCTAATATTTTGCTTTATTTTTACGAAAAGTCGCTGATATTGTCGACCCGATAATAAATAAAGTGGCTTATTAATCGTCTCTGCTTTTGTTATTTTGTCTATTTTTTATAATTAATCTTATACGACAAGTCCTTTTTAGTTATAGTTGTAGGATTTATCCTGGCAAAAATATTCTAGTTTGAATTCAATGAAATTGCACTCTGATTTAAATCTAATTTAAAATATAAGCGGTAAATATACTCTAGTTCACCGAAATGTAACAAAATATTATTAAATGCCTCATAGCATTCTAATGTTTTATACCGTACGTACATGTAACATAGTACTTGACTTTGACGATTTTAATTTGTTCGAATTTTGGACGGCAAATATACATCTTTACATTTTGTTGGTCCCTCTGTTTTTCTCCCTTTCAATAAGCTATGTTAAATATTTTTATTCCTCGATAAAAATTTCAAATCAACAATAATGGTCGTATACAATATTGGATTCATACATGTAATCTATATATATAAAAGAAAAAAAATTATACGTACCACAAAGTCCAATAATTAACGTCAATATTTGACTATACTTTTTTTTTTCTCTCTCATTATATCAATTTCTATATTCTATAAATATCAAAATTATATAGTTAAAGAAAGAGATAGTAAAAACGACGATCAATTAATTAAAAGATGAAGATCGGTCATTTCATTGTCGTTCTGGCTATGCTGCATCAAGTACAATTAACAAAATATAAGGCCTTCTTCCAATTATATACTAGAATTGGAGACAAAGAGAGACTATACTAATCCTCTATATTTATTATAGTATATAGCTCTTCAAAACATTGTCGTTAAAAAAAAAAAAAATCATCCCACACAAGGCAAGCAAAAGATTATTATTTCTTCCATGGGTAGCAAACATAGCCGCGCAATTCGTTGTGGTAACCACACGGCCCGTCTTCAACGACTTTCTAAACGCATGTCCCGCATGATTCGTTTTCCTTGTCCTCGGCATCATAGATGTCGAACCAATGATTTTCACATACGGTCCAATGAAAATTACAGAGGTACAACGTTATCAAAAAGAAGTTGGGCCGGAATCTAAACTCGTAGGCCTGGCTCGGCTGGAGATCGTGGGCTCCCAAGTCGTCGTCTCCCGATTTGCAGTGAACGACAAGCGGTAATTTCCCCGCCAACTCGTTTGTGATCTGGACTCTCTTAATTGGAGAGGTATGATCCAGTCTCCACCCTCACATAACTGGCTCACGCAAAGCAGCACAGCCAAAACGACAATTAAATGACTGATCTTCATCTTGTTTGATTGTCGTTTTGCTCTCTCTCCCTTTTTTCTTTTTTTTTTCTTTTCTTGCTCTTATTATTGTTTGCATCAAGTACACTGGTAGAATTTAGTGATGCTAAATTATTCTGTTTTTTTTTTTTATCTATAATAAATTGCTATAATGAGAAATTATAACGGGACCAAATTTTGAAACACGGGAAGTTAATTCTTTTTGGGGGATTTTATTGTGAGTATCCATGTACTTATTTAGATTCTTTTAACTTGTACACAGATATATACAGCCAGGTGTACTAGCATGCATTATTGCGTATTAATTAAAAAAAAATCTAAGAAAAAAAAAACTATCAATGATTAGAAGGAAATAGATATTTGAATGCTTAAATGACCAAAATAATTAATATAATTTATGTAGATTCATATATACAATAAAACCTCTATAAATTAATAATAAATTAATAATGTTGAGACCGTCAAAATATATTATATTATAGAATTATTAATTTATAAAGTATTAGTTCTATAATCATTATAATTAGAAGGAAAACAAATTTTTATATAACATGTCAAGAATATTATTATATATATAGTTTATTATATATATAGTTTGAATATGATAATACTACTTGTACACAATCTACATTAATAGTCGTATACATTTGTCAATCCATACAAGTTAAAAGCATCTACAAATACATGGGATTTAAACAATAAACTCCAAAGAATTTAATACCCTAACATATTTGACTATACTTTTATCTCATTCCATTAAAAATTGCAATTAGTTCAAATTGAATTTGTGAGCGTTTTGAAGCATAATGCTCTATGTCACCGGGATTCATCCCGTCGGTATTCAAACGTTATTACGAACATTCAATATTAAGTGTGAGGGTTATGAAAATTAAATTATTGAAACATAAAAAAACAATGTATTAATAAAAAAGAGAGACGATTAATTACCCATTTTCTTTATAACGATATCCATGAGAGTTCTCCAAAAGACTAAATAAAAAAAAAATTAAAATCACTATCCCAAGCGACAAGGCAAGCAAAAGAGTAAGCCTTCTTGCCAATTCTTACAAGAATTAGAAAAAACAACATTATAACGAAAATGAGAGACGATTTATCTTCTTGATTTATTTATTAGTTCTCCAGATCATTATCATAAAATCAACCATACTCATAACGAAAATGAGAGACAATTTATCTTCTTGATTTATTTATTAGTTCTCCAGATCATTATCATAAAATCAACCATACTCCACGCAACAAGGCAAGCAAAAGATTAGGCCTACTTCCACGGGTGGCACCCGATTTGAAGTAATAACGACACGGAACATGGCCCTTCTTGTTTGATTTTTTACGAGTATGGATCGAAGTTGCTGGTGCTCTTTATTTTATTTTGTCATCCTAGATGTCGGACCATTGGTACATCGTCGGAGGTTCGGTGGAAATTACAAAAGAAGAGCGTATTCCTATGAAGAAGAAAAAAGTTGGGCCTGAAGATGAACGTGTACGTCGGGCCGGGCACGAGATAGCGAGGCCCCAAGTGTCCAAAATATTATTAATTGTACAAATAAAATAAAAATCGCCATTGATCCCTACGCAAACAAAATATTTGGCCTTCTTCCAACTAGAATTGGAGAGAAAACAAGATTCTAATAAAGAAAACGAGAGACGACACTATCCTCTTTATTTATTATAATTGATGGTTATTTTGTGCGGAATATGTTTATTTTGGTGGGTGGTTTCTTAAGTAGATTGTTTGTAGTAGATAGTGTATGTAGAAATGGATTGGAGAGTGTTTTAGAGAGAATTTTGTTTATTGATTCTTGCAAATTTACAACACCACATCACCTCTTTATATATAGAGAGTACAACATTCTAGAGTTTTCTTATAAATCCTAAATTACAAGTCTCTAAATAATTCTTATACTTTCTAATCTAGATAGCTTCTAGATTTTTCTTTACTCATATGCTTTATAATAGCATTCTAGATTACTCTATTTCTAGATTTTTCCAAACACTTTATCTCTTCATATTTTCTACATGTATCTAGGACATACTAGAATATTCTTTAGTAGGCCTGCACATAAAACCCGCAAATGCAGGTTTTTAACCGAAACCGGACCGAATCCGGTTTAAAAAAACCGAAACTGAATTAAAATCAGATTAAACCGAAACCGAATTTTGAAAAACCCGTAACTGAATTAAACCGGTTCCGGGTTTCGGGTTTTGAGTTATAAAACCCGAAACTCGGTTAGTAGGTTACTAAAACCCGGATTTTTAAATAAAGATTTATAAATATCTAATTTATTTTTATAATGTTTATAAACTTGTTTTTACTAAGTATTATATTAACAAACTAACATTAATACTACATCTATGTGTACAATGTTTGGATTGGTGTATTTAAGATTAGGTAATATTATGTATTAACGTCTTTATAATTGTTTTTACTTAAAAAAAAAGGGTTAAAACCGGGTTCGGGTTTAAAATCCGGGTATTCAAATAAAAACCGGGTAATTACCCGAACCCGGATTTCCGGATTTTGTCTTTAAAAAACCGGGTTCGGGTTTGAAAAGTCAAAACCCGAAAATCCGGATTCGGGTTTTCGGTAATGAAAAAAAACGGGTTTTTTACCCGGTTTCAGCCCTATTCTTTAGTGTAGAAATGTGCATCAATTTTAACACTCCTCCTTGATGCGCATTTGGACTACTCCGATCATGTCTCGCAATGTCTCGAATTTTTCTTTTGGTAGCGCTTTTGTGAAGATATCAGCTAATTGTTCTTCACTGGTACAATGTTTGAGCTCTATCTCCTTGTTGTTCAGAGCTTCCCGAATAAAGTGATACTCGATTTTGATGTGCTTAGTTCTTTCGTGAAAAACTGGGTTTTTAGCCATCGCAATAGCAGATTTGCTATCACAATAGATCTTCGTAGCTTCTTCTTGAGGCTCCCCCATGTCATCGAAAATTTGTTTTAGCCATGTTGCCTTACTTGTAGCCATAGCAGCGGCTACGTACTCTGCTTTTGCTGAGGATTGAGCAACTGTTTCTTTCTTCTTTGACACCCAAGAAAAAATTCCCGATCCTAGTGTGAATGCATAGCCTGATGTACTCTTCATGTGGTCTACTGATCCTGCCCAGTCACTATCAGTATAACCTAATAGTTCATAGTCAGTTGTAGGTTCGTACCATATGCCATAATCCTTTGTTCCTTTAAGATATCTGAGAATTCTCTTGGCCGCTCCGTGATGAACTTGACTTGGACTCTGCATGAATCTCGATAATAGGCTTGTAGCATACATGATGTCTGGTCTTGATGTTGTTAGATAAAAAAGGCTTCCGATGAGACTTTGATAAACTGTGTTGTCTGCTTTTGGTGAGCCGTCTTCTTTTGACAGTGCTTTGTTATTTTCTAATGGAGTAGCAACTGTCTTGCAGCCACTCATCTTGAACTTCTTAAGAAGACTTTCGATATAGTTCTTTTGTGAAATAAAGATTCCGTTTTCTTTCTGGGTTATCTCTATTCCAAGAAAGTAGCGCATTAGACCTAAGTTCGTCATCTCAAACGTCTTCATCATGTCCTCCTTGAAGTCCTTGATCATTTTCTCATTGTTTCCCGTGTAAATAAGATCATCTACATATAAGGAGACAATGAGTGTTTCAGTTGTACCTTCTATTTTGACGTATAAGGTTGGCTCACTTTTACTCCTCCTGAATCCACGCTCCAGTGAAGTAGTTGTCAATTCGGCAATACCAGGCTCTTCGTGCTTGCTTTAACTCGTGTAAGGCCTTCTTGAGCTTCAATACTTTGTCTTCTTGTCCTTGCACCACGAACCCTTCAGGTTGCTCCACGTAAATTTCTTCTTTTAGGTAGCCATTTAGGAAAGCGGACTTTACATCGAGCTGATAAATTTGCCATCTTTTCTGAGCCGAAAGTGCAATTAACGCTCCATGCAAATGTTTTAGTGTAGTTTACTCCAAATTATTGTGCATATCCTTTGGCAACTAGTCTCGCCTTGTGTTTGTGAATTGTACCATTGGGGTTTACCTTCGTCTTGTAGACCCACTTTACTCCGATGATTTCTTTTTCTTGAGGAGAATCGACCAGCTCCTATGTGTTGTTTTTCTCGATCATCTTAATTTCATCTTCCATATCTTTTCTCCATTCTTCTTGCTTTAAAGCTGCTTCACAACTTTCTGGCTCCGAGATTGCTAAGTTACATGACTCATATACTTTGGCAAGAGATCTTATTCTTCTCGGTGGTGAGTCTGTTGTAGCATCTGGATCGTTTCTTGTAGCTTGAGTTGGTAGAGTAGATTGGTTTTCATCTTCTTGCTGAGGCGTTGATGGAATATTAATATTTGATTCCTGTGTCTGGTTATTCTTCTCACTTTAAGCGGCATCTTCATCGAACTCCACGTCTCGGCTGATAAGAAACTTCTTTTTCTTTAAGCTATAGACTCGATATCCTTTTGACTGAGTACTATAGCCTAAATATATTCGTTTTTATGATTTTTCATCGAGTTTACCTCTCTTTACTTGTGGCACGTGAACGTAGCATATGCAACCAAAGACTCTGAGATGTTTTGCAGACGGTTTTCTTCCGCTCCAAGCTTTAATTGGTGTCTTGTCTAGCACGGCTTTTGTAGGACACATGTTTAGCAGATAGACTGCCGTGTACACAGCTTCTGCCCAGAAGCTTTTAGGAAGTCCTTTATCCATTAGCATCGCCTTTGTGGTCTCCATCACAAACCTGTTCTTTCTTTCCGATTCTCCATTTTGTTCAGGTGCATATGCAACAGTGAGTTGTCGTTCCACACCTTCTTCTTCGCAAAACTTGTTGAATTCTATTGAAGTGTATTCTTTGCCTTGGTCGCTTCGGAGGGTCTTAATGTAGAATCCACTTTGTTTTTCGACATAATTTTTTAATCTCTTGAAAATGTTGAAGACTTGTGATCCTTCACGCATGAAATAAACCCACGTCATTCTGGTACAATCATCAATGAAGAGGATGAAGTACCTATTTTGTTCAAGTGACGGGGTGCGCATTGGACCACAAACGTATGTGTGTATTAGCTCCAGTGGCTCCTTAGCTCTCCATGCTTTATTGAATGGAAAAGGTTTCGGTGTTGTTTTCCGAGTAGGCATCCTTCACATACTCCATCGATCTCTTTTATAGCTGGAAAATCCGTCATCATGTTTTTCTGGTGAAGTATCTTTAGCCCGTGAAAGTTAAAGTGTCCAAGCCACTTATGCCATAGCCACGACTCGTCCACTTGCGTCTTCATCGCCACATCACTTGGCCTCCATTGGAATGGAAAACACCTATGCTCATTCATTTTTATCTTTGCAATTTCTTGGGATTTATCTCGCTTTTCATAAATTGTGCAAGCGTCTCCCTCGGAAAGCAAAGAGTATCCTTTCTCCATCATTTGACCTACGCTGAGTAGGCTTTGATCGACATTTGAGACTAGAACTACATCGGTTAAATACTTCTTTCCCTTTTTTGTTTCAACAGAGATGGTTCATTTACCATTCGCCTCCATAAAATCTCCATTTCTAATTTTGACTCATGAGTCGATTTTCCCAAGAGTGCAAAATAGTTTTTCATTTTTTGTCATGTGGTTACTACAACCACTATCCACATACCATGTGTCATCTTTGTCTTCAGTTCTAGCTTGAAAGACATAGAAGAGATTTTCATCTATTTTTTCTTCAGAGAAGTTAGCTTGATGATTCTTCTTAAAACGACAGATATTTTCAGTGTGCCCAAATTTTTTGCAATTTTGGCATTTTGGTTTTCCTTTAAACCAACAATGTTTCTCCAAGTGGCCTTTTCTTTTGCAAATACCACAGAGTATATCTATCGTTATTTTTTTCTTGTTTTTCTTCGTAACTTGTCTTTTCTCTTGGCTTATGAGACCGCGTAGTTATCTTAGATTGAAATGCGTTTTCCATAGATCCGTTCTCATTCCGCCTACTCAATCTATTTTCATGTGCTTCAAGAGAACCCATTAATTCTGTTGGTGAAAGAGTCTCAATATCCTTTGTTTCTTCAATGGCTGAGACTATTGAGTCGTATTTTTCTGTACAAGAAATTAGTATCTTTTCAACTATTTTCTTGTCAGAATTGTTTTCACCATAGACTGTCATTTGAGTTACTATCTCATTTATCCTTGAGTAATAATTTTTAGCGGTCTCATTGTCCTTCATCTTAATATTCTCAAAATCTCTTCTAAGTGCATGTA
The DNA here is from genome assembly GCA_954871525.1 of Parietaria judaica. NCBI lineage: Eukaryota > Viridiplantae > Streptophyta > Magnoliopsida > Rosales > Urticaceae > Parietaria > Parietaria judaica. The sequence goes on from OX940866.1 coordinate 10,796,754, forward strand.
GTCTGACCGTCCGTACCTTTTTTGTTCCTTGAAACTCCTCTTGCAATGTATCCCAAGCTTGTTTTGCTGTAGATGCCCCCATGATTCATGGAAATATTTCGTCCGCCATAGCTTTTTGAAGAGCAAATAACGCTTGAGAGTCTCTTTGTTGATTATCCTCAAACGCCTTCTTTTGATTAGTTGTAAGGGTAGACATGTCTTCAAGGATGTTAAATCATTCTTCAATTATCTTCCACAAGTTTTGAGAGCGAAAGTAGGTCTTCATTTTGATGGACCAAAAATCATAGTTTTCTCCGTGAAAGATTGGAAGAGGAACGGAGGAACGGTTTGAGTCGGCCATGGATTTTTTTTCTTACGCCCGTTTGTGATCGAACGTAGCTCTGATACCACTGATGGTTATTTTGTGCGGAATATGTTAATTTTGGTGGGTGGTTTCTTAAGTAGATTGTTTGTAGTAGATAGTGTAGGTAGAAATGGAATGGAGAGTGTTTAGAGAGAATTTTATTGATTGATTCTTGCAAATTCACAACACCACATCACCTCTTGATATAGAGGGAGTACAACATTCTAGAGTTTTCTTGTAAATACTAAATTACAAATCTCTAGATAATTCTTTATTTTCTAGTCTAGATAGCTTCTAGATTTTCTTTACTCGTATGCTTTATAATAGCATTGTAGATTACTCTATTTCTAGATTTTTCCAAACACTTTATCTCTTCATATTTTCTACATGTATCTAGGACATACTAGAAAATTCTTTAGTGTAGAAATGTGCATCAATTTTAACAATAATATATAGCTCTTCAAAACATTGTCGTAAAAATAACTATCTCACGCAAAAGATTAATTTTTTTTCCATGGGTAGCAGACATAGCCGCGCAATTCGTTGTGGTAACGACACGGCCCGTCGTCAATGATTTTCCAAATGCATGTCTTGCAGGATTCGTTGTCCACATCATGGGCGTCGCAGATGTCGAACCAATGGTTATCGCCTGCGGTCCAATGAAAATTACAGAAGAACAGCGTGTTGAAAAAAAAAAAGCTGGGCCGGAAGCTAAACTCGTAGGTCTGGCCCGGCTGGAGATCGTGGGCTCCCAAGTCGTCGTCTGCGGATTTGCAGTGAGCGACAAGCAGCAATTTCCCGGCCAACTCGTTTGTGATCTGCACTCTCGTAATTTTAGGTGTGAATAAGTTTCCCTCGCATAACTGACTCACGCAAAGCAGAATAGCCAAAATGACAATCAAATGACTGATCTTCATCTTGTTTTATTGTCGTTTTTGCTCTCTCTTTCTTTTTCTTATGGTTGTTTGTATCAAGTACAGTGGTATTTATGGTTATAGAGTTTAGTGGTGCTATATTTTTTTCTGTTTTTTTTTTTTTTAATTAATGGGTATAATGAGAAATTATAATGAGCCAAATTTTGAACGTGGGAAATTAATTTTTTTGGGGGTGTTAATTGTGTTGTTTCCATGTATTTATTTAGATACTTTTCACTAGGGCTAAAACCAGAACCGGGAATCGGGAATTTGACTATTTTTTATCCCTGTCCCGGAAAAATCAGGACACAGTTTTCTGTCCCGGTTTTTGTTCTGGTTATGAAAGTCCTTGTTTTTGTTTTAAATCATAACCGGGACCGGGACCGGGACACCGATTAAAATCCCGATTTTTTTAGAACCAAAATTCAGGACGAAAATCGGGACAAAATCCAAGATAGAAATATGAAAAAAACCAAATCCAAAATGCAAATTACCAAATCCGAGTAAATCCAAAATGTAAAATACCAAATCCAAGTACAAAATCAAAATACAAAATAAACAAATGCAAGATCCGAGTTCACGTCGTGAACTTCACAATGCCAAATCCAAATCTCAGTGCAAAAAACCGAGTCTAAAATGCTAAATAGTAAATACCGAGTACAAACAAATTATTTTTTATAACAAAACGACATATAAGAAATGACATGTTAAATAAAATTCCGAGTAATAGCTGAAAAATAAATGACATGTTAAAATAATGGGCTGGAAAAAAATGGATTAAAACCCTAATAGTAAACGACTTATAAGAAATGACATGCTAAAAAATGACAAAATTATAACAAAACGACATAAAACCGGAACCGGGACAAGAAAACCGGGAATTTCAGATTTTGAATTGGTTTTGGTTTTGGTTTTTCAAACTGGAACCGGGACGTCCCTTTTTAGGTTATAGTAAAAAGAAAAAACTAATTTTTTGCCAAAAACGGTCCGGTACCGGGACCAGAACCGGGACAAAACCGGGAACCGAGTACAAAATTTTCACCCCTACTTTTCACTTGTATAGAGCCATTTGTATGAGCATTATTGTCTATTTATAATTTTTTTGTATGAAAATAATTAATGAGTTCATTTTAAGAATGAAAGAGGAATTTGAATGCATTGATTAAATGATAAAAATAAATATAATTTATGTAGGGCACTGGTCATATTATATATATAGTAAATTCAATCATATTTATTTTGATATTCTATATATATGACAATATAACTTATACTTAAATTTCGTCCTCGATGTATTTAGATTCATTTTCCTTATACTCTTTATTATTTAAATTTCGTCCTCAATGTCGATACAACTGGCGGTCCATACAATCAGTTAAACTTATGCATCTAAATAAAAACATGGAAACAAAATAATAAAATCCTCCGGAACAAAATTAATTCCCCAACTTCAAAATATATTTTGATTATAACCATTAATTCAAACAATAAATAGATCCCAAATATATCATTCACACGTACGTAAATTAAAAAGTGCAGATCACAAACAAGATAAACATGTAGGAAATGCTCGAACAATGAATATTATATCCACCGGGCTTTCGGGTTTTGACCAGACTACATAAATAAGGCATCGTTGGCCCGAGATTTAAATATGAGATCATTAATTAATTATATGAATGAATTAATAAAGGGTTTAATAACATAATACTCAATTAGGGTCAAACTTTTATAAAAAATACTCAAAAGTTTGCAAAAATTAAAAAAATACTCATTTAGACTTTATGTACAAAATTACCCTCCTTCTTCTCTGAATCTCCCTTCGGTCTGCCATTCGATCCTCACCTATTATCATTGAATTTCTCTTCGATCTTTCATCTGCGATTTTCTTCTCTGAATCTTTTTGTCTCTGCCGCTGTAATCGATCTCCGAGGATGCCGTCACTGCCAGCGTGATCGAGAGAATCGATCGTGACGTTCGTGACCTGGCTGGAGATTCGCGTCGGAGTTCTGACGCCGGAGATTAGGGTTTCGGCGAGATGAGCGAGTTCAGGAAGCTTCGAGTTTTGTCGGAGCTGAGATGAGTCGCGCCAGACAGAGGCTCGATGGAGAAGGAGCTGCGGAGAGCGGCTGGGTTTGTCGCAGGTTGGTCGTGTTTGCCGACTGGGTCGCTCACAAACCAGAGAGAGTCGCCCACAAGCAGAGTTCTTATCAACCTAGAATTCACAAATATAAAATCCAATCAGAGAACCAAACTGTAACCCCTTAGAACACTTCCATACAACACCTAAAGCTATAGAAACCAATCAAAAACCACCAAAGAATAAACATGAGCAGAAAGTAGAACAAAATTGAGAACAAAAAACCACCAAAGAATAAACCTAAAGTCGAAACAACACAGAATCGGTACTACAATTTGATATACCAACCATGAAATCTACGAGACAAATCGAGTTGAGGGCAAGCCCAGAGCGACGGCGCGAAGAGAGTAGCAGCGAACGTCGAAAAGAAATTGAGCGAATGTGTGTGAGGGAAAAAGCATGGGAGGTGAGCGAGAAGAATGTTGGAAACTTGATGAATAATCAAACATAACTAAAGTGAATACTTGGGGATTGCTTATTTGGTGGCGGGTTTTGCCAGAAACCAGTTCTTTTGACGTGTGGATCGTTGCAAGAATTCGCCATAGAAGTTGGCTTGGATATCAAACATAATATCACTCACAATAGCTTCGACTGGAATTCAAAAGTTTTCTTGAAATAGGATATCCAAGCAAGGTTATGTAACTAAAGTTACAATTGGGTAGCTAAAGTTACTAAAATTACATTTAGGTAGCTACAGATACACTTGGGTAACTGCAGTTACAATTGGGTAACAAGAGTTACACTTATGTAACTAAAGTTACATTTGGGTAAGTACAGTTACACTTATGTAACTAAAGTTACTAAAATTACATTTGGGTAACTGGATTTACACTTATGTAACTAAAGTTACATTTGGGTAAGTACAGTTACACTTGGGTAACAAGAGTTACACTTATGTAACTAAAGTTACATTTGGGTAAGTACAGTTACACTTGGGTAACTGTAGTTACACTTATGTAACTAAAGTTACTAAAATTATATTTGGGTAACTATAGTTACACTTGGGTAACTAGAGTTACACTTATGTAACTAAAGTTACATTTGGGTAACTATCGTTACACTTGGGTAACAAGAGTTACACTTGGGTAATAAGAGTTACACTTATGTAACTAAAGTTACATTTGGGTATATACAGTTACACTTGGGTAACTGCAATTACACTTATGTAACTAAAGTTACTAAAATTACATTTGGGTAACTGCAGTTACACTTGGGTAACTGGAGTTACACTTATGTAACTACAGTTACACTTGGGTAACAAGAGTTACACTTTTGTAATCAAAGTTACAATTTCGTAATCCTAGTTATATATAGTTACACTTATGTTATATAAAATTACACTTTTGTAACTGGAGTTACAATTTCATAATTCTAGTCATATATAATTACACTTATCTTACATATGTTACATATATAATTACACTTATGTTACATTAGTGCTTTTTCTTTATTGCAATTAATTTGGAAGTATTAAAACAATTTTTGTAACCGAAGTTACACTTTTGTAACTGGAGTTACACTTATGTAACTGGTGTTACACTTTTGTAACTGGAGTTACAATTTCGTAATTCTAGTCATATATAATTACACTTATGTTACATATATAGAGATTCTACATAAGAAATGGTGCAAGTTTGTAAGTCAGAGAAACGGTGCGTTTTCGCTCTTTTAGCGATAAAACAAAACGATATTAAAAGTGTGATTATTATGGAATCAAATTTCAATATATTTCTTAAAATAATAATTTAGTGCTTTTTCTTTATTGAAATTAATTTGGAAGTATTAAAACAATTTTTGTAACCGAAGTTACACTTTTGTAACTGGAGTTACAGTTATGTACTTGGTGTTACACTTTTGTAACTGGAGTTACAATTTTGTAAGTGGAGTTACACTTATGTAACTGAAGTTACACTTTTATAACCGGAGTTACACTTTTGTAACTGGAGTTACACTTGTGTAATCGGAGTTACACTTTTGTAACCGGAGTTACACTTTTGTAACTGGGAGTTACACTTTTGTAACCGAAGTTACACTTATGTAACTGGAGTTACACTTTTGTAACCGGAGTTACACTTTTGTAACTGGGAGTTACACTTTTGTAACCGAAGTTACACTTATGTAACTGGAGTTACACTTTTGTAGCTGGAGTTACAATTTCATAATTCTAGTCATATATAATTACACCTATCTTACATATGTTACATATATAATTACACTTATGTTACATTAGTGCTTTTTCTTTATTGGAATTAATTTGGAAGTATTAAAACAATTTTTGTAACCGAAGTTACACTTTTGTAACTAGAGTTACACTTATGTAACTGGTGTTACACTTTTGTAACTGGAGTTACAATTTCGTAATTCTAGTCATATATAATTACACTTATGTTACATATATAGAGATTCTACATAAGAAATGATGCAAGTTTGTAAGTCAGAGAAACGGTGCGTTTTCGCTCTTTTAGCGATAAAACAAAACGATATTAAAAGTGTGATTATTACGGAATCAAATTTCAATATATTTCTTAAAATAATAATTTAGTGCTTTTTCTTTATTGAAATTAATTTGAAAGTATTAAAACAATTTTTGTAACCGAAGTTACACTTTTGTAACTGGAGTTACAATTTTGTAAGTGGAGTTACACTTATGTAACTGAAGTTACACTTTTATAACCGGAGTTACACTTTTGTAACTGGAGTTACACTTGTGTAACCGGAGTTACACTTTTGTAATCGGAGTTACACTTTTGTAACTGGGAGTTACACTTTTGTAACCGAAGTTACACTTATGTAACTGGAGTTACACTTTTGTAACCAAAGTTACAATTATGTAACTGAAGTTACACTTATGTAACTGGAGTTAGAATTTCGTAATTCTAGTCATATATAATTACACTTATGTTACATATTAAGAGATTCTACATAAGAAATGGTACAAGTTTGTAAGTCAGAGAAACGGTGTGTTTTCGCTCTTTTAGCGATAAAACAAAACGATATTAAAAGTGTATTTATTATGGAATCAAATTTCAATATATTTCTTAAAATAATAATTTAGTGCTTTTTCTTTATTGGAATTAATTTGGAAGTATTAAAACAATTTTTGTAACCGAAGTTACAATGTTGTAACGAGAGTTACACTTTGGTAACGAGAGTTACACTTTTATAATCATAGTTACAATTTCGTAATTCTAGTTATATATAATTACACTTATGTCATATATAATTATATTGATTGAGTCTCCATCTAAAATTATATAGCAGTAATTATATATCGGGGCTAGATTTTAAGTTCATGCTAATTCATTCGGAGTTGAGGTTTAATCAGAAATTTTTCTTGATATTAAGTATAAAGAGAATCGTTACATTGATAACAATAAATTACTGGAGAAGCTTTAACATGTCTTTCCCATTTTACGACACAAAACCCAACGACGTGTTGTTACAAAGATTGCCATTTATTTTATTTTTTGGTCGTTGGAGATGGAAATACGACAAACAAAGACGTGTCGTTTTGATACAGCTTTTCCAGTTCATCTCTCTCCCTCGTCTTCTCGAGTTTGGCCCTAGCGGCTTCACAGACCTCGCTCTGGAACAACTCAACACCAGTCTCTCAGATTCTGCAGAAACTTATAAAACACAAGAGATCACAACACAAGAACAACGAATTTCCAATCCCGCAACGAACCCCATAGACTGACCTTCAACGGCGGTTTCCTGAGCCTCGCAGACGATTCCGCTGCCACCCTGGCGACGAGAGGCTCCTCGCGAAGCCGGAAGAGAGCGCAACGACACGGCGGAGCAAGGCGAGAGGCTCGGCGCGAGCTTGAGGCCTCTGGACTGCGGCAGCGCGACGCGGCGGCCGGGGAGTGCGCCGCCGATGGGTACGGCCGCGCAGCGAGGGAGAGAGAGTTTGTCGAGGATGGTGGCCATTGAAGCCGAAGATCGGAGGGAAAACGAAGTGAGGGTTTTAGAGACAGAGATGAGTGGTTTTAGAGAGAGAAGTTTGGCGAGAAGAAGCAGGGGTGTTTTTGGAAAATAACCTTTAAATTGAGTATGATTTGGATTAATTAAACTATGAGTAGTTTTTAAAATAGTTTGATTTTAATTGAGTATTTTGCTAATATACCCATTAATAATTACTTAATGGGCTTGGATCCATTAAATGAGCCCAAAGTCCATTAGGTCAATTCATGCTGTATTATGAATACAACTTAAAGCTTATAGTTGAATGATCCTAAACCCTACACTTAGAGAGAAAATTTGCATACCCTAAGCTACTGAGCTCGCGATTTTCTCCTTCCCCAGTTCTTCATCGGTTAACACCGAGGAGGACCTAACCTGTCCAACGAGGTGTTTTCCGGTCATCAAAGACGTTCCCCCAGCGACGTGGAGGACAAAATAGAGGCACGACATTTGGCGTGCTCGATCCCGGAGAGAAATGAATTCGGCCAGAAGAACGGATCAATTCACAACGTTTTTGGTACAGTTGGCAAAAGTAACAAATCTTCGGTAAAGATTTCTAATCGATTTCTTAAGATACGAAATTAGTCTAGATCTATATTATTCAATGATATCTCGTGATTTCCGCCTCGAGATTGAGAAAAATCATTGAAAAACCCAACAAAACAATAGTTTGCCGCTAATCATGCGCGGACAACGACTTGAGTGCCCATAATCTCGAGTCGGGCTAGACCTACAAGTTTAGCTTTGGCCAAGGTTCTTTTGAAACAAGTAGACGTATTACTGCAATTTCATTGGACCTTCGACGAAAATCATTATCTACGAGCAAGGACACGGCCAACAGACACTGCAAGATGTGTCGATACCTTAGTGAAAACCTAAATCTTTGGCTTGCCTTGGTCCCTAGGATGGCTATTTTATGATAATGTTTCGGCGAACTATTAAGATCATTCGGTCTCTCAGTCTTTCGTTTTGTTTTGATAAGTAATTTGAACTAGGCCTAATATTTTGCTTGCTATCGCTGTTTGGGATGGTGATCTTTCTTTTATTTCTAAAATGACATTTTGGAGAAGTACTATCATGGATATTTGTGATGAAGGAAAGGGGATTAATTGTCTCTATTTTTAATAGGACGTTGCTTTGTTTATACTTAAACAATTAAGAGTATATATGTGAATTAATATCCGCAATGCTCAAACGTAATGTTAACATATTTTAAGTAGCGTTCAAATGTCAAGGGACAAAAATTTGATATTAAAGAGTGTTTGCGTGTATGAGTATTAGCGTTTGAAAACACTCGACACAAGTTATTTTTCATTTAGCTGTAACTTTTCCGACAATAATTCCTTATATGCTTTTTCAAAAGTAAAAACACATTCGGCTATAATTACATTCATAAGTTCTTTAGTTAAATGACAATTAGTAATTTCAATATCTAATTTTCACTGGACCCCGTACAACAACAGTTGGTACATGATCTATTAGTACGGCCACGAGGCGAGCAACGACGGCTAGACTAACGTTTCGAAAGTCAATCAAACCATGTCGTGTCGTTTGAATGAAAAAAGTCGGCGATTATGTTTGCTTTCCCTTGGAACCATGCCCAATTTTTGCTTGCCTAGTGGCTCGGGATGGTTAATTTTACAAAAAGTTGGCAACTATCGTCGATGTTATAATAAATAAAGGAGGGCTTAATCTTTTGTTATTTTGTCTATGTTCTAAAATTTCATGTCATACGACAAGTCCTTTTTGTTATAGCTAGCTAGGGTTAATCGCGAAGAACAAAATAAAGGTCAATTTCGACGAAAATAAAAATAATTACTATTTAAGATTAAAAATTTGAACGATAAAAATACTTTACTTCCTAAAAATATAGCGTAACACAGATAACTTCCGCGTGGCATGTGATGCTCCATAATGGATCATGCGGATATACAAATTTTTTCGTGATTGCGCCAAAAGTACTAGAATTACGCTATTGTCCAACTTTGACGGCAATTATAACTCACGTTACGTTTTTATTGTTCCGTCTATTTTTATCTGTTCTAATGAGCGATACTAACTATGCTTTGTTCATAGAATTTTTTTTTTCAAAATCTACATTAATAGTCGTATAGTACAATTGTCAATCCATACAAGTAAATTACAAAATCTACAATAATGCTCGGTCAACTGTCAGTCCATAAATATTAAAAGCATCTTCATAAATACATGGGATTTAAATAATAAAACTCCAAAAAAAATTAATACCCCACGAGAACATTTGACTATACTTTTATCTCATTATACTAAACAAGGAAATGTTGTTGGAAACATTGCAATTAGTTCAAATTGAATTTGTGAGCGTTCTGAAGCTTAACATTTGAGTATACAAACGCTCTATATCACAGGGATTCATCCTTTTGATATTCAAATGTTACTATGAACATTCAATATTAAGTGTGAGCGTTTCGGAAATTAAATTATCGAAGCATCGATGAAAAAAAAAGCGTACTAACAAAAAAGAGAGATGATTAATCCCTTTTTTCATAACGTACGATAGCCACGAGAGTTCTCCAAAAGACTACACATGAAGAAATAAAATTAAAATCGGTATCCCAAGCAACAAGGCGAGTAAAATATTAAGCCTTCTTCCAATTTCTTACTTGAATTGGAGAGACGAAACAACATTCTATCAATGAAAACGAGAGATGATTAATCTTCTTAATTTATTATAATATATAGTTCTCCATAACATTAGCATAAAATTAACCATATCTAATACAACAAGGCAAGCAAAAGATTAGGCTGGAGTATTCCACGGGTGGCAAGTATAGTCGAGCGATTTGAAGTTATAACGGCATGGCCCTTCTTGTTTGACTTTCCACGAGCATGGATCGCAGTCGCTGGTGCTCTTTTTTTTGGCATTGTAGATGTCGAACCAATGGTTGTCGCCGGAGGTCCAATGGAAATTACAGAAGAAGAGTGTGTTCCTAAGAAAAAAAATGTTGGGCCTGAAGCTGAACTTGTACATCTGGCCGGGCACGAGAAACTGGGGCCCCAAGTCATCGTCTTTGGATTTGCAGTGAACGACAAGCGACATATTCCCGGCCAACTCGTTTGTGATCCACACCCTTGTTAAGTAAAGATGGCTCCAGATGCCTCCCTCGCATAGCTCGCTACCGCAAAGCAGGATAGCGAAAGCGAAAATGAAATGACTGATCTTCATCTTTGTGAATATTGTGGATTTTGTTTTCTCTTTGTTTTTCTTATCTGTTTGTTTTGCATCAAATACAATATTATATATAGTGTTTAGTGAGTTTATATTATTTTCCGAATTGATGAGAATAAGGAGACAAAATGTTTAATGTGGGGAGTTAAATTTTTTGGAGGGCTTTTATTGTTTGGTTTCCATGTATTTATTTAGATGCTTTTCACTTGTATGGATCGCCAGTTGTTTGTCTACATTTAAATTATTTCTTTCTAATATTAAAAATAATCAATGTACCTCGTTATAAGAAGGAAAAAGAAATTTGAATGCATGAATTAGAAGATAAAAGTACTATATAATTTTTATAGGTCATACATTGAATAATATCATAGCAAATCAGGATAAAAATTATAATAATTTATGCATAACTTGATGGGTTTAGTAGTGCTGCAACTCGCGGTGAGTCGCGACTTAGTCGCCAAAAATCGTCACTGTAGAAGTCGCGACGAGTCGCGGTGGGGGAGGTCGCAACGGCTACAAGAGAGAGAGAGAGAGGTTACTATGTGAGACAGCGAGAGAGAGAGAGAGAGAGAGGGAGAGAGAGAGGGAGTCGCGATTATGCATCGAATCGCGTCTGGTCGCGATTTTTGACGCCGAATCGCGACCGCCGGAACTCGCCGCGACGAGTCGCGAACGGCAAGAACTGGTCATGACTTTCAGCTCTAGGGTTTAGGGCCCAAATCCCAATTAAGACTTCTTCCTATTAATCGTCAATCCCGATAAAAGTTTCAATACTTTCAAAAAATGGACGAGTAAGTTCCACTTAAATTCCATTTCCTTAGTTTTATATCCCTATTGGCTATTGGTACCTTCTTCAAAATTTTCATCTTCCATCGCTACTCATATCACCGTTACAAATTTTTGTCCTCATTTCATCGTTATTTTTTCCATGGGTAGCAAACATAGCCTAATTGTTGGGGATTTCACCCAGCAACCCGATACGAATATCGATTACCACGAACAAATGCGGAATAACACGATTGAATTGGACGACAAAGACTAACGCTTTATTGATCACGATGATGTTTGAATTACACAACCGGTTACAAAAGACTCGATCTTCTCAAGAAGATGATCTTCCCGTTGAACTCAAACTCACAGCTCCTTTCACAGCTCCCTCCGATGACTCCACCTTACGCTATACGATGTCGAGATGACCTTCGTCTTCCAGCGCTCTTCACGGTGATCGGAGATGAACCAGACCCAGAGAACGCCGGCGATCAGAACCCCGGTGCGAACGAACCCCTTTGACGCCGCGAAGAAGCTCCGACAGATCCCCAGAGTGAGCTCCTCTGTCTGTCGTTCCCGAGCCTTCCCTCTCCGTACTCCGTCGTCACCTTCGTCGTCGTATCCACCGTCTGACTCGCCTGAGAAGCTCTGTCTCTCAAGAACTCTCTCTTCTTGATTCTCTCTCTCTTTGCTGTATGGTCTGGTTACTTCTAACCGCTGTATGAGCTTTACTTATATAGCCGTTAGCTCATCGTTATCGTCCTCGGATGGTGACTGAATGTCATCGCCCGATAGGCTCCTTATCTTTAAGTGACTGTGACACACATGATCTTGTTCTGTGACACACATGATCTTGTGTCACCGATGGGTGATCAACAATCTCCACCTTGTGTCATCGTCGCTTATTGATAATTCGGCCCTGTCCTCGAGCTTAGGCGCTCGATCCACCCTTATCATTCGGCTCTGGTTGGGTATTACCAACCCCGAGCTGAACCAAGCTCTGTTCGAACTTGCCGACCGGAATCACCTTAGTAATCATGTCCGCCGGGTTCTCATCGGTTCCGATCTTGAGAACCTTCATCGTATTCAACTCTACGATGTCCTTGACGAAGTGCAGCCTAATGTCGATATGCTTGGTCCTCTCGTGATACATCTGATTCTTACACAAGTGTATCGCGGACTGGCTGTCGCAGTAAAGGTCGAAGGACCTTTGCTCGAATCCTAGCTCTGTGAGAAGCCCTTTCAGCCAGAGCCCTTCCTTAGCAGCCTCAGTGATCGCCACGTATTCAGCCTCGGTGGTCGATAAGGCCACGATGTGCTGAAGCGATGCCTTCCAGCTGACTAGATTCCCGAACACCTTGAAGTTGTATCCGGTGAGAGACCTTCGCTTGTCGAGGTCTCCTGCATAATCTGAGTCAACGAAGCCTTGAATCACTGATTCCTTCGTCTCCTCGCTGGAGTAAATCAGGCCCTTGTCGGAACTGCCTGCCAAGTATCGGAGGATCCACTTGACGGCATTCCAATGCTCTTGCCCCGGGTTAGCCATGTACCGGCTTACCAAGCTTACTGCATAGGCCAAATCTGGTCTCGTGCAGATCATCCCGTACATGAGGCTTCCGACGGCACTTGTGTATGGCACAAGTCTCATCCTCTTCTCCTCAGCCTCTGTCGTCGGGCTTAACTCATTACAGAGTTTGAAGTGAGGTGCGAGGGGCTGTTTCGAAGGCTTGGCCTTCTCCATTTGGAACTTCTCGACGACCTTCCTGAAGTAGTCCGTTTGCGAGACGCTGAGGTAGCCTCTCGCGCGGTCTCTTCGGATGTCCATCCCGAGAATCCTTCTCGCTGGCCCCAAGTCCTTCATCTCGAACTCTGACTTCAATGAGTCCTTAAGCTTCCTGATTTCTCCAGTACTGCTGGAAATGATGAGCATATCGTCAACATATAGGAGTAAGTAAATACTCACACCGCTGCTCGTCGTTCTGAAGTAGACACAGTTGTCGTGTCTGCTCCTCCGATAGGAATTCTTCTGCATGAATGTGTCAAACCTCTTATACCATTGTCGAGGAGATTGCTTAAGTCCGTACAAGGACTTCTTGAGAGAGCAAACCCAATCCTCTTTTCCCTTCTGCACGAACCCCTCGGGTTGTTGCATGAGGATTTTCTCCTCGAGTTCTCCATGTAGTACCCTTATCGATGTATGCTTTACCACTGGCGAGAAGACTTCATTGAAGTCTATACCTTCTCGCTGTGTGAATCCCTTCGCCACCAACCTGGCTTTGAACCTCGCCGGCTCGCCTCCTGGTGCACTTGGCTTCACCTTGTATAGCCACCGACAGCCGACAATCTTGCAGTTCATCGGCTTCGGAACAAGGACCCAAGTATTGTTCTGGTGAAGAGAGTTCATCTCTTCGTCCATTGCCGCTCGCCACTTCTTCTCGTCGCTGGACCTGATGGCTTCACTGAACGAGCGAGGCTCGTTGTCGATTTCAACACCTGCAGTGTTGAAATCATAAGCCACCATCTCAGCGTGGGCGTATCTTATCGGCTTCCTGATAGCCCGTCGGGGCCTATCCCGAGAAAGTAGGTATCCCTTGTCGGGATTCTCCTCTTCGGCTCCGAGACCCTCTTCCTCGCTGTCCTCTTCGCTGGACACCTCATCGCTGTTCGATGAGACCTGCTCCCGATGATCTTGTCGGCTGGATTCTGCTCGATCTCTTCTTATCGGGCTTCCTTTACTACCGCTCGACGAAGCTTCATCGCAGGTACCTTGTCGGAACTTCGGAAGTTCCTCATCGCGGGATTCTCGTCGCGATAGTTCCTCATCGCGGAATTCTCGTCGCGATAGCTCTTCTCGCATACCTTGTCGGGTATGCTCATCGGGGATTCCTTGTCGCAAATTCTCTTCGCGATCACCTCTTCGGCCTTCTCGCATACCTTGTCGGGTATGCTCGTCGGGAATTCCTTGTCGCAAATTCTCTTCGCGATCACCTCTTCGGCCTTCTCGCATACCTTGTCGGGTATGCTCGTCGGGAATTCCTTGTCGCAAATTCTCTTCGCGATCACCTCTTCGGCCATTTTCCTCTGGGTTTCCGATAAGAGCTCCTCGGGTAAAATACTCCCGATGAGCCTCTTTTCGTCCTGGCTCATCGCAAAGCTCCACCTCAAGCTGAAATCCGTCTCCTTCGTAGAGATCTTCAGGTCTTGTCGGGGTTGCCTTGCCTTCCAAGAAACTTTCTTCATTGAAAGTGACGTCTCGACTGATGATGCACTTTCGTGACTCCGAACAACAAATCCGGTACCCTTTAACTCCGTCGGGGTACCCCATGAACAGTCCTTTCTTGGCTCTAGGTACAAGCTTACCATCGTTTACATGATAGTAAGCTGCACAGCCAAAGACTTTCAGTTTGGAGTAGTCGGTGTGCTCTGGTCGATTTGTCCATCGCTTCTGAGGAACTTCAAAGTCTGTCGCAGACGATGGCAACCTATTGATCAGATAGGCCGCTGTATGGACAGCTTCTCCCCAGAACCGCGATGACAAATTTGCCCTCGAGAACATACACCTTACTCGTTCCATGATGGTTCGGTTCATCCTTTCAGCGAGACCGTTCTGTTGAGGCGTGTGCCTCACAGTCTTGGATCGTCGGATGCCTGCCTTCCGGCAGTGATCGTTGAACTCCTCGGACAGATACTCCAATCCATTGTCCGTGCGGAGATGTAAGAGCCTCTTCCCGCACTGATTCTCAACAAGTGCGCGCCAGTTGACAAAGGCTTCGAAAGCCTTGTCCTTTGATCTGATCATATAAACCCAGAGCTTCCTCGAGTAGTCGTCGATGAAGGAGATAAAGTATCTGTTTCCTCCATGCGAATCTACTCGTGCCGGTCCCCACAAGTCAGAGTGAACATAGTCAAGAACTGACTTGCTCGTGTGAGACCCCTTGCCGAATTTCACCCGATGCTGCTTCCCAAACACACAGTGTTCGCAGAAGTCGAGCTTCTCCACCTTATCGTTCCCGAAGCAGCCTCCTCGCTTGAGTATATCAAGCCCCTTCTCGCTGACATGTCCCAGTCTATCATGCCATAGAGTGGTTTTCGACACTGTCGCTGAGATATTTGCTGCTTCCCCGATGGCAGTCTCACCCTCCAGGATGTATATGCCATTGTACCGATAAGCCCTCATGAATGTCATCGCACCCTTTGTGACTTTTAAGCCACCCTTGCATGACTTCCATGAGTATCCCTGCTCTTCGAGGACACCCAAAGAAATAAGATTTCGTTTGAGTCCAGGGACATACCTTACTTGGTTCAGGGTTCTCCGTGTGCCATCCTTGAGTCTTAATGATATCGACCCAATCCCCTCGACAGCGCACATCTCCTCGGTGCCCGTCGATACTGGCATGACCTCCTCGTCGGCCTTCATCCCCTCGAACCAACTCTGCTCGTGACTCATGTGGTACGAGCATCCCGAATCCAGTATCCACGCTGTTCGCATGCTGGTCGGCATCATCGCGAGGACCTCAGCGCTATCGTACCCTCCCGATACCTGGGAAGCGTTCGCTGGACCGTCGTCGCTATTCCTTCTGAACGGCTTACCCGTTCTCTTCTCGGGACAATCTCTCTTGAAATGTCCTTCCTTGTTACAGTTGTAACACTTGCCGCTCCTCGGCCTCAATGAAGATCGCCTCGGTGAGCCTTTCCTGAACTTCTCTCGCTTAGCCGGTCTTTCACGGTTAACGACGAGGCTCTCCGCTCCACCTGATCTTCCATCGAACTTGCCCTCCTGCTTACGCTGAACCTCCTTGGCTAGCACGGCCGTCTTGACATCGTCGACGGTGAGGGTCTCCCTGCCACTAAATAGCAGAATGTCCTGGATCCTGTCGTACATCCCCGATACCGAATTCAGTAGGAGGAGTGCTTGATCCTTTGACGGGACTTCCACATTTATCGTCTTCAGATCTGTGATGATCTTCTTGAATTCGATAAAGTGTTGCTTCAGCGATGATCCCGGAGCCATCTTGAGGGTATACATCCGTTGTTTGAGAAACAACTCATTCGCCCAGGACTTTCTGTTGTACGTCTCATCGAGACGCTTCCAGATTCCTGCAGCTGTCGTCTCGTCTTGGATGTCTCTGATGACATCATCGCTGAGAGCGAGAATAATGGTGCTTCTCGCCCTCGTCATGATGTCTTCCTTGTCCTCCTCACTCAGCTTCTCCGAGAATGCCTCATCGCCCTTGAGCGCCTTGTCGAGGCGCATCTGGCACAGCTGTGCGTGCATCTTGATCTTCCAGATGTTGAAGTCACCATCGCCGGTGAACTTCGCGATATCTGTCTTGTCTGGTCCCATGATTCCTTATCGCGTCTGGCAGGAGTGACTCTGACAATCTTCGTTAAGATTCAGAATCTTGAACTCCTTTACTTTCTTGTTCGGTTCTTGAACTCGGATCTTGATTCTCCGATGAACCCTTCCTTGATTCACCGAGAGAAGGAGCTCTGATACCACTTGTTGGGGATTTCACCCAGCAACCCGATACGAATATCGATTACCACGAACAAATGCGGAATAACACGATTGAATTGGACGACAAAGACTAACGCTTTATTGATCACGATGATGTTTGAATTACACAACCGGTTACAAAAGACTCGATCTTCTCAAGAAGATGATCTTCCCGTTGAACTCAAACTCACAGCTCCTTTCACAGCTCCCTCTGATGACTCCACCTTACGCTATACGATGTCGAGATGACCTTCATCTTCCAGCGCTCTTCACGGTGATCGGAGATGAACCAGACCCAGAGAACGCCGACGATCAGAACCCCGGTGCGAACGAACCCCTTTGACGCCGCGAAGAAGCTCCGACAGATCCCCAGAGTGAGCTCCTCTGTCTGTTGTTCCCGAGCCTTCCCTCTCCGTACTCCGTCGTCACCTTCGTCGTCGTATCCACCGTCTGACTCGCCTGAGAAGCTCTGTCTCTCAGGAACTCTCTCTTCTTGATTCTCTCTCTCTTTGCTGTATGGTCTGGTTACTTCTAACCGCTGTATGAGCTTTACTTATATAGCCGTTAGCTCATCGTTATCGTCCTCGGATGGTGACTGAATGTCATCGCCCGATAGGCTCCTTATCTTTAAGTGACTGTGACACACATGATCTTGTTCTGTGACACACATGATTTTGTGTCACCGATGGGTGATCAACACTAATAATATCCAAAAGCAACAATAATACTCATGCCGGGCCATTCGAATTTTTTTCCTATTAGTATTTAGACAAATAGAAAATGAATATTTTATTTGAGAGCAATATTTCTTTTATCCATTAATTTTACTATGTATTTGATCTACAGTTAATAAAAAACAAATAAAATATTACTAAAATAAAAACTTTGCAAAGTTTGAATAATATAAGTCTTTCTTTCGTAATTTACAATTAAAAAAATTAAAAAAAAAATCATCAAAATTACTATAACAATATTTTATCGTCAACGCACGAAGCACTGGTGCCTTTCCACTAGTGATAATAAAACGTCAGAGTCAAGTGTTTCTTAAGTCATATAACTAAAAGCTAGATCAGGACTGATTCTTCTATGCTGAATGATCCCAATCAAATACGAAGTAGACTTCGTTGTCTTCTGGATTCGATAATTAATGATCCTTGACGCTGTGTAAGTTTAAGTCGGGAAATTCAATTCCCTTGCTGCTCTCGATGTTCACAGCTTTCAGGCGATGGCGCCAACACTTGCAGCGCAGCAAATTGCAGCATAATCGGCATTCACTTTCATTCAACATTTTGCAAAGAGCCTGCAAACACACACAAACAATTGGAATCTCAGTGTTAATGGAGAGTTACGATCCATAGTTCAATACATTAAAAATAAAAACGAAACTCCATTAATAGGATCTAAAACATGTTCCAACATGAAATTCGGCCAAGGGAATTGACGATTCTGATGAATCCACGATATAAAGAAATAATAAAGAAAAAGGGAATTCATCACATTAGTAAATTACGATGCAACGTCGAACACTCTCCAAAGGAATCGCGATGCTAAACAAGAAAAAACAAAAAAGAGAATAAAACCCTTTACAGCCAGCCAGCCAGCCACAGTGATAGGCACCCATGGAATACCACAAGACCCTAACGATAATAAAAGGACTAAAATACCCTTAGAAACGTTATCAACCAAGAGACCCTTAATTTAAAAATCGCAGAAGAGTTATATATATAAATAAAAAAAAAAAAAAAGGCTAACAAGCAAAACCAAATGACTGCCTCACCCTTTTCTCAAAAGGGTGACTGATCACAGATCTATCAAACTTTGCAAACTCAAAAGCCTTTTTATATATATATATATATATATATATATAATAATAATAATAATAATAAGCTAAAACAAGCTTAACTGAGAATATTGAACCTGGGAATTAACAAACATATTAGAATATTATAGAAAAGAAATTTATTGTCATACCTCTATCTTAATCCAATTTTCCTTATACCGGAAACGTGTGGTGCTCACTTCCACACATACCATCTTTGGATGACAATTCCAAAGTAAACCGTCAAGAAGAGTCTCCAAATGAGATGAATGTTTGAGATGAATATTTGAGAGGTCTAAGCAATCCATTTCAACAGGTGGGGGAGTTATAGCTTCTCTTAAAACGTCATGATCAAAACTTAATTCTTCGGGATCAAACTCATCATATATCCTAAGATACTTAAGCCGGTGCAGAGAGATCTTTATGATTTTTAGCTCATCGCAAGTTGAAATATCAAGAACCTCGAGGAGCGGAAAACTAGAGACGTGCATATTAAATGAAGAATCGGAGATGGGATTATTACATAGCTTTAGTTCTCTCAGATTAGAGCAAGAGGTCAAATCAATCATCTCACATTGATAAAGCCGAAGGGAAAAGCGCTCAAGAGAGAGAACATCAACAATAATGCATTTGAACTCTTCGCTACAATATGAAACCGTTATGGTAAGACACGCAAGTTTGGCGTGCTCAGAAATAGAAAAGTTTGGCGTGCTCAGAAATAGAAAAAGTTTCGCAGAGAGAAACATCCAAGAGACTAAGATTGGTCAGGTTAGGACAGTTTTGGATAATATCACGGACCATACTATCACTTAGGAAAACCTTAGTTAGCTCTAACTTTTGAAGGCGAAAAAACTCAGAAGAACCACGGAGTAACTCCGAGTTGACTGAGAATGTTGTTTC
The DNA here is from genome assembly GCA_954871525.1 of Parietaria judaica. Classification (NCBI taxonomy): domain Eukaryota; kingdom Viridiplantae; phylum Streptophyta; class Magnoliopsida; order Rosales; family Urticaceae; genus Parietaria; species Parietaria judaica. Next base: position 10,816,306 of record OX940866.1, read on the forward strand.
AGGGAAAGGGTAGTAGTCATATTCCTCTGACTTTAATTGCGGATCAGGATTGCCAAACAAGAAGGTTAGGTCAGAGACACCATTGTGAAGAGCTAATGGCAACCACGAATTGACTAGGGAAACCGAGTCTTTAGCAACGTAAAACACATGGAAACCTATTCTATCTAAGCAAAGCGCACTCTGAACAAAGTTTCGCAGAGACCTATCCACCAAATCCAAGAATTCCCTATTCCCGTCCTTAAACTCCGGCGTATCAACACGCATGGCCATAATACGAGCGGGGAGCTTAAATTCAAGAATTGGGCAGGACTTCCAAATGGAATTCCATTGCTTAGACAGCACGGAGGTTCTGATCGCATCTTTGACGGGGAGAAATTTCAAAATCCGATGCAGTATTCATACCGGTAGATCGGAAATATGATCTGCACCATTGCCAAATTTACCCTCCATGATAATCCCTATAACAAAAAACAGAGCCAAAAATAAACACCATATAAAGATAAATAGATCACAAATCATCTAAATTTATATGAATGAACTCTGTTTCAATCATATCTATTTCCTATCTATATATACTTGCAAATAGCTAACGAACTAAATTAAGTTCCATTCAAATTCAATCGAAATGCTTGAAATACATTGGAAAGACATGATCTTCATTGGAGAACTGAAGAGAACCACACGGTCTCCTTTAATCAAAAGAAGGAAGGGAGAGAAATGAAGAGCATTGCTTACTTCGCAGGAATGGTGGATCAGATCGGCCAAGCTTCCATTGGAGAAATTTGGGAAGAATTTTTGGGAAAAAATGAATTAGGGCAAAGAACAGAAGCCAAGCCACTTCTTTTTGCAAAGTGATGAAGTGATAGCTATTATTAATTGATAAAGAAAAGGGTAAAATAATTTGACTAGTTGCACAAATATGGCAAAATTTCCCACGTGCTACAATTTATTATCACAAATTTTAGCATTTTCTTCTTTCTCACTAAACAAATAGTAAAAAAAAAGAAGATAATCACGGTAAAATACCTATATTTTGATCAATTGAGACAACGTGGATCCAAAGTGAAAAATTAACCGTAAAAGTATCCAATGTAAATATGAGGATATGCATTATTTTGTCTATTATTTTTTATGGATGTTGGTAATTTTTTTGCATTATGCTATTAGATCAAACTTAAGATACACATTTATGTGCACATCCAGCTATCTAGCATCTTCTTTTATTTGAATTTAACGAAAAAATTTAGACAAAAAATGTGTCGCTTCACATTTATTAACTTTAGTTCTTTATAGCTATTTTTTTTTTCAATTTGGACCCCTGTTACCTCATTTGATCAAGTACAACTTTTGTCGCATTAGTAATGATAGTATTGTATTGAAAACACATGGAAACCATGTCTAAAGGTGTAAAAACTAAAAACGCACAAAAATCATAAGTTGACACACGTAAAATCTTACATTATGTTGATAACGAAAAACTTAACTACTTACGCTAAATTTTTATCATTACTATATTTTTGGGAAGGAATGAATTAAGCAAAGAAATGACGCCGAAGTTATTGCCAAGTGTAGAGATAGCTTGATTTTTATTTTTTTTTCTTGTTTTTTTTTTTTCTTGTCTTTAGACTAATACGGCAAAAATACCACATGCTACAGCTTATTATCACCAATCTTATGTTTTCTACTTCCCCGCCAATAATGGTACAAAATAATCAAGTTAGTAATAATTTGTTGAAAATGCACAGAAACGTGATCAAAAATTGCGAAAACATGGACAAGTCATATTTTACCATTGGTATTTCATGGTAAGTTGATAACGGAAAAATAATAATTATTTAATCCATTTTTTATATAATTAAGAATTTATACAAAAAAAATAGAAATATAAGTCGTATGTTTTGTAATATATAGGTATCTATGCTGCAAATATCGCATGATATATTATATAGTTATTGGCCATTAGTGATGTACTAGATCACAGATGCGATTATAATTTAGGGAAAATGTGGCACTAAGTTAAAAGAGGGAAGTTTACAAAAATATTATTGTAATTTTCATTGGATCTCTAACAAAGACCATTTCAACATCTAGGAAGGCAAAGACACGTACGGCCAACGGACACTGCAAGCCATGCGTTTGGGGAATCAATATAAATAGGGTACGGATCGGGTCGATAACACAGCGAAAGCCTAAAATCTCTGGCTTGTTTTGTTGCCTAGGATGGTTATTTTATCATAATGTTCTGGTTAATTATTAAGATTAATCGTCTCTTGTTTTCGTAAGAATATTATCGTATCGTTTATGGACGTAAACCATGACATGGATATACAACTTAGCTTGCAAGTTGTTATTATAATAATATCTTACTACCAAATTTTGCTAACTTTATTATCTATTATATTTTACTTTACAGACAAGCTTCTAAGGGTAATATTGTAATTTTAGAAGTGCTTGTGTATCTATATATAGAGCATGTGTGCTAGTATTTAATCTCACCTCTCCACTTCTTTTGTAATTCTTCGTTCAGTGATATAGAGAGAAAAGATTCTCCCATAGTCTTATTATTATTTCACTTATAAATACAAACACTTACATATATATAAATACAAACAGAGAATGTTTGGTTTTGAGTTTGGAAGTGGGAACCCTACATAGTTGCCTCTAATTATGGTAAGTACTTTGAAGATGATCAAGGCCTAATCTTTTGCTTTCCTTGTTGCTTGGGATAATTGTGATTTTTGTTTTATTTCTACAATAATGTTTTGGAAAACTATCATGGATATATCCTGATAAAGAAAAGAGGTCTAATTGTCTCTCTTTTCATTAGGACGTTGCTTTGTATAAACTTTGATATTTAAAAGTAGGGTAAACTGCGGCTAATGTACCTAATGTTTGATTTTCTGCGGATTATGTACACAATGTTTATTTTCGGCGGCTAATGTACCCAATGTTTGATCCGTTAGATATTTTCGTGTTTTCCGTCAGTTGACCGTTAGAGATGATTCCTCCTCTATAGGTACACTTTTCGTATTTTTGACATAACTCACTCATTTTTTGTCCAAATTTTATGCACGGCATATGGTTGGAAAGATAAGAGATAGATCTACAACTTTGGAATTTTAAGTTTTGTAAAAATAGTTTTTGAAAAATATGAAATTTTAATTACAAAGTAAAACTGGACATTAGTTTAATGCAAAATATTTGTTTAGAGCAAATTTTAATATACTTAATGACTTTTTATGATGAAACTTAAAACTAAAAAGTTGTAGATAAATGTTTTATCTTTCCAACGGGTGTTTATTTATAAATTTTGGACAAAAAATGAGTGAGTTATGCCAAAAATAGGAAAGATTATTTCACATCACATCTTTCATATTTTTGGCATAACTCACACATTTTTTGTCACAAATTTATAAATAAACACCCGTTAGAAAGATAAAAAACTTATCTATAACTTTTTAGTTTTACGTTTCATCATAAAAAGTCATTAATTATATTAAATTTTTTTCGAAGTAAATATTTTGAATTAAACTAATGTCCAATTTTACATTGTATTTGAAATTTCGTATTTTTCTAAAACTTATTTTACAAAACTTAAAACACCAAAGTTGTAGATCTACCTCTTAACTTTTCAACCATAGGTTGTGCATAAAATTTGGACAAAAAATGAGTGAGTTATGTCAAAAATACGAAAAGTGTACCTATAGAGGAGGAATCATCTCTAACGGTCAACTGACGGAAAATACGAAAATATCTAACGGATCAAACATTGGGTACATTAGCCGCCGAAAATAAACATTGTGTACATAATCCGCAGAAAATCAAACATTAGGTACATTAGCCGCAGTATCATCAATTGATATCCGCAATGCTCAAACGTAATGTTAACAGTTTTAAGTAACGTTCAAATATCGAGGACAAAAATTCCGGTCATGTTAGAGAGTGTTTCTATGTTCGAATATTGTTGGAAACATTCGACATAGATTCACTTTTTCATTTAACTGCAATTTTTCTAACAGTAACTCCTTAAATATATGCTATTTAAAAAGTAACAACTTTATACCTGAATTTTTCATTTCTTTATTTAGATGACGAAAGTAATTTCAGTGTCTAGTTTTCACTGACCCCAAACGACAACATTTAGTACAGCCACGAGGCGAGCAGCCGTTGCAAGACTTGCATGCCTAAACATGGAATTCAAACAATAAAACAACAAAAAGTTACGTAAATATTTGAATTATACTAAACGAAGAAGTAACGTTGAAAAAATTACAGTTAGTGCGAAATTGAATATGTGTCGAGCATTCTAAAGCATAATATTTGAGCATACAAATGCTGCCGGGATTTATCGCGTCGATATTCCGACATTATTATTGTTGAGCGTGAGCGATATTATAATTCATTTACTATAAATTATTGAAACATAGAAGAAGAAAAAAGTAACGTACTACCTGAAAAATTAAATTAAATCACCATCCCAAGCAACAAGACGAGGAAAATATTAAGCCTTATTCCAATTTCTTACTAGATAAGAGACGAAACAACATTGTAATGAAAACGAGAGATGATGAATCTTCTTTATTTATCATAATATATAGTTCTCTATAACGTCAGCATAAAATTAACCATATCCCATACAACAAGACAAGCAAAAGTTTCAAGAATCGCGAACCTTTAGAGAGAAAATTGATCTTTTGTATTGATTAAAATCACGCATTATAGACTAAGGGCTTAGCTATATATAGCTAACCGAAACTAGCTGAATTAACGGGACGAGACCTTATAAGAAGCTTTACAAATAGCTTGATGATCGAGCCCGTTAATCAGTTTTAATTAATAATACAATCAAACGACAGATCAAAATAAACGACAGCCAAAAGGTTCATATAACCTGCAAAACAAGACAAACGACAATAATACAAGACTAACATATGTTATTCAATCGAGTACGGATGGGCAAAAGTTTTAACACATTTTTCTTAATAAGATCACGAGTATAATGACAGTCAATTTCTATATGGTTAGTCCTTTCATGGAATGAAGGATTGTTAGCAATGTGTATGGCAGATTGATTATCACATTATATAACCGGAGTAGGCAAATTTTGAACTTGCAATTCAAGCAGTAGTTGTGTTATCCAAACAATTTCAGCTGAAGTAGAGGCTAAAGCACGATATTCTGATTCAGCTGAGGATCTAGAAACAGTTGTTTGTTTCTTAGATTTCCATGAAATAAGACTATCATTAAAGAATACACAAAAACCTGTTATGGATTTCCGAGAATCCGGGCAAGTTCCCCAGTCTGCATCAGAATAGGCTTTGACTCCCTTGCTTACCGAGCTAGAAGGATAAAAGAGTCCAAGACCTGGCTGTCCCTTTAGGTAGCGTAGCAACTGGTGAGCAGCCTTTAAATGTGTGTCACGAGGAGCTGAAACAAACTGACTAAGAGCATTAACAGTAAAGGTTATATTTGGCCGGGTAATCGTTAAGTATAACAGCCTTCCAATCAAACGTCTGTAAGGCGTTTAATCATTCAGTAACTCCCCGTCATGGGAACTAAGAGAAATATTAGGTTCCATAGGAGTCTTAACTGGTTTACACTCAAGGAAATAAAAATCAGTGAGAAGTTGTAATGTGTATAACCTTTGAGATATGTTGATGCCACTTTTGGATCGAGCTATTTCCAAACCAAGAAAGTACTTTAAATCTCCTAAATCTTTAAGTTTGAAGCAACAACCCAACTTGTTTTTAACAGAATTTATGATATCTATATTTGGTCCACAAACAACTATATCATCAACATAGAGTAAGAGAGCTATAAAAGAATTACCACACCCTTTTGTGAAAAGAGAATAGTCACTCTTGGATTGTGTAAATCCGAGTTTGGTAATCTCATCTGTGAACTTGACATTCCATTGTCTAGGTTTTAAGCCATATATAGACTTGTTTAATCTAAAAACAAGCTTGTTAGAAGTATCATTACTTACCTAAGGTGAATACCCTTGGGGAAGGTTCATGTAAACTTCTTCATTTAGATCCCCATTAAGGAAGGCATTACTGATATCAAGCTGAGCTAACTTCCAGTTATTTGATGCTGCAAGTGCTAAAAGGAGCTTGACAGTGACTAATTAAGCAACAGGAGAAAAGGTTTCAATATAATCAATTCCCTCACGTTGATTGTAACCCTTAGCAACTAATCTTGCTTTTCTTCTAATGAGAGTTCCTTCAGAGTTAATTTTTTTTTTGTAAACCCATTTGCAGCCAATAGATTTCTTTCCTTCCGGGAGGGGCATAACAGTCCATGTATCATTCGAAATCATAGCATTTAATTCATCATCCATAGCATCTCTCCAATATTTGTGTTTATTTGCATGGTGAAAAAATTGTGGCTCTGGATCAACAGAACAGGCCAAAACAAAATTTTTATGTTTTTGAGATAAAGTATCATAAGATAGAACACTTGATATATGATGAGGAGAAGTCCAATGGGAATCCTTTGCAAGGCCACAATGATAATCTTTGAGGTATTCTGGTTGTTTGGACTCCCTATTAGATCGTCTTAAATTAGGATTGGCATCACAAATAGGTTCGAGAGATGGAGTTTCATTGTCAAGGGTAGAACTGGAATTTTCCTCGGTAACAAGAGTATTAGGTAATGAATCAACAATATGAAAATGTTCATTATGATCATTATGATTCAATGAAGGTAATACTAAGTCTGTGAAGGGATCAGTGTTGTTTTCCATGGATAAAGTACAATTGCAAAAGGGAAAAATATTTTCATGGAAAACATCCCTGGAAACAAAAATAGTATGATCAGTCATGTCATAGAGTTTATACCCCCGATACCACTGAGCATAGCCAATAAAGGCACATTTTCTAGCACGAGGTTCAAACTTAGTTCTATGAGCTTGAAGAGTAGAGGCAAAAGCTAAACAACCAAAAACTTTAAGAAGATGATAATTGAACTCTTTTCTATATAAGACATCATATGGAGATTTGCTTTGTAGAACAGGAGTAGGAATTCTGTTTATCAAAAAAGTCACAGTTAATAGACATTCAGACCAAAATTTTGGTGGTACCTTGCCTTGGAAGTAAAGAGCCCTTGCTACATTCAAAAGATGTTGGTGCTTTCTTTCTGCCACCGAGTTCTGCTGAGGTGTTTCCACGCATGAAAATTGATGTACAATGCCTAACTTTGAGAAGTAATCTGTAAAAACTAGCTCACGTGCATTATCTGATTTAAATTTTTTAATTTTCCTTGTGAATTGTCTCTCAACCATAGCTGTAAATCGGGGCAAAATAACATGAACATCAGATTTGTTGCTCATTAAGTAGGTCCATGTAAATCTAGAATGATCATCTACTAGAGTCAAAAAATATTTGAATCCATTATGAGATGTGATATGTAAGGGACCCCATATATCACAATGAATTAGTTCCAAAACCTCATTACAAATGTTATTAAGAGAATGAAAGGGTTGTCTCTTTTGCTTAGCTATAGGAAAGACATAACAAGGCTCATTGTCTTCCTTTTCAGAAAAGTCTAAAATGCCCTTCAGAGGGGCAAGAGCCTTAGAAGACAAATGGCCTAATCTGGAGTGCCATAGACTAGCAGAGACCTTATTACAACTAAAATCTAAATCTTCATGTTCATTACAATCCAAAATGTACAAGTCATCTTGAATACTACCCCTGCCAATCATCCTCTTCATGGAATGATCCTGTATGAAGCAAAAGCTATCAGTGAAGCTCACCTTACCCCTTATATGAGTGGTTAAAGTCTTGACAGATAGAAGGCTAAACTTAAAACTGGGAATGAGAAGAACATCTCTTAGTGTAATAAGAGAGTTAGTTCTAACATCTCCATATTGGTAAACCGAAATGATCTCTTTATTTGGCAATGTAACTGTAGAATTCTTTAAACTCTTAAGGTTCTTATTATTGTATATGTGCTTAGTAGCACCCGAATCAATAATCCAGGCATAATGTAAGTTAATACGACTATTTATAGCACGCATGTAATTTAAAGAACCTGTAGTGAATGTCGCGAGATTCACTGCCGTGTTTGAAGTTGATGCTTTTCCTGTGTTCTTCATGTGATCATAGAGCATACCAATGAGTCTTTGGCATGTAGTTTTAGTGAGATCATCTAGCATTCCATTTCCTTCTTCAAGCTTTATATTCTTTGCATCAATGGAATTACTTTGACCTCGAAATCTTGACTGAAATCCTGGTTGCCTTGTCTGCATTCCCAGTGGATACGCGTGTATTTTGTAACACTTTTCAATAGTGTGTCCAACCATTTTGCAGTGAGTGCAGAAGGGCCTCTCTTTCCCTTTGAAAGGCTTTCTTTGAGTCGACTCTTCTCTTGTCAACATTGCCATGTCTCTGACTAGATCAATTGTGATTGATTCTGATCCTACAGACCTCTGCTTCTCTTCTTGGAGGCATAGCGCAAAAATTTTGTTGATCGGTGGAATTGGCTCAATCAATAGCAGCTGACCTCTTAATGTGGAGTATGTATCATTAAGTCCCATAAGAAACTTCATTCCATATTCCATATTGTAGAATTAAGTGCATGTCTTGGACTTGCATTGAGGCTTAAATTCATTCAATTCCTCCCAAATCGACTTCAATTTTGTAAAGAAACTGGATATAGAATCCTGACCTTGTATTAGATTTGCCAAATCTCGCCTGAGTTCGAAGATCCTTGGTCCGTTGCTTTGCCGGAATCTCTCCTTGAGGTCTGTCCAGATTTCCGCAGCTGTATCTCCATACAGGATGGATTTTGCAATTTCCTTTGAAACTGAATTGAGAAGCCATGATACAACCACATTGTTGTTTTTGATCCAGGAATTGACCAGTCTTTCATCATCACGTACTGGCTTCGGTATGGATCCATCAAGAAATCCTACCTTGTTCTTGACGGAGAGAGCAATCAGGATTGATCTTGACCACGACGCGTAATTGTCTCCGGTGAGCACCTGAGATACAAGGATTGCGCCTGTGCTGTCTGAATGGTGAAGGTAGTAAACGCTGAGAGGATCATCAATGGGAGCCTTCTCTGCGATTCGCAATCTTCTTTGATTCATCTCACATGATAGAAGCGATGGAAGAGAGAACATGATCGAAGAAGATGTTGGAAATAATTGCAGTTAAATAAAATTGAGATAGCGTCGAGCGGGTCGAAATGTCGAACACTCAAGACGAACGGTCTATCCAATTACCGGGATTTGTTCCGATGTTAAAACGTTACGTAAAACGGCTATATTGATTATAACCGTTATGAATATTGAATTCAATTTATTACGTTACGGATTAATTGCAATTTATTAGTAGTCGTTATAGAATTGATTGACAATCAATTCTTTGTCTCCTTCCCGCATCTATATATTGAGGTGACCTCGACCCATTTCGACACACCACAATCGAAATCACTTTCCGAAATCTCTCTAGAAACTATGAGTTTGCTTCCCGATTTTTCACTCCGCAAACTCAAAATTTCATGCTTCCCATCGTTTTATGTCGTGAGTCTTTCGGTAACGGAGTTCAAGAAGGTTCAGTTCGCCGGTAAACTTCGAAGTGCTACGGAGTTCTCGGTCATCCCGTTATATCCTGGGAAGCTATCGCCTAATGAACCTCAAGCACGTAGAGGAGGCGAATCAAGCTTTAAGGAGAGCGTCCAACGCGTCTCGGGAACCGCTTACTGTTTTTTCTGTTTTACAGGTTTCAAGAGATCTTTTCGGCTTAAAGCGACAAGCCGATACTCGTCAAAGCCATGAACACAAAGATATGTATCATCGAATCTCTTCGCTTACTGTTTTTCGTTATTGTGTTTCTCATATATCATCATTATAGAAATATACCCAACAATCGTAAAGCTTGATCGATTACTTGATTAGTTGATTTTGATGCTTTGAGAAATGGAACAGTGCAACTAAAGATTACAAGACGTACGAGAAGGGATCAATGACGATATGTTGTTCTTCGAAGACAATGATAACGGTTGAAGAATGGGATTTTCATTATATCTTGCATATATCTTGGTTTACTGATCTGATTTTTGAATATCTTATTTTAAATATATGCATAATCTTTTTCTACTTTTCTTTGGCGAAAAAATAAATAAAAAATCTGAGCATATATGAATGCTTGCATACACGAGCATATATATATATATTCTGGATATATAGATGGTTTTAGAAGTTCTGAATCTTATGGTTATGGATTAGTCTCTATCTTTACAGAGATTTCAAAGTTCATTGAAGGAGAAGAGATGAGTACGCTGAAATCAAAGAGTGAAATTCTACCGTCAGGAGCCATTCCGTGCTCGGTGGCTTTACGTGGCGTTTGTGGAGGTGCTGAGCATTTTTGTAGGTGTTGATGTGACGACCAGCTTGTGGTCGGCAATGCCACTGTAGTTGCAGGAGTCGGAGCGGCCATCGAACCAGACGAAAGCTCCGGCAATGGCGCTGTTAATGGCAGATTCCGGTGACAGTGATGGATTCCGATCCGGTGACAAGGCGACCTGGCGGTGCAGCCTCCATCACCGACGACTCGCTTGTACGACCGTTCGTCTCACTGGTTGAACAAATGGCCGTTGGCCTTGCATAACTGAAAGCAGTAAATACCTCTCAAACGTATCTTTAATATTGTGCATTTATTCTCTCTCATAGTCTGTTACGTTAATCATTAAACTTTGAAAAAGGAAAAAGAAAAGTAACAGGTCCAATGGCATTGAAGTTGCAAGAGAATAACAGCAAGACTCTGCTATAATTGATTGTGCTACGTGGAGGAGGAATGGGTATCTCAAAAACGTGTCTCTGTGAGTTATTGCTATAGTTATTAGCATTAATATTTTTTGCTGAGTTATTTTGGCAATTTATAGTAACTAGTAAGATAATAATAATAATAATAATAATCTTTTTAATGTTAGACATTTCGCTTTCCTTTAATGAATAAAGGTTTTGCTGACTTGATGAAAATAATTGTGGTAATGTTTATATATACATCTACTAGTGGACCGACACCGCGCGTTGCGCGGTGGTGTTGAAAACATTATATAAATAAATAATTTTATTGTTTATTGTTATTTAAAAAAAACATATTCATGGCAAATTAATTGTGACGGTGTATTGTGATGTATTATTTTCATTTAATATAAATTGTTCTTTCTAAATATATATCTAAGAATAAATAGTATATTTAAATTCAATAAAAAAATGTTTATTGTGTAAGAGATTACATTCATAATAACGAATGGAAAACTTGATAAAATAGCATTCTTGTTGTCATAAATGGATAATATAACATTTAAGATTACTTATTTTAAGAAATAGCACTTTCGTATTTTTTTATACAAAATTTACTATTAATTTACTTCTCCAACCCGAAGATAGCCAAAAAAATCGACTATCTTTGTCCATGTTCCGAATTTTTCGCTCATGTCAGCCTAATGTTTTTGGCTATCTTAGAAAAAGATACCAATTTTTTTTTGTGTGTGTGTGGCTATTTTGGGCCGGAATGTATACTAAGAGTATATTTTTCTCTAAAAAAAGTACGGCGGTATTACTATTTAAAATATAAAGTTTTGATTATTATTATTATTATTATTATTATTATTATTATTATTATTATTATTATTATTATATTTGTGCTAAATTGAGTGCTATTTTTTTTTATCTAATTTCTCTAATAAATTACAATGATGTTAAAAGAGTTTTCACAATCAGTTTTTTATTTACTTTATTTAATTTCCACAATTATAATTAAGCTTAACGATACATATATTCTGCTTTATATATTAAACATGTTAAAATTACTTTCTTAAATATTTTAAAATAACACTCTAACTAAATATTTCCTTAACATGTAAATTTAGTACTTTTTATTTCACACGGATAGTGGAAAATGAAAGTTTTTTTTTTTTTTAAGGTGTATGTAAATTAAAAAAAAAAAACAATGGCTCTTATTGTTATTTTGCAGTATTTAACTATTCAAGTTTATCTATGTCAAATATGCAAACTAACGTTGTAAAATTTCATTCCATGATTGTCATAATATTAATGTCTGATTGAATATTTTAAATATAATACACACACTTGATAAATCAATGACAAATGATTCTGGTTCTTACTTCTTACCCAACTAAATACATAATTAATCAATAAAACAATGTAATATCCTTGTTCATAGTAACTGTAAACGGCCAGATAAATGTCGCTTGCATTGATTATCATGAGAATGCAGTCGGCACAGATCTTATAAAACCGACGCCATGCGCAATATTATCCAGCATTATTGCAGACTATCATTGTAGTTCGTTGTGTCCAAGGTAGATAACAATAATATATCACGGAAATCTAAAGCAAAAACTCATAGACTTACCTTTTTTTTAAGAGTGAATCTAACTCTGATAAAACATGGCTTACATCAAATCACAATTAAAAAAAATCCAAATATCCGATGACATGTAATAGATCTAACCAAATATCCGATGAACCTTTGCCGTTGATGTTTGAAACAATAATTCTACGTCTTCTTGAGATGACATGTCACACAACAACAAAACAGGCCATTACCGTATAATTATATACTGATTTCACACTAACTAAAAATAAATGACTGAAACGAAGAAAAAAATTAGAGCAATAAGCTTTGAACATCAATATAGGATAATTTTCTTTGATAGAAAAAGAAAAAAGCAAATGCTAATGAAACACTGAAAAAAAATGTACGATTCTTCAATGTATAAGTTGAAATTATTAAAAAGATTCTTATTGTATCAAACATGGTGGACAACATTAGGTATGAGTTGATTCCGATGAAACATAGAAATTTAGTCTTAATTAAAATCTCGAAGTAAATCCTATCAATAAACATAAACTCGTATAAGAGATCCAAAGACTCATTGGGAAACTGAAGTTCTTTGACGTCAAGAATCCCCGCAATTCAAGTACTCGTTGAACGAAATTTGACCCCATAAACACGACGAACATAATCTTATTATTTCATTTTCTACTTTATATGTCAGTTTAGATATTCATCAAACATGTCATGTGCATCACTTAACGATCAAGTATTCTCCTAAATCCATTAAAACGGTTTTATGACCGTAATTTGGATGGAACAAAATTGACCAAACTTCGAATTTTCAGCCTCGAATTCATTAAAGAAACATCCATTTAAAGTCATAAAACAATAATTTTACATATTACATATCTTTTTAAGATGGCAGTATTTACTTATTCTTGTCTTGTCTCTATACTTTGAAGGCGAAACCTTGAAGAAGCAATTGAAAAATTACCCAATGACATCAATATAAGAATAAATACTCTTTTTTGGCACCACTACAAAAGAAATTGCACATATAAACCTTATAGAAAGACTAAATTATTATACTTTCTTGAAGTTTTTAATCAACTTATCAAAAATTATTTGGATCGACATAAAATGAGAGACCTTACAGTTTCATCACCACCAGAAGTAAAAACTTTCCCCATAACTCAATCAAACATTTATTAAAAATGACACTTACCAAATAAATAACAGAGAGGTAAATCATGGTTGGACACAACGGAAGTTGTTTCATCACACTAAAACAAATTATTATACCAAAAAATAAATGTAATTTAGTAGTGAAGATAACTACAAAAAGTAATATGTTCCTCAATATACTTGAATTCTAGATATCAAGTATTTTGCCAAAATATCTATGTTTTAAAATATAATGAAATATTATTGTTAACATATAACTTAGAGTTAAATAAATTAAATCCAATGTAAAATACAATAATATTCAAACAGAAAATCCAATGCAATAATGTTAACTATTCTGATTAATCAAGATATGAAATCAGATACACTGTACTCAATTTTCTTGTTTACCTTATTGTAATACTCTATTTTAAATAATACCTTAATAAACAAAGTTTGAATCTAATGAGACTTGTGTGAAAGCCTGCTGAATCAAGAGTCTAATTTTCACCAAGTAAGGCTCGTGGAAACCAAAACTGAAGCTAAGAGTTGCATTGCAGTGCTGCACAAGAAAATAAACAAAAGGAGAAACATCGTCAAAATAAGAATTTCTCCGGTAATGAAGACTCTAACCGTAAAGGTTATGAATGACAAACAAATGTTGAAAAATAATCAAAGTAAAACCAATGTCTGAAAATAAAATCTTAGTACAAACTTGAAACCACATTCAGGCCTAAACAATGTCATAAACAATGTCTTAAATCTACTCGAAATATACTTTGTCACAAAATTAAATAAAAAAAAATCAAATATAATGCATTGAAGAAATCCACGACAAACCAAAACATCGTTAAAAACCAACTCTTTATCATAATATGACTAAAAGTGAAATTAGATCCCATCAAATCTCATCCAATCTAAAATAATGAAAAAATCTAGTAAATTGGTAGTTTTGACCTTGATTCTTCCAACAATTCCCCCAAAAAAAGCCTAATAACATCTCTAAGTTGGCAGTTTTGATGGAACTGTTAACCGCATATAATAAATTGGAAAAAAACAGTGTTTAAAGATCGTTTTGCAAATCTATGTTGCAACGCCAACTGCATGGAAAAACTATTCACTGAGGATTCAGTTGCAGATTTTTATCTTTTTTGAATACAAATAAATTTTAGAATGGTACATTGTGAAGCGATTGATATTAAAAAAAATACGCTACAGCTTATAGAAACACTTCACTTCAAAAATCAAGTCTCTTTGCGCATTCAACTTTATTCTCATAATTTTCTTTGAGACTTAAAGTTTGATGCTGCAATTTAGTCAGTTATACTTATAAGTCGGACAATAATATATCTAATAAAGTTTCAAATTCAAACTATAAACCAACATAAATAATAGCTTCAAGAAAATAGAATCTAAACTGAGGCCAACAAAGTCTATATATTGAAGTAGGGAGTTATGTGCTTAAAAATCCCATAAACAAAAATAAAGCTACAGGTGTTCAAAAGAAGAATTGTAGTCCAAAGTTATATTACAAAACGCCAAATTTCTCGTTGTAAACACCATAAACACATTAATAGATGCATAGAATGATTAAGAAAATCAAAATTGGTCATATGACTTGGACTTCGTAAAAATATGATAAAATAATGTTAAATAAATTATGCTAATAAAACAAAACTTGCAAATTCACATGATAAGTGAAAATTCTTTCACGATAAATGACTCAGACAAATAAGAAAAATACAGACCAAAAATACTTGCTCGCGCGCACACACACACACACACATATATATATATATATATATATATATATATATATATATATATATATATATATATATATATATGGGTAAATGAACTAAATGTCCATTTTGTGTCAAACCTTTTAAAAAGTACCCATTGTGTGTATTTTTTACTCTCACAAATGGGCAATTCTTAAAAGGTTTGACACAAAATGGGCATTTCGTACAATTTCCAATATATATATATATATATACACACATACATAAATTGAAGTAGCTAATATGCTCACCCAATGATTCCAACGCTGATGCGAGTAGTAGTGGCAAACGGTGGGAAATAGTCATCTATAAGAGCATACTGGAGGAGAGGAAATTGAAGGTGAGGCATATCAATCATTGAACAAAAATAGGAAAAACAAATGAAGGAACGCTTATTTTGCGCCAGTAGGAAATAATTATATAAGTGTTCTATATCAATATAAATGAATGAATGAATACGTGAAATTGTTTAATTTTGAGAAAAAAGAATAGAAGCTTATATCATAGTCATTGTGGTAGCTGAAATTTAAATAGTGAAAATCGTGAATTAGGTCACCAATGTAATAGGCAAAACCTTCAGATGCAAACGTAGAGTAATCCTTACCAAATCTACCAAGAAAATAACGTGTTGTAAACAGTTCCTGCTGAAAAGAAAATTCCATATATGAATAGTACTTAAGAAAAATTGGTGAAGAAAATGTAGTGGGTAATATGCAAAACAAATTTCATATGTAATTACTGAAAAATCACGTATTGGTGAAATGATAGTGTGCTATGAAGTGACATTTCTGTTTATTATTTGATTACAAAAACTTAAGAGTACCTCTAGTAGGATAAATGTTTTCAAAGACTTCATGTCATCTGAAAATGTTTTAGGCATTTTTGACAGTACATTGTTGAAAATATATTCCTACTTATAAACACATTTTACTCAATTTCTTTTTTATAGAAATGAAATCAAAATATTAAAAATAATACCTTCCCAAAATAAAGTCTCAATCAGAAATGGATGGAGACGAAACCACCAAGAGTCTGAAATGGAACCAGCGAGAGTCCTATACTCGTTAGAAAGATTGCAGAGATGGGAGTCTGTCTAATAAAAAAAACGCCCTTGGTGCCCGAAAAATGTAGTCGAGATTCAAGCAACCGGGCAGACTTTTTTCTTTTTCTAATCTTGCACCTTTTTTTTCTAAAAGGAAAAATTCAAATCAGACTGGAGATAAGAAATTGTCGGGAAAGAAGAAATCAATCGGGCGACGAAGCCAATAATAAAAAATTTGTGAAATAAGCAAGAAATAGAAAAAGGAACACCGTGAAAAGTTCTTGATCTAAAAAACAAACGAATATATAAATAAGATTTTAGAGGTGAGTTTGAAATCTCCATTATAGACTTTCCTCAAACAGATAGAATGCTAAAGATATAGTTAAAATTCAAGTTAAACTGCCAAAATAAAACTACAGAGAAATTTATGAAAATACCCCAAAGACAACTCCAAAAGAATTCATGATGAAAAAAAGGCTAAGAATTGATGATACACTAAGTTTGAAGGTCATGGAGATAATGAAAAAAACGATGAAACGGAAGGAATGACTTACTTACGGTCCACGGCCAAAACGATGCTTTAGGATTTAGCACGTCGTCGCTGTTTTTGTTGATCGGAGTTGGCGAGAATTCGTGTGAGACTATAAAAAAAGGTCATCGTGAATAACAGAACAATCAGCTATTTTCTTCTAATTATTCCTCTGCAACATGTCAACCCATTAAAGCTATGTAATCTGAAAACTCCGTTCAAGATAAAAAAAAAATACAAAAAAAAAATAAAAATTAATGAACCTTGCCAATAGAATTCAGAAACTCCATGCAGATGAGATGAAATCGCCGAGAGTCCATGATCCGAGAGATATACTTAAGAGGCGAGAGCGGAGTCGAGTCGATGCAAATGAGATGAGAAGACGACTTGTTGGTGGAACCAGAGAGAATCAGTAAGAGTGGCGCCCATCGCTAGACAACGGAGAAGTTACCGAATCGCGAAAGGTGGAGATGGTTTTTGTGGAAGAGTCTGTACTCTGTACAGAGATTTGGTAGAAAGAGGAAATCAGGAAGAAGTATCGAATGAAGTAACTACCACGACCGTTGCATAGTATTTGTTCCGAACAGTTGTATTGTTTTGGTTTTATTAAAAGCCAGTGAGGAGATGTTTTTGTTAGAAGTGAAGAGGTATGATAATAGGAGATGCGAATGATTGAGAATGAGGAGACACCTTGCTTCCAAGGAACACGACGACCGAAAGACTTGTAATTGTTTTTTTCTATTAAAAAAAATAAAAAAAAGGAGAAAATAGTATGGGGTAAAAAATGGTGTTTTTCGGGCTAGACATTATTTAGCTTTTATATATATATAGATTCATATGTATGCCATATATGCATTATGATATTGTAATAGATTATTATTTAATGAGAAAGAAATTAATTACGTGTGTACCATATTTTGGAAAAGTCTATTATTTTCTTGGTAAATTTGTGTACCGTGTATATATAAGTTGAGAAGTGTTTTTCATGTGAAAAGCCGAGTACGATTTTCGTATAAAGTGAGATATATTATTTTATGGAAAATAATTATGTTTAGTTAGTACACCCGATTATTGATCGAGGTACTAAACGTAAAGCGTTGAATTGAAATTGCGATTTTAATTCTAAGCTGGTAATTTTCTAAATGAAAGAGAATTATTAAAAAATGTAAATTATTTCTTGAGAGAAACTTTGTGATTTCCAAAATCATTGGAAAATATACAGGGAAATTTTGCAACAAATTATATTTTGTTGAAGTACATTTGATTATCGATCAAGGTACTTATTCGTTTAATTGAATTTGAGGTTTCAATTTTAAGATGTTATTTGATTCGTCAACGAGGCTAGAAGTGCTCAAATGACGCACATGCATATGTGCATAATATATATGGCAATAATGTCGGACTCTATTTATCACGAGATAAAAATAGAGAAGTTCAAAGGTTTGTGAACCTTGAATTCCTATTAATACCTAAAAATGTGGGGGCGTTAACGAGAATAATCGCTTCACATTAGATTGGGTCTAAGGACCATAGACTGCATCTATGTACGATATGTTCGTAATTTAATAAGAATTAACTCTTGGAGTATGATTCGAATCACATGTGGAAAGTTTCCAAATAAAAGTGATAGATTCACAATAGAATCTTTATATTGTCTTAGACAAATACGACAATAAGGCCGAGTGGCTAAGAAAATATTTGGAATATCTTTTGAAATGGCAAAAACCGTGTCTATAATTTGCATCGACTATAAATTAGTATGCAATTAAACCATGTTCATAATGGTAAGTCTAGACAATATGTCGTAGACACAATGTCGTAAAACAACTACTCTCGAAGATATTTATCATAATTGATTATGTGAATCAAATGATAAAGTTGTGTGGATCCACTACCGAAGAGGGTAAAAGTGAGAGTTGGTTGTGAAATCATCAAAGGGAATGTGACTTAAGCCCATTGAAAAAAAGAAGTTTTACAGTGGAAACCCAACCTAGCTGACTGGAGATCCCAAGAACTAGGTTCAATGGGACAACCTAGCTGTAAGACTTTAACGGATCACTGTGGGGGTTACACCCTCTGTCCGTTCCTAAGATGAAAAACAGTGATACGTACGGTTAAGGATAAGCTACAAGCTTTTAATGATTCTTACACGTCGGTATATAATAACCGAGCATAGCATAGTTTGCTTTTAGTAAGATCACCTATGTTAGAGTGAAGTGGGGTCGCTTCAACGGAATTGTAAAGGGCGCAAGTTCCGTAAACTCTCGCAGAACCAGATGGTGTTCATGACCATGAACGAACACAATAGTGAGAACTGAATCTGTCTAAGGAGAATTTTGTGTGAGGTATATTCTCACTTACACTAACGGTCGAACAGTTCAAAGACATCGCGTCTACTGATCACCAAGTAAAGAAATATATTTTCACAAGGGAAGGTTCAAAGGGTTACACCTACCTATCCTATGCAGGATTTGACTGCCGAACTCTGTTACCTGAGTCAGGTGTTGTCAAGAGCGATTTGTCAATTTTATTTATGTGGGGGATTGTTGGAAATAATTGCAATTAAATAAAATTGAGATAGCGTCGAGCGGGTCGAAATGTCGAACACTCAAGACGAACGGTCTATCCAATTACCGGGATTTGTTCCGATGTTAAAACGTTACGTAAAACGGCTATATTGATTATAACCGTTATGAATATTGAATTCAATTTATTACGTTACGAATTAATTGCAATTTATTAGTAGTCGTTATAGAATTGATTGACAATCAATTCTTTGTCTCCTTCCCGCATCTATATATTGAGGTGACCTCGACCCATTTCGACACACCACAATCGAAATCACTTTCCGAAATCTCTCTAGAAACTATGAGTTTGCTTCCCGGTTTTTCACTCCGCAAACTCAAAATTTCATGCTTCCCATCGTTTTATGTCGTGAGTCTTTCGGTAATGGAGTTCAAGAAGGTTCAGTTCGCCGGTGAACTTCGAAGTGCTACGGAGTTCTCGGTCATCCCGTTATATCCTGGGAAGCTATCGCCTAACGAACCTCAAGCACGTAGAGGAGGTGAATCAAGCTTTAAGGAGAGCGTCCAACGCGTCTCGGGAACCGCTTACTGTTTTTTCTGTTTTACAGGTTTCAAGAGATCTTTCCGGCTTAAAGCGACAAGCCGATACTCGTCAAAGCCATGAACACAAAGATATGTATCATCGAATCTCTTCGCTTACTGTTTTTCGTTATTGTGTTTCTCATATATCATCATTATAGAAATATACCCAACAGAAGATGATGAGCTCTGAGCTAGGTCGTCAATGGCGGAAGCACAGAGATGGCTCTGATACCATTTGAAGAATCGCGAACCTTTAGAGAGAAAATTGATCTTTTGTATTGATTAAAATCACGCATTACAGACTAAGGGCTTAGCTATATATAGCTAACCGAAACTAGCTGAATTAACGGGACGAGACCTTATAAGAAGCTTTACAAATAGCTTGATGATCGAGCCCGTTAATCAGTTTTAATTAATAATACAATCAAACGACAGATAAAAATAAACGACAGCCAAAAGGGTCATAACCTGCAAAACGACAGAGCAGAGAAACAAAACAAGACAAACGACACTAATACAAGACTAACATACGTTATTCAATAAAAATATTAGGCTGAATTCCACGGGTGGCATTCAGTATAGTCGCCTGATTTGAAGTTATAACGACACGGTCCTTGTTGTACGATTTTCCATGAGCATGGATCGCAGTGACCGGTGCTCTTTGATTTGCCATTGTAGATGTCGAACCAATGGTTGTCGCCGGGGGCCCAGTGGAAATTACAGAAGAAGAGTGTACGAGAAAAGAAGTCGAGCCTGAAGCTGAACTGGTATGTCTGGTTGGGCACTAGATGCTGGGGCCCCAAGTCGTTGTCTTTGGATTTGCAATGAACGACAAGCGGCAAATTCCCGGCCAACTCGTTTTTGATCAACATCCTTGTTCTTGATCTACTCCATCTGTCTCCCTCGCATAGCTGGCTAACGCAAAGCAGCATAGCCAAAACGAAAATGAAATAACTGATCTTCATCTTCCTGACTGTAAATCTCTTTCTTTTTCTTATGTTTTGTTTGCATCAAGTAGGATATTCATATTATATATACACCCATTAAAAAAAAAAAGAGTAGGATATTATACTGAAAGAGAGAAGAGAGAGTAGAGTGTATGGACCGTTCAAATGGCAGAGAGTCTCCCCGCGTTTGCGTCGCTGCCTTTGCGCTTTCCCTCTCGTCATTCGCTAATTATAACTACCCATGCACTCTCGCTAGCTATTACTTATATTTAGCCTATCCATATCTTGACTTAGCCCTACTAATATTCCACCTTTTTATATTTTGCTCCCTTTTAATCTTGTCATATTAAATTATATATATATCACGCCAACTGCGCGTATCAACAAAAAAAAAAAAAATTGTCGAAGAAAATCGAATATGATATTTTAGAGTACGCAAAAATCGCATTTAGTGAATTATTTGGTTTCTGATAGCATCGGTTTTATATTGTGTTTACGTGTTTCGTAGAATTTCGGAGTAAAAATATTTTTCCATATAAATATAAATTTAATTCACATGATCATTAATAAACAATAGAGTATAAAGTAAAGCAAATAAATGGTTTCGCTATTATATGTAGAAATTGCTATACAAAACTTAAAATAAAGAATATTTGCAATATATAAGTGCCAAATGTTATACTTAATACTGCTAAAATTGTACTTCTTAAGTTCTCAGCCTTTCTTCACTGCAAAAGTACCCAATTTGGCTAAAATGATTATACAAAAAAATTAAAATAAAGAAAAATGGACGAAACACCTATTTAGCTATAATTTTTTAAAACTACCCATTGTATGTATTAAGATGGATAATTTGTAAAAAAGTTAGTACAAAATGGGTATTTCGTTGGTAAGGTCAATTCAGTGGTGCACAGGGAGACTGGCTGTGCCCTCGAAATCCATCGATTGGTCGAAGAGTCCTGGAAGAACCCTCTGGTTGATTCATTGACGAGCATGGTAGTCAAGAACATGCCCACGATCAAAGTGCACCTACGTACCGCACTATGAGAGAGAAATAGCCATGTGCCTCCCGTTCATAGATAGCCTGGAGGGGCCTGTTTTTGAATAATTAGTCCGCCTATACCCGACAGTTTAATCTCTCGTATAATTAGCAAGCCGTGGCTTTCATATGAAAGTCATGACTATATCCGACAGTTTAATCTCTCGTATAATTAGCAAGCCGTGGCTTTCATATGAAAGTCATGACTATATTGGTTTTAGCCAAGCCTCTAAAACGACGGATAACTTCCGTTGTGGGAACGTTCGCCGCAGCGTGGGTGTAGGCCACCGCGGCATATATGTGCTGAATTAGGCACCTCAGAGTACGGATATATTCCGTAGTAGAAAACTGTGCCGCGGCAGAGATGAAAAATCCATCGCGGCTGGTATTGCTTCGAACGACGGAAATAAAGCGAAGTCCAATTCACTTTCCACGACAAAAAAAAATTCCGTAGTTTGAATTCAAATTCAAACGATGGAGGATTCAACGACACTTAAGAAGTGTAAATGAAACTCTTTGACTACACTTTTTAATTGTAGTCCAATCCATATTTTGTACTAGTGATCACTTGTGTTTTTTCCTTTTATATTATATAGATTTTTCCAACAGTATTTCCTTATATGCGATTTAAAAACTAACAATTTTCGGCTATAACAAAATTTTAATTTCCTTATTTAGATGACGATAGTAATTTCAGTGTCTAATTGTCAGTGACCCCCGAACGATAAAAATAAGTACAGCCACGAGGCGAGCAACGATTATGGTTGCTTACCTTGAGACAATGCCTATCTTTTCCTTGTTTAGTGGTAAAACCTGATGGTTAATTTTTATAAAAGTCGACGACTATCATCGATGTTATATATTGTTATTTTTGTCTATATTATAATCCTGTATGAAAAAAGTCCATTTGTTATAGTTAAGGTTAACTGCGAGAAAGAAACACCCGATTTCGACTGAAATTACACTTAATTAAAAACTGAGTTAGAAATGAACGGTGTATATACTTTTTTTTTCACCAAAATGTAACATAACACCAAAATTACGATTTTTTTTGGTTGATTCCGCCAAAAAGTACTTTATTCAACTTTAACGTTACATTTTTTTTTTTATTTTTCTTTAGAGAGAAATTTCAAAATCTACATTAATAGTCGAATACAAATGTCAATGGATATACAAGTAAATTACAAAATCTACAATAATGCTCGGTGAACTGCCGATCGATAGAAGTTAAAAGCGTCTTCAAATAAATACATAGGATTTAGACAATAAAACAACAAAAAGTTCTAGACAATAAAACAACAAAAAGTTAATACCCCACGTAAATATTTGACTATACTTTTGTCTCATTAATTATACTAAACAAAGAAGTAACGTTGGAAAAATTACAGTAGTTCGAAATTGAATTTGGGTCGAGCATTCTAACGCTACCGGGATTTATCGCGTCGATATTCCGACGTTATTATGAACAATTAATATTGAGTGTGAACGATATTATACTTCATTTACTTTGAATTATTGAAATAAAGAAAAAAAAAAAGAAAAGTAAAGTAGTAACAAAAAGAAGAAAGACGATTAATCTCTTTTTCGTAATTATCATGATATCCATGAGGGTACTCCAAAATACTACCTGAAGAATCACTATTCCAAGCAAAAAGGCGAGCAAAAGATTAAGCCTTCTTCCAATTTCTTACAAGATCATAAGAGACGAAACAGCATTCTAATTAAAACGAGAGATGATTAATCTTCTTTATTTATTATAATATATAGTTCTCCATAACATTAGCATAAAATTAACCATATCCCATACAACAAGGCAAGCAAAAGATTAGGCTGGCGGATTCCACGGGTGACAATCGGTATAGTCGCGCGAGTTGAAGTTAAAACGACATGGTCCTTCTTGTACGATTTTCCACGCGCATGGATCGCAGTGGCCAGTGCTCTTTTTTTTGCCATTGTAGATGTCGAACCAATGGTTGTCGCCGGAGGTCCAATGGAAATTACAGAAGAAGAGTGTACGAGAAAAGAAGTCGAGCCTGAAGCTGAACCGGTACGTCTGGTTGGGCACTAGATATTGGGGCCCCAAGTCGTCGTCTTTGGATTTGCAGTGAACGACAAGCGGCAAATTCCCGGCCAACTCGTTTTTGATGCACACCATTGTTTTTGATCTACTCCATCTGTCTTCTCCCTCGCATAACTGGCTAAAGCAAAGCAGCATAGCCAAAACGAAAATGAAATAACTGATCTTCATCTTCTCGTGACTGTCGCTTTCTCTCTCTTTTTCTTATGTTTTGTTTGCATTAAGTAGGATATTATATATATAGTGTTTAGTGATGGTGTATTATTTTGGGAATTTTTTTATTTTTCTTAATTGATGGGTATAAGGAGACAAAATTTTGAACGTTGGAAAATAATTTTTTTGGAGGGGTTTTATTGTTTTGTTTCCATGTATTTATTAGAGGCTTTTCACTTGATTGGATCGCCAGTTGTACTTGTACGAGGATCATTGTATTTTGGGGAATTTGTGGCTAAAGTCTTTGAATTCATCTCTTTCTAATGGATAAGTCTTTGAACTCAATTTTTAGCGATTAGAGTCCTCAAACTCGTCGGTTTCTAACAAATAGGTCCCTGACCATTAATGTTGACTATTAAGTGCCACATGGCATCCAGTTGACTGCGACGTGACGATGTCACGTCACTCAATTGCCACATGTAAATTTTAAATATAATTTTTCATTTTAAAACATTTAATTTATTTTTATTCTTTATTATATAATCAATAATTTTTAAATTATAAAAAATATTATCAAGGTAAACATATATATCAATAATTTTATAGCTAGAAATTTATTGATTATTATTAAAATTAAAAATAAATAAAAATAAAACAAAATAGTTATTTAATATGGTTATATTTTATATTAGCAAAGATTAGAATAAGAATATATATTTACTTTTATTATGTTTTTTTTTTAGATTTAAATATTTATTCTATTAAACATTTTTGGATTTTTAACCAATCAAAAAATGATTAATTATTATTTTAAATAAAAAATATTTTAAAATAGTTTCCACGTGGCAATTTAGTGACGTTGCATTGCCATGTCGCGGTCAACGGGAAGCCACGTGGCACTTAATAGTTAACATTAACAGTCAGGAGTCTTTTTGTAAAAAACTTACGAGTTTCGTGACTTTAGCCGCAAATTTCCCTTTTCTAATTTCTTTCTAAGAAGAAAAATAATCAATGTAGCTAACTGTAACAAGAAAAATGTGATGCGGATATTCTTGAATATAATCAATGTAGCTCATTACAACGTAATTTCATTACATCAAAATATAATTTGATTTCGTAGATTAGATGATAAATAAATTGTATAGCTTTAATGGGGTGTGCAAAAAAAGCTCGACCAAATCGTTCAACCCAATTTACTTGAACTCAACCCCAATCTAACCCAACCTAATTAACCCAATAAATATCGGATTGGGTTGGATCCAACCTGAATAAACTATCGGGTTGGGGTCGGGCCGGATGTTTTGGGTTGCGCAGGCCCAATTGACCCAACGAAGCTTCCCTTTTTAAGTAATTTGCTACTTTTTTTTTAATACTTCTTCAAAAAAAAAAAAAAAAAAAAAAAAAAAAAAACCAGAGTAAAAAAGTAAAAAAAAAAAAACCCTTAAATCTTATCTTTATGTCTATGATTGTGTTTCTAGTTTATGTTTACGATTACACTTCTAGTCAAGTTTACGACTATGTTTCGTACTTTTGTTATTCAAATTTTTAGGACTTAATACTTTTTGGTTTTTTAATAGGATGTTTAAAAACATTATATTTAATTTATGTTTATTGATTGACGGTTTAAAATTTATGTGTTATTCGGTAATTTTTTTATAAGTATGTTATCACTAGCCTCTCTTGCATTATCGGGCACAGTCCAATGACCCAACCCAACCAAGAGTTTTTCGGGTTGGGTTGGATTGGGCCTTCAAAAATATTGGGTTTGATTGAGTTTCTTTTCTAAAACCCAATAAGATCGGGTTGGGTTGAGATTTTAGCTCGGGTCAACCCAATGCAACCCATGTTAGTTCTAAATGTTTGGAACTTTTGCCACAAAGTGATAATTGAAGCCACACTCTTTTATATATATATGAGAACAAAATAAAACAGAGAGAAGAGTGAGTGGAGAGAGAATTTCTCTTACTGGAGATATGAAAATATGAACAAGCGATGGGTGTTTATATAGCCACCCAATATTATCAAATTTACTAAACTAGCCCTAAGATATACTTGGGCATCAAGTATATGAAATCAGCACAGCAAAACTTGCTAGGCAAGTTGTATACGTCAGCTTATCAACTACATTCTCCCCCGTAAGCTTGACGTGGCTCGAGGTTCTTAACACCGAGCATTTCTCGCATCTCCGCAAACTTGACTCTTGCTAGAGCCTTGGTGAGTATGTCCGCACGTTGCTCCTTGGTGCTGACGAATTCAACGATGATCTCTCATTTTTCGACACACTCGCGAATAAAGTGAAAACGAGTGTCGATATGCTTGCTCCGTCCATGAAACACTGGATTTTTCATCAGTGCGATCGCGGACTTGTTGTCGACGTAGAGAGTCACCGGCTTTTGCTCGCTTCCAGTGACCTCGCTCAACAGATTTCTAAGCCATAACGCTTGACACGCCGCTGCGGTCGCTGCCATAAACTCCGCTTCGCAAGACGATAAGGCCACAATTTTCTGCTTTTGTGACTGCCAGGTGATCAGATTCCCGTTGAGGTAAAACGCCATCCCTCCGGTACTTTTTCTGTCATCGACATCACCGGCTAGATCACTGTCCGTAAAACCGACCAATTCTTCAGCACCAATTCCTCTTCCGTACTGGATCCCATAGCTCGTTGTTCCCTTCACGTAACGAAGGATGTGCTTCACAGCCTGCTAGTGTAAACTGGTAGGCTTCTCCATGTGACGACTCACTATGCCAACTGCATATGAGATGTCCGGTCGGGTATGGGTTAGGTACCTGAGACACCCGACGACACGCCTGTACTCTGTGGGATCCACTGCGGTTCCTTCTGCATCTTTCTCGAGCTTTAACTTCGGTTCCATCGGATACTTGCTCGGGTTGCAGTCCGCCATCTTGAACTGCTTCAGAATTTTCATTGCGTAAGCCTACTGCTTTAGCGTGACAAATTCTTTCTTCTGATCGACCTCGATGCCGAGGTAGTATGAGAGTAGTCCGAGGTCGCTCATCTCGAACTCCTTCATCATCTGCTTCTTGAATCCGTCTATGCCTTCTGCACTGGATCCAGTCACGATCAGGTCGTCGACGTACACACCGACGATGAGGGCCTCGTCTCGATTGTTCCTCGTGTAGACCGCTTGCTCCTGGGAGCACTTCTTGAAACCAAGACTCTTCATACTCCTGTCGAGTCGAGTGTTCCATGCACGTGGTGCTTGTCTCAACCCATAAGGAACTTTTGACAACTTGTACACCTTGTGCTCTGCGGTCTTATCAACGAAGCCTTCCGGCTGAGCAACGTAGACTTCTTCTTCCAGTTCACCATTCAGGAACGCCGATTTGACGTCAAGGTGGTGGATTTTCCAGCCTCAGTGAGCTGCGAGGGCTAGGATTAGCCTGACTGTGTCGAGTCTGGCCACTGGAGCAAAGACTTCTTCAAAGTCTACTCCATGCTTCTACACGTAGCCTTTGCGACCAGTCTGGCCTTGTGCTTGAGGACCTTGCCTTCTGAGTCCTTCTTGAGCTTGTAGACCCACTTCAGACCAATGGACTTGTGACCTTTTGGAAGGTCGACTTGTTCCCATGTCTGATTCTTCTCAATGGACTCCAACTCTCGCTTCATCGCTTTTTGCCATTCCTTCTCGGTGGCTGCCTCGCGGTAGTTGGTTGGTTTTTCTTCACTCACCAACAGGAGCTCTTCTGGGCTCAAATCAAGCTCCCGTGCTTCTTTGTAGACATCGGACAGGGTACGGAACCCTCTTGGTCCGTCCTTGATCGACGAGTCTCCCACGCTGGTTCCTCCCGAACTAGCTCTCTCTGAGATCAGGGTGATCATGAGTCGTGCTGGTTCCAGGCGAATTGATTTCTGTCAAAGTGGGCGTTGCTAGTCCCTGGAAGGGAATCTCCCCCTCTTCCTGCTCGACCGCCTCTTCCTCTTCGAGAATGAACTCCACCGTGTTCTGTTCGGGCTCTCCATTCTCGTCACGCCAATTCCACTTCTTTTCCTCTTCGAACACGGCGTCTCTGCTTATATGCACTTTGCCGCGTCGGGGGTCGTAAAACCTGTGTGCCTTGCTCCCTTCTTCGGCGCCAAGGTACACCATCGGTTGACTCCGATCATCGAGCTTCTTGAGGTGTGGGCCCACAGTCTTCACATGTGCGGTGCATCCAAACACTTTCAAATGCTCCATATGAGGTTTCTTCCCTTTCCATGCTTGGTAAGGGGTGCGCTCGCCTAGCGCCTTCGTCGGCAAGCGGTTCAGCAAGTAGACCGCGTGTCGTACTGCTTCTCCCCAGAATCTCGCCGGGACTTGCAAGCTCTTCAGCAAACTCCTTGCTGTGTCCATCACAGTCCGGTTTCTTCTCTCCACCACACCATTTTACTGGGGCGTGTACGGTGCAGTGAGGTGGCGTTCGACTCCCTCTTCATCACAGAACTCTCCGAACTGTTGTGACGTGAACTCTCCACCTCGGTCAGTTCGCAAGGTCTTCAGTCTATGTCCTGACTGGTTCTCCACGAGCCTCTTGAACTTCTTGAAGACTTCAAAGGCTCCACTCTTCTCTGTGAGCGTATAAACCCACATCCAACGGCTGTAATCATCAACAAGTAAAAAGAAGTACTTGTTGCCGGCTAGGGTAGCCGGGGTGATTGGACCACACAGGTCAGCGTGCACCAGTTGGAGGGGTCGCTCTGCTCGGAACTTGGCCTTGATCGGAAATGGCACTCTTGCCTGTTTCGCTACCATGCAATATTCACACAGCTGATTGGGGTGTTCAATCTTCGGTACCCCAAATGCCATCTTCTTCTCTCCCATCATTTTGAGCGCGTAGAAATTTACGTGCCCAAGTCGTGCGTGCCATAACCAAGCTGGGTCTGCTAGAGACGCCATTAAGCAGACGGGTTGGCCTGTCTCCAGCAGTATCTTGTACAGCCTGTTTGGCGTTCTCTTCACCTTCATCAACATGGCGCCGCTTTGGTTCCACATCTTCAGGTATGAGCCGGCCATCACCACTGTGTTGCCGACTTCCGTCATCTGACCAAGGCTGATGATGTTACTCTTCAGCTTCGGTATGTAATACACCTGGGTCAGTAGGCGTTGGTCTCCGTTCTTGCAGTAGAACAAAATGGACCTTCTGCCTCTGATTTCGACGATCGACTCATCACCGAACTTCACGCTCCCTGTGATATTTTCATCGAGCTCTTTGAACTTAGCTCGAACTACCGTCATGTGGTTGCTTGCACCATTGTCTAAATACCAGACGTCGGTATAGACATTCTTCTCTCCGTCTACGAGGAGGTTCGCAATAACCTTGTCCTTGATAAGCATGACCTTCGCCATCTTTTTCGGGCTGGGCCTTTTCTCGGCCATCATCAGCTCGGGCTCCGGGCTCGACTTCACGTCGATTGGCTCCTCCAGGTCGGTCCTCTCTCTGACCACTTCTCGCCCGGGCTCAGCGTCGCTCTCACATTCGACGCTCGTCTCCTCCTCTCTCCGCACTTCAATGTTTCTCTCCTGCTGGGCGAACATCAGCATTTGCTCGTCTTCGTGGAATCTTGTCAGATTCGCTTCATCGCCTTGCTTCTTACTGCGGTATTCCGATGCATAGTGCCCGAGTTTCTGACAATTGTAGCACTTCACCGTGCTCTTGTCTCTTCGGGTTGTGGTGCCTTCCTGGCGGGGTGAGCTACTGCCGCGACCTCGCATGTCACGACCTCGCCCTCGTCCTCGGCCTCTACCACGCGCTCGGATATATCCGCCGTACCCGCCACGACTCGACGAGCTTGAAGAAGACTCAGCTCCATGATTCTTCTTCTGTTTGGCTACCCATTCTTCATGCATAAGCAGGAGGTGCTTCTCATCTTCGTTCTTCAGTGTGACACTTCCCATTTGCTTCGCCATCGCTTCCTGGCTTGCCAGCAAATTCTCGAACTCTACAAGCGATGGTTGAACGGGCCATCCTTGTACAGCAATCACGAAGCTTCGGTACTCCGATCTCAAGCCGTGAATGATGATCCTTTTCATACGAGCCTCTCCGATGACGGACTTCAGATCGAGATCGCTAATCTCACGACATATCGACTTGACCTTGTGAAAATACTGAGCAATCGTCACGTCGCGTTGTGAGATTGATAACAGCTCGTTCTCCAAGAGCTGTAGCCTCGCATCATTCTTCTTTGAGAAAAGCGTCACGAACGTCTCCCATGCTTCTTTGGGCGTCTTGTCATCCCGAATGTGCTCCAATATCTCTTCTTCAACGGTGGTCTTCAGGGCAAACATTGCTTTGCCTGCTTTGATTCTCCATTTGCGTAGGGTGCCGTTAGCATCTTCCTCCGGCGGCGTAGTTTCGCCTCCGCCGACGACCTCCCATAGGTCGAGCCCTTGCAAATAGGACATCATGCATGTTGCCCATGTGTTGTAGTTGTTGTTGTTGAGTTTCTTGATTCCTCCGACAACTTGGAGATCACCCATCGTGTTGGCGGTACCTCGACACAAAGAAAAACTCACACAAAAATAATCTCGAGAAATCGTTTCTGATGTGGAAGATCAGTCGGAACCGCAACCACAGAGCATACTAAGAGTTTCAAGAGACCTGACAACGACACTAACAACCTCGCTCTGATACCAAATGTTAGTTCTAAATGTTTGGAACTTTTGCCAGAAAGTGATAATTGAAGCCACACTCTTTTATATATATATGAGAACAAAATAAAACCGAGAGAAGAGTGAGTGGAGAGAGAATTTCTCTTGCTGGAGATATGAAAAAATGAACAAGCGATGGGTGTTTATATAACCACCCAATATTATCAAATTTACTAAAGTAGCCCTAAGATATACTTGGGCATCAAGTATATGAAATCAGCACAGCAAAACTTGCTAGGCAAGTTGTATACGTCAGCTTATCAACTACAACCCATCCACACCCCTTAACTACATATATACATAGGTCATATATTGAATAATATCATAACAAATGACGATCAATAATTATAAGGGATAATTGTCATAAAAGTTACAATGGTACTAGTCATTTCATCGTCGAAAAGTTCCTATTCTTTTTTTTGTAAAATTCTCATTCTTAGAAATTGTAAGACAATTAGTCTTTCAGACTATTTTAAAATCAAATACCATGTGGCATCATGTTGACCGCCACGTGGCAGACCATGTCATATGACTGCCACGTAGTATGCCACGTGGATTTTAAAAAAAATTATTTAAATAAATAAAAAATGATTTTTAAAAAATTGTAAAATTATTTATTATAAGAAGTCATTAATAATGGGGAAGCGTCATATTCAAGCCCAGGAGAACCTCAGCGACACCCAGCGGTGACTCCTATGAGATGCACGACCAGAATCGCTGCGACCATCTCGCGGAAGCTAGGCTTGATTAAGCGATGCAGAAATTTGTAATGTCAATTCGGTGGTGCACAGGGCGACTAGCTCGGCCCCCGAAATCGATCAATTGGTCGAAGAGTCCACGAAGAACCCTCTGGCTGACTCATTGACGAGTGTGGTAGTCAACAACATGCCCAAGATCAAAGTGCACCTACCGAAAGGGCGCAGCCCCGCAAGCATATGGGAAGGCATTCCGGATCGCTATGGGACGACTTAACGTGCCGCACTATGAGAAAGAAACAGCCATGTCTCTCCCGTGCATAGATGGCCTGGAGGGGCCCGCTTTAGAATGGTTCGCCCGCCTACCGGTACAGTTTAATCTCGAAGTTTGATGACTTGGCGATGGAGTTCCTAAGGCATCGATCCACGTACAATCGGCGGTGACTCTGACCGATCTTTGGACCCAGCAGCAAGCCGAGGAAGAATCGCTCCGCTCATTCATAGTAAGATTCAAAGAGGTGTTGCTCAATATAAGCGGAATTGACGACAAAATAATTGTGCAATAACTATCAGCTATAACTATATTTTAATTTCTTTATTTAAATGACGATAGTAATTTCAGTGACTAATTTTCACTGACCCCCGAACGATACAAATAAGTACAGCCACGAGGCGAGCAGCGATTATGGTTGCTTCCCTTGAAAAAAGTCCGTTTCTTATAATGAAGGTTAATTGCGAGGACAAACACCCTATTTCGACTGAAATTACACTTAATTAAAAACTAAGTTAAAATTAACGGTGAAAATACCTTTTTATTTTTTACAAAAATGTAGCATATATAACACGTTTAAAAGCCACATCGCATGCTGATTTTTCATAATGCGTCATGTAGATACAATTTTGTTTGGTTGATTTTGCCAAAAAGTACTTTATCCAACTTTAACGTTACATTTTTTATTATTTTTCTTTACAGACAAATTTCAAAATCTACATTAATAACCGAATACAAATGTCAATGGTTATACAAGTAAATTACAAAATCCACAATAATGCTAGGTGAACTGTCGATCCATAGAAGTTAAAAGCATCTTCATATAAATACATGGGATTTAAACAATAAAATAACAAAAAGGTAATACCCCACGCTTGACTATACTTTTATCTCATTATACTAAACAAGGAAGTAATATTGTTAGAAAAATTACAGTTAGTCCACATTGAATTTGTGTCGAGCATTCCAATATTTTAGCATACAAACGCTACCGGGATTTACCGCGTCGATATTCCTGACATTATTATTATGAACAATCAATATTGAGCGTAAGCGATATTATGATTCATTTACTATAAATTATTGAAACTAGAAAAAAAAAAAAAAAGTAACGTACTAACGAAAAAGAGAGACGATTAATCTCTTTTTCGTAACTATCATGATATCCACGAGGGTACTTCAAAATACTACCTGAAAAAATAAAATAAATCGCTATTTCAAGCAACAAGGCGAGCAAAAGATTAAGCCTTCTTCCAATTTCTTACTAGATAAAAAGACAAACAACATGGTAATGAGAACGAGAGATGATTAATCTAGCTTCTTTATTTATCATTATATATAGTTCTCTATAACATTAGCATAAAATTAACCATGTCCCATACAACAAGGCAAGCAAAAGATTAGGCTGGTGGATTCCACGGGTGGCATTCAGTATAGTCGCCTGATTTGAAGTTATAACGACACGGTCCATCTTGTACGATTTTCCACGGGCATGGATCGCAGTGGCCGGTGCTCTTTTTTTTGCCATTGTAGATGTCGAACCAATGGTTGTCGCCGGGGGTCCAATGGAAATTACAGAAGAAGAGTGTACGAGAAAAGAAGTCGAGCCTGAAGCTGAACTGGTACGTCTGGTTGGGGACTAGATACTGGGGTCCCAAGTCGTCGTCTTTCGATTTGCAGTGAACGACA
Organism: Parietaria judaica; assembly: GCA_954871525.1. Lineage (NCBI taxonomy): Eukaryota > Viridiplantae > Streptophyta > Magnoliopsida > Rosales > Urticaceae > Parietaria > Parietaria judaica. The sequence goes on from OX940866.1 coordinate 10,849,761, forward strand.
AGCGGTAAATTCCCGGCCAACTCGTTTTTGATCAACACCCTTGTTTTTGATCTACTCCATCTGTCTCCCTCGCATAGCTGGCTAACGCAAAGCAGCATAGCCAAAACGAAAATGAAATAACTGATCTTCATCTTCGTGACTGTCGCTTTCTCTTTCTTTTTCTCATGTTTTGTTTGCATCAAGTACAATAGTATATATAGTGTTTAGTGATGTGTTTCATTTTGGGAGTTTTTAATTTTTCTCAATTGATGTGAGGAGAAAAAAATTCGGACGTTGGGATATAAATTTTTTGGAGGGGTTTTATTGTTTTGTTTCCATGTATTAATTAGATGCTTTTCACTTGATATGATCGCCAGTTGTACTTGTACAAGGATCATTGTATATTTTGTAATATCTTTCTCAGAATAAAAGTAATCAATGTAGCTCATTATAAGAAGGAAAATGAAATTTGAATTCGTATTAGAGGATAAAAAAAAATTATGGCTTATATAGGCAATATATTTAATAATATATAACAAATCAGGATCAATAATTATAATCATTCATGCATTATTGTTTGATAGAAGAAAACATACAACTTTATGTAAATTGAAGTTAAAAAATAAAATACGACCCAAAACATAATTATATTGGTGAAATATCTATAATAAATTGATATATGTATAACTAAATTTATAAGTTCTTTATTTAAATTTGTTAATTTAATAGTAATTATAGTGTCAACATTATGCCACGTGACATTTAACTTGAAAATATAGATAAATGATTAATTGTCTTACAATTTCAAAGAATGAAAACTTTACTATGCACAAAAAAAGAATAATAAGAGCTTATCGATAGTGATGGAAAGACTATTGGAACTTTTGTTGTGATTTGTCAGATCGGGCAGATTACATATGGCGATGGTTATCAAATCGTGGACGGACAATGTGAGCTTAAGCTTGACTTAGTTCGTCACACAGAGATAGTCAGCCCGGGTACCGACCAGAACCAAGGATGGACAAGAGTTCAGCCCAGCTCGGGTAAACACGAGCAGAATGTCCAGACAGAAGGCAAGCCCAACCAGGGGCAGACGAGCAGACCAGCTCGGGAACAGAGAAGCTGTCCGAGCAGGGAAGAAAAAGTCAACAACTACACAACAAGGAAAGCGCGTAGCTTGAGGAGCAAGCAAAGATCGAGTCAAAGATTTGACGAGATTATTTAGGGTAGTTTCCCGATTTTGTACGATTCTGTTAGCTAGGGTTTTTCGACTATGTGAGGCTATATAAACCTAGCATTGTACACTTTGTAAAAAGGCTGAGTCCATTAGAGTCTTTTCGAGTTTATCATCTTGTATATTGCCTTCGATTATCAATAGAGAATTTCTTCTCCCAAAAGTTCGTGTTCTTCATTATTCTGTTCGATTTCTTTGGTGTTGTTCGTGTTTCTTCGCAGATCCGTGATTTGTGAACCAACAAGTGGTATCAGAGCTTCAATCAAAGAACATGTCTTCATCATAGTCACCGATCGAAGGAGCTCTGGTGGCGCAGAAACCAGACTCCAAAGAAGGCACAGTTACGCTCCACTACCCCATGCTCACGAAGAGCAATTACGCCGTGTGGGCATTGAAGATGAGGGTAAATCTGCGGGCGCAGGGAGTGTGGGAGGCCGTAGAGAATGGCGGTTTCGAGGGGCGTAAGGAAAGAATGGCTCTAGCCGCAATCTACCAAGCATTACCAGAAGATGTTCTTCTCATGCTCGCCGAGAAGGATTCCGCGAAGGAAGCATGGAAGACACTTCAGACCATGCACATAGGCGCAGATCGCGTCTAGGAGGCAAAGGTTCAGACCTTGAAGAGTTAGTTCGAGGTTTTGTTCGCGTCAAGGAGGCAAAGGTTCAGACCCTATAGATTCTGCATGACGAAATGCTTTTCTTTCGACAAAGCTTTTGTCATCGGATCCGCCACGTTTTCGTTAGTGTCTACTCTTTCCATCACTACGTCATTCCAGTCTATGATGTCTCTGATCGGATGGTACTTTCTGAGTACATGCTTTGCTTTCTTATGTGATCTCGGTTTCTTCGCTTATGCTATAGCTCCGTTATTGTCACAGTAGAGCTTCACAGAATCACCAATGCTAGGAACTACACCAAGATCATAAATGAATTTCTTGATCCAGACAACCTCTTTAGCAGCTTCAGATGCTGCTATATACTCAGACTTGGTGGTTGAATCGGCTACCGTAGCTTGTTTACTGCTGTTCCAGGTAACAGCACCACCATTTGCACAGAATACATATCCTGTTTGAGATTTAAAATCATCCTGGTCAGTTTGGAAGCCTGCATCAGTATAACCTTTAAAGGTTATCTGATCATCGCCGCCCTAAGTAAGACATCTATTTTTTTATTTCGTTTAAGTACCTCAAGATGTTCTTTACGGCGGTCAAATGACTGAAATCAGGGTTTGATTAAAAGCTACTGGTCATGCTTAAGGCAAAAGCTACATTTGAATGAGTACATAACATTGCATACATTATGGAACCAATAGCAGAGGCGTACAGAACCTTTCCCATGCAATTGATTTCTTCAAGAGAAACTGGACTTTTCTTCTTGGTAAGATATGACTTATGAGTCGTTGGAGTAAAACCTTTTCTAGATTTGTCCATGTTAAACCTTTTAACAATCTTATCAATGTATGTACTCTGACTTAGGGACAAGACTCTCTTGTTTCTGTTTCTATGAATGTTCACGCCTAAAATGTAGGCGGATTCCCCTAAATCTTTCATTGAGAAACATTTTCTCAACCACTCCTTCTTTGCTTGGAGTTCAGATGTATTGTTTCCTATTATCAGTATGTCATTAACATACACAATTAAGAAAACAAATTTGCTCCCACTAGTTTTTATTTACACACATGGGTCGTTTTTGTTCTTGACTAAACCAAATTCGGTAATTGATTCATCAAAACGACGATTCTAACTCCGAGATGCTTGCTTGAGACCATAAATCGATCTTTTCAGTTTGCAAACCTTTTCAGGATGCCTTTGGTCTACAAAATCTTTCGGTTGAGTCATGTACACATCCTCTTCCAGAACTCCATTCAGGAACGCGGTTTTTACGTCCATTTGCCAGATTTCATAATCATGAAAAGCTGCAATGGTAAGCAAGATTCTTATGGACTTGAACATGGCAACAAGAGAGAATGTTTCATCATGGTCAATACCATAAATCTGTCGAAAACCTTTAGCGATTAATCTTCACTTGTAAGTTTGTATGTTGCCATCCATGTCATTTTTCTTCTTGAAAATCCATTTGCATCCTATGGGTCTTGACCCTTTGGGTGCATCAACGAGGTCCCATACATCATTGGTGTACATGGAGTCCATTTCAGATTTTATGGCCTCAAGCCATTTATCTGAATCATCTCCTAACATTGCTTCTTTGTAGTTTTCAGGTTCGTCGCCCTCATCTTCATGAATTGTCTCTCCTTCGATTGATACAAGGAGATTCAATTTCAGAGGAGATTGACTATCTCTATTTGATCTACGAGACGTCAGTGTGTAATCAGGTTGCTCATTTATTCCATCTTGTATGGGTACATCGTATAGAGGGACATCTTTTAACAGTTGTTCATCAATGATATCATCATGAACTACATTGTCAGGAATGACGTCCTCTACTTGGTTTTCATTCATGATCTTATCATTTTGTGTCTAACCCGATGTTAGAGCTTCTTCTATGTCCATCTCAAATTCATTTTGACTTTGTGGTTCTTGTTCTTCTTGAAGAACAACTTCTCTCCCACTAGACTTTCTAGAAAGGAAGTCTTCTTCTAAAAATACACTAGTTTTTGCTACAAAGATTTTGCGGCTATGTTGGTGATAAAAGTAGTACCTGAAGTTTCTTTTGGGTACCCCACAAAGTGGCATTTGATAGATATGGGGCTGAGTTTCTCTGATGTCAACTTTTTGACATAAGCTTCACATCCCTAGATCCTCATGAATTGTAAATTCAGTTTTCTTCCTTTCCACATCTCATATGGTGTCGAAGGAACCGTCTTTGATGGTACACAGTTAAGTGTAGTAGTGGCCGTCATAAGTGCGTATCCCCAAAGGGATTCAGGTAAGTCTGTTTTGTTCATCATAAATCGGACCATGTCTAACAAGGTCCGATTTCTTCTCTCAGATACACCATTACGTTGTGGTGTACCTGGAGGAGTTAATGATGACACTATTCCCATGTCTCGGAGGTATGCTTTGAATTCATCGCTCAAGTATTCGCATCCTCGATCAGATCGCATTGCTTTAACTTTCTTGCTTAGTTGATTTTCAGCTTCATTCTTGAATTCTTTGAACTTTTCAAGTGATTCAGATTTATGTCTCATCAAATTGACATAACCATATCTACTGAAGTCATCTGTAAATGTGATAAAGTATCTGAAACCTCCTTTAGCCGCAGTTGGCATTGGACCGCACACATCAGAATGTATGAGTGCCAATAACTCCTGTTTTCTCTCATAAGTCCCTTCAAAGGACAACTTTGTCATTTTCTCAGTCAGACATGATTCGCATGTTTGATATGATTCATAATCGAAATCTTCCAAAATTCCATTTTTATGGAGTTGGGTTATGCGTTTCTCACCTATATGGCCAAGTCGACAATGCCAGAGATATGCCAGATTGACTTGGTTCGGTTTTGCTCTTTTATGCGCAATATTATAGATTTGATGATTAGAGGTATCGAGAGAATATAAACTATTTGATAAATACGCAATACCATAACAAATACCATCTTTAAAAATTGAACAACACTTGTCTCCAATCTTAAAATTAAAACCTAAAACATCCAATTCTGGAATCGAAATTATGTTCTTGGTAATAGAAGGTACGCAATGACAATCATTTAATTCTTAAATCATCCCAGCTGGGGTGTTGAGGTCAACATGTCGTATAACTTCTGCAGTAACAGGTGCTCAATTTGCCACGCGCATGTTGGTCTCATCCTTCCTTAGCTTCCTACTTCTCTTCAAACTATGCATATCGGTACAAATATGAGTACCACATGCTATCTCTAATACCCAATCTTTTGAGGAAATAAGGTTAATCTCTATAACATTTATAGCTGAGATGGAATCTTCATTCTTCTTCATCTACTTAATCTCTGCGAGATATAGGGGCAGTTTCTTTTCCAGTGCCCTTGTTTGTCAAAGTGAAAACACTTATGCTCGAGTGTGGCTCCAACCTTAGGTTTCATGGCTTTCGCCCGCACCTTTAGGTTTTTGGGAGCCTTGCCTTTCTTTCGCTGAGCCACCAGCTTCTTTCCCTTGACTGGACCAGTTATTGCCATGACAGTCTTGACATTTGCTTTCGGTACATTTACCTCAGCTGTTTCCAACATGTTGTGGATCACTACTTTGAAGTGTCTCTGCCATTCGGGAAAGTTCTTCCCGGTCAAGATGTTCTCCTTCTCAAGGATTGATCTTAGTGAGTTTTTAGACATTGTTCAATTTCTACAAAAATTGAAGAAATAAAATACGAATAGGCACAATATTAATTCTAGTGTTTAACATGTAAATTATAAAATAAATATTATAATAAAGATGTAAAATTAATATTATAAGGACATTTATAATATTTCGTGACAAAATTAATAAAATAGTTACCCTTATCAATTTTATTAATTCGTCACTCAGAGTAAGACAACCTTTGTGATAACATCCTATATTATCTCTGACGGGTTAGAAAAGAAAACAATTTGCTATATCTAACCGGTTTTAACAATTAGTCCACGATATCTAATCTTATTAGAATACTCGTTTAGGCTGACCCATGTGGTGAACCGGCGGCATTGTAGGTCGTCATCCGCGTCTAAGTGTGTTGAGTAAAATTACTCTAATGGGTTGTAGATGCACTTAGACCGGGCACACCTAGAACGAGAGTCCCACAGATGGAAGACTATAAACCTAATATATAATTGAGCGGTTTCTAGGTGATCTAAATTATGTCTTAAATTAAATAACGTAACTTATTTAAATTATTTAACATAAGACTTTGAATTTGTAATTATAAATCAAATTAATAAAAATAGATAAATATTTAACTTTTATTATTCAATCTAATACTTTACAATAAAAATAGATTAACGCATGTTACTCTTAGTCTTAAAGATAAGAATAATATACAACATAATATTTTACATAGTCTTATTTGAAATAATAACTAGACATTATAGAAATTATAATTTATAAATAAATTCAATAAAAAGACTATGAATAATAATAAAATATTAAACCGTAAAATGCAACGTAATATTAAAACCAAGTAAATCTAATTTACAAAGTTTTATTATTGATATTAGATTTTCAAATCCCCTTTTAATTTATTCTTATTTTAATTGTATTAAAAAATTAAAATAAATAAATTACGAGATCGCGATACGAACACAGGCGAGACCCGCGCTCGCACGGGCTGCCCGAGGACAGCCCAAGTAGTTCGGGCAGGGCAGGCAGGCTCTGCCCGTGGGCCTGACCGGTTGGCCCAAATTGGATCTGGGCCGGGTCAGGCTCATTGACCTATGTCAAAACCTGGGTCGGGTCGGACCTAGGTGGACCTGGGTCTGGTCCGGATATGACCCGGATCCATTCGGATCCGGGTCATACCCGCATCCAGTTGGACCCGGTTGGGTCGGTCAACGGGTCTGACCCATTTACGAGGGTCGAGGTCAAACTTGGACCCTTGACCATGGGCTGGGTCAGACCCAGCCCATTTACACCGTGGGCCTGGAACTGTTCCAAGCCTACACAGCCGAACCCTAATATGATTATGGTTTGGCTAGGGTTTTAGAAACTCTAGCCGCGGCTGTTATGCACCTCTGGTTGGGAAGCGCACGTGGTGGCGCCGCCGGGATGTGCCTCCAACAAAAAAAATTGTTTTTTCAGCCAAAAATTATACCGAGCACAAAAAACGAATCCCGAACACAAAAATTAACATATTTAATTTTCTACTGCTCCCATTGAAAATCTAATCACACCGAAAAATTCACAAAATTATTCCGGATGACATATCTAATTTTTAAAAACTAATCAGACCGGCTCTGATACCACTGTTGGGTTTTTCGATGACTTTTCTCAATCCTGTGGCGGATAATACGGGATATCATTGAATATAATGAGATCTAGATTAATATCGAAGATTAAGAAATCGTTTCAGGAACATTATCGAACTTTGGTACTTATGCCAACAGTACCAAAATGCTGAACTTTTGCCGATTTTAAGGCTTGGCCGATTCCTCTTCTTGCTCCGGGGAGTAGCACGTCAATTGCCTTGCCTCTATTCCGTCAACCACGTCACTGTGGGAACGTCTTGATGACTGAAAAGCACCTCGGAGGATAAGTTAGATCCTTTTCGATGCTTGGATGACGAACCGATGAAGAACTGGGGAAAAGCCAAAATTCGATCTCCAATAGGGGGAGGTCGAATTCTTTCTGATGGCTAGGGTTTTAATTAGGTTAATTATGAGTGTTAAATGAGTATTTATAATACCTATTATCATTTAACCTAATGGGCTTTTAATAAAGCCCATTAAGCTTTAATTAATTAATTCTTAATTAGTTAATCTATTCATAATCAATCTTCGGGCCCATATGGGCCTGTTATTTTGGTTATGTGTTCGGGTCAATACCCGAGAACCCGGTGGATACAATTTTCGGTTCGGGCATAACCTACATATAAATAATATTTTTTTAAAACATCATGGGTATAATTGATGAAGTCCAATAACAACAATCAATAGACAATTCGCTAGTGGATGACACTGCGCTTCGCGTGGTGGCGATAAAATATGATAGTGAAGTTGGATGAAAATAGATATCATTATTTTTAGAGTGTATTTTAATCAAAATATCAACATCCTCATCAAATATATATATATATATAAAGTTGATTTTTGTATTGTTATTGTTGATTTTGTCATTAATATAAACATGGTAAAGTCCTGCATTAATAACACGTAAAATTAGGTGGTGATAAAAAATATTGGTGAATTTGAATGAAAAAAATATCACTTTATTATGTAGATTGTATTTATTATGTAGATTGTAATAATCAAAAGACCAACATCCACACAAAAAATGTGATTTTTTTTTGTTAATATTAATGTCAATATATTATTAAACATAAACTTGATAAAGCCCAATAACAACAATAAATAGACAATTTTCTCGATGGTTTAGTTTTTAATCCTCCTCATTATTTTAGTTTTCAATACGCTATATTAGTGTGGTTGTTTTTATATTCTTTATGATTTTTCTTTTGTTAATGATACTGTAGATTTTATTATTAACTATATAATTTATGAAGTCCAATAACAACAATCAATAGACAATTCGCTCAATCTTTTAGTTTTTAATCCTCCTTGTCATTTTAATTTTCAAACCCTATATTAGTGTGGTAGTTTTTTATATTCTTTATCGTTTCGTTTTACCGCGCTTTGCGTGGTGGCGTGCTATCACTAACAACTTTTTGGGCTCATGGAAATTGTTTTTGTTCACAATATAAAAATATTGATGATTCTTTTACAAAAACATATTGTGTTGTAATCGACATACATACATGCACGTCGAACTTAATAATTGTTGATTTTTTTTTAAGTTATGTTATCGTCGATGTTTACTAAATTTAATTATATATGTATTTGAAAAAAAATTAGAAGCGTGAATCAAAATTAGAAAAAGGAGAATTGTTGAACGGATAAAACTAATAATAGTTAAATAAATGAAGAATATAAATAAAGTATAATAATTTATAGAATTCTTGTAAATTAAGTATAATATATTAAGTTCAAAAATATACTTATTAATATAGATAGAACTCAACACCATCTCTTTCTCTCTGACTCTATACAAATATGTCGAGCTATAAGGAATGTGGTTCCCTGTGAGATTTGTTGCATTGATTTCAATGACTGAAACCATGCATACGGTTTTTAAGAATCTAATGAATCTTTTCACATATAACATATAATATATAATTTTCAAAGAATTATATATATATGATTTCTCAATGAAACATAATATACTAACCAGACTAACACAACGTACAACATAATTTTCGGTCTTGCTGTTAAAAATTTACAAAAAAAAGACAAAATAAATGGGAATATTTTTCTCTGTGAAGTTGAAAGATTCATCACTGGTTTGCCAACGAAAATGGATAGGAGATGGTCATTGCACAAAGCATCCGAAACAATAGTACATCCATGAAATCAACTACATGTCTAGAAGAAAAAAAAAAACAAACTAAATTCCGAGAATAAGTATTTTGAAAAATATGATTTTGTTTATCTCACTTAATGAAGTCTCGATGAACTAAAAATTTGTCTCGGCGTGCTTCTTTTGTATATTTTTTGCCTACTGCTACTTGGAGATTCCACATTTAATATACACATATTTGAACTTACTTGAACATACTAAAACGTATATATAAAATGAAAACAAATAATTAATGCATATGAATGAGTAATGAAGTGTATGTACAATGTATACCAAACTTCTTTTTTTCTTCACCGGTTTATATATCGGCAATCGACTGTCTTTTAAGATTCCTAAATCAAAATATTGTCTCACAAAACTTAACATACAATAACATTTAATCACAATGAGAGGGTTTATTTGAAAATAAACTCTGTTTTAATAACAATGAAGAGTCTTGTGGAATTGAAAAAGACTTGACATCATCGCAATATGTGTTTCTTCACTGCTTTACCTCTACACTAACTGTTGATGTGAGTAATCAACTGTCGTGGAGGAATGATTGTCTAGTTGTATGCGGGTTTGAATATACGAATGATAATAAAAACGAAGTTGAATTCTTGACTTTGAATATATAGATTACAAAGAGATTCTGAATGTAAAAATTGATCCCCCCATTGATACATGATCTATCTCTATATATAACCTAGCTCTACATCATGTTTTCCTCCTTTTTCGGTTCCTAACGGCTAGCTGAATTGGCTTCCTCTTTTAGTTCAGCTGCCAATACGTGTAAAGGCGTCGCTATATTATTTGGGGCTGAATCTTTCTTAGATGACACGTTCTTTGTTGAGTTGGTCGTTGCAGAGTTTCATGGGCCTAACATTCCGGGCAGCTCGGTCTTTGGAGACTGGGTTTGGAAAAGGTTCCTTGATGGGCTATATGTGATAGACTATTCATTGGGCCTGATCGGGCTAAGCCCAAGTTCTATGGTCATTGAATTATACCATGTCGTTTCATCCCGTAGGTATTTTTTCAGCCATGATGTCGTTTTCTTAGAAGGACGAAGTCCAACATCAAGTATAAGATGGTTGGTGGACTTCATGTTGTTTTCATGGTGAAAAATTATTTGACATCCCTGTATGCTTAAAGGAAAAATCCCAAGGAATTTTTACTTTCAAATTTGCAAGCATTACAAGCCCAAGGTTTTGAATTTGGCATTGAAAATTCAAATTAATTCATCATTGGCGGAAAGAATAAAAGTATTCTTTCGAATTTGATTTTCGTTCCATCTGAACTAATTCAGTTCATGGGAGGTTTTTATTTCGTGCATGGCTATCACACGTGGTAGCATCGGATTGGATTAGCGTGTGCTTTTCAAGCCTCGATCCTTTGTGCCGAAGAATTAGCCTATCAGAGGCCTGAGTTGACAACGGTCTGAGCCTAGATAAATTCCAGCTGACACGCCTATTTCAGAGGTGATGGAGATTTATTTAAACCCATTTTCTTTTGCTGCCATCATTACTTGGCGGTTTTCAAAGATCGCAGTGAGAGGGACTGAGGGGAAGTTGCAGAGGTGGGTTTATAAATTTTCCAACGTACATTTTTTCCATAATCCTCTTCGTTTGCTCTCTCTTTCATCTCTTTGTCTCTCTAAAATGTCGGGTTCTGGGTCGAAGAACGACTGGATTCAGGCAGACTCCTCCCTCTCCGTGATCACCGCGGCGTACCTTAGGGATATGCGGAGCTTGTACAACATTCCCGAATTCATTGAAACTGAAGCTCCGGGCCCGAGGGATCACGCCTTTGATGAGAGACGGGGATGGTCTTGTGCATACGAGGCCTTTCTCGAAGCCGGAATCGAGCTTCCTCTCCCCGACGTGATCGTCGAGCTCTTGTAGTACTTGGGCTTGGCCCCGTGGCAATTGGTTCTGAATGCTTACTGGAACTTGGCAGCTTTGGGGGTCTTGGCTAGGGAAAATAGGGTGGTCCTTACGGCGGAGGATTTGGTCCGCCTCTACTACCCGAAGGGGGCCGGGAAGTCTTCCGGGAGGTATTATCTGAAGGGGAGGTTAGGGAAGGTCCTCAATGGGACTCCCGACCTGTGCGGAGGCTGAACGGAGAGATTTTTCTTCTTCCGTGACACCCGTCGTGGGGCACTCAACCTCCCGAGATGGAGTTCCGGCCCTGGTGGGCCTTGTGGGCATGCTCTTTGATTTCGTTTTTATTCTCGCAGTTTCCCTTCTTTTTTGATCTAACCCTGTTATTTCTTTGCGCATTCAGCGACCAAGTTTGTGGTGCCGGAGGCGGATTCGAGGTTCCGAGGTCTCAAGAAGGTGTTGATTCCGAAAGGAGGTGTTGACTGGGGTGATTTTTCGACCAGCAGAATCCGAGCTTCCGGGTATTGGAGGTTTCGGAGTGACGGCGGGCAAACGATCTCGGTCTCCCCTCTGTCGGTTATTGGTACCCTTTTTGTCCCGTGGTAGTTTTTCGTTGATTTGTTCGAAGTAAATTTTTACCTCGTTTTATGTCGTACAGCTCCCGAGGAGTCTATGAAGTCCTCCAGCAGTCATCGTTCACCTCTTGGTCGTCACAAGGGTCCCCCTGCCTACGTTCACCACGTTTCATCGGGAAGCGATGAGACCCCCGATGACGCTCCGTTGGAGTCGCTGGTGGCCAAGGCGAAAGAGGCCCAGTATACTCGCAGGGTCAAAGTGGAGGGCGAAGTGGCGGCTGATGCCAAGCCACATCCTGATGCGGGTGTTGAAGGGGAGACAGCTCGTGCGAGGTCGTCGAATGAGGTCGCTCCTCGTCAAGAGAAGCGCGATCGGTCCCTCGATCGCCCCGAGGTGAATGCGGCCCCGTTGAAGAAGAGTAAGGTTATCCCCCATCGTAAAGCCCCTCGTACGAGGTAAAATCCCCATCGATATGCCGCTCCCCCACGCCGCTCTGATGACAAGATGAAGGCCCCCATGTCTTGAGAAATGATCAGCAGTCGCTCGGGGTCGGGTGACCATCCGGGCGTCCAGACCATCACGGTCAACTTTGCGAGCTCGCACTCTCTAGTGGATTCTCCTCGTGCTTCGTCTCGCTTCGTAGCTAGCTCGGCCCGTCAAGGCCGTCCCCTTGATGTCATTACCATGGCGCGTGGCCGGGAATACGAGAAGGCGGCGCACAACGGCGTCAAAAGTGAGCTCCAACAACCGTGAACTCTTAGGTTTTAATTTCGACGAGGTATTAACCCCTTCGTTTCTCTCGGTACAGTTTCTTACCGCTATGAATGAGATGGTCCAAGGGTATGAGAAGGACCTGGCGACTCTCAAACTCGAGCTCGATGAAGCTGCCGTGCCAGACTCCGAGGAGCGCCTGAAGAAGGCTGAAGCACAACTTGCGGAGAAGGAAAAGGAGGTGTGAACTATCCAGGGTCGGCTTTGCAAGGCGAAGGAAGACCTTTATTTGGCAAATCTAGATGTCGACTTTCAGCGGGAGACGGCGGAGAAGCTCCAGTCCCAGCTTTCCGAGGAACGCAACCGTGCTCGGTCCCTGCAGGATGACGTGTCGTCTCTTCGGGCCGACGTCACCAGGGTGCAGGCCTTGGAATAGAGCTTGAAATCAGCTCGCGAGGAGTTGGTGAAGACGTCTGAGGAACTCCAGGACGCGAAAAACAAGGTGGTTGGCGCGACTCGCTTTGCTGTGCAGAAGGTTTCTGAGAAGCTGAACAAGAAGATCGAGCGCTGTAATGATACGATCGCCAAGCTCGGAATTCAGCTTGCAAAGTTCATCTCTGTTGACGGGGTCTAAGGTAAATACCTAAGCCTTCTCCGTTCCGTTTTGAAAGCTGCTACTTGTGTAGGTATTTTTGCCGGAGTGATTGTGAAATGTCTTTCGGGAGTCCATATCTGCAGATGATGTCTTTCCACACAAATTTTCCGCGTCTACGTCTTTTATGTGTACGTATATTTTGGCTTTTATCCACTTCGTGAAGTAGTCAGTTGCTATCAGTAGGAACCTAGTTAGGCCTTTGGCGGCCGGCATTAGCCCGACGATGTCCATTGGCCATTTCATGAAGAGGTATGGTATTGTGACCAATGAAAATTTTAATGCGGGCTGTTTTATTGTTGGCGCGTGCCTTTGGCATGCGTCGCATTTCCGCACGTACTGTTCGATGTCTTCTAGCATGGTGGGCCAGAAAATCCTTGCATTTTGACTTTGTTGGCGAGTGATCTACCTCCGGAGTGATTTCCACAACTTCCTTCGTGTATCTTGCGAAGGGTGTTATGTGAGTCTTCGTCTCCGAGGCATTTGAGGTATGGTCCGCTGAAGCTTCGTTTGTATAGGGCGTCGTTTCTTAGGCAGAATCTTGAGCTTTTGGCTCTTAGTTTTCTAGTTTTCTGTCGATCTTGAGGTGATTCTTCATCTCGTAGAAACCTTGTTATCGGAGTCCTCCAATCATCTCGCTTGAGCTCGATGTTGTTTACTGTCAAGTCGATGCTTGGTGCGTCTATTGTTTCCACCGGGATGATTCGTCTCACCTCGGGGTCCGAGGTGGATGCCAAACCTGCCAGCGCGTCTGCCTGTGCGTTTTTGCTTCTCGGAATTTGGTTCATCTTGACTTTCTCGAATGATTTGATCAGTTGATTGACCACGGCGAGGTAGGCGTTCATTCTTTGGTCTTTTGCCTCGTATTCTCTAGCGATTTGGCTTGTGACTAACTTCGAGTCGAGTAGGCTTTTACGTTGCGTGCTCCTACTGCTCGTGCCAGTTTGAGGCCAGCTATCAGAGCTTCGTATTCGGCCTTGTTGTTTGATGCCTTGAATTTAAGACGAAAAGACTGCTCAATCACCTCGCCACTCGGGGTGACGAGATGGATTCCTACTCCCGACCCATTTTGGTTTGACGATCCGTCTACTTTCAGTGTCCATGCCTCGTCCATTGACTCGTCTTCCGGTTTCTCGGTGGTCAGTTCTACAACGAAGTCTGCTAAGACCTGCGATCTGGCACATATTCTTATTTTTTATTCGATGTCGAACTCGCTGAGTTCTATTGCCCACTTCGTTAGCCTCCCAGACTGGTTGGGGCTGTGTAATACTGAACGCAGTGGTTGTAGTGTCATTACCACGATGGTGTGAGCTTGAAAGTAAGGTCTTACTTTTCTCGCTGCTGTGACAAGCGCGAATGCTACCTTCTCCATGGTGGGGTATCGGGTCTCCGCGTATTCTAGCGACTTGCTAGTGTAGAAGATGGGTTTCTGATCACCTCGATCCTCTCTAACTAGCATGCTGCTTACCGCGAAGGTCGTTACCGCGAGGTAGATTAGGAGTAGTTCGCCGATGACCGGGCTTACCAGTATTGGCGGGGTAGACAAGTACTTTTTTAGTTCTTGGAATGCTTGTTCGCATTCTTCCGTCCATTTGAATTTTTTGTTTCCTTTCAACATTTTGTAGAAAGGCAGGCATTTGTCGGTTGACCTCGATATGAACCGATTTAGTGCTGCTATTCGTCCCGTGAGTCTTTGGATTTCCTTTATGCTGCGAGGTGAGGGAATTTTCAACAGGGCGTCTATCTGGTCTGGATTGGCCTCTATGCCTCGTTGAGTGACCAGGTATCCCAGAAATTTCCCTGATGACACCCCGAATGAACACTTTGATGGATTTAACTTCATTCACTACTTCTTTAGCATTTCGAAGCATTGTTCGAGGTGGGCGATGTGATCTCCCGAGTGCTTGGATTTGACCAGCATGTCTTCTATGTAGACCTCCATAGTTTTTCCCAGTTATTCCGGGAACACTTTATTAACGAGTCTTTGATAGGTTGCTCCTGCGTTTTTGAGCCCGAAGGGCATCACCTTGTAGCAGTATATACCTCGCTCAGTTATGAACGAGGTCTTTTCTTGGTCGTCGGGATGCATCAGGATCTGGTTGTAACCGGAGAAGGCGTCCATAAAGGAAAGCAGCTCGTGTCCACATGTTTCTTCTACTAGTCTGTCGATATGCGGGAGTGGGAAGCTGTCCTTTCGGCTGCTTTGTTTAGGTCCGTGAAATCGATGTATACTCTCCACTTCCCGCTTTTCTTCTTGACGACCACGATGTTGGCCAGCGAGCTTGGATATTTCACCTCACGTATTAACCCTGCTTTGAGGAGCCTTTCGATTTCTTCGTTCACCGCTTCGAAACGTTCCGGGACTAGTTTTTGCCTTTTCTGCTTGACCGGCTTGAAACTCGGTCGACGTTGAGTTGATGCGATATGATCTCTTGGTTGATTCCTGGCATGTCCTCGTGTGACTAGGCGAAGCATTCTTTGTTCTTTTTTAAGAATTTAATGAGCTGCTTGCGCACTTCCCCTTTCAGTTTGGTCCCGATTCCAACGGTGTTGTTGGGGTTGTTCCCATCAATTGGGACCTGTTTTACCATTTCGATGGTGGGGGACTCGTTGTCCACTTTCGAGGTATTGTTTACCTCATTTACCTACGGGTACTGTAATTGCTATGCTTGATTTACTGTGCTTTGTTTGGCGAGTAAGAAACTGTTCATGTAGCATCTTCGTGCCATGGCTTGGTCGCCTTTGATCTCTTTGATCCCTTCTTCAGTTGGGAATTGGAGACTCTGATGGTATGTTGATGGGACTGCTTTCATGGCGTGGAGCCATGGTCTCCCGAGGATTGCATTGTAATTTTGTTATCAAGTTAACCCCCCCTGCCATTACGGAAAGCTTAATCTCTCTGATTGTGTTTATGGAGTGGCCCCTAAAGCCGGTGACGGGGACTGTTTCCCTGTTGATGTCCTCTGGCCTAATCTTCATTTAGCACAAGGTTGATAAGAAGATCACGTCCGCAGAGCTTCCGTTGTCAATGAGAATCCTTTTGGTTTCCCAATTTGCTACGTTGAGGGTGATGACTAGAGTGTCATCGTGTGGTCCCGTGAGACTGCTGGTGTCGCTCTCTTTGAATGTGATTAGGGCCTCTGGTGCTTGAAAAATCTGACGAGGTGAATTTGATTGGAGCTTTCGCTGATGCGCTTTGATCGAGTTGACTAATGATTTGCAGTACTGAGATCCTCCCAGGATCACATCGATGACCTGGGGTTTTTTCTCTTGATTGGGTTCTTCGATCCAGTTTACTTGTTTTCCCTTTTTTTCGAAAGGGGTGTTCGGTGTTTCCTTTGGTGGAGGGGGACCTCGGAACTTCTTATGCTTTCTCTTTTTCGACTGCGTTGGGTTGTCTTCGGGATTTGCGTTTCCCTGCAACTTCGGGTTTAGGGTCTCGATGTCGAGATCGCTTATTTCACCTCGTTCCAACCTTTCTGCTAGCGCCATCTGGAACTTTCGGCATTGGGCAGTTGCGTGCGCGAATACTTTGTGGAATTTTCAGTAGGCCTTGGGATCTTTTGGCCACGGATCGGCCTGTGCTGTTTTTCCATTACCATGGGCCATGTTGACTTCTTCTGAGTTCATTACGTAGCCCGGGGGGAGCGTGTTGCACTTAAGCGGGTGCGCATGGTTCTGGTGTCCTCAGTGATGCCCAAGTCCCTTGTGTTGGTTGTGATCCCGAGGTGATCTATGCGGATTGTTGAACTTTGGTGCTGCCGGTGCGGAGTCGAATTTCGCAGCGAGGGTCGCCCGCTCTTCTTCGACCCGTATCCAATTGCCACCGCGATGCATCACGTCTTCGATCAAGGTATATCGGTTCACGCAAATGTCTTGCCTGAATTTAGATTTTACCATAGTCCCGCGGGTGAGGGCTGCGATCGTTGTGTCGTCGCTTACCCCTTTAAGGCGTGATAACACGATTTTTAACCTAGCTATGAAGTTCCGCAATTGTTCATCTTTAGTTTGCTGCATTGCGTAGAGTTGAGCCACTGTGGCTTCAGTCTCGATAAACATAGAGAAATGCTTTAAGAAGATTGTCGTCAGCTGATCGAACGAGCTGAATGAATAGGTTTGCAGCTTGGAAAACCAATCGAGGGCGTTCTGTTCAAGATGCTCTGCGAATATCTGACAATGCCCAACATCCTTTTTCGTTGGTTCGAGGTTATCCCTCCCCATTGCGATGTAGAATGCCCGAAGATATGCCCTTGGGTCAGATTTTCCGTCGTATCGGGGAATGTTGACCCTCCCGATGTCTCTGATCCTTTCGTTGGTGATCAACGATGTGAATGGTGTGCTCATTGATTCCCGTACGAGGCAGTCTATCTCGGGGGCTACCGAGGTGACGTGATGAACTTTCGAGTTCACTGCTTTTACCTCGGACTTTACTTTCTCGACCGTAGATTCGAGCCTTTTAAGCCACGCCGGGAAAGTCTGCTTGGGATCGAAAACGAAATTGTTATTTTCGTTGCCCGGAATGGGGATCGGGAATACGACAGGGGTCGCTTCCTCCCTGATGCGGATAGGGTTGTTTATTTCAGTGCCAGTCCGCATGGAGCTCGGGCGCATCGGTTCCTGAGGGGGTTGCACGTCGGGGGCTTGAGCCTGTCTTGGCGGAGTTCAGAATCCGAGGTCATCGGGATGGTTCGGCATCCCGTAGTTGGATTGAATTACCCCCAATCCGGTGCCGTGGAATTCAGACGAAGCAACTCCAGTGGCGACCTCCCGACCTGCCGGTCTTTGCATGCCTGTGGCAGGGTTTCGTCCCTCCACCGTACCCGAAGTGTTTTCCACCTCGGTAATTCCTGGAGTGACCTAGATTCCGAAAAAGTCCAGGGTTCTTCCCGGTCCGAGATCTCTTCTCGGTGCTGAAGAGAGGTAAGTTTTCATCGAGCTTACCGCCTCGGTCAATGTTCCTTCGATCTGGGACTGTTTTTTGGCGAGGCTTTCCAACTTGGTTTGGAACTCTTTTCTCGATTCAGCATTCTCCTCGAGCTACTCGAGGATAGTCTCCATCATGGCCTTGACAGCGTTGTTCACCACGGGTTCCGTAGGGTTGGCCGTGGGATTTCCGCTGGATCCTCTGTTCATCATTTGCGAGTTTGCTCGCTTGGTATTTGGTTGGGTAGGAATCTATAAAGATATTCCCACAGACGGCGCCAAACTATTGATGTGAGTAATCCACTGTCGTGGAGGAATGATTGTCTAGTTGTATGCGGGTTTGAATATACGAATGATAATAAAAACGAAGTTGAATTCTTGACTTTGAATATATAGATTACAAAGAGATTCTGAATGTAAAAATCGATCCCCCATTGATACATGATCTATCTCTATATATATTCTAGCTCTACATCATGTATTCCTCTTTCTTCGGTTCCCAACGGCTAGCTGAATTGACTTCCTCTTTTCGTTCAGCTGCCAACACGTGTAAAGGCGTCGCTATATTATTTGGGGCTGAATCTTTCTTAGATGACACGTTCTTTGTTGAGTTGGTCGTTGCGGAGTTTCATGGGCCTAACATTCGGGGCAGCTCGGTCTTTGGAGACTGGGTTTGGAAAAGGTTCCCTGATGGGCTATATGTGATAGACTATTCATTGGGCCTGATCGGGCTGGGCCCAAGCTCTATGGTCATTGAATCACACCATGTCGTTTCATCCCGTAGGTATTGTTTTCAGCCATGATGTCGTTTTCGTAGAAGGATGAAGTCTAACATCATCACTAACTACTTAGAATCTCTTTTCTAAATATGGAAAATATAAGCATTATGATTTTTTTGGAGATGTTTCATCTGATATATTTGCAACTCTGTAGCAAAACAACTTTTGTATATTTCTATAAATACTGAATTAATCCAAACGAAATAACAATATGAAGGGTGCAAGTAAAATCACCATTTACAAATAATAAAATAAATTGATGATTATTAATTAATTTCGAAGAAAAAAAAAATATTGCCACACAACTCGGGTCTTCTTACTTGAAACAAAATCTGCACTTAATTTATTGACACCACACTCCTCTTCTTCTGCGAGATTTCCCCTGAAATATAAACATAGTCATAGGTTATATAAGGACGTGATATATATATATATATATATATATATATATATATATATATGAGACAAAATAATTACCAATGTGAATGAGCATTAATGAAATTCAATCAAATAGTTATTATCGTTCCATAACTATGGTGAGATTCAATCACGCAGCTTGCTAAGTCAAGAACAAAGCATAAAAATAAAATCTCAGCCAAGCAAAAAGAAAAAGTAAAGAAGAAGCAAGCATGTAGCAGTTTTAATCATTAAATAATAACTGAAATTCGCTTACGATAATGGTCGTGGATCAGTAAATCTCTACGCTTCGACTGAGCTCACCAAAGCTATCGACAGAAACAGTTTCGTTCTTCCCGGCAATCACAAAACTTTTGTACATAAAATTTAATTATGAAAGAAGAAAAATAGACACAAAAGGTACGCCTAAAAATAAGTATGAAAAGTCATCGATTCTTAATCATATAAAAACAACCAAAAAAAAAAGAAACAAAACATATGTTTAATTTTTTATTTTTTTTAAATCACTAATTCAGCGAGAGCAAAAAAAAATGATACCTTCAAGTTTTTTATTTGACGAATCCACAAGTATAGAGAGGCGGAGAGTATGATGAAGAGAAGAAATATCTGTAGAAAAAAAAAAAAAAAGTAAATTTCATAGGAAATTAAAAAAGTAAGTAAAGATAAGAATCAAACGAAACTATGTGGAATGAAGAGCAAGATTATTGTTGCTATATAAAATCCATGGAGATGAAAATCTGCTAATTCTTAAATTTAGTATGCAAAGAGCCTTCTTGATTTATATAGTCACATTTGTTGAATATGACCTTTGGCTTTCATGTACCGTAACTTTTAAGAAATGAATTATATTCAATAAATACTACCATTTTTATTTGTTGAGACACTAACTCGTGACATTGTTTTAGATACTCCCAAATAAATATCTATTTGTTGAATTAGACTCTTAGAATGAGTAATGTAATAAGTGAAAAGTAAATGATTGGATTGTCTTTCCCTACATGGACATTAAAACTGATAGTTTATTAATATTATTAACATTGAGAAGAAAACACTAAATGGGATATGCATTTTTAATTTAAAAAACTACAAAATCTTAAAATTTAGGAATCCTTAATTGTCTTCCTCTTATGATGCCATGTCACTACTTGTAGATTTTTTTTTTATATATATATAGATTAATGGTCTACAATCTACATATATATTTTTACTTTATCAAAATGCAGCAACATGTTTAAAACGCAACATGGCATACTGATGTTTCATTATAAGTCACGTGGACAAAATATTTTTTACTTAACTGCGACAAAAATAAAAAAAAAAGGGTCGATTTCAACGATATTTACACCTTAATATGTAAGTTCAAATTTTCACAGCAGTCATATAGCTCACGTTACATGGTGTACATTAATTAACTGTCGTATACAGTTGTCATTGTCAATCCATGCAAGTTAAAAGCATCTACATAGATACATGAAATTAAGCAATAAAACCCCAAAAATATTAATACCCCACGTCAACTTTTGACTACGCTTTTATCTCGTTCTACTTTTTTTTTTTTTTAATGAATTGACACCATTGATGAAAATCACATTTATTCATTACAAATATATATTATCACCGTAAAAACAACATGCATTATTGGCCGCAAGTACTATTGGCCAAGATTACATATATATGTTAATTTTTGCGTGGGACTGAACTCAAGACTTCATGAAGAGTCTTATTATAGTGGATTTATCACTAAGTCAAGCAAGCTTGGTTTTATCTCGTTCTACTTAACAGTGAATTATTGTTGAAAAATTGCAATTGCTTAAAAATTGAATTTGTGTGGAGCATTTTGAAGCGTACTCTCTGTCCCCGGGATTTATCTCCTCGATACTTAAACGCTACGTAGAATAGTCAACATTATGTGTGACCATTACCGATATTAATTCATATACTCTCTATTATCTAAACATAGACCAAACAACATACTATTTAAAAAAATGATTAATCCCTTTTTTTTAACAATATCTACACCATATATTGCATATGTACGAACTTTGACCGAAATAATTATATATAGGCCATGGCTTACGTTAGTGTTAATGCGTAAAAATGGCTTTAACTTAGGGTCAGATCCATGGTTCGGGCCTCGAGCTGGACCCGGTGACCACGTGGATAATTGAATGTTGAGTCAACGCGGTTTGACTGATGATCGTCAAAGTTGGAAGCGAATCCTTCGTCGTGGATGAGTCTTCGGGTTGTGTTTGGCGATCCTTGGCGAACTTCCTTCCTTGGCGAGCTCCTCGTCGGGGCGAAGTCCTTGTCTTGGCGAAGTCCTCGTCTTGGCGAAGTCCTCGTCTAGGCGAACTTCTGTCTTGATGAAGCTCCGAGATGTTCTTGATGATTCTTCGTGACTTCCCTTCCTTGGCGAGCTCCTATGGCGAGGGAAGACCTGCAAAAAAGGATAGATCGGGTCCGTGCCCCGTCGCTTATGGTTGGGCGAGGCTGCCTACGTATCTCAGTTTAAGAGAATCAGGTCCCACGTAGTTCAGGGTTAGTGATAAATGGCGGGTGAATGACGATGTGGTTTGACTCGTCGGAAGTGCCAATGTTGGTGGTGCGGGGGTGATCCTTGGCCGAATGCCGAGGGTATTACCGGCAAGGGATGCTCCTTCTCGACCTCGTAGGTGTTGGCGAGCTCGTCGTGGCGAGGGCCTTGACCTGCCGAGGGATGCTCCTTCTTTTTCGACCTCGAGGTGTTGGCGAGCTGTTTGTGGCGAGGGCCTTGACCTGGCCAGGGACGCTCCTTTGTCGACCTCGAGGTGGCCGCGTCTAGCGCATTGACCTGGCAAGGGACGCCTTCGTCGACTCGTCGAACAACCCCTCTCATGCAATACTCAATCCCTTGACTAATCCCAACTCTTATTCAAGCCTTTTCTCCTAAGGGGGCAGGCTAATTTTAGAGAGAGAAAGTAGAGAGAGAAGTTCTGGAGGCAATTGTGAGTGAGTGTGAAAATGAGGAGGAGAAGACTCCTATCTATAGAAAAACCAACTCCCTATAATTGCACATAAGGGGGCCATCGAATTTTGTCCTTGCCTGAGGGGCTTGCCGCGGCTCCTTGCCACGTCGAGGGGTTCGCCAATGCTCCATAGCTCGTCTTTGATGTCTTCCGGGTGGCCGCGAGCTTGTATGTTGAGTCCGGGGGAATCTGGGGGACTTCTCGGGGGTCTTCGTAAGCTCGGATCTCCTCGTTGTATGGAATAATTGTGAGTTATCCCTTTGTCAAGTTGTGGCGAGGTGCGCCAGGGCGAGGGGTTCGCCGGGGGGACCTGGCCTGGAAGCTCGTCACATGGCGAGGTGTTCGTCAGGGCAAGGTACCTCGCCAGGAGGTGCCTTTTTCATCAAGGGCTTTGTCGTCTTCGCCTTTATAGCTCCGGGCCTCGCCAAATGTCTTGGGTCGTGGGTCTTTGGTCTTCGTCTTCGCCTTCTTAGCTCCGGGTTTCGCCAAATGCGTTGGGTCGTGGGCCTCTGGTCTTCGACTTCGTCGATGGGCTTTGACTTTTATTGATGGGCTTTGACTTTTGTCAAAGGGGACCCAATTTTTATATGTTCCGAAAAATGCTCATAATAGTTAGTTATATCGATTTTTCTCTAATGAAATGAGCTATACTACAATAATTTTATACTTTTATTCTTAAAAACAAATTTCAAAATCTTCATTAATATTGGTCGTACAGAGTTGCCAATCCAGGCAAAAAATAAATGTACAAAATTTACCCTAAATGCATATATACAAGTTAAAAGCATCTATATAACATGGAATTAAACATTAAACCCCCCAAAAAAAATTACTGACCAACATTTGACTATACGTACTTTTATCTCGCTATATAAAGTAAACTAGGAATCATCGTTGAAAAATTTGCAGTTACTTAGAAATTTGATTTGTTTCGAGCATTTTGAACCATAATATTTGACAATACAAACGCACCGGGATCTATCACAAAAGAACGTATTAACAAAAGAAAAAGGAGAGGATTAATCTCCTTTTCCTTTTCGCAAGTATCCATGATAGTTCTTCGAAACATTATTGTCGAACTAAAATAAAATCAGCATCGCAAGCAAAATATTAGGCCTAGAATATTTAGAGACAAAACAGCATTCTAGATACGATTAATCTTCTTTATTTATTATAGAATATAGTTCTCCATAACATATCATCGTAAAAATAACTATATCCCACGCAAAAAGACAACCAGAAGATTAGTCTTGGTTTCACTTCCAAGGGAGGCAAATATAGCTGCCCCTCTGCTCGTCCTGCAAACGACACGGCCCGGCTTGTTTTATCTCCCAAACGCATGTTTCGCAGTCACTAGTTTTCTCGTCTTTGTCATTGTAGATGTCGAACCAATGGTACTCGTCGGAAACCCAACGAAAACTACAGTAGAAGAGTGTTACATTGATAAGAAACTTGCGTTTAAAGCGGAACTCGTACGACTTGCCCTGCTCGAGATTGTGGACCCCCAAGTCGTCGTCTTTGGATTTGCAGTGAACGTCAAACAGCAAATTTCCGTCCAACTTGTTTGTGATCCTCACCGTTCTACGAAGTACAGGGACGAAGCCTCCCTCGCATAACTGGCTAACGCAAAGCAGCATGGCCAAGACGAGAATGGAATGACTGAGCTTCATTTTGGTGATTGTAATTTTCGCTTTCTCTTTCTTTTTCTTATGTGTTTGTTTGCATCGAGTACAATAGTATATATATAGTATTTAATAACGGTATTTTAATCATATCGGGAATTTTTATTTTTTTAATTGATGGGTATAATGAGACCAAAATTTGACCATGGCGAATTGATTTTTTTAGGGGTTTTATTGTTGGTTTCATTGTATTTATTAGATGCTTTTCACTTGATAGGATCGCCAATTGTACAAGGATTATTGTATATTTATAATTACTTTCTAAGACTAAAAATAATCAATGTAGCTCATTTTTCTAAGGAAAGTGAATGCAAGGATAAGGTTTTAAAAAAGAAAAATTATACGTAATAGTCACATGCAGACGTTGAAATTCCATTTTAACTAACGTTTGATTCTTTTTTATTTTATTTTTATTTTTGCGAAATAGTCATTCAGGCTGACGTGGCATTCCAATACAGAATAACGGAATTTTATCTCAAAATTGCCCTTTTGATTTTTTTTATTTTTATTTTTTATAACAAATTTGTTATTAATTGTGCAAAATTTTAGGGATTAATTGTGCAAAATTTCTCTCTATCGATCTTTTCTCTGATTCTGTCTCTCTCTCTGAATGTCTTTTTTGTCTTCTTCAAATTTTTATAAAATTATCGAAAGTATTATTTATAAAATTATTCATTATAATTAAAAATAATACATTTTCAAATATTAAGAAGAAGAAAACACGTGTTATCTTATTTCGTAAATAATATTAGGAATTTATGTAATTTATTATTCAACCCCGCTTTTATTTTAAGGAAACTGTACGATTTAAAATATATATAGATATACAGATAAATAAAATATATTATTATCCTTTTCTTGTTAAAAAAATATTTATGGGTACTACGTAGCAACCCGAGCAGGTATTCGATGCAGGAAAAATTATAGCTCGGGAAGGATACAGAAAGAACACCATGTGGATCCTAAAGACTAAAAACATGTCATAACGCATGCTCGACCCTAACATCTCACAACCAATTATAATGTGGGTCTTTACATGAAGAAGCCTACTAGTTTACACAAGAGGCCAATAAAAGATATTTATCGTTATGTGAAGGAAATGAGGAGCTATGAGATCCAATATAGAAAATGAACTAAAGCTAAACAACTGGTCGGTTTTATCAACCACAAAAAGAGTACAGCGCATTGGCTTTTGATATGACCAGTAATTTAATTACTTGACAATCTCAGAAGTAGCGAATTGTGGCCATATCATCATGTGAGGTCGATTTCATGATATCGAGCACAACGTTGTGTCAAGTATTGTGGGAGAAGCTTGTTCAGCGAAGTGAATAGAAACCAATAACTCTCTGCATAGACAACAAGCTCGA
This sequence comes from Parietaria judaica, assembly GCA_954871525.1. Taxonomy (NCBI): domain Eukaryota; kingdom Viridiplantae; phylum Streptophyta; class Magnoliopsida; order Rosales; family Urticaceae; genus Parietaria; species Parietaria judaica. The sequence continues at coordinate 10,874,979 of OX940866.1, forward strand.
ATGTTATTTGAAGTCGATTTTTTTATTCCTTTTGTGCCTTTCGTTCAACGATCCGAGTTTATAGCACTACTACAAAAAGTAGCTTACACGACATGGTTTAAACGACAGATAAAATTGCATGTCATGTAAACATAGTTAAAACGACAGGCAAAATCATAATGTCGCTTTTTCTTAATTTAAACGACAGGCAAAACAGTGATGTCGTTTAAAAGAGTATACACGACAGGCAAAATCTTTGTCGGCTAAATGTATTTAATTTTTTTTTGAAATGCCGCGGCATGAAGTTGAAAAGCCGCGGCTTTGTGCGTTTAGGCGATAGACGTTTTTCCTGTCGTATAAATTATGTCATTTTATATGATTTGTTTTTACTAGCTGCGGCCTTTAATATATGATGTTGGATCCCAATTCACGGATCTGCAAAGAACACGAATAACACCAAAAGAAATCGAACAGAAAAAAAAGGACACAAACTTTTGGGAGAAGAAATTCTCTTGATTAATAATCGAAGACAATACAAGAAGATAAACTCGAAATTCTAATGGACTCTACACATTACAAAGTGTACAATGCTAGGTTTATATAGCCTCTCATAGGCGAAACCCTAGCTACCCAAATCGCACAAAATCAGGAAACTACCCTAAATAATCTCGCCGAATCTTTGACTTGATTTGCTTGCTCCTCAAGCTACGCGTCTTCCTTTCTGGGTAGAGTTTCCTTTTCCTGCCCGGACAGTCTCTCTGTCCCCGAGCTGACCTGCTCGTATGCTCCGGGCTGAGCTTGCCTTCTATCCGGACACTCTGCTCGTGTTCACCCGAGCTGGGCTGAACGGCTGTCCGTCTTCTGTTCTGGTCGGTACCCGGGCTGACTTCTCGCAAGTGTTTCTGCCCGTCCTGGGTTCTGGTCGTCACCCGGACTAAGTCAAGCTTATGCTCACATTCTCCCCCGTAAGCTTGACTTGCTTCCACTCTCTTCACTCCGAGCAGCTCTCTCATCTCTTCGAACTTGACTCTCCCTAGAGCCTTAGTAAGAATGTCTGCCCGTTGCTCCCTCGTGTTGACGAACTCCACGATGATCTCTCGCTTCTCCACACACTCACGAATGTAGTGAAACTTCGTGTCAATGTGTTTGCTCCGTCCATGGAACACTGGATTCTTCATCAACGCAATTGCAGACTTGTTGTCCACGTAGAGAGTAGCTGGTCTCTGCTCGGATCCGGTCACTTCACTAAGTAGCCCCTTCAACCACATAGCTTGACATGCTGCTGCGGTTGCCGCCATGAACTCTGCTTCGCATGAGGATAGAGCTACTGTCTGCTGCTTTTGAGACTGCCAGATGATCAGGTTTCCGTTGAGGTAGAACGCCATCCCACCGGTACTCTTCCTGTCATCGATATCACCGGCCAGATCACTGTCCGTAAAGCCGACTAGTACTTCTGCTCCACTTCCTCGGTTGTACTGGATCCCGTAGTCCGTCGTGCCCTTCACGTAACGCAAGATGTGCTTCACCGCCTGCTGGTGTGCACTCGTGGGCTTCTCCATGTATCGACTGACTATCCCGACTGCGTGTGAAATATCTGGTCGGGTGTGGGTGAGATACCTCAGGCACCCGATCACGCGTCTGTACTCCGTGGGATCCACTCTTCTCCCTTCAGCATCCTTCCCGAGCTGCAGCTTCGCCTCCATAGGGTACTTGCTCGAGTTACAGTCCGCCATCTCGAACTGTTTAAGGATCTTCTTCGCGTAGGCCGACTGCTTCAGCGTAATGCAGTCCTTCTTCTGTTCCACCTCGAGACCAAGGTAGTACGAAAGTAATCCGATGTCACTCATCTCGAATTCGGCCATCATCTGCTGCTTGAATCCATCTACGCCTCCTGCGCTGGATCCTGTGACGATCAGGTCGTCCACATACACTCCCACGATCAGAGTTTCCTGCCCGGTACTCCTGGTGTAGACTGCCTGCTCGCTCAAGCACTTTGTGAATCCAAGATTTTTCAAGCTCTTGTCAAGGCGGATGTTCCACGCTCTTGGTGCTTGTTTTAACCCGTATAAGGCCTTGGATAGCTTGTACACCTTCTGCTCCTTGCCCGTGACGCCGAACCCCTCTGGTTGCTTGACATACACTTCTTCTTCGAGGTCACCTTTTAGGAATGCCGATTTGACATCCAGATGGTGAGTTTCCCAACCTCGATGAGCTGCTAGGGCTAGGATGAGTCTGATCGTGTCCAGTCTAGCTACTGGAGCAAAGACTTCCTCAAAGTCTATGCCTTTCTTCTGCACGTAGCCTTTAGCTACCAGCCTTGCCTTGTGCTTAAGGACATTCCCCTCAGTGTCCTTCTTCAGCTTATACACCCACTTCAGGCCGATGGGATTATGACCTTTGGGCAGGTCGGTAAGCTCCCATGTCCTGTTCTTCTCAATGGACTCCATCTCCTTCTTCATTGCTTCCTGCCACTCCTGCTCGGCTGCTGCCTCCTGGTAATTGGCTGGTTCTTCTGCACACAACAAAGAAAGTTCCTCCAGGCTCATCTCCACTTCTTGAGTCTGATCGTAGACGTCTGCTAGAGGTCGGAATCCTCTTGGGCCGTCTTTTATGGAGGAATCTCCCGAGCTGGACGGGCTGGTCCTGCTTGGACTTGGTGTCCTGGGTGTATCCGGGGTGCTCTCTCCCGGGCTGGGTTCCCTCGTTTCTGGCAAGACTGTTCCCGAGATGGGTGTTCCGGGCTGCTCCTGCTCGGCAACATCCTGGTCGTCTTCGACAATGAACTCCACTGAGTTCTGCTCGGGTTCTCCATTCTCGTCGCCCCAATCCCACTTCATCTCCTCTTCGAACACAGCATCTCTGCTCACTTGGAGTCTGCCGCATCGTGGATCGTAGAGTCTGTGTGCCTTGCTTCCTTCTTCAACGCCAAGGTACACCATCTTCTGACTCCGGTCGTCCAGCTTCTTGAGATGTGGTCCCGCAATCTTCACGTGTGTGGTGCATCCGAACACTTTCAAATGTTCTAAGTGGGGTTTCTTCCCTTTCCACGCCTGGTAGGGAGTACGCTCTCCTAGCGCTTTGGTCGGCAAACGATTAAGCAGGTAGACCGCATGTCTTACTGCTTCTGCCCAAAACCGGGCTGGAACTTTCATGCTCTTGAGCAAGCTCCTCGCTGTGTTCATCACAGTTCGGTTTCGTCTTTCCACCACGCCATTCTGTTGGGGTGTGTGGGGTGCGGACAGGTGACGCTGAATTCCTTCCTGGTCGCAGAACTCTCCGAAATGCTGGGAAGTGAATTCTCCTTCTCGGTCTGTACGCAAGACCTTTAACCTGTGCACCGAGCCATTCTCCACGATCTTCTTGAACTTCTTGAAGACCTCAAAGGCTCCGCTCTTTTCCTTAAGCATATAAACCCACATCCAGCGACTGTAATCATCAACAAGTAAAAGAAAGTACTTGTTACCTGCCAATGTTGCTGGGGTGACTGGACCACATAGGTCTGCATGCACCAACTGTAAGGGTCTCTCTGCTCGGAATTTGGCCTTGATCGGAAACGGTATCCTCGCCTGCTTCGCGATCATGCAGCACTCACATAGCTGGTCGGGGTGTTCTATCTTGGGAACCCCGAAGGCCATCTTCTTCTCGCCCATCATCTTGAGCGCGTGAAAATTCACGTGTCCGAGCCGTGCGTGCCATAACCAAGCCAGGTCTGCCATCGATGCCATAAGACAGACGGGCTGGCATGTCTTCAGGAGAATCTTGTAGAGTCTGTTGGGTGTTCGCTCCACCTTCATCAACAGCTCTCCTTCCTTGGTCCACATCTTCAGGTAGGACCCTTGCAGCAACACCGTGTTCCCGATCTCAGTCATCTGTCCTAGACTGATGATGTTGCTTTTCAACTTCGGGATGAAATACACCTGGGTCATCAGACGCTGGTCGCCATTCTTGCACTCGAACAGGATCGACCCTCTGCCTCTGATCTCTACGACTGATCCGTCGCCGAATTTCACGCTGCCCGTGATGTTCTCATCGAGCTCTTCAAACTTAGCTCGGTCCCCAGTCATGTGGTTGCTAGCTCCGTTGTCTAAGTACCATATGTCGGTACTGACCTTCTTCTCTCCGTCTATGAGGAGGTTTGCAATAACCTTATCCTCGATGAGGAAAACCTTCTCGCTGGTCTCCTCCGGACAGGTCTGCTCGGCCTCTGGGCTGATCGGCACACTGATCACTTCTGCCCGGGCCTTGGCGTCACACTCGCCATTCTGTTCGTCCAGGTGCGTTTCCTGCTCGGCAAACAACAATGCCGGCTTGTCGTCTGGGAATCTCGCTAGATTCGCCTCTTCGCCCTGGTTCCTGCTTCGGCACTCAGATGCAAAGTGCCCAAGCTTCTGACAATTGTAGCACTTCACTGTGCTCTTGTCTCTCCTGGTCGTGCCTTCCTGACGGGTAGATCCACTGCCGCGACCTCGCATGTCCCGACCTCGACCTCGTCCACGACCCTGTCCGCGTCCTCGGACTTCTCCACCAAAGCTGTTCCGACCTGAGGGTCTTGAAGAAAACTCGGCTCCCCCGGTTTTCCGCTGTCTGGCCGTCCACTCTTCATGCGTGAGCAGGAGGTTCTTCTCCTCGTCTTTGTCACCGTAACCCCGAAGTCTCTCTTCGTGGGCCTTGAGACGACCAACAACCTCCTCGACCGACATGGTCTTGAGATCGCCGAACTGCTCGATCGATGTCACGATCTGCATGTACCTGTGAGGCACTGCTCGGAGAAACTTCTTGACGACGGTGGTCTCCTCCACCTTGTCTCCCAGCGAGCGTATGCCGGTCACAATGGACGTGAGCCGCATAGCGAAATCATCAATTGATTCGCTCTCCCTCATTCTCATGACCTCGAACTCACTCTTCAAGGTCTGGACCTTTGCCTCCTTGACGCGATCTGCGCCCATGTGCATGGTCTGAAGAGTTTTCCATGCTTCCTTCGCGGAATCTTTCTCGGCAAGCATGAGAAGAACATCTTCCGGAACTGCTTGGTAGATAGCGGCTAGAGCCATTCTTTCCTTGCGCCCTTCGACATCGCCGTTCTCTACGGCCTCCCATACTCCCTGCGCCTGCAGATTCACCCTCATCTTCAACGCCCACACGGCGTAATTGCTCTTCGTGAGCATGGGGTAATGGAGTGTAAGTGTGCCTTCTCTGGATTCTGGTTTCGGCGCGACCAAAGCTCTTTCCATCGGTGACTCTGATGATGAAGACATGTTCTTCGATTGAAGCTCTGATACCACTTGTTGGATCCCAATTCACGGATCTGCAAAGAACACGAATAACACCAAAAGAAATCGAACAGAAAAAAAAAAAGGACACAAACTTTTGGGAGAAGAAATTCTCTTGATTAATAATCGAAGACAATACAAGAAGATAAACTCGAAATTCTAATGGACTCTACACATTACAAAGTGTACAATGCTAGGTTTATATAGCCTCTCATAGGCGAAACCCTAGCTACCCAAATCGCACAAAATCAGGAAACTACCCTAAATAATCTCGCCGAATCTTTGACTTGATTTGCTTGCTCCTCAAGCTACGCGTCTTCCTTTCTGGGTAGAGTTTCCTTTTCCTGCCCGGACAGTCTCTCTGTCCCCGAGCTGACCTGCTCGTATGCTCCGGGCTGAGCTTGCCTTCTATCCGGACACTCTGCTCGTGTTCACCCGAGCTGGGCTGAACGGCTGTCCGTCTTCTGTTCTGGTCTGTACCCGGGCTGACTTCTCGCAAGTGTTTCTGCCCGTCCTGGGTTCTGGTCGTCACCCGGACTAAGTCAAGCTTATGCTCACATATGATGCCTCGGCTTTATATTAAACGATATCTATTTTGTCTGTTGTCTAAACTATGTCGTAAATTTTAGCCAAAATATTTAGCCAAAATTGAATAACCCGCGCTCCTTTGTATTTCTTCAGTTCCTTGTTTCATTTTGCTCGAACTCCTTTTATCCTCTCTCTCCTCTGTGATTCCTTCCTCCCGTGTGACCGCCCCTCCGACCGCCGTAGCCGCCGGTTCCACCGCCTAGCGCGACCGCTAGTCCGACCACCGTAGTCGCCGGTTACACTGCCCAGCGCGACAGCTAGTCCGACCGCCGCAGCCGCCGCCATCGATTTGGTTGATGTTCTTCCTCTATCGGTGTTTAGGTTTTCAATTTCTTCTCTTGTTTTGGCGACGATTCTGATATAATTTTCGTAATGCTCTTTCTTCGACTAGAGATTTTACAAACGCTAACCTGCCTTTAGAAGAGAAAGGGGAAATTTCTTGTGATGTAATTACTTGCCCTCATCCTTATACGACTGACTCTCCAAATTTTAATTGATATGGCTATGGTTTTTAGGCAATGATATATATGGAGCCAAGTCCATGGATGGCTCTTGAAGTAATTCTCCAGACTGGTCATAGTTTGTAAGTAACATCACCTTTTGTATGACATTTTCGAGGAATTTGATTAGTGATGTTGTTAATAAACAGTAGCTGCAATAATAAGTAATCAAAACCTGTTAAGAATAATCAGTATTGATAGAGGACAACTGTTTCCTAGCTCTGCAGATATTTGGAGTGTCGGTTGTACTGTGATTGAAATGGCCATCCGGAAAGCCCTCATGGAGTCAACAGTTCCAAGAGTTAGTGTTTATTAAGTTCATTATTGCTAGGAGTATATTTAACTAATATTGATATGTTTTTCGTCATAATTGTATAGTTCTTACTAAATCATTTCTCTTTAGGTTGATACACTCTTTTCCATATAGGGACTAGACTACAAACTCTCATCCTTGGATTCCAAATCATCTCTCTACCGAGCTAAGGATTTTTTGTTGAAATGTTTGCAAAAGTGTGTGAATGCTCTCTCTCTCTATATATAGATAGATATAGGTTGCATATTTTCCTTTTATTCGGCCCTATATACGTTTTTTGCTAGTTCTTTGATTGCATTAATATTTAATATATAATTGCATTTGCAGGGAACCAAACTTGAAATTAGCTGCATCGGAATTGCTTTAGGTTGATTAACATTCTCTCATGTCAAATTTATAAATGATTTGACTGGTTTTTCCGCTTGCTCTCTGGTGTTCGTGAAGGTACCAATTTCAATTCTTGCTTGCTAGTTAACATTTGTTCCGTAGTCTTTATATGTTTTGACTTTGCTTTAATTAATATTAGGTTCTTATTAATAACCTTATGTTCATTTTCTCTGTTTTGTTTAGTATAGTTAAATTAGTTTGTCTGATTACTTTTGTTTAGTCAATTATATTGTGATATATAGCCGATATGATTTTGTTTTTTAAAAACAACTATAATGTGATTGAATTGTTTAGAATTGTGGATACTCTCAGGTTGATTTATGCTATGGAGAAGAGTTGCGGTCAGGAGTTTAACTTCGAAAATAAACAGGTTCAAGGTGCGCTAATGGATTGTAATACTACTAAGTGATTTAATTGTTTGGAATTGTGAATACTCTTAGGCTTGTTTGCAAGTACGAGTTCGACTTATATGTTCTATTTGATGTGTTTTAATAGGTCTTCGAAATTTGAATTTGGATTAGAGCTATAAATTCTGTAACGGCACATGTTAGGGTAGTTTATTTGTTTCTCTCAATTTATTAAAGTATGTTATTGCTTTTAAATGAATTTGTTACAATATGTTTGATAATTTTAATTTGAGATAAGCTTCTATGACAAGATTAATGGTATAAAAATTGGATTATAAGTTTCAATGACGCCGAGAAAACGTAGTAGAGGCTCGTCTACGAGCTTCTACTACGCTTTTTTTTTTAATTTTTAATTTAACTTTACACGACAGGCAAATACGAGTCGTGTAAATGTTTACACAACATGCAAATTCCTGTCGTGTAAAACTTTACATGATTGGCTTTTTGCCTGTCGTGTAATCTACTACGACAGGGGTTTATACGACTGGCATTGCCAGTCGTGTAAACGTTTACACGACATGCAATTCAAGTCGTTTAATCCAAGTTTTGTAGTAGTGTAGCCAACAAAAACAAGCGTACTAACGAGAAAGAAAAAAAAAAGACAATTAATTATTTTTTTATTTTTCAAAATATCTATAATAGTTCTCCGAAAAATTATTGTCAAACTAAAAAAAATCACCATCGCATTAAGGGAAGTAAAATATTAGGCCTTATTCAAATCACTTCCTAGAATTAGGAAAAAGACCAACATACTAACGAAAATGATAATCTTCTTTATTTATTATGAAATATAGTTCTCCGTAACATTATCGTAAAATAACTATATTTCATGCAACAAGGCAAGCAAAATATTAAGATTTTGAGGATTTATTCCAGTCGAAACGAATATAGGATCGTCCCTGTTCGTCCAGCAAACGACGTGGTCCATTTTGTTGTATTTTCCAAAAGCATTTTACGCAGTCGCTGCTGCTCTTGTCTTTTTGGTTGTAGATGTCAAACCAATGGTATTCGCCGGAGCTCCATTGAAAACTGCAGTAGAAGAGTGTGTTCTGAATAAGACCAAAGCTGGGCTTGAAGCGGAACTCGTAAGTCATGCCAGGCTCGAGATTGTGTACTCCCAAGTCGTCGTCTTTGGATTTGCAGTGAAGGACAAGCGGCAAATTCCCGGCCAAGTCGTTTGTGATCCTCACCGTTGTACGTTTAGGGAATAAGCCTCCCTCGCATAGCTCGCTAACGCAAAGCAGCATAGCCAAAACGACAATGAAATGACTGATCTTCATCTTGGTGATTTTATTGCTTTTTTTTTTCTTTTTTCTTATGTGTTTGTTTGCATCAAGTACAATAGTATATATAGTGTTTAATGATAGTATATCATTCTCAACTTTTATGTTCTTAATTGATGGGTATAAATAAATAAACATAATGAGACAAAATTTTGAACGTGGCGAATTAAATTTTTTGGAGGGGTTTTATTGTTTGGTTTTCACGAATTTATTAAGATGCTTTTCACTTGATAGGATCGCCAGTTGTAACGAGAGCGTTATTACTGTATATTTTGTAATTACTTTCTAAGAATAAAAATAATCAATGCAGCTCATTATAAGAAGGAAAATTAAATTTGAATGCATTGATTTGATGATAAAAAAAATATAATTTATGTAGGTCATATATAGAATAATATCATTACAAAACAGGATTAAAAGTTCTAATAATTCGTGCATTGTTTAATAATATATAGAAGAAAAAATATTATGTAAATGGTAGTTTAGAAATAAAATAGGACCCAAAACATAATTATATTGGTCAAAGTAACAACGCCTTTAATTAAATTATCAAATTCTTTATTTATAAATGGTCAGATAGTAAATTAAATGTCTTTTTTCACTGGATCCCTAACCCTAACGCGCAAAAAATTGTACAGGGACTATAAGTACAGCGTTGGAGCGAGTGACGATGGCAAAACTTTCGTTTCGAAAGCCAATCAACCCGTACCGAGTCGTTTCACTGAAAAAGTCAGCAATTATGTTGGCTTTTCCTTGACTATTGGTTAGGGCTAATCTGTCTCTACTTGTTACTTGCCTATGTTGTAATAATTAATCTCATTCGACAAGTCCTATTGTTATAGGTGGGTTAAAAAAAAAAAAAAAAGGTGTGAAATTATACTTAAGTTTGAAAATTAATAGTTAGATATTTGCGCAAAAGTCTGTATTACAGAACTATTGACATATATTTCAAATCTTTTGTGGTAAAAAAAGTCACGGGTGTAATTATTTTTTTTTTTACATAATTAGTATTTGTTTTTTCTTAGCTCTCTACCGAGAAGTTTCACGTGGAAACATATGATTTCAGGAATTCTTGTTCTTTTTAACCACAACTTAGCGACAAAAACTTCAAAAAGCTCGCAATGAACACTAAATTTTCAATTTAGTAGTCAAAATGGGAAAACCCGTAGGCTAATTTCGTAGTCAATTTCGTCAATACACGTAGTCAGAATGGGAAAAACCGTGGTCAGTAGAAATGAACATTGCCAAATTATACGTAGCGATATGAAACTCTATGGTAGAGAGTTAACCGAAAAACTTAATTACAGTTCGTAAGTTTTTCTGCATCATTATGATTTTTTGTATAATAATATATTCGAAATATAAGTCATATTTTATATCGTGTAAATATTTTTGTCGAGAGAAAAACATGTCTAACTAGTACGGTTGGACTTTGTGACTTAAGTGCCCAAAGATTTGGGATTGGACCTAGACAGACCCACATGAATTAATGTGTTAATTCATGATATTGATTAGGGATATCAAATGTGATTAATTGGATAGATTTAATTGATTTATCAAGTACATTAATCACATATATCATATGCCCTTATATAGATGCGATCAAGAATAAATGAAAAGTTACCATTCATATGAAATAATACACATCGATGAGTGCATCTTCTTGTTCGGTTTTTCGATGACTTTTTTAAATCCCGAGGCGGAAATCACGGGATATCATCGAATAATATAGATCTAGATTAATCTCAAATATTAAGAAATCATTAAAAACGTTACCGGAGATTTAATACTTTTGCCAACTTTACCAAAAACGCTGCGGATTGTGTCGTTCTCCTCTTTGGCCGAATTCTTTTCTCCCCGGGATCGAGCACGTCAATTGTCGTGCCTCTATTTTGTCCACCACGTTTTTGCGGGAACGTCTTTGATGACCGGAAAACACCTTGTTGGAAAGGTTAGGTCCTTCTCGGTGTTTGGATGAGAAACCGACGAAGAACCAGGGAGAGGAGGAAATCGCGAGCTCTGAGCTAGGGGTGGGCAATTTTTCTCTGTGTTTAGGGTTTGTAATTCTTGTTTAATTATGAGCTTTAAGTGTGTATTTATAGTACACAACATCAATTGACCTAATTTATGTAGTCGGGTCAAAACCCGAAAACCCAGTTGATCTAATATCTGATTCGGGCATATCCTACAATCTCCCACTTGCACGAATATACCGGGATTGGCTATTTCCTGTGCATATTCATGCTCATACAATGATCTGAATAGAAGCCGAGAATGGTTATCATGTACATCATTCTCGATCATGTATGCCTTGTTCTTCATGGTCGCAACTGAAACCCTTTTTTGTTGCGGATTTGTCATCGTACTTCGTTTCCTCTGGCGAGTTCGGTGTGACTCCATAGGATTTCATAGAGTTGGCCGCATATTTTTAAAGTCTGCCAGAAATGATAGGTCTCTACCTAGACTTCACTTCCCCAATCTACTAAAATACATTGATCCTATTATGTTAAGTTAATTATAAAGAAGCATGTGGATCTTTCTTCTAACTTTATTATATGACTTACTTCCTACGACATCTTTACTACTCGAAAAGGACACAGACCATGGTTTGGCACATCTTCTTAAGTCGTTTTTTTGTTTCCTGATTCAGATGAGAGTATTGAACTACCAAGTCCAAAACCGTTTTGACTTGTCTGTGGCCACATATTTCTTATACTCATATCCTTCAGGAGGCCCTGAGTGTATTGCCCCAAATATTTGGGGAGATGCTTGTTTTCTTTAATTATCATTCCACTCTACAAGGTTTGTAACATACCCAAAAGTAGTTTTTATAACTACCCCGTTATGGTAACCGTTTGACTACAATTAAAATATGTTAATAGCCAGGTAGTGGACTCATGACCGTTCTCAAACTTTGGAATATTTCATTATTTCTCTGAACGTCTAAGTGTCCCCTTACAAAATAAGGTTTAGTTGCCATCTGAGATTTTCAGAGTTTGAGTAATTCCTGCACTTCTAGTCTTTCTGCACTAGTGCCTACATGTATAAGAATATCTCAAAGATATCAGGGACGCTTCCCTTTTCTTATTTACCTGTACCAATCAATTTTGAAATATCATTTGGTGTCCCTCTTGGTTTCTTCTAATGATTTTCTTTGATTGGGGAATGTTTAAGATTATTGTTAAGATATCTTAGGGACTTCATTTTCTTAGTTGATAGCAACATTATAAATTTGATTTTAAACATTGGTATGAACATAAAATGAAGAAACTTGCCTTTCATAGAAATAATATTGTGCTTCAAATTTATGAAAACAAAAAATACATAAATTTGTTCTTGAACTGAATACGAATTTGTAAAGTTCAACGTATTAGGATAGACCACATACATCTATGGGTTTATGATCTCTATAGATTCTACATGACGATAATACTTTTCTTTCGATAAAGCTTTGGTCATTGGGTCCGCTACGTTATCGTCTGTGTCTACTCTTTCCATCGTTATGTCCTTCCGAACAGTGATATCTCTGATCAAATGGAACTTTCTGAGTACATGCTTTGTTGTTCTGTGTGATCTCTGTTCCTTCGCTTGTGTTATAGCTCCGTTGTTATCACAGTAGAGCTTCACATGATCACCAATGCTAAGAACTACACCAAGATCAAAAACAAATTTTTTGATCCAGACAACCTCTTTGGCAGCTTCAGATCTTACTATGTACTTAGATTCGGGGGTTGAATCAGCTAATTTAGCTTGTTTACTAATGTTCCAGGTAACAACACCACAGTTTGCACAGAATACATATCATGTTTGAGATTTGAAATCATCCTGGTCAGTTTGGAAGCTCGCATCAGCATAACCTTCAAAGCTTATTTGATCAGTTCCGCAGTAAACGAGACATCTATCCTTGGTTATGTTTATGTACCTCAAGATGTCCTTCACGGCGATCTAACGGCCAGGGTTTGATTGAAATCTACTTGTCATGCTTGAGTCAAAAGTAGGGGTGGCAATTCGGGTTTCATGTCGTGTTCGTGCCGAGTCTTAATAATTTTTTACTTATTTTATGTAGACCCACACCCGCCCCATTTATTAATCGTGTTAGAAGATGAGACCCAGACCCGCCCTATTTAAATACCGTGTTTATCATGTCTACCCATTTAACATATTCATGTATTTTAAAATGTTAAATTAGTTCAATTTATACTTATTTAACTTAATTTATTTAACTATATTATCTAAGATTTTAAAATTTACTTACATTTTTTTATGTTCATCAATTGTACGATGTAATAAATAAGTAAAAAAAACATAAATCTCATATATAATAAGTATTAAAATACTTAATTGAATATATAAAATGCAATTTTTTGCTCCTTAAATCGTGTCTAATTGGGTCCCATCGTGTTATATGTTCGTGCCATGTTTACCCGTTATTTAATCGTGTTAATCGTGTTCGACACGGTTAGACCCATATCCATAATAGACCCAGACCCGTTTAAATCGTGTCGTAACCGTTTCGTGTTTCGTTTCAGGCCCCAAATTGCCACCCCTAGTCAAAAGCTAGATCTGGTCGAGTACATAACATTGCATACATTATGGAGCCAATGGCAGAAACGTATGGTACCCTCTCCATATTTTCAATTTCATCTAAAGAAACTGGGCTCTGCTTCTTGTTAAGATATGTTTTATGAGTCATTGGAATAAATCATTTGCTAGATTTATCCATGTTAAACCTTTTAACAATCTTATCAATGTATGTACTCTGACTAAGGGTCAAGACTTTCTTGTTTCTATTTCTTTGGATTTTCACGCCTAATATATAGGCGACTTCCCCTAAGTCTTTCATTGAGATACATTTTCTCAACCACTCCTTCACTGCTAGGAGTTTAGATGTATTGTTTCCTATTATCAGTATATCATCGACATACAGAATCAAGAAAACAACTTTGCTCCCACTAGACTTGATATACACACATGGATCGTCTTTGTGTTTAATAAAACCAATTAATTTAGTATTTGTTTCATCAAAACGGAGATTCCAACTTCGAGATGCTTGCTTAAGACCATAAATTGATCTTTTCAGTTTGCGAACCTTTTCAGGATGCTTTTGGTCTATGAAACCTTCAGGCTGTGTCATATACACGTCCTCTTCCAGAAATCCATTCAGGAATGTGATTTTCACGTCCACTTACTAGATTTCATAATCATAGAAAGCAGCAATTGAAAGCAAGATTCTTATAGACTTAAACATGGAAACTGGGGAGAATGTTTCATCATAGTCTATACCATGAATCTGTCGAAAACCTGCGACTAGTCTTCCTTTGTAAGTTTGTATGTTGCCATCCATGTATATTTTCTTCTTGAAAATCCATTTGCATCCAAGGGGTCTTGACCCTTTGGTTGCATCCACAAGGTCCCATACCTCATTGGTGTACATGGAGTCCATTTCAGATTTCATGGCCTCAAGCCATTTATCTGAATCATCTCTTAACATTGCTTCTCTATAGTTATCAGGTTCGTCGCCCTTATCTTAATGAATTGTTTCTCCTTCGATTGATACAAGGGAGATTCAGTTTCAGAGGAGGTTGACTATCTCTAGTGGATCTATGAGATGTCAGCTTGTAAGGAGGTTGCTCATTGATCCCATCTTGTATGGGTACATCATACAGAGTAATATTTTCCGGCTGATCCTCAATGCTGATATTATCATGAACTTCATTGTAAGGAACGATTTCCTCTGGTTGGTTTTCATCAATGATTTGATCATTTTGTGTATAAACCGATGTAAGAGCTTCATTTGTATCCATTTCCAATTCATTTTGATTTTGAAGAACAACTTCTCTCCCACTAGACTTTCTAGAAAGTAAGTATTCTTCTAAGAATACACCCGTTTTTGCAACAAAGATTTTGTGGCTGTGTTGGTGATAGAAGTAGTACCCAGAAGTTTCTTTTGGGTAATCCACAAAATGACATTTGACAGATTTAGGGCTGAGTTGATCTGATGCCAACTTTTTGACATAGGCTTCACATCCCCAGATCTTCATGAATTGTAAATTCGGTTTACTTCCCTTCCATATTTCATGTTGTGTTGAAGGGACCGTTTTAGATGGCACACGATTTAGCGTGGTAGCTGTTGTCATAAGTGCATATCCCCAAAGGGATTCAGGTAAATCCGTTTTGTTCATCATTGATCGAACCATGTCTATCAAAGTTCGATTTCTTCTTTTAGATACACCATTAAGTTGTGGTGTTCTTGGAGGAGTTAATGATGATACAATTCTCATATTTCGGAGGTAGGCTTTGAATTCATCGCTCAAATATTCGCCTCCTCGATCAGGTCGAATCGCTTTAACTTTCTTGCTTAATCGATTTTCAACTTCATTCTTGAATTCCTTGAACTTTTCAAGTGATTCCGATTTATGTCTCATCAGATAGACATAACCATACCTACTGAATTCATCAATAAATGTAATAAAGTACCTAAAATCTCCTTTAGCCACAGTTGGCATTGGTCCGCATACATCTGATGTATGAGCGTCAATAGCTCATGTTTTCTCTCATAAGTCCCACCAAAGGACGGCTTTGTCATTTTCCCAGCCAGGCAAGATTCACATGTTTGATATGATTCATAATCAAAATCTTCCAATATTACATTTTTATGGAGTTGGGTTATGCGTCTTTCGCCTATGTGGCCAAGTCGACAATGTCAGAGATAGGCTAAATTGATTTTGTTTGGTTTTGCTCTTTTGTTAGAGATGTTATAGACATGATATTTAGAGGTATCGAGAGAATATAAACCATTTGATAGATATGCAATACCATAACAAATACCATCCTTAAAAATTGAACAACGCTTGTCTCCAATCTTAAAATTAAAACCTAAAACATCCAATTCTGGAATTAATATTATGTTTTTCATAATGGAAGGTACAAACTGACAGTCATTTTATTCTAAAATTTTCTCAGCTCGAGTGTTGAGGTCAACTTGTCCCACGGCTTCTGCAGCAACAGGTGCTCCATTCGCCACGCGCATGTTGGTGTCACCCTCCCTCAGCATCCTACTTCTCTTCAGACTAGTCAGCACATCACTACAAATATGAGTACCACATGTTGTATCAAATACCTAGTCTTTTGAGGTAATCAGGTTTATATCTAATACCTGAGATGGAGTCTACACTCTTCTTCATCTTTCTGATCTCTGCGAGATATAGCGGGCAGTTTCTTTTCCAGTGCCCACTTTTTCCACAGTTAAAACACATATGCTATTTTCAATTGTATGAATCTAATTTAAAATAAATTTAAATTAAAAACAATTAATTGACGATATCGGGATACGAGCACGGGTGGGACCCGTGCTCGCACAGGCTGCCGCGGTCAGCCCAGCAAATCAAGATGGGCATGAAAAGCCCTGCCCGTGGGCCTGACCGAGAGGCCCAGAACTGTTCTGGGGTGGGTCAGGCCTAGTTGACCCTGGTCAACACCTGTGTCGGGTCAGGCCCACGTGGACTGTGTAACGCCCCGGCTGCTCAATCGAATTGACGGCTGTCCCCACAGGCCAACGCGATTCTTTTCAGCGTGCTTTGTCCTCACTCGCACGCTTCCCAAGAAACTTCCCAGGAAGTCACCCATCCTAGTACTACTCCAAGCCAAGCACGCTTAACTTTGGAGTTCCTATGAACGGGCAACCGAAAAGAAGATGCATCTTGTTGACATAGGTAGTACCAATCAATTAATTTAAGCCTTTTCGACCATACCTGTATGATTACTGATAACCGTGCAGTCCCATACCTGCATAGTCTCGGGAACGTCCCATCAGCACATCCCCTTGCCCAGGCGATGTGGGACTGCACAACTTACCCGGTCTTGCCCTCGTGGTTCACGGGATTAGTGACTGTCACAGACTGAATCGGGTCGGGGTTTGACCCGGATCCAGTCGGATTTGGGTCGAGTTTGACCCGGATCAAGATGGACCCGGGTCGGGTTTGACCCGGATCTATCGGGTCGGGTGAGACCAGGATCCAAGTGGACCCGAGTAGGGTCAGAGTCAGGTCAGGTGTTGACCCGAGTCAAACTCGGGTCACCTGACCCGTTAATCAGGTGTTTTTATAGTATACAACATCAATTGGCCTAATGTGCTTCGGGCCCATTTAATGGATCCAAGCCCATTAAGTGATCATTAATTAATTCACATAATTAATGAATGACCTCATAATTAATTCTCGGGCCCGGGTGGGCCCGATATCTAATTTATGTAGACGAGTCAAAACCCAAAAACCCGGTGGATCCAATATCCGATTCGGGCATATCCTACACTTCTCTCCCTCTTTATATAGAGAATTAAACTACCTCATTCTATATGAGAGAGTTAGAATAATTTTAAAACCGACAGGTCATTTTCCGTGTTCTAATATCGAGTAGGAACTAGTATTCCGACGAGGCGATTTTCTACCATCAATGGTGTTCTGTTAGCGACGTACTGAACTACGTAGATGGCCGAACATTTGAGCGGCTTGTGATCGACAAAACTGCGTCGAGCTAAACAATAGATGCAGCTAAATCTCCGATACTGACTCGGAGATCCGGTTCGTGATAAAACAAAGGATTTGTCTAGAAAATTTCATTCTCACCGGTTAGTCTTGATTATTTGCGTTGTTATCTAGATTTATTAATTTGAGGATTCGCTGGAATTTCCGCTTCTGGTGACAGAGAATATCCTCAGATTCCCAACAGTAACATGGAATTGGCATGATGATGTTTCAAAATGTTTCACTCACTTGGATACGATTTTTTGGTTAGTTGCGGCAAAAGTTCTTGATTTTGATGTTATTTAAACTTTATAATTATATATATATATGTATATGTTTGAACTTTGCTTGCAATTATAGCTCACGTGACCTCTATTTTTCTCTGTTACACTGATCTGTACTAATTAATTTTATTCTTAGAAAGAAATTTCAAAATCTTCAAATAAGGGTTTTTTTTTAAAATTTCTTGTTTTTCTTATATTTTTATGATTAGGGATTTCAATATTTTTTTTTTTTTATATATTTCACCCGCGAAAGAAAGTGGTTCTCATTTTGAAGACCGTAAATCGTAGATGGGAAAACTAAATCTGAAGTAAACAAGGAATCATCGTTGAATTAAAAAATTGCAGTGAATTTGTTTCGAGCATTTTGAACCGTAATATTTGACAATACAAACGAACCGGGATTTATCCCGTCAATATTAAAACGTTAATTCTAATACCGTAAACATTGAATGTGAACATTACGGATACTTATTCATATGTACTTTAAATCATCTAATCATAGACAAAACAACGTATTAAAAAAAAAAAAAAAAGAGGAGGATTATTCTCCTTTTCTTTTTTCACAAATATACATCACTGTTCTCCGAAACGTTATTGTTGAACTTAAACAAAATTCAGCATCGCAAGCAAAATATTAGGCATAGAATTAGAGACGAAACAGCATTTTGGATACGATTAATTTTCTTTATTTATTATAGAATATAGTTCTCCATAACATATCATCATAAAAATAACTATATCCCACGAAAAAAGACAAGCAAGAGATTAGGCTTATTTCCACGGGAGGCACACATAGATGCCCCGCTGCTTGTCATGCAAACGACACGGCCCGTCCTGTTTTACTTCCCAAACGCATGTTACGCAGTCATTGGTTCTATCGTCTTTGTCATCGAAGATGTTGACCCAATGGTACTCGCCGGAGACCCAACTAAAACTACAGAAGAAGAGTGTTTTATTAAAAAAAAAGTTGGGATGGAAGCGGAACTCGTATGTCTCGCCCGGCTGGAGAGTGTGGGCCCCCAAGTCATCGTCTTTGGATTTGCAGTGAACTTCAAACGGCAAATTCCCCAACAACTTGTTTGTGATCCTCACCTTTATCTTTTTAGGGAACAAGTCAGTTCCCTCGCATAACTGGCTAGCACAAAGCAGTATGGCCAGAACAAGAATGAAATGACTGGTCTTCATTTTTGTGATTGTAATTTTTGCTTTCTCTTTCTTTTTCTTATTGTACTTGATGATCAAGTACAATAGTATATATAGGGTTTTTTTTTTTGTTGGTTTCCTTGTATTTATTAGATGCTTTTCACTTGATAGGATCGCCAGTTGTACAAGGATTATTGTATATTTATAATTACTCTCTAAGAATAAAAATAATTAATGTAGCTCATTCTAATAAGAAGGAAAGTGAATGTAAGGATAAGCATTTAAAAAAAGAGAGTTTGAGGTGAAAAACTACACGTCGTAATGATAGTTAAAACTTTATCATGAAGTCGTATAAATCGATATATTATATACTAAAATTAAATTTTATTTTGTGGCCTTCAAATTTTTATAAAATTATCAAAAATATTATTTATAAAATTATTCATTATAATTAAAAATAGTACATTTTCAAACTTAAATTAAGAAGAAAAAACACTTGTTATCTCATTTGGTAAATAATCTTAGGAATTTTATAATTTATTATTCAACCCCTTTTTGACATTAAGAAAAATGTATAATTTAAATAACCTGGTAATCGATAGATCTCCAACCAAAAATATATAGATAAATAAAATATATTATTATCGTTTCCCTTTTTAAAAAATATTCATGGGTACTACGTAGCAACCCGAGCAACTATTCGATGGAGGCAAAATTACAGTTCGGGAAGTACAGAAAGAACACCAATGAATCCTACGAACTACAGACGCGTCATCGGTGGGTACTTGACCCACACTCGACCTTACATGACATCTCTCAAGTAATTAGCATGGTGAGACTTTACATGGAGAAGTTTACTAGTCTACAATGACGGGCCAACAAAACAAATCTTTTGTTACGTGATCAAGGGAATGACGAGATATAGTATCCAGTATAGAAAAGGAAGTATATAGCTAAACAACTGCTCAATTTTATAGATGACAAAAAGAGTACCAGAAGGGTGACATTTTATCTCGACGGAAATTTTATCATTTGAAAATCTAGAAGTAGCGAATTGTTGCCCATTGTGGACCTATCATAATGTAAGGTCGAGTTCATGACAGCTACAACGTTGTGTCAAGCATTGTGGCTGAGAAGCTTGTTCAATGAAGTGAGCAGAAACTAATAACTCTCTACCTACCAAGCATGCACCGAGTGTTATTTGAAGTCCCTTTTCTTTGTTCCGTTTGTGCCTTTCGTGCATTGATCCGAGTTTGAAGCCAACAAAAACAACGTACTAACAAAAAAAAAAAAGAGAGAGAGAAATCAATTTATTTATGTTTTCAAAATATCTATAGTAGTTCTCCAAAGGATTTTTGAGAACTAAAACAAAAATCACCATTGCAAGAAGGCAAAGTAAAATATTAGGCCTTATTTAAATTACTTACTAGAATAGTAGAATTAGAAAATAAAAAACATACTAACGGAAATTAATAATATTCTTTATTTATTATGAAATATAGTTCTCCGTAACATTATCGTAAACATAACTATATCTCATGCAACAAGGCAAGCAAAAGATTAGGATTTCTTCCGGTCAAAGAAAATATAGGCGCTTCCTTGTTCGTCCAGCAAATGACGCGGTCCGTTTTGTTGTATTTTCCAAACGCATTTTACGCATTCGCTATTACTCTTGTCTTTTTTATTGTAGATGTCAAACTAATGGTTTTCGCCGGAGCTCCACTGAAAAATGCAGTAGAAGAGAGTGTTCTTAAGAAAAACAAAGCTCGGCTTGAAGTTGAACTCGTACGTCATGCCCGTCTCGAGATTATGTACTCCCAAGTCGTGGTAGACAGCGCGGGTGTAGACTGACTCGTATGGCGAGTGTCTTTAAGCATCGACTGTAGTCTTGGGCAACGCCTTGTAAATATTAGGCGAAGCGTATGACTATGTCGAACAACTTTTTCGGCGAGGCTTAGTCCCTGTCAACGTCTTAACTCGTATTCCGACCCTCTTGGCGAGCTCCGGGGGCAACGAAGGCGCGAGCCTGAGGAGATCAGAGGAGGGGCAAATTTTAGAGAGAGAAAGAAGAGAGAGAAGTTCTGGAGAAAGCTATGAGAGAATGTCTAAAATGAGGATGATGATGAGGAGGAGGCTCCTATTTATAGGTAAAAGGGTGAACAATTTTTCCTTGATTTAGGGGAATTAATGAAGAATATTCTCTATTAATTGCACCCTAAAATATGCGCCATTTCCCCTTGCCAAAGAGGCTTGCCGAGGCTCCTTGTCGTGGTGAGAGTCTGTTGGTAGGTTCATAGCTCGTCCGTAGCGTCTTCCGGGTGTCCGCGAGCTTGTATATCGAGTCCGGAGGAATCCTAAGGACCTCCTGAGGAGCATCGTAAGCTCGGGTCTTCTCGTCGTGTGCAATTATTGCGAGTTGTCCCATGTCGATGTTATTGATGAGGGGTATGTCTTCGCCAGGATGCCTCGTCGGGGACCTCGTCAGGATGCTTGTCGGGGACCTCGTCGGGGGCCTCTTTGGGAGGCTCGTCGGGAGGCTTGTCGGGGACCTCGTCGGGAGGCTCGTCATGGACCTCGTCGGGAGGTTTACTTATGCCTTTATCTCCTTGCTCCTTGGTCAAGGACTAACTCGGGGTTGTGATAGCCTCGCCAAGCTGTCCGAATTGCCTTCTCGAAGGTAGACTTCGTCTTCTGGGCCTTCGGGGGTCCGGGCATCGCCAAATGAGTTGGGTCTTAGGCAGGGCCGGCCCTGAGGCTAGGCGAGCAAGGCGACGGCCTAGGGCCGCCGATTCCGAAGGGCCCCCGCAGTGCTGACCGCCGGAAGTCCAAGAAAAAGAAAAAAAAAGAACCTTGTATCGCCATTGAAGAGAACCTTGGCGTCTGCAACTCTTTTTCAAAGAAGATGAGAAAGAGGAGAGAGATTATATGCTATTGCAGTGGCGGAGCTACACAGAGGCGAGTGTATGCTTGGGCACCACCTGAAAAAAAGCGCATAAAAAAATAGAAAAAAAAAAGAGTTTAAAAGTAAAACACGTAGATATTATGTATAAAATATTAACAGTATATCGAGTAAAAAAATGAGCATGTAGTAACTTTATTTGTTTCCTCGATTTCAAGGTCTTCATTTTGGAAAGATCCAAGATCCACACCTAGTACCAACAAAACATGTACTTATAAAAAAAGTAGTTTATCATTTTATTTGAGACAAAATACTGCAAATAATGAGTTATAATCTTTATATTTGTAGTGATAAAAAATTTTATGATACAATTTTTTTTTTTTTGTGAAAATAGTTTTAAAAAAAATTGTTTCGTCTCAATCGCGAAGTTTCACATACAGACGTATTATTATTTCACATATTCGCTCCTTTTAATCACATTTCTACACAGTTCCAACATGTTATAACTATTTTAATATCATGATTTTTCTACTTTTGTTTATTTCTCATTATCTGTCTTTAATTCATTCAAAAGTAAGAAATAATTATAATTATTTCTTAAAAATGCGTCAAAACGTGGTTGTCGAGACATATATTTATGTTTCTGTCGACGAATAATTTATTATACAATATTTAAAAAAAATAAAATTAAAATCGACTTTATATTTTGTTTAAACTAACTTTATATAATTTTTAAATAGTTATTTTTATGTAATTGTTGTTATTTATTAGTAAAAAAACGAGTTAAAAATCTACATCAGAAAAAAATTATTAAAAAATTATCTTAGGCACCACTTCAATAGAAATCCTGGCTCCGCCGCTGTGCTATTGGATACTGAAAGTTGTAGGGCCCACCACAATTATTATTACGTTTCTTTTTGTTTATTATCTTTGTATATATACTTGACTGACAATTGTACGTGAATAGCTTAGTGGGACCCATTTTCATATAAATATATATATATATATATATATATTTGTTTTTATTATATTTTATATTTCAATAAATATATATATTGTATATCTTTATAGATACATATTTCTTTTGTCATATGATATCTATTCAATTCGATAGTAAATAATGTTGCTAATTCTTGACATCTTGTCACCAATTATAATATCCAGTTGATTAAAATTTATCTCATTATTATTTATTTTAAAATATTTTTTATTAAAAGTTACCTCATGTAAAATAATCGTGTCTCTAATATAACGTATGGTTATTTGGTTATTTGATTGATGGTATTGGTAATTTGAGGCTTTTAACACTCGTTATTTAGTTATTTGATTGATGGTATTGGTAATTTGAGGCTTTTAACACTTTTATTTATTGTTTGACTTTGATATAAAACGTAATATGAATGACATTGGTTTCTTTTTTTCTTTTTTGCTTTTTTTGAGTTACAAGTTTTTTTTTTT
This sequence comes from Parietaria judaica, assembly GCA_954871525.1. Classification (NCBI taxonomy): domain Eukaryota; kingdom Viridiplantae; phylum Streptophyta; class Magnoliopsida; order Rosales; family Urticaceae; genus Parietaria; species Parietaria judaica. The sequence goes on from OX940866.1 coordinate 10,898,012, forward strand.
TTTTTTTTTAAGATCACATTCTAAAATTCAAAATAAATATGAAACATAACAAGGTATTCACGATTAATTTATTAACAATTATAACAATTAAAGAAAATATAATTAAATATATTTAAATTTTTTTTAAGGCCCCCAAATGTTAATTTCGCCTAGGGCCCCCGTAAAGTCAGGGCCGGCCCTGGTCTTAGGCTCTCGGTCTTTGACTTTGCCAATGAGTTTTGACTTTCAGTAATGAGACCCAATTTTTCTATAGCTCAAAAAATACTCATAACACTATATATATATATATATATATATATATTGTTTAATGATGTATATCATTTTGAACTTTTATTTTTTTAATTGATGGGTATAAATAAATATAATGAGACAAAAATTTTGAACGTGGCGAATTAAATTTTTTGGAGGGGTTTTATTGTTTGGTTTCCACGTATTTATTTAGATGCTTTTCACTTGACTGGATCGCCAGTTGTAACGAGAGCATTATTACTGTATATTTTGTAATTACTTTCTAAGAATAAAAGTAATCAATGTAGTTCATTGTAAGCAGGAAAATGAAATTTTAATGTATTGATTTGATGATAAAAATAATATAATTTATGTAGGTCATATAGAATTTCTAATATCATTACAAATCAGGATTAAAAATTCTAATAATTCGTGCATTGTTTGGTAATAGAAAAACAAAAAATTTGTAAATAGTAGTTTAGAAATAAAATAGGACCCAAAACATAATTATATTGGTGAACGTAACAACATTCGCCTTTAATTAATTTATTAAATTCTTTATTTATAAATGGTCAGATAATAACTTAAATGTCTTATTTTCGATGGATCCTTAAAGAGCAACAAATTGTACAAGGTAGGGCTGAAACCGGGTCCAAAACCCGGTTAATTGTCGAGACGGCGAGATGGCGAGAGGAGCTGAGCAGAGTTCGCGACGGCGAGTAGAGGAGAGAGTGACAGAGGCGCGAGAGCGAGACGGCGAGCGAGGGAGAGAGAGAGCAGAGGCGAGGGAGAGACCGAGAGAGAGCAGGCGAAATGAGAAGAGAATGAAAGCAATATAAAACATTGAAACCCTAGCTTTTTATTTGATGTCGTTTAACCTTTAAAAGATACCTAATGTCGTTTTTTTAATCAGACTATAACTTAAAAAATATTATAATTAAAAATAAATATTTAATTAAAAATCCGGGTTTTAGTAACCTGCTAACCGGGTTTCGGGTTTTATAACTCAAAACCCGGAACCCGGAACCGGTTTAATCCGGTTGCGGGTTTTTAAAAATTCGGTTTCGGTTTAACCCAGTTTTAATTCGGTTTCGGTTAAAAACCCGCATTTTTGGGTTTTATGCACAGGCCTAGTACAAGGGCTATGAGTACAGCGTTAGAGCGAGCAACGAAAGCAAGACTTTCGTTTGGAAAGTCAACAAACTGCACCGCGTCGTTTCACTGAAAAAGTCAGCGACTATATTTGCTTCGCCTTGGAACCATGCCTAATCTTTTGCTTGACTATTGGTTAGGGCTAATTTGTCTGTACTTTCGTAATTTTTTCTGAAACATTCTACTTTCGTTATTTGTCTATGTTGTAACAATTAATCTCATTCGACAAGTCCTATTGTTATAGGTAAGGTAAATAAATAAAATAACCTTCATTGCGAGTTAAATTACAAAAACTAATGGTTCGATGTTTGCGCAAAAGTCTGTGATTTCTAATCTTTTGTGGTAAAAAATTTCACGGGTGTAAGTTTTTTTTTTTTTTTTTTACCACGTACGAGCAACAAAAACTTTATAAAATTGATAACATATACTAAATTTTCAATTAGTAGTCAAAAGTCAAAACATGTTCTACAATGTAAAACTTAAACATTGTAGGCCAATTTTGTCGCTACTAATTGAGCAAAACCGTGGTCAGTAGAAATGAAAACATGGTCAAATCATACATAGTGATATGAAGCTCTATAGTAGAGAGTTAACCGAAGAATCTATTATATAATATTTTTTTTAAATAAAAAATTGACTTCATATATTGTTTAAGGTAACTTTATTTAATTGATTTTTAATAGATATTGCAATACTATTATGTGTGTTGATATTTATTTAAAAAAAAAATAGTTGAAAATTTATATTAAAAAATTGTTAAAAAAATATTTTAGCATTCACCTCAACAGAAATCCTAACTTGTCTATATATCATTATTCTAAACAAGAAAATATTGTTGGTGAGAAATCCTAACTTGTCTATATATCATTATTCTAAACAAGAAAATATTGTTGGAAAAATTGCAGTTACTTAGAAATTGAATTTGAATTTGTGTCGAGCATTTTAAAGTGTAATATTTGAGCATACAAATGCTCTCTAAGTCTCCATATATCACCGGGATTTATATATCCTGTCGATATTTAAACGTCAATTAGAAGTTAGAACAGTCAACATTAAGTAACGTTATGGATATTTTATGATTGGTTTTCATGTATTATGCTTTTCACTTGTTTCGCTCGCCAATTGCTTGCAGCAGCATTATTGTATATTTAGTATTTTCTTTCTAAGAATAAAAATGATCAATGTAGCTCATTATAAGAAGGATAAAAATAAATTTGAATGCATTATATGGTTGATTATTTATATCTTTATTATAGGGCTCTATAGCCATATAGCCAAATTAGAAAAACTATTTTGCAAAATAGTCAACCTTTTGATTAATATTGCCAAATAGCCAATCAACTACATTAATAAATCACGAAAGACCGTATTACCCTTGTATTAACGTGTATTAACTATATTAACGTGTATTAACTAAGTTAATTTGTTTAAAAATAAATTAAAATTTTGTTAAACTTTTAATCACGATTTTTTATTTTTAAACAAATTAACTCAGTTAATAAACGTTAATATAGATTTTCTGTAAAAACAAGTAAATGTTCTTATTTTTAAGAAAAAATAACTTTGTTAATACACGTTAATATGGTACAAAGGGTATTATAGGTATAAAATATGTTATTAAATAGCCACCTCATCAATTTGGCTATTTTGCAAAGAAAAAGGAAAGGTTGGATATTTGGCTAATCAAACCCGTTCCATGCAGGGGCGAAATTCGCAGGCCCCTGATGTGCAATTTCAGGGAATTGGTTTTCCTATAAATAGGAGTCTTCCCCTCCCCATTTCCACACTCACTCACTGCTTTCTCTAGCGCTTCTCTCTCTAGTTTTCTCTCTCTAGAAATTCATCCACTCCTATAGGAGGAAGGACTTGAATAAGCGTTGAGATCGTTCTAGAAGCAGAATTTCAGCCTCGACAAGAGAAGTTGTTCAACGAGTCGGCAGGGAGCATTCCTCGTCAGGTTAAGGCGCATCCGCCTACCCCGACAAGGTCGACAAAGAAGGAGCATCCCTCGTCGGGATAAGGCCCTCGCCACAACGAGCTCGCCTACACTGGCGAGGTCGACAAAAAAGGAGCATCCCTCGTCGGGATAAGGCCATCGGCACAATGATCTCGTCTACACTGACGAGGTCGACAAAGAACATCTCACGCCGGTAATACCCGGCCTCCTAGCCAAGGGTCACCCCCGCGCCGCCAACATCGGCATTTCCGACGAGTCAAACAACATCGTCAGTCACCCGCCATTTATCACTAACCCGAAACTACGTGGAACCTGATTCTCTTAAACTGAGATACGTAGGCAGCCTCGCCCAACCGTAAGCGACGGGGCACGGGCCCAATCGACCCTTTTTTGCAGGTCCTCCCTCGCCGTAGGAGCTCGCCAAGGAAGGGAAATCACAAAGAATCATCCAGATCAGCTCGGAGCTTCATCAAGATCGGAGTTCACCAAGACAAGGACTTCGCCCAGACGAGGAGCTTCGCCAAAACACAAACTTCGCCCCGACGTGGAGCTCGCCAAGGAAGGAAGTTCGTCAAGGATCACCAAGAACAGCCCGGAGACTCATTCAAGACGAGAGATTCGCCTCCAGCTTTGACGATCATCAGTCAACCTGCGTTGACTCAGCATTCAATTATCCACGTGTTCCGTGGGTCTAGCTCGGGACTCGAACCTTGGATCCGACTCTAAGTTAAAGTCATTTTTACGCATTAACAGTAAGTTATGAACACATTTTACTAGTGTTCTTTGTAATTTTTTTATTTTTATTTTTGTTATAATGAGCCATACTAATTATTTTCTTTTCAAAATCTATGTTAAAGGTCGTCTGCAATTGTCATAAGTAAATTACAAAATTTGCACTAATGCTCGGTAAACTGTCAGGTTTAAAGCATCTAAATAAATTATAAATACATACATGGAATCTAAACAATTAAAAAAAAAAAAAAAACATCAAAAAATTTAATACCCCCACGTCAACAGTTGACTATACTTTTATCTCATTAAACAGCTACACAACAAGGAATTAATAATTCCAAATTATTGTTGAAAAATTTTCAGTTACGTAGAAATTGAATTTGTTTCGGCGTCGTCTTGAAGCGTAATATTTCAGCATATAAATCCTCTTTATCATCGGGATTTTATCACGTTAATAATTTTTTTAATCAAAGGTGGAGGTCCAAAATCTCGCTAAGCGAACTCGAATCCCAACTAGTTTGACACCCAAGGAACGCAAAGTAAGAATCAAGCTCAAAATAATATCTGGTTGATAGTACTCATATTAAGCGTGAGCTTTACAGATATTAGTTCATATACTTTAAAATTTAAATTATCAAAACATAAACAAAAATATCGTATTAATGAAAAAGGGACACGATTAATCCCCTTTTCGTTTTCACAACATCCATGATGGTTTTTCAAAACATTATTGTAAAAATTAAACAATAATAACCATATCTCAAGCACCACCAGCTTCATCTAATTTCTTACGACAAAACATCTTTCTAATGAAAACGAGAGACGATTTAATCTTCTTTATTCATTATAGAATATAGTTCTCCATAATAATATTATCGTAAAAACAACCATATCCCACGCAACAAGGCGAGTTGCAAAAGATTAAGCTATGGCTTCCACAGGAAGCAAACATAGCCCCGTCCATCATACTGACGACACGGCGCGTTTTGTTTTACTTGCCAAATGCATAATTTGCAGTCGCTGGTGCTCTTGTCTCCGTCGTCGTAGATGTCAAACCAATTGTACTCGCCGGGATACCACTCAAAACTACAGAAGAAGAGTGTGTTAACAACGAATGCGTTGGGACGGAAGCTGAACTCGTACGACTCGCCCATCAGGAGCTCATGAGCTCCTAAGTCGTCGTCCTTGGATTTGCAGTGAACGACAAACGGCATATCGTCGGTCGAGTTGTTTGAGATCCGCACCGTTTTACGTTCAGGGAGTAAGCCTCCCTCTCATAGCTCGCTAACGCAAAGCAGCATAGCCAAAACGAAAATGAAATGACTGATCTTCATTTTGGTGATTGTTGTTTTTGCTTTCTCCTTCTTTTTCTTATGTTTCTTTTTGCATTAAGTACCATAGCATATATACTGTTTAGTGATGGTTTATTATTTCGGGATTTTTTTTTATTTTTCTTAATTGATGGGTAGGGAATTAATTATTTTGAAGGGTTTTATTGTTAAGTTTCAATGTATTTATTTAGATGCTTTTCACTTGATTAGATCACAAGTTGTCCGAGCATTATTGTATATATTGTAATTTCTTTCAAATAATAAAAATTATTAATTTAATATGAAGAAAAAAAATAGTATATAATTTAGGGTAATTGCAGCAAAAATACCTAACGTATGGTCAAAGTTTGTGGCATATACCTAATCCGAAAAAATAGCCGCAATAGTACTCAACGCACGTTTTGGAGAGTTATCCATTGTCGCCGTTTGTTTCCCTGTTAGCTCCCGCCACGTGGCGAAGAGGTAAACCTACAACCATGTGGCGGGAGCTAACATGAAAATATACGGTGATGACATTGACACTGATCAATTCTCCAAAATGTGCGTTGAGTACTATGGTTGTCACTTTGCGAGGTTGGGTATTCACCAAGTTTGATCATGCGTTGGGTATTTTTTCTGTAATTACCTCAATAATTTAAGATATGACGTAAAGAAGAGAAAAAAAGAGTTAGCCAAATTTTTTTATAAGAATGAGTTTCTAAGTTTTTTTATGTTTTTTTTATATTTTGTTTATCATAATGAGAATGAATGGGAAGAATACACATTTAACAATATAAATTTAAGTTCAATTTAATCAAACAAAAACTCATTTTGACAAATTAAGATAGATAAAAATATAATTGGCACACACTCTTCTCTCTCGACACTCTCCAAATGAAGATTACACGTACTTTTCCTCTCTCTCTTTTTTACTATCTTTATTAATATAATATAACTAGTGGACGGCACCGCGCTTAGCGCGGTGGCATAGTATTATTTATAAATTTCAACAGAATTTTTAAACAAATTTATTTAATTTAATTATAACATTATAATAGGAAGAAATAAATCAACATTAAACTCAACAAGCGCTTAATTCTAAAATGCAGTGACATAGTATTATTTATAAATTTCAAGTGAAATGTTACACAAATTATTTAATTTGATTGTAACCTTGTCATAGGAAAAAATAAATTAATAGCAAGTGCGCATCTTAATGTGTAATGTCATTGAACATTTTGAGTAAACATCTACATGCATATATAATTATTTTACTTTTAAGAATAGAAGCATCCTCTAAAGTTCTATAGAAAAACTCGTAGAACAATTAAGAATATGTACTCATATTAACAATAGCTCGTTTACATTTAAATATTTTGATACATTAATTTTACAAATTACGTATTGTCATCGAAAAATTCTATTCCAACAAAATTTAACAATTGTTGATTTATTCATGTAATGTTTAATAAATATGAGTAGATATATTCTAAATTTTCAAAATAACAAATGCTTAACAAAAATATTACAAAATGACTGAGAATATAAGAAGAGAATTCTGTCCAAATTTAGAAAAGTAATATGTATGATTGGGTTGTATATTAATACCAAAACATTAGTATAAGTGAATAATACAAATAAAATAAAATAATAAAAAATTAGAATATACTAGGATTAGCTCTTCTCTTTCTATTATAAGAAAAATATCAATACTACATACTTAGATTAATTGAAAAGGTATAAATACATGCAAAGTTTGCAAGATAACATAAATGGCAACTTTGATTAAAAAAATTAACAATTAAAAAATCTACAAATAGACAAAATAATACAGATCCGTATAATAAAAAAGATAAATACTTGTAATGAAATGTTATTTAGATATTCAAATTATTATTTCTTCTTTTTGTTGTTCTATTATTTGAATCTCAATTAATAATAATAAAAAAGGAAAGCTTTGTTTTTATTTAAATAATTAAATATTTTAAAAATGTTTAGACTTCTCTACTAAGTCAAAATTATCTTTGTATATTTTATAGTCATAAGCTTTGATTGGCTTGCGGTGTAATATCGTGTAATCTTCACTCCCACGTGTAGTTTCAATCTCCATTTATAAGAGAAATTCATTCATCCTCTCTTTTGTTTCACACTACGTATATAAATATTATATATACTAAAGAGAGTGGAGTAAGTGTATTGGTGTTTATTAACAACTTTGTTGTCGTTTATTTTAGAGTGGAGAGTGGTGTTCAAGTTCGACTTGTCGCGGCGAGCTTCGTTCGACGTGCCGTGTTTTGGTAAATCAATTCGGAGAGTAGGAACTAACATTTGGTATTAGAGCGGGGTTGTGAGTGTTGTTGTCAGGTCTATTGAAATTCATAGTATGCTTTTTGGTTGCGGTTCTGACTGATCTTCCACATCAAAAATAATTTCTTGAGATTTTTCTTTGTGTCGAGGTATTGCCAACACGATGGGTGATTTCCAAGTCGTCAGCAACAACTACAACACGTGGGCAACATGCATGATGTCCTATTTACAAGGGTACGACCTTTGGAAGGTCATCGGCAGAAGCGGAACTACGCCACCGGAGGTAGATGCCAACGACAACTTGCGCAAATAGAGAATCAAAGCAGGCAAAGAGATGTTTGCCCTGGAGACCACCATTGAAGGAGAGATGTTGGAGCACATTCAGGACGACAAGACGCCCAAAGAAGCATTGAGAAACGTTCACGATGCTTTTCTCAATGAAGAATGATGCGAGGCTACAGCTCTTAGAGAACGAGCTACTATCAATCTCAGAACGCGACATGATGATTGCTCAGTATTTTCACAAGGTTAAATCGATATGTTGTGAGATTAGCGATCTAGATCCAAAATCCGTCATCAGAGAGGCTCGTATGAAGAAGATCATCATTCACGGCTTGAGACCGAAGTATCAAAGCTTCGTGATTGTTGTACAAGGATGGCCCGTTCATCCATGACTTGTAGAGTTTGAGAATTTGCTAGCAAGCCAAGAAGCAATGGCTAAGCAAATGGGAGGCATCACACTGAATAATGAAGAGAAGAAGTACCTCCTGTTAACGCATGAAGAATGGGTGGCCAAGCAGAAGAAGAACCATGGAGTTGAGTCTTCTTCTAGCTCGTCGAGCCGTAGTGCGTACGGCAGACATAGCTGAGCACGTGGTAGAGGCCGAGGATGAGGCGGAGGTCGTGACATGCGAGGTCGCGGCTGTAGCTCACCCTGCCATGAAGGCACCATGGCACGAAGAGATAAGAGCAGGGTGAAGTGCTAAAATTTTCAGAAGCTCGAGCACTATGCATCGGAATGCCGCAGTAAGAAGCACGGCGATGAAGCGAATCTGATAAGATTCCACAAAGACGAGCGAATGTTGATGTTCGCCCAGCAGGATAGGAACGTTGAAGTGCGGAGAGACGAGGAGACGAGCTTCGAAGGCGAGATCGACGCTGAGCCCAAGCGAGAATCGGTCGGAGAGAAAACTGACTTGGAGGAGCCAGTCGACGTGAAGTCGAGCCCGGAGCCCGAACTGATGATGGGCGAGAAGAGGCCCAGTCCGGAGAGGATGACCACCGAGACGGTCATGTTTATCGAGGATAAGGTTATTGCGAACCTCCTCGTAGATGGAGAGAATAATGTCTATACCGACGTCTGGTATTTAGACAATGGTGCGAGCAACCACATGACGGGAGATCGAGCAAAGTTTGAAGAGTTCGATGAGAAGATAATAGAGAGCATGAAGTTCGGTGATGAATCGATCGTCGAAATCAGAGGCAGAGGTTCCATCCTGTTCCAGTGCAAGAACGGGGACCAACACATGTTGATCCAGGTGTACTACACCCCGAAGCTAAAGAGTAACATCATCAGTCTCGATCAGATGGCGGAGGTCGGCAACACAGTGGTGATGGCCGGCTCGTACTTGAAGATGTGGAACCAAAATGGCGCCCTCCTGATAAAGGTGAAGAGAATGCCGAACAGGTTGTACAAGATACTCATGGAGACGGGTCAACCCGTCTGCTTAATGGCGTCTCTAGCAGGCCCGGCTTTGTTGTGGCACGCACGACTTGGGCACGTAAACTTCTATGCGCTCAAGGCGATGGGAGATAAGAAGATGGCCTTTGGGGTACCGAAGATTAAACACCCCAATCAGTTGTGTGAATGCTGCATGGTCGCGGTAAAAGCGAGATTGTCACTTCCGATCAAGGCCAAGTTCCAAGCACAGCGACCCCTCCAACTTGTGCACGCGGACCTGTGTGGTCCAATTACCCCGGCCACTCTAGCCGGCAACAAGTACTTCTTTTTTCTTGTTGATGATATAGCCATTGGATGTGGGTTTATACTGTAAAAGAGAAGTGAAGCCCTTGAAGTCTTCAAGAAGTTCAAGAGGCTCTTGGAGAACCGGTCAAGACATAGGTTGAAAACCGTGAGAACCGAGCGAGGTGGAGAGTTCACGACCCACCAGTTCGGAGATTTCTGCGATGAAGAAGGAGTCGAACACCACCTCACTGCACCGTACACGCCCCAGCAAAACGGTGTGGTGGAGAGAAGAAACCGTACTTTGATGGACACAGCAAGGAGTTTCCTGAAGAACATGCAAGTCCCGACGAGGTTCTGGGGAGAAACAGTTAGACATACGGTCTACTTGCTGAACCGTCTACCGACGAAGGCACTAGGTGAGCGCATGTTGGGAAGTTCATTATGTTTCCCGATAATATTATCACGATTTATGCCGTCAAGCTGTCCGGGTAACATTTAAAAATATTTAAAGCGGAAAAACTTGTTACCCGTACAACGATTTGAACATCGGATAATAACCAAAATCAAGATCTGATAAATTATTACTAATTTTACTTTTAATAAATTCATTATTAATAATCTAGTCTATAGGAAATAAACAAACTATAAATAAATGTTTGCATTTATTGACCCAATGCATAAGGCCGTACCTCAGGTGATGACGATTCCGGCTGCGCGTTCTGAATTGGGCAGGGCTTCGCCGATGCTGAGGGAAATTCCCGTGATCTTCTGGGATATTCTCCTGGAATCCTCGTACCGAAGCGTGGGCTTTGCCGACAGGACACCGTCGCAAAACTTTAACTGATGGTTCTTTTAAAGCTTTCGGAGAGCAACGTCTCACTAAGCAGAACCAGAAAAAAGAGATCAGAGGCTAAGAAATTCTCATACTCTAGAGAGAGAGATCTAATTCTTGCTCCTGGGAAGGTGTGTGAAATGTGTAGAATGAGCCTTGTATTTATAGGCTCATGGAAAAACCAATAAGGGAAGTTTCCTTCCTTGAATTTTGAATTCTATGATAGGTAAATATAATTAATTACTCAAACCAATGGCCAAGATTGAATAACCAAAGATCCAATGGTTCTAATTAATAAGGGATTTAACCAAATAGGGAAACCATGAATAAATCAATTATCCAATCACTTCCTTATATAAGAGAATTCGAATTCCCTACGTACCCATATGGAAAATTCGAAATCAATAACCTTAATCCAATGGTTGGAATTAATTCCATACCCAATCTAACTGACCATATTGATTTAGTATAAAGTCAACTCTCCAAACTTGATTACCAAGCAATAGAATTCGACCTCCTTTATAATAAATTCGAATTTTGCATTCCATATTTACATGTTAATTAATTTTCAATCCAATGGTTAAGATTAAATCTTAAACTAATCCAATGGATATAATTAATTAAGCAATTTCGAAATCCATGCTTGGTCACCAAGTCATTTTCGGATTCAGCTTTCCAAATTAATTATCATGATCCAACGGTTAAGATCAAACTTGACCGATCTAATGAACCAAATTAATTTTAAGGTTTTTCCATTAATACCTAAACATAGGTACATATGCTGCATATTTGGAAAGTCCAAATCCAAGCAAATTCGTGTAAGCTCAACTTACACATTTATTTGGGCCGCATTATTTATACACATTCATATATATACCAAATATATATTTTTTATTTAAATAACATAAATCTATTAATTATTAATAAGAATATTATTAATTAAATCCAAATAACTAAATTATATTATTAACCTTTGATCTCAATATCACACATTAAATGTCGTGGTGCAACAACACCATTTAAATTCGTGACATGTGATTAAATTTCTTATATTTACGAAAACGATCGCATACTTGGATATTCTCTAAATCACAAACCGTACGTCAAAATGACTCAGTTCGAAAAGCAAAGTCTCTTAGAATTTAATTTTCAACAACTTTCCAGTTGATGAAAAATCCAAATTAAAATTTATTTTATCAGTTAAATATCCAGCACCAAACTTTGGTACTTTTGCCACGTCAAAAATAAAACTTCCAAAACCTGACAGAGACTTTAGTTTTATGAATTCTGAAAAATGATAAAACACATCGAATTTTTAAATCACGTACGTATCATCTGTTCCGGAGCTATCCCGGGACCATTGACCCGTATCACTGAAGCTCCATCGAACTGCTAGTGGTTCGTCAAACCTCGGTGTTATTCCACTATAAACTCGAGGCTGCACTCTCTAGTGATACAGTATATATTATTCCCTTTATAGCAAGGTATCCATTAATACAATCAAATTTCGATTATTGATCTTTCACTTGATGATTCACACACGAGTAGACGGTTTTTACGTTTTGCCTCTCATTGCATTTTCATCCTCATCTCAGTTAGTAATATTCTGAGTAACCCGCTTATGGTTTCGATTCATAAGTTGCGCACGGGTACCTCTCACTTCTCTGCACTAACAATCAAGGGAATCATCTTGACTCTGAAGAGGGCTATGTGATGTTCGTTTCTATGACCAAGCTACCCTTATCTGTTGACTATCATGTTCCTAAAATAGCAGCATTGCGAATGACAATAAATGTGTTCTTTAACAATTAAACCAAAGAACAATCAAGTCAATAGTCCAGGCTCGAGGTCACTCAGAACTTAGATCAAATTTCCATTTGATCATCTACTCTAGTGACTCAACTCCAAGTTGTCAATGACGGTCTTATATAAAAACTTCCGGAGTTTAAGTCAGGTCCACTCCAGTATGAAGCCGATTCATACTTAATGCACTTCTAGTGAGTGTGACACACACACTTAATCCAGAATATGATTACATCACTTAGTCACATTAATGACTTTATCTAATTAATGAGCTCCCACTCAGTTAATCAAGTCACGGACATTTTAAGTTCATTTATTACGATTATTAATTCTTCCTCACATTGACTCGGTTATGATAATAATAACATAATTTCATCCTTGATGAACTATGGAACAAACATTCTATTTTACTCTACCAGAAACTATAATAAGATTAACATAGTAAGTAACATCTTTTATTCAACGACTTTTGTCAAAATCTTTTACAATTAGGGAAAAGACGGCTTGTTAAAGGAAACATGTCCAACAATCTCCCACTTCTACTTAAACAAGATGACCCATGTCTTTTCAGACTCATACTCTCTAGATGCGTCCTGAATATTTTTTCTGGCAACATCTTGGTGAATGGATCGGCCATATTGTCTCCCGAAGCTATTTTCACAACCCTTACGTCGCCACGACGTACTATCTCTCTGATGAGATGGTATTTGTGTTCTATATGTTTCGCCTTGTTATGGTCTCTAGGCTCTTTAGAATTTGCCACCGCGCCACTGTTGTCACAGTACAGCGTTAAGGGCCCATCTACATCTGGAACTACTCGTAGTTCTATGTAGAAATTCTTGAGCCAAACTTATTCCTTGGCCGCCTCACAGGCTGCCACATATTCAGCTTCCATTGTGGAATATGCGATAGAGGATTGCTTAACGCTTCTCTAGAATATCCCTGCACCATTCAAGGGTGAACACTGATCCCGACGTCGGTTTTCTCGTGTCTCTATCAGACATAAAGTCTGAGTCTGTGTATTCTACTAGATTCAGTTCTGATCCTAAAAACACTAACATATAGTCTCTCATTCTTCGAAGATACTTGAGAATGTTCTTCATTGTTGTCCAGTGAGCCATACCAGGGTTGGATTGGTACCTGCTAACAATTCTCACAGCGTAACAGATGTCTGGCCTAGTAAACTGTATAGCGTACATCAGACTTCCCACTGCTGAAGCATAGGGTATGCGCCTCATCACGTCTTGCGCTTCTAGAGAAGTTGGGCATTGTTTCCTATCAAGTAATACTCCATGTCTGGTCGATAAATTACCTCCCTTGGAGTTTGCCATTGCAAAACGTTCAAGCACCTTATCAATGTAGGCTGCTTGCGATAAGGCCAGAAGCATGTTGTTGTGATCCCTAAAGATGCAGATCCCAAGAACATAGCTGGCTTCTCCCATATCCTTCATTTGGAATTGCGTAGCTAACCACGCTTTCACGTCCGATAACTTGTTCACATTTATTACCAATGAGAAGAATATCGTCGACGTGAATGCAGGCCTCAGTGATGTTTTGCACGAATCCATAGGTCTTGATGGTCTCATCAAACCTTAGATTACAGTATCCGGAAGCTTGCTTCAATCCATAAATGGACTTGAGTAATCTGCAAACAATCTCTTCTTGACCCTTTTGCACGAACCATTCTGGTTGATCCATATAGATGTTCTCGTCAATGTACCCGTTCAGGAAAGCGGTTTTGACGTCCATCTGCCTTGTCACTCTCATGAGATCTTCCTTTTACATATATATAGATTACATTATTTTTCCTATACTAAATTTAAAAAATTTATAGCTTTCACTAGTGGACTTCACCGCGCTTCGTGCAGTTGGTATAATAAAATCGTTTTAAATTATCTTGAAGAATTTGCGTAATAATTTTCAAATAATGTGTTGAAATAGGAATCTACAACAAATATGATGCGTATCTTTGTCTTTTTATTTTGTCATTGTAATTTTTATATACATTATTGTTTCATAAACTGGGAAAATCACATATAATTGGGAGAAATAGTATAATTACATAGTCAAATGAAATAATATAAATATGATTGTCGGCCGTTCTTCACACAATTAGAAACTCAGAATAATTTTACTCTAAGACAAAGCGTAAACAAACTAATTATTTTCGTAATATTTGTAATCCAATATAATGATTGTATATATTGTTTTGTAAACTTCTTAATTGTACTCATGCCATATTAAAATGTTTGCTGATATTATTTGAAGAGTTTATTTTGAACATATAATTTGGTGTCGAGACTGCTTATATTCCTTGTCATTTTGATTGCAAGATCATTAATCTCACTATACATGGTTATATATAAACCATAAAAACATTAAATGGAATAAGACAATCAAAATGTTATATAGAGTGATTAAAGGTGTGACTTCCTATTGGAATGTAACTTCAAACTTTATGTATTATTTTTTTCTCTTTATTTTACTCACTTAATCACTATAATTGACTTTTCTTATTAAGGCAAAATTGTATATTAATAATTCACTATGCTGATTAGATGGTAACATATAAAAATAAAAATGTGTGACACTTACAATTCTCTTTTATGTATTAATTCAATATTAAAATTATAAATTAATCTCACAATATTCATTGGTCGGTGAAAAACGTTGGTACAAATGTTATTACAAAAAATGTCACTCATAATTTTATTCAATGTATTATTTAATATTAAAATATTAAATTACCACTAATTGTTTTGCATCACCAGAGGTTGTTTTCTTTGCATGGAAGTCAAATTAGCTTAGCCAAAAAATTAAAGCATTTTGGATGAATATATTGAACAAATCCATTTGGAATTGTAGATTGTAATCGAAAGACATACATTAACGTCGACTTGATTAGTATTTAATATTTTAATAATTCTATCGCTAATTACTTTCTAATTTTTGTATTTAGAAATTTTAAATAATGGGCAATCATATTATATTATTTTTTTCCATCTTTTCTTTCGAAATTTCGTTTTATTAAATTCAAGGATCGTATAATTTTGGAATTAAAAAAACTATTGAAAATAGCTTAAGATCGCTCAAGAGTTTAGGATACGATGATACCTAGTGTTAATGCATAAAAATGGCTTTAACTTAGAGTCGGATCCAAGGTTCGGGTCCCGAGATTGACCCGCTGAACACAAGGATGATTGAATGCTGAGTCAACACAGGTCTCTGAAAATATTTTATTTCAGTCCTTATTATACACACTTAGAAACTGGAAATCAGTCTTTAAACCATGTCTATCTTGTCACTAATACGTTTAATAAGTTGCGAGATTTCATGTCATTTCAGTCCCTTATAAGGTGTTTCAAAGACTAAGAATTAGACTTTGATACCACGGCATTTCAGTCCTCATTATGTTTCTATTAAGGACTGAAAAATAATCTCATATATCATGTTATTTTAGTTCTCAATACGAATCTTTAAGACTGAAAATCGATTCTTTAGGACTGAAAATAAGAATTGTAAAAATAATCTCAATAATGAACATAAATCAGTAGGTTCTTAGTATAGAAAAAAAAAAGTCAATGAAAATATCTTGAGCTTAAGCTCATTTTCTACATATACACACACAAAGCAAATTCCAAATCTCGTGCCCGATTACATTGTTCGTCTTCTTCCACCTCCGCTTTCAATACATGCACATCGTTCTCCACTTTAGCTCCGCCCAAATAATCTTTTGCACAAATGAAACGACGCGATTCTTTCCTCTTCTCCCGATTGAGAATTTGACTCTGAATCTTCTTATTCTACAAAGTGGGAGAGTAAACATAATTATGATTTAGTACAAGCAAAAATATTAATTTAAAAACTACTATAAAAACTATGCGCAGGTAAATACCTGCATCATCAAGCCATTATATGGTAAATATCTACAGCGTCAAACTATGGTAGATCTCTGCATCTTGAACAACAACAAGAATGAAATTCTTATAAAAATTGAAATATAACAATGAAGATCGAGATTAAAAGAAAATTACTACTTCTTGATCGAGATCGACTTAGCTTGATCATAGAGCAATAAATAAAGATACAAAATAATAAAAAAAGAAGAAAAATAGAATAATAGAATAATAAAAGCTACAGATACGAAACATACGCTTTTCGATGACTTTGAAGAGGTTTTCTTTATCCTCCATGTCTTCTTGCTTAACAAGCTGCAAAGGACGTCTACGGATACGATCTAGTCGCCATTGCAGAGGCAAACAAACACAAACGAAGATCAACAGATAATATAGATCGATAGAGCACAAATAACATTATTTATTGAGATCTTGTAAACTTTGAACACAATGACAAGGAAAAAGAAGCTTTGGGTTTCATATTCGAACAAACATACCGAGCATCGTAGAAGCAATCATACTCGGAAACATGTCCTGAAATTTCTCACATCATTCAGTTTATCACCTTGAATATTCAAAGTTTCAAACAGAAGAAATTCATAAATTGGATACATTTTTTAACTTATCTCGTGAATTCATGTGAAGAACTTGATATCCTTGGTCGATTCTTGAGCGCCCAAGAGAAGAAGCTGGCTGATAATGGCGTCTGTTTATCAAAATTTAAATCAACTTACCTGTATTTTTTAATGAGAAAACAAATCATAATTAAAAATAGATATATACAGAACGAATAAGGAAGTTTAGAGTTTGAAAAAAGAATCAGAAAAAAAAAAATCAGTATCTTCAAACCTGAAACTGATCCGCAAAGAGCAAGTAAGCAGTACCTTCTCTTTTTTCCTGAAAACCTCAGCGGATTCGCTCTCCATCCTTATCATTCAAACTAAGTAGCGTCCTCGGAAAGCCCAATCAGAATTCGCTCTGATTCTCTTATTCCCCATCGAAAAGTATAAAACCCTAAATTACATTAAAAGAACCGAATTAAAGAGAAAAAGCTTCTCCGGCTGTATGTTTCCCGAGAAAATGAGAGCCGAGATTGGTCAAATGGTGGAAGAGGAAGAAATCTAACCTTCGGCAGACGATGAAGCAATTTGCTGAGCCTCGAGCCAGGGGTGATTCGCGGAGGAGCATCGTTCGTCGCGAAGGATAGACGATCGCCGTCGACAAATAAATGTGTAAGCTCAACTTACACATTTATTTGGGCCGCATTATTTATACACATTCATATATATACCAAATATATATTTTTTATTTAAATAACATAAATCTATTAATTATTAATAAGAATATTATTAATTAAATCCAAATAACTAAATTATATTATTAACCTTTGATCTCAATATCACACATTAAATGTCGTGGTGCAACAACACCATTTAAATTCGTGACATGTGATTAAATTTTTTATATTTACGAAAACGATCGCATACTTGGATATTCTCTAAATCACAAACCGTACGTCAAAATGACTCAGTTCGAAAAGCAAAGTCTCTTAGAATTTAATTTTCAACAACTTTCCAGTTGATGAAAAATCCAAATTAAAATTTATTTTATCAGTTAAATATCCAGCACCAAACTTTGGTACTTTTGCCACGTCAAAAATAAAACTTCCAAAACCTGACAGAGACTTTAGTTTTATGAATTCTGAAAAATGATAAAACACATCGAATTTTTAAATCACGTACGTATCATCTGTTCCGGAGCTATCCCGGGACCATTGACCCGTATCACTGAAGCTCCATCGAACTGCTAGTGGTTCGTCAAACCTCGGTGTTATTCCACTATAAACTCGAGGCTGCACTCTCTAGTGATACGGTTTGTGAACGTCGGGGATGATCGGTGGAGGTCCGGCGGCGGCGTCTATAGCAGTTTCCGGCGGTGGTGCGGTGGCCGGAGCAGCGGGCGCCGAACTTGGCGACGGTGCTCGTGTGAACTTTGCGGCGATCGTCCCGGCGGTTCCTTCGGCGGGCAGCGGCTTGGCGTGTACTCCGGCGAGTTTTCCGGCGAAGATTGTGATGTCTGTTGGCGGTGGTGAGGTTGTCTTCAACTCCGGCAAACTTACTCCGGTGAAAGGGCCGCCAAAAGTGGTGGCAGAGTCCGATTTCGACGGAAACTTTGATTTTGAGGGCTTCGAGACTCTGATCGACGATCCAATTTTTGCGTTGGGTTCGTCAGGACCGGGGCTATCTCCTGCCAATGAAATTATCATTCCTAGGCCAAGCGTGCCAGTCTCTGGGCTCGGTAAGGACCTCTCGTTGTTGATTCGTCTTTTGTCGTCGGCTCCGTCAGAGAGCGTTTTGTCTTCTGAGTCTTCTGGACGTGCTGTGGACTTTGCAGGTGGCTTGGCGAATGGAGGCGGATCTCCCGGCGAGCATGGCTCTGAGCCTTTGGTCCTTGATGGTGCCTCTGACGTAGAGTTTGCTGATGTCGATACGTCTGATGTCGTCGAGGAGCAGGGCATTGGCGGGGACTGGGTCGGTGAGGCGCCCGTTGCTGAGGAAAGACCTGCAGGCAAGGGTCTTGCCATCGTGGGCTTTGCCGCTGGCGAGTGTCCTCCTGCTGACGAGACGCCCAAACAGCATCTTTACCGTATTTCGGCCATCTTTCCTAAGCTGATTGTTCGTAGCCACGTCACTAAGTCTTTGTTGGCGTCGTTCCTTGCTCCTCATGGGTTGTTGCATATCGCCGGTCTTCGAGTTCCTGCTGCTGGTGAGCTCCCTTGCGACCGTGTCCCCGGTTTTCTGCCGGTGCACTTGGAGAGTCTTCGTCATGGGTTGGGCCTTCGTCTTCGGCCGTTCGTTCGTGGTCTTCTGATGTCGCTGGGCGTGCCGGCCTTCCAGGTTGTGCCGGGGTCTTTTCGTGCCTTGGCGACGTGCTTCTCAGCTTGGCGGGTTCTCTCTCGTCGATCTTTGACGGTGGAAGAGTTCCGCACTGCTTTCCGCTTCTACTGTCGCACTTCGAGGCTGGAGAGTACATGGTGTCTTCGTCGTATATTCGTCTAGAGCTGCCTCGATGCAGGCTTGATCCTCTCTGGCGTCGTTAATGGGTTTGGGCTCCGATGACCTTGTTTGGCTCGTCTTTGCCAGACTTCAGCTCTCATGTGTTGCGTCTGCCATATGAGCATTCGTCTGGCTCGGGGGCTTTTGGCAATCTGATCTCGAGGTTGGTGAAGAAAGGTCATCTACTTCCCTTTACGGAGCCTAAGCGGTGGATCACGGCAGGCTTCGTTGCTGATTCACTCGGAGGCTTTGTTGATGTTGATGAGGCAGATGCGCATGCTCCGGTTCCTCTTCAAGTGCTTCCTCCAGCTGAGGATGATGCACCTCGGGCTTCTTCGCGGGAAGGCGTTCATCGTTCTTCTAAGGAGGGTGTTCGTCGTTCTTCGAAGGAGGGTGTTCGTCGTTTTTCTCCGGCGAAGGCTTTGTCGATGGCGAAGGCTCCAGCTTCTGAGCGGCGTATTCCTTCGGTGGTCGTTCGTCCTTTGGCTGCTCCAGTTTCGTCGAATCCTGCAGGTATAATTTCCTTTTATTGGTCCTCAGTAACTGTGTTGTTCTTCATTGCCTTGTTTTCTATTGTGCAGGTTCGTCTGGCTTCAAGAAGTTTGTTCCTCAGATGCGTCCTCGAGCCTCTGTCGTTGCTTCCGGTGCTCGTGTTGCTCCCGGTGTTCATGTTGTTCCGGCCTCGAAGTCATCTGGATAGGGCCTTGATGATCGTTCCTTCCGTCGTCTGAAGCGGCGATTTTTGTCGGAGAGGGTGTCTTCGTCTCGTCGTTCGTGCTCTTCGTCTCCTGGAAAGGCTGGGGATTCTTCACGTCGTGTTCGTCAGCGTGGCGCTGGTCTTGGTGGGACGTCATCTCTAGTTGTGGCTTCAGGGGGCAACTCTCGTGGTGACGTGCCTGCTTCTGTTGTCGTTCCTCCGTCAGGTGAGGTTCCTGAGTCTGGCGGTTCATCGAGCGTCGAGCGTGCGGTGAGTCTCAAACGCCTTTGCGTCAAGAGCGTCTCCGACCTTTGTCCTCGGGTTATCGCATCGGTGGTGGATGCTCCAGACTCGGCTTTGGTTGTTGATGACTCCTCCTGTCATATGAAGGTACATACTTTTCGGCATTCTTGCTCACTTCGTCGTATTGCTTTTCTTCATGCTCGTCGTTTGTCTTCTAGGCCTCGTTGATGTCGGCGGAGGTGGCTCGTCGTCTTGATGCTTCCAGTACCATGTGCATGTCTTTGAAGGGTGTCTTGAAGAACGTTGTTGCCGAGCGTGATGCGTTGCAGGGCGTGGTGACCAAGGTGAAGCTCGAGGTCAAGATCTCCCGGGCTGAAGGCGTGCGCGAGGGTCGTCGAGCCATTGAAGATGAGCTTCGTATGGCGAAGGACCATATCGCGGCTTTAGAGGCTTCTTTGGCGAGGCGTGAATCCCGGATTGAGCCTCTTCAGCGTGATGTCTCCGAGGCTGCCTCCTCCCATGCTAAGTTGAAGGCGGATGGTGACGCGAGTCTTGCTGAGACAGAAGCGACATGGCATGCAGCTTCCGACGAGGTGTACTGGTCGGGATTTGCGGATTGCCAGGCGGCTCATCTTCAGGAGAATGGTCATCTTGCTCTTTCCTTCAGGTTCCTTGACGTCCTTGGTGCTCCAGACTCCGTTCGTGACACGAAGCCTCTCAGCTTGACGCTTTCCAGAGATTAGTTTCTCTTTTCTTTGCCATTATGATTTGTAGACATTTTCGGGCTTTGCTTTAGCCGTACTCCTTACCCTGGCACGTTCGTTTAGCGTATTTTGCCTTTTCACTTCGTAACTGTTTCATGACATTCATGCATTTTAGTATAATTTGAACTTTGATTTTTGTTCATACCTTTGCTTTGTCGAGTGTCCGAGTCGTGTCGCGTTGTAGCAGTCTTGTGAGTGCACTCTGCTGCGATTGTAGGGTCGTCACTCTTTTATAACCTGCAAGTAATACAGTTTTCTCCGTAGACGATGTTATGCCTTTGCCCGTCGGGTAGCTAATCCGACGAGTTTAGGCTGCCTATTATAGCCTGGCGGAGGATTTATCCGAATCGTAATTGCTGGTGCCTATTATAGCCTGGCGAAGGAGTATCCGGATCGTGCCGGTGCCTATTGTTGCCTGGCAAAGGAGTTATCCGGATCGTGCTGGTGCCTATTGTTACCTGGCAAAGGTCTTCGACGCGTGGTCGGTCCTTTTTTTTAGGGCCGGTATATAGCGTAGTACCCCCCGAGTTTTGGCGTAATCTGCCTTGCAGTTTCGGGAAAACCTTCAGAGTATTTCGTTAAAAAAAACGAATTTATTCATAAATAAGGCTGGTCTTTCATAGTAGACTTTACCTTGCGCATTGCGCTTTATTCAAAAGGATATGGGGTTTTTCGCCTTGCCTTTGGTAGTGCGGGTTGACTGGTAGGACTGGTAGCTCGCCTTGGCGTAGACAGTTGACTATCGCAGTCATCCACTTGGGCTTGTCTTCGGCGTTGATGGCGAGAATTTCTTCATAGGCGGTTGACTCTTCCTCCGTCTCTTCGTCGGGGGTCTTGCACCATTCGTCTTCTCCTTTTCTGCTCATTTCTCGAGCTAGCGTGGCTGCTTCGTCGTTGGCGGTTGCAGGGATCCAAGTGATCTCGTGCCATGTCAATGGCTGAAGGCGCTCCATGGCTTCTTGCAGTTGAGTCAGCGTCTTGTCCTCCTGTGTCGGTAGTCCGTCGTTCATCTGGCTCGTAATCTTCTGTGAGCTGCAGTGTATTTGTAGATTCTTCACGTCAAGCCTTTCGGCGAGGTTTAGGCCCGCGAGTAGCGCTCCGCATTCGGCTTCGTCGCTCGAGGCTTTGAACTCGAACTTGATGGCGTACTTCGACTTTTCTCCTTGAGGGCTGATGAAGACGATTCCTGCTCCTGCGCTGGTGTCGTCGTTGCTTCCGCTGATGTGCATACTTCATACCGGCCCTTTGGGCGCAGTTCTTCTGCTTGGCGGTGCGTCTTTCATCTCCTTTCTTCCTTCAGCTGCGGGGGTGTCGGCGCCGTGAGTTTTCTTGGCGACTATGTCAGCCTTCGCTTCTCTTTTCTTGGCGACCCCTGGATGGCGTTCTTCTTCGCTCCTTCACTTGGCGTGGTTGATCTTCCGCTTGATAAAGCGTAGGCGGTTGAACATCTTGTCGACGAGGCGCCTGTACGTCGCGTAGTCTGGAGAGTCTTCTGGCGGAGCTCCGCTCGTCTTCCTGGATTGGTCCAAGGTCTTCTCGTATTGTTGCAGGATGGCGAATATTTCTCTCAGTCCGATAACGGCTGTTGGATTTTTCGTATCCTCTCCTGGTTCTCCTCGTCTGGCGATGCTGAGGTTGTTGACTCCTTTGCTGATGGCGGCGACTGTGGCTGTGCTCCGGCGTACTCCCTTCTCGTAGCAGGCTCGTGACTCAGCTTGGCTTCCTCGCATGATTCCGACTCTGTTCGGCGTTTGGAACTTGACGAGTAGGTGATAGGTGGATGTCACGGCCTGGAGTTGGTTGAGCGTGGGCCTTCCGATGATGACGTTGTATGACGAAGGCATGTCGACGATGAGATAACTCACCATTCGAGTCACCCTAGGTCCGTCTTTGGCCCCGAAAGTTGTCGGCAGTTCGATGGATCCTTCAGTCGTCACGCGTTCTCCTGCAAAACCGAATATCGGTGTACGAACTGGGTTTTGCGATGATTCGACCCAAGCTCATCTTGTCAAAGGCCGTCTTGAAGATTACGTCGGCTGAGCTTCCGTTGTCGATGAGGATCCTCCTGACCATGTTGTTGGTGATCTGCGTTTCCACGACGATGGCGTCGTTGTGCGGGTGGTAAATGGTCAGAGCTTCGTCTTCTGTGAAGGTGATGGTTTCGCCTGTGCGGATTGGAGGTGTTGAGCCCATCAGGTTAACCTGGTTTGGCGACCATCCTTTCTCCGTTGCGCGTGCATAGCTTCGTCTGCATCTGGCCTGAGTCTCCTGTTCCTGGCCCTCCGATGATTGTCAAAATGACGTTGAGCGGGGTTGCTGATATGGCCTTCCCTCGGTCATCGTCTTGAGTCGTTGACGGCGCCATCGTCAGGAGTGGGGTCGGCATTCCTCTATCACTTGCCATTAGCCTCTTGACGAACTCTTTTAGTTGTCCTTCCTTGATCAGATCTTCAATTTGGTTCTTCAGCTGGTAGCATTGCGATGTCATGTGACCATAGTCACGTGGAATTGGCAGTATCGGCTTTTATCCTTCCCCGGCTTGCTAAGCGGAGGGGGTTTCTTGAACTTGTCGCCGTGCATCGCGTAGATCTCGTCTGGCGTTGTCGTCAGCGGCGTGTAGTCTCTGTAGCGGAACGACTTCTTCATCGCTTGACTCCCTTGCGGTTTCGTCGTTCGGTTCCTGTTGTTGTCTGGGCGACTTTTCTTCATCTTTGGCTCGTCGGGGGAGCGATCGTGGCTTCGTTGACGGCTCCCCGGCTCCGTTGACTTCCTGCTGGCAAGGTACTCTTCCACGGAGATGTGCTGACCTGCTCTTGTCATGAGCTCCGTCATGGTCGACGGTCTTTCCTTCACGAGGGAGATCAAGAACTCCCCGATCTGCAATCCGTCAATGAGGGCGATCACGACATCGTTGTCGGTGTAGTCGTTTACTTTGTTGGATTCTTCGACGAAGCGATTGATGAACTTCTGCAGGGATTCGTCGGTCTTCTGCTTGATGGACCAGATGTAGGATTTTTCCTTTCTTTGAGTCACTGCGCCGGCAAAGCGGGCGAGGAACAGATCCTTGAGCTGGTTGAAAGAGTAGATGCTTGCTTTGGGTAGTCTCTGGTACCATTCGAACGCCGTTCTCATAAGGGTTAGGCAGAATGCCTGGCATATCGTCGAGGCTAAGCACTTCTTCATCTGCATGATCGTCTGGTATTGGACGAGGTGGTAGACTGAATCTCTTTTCCCGTCGTAGATGAGGTTGCTTGCAAAGCGTAGGTCGCCTACGGCTTCTCCGTCGAGCAGGTGTGGTGCGAATGGGGACTGAGTCCCGTCGAGCACGGCACGGCCTCTCACTTCACGGTCCTGGGCAGAGCGCAATTCTTGGATTTCCTTCTGCATCCCTTGGAGGAGGTCGAATACGTCGTCGCGATGCGGTTGGTGAGGCTCCTGGTGACCTAGGCGTAGGTCGGGCGAAGCCCGGCGGTCGCGTTGCTGGTCTTCTATATAGTCTTCGAGGTAGATAAATTCAGCTCGTCTTCCGTCTTCACGTCTTGGTGAGGGTTGGCGACCCCCCGAGTGGTCTTGGTACGCCCTAGCAAGGTTGCGGTCTTCGTCACGACGGTTCCCTTGGCGACCCTCTTGGCGATCCTGGCGAGGGTCTGGAATGTTCCGTCGGTGCTCCACGCCATTAAAGTCTTCATCCTGGCGAACTTCCTGACGACCCCCCGAACGAACCTGGAGAGGGTCTGGGTAGTTCCGGCGATCTTCAACGTCTTCGGGATCTTCGGCCTGGCGAACCTCCTGACGACCCCCCGGGCGAGCCTGGCAAGGGTCCGGGTAGTTCCGGCGGTCTTCAACGTCTTCGGGATCTTCGGCCTGGCGAACCTCTTGGCGACCCCCTGGGGCGAGCCTGACGAGGGTCCGGGTAGTTCCGGCGGTATTCAACGTCTTCATGATCTTCGGCCTGGCGAACCTCCTGACGACCCTCTGGGCGAACCTGACGAGGATCCGCGACCTTCGGCATCTTCTGGGTCTTCAGCCTGGCGACCCCCCCGGGCGAGCATGACGAGGGTCGGGGTGGTCCTAGCGACCTCCGGCATCTTCTGGGTCTTTGGCCTGGCGAACCTCCTGGCGACCCCCCAGGCGAGCCTGACGAGGGTCGGAGTGGTCTTGGCGACCTTCGTTGTTGTTGTTTTGTCCTGTGCTTTCCCTGTCATGAGCGTCGACTGACCTCTGCGAAGCGTCGTTGACTCCGTCTTCATTCCCGATCGGAGCTGGTAGGACTTGGTGAGGCGGCTGAGTCTGCCTAGCGAGGGTTTGGGCCCTCGTGTTGAGCGCGATGCTGATTGTCGGTTGCGGCATCGCGCGTTGCGAAGCACTGGTGCGGCTCATCATGTCGTCGTGCTCCGAGTTCTTCTGATGAATGCTGGAAGGGTCTCGAGGCTTGTTCCCGGGCTACCCCCTCCTTCTAGCGCCAAACTGTTAATGCGTAAAAATGGCTTTAACTTAGAGTCGGATCCAAGGTTTGGGTCCCGAGATTGACCCGGTGAACACAAGGATGATTGAATGCTGAGTCAACGCGGGTTGACTGTTGATCGTCAAAGCTGGAGGCGATTCCGTTGTCTTGGATTAGTCTTCGGGCTGTCGTTGACGATCTTCGGCGAACTTCCTTGGTGGTGGCGAAGTCTGGTTCACGGCGAAGCTCCTCATCCGGGCGGAGTCCTTGTCTTGGCAATGTCCTCTTCTGGGCGAACTCCGGTCTTGATGAAGCTCCGTGCTAATCTTGATGATTCTTCGTGTTTTTCCTTCCTTGGCGAGCTCCTACGGCGAGAGAGGACTTGCAAAAAATGGTAGAATGGGCCCGTGCCCCGTCGCTTATGGTTGGGCGAGGCTTCCTACATATCTCAGTTTAAGAGAATCAGGTCCCACGTAGTTCGGGGTTAGTGATAAACGGCGGGTGAATGACGATGTGGTTTTGCTCGTCGGAAGTGCCGATGTTGGCGGCGCGGGGGTGACCCTTGGCCGGATGGCTGGGTATTGCCGGCGTGACGTGTTCTTCGTCGACCTCGTTGGTGTTGGCGAAGGCCTTAACCTGACGAGGAATGCTCCTTGTCGACCTTGTCGGGGTAGGTGGCCTCGTGTAACGAAGGGCCTTATCCCGACGAGGGAAGCTCCTTGTCGACCTTGTCGGGGTAGATGGCCTCGTGTATCGAGGGGCCTTATCCCGACGAGGGATGCTCCTTCCTTTGTCGACCTCACAGGTGTCGGCGTACTCGACCACCTAGCAAGGGACGCCTTTGCTGATTCGTCGAACAACTTCTCTTCTTCGAGACTAAGACTCTTCTTCTAGATCGATCTCAGCTCTTATTCAAGTCCTTCCTCCTTTAGGAGTGGACGAATTTTTAGAGAGAGAAAGCTAGAGAGAGATGCTCTGGAGCAAGTTGTCAGTGAGTGTGGAAATGAAGGGGAGAAGGCTCCTATTTATAGGAAAACCAACTCCCTGAAATTGCACCTCCCAGGGGCCAGCGAATTCCCTGGTAATTGCACCTCCAGGGGTCTGTGAATTCTCTGAATATTGTACCTTCAGGGGCTTGCGAGTTTCTCCTCTGGAGAAGGGGTCGTCGGTGCTTCTTGATTCGTCTTCGATGTCTTCGGGTTGTCCGCGAGTCCGCTTGTTGTGTTTGGGGGAAATCCGGAGGATTTCCCAGAGATCTTCGTGGCCTCGGATCTCCTCGTTGTGTGGAATGATTACAAGTTACTCCTTTGTCAAGTTATGACGAGGGGGCTTGTCGCCTCGTCGTCTTGTCGCTTCGTTGGCTTGTCGCCTCATCGCTTCGTCGGCTTGTCGCCTCATCGCTTGGTCGGCTTGTCGTCTCGTCGCTTCGTCGGCTCGTCGCCTCGTCGCCTTGTCGGCTAGTCGCCTCGTCGCCTTGTCGCCTCGTCGCCTCGTTGGCTTGTCGCCTCGTCGCTTCGTCGCCTCGTCGCCTCGTCGGCTCGTCGGCTCGTCGCCTTTTTTATCCCGGGCCTCGCCAATGTCTTAGTTCGTCGGCCCCGGGTCTTTGGCTTTGGTGATGGGCATTGACTTTCCTTGATGGCTTTGACCTTTCTAAACGGGCTTTAACCTTTGCCAAAGTGGGCCCAATTTTTATATGTTACGAAAAATACACATAACACCTAGTAAAATTAAACAGAATTCCAATTTAATTTGTGTTCATTATATGATGGTGCTGTAATTTTATATTTTGTTGAGTTATGAAACATATCTACATAGTATATACTGCAACTACAATAGTATATTGAAACTGAGGATGTGAACTTTGTTTAGGAAATAACACACTTATATTACCGCTTGAAATTCAAATAGCTATACACGATTTTAGGGATATTGAAAAAACTAAATAAATACACAATACATTAAGGCGATACTACTTTTGAGCCACAACGTCCTTTCTTGATGACCAACTCTAAAGCCCTGCATTCAAGTTAGCAACTCATACATGTGTTATACAAAGGATACTATTTTCGATATTGTTAATATATGAATACCCGCATTGTAATATAGAAGATATATATTATATAATAAGTAAATAAGTGGTATCAATTAAGATATATGTACCTAGAAGATATAATTATAATTTTATATACTTTATTCATATATAATATGAGCTAATAGTTTATATGAGTTATTTTACCTCATGGAAGATTTTGGTGGAATGAGACGCTGAAAATATAAAATACAAAAAACAAAAATAATTAGACATAGAAATTTTTAAAATTTGTCAAAATAAAAAAGTTGCAGCCAAACAAAATGGAGCTTATAACATAATCTAAATGAACATTAGAAAAAAGTCCGTGCGAGAGATGGAATTGATGCAAAGTGAAAAAAAAAAAAAGATGATTGTAGATATGTATTTTTTTTTTGTGTTTCATCACATAAAAAATTCTATTTATAGGCTAGTAAAATTAGATGAAAAGACACAACTTTAATTTTCATTTGACATAAATACAAATAAATGAATTTGTCATAAGCAAAGGAGAGATCAAAAGTCTAAGCATAAATATACACATTAAATATATTTATCACTTTTCATTAAAAAATAATTCAAAAATC
This sequence comes from Parietaria judaica, assembly GCA_954871525.1. Lineage (NCBI taxonomy): Eukaryota > Viridiplantae > Streptophyta > Magnoliopsida > Rosales > Urticaceae > Parietaria > Parietaria judaica. The sequence goes on from OX940866.1 coordinate 10,926,054, forward strand.
TAAGAAAAAAAGAAATCTCAATACATGGATTTGGCTATACTATGAGTTATTCCTTTCATAAAAAAAATAATAAAAATAAAAAAAAATCCTAATACCTTCATAATATTGTGCTACGTTATCTTATACTTCTTCCTTTTATAATATTTTAGTCATAAGTAAAGGAGAGATAAAAAAAATCTAAGCATAAATATACACATTAAATATATTTATCAATTTTCGTTAAAAATAATTCAAAAATTTTAAAAAAAAAAACTCAATTCATGGATTTGGCTATGCTACGAGTCATTCCTTTCATAAGAAAAAAAAGAAATCCTAATACCTTCATAATATTGTGCCACATCATCTTGTACTTTTTCCTTTTATAATATATAGATTTTCAAACTCTGATTGACTTAAAAATTAATTGAAAGGCTTGTGAAGAGAGAGATCCAATAATAAATGTGAAGATACGATATTGAAGTATTTTAAAATATAATGTATTTAAAAACTTAGTAAATTGATAAGCAAATAAATTAAAAAGTTTACCAAATTAAAAAAATTCTATTTATCTGCAATTAATTTGACAAAAATTCATTACTTGCAACGCCCGATAAAATATTTACAAAGTTGTAGATAGGTATAAATTCCTCAAGTTTATTTAGCTATTTTAAAAGTATAAAAAAGCAAGGTTTTTCGACGATGTGTCGTCGACCGGGCAGAGTTTTGAGGTTTGCGATTACAAAAACCATTACATGGTGTTGTTTCAGAATTTATCGTCGACAGCTCCTACATAATTCGTTGTCGTTGTAAAGAAGAAGAAAAACAAACAAACAAATTGTAATTGTAGTTGAATTGGTGTGACATGCAACGACTGACTCGCCACGCCGCTGAGTTCAAGTCCCACAAACATTAATTTTTTCAAATTTTTCTGAGGGGGCTACACTATTTTAATAAAACTTAGTCAATACTCAATAAATATATGTTTAGAGCCTACATTATATGTATTTTATGCGTTATATGTATTTATTTAATGTAATACATATGTGTATTTAATGTCTAAGTTATTATCTTTAATTTTTATAAAATATAAAATTGTTATATAAAATTACAAATACAACCTATAATTATACCGTATAAATATTATTATTGTTTAAAATAATTATCGTTAAACTTTTCAAAAAAAACACAACGATAAACCCGTTACCCATCGGCATACCCATAAATAAAGGTTGCAGTTTTTCATTGGTAACAATATTTAAAACCTTTCAATAAAGTATTGAAAATAGACAAACTTGGTGGATATGTTAGATAATTATTGGAGATCGAAGACGTCCGGGCTTGAATCACGCATGAACACGCTTTCCTTATAGTATTTCGAGCACCTCCTTGAACGTCTAGAGGTCTACAACGCAATAATACTGCAGGATACGACAAGCCTTAAATCGTACTGCACAAGACGTTTGTGAAGCACGAAATAGGCAAGAACAGTTTCTGGAAATTGTTGAGAGAGATTTTGGTATTCTTTATCGTGTGTATTGTGATTATGAAACTCGAAATATGGAGAGTGTTTTATAGGCAAAAGTAACTGCCATTTCTAAAGGTAGCGACCCTTTTTGAAAGGACAATAACCGACGAAAACCGCCCTGTAGCCGTTACCTCTGCCGCTATGCGAAAGTCGTTACTGCTAGCCAAGTAATAGCTACCGCTAGTAGTCGTTACCTCTAGTCAAGTAACTGCTACCGCTAGTAGCCATTACCTCTACCGCTATACGGAAGTCATTACCGCTAGCCAGGTAATTCTAATGCTAGGCGAGAATCGCCGCGAGAGAGCACGAGGACCCGAGCCTAAGCCGCTCGCCATGATGTGCTTAAGTGCCTCAAGTGCACCTACAAGGCACCACTAGGGCCTCTACGCCCATGCCCACGCCCACGCCCCCGAGCCCGAGCCCGAGCCGGAGCCAGTGTCGCCGGTGGCAACACCGGCGGGGTTGGCTTTGCGAGAGAACAAAGTGGCATGATCTCGCCACCTCGCCTCCGCATCACACTCCACATTGTATAACACTAGCTCAACCACTTGTTGAGCTTGTCATGAATACCACTCAATTTAAACACCACCAACTCTTTGTGTTCAATCAATGTGGGACTCTTCTCATTCCCACACTCTTCAACAACTAAGTCTTTATTAGAAAATTATTGGAAATGCATATATTGATGCATTTATTCCAACAATCCCCCACTGTTCTAATAATGACAAACTTTCTAGAAGAGAAAACAAAAAGTGTTAATACAGTTAGGTATCTTTCGATTTGAACCTATCCTTAGAGAAGACAACACAAGATCTTATCGAAATTCCAGGTAGCTAGGCTTTGAACCTGTTATTCCTTGTGATAAGATCGGTGAAGCCCCACACACACTCTTTAGGGTTCTTTGCCTATATCTCTCGCTTAGCACCGTTAATGGCCATGTGCTAATCCTGTCTCGTGAATTTTTATTGAGAGAACTCCTAACTCTCAATTTGAGACGGCACCATCTCGAAATTCACATAGGTGAAGTTCTTACAGTATCTCTGTTACTAATAGATACTTGTCCTCGCGACTGAACTTCATTAAGAGTAAAACTCAACCCTCTAATTGTAACAACCAACATCATCGTGTAATGTTGCAAATTTCCAATTCAACGACTTGTTGTTACCCATTGAATCTATTGTTAGTCATTTCCTAACTTTAGATTGGGTTGCTATCGTTGCCGGAACTCTTATTCAAGGAGTTTTAGACCCATACCTCTTGAGGTCATCTTTACTAAGTCTCTCGCTAAAGGTTTAGTAAACGGATCAGCTAAATTATAGCTGGAACGCACATACGTAAGAGAAATGATCCCATCTTTAATCAATTTTCTCACGTAATCATGTCTAAGACTAATGTGTCTATACTTCCCATTATACACTTCACTGTATGCTCTAGCCAAAGTGGCTTGACTATCACAATGTATCGACACTTTTGATACATTATCTTTAGCCAACAGAACTTATCAAAGAAGATCCATCAACCATTGGGCTTCTTGACCAGCGGAGGCAAGAGCTACAAACTCCGACTCCATGGTTGAATAAGTAATACACGTTTGTTTCTTGGTCTTCCAAGAAATTGAACCTCCGGCAAGTGTAAATACCCATCCCGTCGTAGATTTGTTATCTCCGACACTCGATATCCAACTAGCGTCGGTATATCCTTCGAGTATGGCAGGAAATCTACCATATTGGAGGCCAAGATTTTTGGTTTTTAAAAGAAAACCAAAAATTCTCCCGATTGCCTTCCAATGCTCATTGCTTGGATTGCTAGTAAATCTACTCATTTTACTAATCGTGAATGCTATGTCGGGTCTTGTACATTGCATCAAGTACATTAAGCAACCAATAGCACTTGCGAACTCCAATTGAGCCACGGCTCTTCCAACATTTTTATCAAGTTTGACACTTGGATCAAAAGGGGTGTTCACTTCTTTGAACTTGAGATGGTTGAACTTTTCAAGCACTTTCTCAACATAGTGCGTTTGACTAAGTTCATAACCCCCACTGTTTCGTTTCACTTTGATCCCAAAAATAGTGTCAACTTCTCCAAGATCTTTCATCTTGAATGTGGAAGTTAGAAAACTCTTCGTTTCCAAAATTCCTTTCATGTCATTGCTAATGATCAACATATCATCAACATAGAGACATAGGAATATCACAAGATCACCTCGCACCTTTGTGTATAAACACTTATCACACACATTATGTACAAAACCATTAGAAAGTATGATTGAATCAAACTTTTGATGCCACTGTTTAGGTGCTTGTTTTAATCCATACAAGGATTTAACAAGTTTGCAAACTTTTTGTTCATTTCCCGGAAGCACATATCCTTCAGGTTGTTCCATGTAAATCTCCTCGTCGAGATCTCCATTAAGGAATGCCGTCTTGACATCCATTTGGTGAACAAAAAGATTATGCAAAGAAGCTAAGGCAAACAACACTCTAATTGTTGTTATTCTTGCTACCGGTGCATAAGTGTCAAAATAATCGATTCCTTCCTTTTGTCGAAATCCTTTGGCTACTAATCTAGCCTTGTAAGTGTTTAAAGTGCCATCGGAATTGTACTTTCTTCTAAACACCCACTTGCACCCAATAGGTCTCGAACCTTTAGGTAACTCGACAATCTCCCAAGTATGGTTAGACATTATAGAATCCATTTCATCTTGGATAGCATCCTTCCAAAAGGCAGAGTCCCGAGAAGCCACGGCTTCTTTATAGGTCTTCGGATCATCTTCCACTAGAAGAATTATAGGAATCTTACGAATTATATTCTCACTATTTCCTTCTACTAAATAAGAGGAAATGAGTTGAGAATCTATTTCGTTAGGTCCTAGACCCTTTGCCTTTCGTACTCTCTTGCTTATCCGAAGCTCGGGCTGTTTTTCAACTACCCTTGAAGAATTCTCCTCGCGAGATTCTTCTTGTACGGGAATTTGAGGTTCTTTATCCTTCGCGATAAGGTTCTCAAAAAATTCCACGTCTCTAGATTCTATAATAACATTAGACTCTAAATCTAGAAGTCTATATGCTTTACTGTTCGTAGCGTAACCGACAAAAGCACTTCTTATCCCACGAGGACCCAACTTGGTTCTCTTAGGATCCATGTTTTTGTAGTATGCTACACAGCCCCATACATGGAAATACCCAATATTTGGCGCTCAGCCTTTCCATACTTCATACGGAGAAATACGGGTTTTCTTTAAAAGAATACGGTTAACAATATGAAAAACGGATAGCAAAGCTTCACCCCACAAATTAAATGGTAAACCCGAATGCATTAACATAGCATTTATCATCTCTTGATAAGTCCTATTTTTGCGTTCGGCTAAACTATTTTGTTGCGGTGTACGAGGTGCGGAACACTCATGAATAATGCCATTTTCTTCGCAAAATGCATTAAACTAGTTAGGAAAATTTTCTCCGCCTTTATCACTTCTAAGGACTTTGATTTTAATTCCTAATTGGTTTTCAACTTCCGCTTTATATGTCTTAAAAGCATTGAAAGCTTTGTCTTTATGCTTTAACAAATAAACATATGTGAATCTAGAACAATCATCAATGAACGTGATAAAATATCTATTACCACCACGGGTTTTCATACCATTAAATTCACATATATCCGAATGTATAAGATCTAGCAAATTGGAATTTCTCTCAACACTATAAAAAGGTTTTTTAATCATTTTCGATTTCACACATATTTCACATTTGTTAAATTCATTAACACTGCACGAAATCAAACCACATTTAATTATTCTTTTCATAGTGCTAATTCCAATGTGAGCTAATCTATTATGCCATAAAGAAATGCAATCAAGCATATAAGCGGAAGAAGAAATTGCATTAATAACATCACCAACAATACAAAGTTTGACCATTCCCTCGCTAGAATAGCCCTTGCCAACAAACACACCGTTACGGGTCAAAATCAATTTGCCCGACTCATACACGGTCTTAATTCCCGGTTTTCCCAAAAGATCCCCACTAAGAAGGTTCCTACTCATATCCGGCACGTGAAGCACATTGGTCAAAGTGACCTTCTTCCCGGAAGTGAATTCAAGATCAACGGAGCCTATTCCGACGACCTTTGAACGACCTTCGTTTCCCATTTGAACCTCTTGTCCATTGACTTCGTTGTAAGTCTTAAAGGCAGCCCTGTCGTAGGAGACATGAACGGTAGCACAAGTGTCGTACCACCATCCTTTAGCCTTGCTCTTGACCGCCAAAATCTCGCTCGCCGTAGCGATGATTTTGTCTTCGGTCGTGGTTGCATTTGCCTCGTTGTTGGGAACCTTCTTTTTCCTACAATCTCGAGTATAATGCCCGGGCTTGCCGCACACAAAGCAGCCCGATTTCGGTCCTTTGGAAGTACCGGAACTCCTGAACTTCTCATTGGTCTTTTTCAGACCAAGAGAGCTCTTTTTCGCTTCGAACTTCTTTTTGCCTTTCGCACTCACCGCGTTGGCTTTCGATGTCCCGGCATCCTCGAAACGTTCTCTATCTTTCAATTCCTCTTCGATTCGAAGATGTTTTTGGATTTGCTCCAAAGAGAAGTCCTCGGAATTGTGAAGAAGTTTCTTCCGGTAACTTTTCCATGATGACGGCAATTTCGCAACAATTGCACCAACTTGGAAAGCTTCTGGAATATCAACTTTCACAGCTCTTAATTTGTTGACGATGACTTGCAATTCGTGTACTTGTGAAAGTATCGATTTGCCGTCATTCATTTTGAAATCCAAATACGTCGAGATTAAGAACTTTTTGGTACCTTCTTCCTCGGCTTTGAATTTGTACTCGAGAGCCTTCCATATCTCCGACGTGAATTGAACTTCGGTGTTTTGGACATATGTGTCCTTAAACAAGATATTTTATCCATTTGTAAAAGATTATGACAAGTCGTTGAATAAAGATGATACTTATTATGTTAATCTTATTATAGTTTCTGGTATAGTAAAATAGAATGTTTGATTCCTTAGTTCATAAAGGATGCAATTATGTTATTATTATCACAACAGAGTCAATGTGAGGAAGAATTAATAATCATAATAAATGAACTTAAAATGTTCGTGACCTGATTAACTGGGTGGGAGCCCATTAATCGTATAAGGTCATTAATGTGACTAAGTGACAATCCTATTCTGGATTTTTTGTGTGTCACACTCACTAGAAGTGCATTAAGTATGAAGTGTCTTCATACTGGATTGGACCTGACTTAAACTCCGGAAGTTATCATATAAGACCGTCACTGATAACTTGGAGTTGGAGTTGAGTCACTAGTAGATCATCAAGTGAAAGATCAATAACCCGAATTTGATTGTATCAATGGACACCCTGCTCTTATAAAGGGAATAATATATACCGTATCACTAAAGAGTGCAGCCTCGGGTCTATAGTGGAATCACTTCGAGGTTTGACGAACAACTAGCAGTTCGTTGGAGCTTAAATGATACGGGTCCATGGTCCCCAGGATAGCTCCGTAACGGATGATACGTACGTGATTAAAATACATTCTGGATAATGTTTAATCATTTGGCTTGACTTATAAAACTGAAAAAGTCTGTGGCAGACATCAGATAGTTTTATCGTTAGCGTGGCAAAAGTACCATATTTTGGTACACGAAATTAACTGATAAAAGAAATTTAGAATTTATATTTTCTATCAGCACCATGTTGTTGGAAATTAAATTCTAAGCAACTTTGCTTTTTGAACCAAGTCATTTCGACTTACGGTTAGTGATTTATAGATTTTCTAAGTTTGTGATCGGTTCGATAAACTTTGAAATTAAATCACATGTCACGAATTTAAATGATGGTGTGGCACCATGACATTTTTATGTGTGATATTGAGATCAGGAAATATTAATATAATTTAATTATTTGTATTTAATTATTAATATCTTATTAATAATTAATTAATAATTAATAGATTTATATTAATAAATAAAAATATATATTTATATGTGTAAATTCGAATTAGGATTTCATAAACCCTAGGCAATTCGAATAACAAGATTTGGTATTTCCATATTTGCGGCATAAGTACCAAATGTTTTGGTATCTTGGCAAATCCCTAAAATCAATTTAATCCATTGGATCGGTTATGATTTAATATCAACCGTTGGATTAGGATATTGATAAATTCGAATTTAATAACTTGGTGACCAAGTTTCATTTTTCAAATTTGGTTAATTAATTATATCCGTTGGATCGGTCTAAGATTTAATCTTTACCGTCGGATTGAAAATTAATTAATTATATATATTTATATAATTTTAGAATTATAGGTTAAGGATAAAATCGAAATCGTTTTTAATAAATCTTTTTATATTTGATTTTATCCTAAACTAATTTGATCCATTAGATCGGTTTAAAGATTTATCTCAACCGTTGGATCTAGATACTAATAATTCGAATTTTATTATAAATATATATATGATAATTCGAATTTTATAATGATAACAAGATAAGATTGGATTTTTTATTTATCCAAATCTTTCTTATTTAATTAAATCCCTAATTAATTATATCCATTGGATTTAGATGAGATTAAATCTGGACCATTGGATTAAGATAATTAATTATATTTAATTATAAGAAATTCAAAATTAGGGAGGGAAATTCTCCAATTCGGTTACGTTTTAAGCCTATAAATAGGCTCATTCTACATATTTTTCACACCTTTCCCCAGAGAAAAATTCGAACTCTCCCTCTCCCTCAGGGTCTGCGAATTTTCTCTCTGATCTCTCTTTTCTGGTATTTCTCCGGAAGCTTAAAAAGAACCATCAGTTAAAATTTTGCGACGGAGTCCTGCCGGCGAAGCCCACGCTTCGGTACGAGGATTCCAGGAGAATATCCCGGAAGATCACGGGAGTTTCCCTCAGCACCGGCGGAGCCCTGCCCGATTCAGAACGCACAGCCGGAAGTCGTCAATAGAGGTACGGCCTTATGCATTGGGTTAATAAATGCAACCATTTACTACTTTCTATTTATTTCCTATTATGACTAGATTATTAATAATGATGTATGAATATTAAATTACATAATATTTATCAGATCTTGTGAAATGGTTATTATCCGATATCCGGACCGTTGGACGGATAACAAGTTATTCCGCTTTAAATTAATTTTTTTTATATGTTACCCGGACGGTTCGGAGGTACAATTTGTGATAATTTTCAAGGAATCCGAGACGTGATTCCCAACAATTGGTATCAAACCATGGTTCAAGGATAAATAATTACGTAATTTAATTAATGGGTTTAAGAACGAATTATTTGATGAATAAAATTAATTATTTAAAATTAAAATTTTGAATTTCTAGACATTTTAAATATTAATTTAAAATAAGAAAATTACCCGACCCGAATAATCGGACCGGGTGGTTGGACCGGGCTGCCCTTGAAAGCCCAACCCGAGAATGCGCAACGAACAGGGGCTGCCGCTGCAGCCCCAGGGAGTTCGCAAGGGCAAGGCCCACGGGCCAGGCCCACGAGAAAGGCCCTCGCCAAGGCCATTCGGCCAGGGCAAGGGAACCCGTGTGGGCCTGGCGGGCTGGCCGCAGGCTGCGCTGCCTGGCAGCGGAATGGGCCTGCAGGCCCAGCCCGAAGTGCCAGGGCAATGCCCTGGCCTACCCGTGGGCTGTCCCTGCCCATTCCACGGGCATGTGGGCCCGGGCTTAAGCCCGGAGGGCCCACGTGCAATTTTTTTTATATGGGTCGGATTTTTATTCCGACCCGGATTCCGTGGATTAATTATTAATTATTATTAATGAAATTAATATTTATGAATTAAAGTTAATTATGATTAATTAATATGAATTAAAATATGAATGTTATTTCCGGATAAATAACATTGTCTTATTTTAATTAATTCATAAAATTAAATATGGATGTTATTTAATAATTAAATAACATTGTCTTATTTAATAAATTAAAATATGGATGATAATATTCGAAGAATAATATCATTGTCTTATTTTAATATTTCATAAATAATTATTAAAGGGCATTAAAATGTTTAATGATAATTCTTAGAGAATAAGTATCATTAATTATAAATATTCATCATAGATATAATTTGTTATAACCTATTTTCATAACCCTCAAACATAGTGTCTATGTTTAGATCATTATTAATATGTCTATATAGGATAGATATAAATGATAAAGCGTAAATGTAAAAGTGTTAATTATTAGTCGGAAAAATTTCAAACGTACAATCTTGCCTAAGGAAGAGGGAATCAAAAGTGGGGCCGGTTCACCATCCACTTCTGGGTGACCGGTTAGGACCCCTCCCATCGACCTGGAGAGCGTACGGTTTGATCTATCACTACCGACGAAATAATAAACACATTTTTAGGGCTTATTTAAAATTGCGTGTCGTAATAAATAAAGCCAAAATATAAACTTTTAATGTGTCATTAATGGATAGTTTATATAATAAGTTTTTACAACTTAGAAATAATAAAACGTTATTTCCTAAAAACAATGGCAAGTATAGAATAAAACAAAGGTCTCCATTATTACTGTCACAAGGTCTGCTAACCACACCGCCTCGAGTCACCCTAGTGTGTCCATTCCCTAAGGAAGGTGTGCTTGTGGAAGGTTTGACACCGTGATAGTTCCAAAAGAATATGGGGACGTAGGAATCTTGGAAATGGACCGTGAGTCACCCTAGAGTGACCATTCCCTAAGGACGACATTTCCAAGAGGATCCCGAGAACCGAAAATAATGGGTTAAGCTTGCACGGAATTTGGTGCTTCCCGACCGTCTATGGTGATAGTTAATAATCATAGAGGACTTTTGTAGTTCTTGTTATGAATATTAATTAAGTTTATGACTAAAACTTAGTTTAACCAAACTACACGATTGATACCGCGAGTCACCCTAGAGTGACCATGCCACTAAGGACGGCAACGACGTGTACAGTCGGTAATATAATCACGAAATAGTTAAAGGGTTTATTTAACGTTTTTCCCATGAACATGTTTGCATCATGTAACTATTTCAAATAAAATATTTTTCTAAACATTCTACCTATAATAAAGTTTAATAAGTTTCTTTTTCAATGCCAGTCTAAAAATATCGAATCCTATCAGGTCACTGCTTTCGAACAACACTCTCGCCGGAAGTAACTTTCCAAAATGGAAGAGCAACATAAATATTGTCTTGATCAGTGAAAACATACGTTTTGTTCTCACCGATGAATGTCCCCCTGCACCGGCTGCTAACAGCGCAACAGGTGTAAAGGAACTCTATGACTCTTGGATTCATGCAAACAATCGTGCTAAGGCATATATGCTGGCTAGCATGTCTGATTCACTGAGAGTCAAGCTAGAGGGAAAGGACGTTGCTTATGATATCATGGAATCTCTCCAAGGTATGTATGGAAAGCAGTCTGAGCAAGCTCAACATGAAGCGACTCGTCGCTACATGAATGCCAAAATGAAACCAGGGACATATGTTCATGACCATGTCATGAGTATGACCAATTGGTTTAATGAGGCTGAGCTGCATGGGGCCGTGGTGGATGAGAAATCTCAGATCAGCATCATTCTTAACTCGCTGTCACCTGAGTTCGTTCCATTCACCAGCAACTACATTATGAACAAACTGAAATATGGTTTGACACAGTTGATTAATGAGTTGCAAACCTTTGAGGACATCTCGGGTTTGGTCAAAAAGAAATCTGAATTGAACGTGATGTTCAAGAAAGGATCTTCTTCCAAAAACTCGAAGATGAAGAAAAGGCCCGGTCCTAAGAAGAAATGGGGGAAGAATTTCCAGCCAAAGACAGAAAGCAAGAAAGCTGCTGAGAAAGGAAGATGCTTCCTTTGCAAGGAAAAGGGACATTGGAAAAGAGATTGTCCCAAGTTCCATAATGAAAAGAAGAATGAAACCGGTGAGTGTCTCACCTGATAAGTTACTTATCACACATTTGTTTTAGAAAGTCTTTTCTCCAAAGATCTAAAACTGTAACATGTGACATTCTTTGTTTTTCAGCAGCAGCTAAGGAGTGATTGCCGGAAGTCGTCCGAGAGTCTTGGAGATACATAGTGGCGCAATAAAGAGGCTCAATTTTTATTTATTTACTCATTTATTTAATGTAAGGATCTCATGAAAGGCGATTTGAAAACCTTTCAATTTTATTGTTAACAATCTTCATTATTTTTAAATAAAATTTATTTTTGATCCTATGCAATATTGAGTAAATATCTGAGTTCTTCATTGTTAGATAAACCTTTTGTCAAAAGGGTTGATCATAGTGATGATATCACTATGATGGAAATTAAAGACAATACTTAAGTAATTGCTGAACCAAGTGACATGATGTCACAAGTATTTGTCAACAGTGTCTGTTGACGAAGAGAGTGTAGAAACCACGGTCCCAAATCAGAACCAAGGGGTACTCAGACGTAGTGGGAGGTTCAAAAGACCTGTTGAGCGCTACGAGCACACCCAATTGGAATTTCACCTAGCTGTCACAGACACTAGCGTTGAAGATCACATAGGCTACAAGCAAGCTATGGTTGATCCTGATAAGGGAGAATGGCAGGAAGCCATGAACCAAGAAATAGAATCAATGGATTCTAATGAAGTCTGGGAACTTGTAGACTTACCGGATGGTTTCAAAACCATTGGCTGTAAGTGGGTATACAAGCGAAAGAGAGGAGTGGACGGGAAGGTTGAAACCTTCAAGGCTAGACTAGTGGCAAAGGGTTTTACCCAGAGGGAAGGTATTGATTTCGATGAGACCTTCGCTCCAGTCGCTAAGTATAAGTCCATCCGGATTCTCATGGCCATAGCCTGTAGTCTCAATTACGAGATTTGGCAGATGGACATCAAAACCGCCTTCCTGAAAGGGTACATTGACGAAAACATCTATATGGACCAACCAGAAGGGTTCGTGCAACAGGGTCAAGAATGGAAGGTTTGCAGATTACTCAAATCCATCTATGGATTGAAGCAAGCTTCCAGATCCTGGAATCTAAAGTTCGATGAAACCATCAAAACCTATGGATTCATTCAAAACGTCACTGAGGCCTGCATTTATAAGCTCAATGACGAAACCGTGGAAATTTTTCTTATTCTATACGTCGACGATATTCTTCTCATTGGAAACAGTGTGAAGAAATTATCGGACGTGAAGGCGTGGTTATCTACGCAGTTCCAAATGAAGGACATGGGAGAAGCCAGTTATGTTCTTGGGATCCGTATTTTCAGGGATCGCAACAACAGGCTTCTGGCCTTATCTCAACCGCTTACATTGATAAGGTGCTTGAACGTTTTGCAATGGCAAACTCCAAGGGAGGTAATTTACCGACCAGACATGGAGTGTTCCTTAGCAGGAAACAATGCCCAACTTCTCCGGAAGAGCAAGATGTGATGAGGCGAATACCCTATGCTTCAGCAGTGGGAAGTCTGATGTACGCTATGCAGTGTACTAGGCCATACATCTGTTACGCTGTGGGAATTGTTAGCAGATACCAATCCAACCCTTGTATGGCTCACTGGACAGCAGTGAAGAACATTCTCAAGTATCTTCGGAGAACGAGAGACTATATGTTAGTGTTTTCAGGATCATAACTGAATCTACTAGGATACACTGATTCAGACTTTATGTCTAATAGAGACGCGAGAAAATCGACGTCGGGAGCAGTGTACACCCTTGCTGGTGGAGCGATATTCTGGAGAAGCGTAAAGCAATCCTGTATCGCAGATTCCACAATGGAAGCTGAATACGTGGCAGCTTGTGAGGCAGCCAAAGAATCAGTTTGGCTCAAGAATTTCTACATAGAGCTGGGAGTTATTCCAGATGTAGATGGGCCCCAAACACTATACTGTGACAACAGTAGTGCGGTGGCAAATTCTAAAGAGCCCAGAGACCATAACAAGGCAAAACATATAGAACGCAAATACCATCTCATAAGAGAAATAGTGCGTCGTGGCGACGTGAGGGTTGTGAAAATAGCTTCGGAAGACAATCTGGCTGATCCATTCACCAAGACGTTGCCAGAGAAAATATTCAGGAGGCATCTGGAGAGTATGGGTCTGAAAGACATGGGTCATCTTCTTTAAGTACAAGTGGGAGATTGTTGGACATATGTGTCCTTAAACAAGATATTTTATCCATTTGTAAAAGATTATGACAAGTCGTTGAATAAAGATGATACTTATTATGTTAATCTTATTATAGTTTCTGGTATAGTAAAATAGAATGTTTGATTCCTTAGTTCATAAAGGATGCAATTATGTTATTATTATCACAACAGAGTCAATGTGAGGAAGAATTAATAATCATAATAAATGAACTTAAAATGTCCGTGACCTGATTAACTGGGTGGGAGCCCATTAATCGTATAAGGTCATTAATGTGACTAAGTGACAATCCTATTCTGGATTTTGTGTGTGTCACACTCACTAGAAGTGCATTAAGTATGAAGTGTCTTCATACTGGATTGGACCTGACTTAAACTCCGGAAGTTATCATATAAGACCGTCACTGATAACTTGGAGTTGAGTCACTAGTAGATGATCAAATGGATATTCGATCTAAGTCCTGAGTGATCTTGAGTCCAAGCTGCTGGCTTGATTGTTCTTTGATTTAACCGTTAAAGAACACGAAATATTACCGCTGTTCCCAACACTATTATTTTGGGAACATGATAGTCAGCAGTAAGGGTAGCTTGGTCATAGACATGGGCATCACACAGCTCTCTTCAGAGTGATGATGATTCCCTTGATTGTCAGTGGTGAGAAGTGAGAGGTACCCGTGCGCAACTTATGAATCGAAACCATAAGTGGGTTACTCATAATATTACTGACTGAGTCAAGGAAGAAAATGCAATGAGGGGCATAACGGTAGAAACCACCTGCTCGTGTGTGGATCATCAAGTGAAAGATCAATAACCCGAATTTGATTGTATCAATGGACACCCTGCTGTTATAAAGGGAATAATATATACCGTATCAGTAAAGAGTGCAGCCTCGGGTCTATAGTGGAATCACTTCGAGGTTTGACGAACAACTAGCAGTTCGTTGGAGCTTAAGTGATACGGGTCCATGGTCCCCAGGATAGCTCCGTAACGGATGATACGTACGTGTTTAAAATACATTCTGGATAATTTTTAATCATTTGGCTTGACTTATAAAACTGAAAAAGTCTGTGGCAGACATCAGATAGTTTTATCGTTAGCGTGGCAAAAGTACCATATTTTGGTACACGAAATTAACTGATAAAAGAAAGTTAGAATTTAGATTTTCTATCAGCACCATATTTTTGGAAATTAAATTCTAAGCAACTTTGCTTTTTGAACCAAGTCATTTCGACTTACGGTTAGTGATTTATATATTTTCTAAGTTTGTGATCGGTTCGATAAACTTTGAAATTAAATCACATGTCACGAATTTAAATGATGGTGTGGCACCATGACATTTTTATGTGTGATATTGAGATCAGGAAATATTAATATAATTTAATTATTTGGATTTAATTATTAATATCTTATTAATAATTAATTAATAGATTTATATTAATAAATAAAAATATATATTTATATGTGTAAATTCGAATTAGGGTTTCATAATATGAAACCCTAGGCAATTCGAATAACATGATTTGGTCTTTCCATATTTGCGGCATAAGTACCAAATATTTTGGTATCTTGGCAAATCCCTAAAATCAATTTAATCCATTGGATCGGTTATGATTTAATATCAACCGTTGGATTAGGATATTGATAAATTCGAATTTAATAACTTGGTGACCAAGTTTCATTTTTTGAATTTGGTTAATTAATTATATCCGTTGGATCGGTCTAAGATTTAATCTTTACCGTCGGATTGAAAATTAATTAATTATATATATTTATATAATTTTCTAATTATATGTTAAGGATAAAATCGAAATTGTTTTTAATAAATATTTTTATATTTGATTTTATCCTAAACTAATTTGATCCATTAGATCGGTTTAAAGATTTATCTCAACCGTTGGATCTAGACAATAATAATTCGAATTTTATTATAAATATATATGATAATTCGAATTTTATAAAGATAAGAAGATAAGATTGGATTTTTTATTTATCCAAATCTTTCTTATTTAATTAAATCCCTAATTAATTATATCCATTGGATTTAGATGAGATTAAATCTGGACCATTGGATTAAGATAATTAATTATATTTAATTATAAGAAATTTGAAATTAGGGAGGGAAATTCTCCAATTCGGTTATGTTTTGAGCCTATAAATAGGAGGCTCATTCTACACATTTTTCACACCTTTCCCCAGAGAAAAATTCGAACTCTCCCTCTCCCTCAGGGTCTGCGAATTTTCTCTCTGATCTCTCTTTTCTGGTATTTCTCCGGAAGCTTAAAAAGAACCATCAGTTAAAATTTTGCGACGGAGTCCTGCCGGCGAAGCCCACGTTTCGATACGAGGATTCCAGGAGAATATCCCGGAAGATCACGGGAGTTTCCCTCAGCACCGGCGGAGCCCTGCCCGATTCAGAACGCACAGCCGGAAGTCGTCAATAGAGGTACGGCCTTATGCATTGGGTTAATAAATGCAACCATTTACTACTTTCTATTTATTTCCTATTATGACTAGATTATTAATAATGATGTATGAATATTAAATTACATAATATTTATCAGATCTTGTGAAATGGTTATTATCCGATATCCGGACCGTTGGACGGATAACAAGTTATTCCGCTTTAAATTAATTTTTTTTAAATGTTACCCGGACGGTTTGGAGGTACAATTCGTGATAATTTCCAAGGAATCCGAGACGTGATTCCCAACACGGTGTAGAGATTGTAGAGGCGATCAGAGAGCGTATTAAGTATGTGTCCACGGCACAAGAGTTCGTCCTCCTTGCGCTTCGCACGATCCTTCTTCACTTCGTCCGAGTCGTCGTCCACCGGTTTGGGAATGGCCGGCAACTCCGGGTCCAAGATGTAGTAGATCTTCAATGCCGTGAGAAGGAAGATCATCTTGTCTTGCCATCGGGTAAAGTTTGTACCGTCGAAACGATCCAACTTCACGAGATCCTGATTCATGACTTTGATGCTTGAAACGGATGCTTCGGTCGCCATAATACAAATACTATAAGATTGTTAGATAATTATTGGAGATCGAAGACGTCCGGGCTTGAATCACGCATGAACACGCTTTCCTTACAGTATTTCGAGCACCTCCTTGAACGTCTAGAGGTCTACAACGCAAGAATACTGCAGGATACGACAAGCCTTAAATCGTACTGCACAAGACGTTTGTGAAGCACGAAATAGGCAATAACAGTTTCTGGAAATTGTTGAGAGAGATTTTGGTATTCTGTATCGTGTGTATTGTGATTATGAAACTCGAAATATGGAGAGTGTTTTATAGGCAAAAGTAACTGTCATTTCTAAAGGTAGCGACCCTTTTTGAAAGGACAGTAACCGACGAAAACCGCCCTATAGCCGTTACCTCTACCGCTATGCGAAAGTAGTTACCGCTAGCCAAGTAATAGCTACCGCTAGTAGTCGTTACCTCTAGTCAAGTAACTGCTACCGCTAGTAGCCATTACCTCTACCGCTATACGGAAGTCATTACCGCTAGCTAGGTAATTCTATCGCTAGGCGAGAATCGCCGCGAGAGAGCCCGAGGACCCGAGCCTAAGCCGCTCGCCACAATGTGCTTAAGTGCCTCAAGTGCGCCTACAAGGCGCCACTAGGGCCTCTACGCCCACGCCCACGCCCCCGATCCCGAGCCGGAGCCCGAGCCGGTGTCGCCGGTAGGTTGGCGTTGCGAGAGAACAAAGTGGCATGATCTCGCCACCTCGCCTCCGCATCACACTCCACATTGTATAACACTAGCTCAACCACTTGTTGAGCTTGTCATGAATACCACTCAATTTAAACACCACCAACTCTTTGTGTTCAATCAATGTGGGACTCTTCTCATTCCCACACTCTTCAACAACTAAGTCTTTATTAGAACATTATTGGAAATACATTTATTGATGCATTTATTCCATCAGGATACCTAACGCATGATCCACCAAGATATTAATCCCATTTTCTTTATCATAACGATAGTTCTCCAAAATACTACATGAAAGAAATAAAATTAAAAGAGAAATTGCACGTAATAGTCATGTGCAAATGTTAAAATTTCATTCTAGCTATTTTTTTTTTTTTGAAAATAGCCAATTAGATAATGTTGCTACTAAATCCCTTTTTTTTTTCCTACCGATATTGCCTTTATTAACTTATTTATTAACTAAACATTGACTATTTAGTCAATTTCATGTTTCAATTCGACTAATTTGTTAAATTAGAGAAATTGCCCCTAGCAGCAAAAGATTAGCCTTCTTCAAATTACTTAATGGAATTAGAGAAAAAAAAGAAACAACATTTGACTAAAGACGATTAGTCTTCTTTATTTATTATAATATATAGTTCTCCATAACATTGATAAAATAATCCATACCCCAAGGAACAAGGCAAGCAAAAGATTAGGGTTGCTTCCACGGGTAGCAAACGTAGCCGCCCCGTTCAATCTGCAAACGACACGGCCCGTCTTCCTTGATTTCCAAACACATGTATTGCGGTTGTTGCTGCTCTCCTCTTGGTCATCGTAGATATCGAACCAATGGTTGTCGCCGGAGCTCCAATGAAAACTACAATAGAAGAGCGTGTTTTTGAGAATAATGATGTTGGGCTTGAAGCGGAACTGGTACGTCTGACCCGGCTCGAGATTCTGGGCCCCCAAGTCATCGTTTTTGGATTTGCAATGAACGACAAGCGGCACATTCGCGGCCAACTCGTTCGTGATCCTCACCGTTTTACGTGTAGTGAAGAAGCCTCCGTTCGTGGTTTGTGATCTCCACTGCCAAAACGACAATGAATGACTGATCTTGATCTTGTTTTATCGTCGTTTTTGCTCTCTATTTATTTTTCTCGTGTCTATATTTGGAGCAAGTATAATAGTGTATATATATATACAGAGAGAGAGCAAAGGAATGCAGTATTATTTGGGGATTTTTTTTTTTTTGTTGTAATTAATGGGTATTAAGAGAAAATATTCTGAGATTAAATTTTGGACATCGTAATTTGGCTTGTTTTTATTGTTTAGGTTCGTTCATTGTACTATGGAATATCTATTTTAATTTCTTCTAGCATATTGTTCTCAATTAAAAAAAAAAAAACATCACCGAAGTTCTAATAACATATATAATTGTATTTGGCTTATTTTTATGTGAGGATTATGACTTAAATTCCTAAAATGAATCTTTAAATAGTGAAAAGCGAAATCGAAAAAATTAATATTAAGAATTATAGTGTTTTCTCTTTGTGTAAAAACTACGTCTACTTGCTGCTTATAAAATTCGATCTATTTGTAATTTTAAATGGAGTTCGCCGATTACAACCCTCAAACTCGCTCTAGCTCTCTCTCTGAGTGTTCGCTCTAGCTCTCTCTCTGAGTGTTCGTGCTACATAATACATGATGAAAGTTCAAAGTCATAAATGCAGGAAACCTAAAACAACAACACAAATCGTATGAAAAAATATAAAATATCTTGCAAAAGCCAAGGGCAATCAGCTTTGACTGCTATGCATTGAGTCTTAGTAACGGTTCCGTGTAAATCAGACTTCAAATCCTATATTTGAGAGTTTCTATCACTTTACTATTTTTCATAAATCTTATTAGTTTTCAATCAAAAATCTGTTCTCAGACTTTTTAAAATCTTCATAGTAAATTGATATTGTTTAGTAACTAAATGCGAAAAACACTAAATTTAAGTTGTCGTAGAGCTTTTAAATTAATATTTTCTGTATTTTTGAAATGTGTAGTAATGTGCTATTTTATGACATAATATAAGACGTTAAAGCCAAAATTCAAAGAGCATACAAAACTATTGAAAATAATAGAGAAATTAACAAGTTCCCGAGCATGGCCCAGCTCATTTGACACCACTACGAGTATAAAAAAAAAATTGAAAAATTTGGTCGCTTATTTTTTATTTTTATTTTATTTATGTTTGAGAAAAAATAACGGAAAACGTAACCAAATCTGCGTTTGGGTACTACCAGAGGAAACTTTATTAAAATTAGATGCTTTCTATCGTATAAATAAGAAGGATTTATGCCGCTAATCTTCCAAAGATCTACACAAGTCCATGTAGCCACGTACGCTCAATTATTCCCCGCCACGTGTCCGCGAGGGCACGCCAGCGCGAGTGGGCCTCACGCGCTGACCGCGAAGCATCGAAGAAACGAACCAGGACGGAAAGGCGTCCACATTCATCTCTTCCTGAAAATCCTTCATATCTCACAGCTCACACGACCCCCTTCATCAAGCTTCTCATCTCTTCCTTCTCCCTTCAATTCTCTTCGATACACAGACACTCATATACATATACATATACAGAGACAATGGTGGTGAACAAGGTGAAGAGAGCAGAAGCGGAGGCTTCTTCTTCTTCTTCGGCGAGCTACCATGTGCTTCACAAAGTTCCTCCTGGTGATAGCCCTTACGTTCGAGCCAAACACGTTCAGGTGAAGATCTGAGCTCGTTGATTCTGTTATTCTCTTCCGATCGGAATGCAAATGCGCCTGATTATCGGACTTTTCGATCAGTGATTGTTGAATTATATGTATATAAAAGAATATAATATATATATGTATAGATTTACTGTATGACTCTTCTGATAGGAATTGAATTCGGAAATTGTATATATATATATATATATATATATATATATATAATACAGAAAAAGTGTAAGTAATCATAATTTAGTTGCTAAATTAAGAAGCGATTTTTTTTTTTTTACTGTTAAAGGCGAAATTTATATTCTATGTTCTGATTTACAGGATTTAAACCTCTGAATATAGTCCTTGAATTTATTTATTTTTATTTTTTAGTTTTATATATAAGAAAAGTTTATAATGTTGACTTTTGATTCTTGTCACGTCGTTTCAATTTCAATATTTGATTAGCTCTTTGATAAGTGTATGGTTTAGGAATGATAATGGCTATTTAATTATGATTAGCGGCGGATCTAGTATACGAATAATTTGGTAAAAATGAAAAAATGAAAAAAAAAATTGGGGTAAAAATGTAAGAAATATGAAGGGTTCGGGTTCGGGTTCGGGTTCGATTAATGATGTTTCGGGGTTTGATTTGGTTGGGCCCAATCCGGAGCATTAGGTTGTAATTGCCGGTCTATTTAAGAGAAAATGGGCTGATAATCATTCTCGAAAGAGCGGAGATTCGGCTTTGTGCGGATTGGCGACACTCCCATTTAGAGATTGATGTATACATAATACACATTATATGAAATACCCAAAATGCCATTCTGTAGTATGAACTGTTCTGTTTTGTTGCTCTTCGTATAATTGAGACTAAATGCAAATGATTAGTTGGTGGAGAAGGACCCGGATGCGGCTATAGCGCTGTTCTGGAAGGCGATAAATGCGGGGGACAAAGTCGACAGTGCGCTAAAGGACATGGCGATCGTCATGAAGCAGCAAGACCGAGCGGAAGAAGCGATCGAAGCCATTAGATCGTTCAGGAATCTCTGCGCCAAGCAGGCGCAAGAGTCGCTCGATAACGTGCTCATCGACTTGTACAAGGTCGTTACTGATTTGTCAACGTGATTCGAAACAATTCGGTGTTCGATTTATGGTTCTTATGAGTTTGTTTGTTTTGCAGAAATGTGGAAGAGTTGATGAGCAAATAGAGATTCTGAAGCAGAAGCTTCGGATGATCAATGACGGAGCAGCATTCAACGGGAAGCCAACAAAGACGGCACGCTCCCATGGGAAGAAATTTCAGGTCACGATCAAGCAAGAAACGTCGCGAATTCTGGTACGTGATGGACAGTTAATCTAACAATTTAACTCATTTCTTACTTCAAAATAAGCAAAATTTTACAGAAACTTTATCAAACTAGACAGTTAAATATGTCTAATTCTTTATTTATTTATTTATTTATTTATTTAATTATTTATTTATTTAAAGCAGCTAATTAAAAACAGGAATTATTTATTTAACCATTTAAAAACAGGAATCCAAAATTCCCGGTTCCGAAAAACAAAAACAAAAATCTGAAATTATGGATTCTATTTTTCGGAACAAGAATCTGCTTTTTTTCTTATTGAATATAGAAAGGGAATTCTAAATTTCCGTGTTATGTTTACATTTTTTTTCTTATGAAACGGAGTTCCGAATGCCTGACTTACGATCCAACGGTCCAAATTAATTAGCAATTTCAAAGATTTTTTAAGTGACACGTTCGAATGTTATGTCCACAGGGCAACTTGGGGTGGGCATATATGCAGCAAGAAAACTACGCCGCGGCCGAAGCCGTGTACCGCAAGGCTCAGGAAATCGACCCGGACGCCAACAAAGCCTGCAATTTATGCATGTGCCTCATAAAGCAAACGCGGTTCCCCGAGGCCCGTTCAGTTCTCAAGGAAGTTCTGGCGGGCCAACTCGCCGGAGCCGACGAGGCCAAGTCCAGAGCCCGCGCAGACGAACTCCTGATCGAACTGAACCGGAGCCAGTCGGAGGAGGCGTTCCGGGAGGGGCTCGACCAGCTGGTGAGCCAGTGGGCCCCGGTTCGGGCGAGGAGGCTTCCCATTTTCGAGGAGATTTCTTCCTTTAGAGATCAATTGGCGTGTTGATAAATATATGCATACAGAGATACTAGATGTATGAGTGTTTGTATAATTGTATATTACAAGTGAGTATAGATGATTGTATTACGTAGAACGTAGATAAGGTTTATAGTGTATTTTTGGTGTAATATGGGATTTGAGGCGTGGAAATCTATGTTTTGCTATTAATAAATGCTTTTGGAATTTGAGGCAATCTATGTACATTGCGTCACAAAAATCATCACAAAAATTTTCAAAGACAATTCTATTATATAGACATGTTCAAATGTTAATTTTTTAAATTTTTTTATAATTTTGAATTAAAAAAATCATACTATTTATGATCAACACAATCAATTAATAATTAATAATACTCCACACTCAAATACATATTGAAGTGAAGTGAGTTTATATTCATGTAATAAATCGTTTGGCCTCACCATCATTACTAATTTTCATATAACTTCTCCCCACAGGCCACAAGAGAAACGCAGTGGGTTTGTTTTAAATATTAAATGCATTCTAATTGGATTCCTCCTCTTTTATAATTTGTACACTCTATTTTCATTTTAATGAGAATAATTATGAGAATCAGAGAATGGAATCCAAAACGTTGTCAATCCAACCGTCCTTCTCAGATTACCAAGTTATGAAACAAATCTCATTTTATCAAGTAATAAGAAACGCATCTATTAAACGCCTATATAAATTTATCAAAAAAAAAAAAAAACGCCTATATAAATGCTAGACCTCAAATAAAAATTATCGATCTTAGTTTTCTGTTCAGGTTTCTTTGTTTATTTACCCATAGTATTTTTTCCTCGGTGTCGGTTCTCATACAGACCGCGTCTCCGTTCATTGTCCGACAAGACCCGTCGAGTCTTCTTGGCCTCTCAGTCTCCAGTGAGGTTTGTTTTCTCGATATTTTCTGGTGAGTAATCGTGTAGCCGTGTTTGGATTTCGTTTAATTTAGTCGGTGATTCTCCGGTCCGACCGAATCTTCCTTCTCAGGAGATAATCCACGGTAAATTTTTTTTTAGTTTAGATACATATATTCTTTGTTCTTCGTATAGAGCGATTCTCTTTTCCGATTGAAACCTACCTTCTCCGGCGAGAATCTGAGGTTAGTTTTTTTAGTTCGGAGACATATTTTTTATATCTTCGTATAGAATTTGTGTTGGATTTGTTTAGCCGGTAGTTCTACAATTTCATTTTTAGCTTCGCACGCTACTCCGACTCAAAGGTTCTAAACATTTTTGTTGGATCTTGAATTATCTTCATTTTTTATATCTTGAATTGTTTTCATTTAGACTTGATATCGTCTTACCGTTGCTTTTCTTTTTCAGCTTCTTAAAGATCCAAGTTTGAATGTATATTGACTAGATTGTTCTTACCGCGACAACGATTCTCGGCTAAGAGGCAATCGAGCGACAACTACGCGTCCCCGAAGTATGTAACGGACTCGGATGGCTCCGTAAATCATCTATATTTATTTTCATGTATATTTTGTGTCTGTTTTTGTTTATCACTATTTTTGTATCCATATGTTTTTATTTTTTATGATTCTCTATTGATGACACAAAATTATGAAATTATGGACATAAATTTTAATTCTCAATTAACCAAAGCTTCTAATCTTTTTTTAATTCTCAATTAACCAAAGTTTTTAATTCTCTATTTTAATTCTCAATTAGCGACATGAGGAAGTGATGCCGTGGAACACGCACTTGCCTTCTTCGAAGCTCAGAATCGGAAAGGAAAGATTCATGTGTGATCCCTCCTCTTCAAAGTCGCCAATAAGGCCATATAATCAGCCATCAGTTTCGTTTATTTGCTTCCAATTAATCGTTATTTGCTTCTCGTAATTTCGGCAATTTGTTGCCTTGTTTGTCTTTGTTTCCTTTTCAGTTTTCAGACTCATCTTTATCACTTCGGTGGCTGTATTTTCTTCTTTTCCCAGCTTTGAAAATAGAGAGAAAACTGAACTTTGTTCATTCAGAAAATTCATCGGTTTTTCATAGTTTCGTGCTACATCAGTTGGTATCAGAGCCACTCGATTCTTGCGCAGATGGCGCCGAAGAAACGAGCCGTTCTTGACGCTTCTGTAGACGACACGGTGAGACGTGAAGATTTCGACGGGTTGTGCGCTCAGATGGAGTTGGTGACTCGCCAATTGCTAACGTTAATGCAAGACCGCGCAGCGCATCAACAACATCGAGGCGGATCCGACACGGAGAGCGATCGCGAGAATCCATTCGGGCGACACGATGGCGGCTACGGTCACGAGATGCGTCGACGTGAGGCGGCCCCGGAGTTCGTACGGTGGGAAGCATCGTTCAAAGTGGAAATACCCGAGTTCCATGGAGGTTTGAAAGCCGACGAGTTTCTCGATTGGCTCGTTGCAACCGAAGAGGTTCTTGACTTTAAGGAGGTTCCAGAGGTGAGGCGAGCATCACTCGTCGCCACTCGGTTCCGTGGCCGCACGGCGGCGTGGTGGACACAAATCAAGACTCAACGAGCCCGATTCGGTAAATCCAAAATCGACTCTTGGGTTAAATTAAAAAAGCATATGCGTGCGGCGTTCCTCCCGTTTAATTATGCGCGCACTCTTTATCACAACCTTCAAAATCTCCGCCAAGGTTCCAAGACCGTGGCTGACTATACGGCCGATTTTCGCTTGCTCGTCACGCGAAACGACAACATTGAGACAGAAGAACAACTTACATCTCGCTACATCGGCGGTTTGCGCACACAAATTCAAGATGTTATTAATTTGTTCGATCCCGTCACCGTCGCGGAAGCTCATCAAAGAGCCTCCACAATTGAGCTCCAACAAACCCGTCGTCCATCCCGATACAGCCCCGGCACTTCCAGTTCAAACAACGCCCCTACAACCTCGCGAACAACCACTCAAATACCTCCAGAAATTCGTGCTCCAAATCCTGCGGGAATGCTACCAACATCCCCAAATCCAGCAGTCCCTGCTCCAGCAGGATTTCAGCCAGCCCCTCGCATGCCAAATGCCACTGGTTTGCGGTGTTTTGGGTGCGGAGAACCAGGCCATCGCCGTGCTAATTGCCCAGTTACTCGCCCGGGCTTATTCCTCGATGAACCCACCAACGAAATTTACGGAGACCCGATCTACGACGAAGAACACGAGGACATAGAAGAAGTGGAGGAAGTGACTGGTGATGTTGGTCACACCTTTGTTATTCGGCGTAGTTTTCTTTCTCCACCAAGCAACGACAACAGATGGTTACATACCAACATCTTCTAATCCACGTGCACTATCGCCGGTAAAGTCTGCCTCTTCGTCATCGATTCGGGAAGTTGTGAGAACGTTATTGCGGAAGAAGTCGTCAAGAAGCTTGGGCTCTCGACCGAACGTCATCCTCGTCCATACAAACTCGCGTGGCTACAAAATGGCACTGATGTCGCCGTCTCCAAGCGAGCACGAGTAAGCTTTTCTATCGGTGCAACCTATAAAGATGAGGTTTTGTGTGATATCGTCGCCATGGACGTGTGCCATCTCTTACTCGGACAACCGTGGCAATTCGATCGCCACACCATACATGACGGAGCCACCAATACATATAGCTTTTCCTTCGGAGGGAAACGGATCATTTTAGTTCCTTCCACTCCAGCGTCTCCTCTCGCCAAGCGCCCATCCACGAGTCTCCTCAACCGCGCCGACTTTGAAGCCGCCGCGACCGAATCAGGCGTTGTTTATGCTCTCATTGGTCACCAACAAAACAGCCCCACAAAACTGGAAATTCCAGCCACTGTTCAGTAAGTAGTGGATGATTTCCCCGACATCTTTTGTGAGACTCCACCCGCATCACTTCCTCCTCTTCGTGATATCCAACACCACATCGATTTTGTGCCGAACGCGCAACTACCGAACCGTGCGCATTACCGAATGAGCCCGGTCGAACACGAAGAGCTCCGTCGACAAGTTGAAGAACTTCTAGCGAGGGGTCACATTCGGGAAAGCTTGAGCCCGTGCGCGGTGCCGGCCTTGCTTACGCCAAAAAAAGACGGGACGTGGCGCATGTGGGTGGATAGTCGTGCCATCAATAAAATCACTGTTCGTTACCGTATTCCGATTCCCCGGCTCGACGATCTCCTCGACCAACTAAATGGCGCTCGAATCTTTAGTAAAATCGACCTCAAGAGCGGCTATCATCAAATTCGAATTCGGACCGGTGACGAATGGAAAACGGCCTTCAAGACTCGCGAGGGCCTCTATGAGTGGCTCGTCATGCCCTTTGGTCTCTCTAATGCGCTGAGCACTTTCATGCGCGTGATGAACCAAGCTTTACGACCATTCATCGGTAAATTTGTGGTTGTGTATTTTGATGATGTGTTAATTTTTAGTGCTAACCCCGAGGAACATTTGCGTCACCTTCGGGAAGTGTTACTTGTATTTCATAGCCACGCCTTTTATGTAGCCGCTCATAAGTGCATTCGCGACCGACCGTGTCACTTTTTTGGGGTATGTTATTTCCGCCGAAGGCCTCGCCGTCGACTCTTCCAAAGTCCTTGCTATGAAATCATGGCCACGACCGACCAACGTGACCGAGGCACGAAGCTTTCATGGATTAGCTTCCTTTTACCGCAGATTCATCCCCCATTTTAGCTCCATAATGGCACCGATCACTGAGTGCATCAAGACGGGACGCTTTCATTGGAGCCCGGACGCCGAAACCGCATTCGCCTTGATTAAAGAAAAATTAACGACCACTCCCATCCTCGTGATCCCGGATTTTGATCAACCATTTCTCCTTCATTGCGACGCTTCTAAGGTCGGTATTCGCGCGGTTTTGAGTCAAGGTACCCGCCCGGTTGCGTACTTTAGTGAAAAACTAACCGGTCCAAAAACCCGGTACAATACTTATGATGTTGAATTTTATGCTATTGTCCGCGCCGTTCACCATTGGCGGCACTACCTCTTCCACAAGGAGTTTATTCTCTTCACCGACCACAACGGCCTCAAACATCTAAGTACGCAAGATAAAGTGTCGGCTCGTCACGCCTCGTGGATCGACTTCCTCCAACAATTTACATTCTCAATTAAGCACAAAGCCGGCGTGCTTAATCGAGTTGCCGACGCGTTGAGCCGACGCCACACTCTAATGACCCAACTTCGCGTGCAAGTTCCTGGGTTCGAGTTACTGCCCGAACTTTACAAAACAGACAATTTCTTTGGGCAGTTTGGCCAGCCCCTCGACACCACTACCGATCCTGCCTTTGAATGGTTCGATGGTTTTCTCTTCCACAACGGCAAACTCTGCGTTCCGGAGTGTAGTCTCCGACTCATGATTATTCGCGATCTTCATAACGAGGGACATGTTGGTCGCGACCGCACGTATGCTCTTGTGTCCGCGCCTTATTTTTGGCCAACCATGCGCAAGGAAGTCGCGCGCTTCGTTGACCGATGCCGTACGTGCCACACCGCCAAAGGGCGAGCTACAAACGCTGGCCTCTATCTTCCTCTACCGGTTCCTTCTAAACCGTGGAGCGACGTGAGCATGGACTTCGTACTCGGACTACCTCGTACACAACGTGGACATGACTCAATTTTTGTGGTGGTGGACCGGTTCTCCAAGATGGTACATTTCATACCGTGTAAGAAAACTTCCGACGCTAGCAATGTCGCTTTCTTATACTTCCGTGAAGTGTATCGTCTCCACGGCCTTCCTACATCCATCGTCTCCGATCGTGATACGCGTTTCTTGAGCCACTTTTGGCGGAGCCTTTGGCGCCTCACTAACACGCGCGTCGACTTTAGTAGCGTCTATCACCCCCAAACCGATGGCCAAACCGAGGTGGTTAACCGTTCCCTCGGCGATCTTCTTCGTTGTCTTGTGGGCGACAATATCAAAGGGTGGGATCTTAAACTATGTCAAGCGGAGTTCGCACACAATCACGCGGTGAATCGGAGCACAGGACTTAGCCCGTTTTATGTTGTCTATGGGTCTGTTCCTCGCTGCCCTTTAGATCTCGCACCTGTGCCCAGTTCGCTGCCCACTCACGGAGACGCCAAAGAGTTCATTGAGCAGCTCCAGACCGTGCATCGCACCACAATCGCCAAGCTCGAAGAGGCCTCACTCCAATACAAGAATGCAGCGGATAAGAAGCGTCGCGCAGTCGAGTTCGAAGTGGGCGATTACGTTTGGGCTGTCTTAACTAAAGATCGTGTTCCCGCGCATGAATACAACAAGCTTCGTCCTAAGACCATCGGCCCGGTTGAAGTCGTGGAAAAGATCAACTCCAACGCTTACCGTCTTCGCCTTCCGAGCACCATTCGCACACATGACGTGTTCAACGTCCAACACCTCCGACTCTACACCGGTGACAATTCCGACGACGACACACCGCAGAATTCAGGGACGAATTCCTTCGACCCGGGGGAGAATGATGACGTGGAACACGCACTTGCCTTCTTCGAAGCTCAGAATCGGAAAGGAAAGATTCATGTGTGATCCCTCCTCTTCAAAGTCGCCAATAAGGCCATATAATCAGCCATCAGTTTCGTTTATTTGCTTCCAATTAATCGTTATTTGCTTCTCGTAATTTCGGCAATTTGTTGCCTTGTTTGTCTTTGTTTCCTTTTCATTTTTCAGACTCATCTTTATCACTTCGGTGGCTGTATTTTCTTCTTTTCCCAGCTTTGAAAATAGAGAGAAAACTGAACTTTGTTCATTCAGAAAATTCATCGGTTTTTCATAGTTTCGTGTTACATCAGGAAGAGTGCGTTTTTTTTTTCTTTCTACATGGATTGAGTTGTATATACTACTTTCCAAAAAATAATTTTGGAATACTATGCAGTTAATTCATTATTTATATGTATGTACTGTAATATTATTATTTTACTATAATAATTTTGTTAGGAATATTGTAGTTAATTCATTATTTATATGTATGTACTGTAATATTATTATTTTACTATAATAATTTTGTTAGGAATACTGTAGTTAATTCAGTTTTATTAAATATCAGATAAAAAAAAAATCATTCCCTCGTGGCTTTAGTTCTTGATTCTCAATATAATATTGGAGACAATTCTTTCCGGATCTGGCGAATCGTATGATTCTAAAATTTCTATGTCTTATATGCATCTTAAGTTCTTCACGAAAATTGCGTTAGCCCGCTCATTCATTAATTTTAATGTACAACATTCTTGCGTAATACATAAGCAGTTTTATAAACTGATGACATATATAATATTGAATTAAGTGATTTGAAATAGTTAGTAAAAAAAAGTAGCTCATCACTAGCTTCTTTGTTTTAATTGTATGATCATACACAAGGTTCTTTGAAATAATTACATGAAGTGCTAAATGAAACAAAAATGTATATTATATGTCAAAAAGAGATATATGAAAACCATTGCCATTTACATCATAAGCTTACACGGATTAATTATAGTCTTTTATTTTTGGTGGGTTTTCTTCTTTACATTTCAATTTTTTCTTATATACATTTGGCATGTAAATGTACATTTGAAAAAAAAATGTTAAGTTGATAAAGGCAAAAATAAAGAAGGTAAAAATATATAATAAAAAAAACACAAATCACAACTCAATACAAAAATTATATAGCATACAAATAGACAAAAATACAATACCATGATATATTTTCATTCAATATTATAATGAATTCATGATCGCGGTGATATTATTATGAATAATTGATCGCCACCGCGCGAAGTGCGGTGCCAGTCCGCTATTTTTTTTTTAATAAATACGTGTTTTTCATCTCTTTTAACTTAATATTGAATAAATTAATAAATTTTAGATGATAAATATTATTTTCACGACTCGAGTCCGTGTAAGAAATCACCAATTGCGATAATTATATATATCTTATTAAGATCATAATTTAATGATTTTAAAAATTACAAATATAATTAAAACAATTTAGGATGAAAACATAGAAAACACTAGTGTCGTAAGTATGTTTAGGAGGAGGAGGAAGAAAGTCTTATTTATAGGTAAATGAGGTAACCACTTCTCCATGAATCAGGGGAATTAATGGAGAATATACTTCCTTGGTGACCGAGAAAGAAAAACGCCTAGCCTTGTCACGGGAGCCTTAATGCGGCTCCTTATCGGGGCGAGGTGCTCGTCGGTTGCTTTGTAGCTCGTCTGTAGCGTCTTTCGGGTGTCCGCGAGCTTGTATGTTGAGTCCGAGGGAATCTAGAGGACTTCCCGATGACTATCGCAAGCTCGGATCTCCTCGTCGTGTGCAATTATTGTGAGTTATTCCTTTGTCAACATTGATGGTGAGGTGGCTCGCTAGGGGACTTCGCCAAGAGGCTCGTCAGGAGGCTCGTCGGGAGACCTCGCCAGGAGGTGCCTTTTCGATCAATGGCTTTGTCTTCTTTGTCTTTATGGCTCCAGGTCTCGCCAAATGCATTGGGTCTTGGGCCTTTGGTCTTCGAATTCGTCGTTGGGCTTTGACTTTCACCAATGCGCTTTGACTTTCGACAATGGGTTTTGACTTTTGCCAATGGGGCCCATTTTTTATATGTCGCGAAAAATGCATATAACAGTAACAACAACAACAAAATTCTAAGTGATTACTGCTACAATTACACTATTGCATGAAACAAGTTCTATTTCAGTAATATTATCTTCTACCTATGTATTATAAATATAAAAGGGAAACTTCATAAAATATCCCCAATACACCACAAATTCTAAAATTATTCCCCAAGTTTTCATAATTCTCAAAACATTCTTTTCAAATTTCATGTTACCAAAAAATACCCCTAACTTGTCTATTTTTCAGGACGCGATATGTCCATTTTGCAAGGATATTTTGGTACATGAAATTTGAAAAGGATGTTTTGAGAATTATGAAAACTTTGGGGATAATTTTAAAATTTATGGTGTATTGAAGGATATTTTAAGAAGTTTCCCATGTAAAATTTTTGATATGTTATTTAAAAATATTTTTTACTAATTAAAATTATTATATAACTAATATTTTATAAAATAATAATTCGATAATATAATAAATTTTAGTATTCTCGACATTATTAATTTATAATGGATTGAAATTTGTAAGCAACGAATTAACATACATCTTGTTTACATATGATTGATTTCTTGTTTTAATTTTTAACGTTTACATTTTCAATTCGATAGTTTAGGTCAAATTGAACTTCAAAATAATGGTCCTAAAAATAAAAAAAGTTTACTATTTTGAGGTTTCACATGGTGAGAATTCAAGATCGTACTCTTTTCAGTCTTCATCTTAAGAGATTTTCAATTAATTTAAAGCTTCAAAAATGACTTCTCAATTCATATTCTATTTGAAGCCGACAAAACTGTTTTTTTTTTTTTTTTCAATAAAATATTTTCAAGTTGGATTTCATCAAATTAATATTCTATGAATTATAAGTTTTTTTTTTCATTAGAAAATATTAATTATAAATTAAAGTTAAAACATGATATCTCGGAATTTGGAGTTCCATTTTTTGGAATCCAAACTGAAATTATAGTTCTGGAAAAAAAAAATCCGGAATTCTGATTTGAATTTTTTAGTAACCAATTTTACTCTAAATACATTTTTATTTTAAGTAAGGAAAATGAGAAAAAAAAATGCTCAATTGTATGGTGAAACAAGAATCCAATTACAAAGAAAGCATAGAGAGAATTATATCTACCAATAGAATAGTAAATCACATATTATCTATACAAACAATCCAAACCCTAAGAGGCTACCAATAAGGAATGGTCACGACCTAACCCGTGAAGGGCCGGTAACAGAGAAGCCCGTCGCCTGGAAACGAGACGGATTCAGCACTTGAAGCCGTGGCAAATCGACAAAATAATGATTAGAATCAGCGCGATTACTATCGCCAAAACGATCAGCTTAATCTTCATATTCGCCAGCCACATCTTCCTTCTCATCTTGGTTCCCTGCTGCCTGAAATCTTGAGCCTGCAATGATGGAGCACCGGCTCAGTTAAAACCGAACCACGGAAAGTATATCACAAGCTAAGAGCTCGGTAATTGTTGGCCCAAACATAAACATTTTACGGCCACTAATTACCCATTTACTTCGCAAGATAATCAAGCCTTGGGTTCGCCCGTTAAATTTAATTTAATTTCCTAAGATAATCATTGGTAGTAAATAAACCCTATTAGTATTTCTATTCCAAAAGCTACATATATTTTACCTGGGAGCGAAGATTTTCAGTTTTGTCCACCAACAACTCGATCTTCTCACCGCGGTCAAGAACCTGAAAATGGGAGAAATACCCAAAAGAGAATTAGTAGGTGAACCAATTTGAATTTCTATGTAAACACTAATAAAAAGCAAAGAGATGAAAATGTTGTGTCGTTTCTACCTTTTCGATGTTTTCCATCATAACACCCTTGACTTCAGAAACCTGAGCCTTGACTTTTGCAAGCTTGCTAATCTCTTCGGGATGGTCCACGCAGTACTGCATGTGCTCCTTCAATTTGGACCTGTAAAATGGATCACGCAAGTTACACTTGTGATAGGACCCACCGACCCGGCACCAAAACGTATTATAAAACACAAGCCGATAACACGTAAGCTAATTCGTAATCACCAAGACAATGATTACCAGAGACTTTATTGCAATGATCGAAATAAACAAAATGACCGTTCTTTCAAGAGCACGGCCAAAGCTCTCCAAAAGATGTCTTGGGTCAATCGACCAAAATTACCATCAATAAGTGCTGATTACGAAATAAACCTCAATAGACATAAAACAACATAATTAAATCCTAACCACGCGCCTTGCCCTTCCTTCTACAATACGGTATTATTGCCTGACGAACAAATGTGACAAAAGAATAAAAAACATCATCAGATACGAAGGACGGAGAAAAATACCCAAATTCTTTGTTGAGCCCATGAGCAACAGCGGTTGCTGCTTTTCCTCCGCCGTATCGTTTGTTGAAATCCTCCTTCACTCTCTCCAAAAAGGCAATGGGAACTTGTCTTCCAGCAGATTCAACTGCGACTACACAGAAGGCTGAAGAAAGCCGACACGGGAAAATTAGAAGAAAAATAAACGAAGATTGTCACCTAAGAAAACTATTCAATCCATGACATTATAATGAGACCAATAGCTATAATATCGTACAGAACTGTGATCCACAGTTTGTCATCCGAAGCGATCTATCGAAGTCAAATTATCGAAATTCAGCACAGAAATCAGGTTGCTCAATAACCAATATGATAACAAATTTCAAAGCAATCAAATAAAAAACTAATCCTGTTTAACTTTTCATCTCTTAAGCATTGCCAAACAAAAGATCGAAGAACGGTTAACCATGCTCGTGTTTTCCCGAATAACACGCATAAATCCCAGATCTAAACGAGGTTTTCGTTTCCGATATAATCATTTTCCAGATCCAAACCATTTCAATCATCTAAATTCTACTAAATCCAACCCGAATCCGCGAATCCTACACAAAACTTTCTCCATCTTTAAGTAACGTAACAAACAATTCACATGAATCTCCAAAATCCAATGCTACGATCCAACAGGATCTACCAATACACATTCGATTCAACGTCGTGATTTCGGAAAAGAAGGCAATCAATTCAAAATCACGACCAAAAGTCAAAGAAACAAACGAGAAAGGGACTCGGATCACGAATCAAAACGAAAAAAAAAAAAAAAAGTCAAATCCAGATTTCGGAATTCGCGGAACGAAATCGAGATTCAAAAAGAGGCGTATCAGGAGACTGACTGAATCCGTTTTCGACGAGGTAGTTGAAGGTGTGGCCGTCGCAGTTGTAGGTGAACTTGTTGTTGGAGGCCGGGAGCTTCTGGAGGCACTGCGAGGCGATTCCGGTGAAATTGCCGGTGAACTCCGTGTACTCGGCGAGGATCACCGTCCCTCGCGCCACGAAGCTGTAGATCAGCGACTGTTGCCCCATCTTCTCCGATCGGATCCAAAACCCTAAGCGATCTCTCTCTCAGAGAAGAAAATGGCGCTGAATTTGCGTTCGGAAAGTTTCTGTGTAAGAACGTTATATAATTATAGCATTGCGTATATATATATATATGTATATGTATATGTATATGTATATGTGTATGTAAGTATACGATGGAGAGAGAAAGTGGTTGTTTACCTTGAAATAGATGTTGATGGAGAAAATGAGATTTGAATTGGTCCTTAAAAGCAACACTTTTTAAGTTCCGGGGGGGAAATGGAAACTGCCAGGAAATTGGGGGCCTAATTCACGCGGTACTTTGGATTTTTTTATTTTTTTATTTATATTTTATTTTGTTGAAGTTAACAACGTATTCGTCTTTGACAATGCATGCTATGCTATTTGTGTGATATTTGAGTAATTGGCCTAATGCCATTTTAATTTTATTAGATTGTGCATTTTGTCCTCCAAATTTTATTTTTTTAGTAGAAATGGCTCGCAAACCTTTAAAAATGACAGAAGAATGTTAACATGAGTCCAAAACATTATTTATTTCATAATTTTTATTTTATTGGAAATTCATATTATTTTTTAGAACTAAATCTATTGATTCACAATAATCTCACCTACCGTATAACCTTTATAAATTAATATTGTTGGAACCGGAGATTTTTATTATGTTATCAAAGTTATTAATTTATCGAGGATGCTAGTAGTTAGAGCGGGACCATACAAAAGTATTATTTTATCGAAATTATTAATTTCTCGAGTATTAATTTAACGAGGTTCTACTGTATATTTACTTCGTTCCGAAACTAATTGATAATAAAAAAGAACTTGTATGAAATGATCATTTTGCCACAAACTTTTTAAAATCTACTCATTGTGTGTATTAAAATGGATAGTTTTTAAAAAGATCTGTACAAAATGAGTATTTCGTTAATAAACCCTTGACAAAAATTACTTGTGAATACAAATTAATATTTTTAATTATTTCACATCACATATACTGTGATTGTGATATGTAACTTTTAAAAAGTTTAGAGAATATTGTGGCGATGTGCACCTACATGCGAAGTTCGAGGGCACAAAGTCAATTAACTTATAATTTTTTATTTTATTTTGCGTGACACATTGATACTAATGATTGAAAAGTGTCTCAAATAATAAATTCAAAATGTGAAAAATCGGATAAATGCCTCAATTTTTAAAAGCCTCGTCACGATTTTATTTTTTTTCTCGTGATTTCTGTCTCTGAAAATTGAACGGAAATTCAAATAACTTTTTATTTTTAAACCCAAACTATATGTTTGGTCGACAGATTCACATGACATGTCGTTAGATGTAAAAACGACGAAGAACGTAAAACGACATCGTATGAATCTGATGTTTCATAATGACCTATTTGCCCTTCGTATTCCCTCTTTACATTCCCGCCAAAACCTTTTCCTCTCTCTCTCTCTCCTCAGTTCGGATCCTTTCTCTCTCTAGAATTCTCTCTCTCCTCTCACCGCCATGGATATGGACATGGAAGAAATGGATATTCCACTCCCAGACGAGCTCGAATTGCTCGAAGAAAGCTATCGCTTCCACGAGGAAGACGACGAAGCCCAGCCGTCCAAACCGGAATCTCCGCCGTTGCCGGAACCCACAATCGACGGCCACAAGCGACCGAGGCCTCCTGAAGATGCAGACGAGGCGGCAGAGGAGAAGCGCGGTAGGATCGGCGGCGCCGACGAGGAGGACGAGGAGTGGCTGCGGTACTCACCGGAGAAGGTCATCGATCCGGTGGTGGAGGAGACGAAAGGCGGCGATTCCGCGCCGGAGAAGTTCGTGTGGAGGTTTGCGTCGGAGGTCGACGGGGAGTTTTTTCCGGTGACGGCTCCCAGCGGCGGCGATAGGGCTTACACGAAGCTGAGTAGAGCGCCGGAGGTGGAGGCGCGCAGTGGGAAACCGAGCGCATGGTCCGGAGGTTCGATTTGACGAATTTTCGATTTCATGGTTTAGTTTTCTTAAGAGCTGTTTGTTTCAGATTGAGAGTTTTAGGGCAACTTATTAGGTTAATTTGTGAACAAGAACTTTGAGAGACTTGAATCTAGAGTGAGTGAGCTAATCAAGAGCTTGGAAACTGTGTGAATTTGATTATGTAGGAATCTTTGGAACAGTTTGTGATGGCCTGTGTTTGAATTTGCAGGTCTTATTGAGGAACCAGTCAGTGTCCTGTTGCATAAAGCAGAGCAGGAGGCTTTCGCTAAGGTATTGCTACTTCTATTTAATATATCTATATATATAATATGTATGTATATGGTGACAAATCAAACACAAAATAGCAACAAAGCAAAGGGAGATCAGCATAGGAGTTTGATGTGGAAACCCAATTTAGGAAGAAAAAAAGGGGCATAGCGATCGAAAAGGTTACAATGGAGGAGAGAGTACGAAAAAATGGCCATGTTTTGAACTTTTAACCCCAAATCGCTAGTTACATAAATGACCCAACCCAAAAGATCAATACCACGATCTCTCCGCTTCGACCGTAGTTAGAAAAATGTCACACCGGGAAGCTCCGAAACGGGCAGACTTAGAAAACGAATATGGGTCACAAACTCTAAACATATATCATTCATGACAAACATTTTTTTGTATCTGGAAAGTCATTTTTGGGATCTTGGAGAACCAAGTACCTTTGGCAATGGCGACTTTCTGAATTTCAATCTCTATACATGAAAAGCTAGTATTATAATGTATTCTCATTTTATGCCGTAGGCCCTACAAGCTAGTTCAGGAGACCCGGGTGATCTTGTTCTTAATGAAACACCAGTAGTTCATGAGCAACTTTGGGTGGAAAAATACTCGCCGAACTCGTTCACCGAGCTTCTCAGCGATGAACAAACAAATCGCGAGGTTTGCATTGCTTTTTATCCAAGTAAAGCTCCAATTTATCTTTGAATTTGTTACCTATTCGATGCTTTCTTATTGCAGGTACTCTTATGGTTGAAACAGTGGGATTCCTGTGTTTTTGGCTCGGAACTTACGAATACTTCAACGGAGGTTTTATCTGCGCTGCGACGACATTCAACGATTAGTCAACATCAGAAATCTTCTAGCTTTAACTATCTTGGAAGGAATAAAGGAGCTCGATGGAATAAGGAAAATTTTAGAAACAATAGTGAATTTGGTTACAAATCTAAACATTTTGATAAAGAAGATGGTGAATCGAAAGGGGTCCAGGATTCGTCTTGGAACAAGAAACCGAGGTCTGTTGGTCCACCGGAACAAAAGGTGTGGCTGCTTTTTCTTCTTATTCGTAGCCTGTCTATTGTACTTATTAATACAATACCATAATCAATTATATTCTTATGAGTTAGAGGTCTTGATAACTAAAAGCCATTTCAATTACAATTTACATGCTTATGAGTTAGAGCTCTTAGTAACTAAAAACACGAACTTTGCAGATCCTTTTGCTTTGTGGTCCCCCGGGGCTGGGAAAGACTACACTTGCTCATGTTGCTGCGAGACATTGTGGTTATCGTGTGGTCGAGGTATGTTTAAGACATAGTTAGATTAGCTATGAATAATTATACTCTCGGGTAATTAGATAATTTCACACACAAATTTCGTTTGCTTCTTTGTTCTTTCAGTTACGCTTTTTGAAAGATTTTGATGTACGTAATGAGTTTTTGATGCTTGTAGATTAATGCTAGCGATGACCGGTCCGCCGCAACAGTTGAAGCAAAAATCCTTGATGTTGTCCAGATGAACTCCGTGACAATGGACGCAAGGCCTAAATGCTTGGTTAGTTTTCTTTTGAAGAACAATTTTTTTTTTCCTCTTTTCTTTCGTAGTATGTATATAATGTTAGAAAAAAAGCCAACGAGACTCTTCTATAGGTTATCGATGAAATAGACGGATCTCTCGGTGAAGGAAAAGGTGCTGTGGATGTTATTCTTAAGATGGTAAATCCCAGGACTCTGTTTGACTCTGTTTGTGTATTTGTTTCTTTTACTATGCTCATGTTATTGAACATTGTAGTTATATCTATGAAGATGAAATGGTTACATAGCTAACATTTAGGAATAACTAGAGTAGTTTAATTATATTATTTAGGCTATTTAATTATGTCTCGTTATTTTATAATGTCATTTGAACTAATTAATTAATTTTAATTATGTTTAAAATTTGGTTATATGTTTTAAGTTTTAATTAGGTTGGGTCCGGTCTCGCCCATTAAGTTGCAATCTCTGAGATTGGGTTCAGTGAAGAATGTCGGAGCCCCTGTTTTGAGAACGTTTTTGGATCATAACAAAGATTAGCTTCTATTTCACATATCAAAAATCTCTTGCATTTATGAACCAACGAAATTTTCATCTTCTTTAATGCGAGTTTAATACATAACCTTTGTTTTTCGAGTTCTCTGCATAATATCTTTGCACGACGTCGCTCAAAATTAAGATCTTGTTGAGTTATATACTGTCAAAATAGTGCAAATTATTAGAGGATAAAGAATTAATAAATCAGTTTATACTTTTTTTTTATTGAAATATTTTTTATGTAGGTATCTGCTGATTTGAAGTCTGACTCGGGGAAGGAGAATGTAGATAAAGAAGGAAATTCCAAGGAGTCCACAAAGAAGGGACGCAAAAGTCAACCACTGTTGAGACCCGTAAGTCGACGCCGTTAGTAATAGCTTTGAATTGCGTTATTTCTGCCGAGGAGATCTAAAAACATTTCTGGCCTGCTGTTTAGGTGATCTGCATTTGCAATGACTTATATGCACCTGTCTTAAGACCATTGCGTAATGTAGCAAAGTATGTAACTTTGAACTTTCTTTCATTTTATTTTCAATTTATTTGTTGATTTTAATTAAGTATTCTTTTAATCCATTAGTTAGGAGATTCATTGTTTATAAGGGAATGAATTCTGATTTTAGAATTAGATTAGTATTATCAACGAGAGTTGTTATCTTATTCTCTCATAAATCGTCACTGAATTTATGAACATTCTTACCTACAGGGTTCATGTGTTTGTTCAGCCAACAGTGAGTCGCGTTGTGAGCAGGTTAGATTATTGCTCTGTCCATGCTCCATAAAACACCATTGATTATTGATTTTTCTGGTACTAGAATGTACTCAATTTTCTGTTCACAGGTTAAAATACATATGTAATAAGGAGGGAATGAAACCCAATTCCATGGGGCTCTCTACACTTGCCCAATATACAGGTATTTTAAATATTTCTCGATTAAGAAAACCGGCTACAGCTTGGGATATAATATCTTGGTTCTCTCTTTTCCTCTCGGGTTTTCGATATCGCAATGTTCGACATGTCAAATTGTGTACAACATAAATGTCATTTAATTTTGTTTTTTATTTACTTGAGCCTTTGTGTTACAGAATGCGACATACGTTCATGCTTGAACACTCTGCAATTCCTTCACAAAAAGAAGGAAGCGCTTAATGTGGTAAAAAATTATTCTCTAGCTTCGACAAGTTTGTTTGCTTTCGTTTCTGGATATGTTTTTATGAACTCTTAATAACTCACTGATCAGAATTCACCTATCTGAACTAAAACAGATTTCTAAAGAATTGCAAATATAACAAATGACCAAAACTGATTTTTTTTTTTTTAATAAATTAAAGAACACTATAGCAATTTAGCTGGTTCGGTATAATTACCTACGCTGAGATTTGGGATGTTTCTCTTGATTCAGATTAAAATCCAAGACCGATTTACAATCTTGATCCATGAGATCAACCAACACATTGCAGATTATTTGTCTCAAAATCTACTTACATTTCTTAACTCATTAACTCACCGACAGTCACTGCACATTGGTGCATACAAAGGACTCAAACTATTTCCTCTCTTTTCTTTCTATCTCACTCTAGAAATCCGCAAGTTCGCATGCTCTGTTCTTCTTCAGATTACCGGGGCTTTTATAAGCTCACGCATAGCATGTGAAGTTTGTTGTTTGGTTGCAACCAAACGATCTTGATCTCCATAGTTGAAGCTGCATTCTTCAACTACTTAGGGGGGGAAAATCATAATGGTGTCGTGCATATATGACATTTTCATCACTTATGTGTCTTCTACTGCGATGCAGTTGGAGGTCAGCTCTCAAGTGGTTGGACGAAAAGACATGTCAAAAAGCGT
Source organism: Parietaria judaica (assembly GCA_954871525.1). NCBI lineage: Eukaryota > Viridiplantae > Streptophyta > Magnoliopsida > Rosales > Urticaceae > Parietaria > Parietaria judaica. Next base: position 10,966,332 of record OX940866.1, read on the forward strand.
CTTTGATATTTGGAAAGTGGTAATACAATTTAGCAGATACCTTAATTTTTATTTTTATTTTACTTTAACTGCAAATTATGTGAGGTGAGCTTTCTAACACGCATTAATGGTAATGACATCATTAGGTTTTCCAAAAGAAAAAAATTATACGCGAAAGAAGATCCGATATTAGCACCACCAACGCAACACCAAGTGAATTTGAATCTTTGCACTCGCTCATTTCAAGTCGGTACGCTAGCAATGTCCATTCCTCTTATCTCTAAAGTAAAACATTTCACATTGTGCTAATAATAAAATTATTTGCAGAGGCGAATACGATTTAATCATGGATGGTATACACGAGAACTTTTTGCAGCTTCATTATCATGATCCCATGATGCTGAAAACCGTAAGCCACGTGATGTGAACATATGGAAGTCTCTATATTGGTAAAGAGAACGAACATTTTGACATGATAATGCCTTGATTGTAGGTCAAATGCTTAAATAATCTTGGCATTTCTGATTTCCTGCATCAATATGCTTTTCGCACGCAGCACATGCAGCTTCTTGGTAAGATTACTCTTAACTACTTGCATTATTGCCAGTAACTAAAAACAAATTTTTATCAACCATTTTCCTTTTCTTTTTTCTGTAGCTTACCAGCCAGGTTTAGTAATTGGTGTACACCGTCATGTAGTCCAAGTTCAGAGACCGAATATCGAGTGGCCAAAGAATTATCAGAGGTATATCTGACTGTTATAGAATTTGATGAAGATAGTGATTAGTTTATATTAACTCAAATCTTATACAAATAATGCAGGTACCGGACGATGCTGATAGAAAAAAAAATCAGTTTAAGATCTTGGAACAATACTATTCAGCCACATATTTCAAGACATCTGTCAACAAGCTCCTTTGTTGAAGATTCGGTCTCGCTACTATTGCACATTCTTTCTCCGTCGACTCTCCGGCCCGTATGTTACTTTCATTCAACTGCTTAACTTGTATTTCGAAGATTGCAAACGAATTTGTTTTTAAATCTAGACTGAGGTTAGATTTGGTTATGTTCATTGTTAATCCATTTGACCCAACCGGTACTTTTTGCAGGTGGCGTTAAACTCGCTATCGGAGAAGGAGAAGAATGAACTGGAAGAGTTAATTACGAAGATGGTATCTTATTCGATAACGTATAAGAACATAAGATTTAACCCATTCCCCAGAGAACCAAGAAATGAAGCAGCTTCAGAATCTTCGACACTTGCTTTCGATCCTCCCATTAACGACTTAGTCAATTTCAAGGTATGAGTTGGGAAGCTTTGATGGGACACGAGCCAAAAATCAAACACATACCAATGGGAATTTACCGAAGAGATGAATTCCCGCATATTTATTGAATAAATAGAACCTGATTCCAAATGTAATGGAGGTTTCTTCGAAAATATGACCCGAGCTGTCTCTAAAAACATTAAGACAACATGCCAAACTCACGGGCTGCCTTCCCTTGGGATTGACACCTCTATTTTTTTCAAACTACCTAAAATGTCCTCAATAACCTAATATATAAATAAAGATAATAGTATAATATAATTAATAAATTTGGGATCTAACAAGCTTTCAAGTTTTTCAGTCTACTTATTTTCCAACATCGTGTTTGACATCATTTTATTTCGATCAAACAGGGCTACAATTCCTGCCATCATGTTCTCGCCTTAGCAATGAAGCAAGTTCTTGTACATGAGGTATGTCTTATAATCTTTTCGATAAATTCGTCAAATATCCGGAACGAGTATTTTTACGTGGTAATTCAAATGTAATTACCATGCTTATATGGTACTTAATATAATCTGGTAGTTTATTTCAAACATAACATAAATTCAACTTTTATTAATCTCATGATCTGCCCCAAACCAGGTTGAGAAACAACGGATCTTGCTCGTTAGTGCAGGAAGATCTGGTGGGCATTTAACAGATAAACGCAACAACGAAAAGCAATCCCTTTTGGCAAAAGAGACAAGCAGAGAAAAAACGGATAAACCCTCTGCAAAAGTTCATGAATCAAAAACGGGGCACTCCAATCCGAGTACCTCGGCCACAACATGTAATGCCGGTCCGATAACAAAGTCCGGTGCTGAAACCGCGAAGCCGAAGTCCTTCGGGGCTGCTCAGCGATCTTCGAAGGGCCGCGTTGATTTCTTCGACAGGTAAAGAATGCCTTCGATCCTTTCTCTGCAATTAGTTATTTGAAAATATTTTTAGTATATTTTCAAAGAGCGAATAGCCATTTTCTCGTAACGCTGCCTCAAATTTATCAATATATTCTCCTCGCTTATGGCGAAGAATATTGTGATAAGAAAAACATTAGTGGGATTTACAAATAACAGAAAATAAACCATCCCGTATCGAAATTATAAGATGATTAGTTGGCTGAACGTAAACCATTCCCGTACCTTGCATTGTAAATCTATTTTTTTTTTCTTCAATTTAATCGATGTCTCTTTATAAAAAGAAAAGAAATTATGAGATGATTAAAAAACATTTCTCTGCCTGTTGGATAATTCAAGTACTTTATCGTGTTCCCATTTATATGTTAGACCCGCTAATAATGGAAACTTCAATCATTTATTTTAATTAGCATTTCTATTATTTAGGGGTACCAGAGGTATTATGCAATAATCATATGTTTAGGGTTTCTAATCCTATGAATAATGTTCCTTAATGTTTGATTAGTTGAGTTTTCCTATTGAACATAATAATCAAGGTTTTCCCGCTCCAACTCTCGAATTAGAGACAAGGTTTTCTTTATCAACAAAGTGCTCTTGTATCTCTTGGGTTTCTATTTTTCATAAGCTTCTTTTCTTTCAAAATAACAGGTTCAGAAAGCTCAGTAAAGATCCTCAGAACACCACAAAGGCGACGAGAAACGACGATACCTCGGAACGAGATTTGCGGCCGGTGCTATTTAAGTTCAATGAGGTGAATTACGATCTGCTCGTTTACTATATACAATGCTTCATTTATCATTATCTTCCTCGTTTAGCTTGATGATTATTAGATGTGTTTGCTGAGACTTCTTTTGCCGCTTTTTTCGTGCAGGGTTTTACCAATGCTGTGAAAAGGCCTGTTCGGATGCGCGAGTTTCTTCAATGACAAAACCGTCGTGTGTGTTAGCGACAGCGAAGATTGTAATTTCTCTTCTCTTCCAATTGTTTTTCTCCCTAAAATTCTGTGGTACATTATATTCATGCAATTCATAGTTGATTATCTAAATAACAAGAAAAAAAATCAGCTTCCAACTAAAGGGTTGCTTAATATGACCATTCTCTTCAGAAGCAGCACCGTAAATTTTGGCTTCGAAGCCTGGTTTTAGGCCCATTCCCGACTCGATTTCGTCCCGAGAACTGGTTTTTTTTTTTTTTTTTTAAAGGTAAAAAGCTATGAAATGGGATTGGGTTGAGGCAAAACAAAGAAATAAGCTCAGTCCTGAACCGTTCCCAGATTAAGTAATAATATTTACTATTTAATAACATTATTTTCAAAAATCAGGCCTGCTTGGTCTTGGCCTGGTGCCATTCTGGTTTTCGGTTTTAGAAAATCAGGCTATTTAAAAGCCGGGTCAGCAACGGGGCCCCATTTTTGGGAAGTTAGAAAACTGGGACCTAACAAAAAAAGAGTCAAAAGCCCAATACCCGGTCTTGGTTTCACCCCGATGATAGAGGACTAGAGTCTCTTGTTGTAGCTTTTAGAAATATACAGATGATTAATTGCCAACAAAGAAATTAACTAAATCTAGGAAGGTCCAAATTAGTAGCCACACAACTTTATACTCTAAAATCTCATACTAAAAATGTGGCACAAAATTAAAAAATCTAGTCTAAACTTTGATAGTTCTATCATGGTTCAAACGGTGACGTTTCCGCCGGAGGCAGAGGCGGAATCGCCCGGTGGGCTGATCGAGATCCACAGCAACGAGATCGTGATCGAGAGCAGCCCCGTCCACACGTACACTATTGTCGGAACCCGCCCTCTCCGGCCCATCAGCCCTTTCGCGAAAGGGTAGAAGTGGGCCAGCACCCAGAAGCTGAAGAAGGTGCCTCCCATGAGCTTGTTCCACTGCGGGATCACACTGTAGAGCGTCCGAGAGAACCCGATGACGACGGCGACGATGTTGACGACGATGATGGTGAGCGGCAGTATGAAGAGGCTCGTCCACTTGACGAGGTAGAGGTCGGCGAAAGCGTCGTCGTCGTCCTCGCCAGCGGATTTGGACGTGAGCTTGAAGGAGATCTCGACGCCGGCTAGGATCTTGAGCAGGCCTTGGACGACGGCGATGAGGTGCGCGCTCGTGCCGCCGATGACCCAAAATTGCTCGTTGCGCCACCACTCCTCGAGGCCGATGCCCGACCACTTGACTTCAAGGAGGGAGATGAGGGTGAGGGAAACAGTGACGGCAAGGAGGTAGGACAGGAAGGCGATGTCGAGGCCTTGGACGATGAAGTGGCCGGAGAGGAGGGAGAGGGCAGGGAGGAAGCAATAGACGACGAGGAAGAGGGACGTGAACGGGTAGACTGCGACGTTGAGGTAGGCGACACGCTGGAGGAACTTGAGGCGGCGCGTGGCTAGGAGGGCGTTGTTGCGGGAGAAGAAGATCTCGACCGAGCCGGTGGCCCAACGCAGGACCTGGTGGAGCCGGTCAGTGAGGTTGATGGGGGCCGTCCCGCGGAAGGCGTCGCGCTTCGCGGTGATGCAGTAGACCGAGCGCCACCCACGGTTGTGCATGCGGTAGCCCGTCACCACGTCCTCCGTCACCGACCCGTAGATCCACCCGATCCGCTCGCCCCACTCCGTCTTGTCCTCGTACCTGCGCCAACCAAAGCAGTTTGACCAGTGGTTCGTCAAAACCTTATACTGATAAAAATGAATATATATATCAAGGTATTAAATTTCTCGAATATCCATCGGCATGCCCATCGAAAATCTTTTTTCGAGGATATGCGAAACGATATATCTATCGGCATATCCATCGATTTACCTATGAGATACCAATCGACAAGCGATATATCCGTAAAATGAAAAGTGTGAAACGACATCGGCAAACGGTATTTAAAACCTTGATATATATGAATGCCAGTGAGAGTGAATTACCAACAAGACACGACGGCCACGGCCTCAGCGACGGTGGGCGCATCGAGAGGCGGGCGCGAGAGGAGAAGCGCCCCGGGTGGACGGCCGTTCTTGACAGAGACATGGTCGGCGAGAGGGCGGCCTTGGAACTCTGCGACAGCTATGGATTCAGTGAAGACGGTCGAGTTGCCGAACTTCTTGGGCAGGCCAAGGTCGGAGTGCATCGTTAAGGGCTGCGTGTCCGATTCATCCTCACGTGACTCCGACCGCGAGTAGCTCGGTGCCGCCGACTTGACCTGTTGGCAATTTAATTGATTATTTATGTAGGTATTATTGGTTTAGTCATAAAATTATTTTGTCACCTGTCCGAAGACGCCGGAGTACTCAGTCGCCCGTGGTGGGTGGAAGCCGTACAATGCGTAGCGCCGGAACATGCAGCCCGTCCCGACGTACACCGGCCCCTGAAGCCCGTCTAGAGCTCTCATATTCCCTGTTGGATCAATGCTTCATCAATTCTCTCTTAATTTATGAATCAAGTTCCTCTTAGTGATACAGTATCAAAATCATTAAATTAAATTAAAATAATTTTTTTAAGGAATTAAGTATAAACAAAGGAAATCCTAATTACACAACCGTTTTTGCGACGTTTTTTATTTTTTGTATGTCGTAGAGTTCGAACTCTATATTTCAGTGATGTCAACCAACTGAACTAGTCTTTATTTACGACATTACGTACCGTCGAAGAAGACAGTGTTGTGGTTGGCGTAGCGATCGGAGGGGTCGATGCCCTCAAACCTTTGGGGGAACTGGATGTAGCATATGCGGTCGCCGCCGCGGTCCATCATGAAACACATGCCCTCCTTGATGGCCAGCGAGTTGTACACATAGTGGTCGCAGTCAAGGTTCAGGATGAACGCCCCATTTGATAACACGGCCGAGGCCCGCACCAACGCGTTCATCGCACCCGCCTTCTTGTTGTGGTCGTACCCCGGCCGCTTCTCGCGCGACACGTATGCGAACATCGGCAGCCGGATGTCCACGCCACTGAAGTCCAACCTCTGCTCGTCGTCGCGCCCCCTAACCGGATCGTTCGATGGCACCTTTGTCATCACCTGATAGAAGTTCAAATGCTCAATTACCCGAACGATAAAGCATGTTGAAAATGTCGCATAATGTTTCAAGTTCAATAATATGAAAATTTTCAATTTTTTGTATGTCGTGTGCCTTAAAACCCGGTATTTCAAACCTACATTCCACTTTAAATACTCGACCATATGAGCGATCTATCAGTTTCATCAATTACCTGCAAAATACCGGCGTGGTCTCCTTTGGCGTGGTCGGGCGCTGAGACGAGCCAAGTCCCAGGCCAATGGGTCCCGTCGGCCATCCACGTGGCGTTCTCCACCTTGACGGGTCCCTCGGGCGTCAAAACGCCACTGTTCTTTTCCCGTGCAAGCTTCCTCTCCTTGGCCTCCTCTCTGGAGTTGTAGAGTTCGCTTCTCTTGCGAATAGCCTCCGGTAAGCCGTTGATCCTCACCTTGAACTCGTCGTACTCTCTTTTGATCCAACGCCGGTCCTTCACGAAGTCGGGGCTCTTCTTGTTCCTCGTCGGGTCGGATTTCACGCTGAAGTAGCTATCCGGGTTTCTCGGCTCTATGTTGTGCTTTCTGCAGAAGGGAACCCAAACCTGTAAAATGAGCAAATCAATGAGAAACATATATATATATATATATATATATATATATATATATATATATATATATATATGCAACTGATAAATACTATTACACAATATAATGTATGGAAATATTAGCAATAATAAAAGTTATAAGAGTGTAATGATTAACTTGTTGTACAAGGCAAGTAATGAAAACCTGAATTATAACATTTGAACGTGTATCTTCAATACAAGGTTCAAAATCTCGTGATACTTTCATTTTTTTTTTTAATATAACCATCTATAAATAATAATAATATTAATAATAATAATAATATTATGGAAAATAAAAAGACAGTAAATAAAATTTTACCTGAGCAAAGTTTACTGCCTCAGCCATGGCCTCGAAGGTGAGAATGGCTCCTCCGTCGTCGGATATGTAGCACGATATCTTCTCGATGGGGTAGTCCACGGCGAGGATGGAGAGAATGGTGTTGGCGGTGACGAGCGGAGGCTCCTTTTCAGGATCAGCGGTGGATACGAAGACGTCAACGCCCGGGAGGTCCGACCGGCAGTTAGGGTTCGATGGCGAGCGACGCTCAAACTTGTCGTGGAGTGCGGCAAGGTCGGTGGCGCGGTTGATGGGGTTGAGCTTCGGGAGAATATCGAGAAGCCACGAGAAGGAGAACCAGATCTCGCACACGATCGACATTCCCCACAACCACATCGCGTCCGGGTTAGGATTCCGGATTCGCCACGTGAGGAAAAGCCCTAGGACCACCATTCGAATTACCACCAATAATCTTGTCAAGCACAATTAGGAGATTAGTTAGTTATGTCATTGATTGGAATATTGTAGCTTAATCATCACACTTTAATTGCTAACTAATCTTGCCAAAATTGACTATACTATATCATAGCAACACCAATAAGATATGATCCGAATCTGTTTTCTTGGTCCGTCCCGTTTTCGTGCAATAAGATACGATATGATATGATCCAAATTTGTTTCTTGGACCGGCACGTTTCCTTGTTATCCGGTGCGCATGTTTTCATTGAATATTTATTATAGATCATTCAAATTAAGACTTTTGTAATTGGTGTTTTGGAGTTAATTAACACTAATTCCGATCATATTGGATTCTTCTCGTCTATAACATTACATTTCTTTCTAAATTGTGTTTTTACATATAGATTCCCATGTGATTTATCATACTGTTTCATTGCTATTTTGTATATGATTATATATATATATATATATATGAGGAGGCGACATAAATTTTGAGGCCCACGTGTAAGAAAAAACAAAATATTTGTATTTCATTTTAAAAGTTCGTTTATACTTTAGTAGTTAAGCCAAGGTTCAAAATGCCGTTTATGCCCATAAATCGATTGTCGTTTTCGAAGATTATCGATGGATTTTCGAGGATTATCGATGGAAAACTAATAATCTCATATTTGTAGTCGAATCTCCATAGTATAATCTCATATTTGTAGTAGTGGTAGCTTATCGTTACCGACACTTATCGAGGATTATCGATGGATTATCGACACTTATCGAGGATTATCGATGAAAAACCACTAAAATAGTTTTAATAATATATTTAGTTATTTACTAAGTTTACATATGTAAATAAAATATAGTCTCACACTCACATACATAAATACTCAAATAAAATCATGTCATATAGTCAAATAAATGTAAATAAAATCATGTCATTGTATGTAATTTCGCCGAAAATTGTTGAAAAGTGCAATTTTTTTTTTCGAAAAGTACCCAATTTTTTATTATTTTTACACTGTTTTTACGGATAATCGATTGGTATGGAATATTTGCCGATGACTAGCGGCAAGACGGATAATCGACGATTATCGAGGATAATCGTGGTAATAATTCATCACGAGATAAAATTTACGTTTAAATCTATTCCAAATATAAAGATAAAATAAATGATAAATAAATATAACACAAAGAAAAATCATTCTTAATTATCTCCTTTATATATATATATATATATTATATATATATAAAGGAGATAATTAAGAATGATTTTTATATATATATAAACAATGGATATTTTTTGTAAGATAGTTTTTGCACAATTGAAAAAAATAATAGTTAGAAAGAATTATTAAGAAATTGCATTATTTTGATGTAGTTTATTTTATTGGTGGTATATATAAACAGTGTAACTGTAATATAACAAGTTAATTATTATAAAAAATATATATATAGAAGATAAAAGTTTTTACACAATCACAAACCCATCTTACTCAACTTTCTCTCTCGCAGATTAAAAAAAAAAACCAACTCTGTATGAGCATGAAAGATAGAGTAATTACCTATAAGGGCTGAGAATCCCCGAAGGCACCTTGACCTTCCTAGTGAGAGGCTTCCATGGCTTATCCATAAAATCCGACATGCTCACGTGCGCCTCCGCCGGCAACGACCCGTACCCCGCGTGCGCCTCCTCCTCCTGTGACCAATACGCATTCCCGATCCCGTACTTCCCTTTCGTCTCGAACAGCCAACGGTTATGATCGAAATCCCCCGTCTGCGTCCTCAGGAGCATCGACTTGTTGTTCGAAGATCGCATCACCGAGACCCTCCGGTCCATCTTCGCCCCGTCGCCGCTGCTCGGGGGCGGGCGCGGGGGGCCGCCCGAGCCGGATGGCATGTTGTCGGGAGTCGGCGGGAGCATGACCGTGTAGTTCATGTAGTCGGTGCTCTGCCGGCCGCTGCCCGCGAATTCGCCCGACATGTCGAGGTCGTCGTCCCGCGAGAGGCTCACCATGCGCCCGCTCAACGTTCTCCGCCCGAATTTCACGGGCGGCCGGCCGAGCGATGAGGCCGAGGAGGCCGCCGAGAGGCTCTTCTTCGGCGGGCTCGGCGGGAGATTGTCCATATCTTGGTAACCCTAGAGCAATCACCAATTCTAACCCTAATCACGTCGATCACTTCCCATGCATGCGTCAAGGCAAGCTATGGATGCTTTGAACATATTTTTTTATATTTTATTTTTTATTTTTTAGTTAATGAAAATGAACTTCAATATTGCCAAATTAGTTTAATCAATGGTGTTTAGTGGTTTAATTCTATATTTAGCCAATGAATTTCATTTATGATATTCCTTATTTTAAGCTTGGCCTCTCTCTCTCTCTTATTCCACTTTGTTTTTGTTTTGGTTTTAGCCAGGTCGATTCATTGTTACCTTTTATTTATTGATTTATTTTTTCATGACCTTTCATTTTTCTGTCGTTTATTGTTCTATGTGATTTTATTCATGTTTTCTTGGTTAGTCTCTAAGCTTTTTCTTGTCGTTTTTCTAAGCATATATGCGTCAATCTGAAATGTTGTCGTTTATATGTTGTTATGGCATATAGTTACTAAGCTTTTTGTTGTCGTTTGTCCAACTTCAGTCTGGAACTTTCTCGTTCACACAGATTCATCTGTGTTGTCGTTTTTATGCCTTGGTCATTTTTATGCCAAGCTTTTTGTGTCGTTTTTCAAACTTCATATCCATCGTTGTTTTTTTTTTTTTACTTCATACTCGCCTGTATAAAACTCTGTCGTTTTTACTATCAGACTTAATGTCGTTTTTGTCTGAGTGATATTTTAATATTTTAGTAAGATAATCGTGGTAAGAGTACTCAAACTTTGACCAACCAAAAATTACAAAGTCAAAATTTGAAGAGATATATTTTTCTCCCTGATTTGTTTCGTTGAAGTTAAATGGAAAAAATTGATAGATAATTGGATGAACACATAAATGCGAATCTTATGTATAATTTAGCATTGATTAACGTTCGTAAATTTTTTTTGAAAGAAAATTAGCTCTCTTCACATTTATTAATTTTAGATACTTTTTCTGCTCTTTTTTAATTTAAACCAACGCCTCAATTAGTTAAAACTTTGAATACTTTCATCGTCGTTTCTCGAACATCACGCTGTCGTTCGTAGAATCAGACTGGCTCCTCGGTAATGTTGTCGTTTCATCCCAAACATCACACGTGTCATATCCCATAGTCTCTCTCTATTGGCTCGCTTGCTCGGTTGCAGGCTCTTACCATACGCCTCCCCGCAACAGATCAGGAGAAAATCCCCAAATCGCTTCGAAGCCCAGACCTTTCCAATTTTTCGCACTCTTCTTCATAGTCTCTCTCTCTCTCATCGGCCGTGGTGGATTCGGCCTCTGGTTCGTCCGTACTCTCTCTCCTTCTCCGCCGCCGAAACCCTAGCTTCGCCGCTCTCTTCTCTCCCGGAGCATCTCTGCATGTTCGCGTTCATGCGCGTCTCACGGCATTATTGCGCGAAGAGGAATCGGCATCGCCAGGAGTGAGGGAAGAAGTTGCGGCGAATCAAGCTCGGTGCTAGGGTTTCGCTGCGTCTGACTCGTCTTCTTGAATTCTAAGCTCTGCTTGCCGGTAAGTGTTTCTATTGGTTCTGGTGTTCGGTTCTAGGGTTTGCTTGCTTCGTTCTTGGTTTAATTTCGTGATTTTTGTAATTTTGGTAGTTGGTTTATTTCAGGATCCTTTTTAAAAAAATCATTATAATTTTGATTGACGTACATATATATTGATGCGGACACCGACCGTGTAGAAACCCTAGGTGAAAATTGTAGAAAGTGTTGGTTTTGATGCTCGCTTGTCTTCTTCTATGGTGTTTTAGCTCTGATAATTGCTTATTCATTTATAAAGGTTGTAAATTTTTCGAGTTTTCTTTGCTTAATAGTTGGTTTAATGATTTGATTTGTGACTGTTTCAATTTATTCGAATTATTCTACGACCTTAGTAAGGGATTTAGTTGATCTATGCTGCTTTTTTATGCGATTTAACATGGTAGTGAAATGAAGAAAACAGGTAGATTAGGACCCTTGATTTAGTTGTTCTTCTTTGATATTTGAGCTCTGGTTATTCCCTAGCTATATATAAAGGTGGCAATTTTTTCAAGTTTTCCGGTTGTGTTAATTTATGTAAATGGACTTCGAATTAAATGAACGACGATAACTGGAGATTTTATTGATTTATGCTTTTCTTTTTTTGGTTTTTCTTGGTAGACAGATGAATAGAAGAAATAGATAGATTAGTGTGTAAGTCCTTGGGAAATTAGGCCAAACATGATAAACATTTATACCCAATTAGGGAAATGTCTAAACAGTAGAACCTTACGGGTCAGGTTTTAGTTTTAGAGAGCTCGATGCTGGGTATCTCGGTCCGATCCTACATTTTATGCTCTTAATGTTGATTTTAGTTTGTACTAACTAAAGGCTCAATCTTTTAAACTAGTGAATTCTGAGAAGAAAGAGAGTAGAATTAAGGTTTTTAATCTTCTCTACATGTTTCTTAAGCTCATACTATGTATGTATTTTAACACATTACTGATGGAATGCTCTCTCTTACCAAATATTAGAATTGTGACTTTCTATGTTTGTGGTCTATAAGCTTTATATATTATCTATGTTGATTTTAGGTTTGATATTATTAATCGATCAATAATTTTTGTAGACAGGAAGCCTTGCCATTTTAGTGACTTCATATTTGAAGTCAACAAGGACAGAGATCCTCCTCTATGATCATATAGTTCAAGTTTGGTGAATTTTACGGGAATATAGAAATGGCGGGGTTTGTGTCTGGTGATGGCCCACATCACGGAACATTCGAAGGCGGGTCCATTCAACATTCCCCGGAAATGCCAGAGGACGGATCACGGTGGTATTTTTCAAGAAAAGAAATTGAAGATGACTCGCCGTCTAGGAATGATGGAGTTGACTTGAAAAAGGAGGCTTACTTACGCAAGTCATATTGTACGTTTCTCCAAGATTTGGGGATGAGGCTTAAAGTGTAAGTATCTTGCTTTCGTCGATCGTTATTATCTACAAGTCTTATGCTATAATGTTTTTATCCGCTTTCCCTAATTAACTTTGGGTTAAATGAAAATTGAGAAAAAGGTGAAGGACAATGTATTTTTATTTTTCACACGAGAGAACTGAAATATTATATTATAGAAAATAAAATATATACTATCATTGCTTAAATCGAAGAGCTTTTTTCATGAACTATTCTACTGAAATTCTATGTTGATACTATACTATGACCGTTGATTTGCATGATGATGATGTTACCTATATTCTAATGCAGACCCCAAGTAACAATTGCAACGGCCATTATTTTCTGTCATCGATTCTTTCTTCGTCAATCCCATGTAAAGAATGATAGGAGGGTAAGCTTTCTCACAATTTGGTTGCTTCTCCCATCTTTCCATGTGATGGTTTTGTCGGTATTAGAAATGTCATCTTTTTTCTTCTTCTTTTTTTTCCTGATTCATTGTCGTTGGTATGAGGAAATTTTAGGATCGATTTTTTGACAATTTAATGCGGTGAAGTATTGGCTTTGGCACTAAATTATAATATAAAAATATTTTACAGACGATCGCAACGGTTTGTATGTTTCTTGCTGGGAAGGTTGAAGAAACTCCTCGCCCCCTTAAAGATGTTATCATAGTCTCATACGAAATCATTCATAAAAAGGATCCCGCTGCAGTACAAAAGATAAAGCAAAAGGTATCTCTTAATCCTTTAGTTTGTAGCAAAGGCTGTATAATCCTGGAAACAGTTTCTCTATCTTGGGCTTCTTCATGCTCTTTCCTTCGGGTTTGATTATGCCCTCCTTTTAATAAAGTCCTGGATTTTTAGGATAAAAATAATATTGTGCCCGCTTGCTAGGATACCTTTTATAGTGTTATTTTAGACCTTTTCCTGAAACATTGACAGCACGACCATGTTGCCTTATGCAATTAAGTGCGGAGCACTTCTAGCCATTTTGATCTCTAACGAATCCGATTAGACCCTATGTAGAAACCATACACGAGGTGAATTCCTATCATAAAACTGAAATACAAACGTAGTGAATTCCTGATAATAAAACTGAAATACAAACGTAGCACCAGTAGTTCCTTAGAGAACACGACCCGAGCTCTCCCTAAAGATGTAAGGTATAATATGCCAAAACTCACATGGTATCTCCCCTCGGGATTGGCACCTAATATAGAGATTAGGATATCCTAATCCCTTTTTATTTCAAACTACCCAATACCAAGGGAGATGGCGTGTGAGATTTTGGCCAATTGTCTATTACAGCTTTAGGGATAATTTGGGTCATGTTCTTGAAGGAACAGCTGAGACGTTTGTTATTCGGTTCTATTTAATCAATACAATTGTCAGGAATTCATCTTTGGTGAATTTCTGTTGGTTCGTGTCCTTATTTAGGCCTAAGAACTTCAGTTAATAGTTCCTTAGAAAGCTAATCTTTTTCGTCTAAAGATAATACATTACTGTCCAATTCCATTATGATTTTTGCTTTCTCAAAACATGTTCTGTTAAGTTATATTATAATCTATTCATTATTTTTTTAATTGCATAATCATGCAGGACGTATACGAACAACAGAAGGAATTAATTTTGCTTGGAGAGAGAGTTGTTCTTGCAACCCTCGGATTCGATCTTAATATGACACATCCTTATAAACCTCTCGTCGAGGCAATAAAGAAATTCAAAGTAGCCCAAAATGCGCTTGCGCAAGTTGCATGGAATTTTGTCAACGATGGGTATGCTTATCTTAGTTCGTTTTTCACTGCCCGTTGTTGGTCGTGTTCCTGAATTCGATCCCTATATGCAGTCTTCGGACATCTCTTTGCTTGCAATTCAAACCGCATCACATCGCCGCTGGTGCCATTTTTCTGGCGGCAAAGTTTTTAAAAGTAAAGCTCCCGTCCGACGGCGAGAAGGTTTGGTGGCAGGAGTTTGACGTCACACCACGACAGTTGGAAGGTTAGTTTTGTTATTATACACCAACCAATTTATTTATAATTTTAAATCGTGCGACCCGTGATGACGGTTATTCAAACACACGATTACCATTAATAGACAAGGCTAAAAACGAAAATAACTTTTTACCAAATGTTTATGACATAATATTTAAATGGCCTAATAATAGAAATTGCTTAAGCTAAGGCTTGATGCTGGCTCCCGAGCCGAGACGAGCTCGGGTTCTAGGTTACGGAGATGACTTTGGTAAATCTTACCGAAATACGGGTATAAACTCCTACTAACTGAGTAAATTAATTTCTGCAGAAGTAAGCAACCAAATGCTTGAACTCTACGAACAGAACCGAGTGCCGCCTTCCAGCGACGTTGAGGGAAGCGCCGCAAGTGGTGTCACCCACCGCGCCCCTGCAAAACCCACAGCCAGCACCGAAGAACACCTCACCACGACCAACAGCCACTCTCGACGTGCACCCGAGACGATGGACGCCGAGTTCCGAGAAAATCACCGCTCCGAGCCAGAGCCATCCCCTCAAGAGAAGGCTGCAGAAGAGCCGAACACGACCGGGGAAGGTCAAAACCAGCAGACTGCAAGTGCGCTCGGCGACATAAAGAAGATCGACCGGGACAAGGTTAAGGCGGCGTTGGAGAAGCGGAGAAAGTCGCTTGGTGACTTGGCTAGGAAAACCGACGTAATTGACGATGATGATTTAATCGAACGGGAATTGGAGGACGGCATTGAGCTCGGGAACAAGCGTGACCGGAAAACCTGGCCGAAGACCGGGAACGAGGACAAGAATCCAGATTCAAACCACGTGGAGGAAGGCGAGGTGTCGGTGCGGGAAGAGGGCGGTAATTACCAATCGCCCAAATCAAACAATAGGAAGAGAAAGGCGGCTTAATTATGTCTGATGGGTATTTTTACCTTTTTGCCCCTTGCTTGGGACACTACGAGTATGACAGTGAATTTTGGAGAGCGGTCAGTAATTTAATTAAGTATTGGACAATTCCAATCGCCATATATTCATTATTTGGTTTCCTTTTCTGCTCACTTATTTGGGTTTCTCGCTTAGACTTTGCGCCGGATGGTACTTTCTGTTTACCGGGACTGGACACCCGTTCTTTAATTAAGCCTTCCAGAAATGGTCAGTGTTTTTGAATTGGATAAATCATATTTTTCCTTATCCAGGCTGTAATCAGTAAAGTTTTTGGGGCCGAGACCGGAGTTGTTACCGGACTTATTGTACAAAATTTTGTGAACATAAATCCTATTTTATAGATAACATAAAAGAGCACAAAGAAGGCCAAGTGAGATTCTAAGTAGTCTTCGGCCTAATCTCGATTCCTTCCACAATCAGACCAGAGTCATCAACTTCCTTCACCCCGCAAAAGACGAGCCCGTCATCTCTGTGCTCATTAAAGAACTCACCCATTTCAACCTCCATCCACCCGTCCCCCCGCTCTCTTGGTGCTGGATCTGTGTCCGTTGCCGGATCCAAAAAGACACTGCGAGTTTCTCCATTCCCTCGTCCTTCGAATTCCACACGCAATTGCACGGGTCTTTGGTCAAACCCGTAAACTTGCCGGAGCTGAGCAGGTCTTCTGTCATAATCGAAAACTAGATCGAACCAGTTCACTATTTCGTCTGGAATTTCTTCTACTTCTGCATCTGCTACAACCAACTTGTAGACAAAGTAAGCTCCGTAAGTAGTGTCGGGAGAGAGAGTGTCGGTCTCAACCCTTGCGTTGATTTCAAGCCAGCAGACGTCCCTGAGATGAGCCACTTCCGGGAACCTGTACGTTGGTCGAACAGTGTTAGAACTGAAACCGAGTCTAGATTTGCAGAAAATTTTTAGCGCTCGGCTTCGCTTTTCAAGCTAGTTATGCATGAACATACCTGGAATCGGGCAGTGATCTCCATGCCCAGTATTCGGGCGAATCGCCCCAGATTATCTGCAGCCCTCTCGCCGCTACCATGAAACATTTCTTGCCACTTTGCTTCTCTAGTCCAAAGCTCTGCATCAAACCGAGGGTGTCTTTAATTGTCTCGCAAGAAACAGTTGCTTGGCGAACAAGTCAAAACACGAGTCGGAGCTAATTCCACTGATCGGAGGATGAGAAACCGATGAAAAACCCTCAATCCCTTTACAAATTTTGTATTAAAAAAAATCAGTAGTGTCGAAAAAATACCCATGATTAGTGTTTTGAAGTCCGTAAACTGTAAACCATCCGCAAGTACAATAGTTCAATTTAAGAGTATATCAATACGGTTTTTGTAAGATTTTTAAAATCCATTCCAATTGTGCCGATCCGATTTTATGAGAAACCTGTAAAATCGATGGGTATAACAATACGATTTTTCGTTAAAAAATAAATACTTTTCATAAATAATAATTGAAAAACAATATCGAAGATTTTAATTAAAATAAATAGATATTTTATCAAGATGATGTTTTGGAAGAGTTTTCGGAGATTACATGCTAAAAGAATTAAAGAAAATATATAGAATGTTTTTTATTAAAGAAAGAATTTGAGGACAAGCCCGGCTTTTGCTATAGCCGAGCAAAATCCGACACCTCGGGACCTCAAACTTAAAATCCTCAGATTTTTTTTATTTTTATTTTTATGTTTATTTATATCTAATTTTTAAATTTAAAAATATAATTTTTAATTACGTCCCAAAAATTTCTTTTTTTTTTAAGACTTGGACAAAACACAACAGACTCAAGACCGGAGGATCGAACATCTTTTGGCCCATAAATCGACCGCAAGCCCACCGAAACGTCAGGCAGCTAGACTAAGTTCTTTTTTCGGCAAAAATACCTCTTTCTAGACCTTGAAAACGGAATGCAAATATCCGTACCAGTGTTCCACTAGCGATGACGATGGGATTATCAGCGAGGAAGAAGAAGAGAGCTTTCCGGGTCATCGAATCCAGCGTCGGATCCGGATCCGATCGCCGCGAAAGGATGTCTCTGTAATCCCAAGGAAGGAACTTGTCCCAAACGGCAATGGATTCCGAGGCCGATCTGAAGAGAGGAGAGACTGCCGACAAACGACAAGCGTCCTTCGGAGATGTCAACGAGAGGATGTGGGAGAGGCACTCTTCTGGAAGCTTGTTCATCTCCATTCTTGCTCTCTCTCTCTCTGCTTCGATGCGTCTCTCTCTTCTCTTCCTAGTTGAGCTGAGCTGAGTAGTTCGGAACAAGGGTTAATTACATTTTTGCCCCTTTACATTGTTTTGATTGGACAAATATTTGTTTGATACGCTTCCAATTTTTCTCCATAATCATCGATTTTTCGTATTGTCGGTAGTCATCGGTAAATACTCTATGCCAATCGATTATCCGTGAAAATAATATAAAAATAACGAAATATTAGGGACTTTTTGAAAAAAAGTACACTTTTCAACAATTTTAGACAAAAGTACATTCAATGAAGAAACTATTTTAGTATGACATGATTTTATTTGAATATTTATATATGTGAACTTAGTAAAAATATTCTTAAAACTATTTTAGTGATTTTTCATCGATTATCCTCGATAAGTGTCGATAATCCTCGACAAGTGTCGGTAATGATAAACTACAATTTTATTAATTTTCCATCGATAATCCTCGAAAATCCATTGAAAATCCTCGAAAACGACAACCGATTTATCGACAAAATGGCATTTTGAACCTTGGTTTTCAAGCAACTTCTTTGAATGTGACTAGGAAGCTTTCAACACATATGAGTGAATTTAAATAAAGAAGAATTATTCATACTCGAAGAAGAATTCTTCATTCTATCCACAAGATGCCGAAGCGGAGGAAAGGGGCCTTAGCGATCAAACTCGACATGAGTAAGGCTTATGACCGGGTTGAATGGGGCTTCATTTTCGCTATGATGTATAGAATGGGCTTCGGGGTGAGATTGTTACATGTGGTCCACGATTGTATGTCCACATCGGACTACTCCGTGGTAATCAATATTGGGAGGATTGGAAGGTCATTCTCTGAGAAGAAGGAGCTTCGTCAAGGATGTTCGTTGTCGCCATACCTTTTCCTTATTTGTGCGTAGGGATTTTCCACCCTCATTCAGGGCCAAGAATGATTAGGCCTTTTGCGGGGTTTTGTTTGCCGCCCATCGGCCCCGCCGGTTTCGCATCTTCTCTTTGCGGACGATAGCATCCTTTTTTGCGAGGCGACGGAGGATTGTTGTCATGCCATTAGGTCCCTTTTGGAGGCTTATGAGAAGAGTTCGGGACAAAAGGTCAATCTTGAGAAGTCTATGTTGTGTTGTTCGAAGAATATCTCGGCGGGAGAAGCGGACCACCTTTCTCGAATACTCCAAATCCCGGTAGTCGAGAAGCTTGAATCGTATCTCGGGCTCCCCGTTCACATAGGTCGAAACAAGGTTGCGGTGTTTAGTCGTCTTACTAGTCGAGTCCAAAAGCATCTTCGGAATTGGAAAGCTAGAATGTTCTCGGCGGGGGGACGCGAAGTTCTCGTGAAAGCGGTGGTTCAAGCGATTCCGACATATGTTATGAGCCTATTTAGAATCCCAAAGAAGATAATTAACAATCTACATGGACTTACCGCTCGCTTTTGGTGGGGAGCCACGGAAGATAAGCGGAAGATTCATTGGAAGAAATGGGATCTCATTGCGAAGCCTAAGGCGTAGGGAGGACTAGGTTTCAAGAACCTCGGCGATTTCAACCGGGCTCTTATAGGCCGACTCACATGGCGGATCATTCAAAAACCGGAGTGCTTGATGGCCTGAATTCTTAAAGCGAAATACATTCCAAATTTGTCGGTGCGCGAGTTTGAAAGCAAAGGCCACTTCTCATTCTTGTGCAAAAGGCTTTGTTGGGGTCGGAATTTGGTACGGCGAGGTATTAGGTGGCAAGTCGGAGAAGGGAATCTAAGAGCCGGAGCCTTCAAGGTCGTTTCGCAGGAACCGGATGATGGCTTCCCGTGGAGGGTGGCCGACTTCATCTCGGGGGGGGGGGGGGGGGGGGGATCGTGATCTTGTGGAGACTTTGATGTCCCCTTTTGATGCAAAGGTCATTTTGCGAATCCCTTTGGTGAATGACTCCATTGACCGGCTTGTGTGGCACTTTGAGGAAGATGGCTTGTACTCGGCCCGTTCAGGCTATCGGCTTGCAAGGTTGGAGACGAGAGAAGGACCTTCGTCATCGGTTAGCATCGAACCAAGATGGTGGAAGAAGATGTGGGGGTTAGATATTCCACCTAAAGTCAAGCACTTGATGTGGAGAGCGTGGTTCGAGGCTATGCCGACCTTCGGGGCGCTTAGAGGGTGCGGTGTAGATTGCCTACCTTTTTGTTCATTTTGTGGGACCCTTCCGGAGGACGCTCTTCACGCCGTTTGTGGGTGTGAAAGGGCTAAAGCGGTGTGGAATAGCTTGTCATTGCATCGATGGGTAGACAAAACAGGTCTTATACCTTTCCGGGAACTTTGCCTTCGGGCTTTGGAGGTTCTCACAACGGAGGATTTGGGACTTTGTGGGTTTATTTGGGCATCGTGGTCCGACCGGAACTTACGGCTCTTTGAAAATCACACTCCGGAAGCTTGGGTT
The DNA here is from genome assembly GCA_954871525.1 of Parietaria judaica. NCBI lineage: Eukaryota > Viridiplantae > Streptophyta > Magnoliopsida > Rosales > Urticaceae > Parietaria > Parietaria judaica. The sequence goes on from OX940866.1 coordinate 10,986,492, forward strand.
GAGGAGGTAGCTAATTGGCTTACGAACTACAAGAGCTACAACCGGAAAACGGGCACGAATTATGTGGAGAGCGCGGTACGGCAAAGGGCGTGGTGTGGGGCGGAGGACGGCGGGCTTACGCTCAACGTCGATGCCGCGTGGGACGAGCCGTCGAGTCAAGCGGGCATTGGATTGGTCGTTAGAGACCACCAATGTATGATTTTAGGTGTTGCGGCGTCACTTATTGAGAGCGTGGATTCCTCCTTGACCGCCGAATGCCATGCTATACGACGAGGACTTCAATTCGTTCATGACCGAGGTTGGAGGGTATCGGTGACGGAGTCCAATTGTCTACGGGCTATACAAATGACGAATGGAGGGAAGTTCCGGGGTCTTCAATGACTGATTTTGAAGGATATTGACTTATTGGTTAGAGCGGTGGGTCAACACAGCATGTGCCGGTGGATACCTAGAGGTTGCAATGAGGCTGCTAATTTTGTAGCGAAAGCACGTAATTCTTTGACGTGCCAGGATTTTTTGTGTTACGGTAGCCCGGAGTGGCTTGTAAATATTGCTCGGAGGGATTTCACCCCTCTGTTATTTAATGAAATCTTCTCTTCTTTCAAAAAAGAAAAAAAGGAAGAATTCTTCAACACCTATGAGAAATGAACGCCACATCTATATCGATAGTCAAATATATAAAGCTCAATTTTCTTCCCCACACACACACATATATATAAATGAGTATACATTTTTTTTAGTGTGACATAAAATCCAATCATTGTTGAGTTTTCATCGATAATATATAAAAACGACAATGGCTAGGTAATTAGCGAACTAAATGGCAGAGTTTTCGTCGATAACATATAAAAACGACAATGGCTAGGTAATTAGCGAACTAAATGGCAGAGCTTTCACATAACAGAAACAGCTATAATAGAAAGGTGCTATATATATAAGCTGTGTTCACAAACACAAGTTAATTTATATATGTACTCTATAATTTCTTGGTCTATTATTGATATTATATAAGTATCAGATATATTATTGCTAATTATGTTATATCATATAATTCTATATTCTTCTAGAGGTAGTTTTGGTTAGCTAGGAAATTTTGTAATTCTTGATATAATATTGTAAGCTACTATAATAAACCACAAAATAATTAAGCACGAAAACATGTCAAAATAGGAAATACGATAAAAACGTTGCATGTATTATTATTCATATGGATTCAAAAGGTACATGCATATATGTACTTATTTATTACGTACCAACTCTTGAAAAAGTACACTCTCAACTCAAGCATACTCCGTAACAGAGCTTTCGCATAAACCCTAATTTATACTAGGACCCTAAGGACTCCTCTTACATTATTATTATTATTATTAAAAACGTTACACTAAACTCGATTACATTATATTATATTATTATTGTGATAGGCTTTAGGCCGCGATGGACATCCTCTCGGAGGTAGGGTTGGCCCTGAACAAGGTGGTCTCTTGCCTGTTGTACTTGAGCCTCCTCGCCTGCTCGTTCGAGATCCTGTACATGTTCGCCACCACGTTGTCGGGGAGGGCCCGCATGAAGGAGACCTTGCCCGCGAGCTGGTTGACCTTCGCGTTCTGGTTGGTCTTGAACGAGACCCACTCAAACCCCTCCTTCTCGGCCTTCTTCACGATCGCGAAATTCTGCGGCACCGTCAGGGCTTGTCCCTGTCGGAGCTCGCCGTCGAACACGGAGCGGCCCATGCTGTTCACCACCTGGCACCTCGCACGGCCCCGGATGACGTAGATCACACTGTGCGCGTTCATGTTCCAGTGCGGTGCGTACATTGCGTCCTGTGATGATCATACATATATATGCCCATGATATTAGTCTATTATTTTTATCCTGTGATGATCATACATATATATGCCCATGATATTAGTCTATTATTTTTATAATCTTCACGATGCAATTGTATATATTAATATAATAGTATTACAAGCATTGAAGAGAAGAGAGATTATCATGCCATGCATTGCAAAAATAAAATTATAAGAAAAATATTCAATTATAGCTGGAAATATAATAGTATATCATCATGCCATGCATAGAAAATAGAAATAATTTAGCATATATATATAATATTATGGTGTTTATGAATATGATATTAACACTATTATAAGAATTCAATTAAAATGTTCATATGGTATTAATTATTTTATGCATATATATATAAATTATAAAGCTAAAAATAGTAATTCATAGCTTTAAAATATAAATTTATATATACTATCATATGATATTCATTAAAAAACATAAAAACAAAAAGTAGAGAACACCTAAAATTTCATACATATATATACATGATAAATTTGTATTATGTTGAAAATAAGAAATATAATAAAAAAGTACTCTCGATATATAGTATATAAATCAATATTCTACTATAACTTACGCTGTAGAGGAAGCCTCTCTCGGCACTGAGCTGGAGCCAGTTGAGGATGGGGAGGTTGAAGCTGTTGACGGTGGCAAGGCGGCCGGCACGGGGGCTGAACACGTCAGCACGGGCGGGGTCGCCGATGTTCTCCCTGATGCGCATGGTGCACATGGTCTCCTCCACTCCGTTGCGGCGGCTCCCGTGCTCCCTCTCCACGGATCGGAGCTCCTGCTCGCGCCTCTCGTGCTCCTGCTCGGCCCGGGACTTGTGGGGGCGCACGAGGCGCAGCTGGTCCCTCACCAGTATGATGGATCCCCGCCTGTCGTTCGGGTTCTGGATCCTCCTCGCGGTTTCCGAGTCAATGTTGAAGGCCTCCTGGAGGAAGTTGAGCCCGAATCCGCTGAAGATGTTGTTCTTGAAGCCCTCCTCGGTGCTCTCGCCAAAACGCGGGCTGTGCTCCATGCGCTCGGTTCTCCGAGTGCGCATTTGCTCCTCTTGCCGGCTTTGGTGGAACTCGTCGTGTGGGTTTCCGGCGAGGTAGAATCTCTGCCACAACCATTTTTTTCATATCAATATATATATATAGATCATTCAAATATATTATACATTAGTGCATATTTTAATATATATATATATATATATATATATATATATATATATTTGACTCTGAGTAAGTATACGTACCCTGGGGCTTCGGTCGAGCTGGTTGTTGTGGTTAGAGACGTCGAGGAGAGTGACGAAAACGAGGCGGTTGTCGCCGTCGTTGTAGCTCCAGTAGGCGACTCCGGCCGGGATGGCAACGATGTCGCCTTCTCGGACGTGGCGCAGCTTCTGGTGGCGGTCCTGCTGGGTTCGGCTGCCGGCTCCGGCTCCGAGCTGGGATTCCTCGAATGTCACGGGGCATCCTGGGAATGTCAATCCCAATATACCTCTTCCTGCATTCACGCACCACAAATATAGTCACTGATTAATGTCCTGAAATTTGTGCTCACCTTGATTCTTTTTATTTATGTTTTTACCCTTCTAATTGTTCAATATATATATATAACCATTTTTACCCTTTAATTATCCATTATTTGAGGTGATGCAAAAAGGGTGAACTTGATTAAATTTTCTTATCTCCAAAATAAGGGGTCCAACATGTATATTATATATATATATATATAGATATATATATATAAATTTAAATACTCTGAGCTTGTCTTATTATATAGATATTGAGTGAAATACTCGACCGACTGAGCTTGTGCTAGTCTTAATTGAATTTATGTATATTGAATATATATATATATATATATATATTATATATATATATGTGTGTGTGTGAGTGTAGCTAGCTAGATGCAAAATAAAATATTTATATATACAGTCGATACAAATATATAGATATATATATCGTGATTTTGGTTACCCTGGATGATGTGGACGAGCTGAGGCGCGTTGGTGTAGGAAGGCAAGTGCAGACCCTTGGGCTCCATGGTGGTGCGCGTGAGCGCCACTCCGGTGCAATGGAACTGCTCGCGGTTCGGGTTCCACGACTCCACTGTGCCGCCCTCGCACTCGACTCGGCTGTCGGGCTCGTTGGCCTCGAGCCGGTTGAGCTGGCACTCGTCGCGCATCTCGAACTGCTCGGTTTGCCGGGCCAGGCCGCCGCAGAACGCCAGCGCCACGCACAGCGAGAGCAGGAGCACCGAAGGCCTCGCCATTGTCGCTATGAGAGAGAGAGGGTTGTGTAGAGAGAGAGAGAGGAGTGCGTTGTGGTGTGATGTGATGACCCGATCGCGTTGGAATTTATAGGTGTGAGTTAGGGTTTGCGTGGAGATGCGCGTAAGGCATCTTGTGCCATTCTTCGGCTTGCATGGCTGCGCAAACCCTAGCGCTTTACAGCTCAGTGTGTGAGGCACGGCATGTGGCTGCTGAGCTCTGTGGAAGAGAAACATGTATATATCTATATGTATATATATGTATAATATTGTATGTATCTATACATATATATGTTGCATGTGTGTATGTAATGTAGCTCTTCTCCTTTGTCTATATATATGCATGCAATGCATTATCAGGTGGCTTGAATCCATTCGTTTTGGCGCATTCTTACTGGCTGTTAATTAATGGGACAGGTTGCCGTAAAAATACCTGAACTTTTTTTTTTCAAAAATAGCACACTATATTCAGAAATTTGTATTTGCGCTGTTCAAAGTTGTGAATTTTTTGTTTTCGATTGATTTTTTTTTTCTTCTCACGCTCCATCCATCCATTAATTATATTAACTCATTTCTATGTTGGATCCCAATTCACGGATCTGCAAAGAACACGAATAACACCAAAGAAATCGAACAGGAAAATAAAGGACACAAAATTTGGGAGAAGAAATTCTCTTGATTTATAATCGAAGGCAATACAAGAAGGTAAACTCAAAAATTCTAATGGACTCCACACTTTACAAAGTATACATGCTAGGTATATTTATAGCCTCACATAGGCGAAACCCTAGCTAACCAAATCACACAAAATCAGGAAACTACCCTAAATAATCTCGCTTAATCTTTGACTTGATTTGCTTGCTCCTCAAGCTACGCATCTTCCTTTCTGGGTAGAGTTTCCTTTTCCTGCCCGGACAGTCTCTCTGTCCCCGACCTGGCCTGCTCGTCTGCCTCTGGCCTGGCTTGCCTTCTATCCGGACGTTCTGCTCGTGTTCACCCGAGCTGGGCTGAACTCCTATCCGTCCTTGGTTCTGGCCGGTACCCGGGCTGACTTCCTCTGTGTGACGGATTAAGTCAAGCTTATGCTCACATTCTCCCCCGTAAGCTTGACTTGCTTCTACTCTCTTCACTCCGAGCAGCTCTCTCATCTCCTCGAACTTGACTCTCCCTAGAGTCTTGGTAAGGATGTCTGCCCGTTGCTCCCTCGTGTTGACGAACTCCACAACGATCTCTCGCTTCTCCACACACTCACGAATGTAGTGAAACTTCGTGTCAATGTGTTTGCTCCGTCCATGGAATACTGGATTCTTCATCAACGCTATTGCAGACTTGTTGTCCACGTAGAGAGTAGCTGGTCTCTGCTCGGATCCGGTCACTTCACTAAGTAGCCCCTTCAACCACATAGCTTGACATGATGTTGCGGTTGCCGCCATGAACTCTGCTTCGCATGAGGATAGAGCTACTGTCTGCTGCTTTTGAGACTGCCAGGTGATCAGGTTTCCGTTGAGGTAGAACGCCATCCCTCCGGTACTCTTCCTGTCATTGATATCACCGGCCAGATCACTGTCCGTAAAGCCGACTAGTACTTCTGCTCCACTTCCTCTGTTGTACTGGATCCCGTAGTCCGTCGTGCCCTTCACGTATCGCAAGATGTGCTTCACCGCCTGCTGGTGTGCACTTGTGGGCTTCTCTATGTATCGACTGACTATCCCGACTGCGTGTGAGATGTCTGGTCGGGTGTGGGTGAGATACCTCAAACATCCGATCACGCGTCTATACTCCGTGGGATCCACTCTTCTCCCTTCAGCATCCTTCCCGAGCTGCAGCTTTGCCTCCATTGGGTATTTGCTCGGGTTGCAATCCGTCATCTCGAACTGCATAAGGATCTTCTTCGCATAGGCCGACTGCTTCAGCGTAATGCAGTCCTTCTTCTGTTCCACCTCTAGACCGAGGTAGTACGAAAGTAATCCGAGGTCACTCATCTCGAATTCGGCCATCATCTGTTTCTTGAATCCTTCTACGCCTTCTGCGCTGGATCCAGTGACTATCAGGTCGTCCACATACACTCCGACGATCAGAGTTTCCTGCTCGGTACTCCTGGTGTAGACTGCCTGCTCGCTCAGACACTTTGTGAATCCAAGATTCTTCAAGATCTTATCAAGGCGGATGTTCCACGCTCTTAGCGCTTGTCTCAACCCGTACAGGGCCTTAGATAACTTGTACACCTTCTGCTCCTTGCCCGTGACGCCGAACCCCTATGGTTGATTGACGTACACTTCTTCCTCGAGGTCACCATTTAGGAATGCTGATTTGACATCTAGATGGTGAATTGCCCAACCTCGATGAGCTGCTAGGGCTAGGATGAGTCTGATTGTGTCCAGTCTAGCTACTGGAGCAAAGACTTCCTCAAAGTCTATGCCTTTCCTCTGCACGTAGCCTTTAGCTACCAGCCTTGCCTTGTGCTTAAGGACATTCCCGTCGGTGTCCTTCTTCAGCTTGTACACCCACTTCAGGCCGATGGGATTATGACCTTTGGGCAGGTCGGTAAGCTCCCATGTCTTGTTCTTCTCAATGGACTCCATCTCCTTCTTCATTGCTTCCTGCCACTCCTTCTCAGCTGCTGCCTCATGGTAGTTGGCTGGTTCTTCTGCACACAACAAAGAAAGTTCCTCCAGGTTCATCTCCACTTCTTGAGTCTGATCGTAAACGTCTGCTAGAGGACGGAATCCTCTTGGGCCGTCTTTTATGGAGGAATCTCCCGAGCTGGACGGGCTGGTCCTGCTCGGACTTGGTGTCCTGGGTGTATCCGGGGTCTCTTCCGGGCTGGATTCACTCATGCTCGGCAAAACTGTTCCCGAGCTGGGTGTTCCGGGCTGCTCCTGCTCGGCAACATCCTGCTCGTCCTTGACCGTGAACTCCACTGAGTTCTGTTCGGTTTCTCCCTTCTCGTCGCGCCAATCCCACTTCATCTCTTCTTCGAACACAGCATCTCTGCTCACTTGGAGTCTGCCGCGTCATGGATCGTAGAGTCTGTGTGCCTTGCTTCGTTCTTCAACGCCAAGGTACACCATCTTCTGACTCCGGTCGTCCAGCTTCTTGAGATGTGGCCCCGCAACCTTCACATGTGCGGTGCATCCGAACACTTTCAAATGTTCTAAGTGGGGTTTCTTCCCTTTCCACGCCTGGTAGGGGGTACGCTTTCCCAGCGCTTTGGTCGGCAAACGATTAAGGAGGTAGACTGCATGTCTCACTGCCTCTGCCCAAAATCGGGCTGGAACTTGCATGCTCTTGAGCAGGCTCCTTGCTGTGTTCATTACAGTCCGGTTTCGTCTTTCCACTACGCCATTTTGCTGAGGCGTGTGGGGTGCGGATAGGTGACGTTGAACTCCTTCCTGGTCGCAGAATTCTCCAAAACTGCTGGGAAGTGAATTCTCCTCCTCGGTCAGTGCGCAAGACCTTTAACCTATGCACCGAGCCATTCTCCACGATCTTCTTGAACTTCTTGAAGACCTCAAAGGCTCCGCTCTTTTCTTTAAGCATATAGACCCACATCCAGCGACTATAATCATCAACGAGTAAGAGGAAGTACTTGTTACCTGCCAAAGTTGCTGGGGTGACTGGACCACATAGATCTGCATGCACCAACTATAAGGGTATCTCTGCTCGGAATTTGGCCTTGATCGGAAATGGTATCCTCGCCTGCTTCGCGATCATGCAGCACTCACATAGCTGGTCGGGGTGTTCTATCTTGGGAACCCTGAAGGCCATCTTCTTCTCGCCCATCATCTTGAGCGCGTGAAAATTCACGTTTCCGAGCCGTGCGTGCCATAGCCAAGCCGGTTCTGCCATCGACGCCATGAGACAGATGGGCTGACACGTCTTTAGGAGAATCTTGTAGAGCCTGTTGGGTGTCCGCTCCACCTTCATCAACAGCTCTCCTTCCTTGGTCCACATCTTCAGGTCGGACCCTTGCAGCAACACCGTGTTCCCGATCTCGGTCATCTGCCCTACACTAACGATGTTGCTCTTCAACTTCGGGATGAAGTAAACCTGGGTCATCAGACGCTGGTCGCCATTCTTGCACTCGAACAGGATCGACCCTCTGCATCTGATCTCTACGACTGATCCGTCGCCGAATTTCACGTTGCCCGTGATCTTCTCATCGAGCTCTTCAAACTTAGCTCGGTCCGCAGTCATGTGGTTGCTTGCACCATTGTCAAGGTACCATACGTCGGTACTGACTCTTTTCTCATCATGCGTGAAGAGGTTTGCAAAACCCTTGTCCTCGATGAGGAAGACCTGCTCGCTGGTCTCCTCCGGGTAGCTCTGCTCGGCCTCTGGGCTGATCGGCACACTGATCAGTTCTGCTCGGGCCTTGGCTACGCCTTCGCCATTCTGCTCGTCCAGGTGCATTTCCTGCTCGACAAACAACAATGCCGGCTGGTCGTCTGGGAATCTTGCTAGATTCGCCTCTTCGCCCTAGTTCCTGCTCCGGCACTCAGATGCAAAGTGCCCAAGCTTCTGACAATTGTAGCACTTTACTGTGCTCTTGTCTCTCCTGGTCGTGCCTTTCTGACGGGTAGATCCACTGCCGCGACCACGCATGTCCTGACCTCGACCCCGTCCACGACCTTGTCCGCGTCCTCGGACCTCTCCACCAAAGCTGCTCCGACCTGAGGATTTTCCGCTGTCTGGCCGTCCATTATTCATGCGTGAGCAGGAGGTTCTTTTCCTCTTCTCTGTCATCGTAACCCCGGAGTCTCTCCTCGTGGGCTTTGAGGCGACCAACAACCTCCTCGACCGACATGGTCTTGAGATCGCCGAACTGCTCTATCGATGTCACGATCTGCATGTACCTGTGAGGCACTGCTCGGAGAAATTTCTTAACGACGGTAGTCTCCTCCACCTTGTCTCCCAGCGAGCGTATGCCGGTCACAATGGACGTGATCCGCATAGCAAAGTCGTCAATCGACTCGCTCTCCCTCATTCTCATAACCTCGAACTCACTCTTCAAGGTTTAGACCTTTGCCTCCTTGACGCGATCTGCGCCCATGTGCATGGTCTGAAGAGTTTTCCATGCTTCCTTTGCTGAATCTTTTTCGGCAAGCATGAGAAGGGTTTCTTCCGGAACTGCTTGGTAGATTGCGGCTAGAGCCATTCTTTCCTTGCGCCCTTCGACATCGCCGTTTTCTACGGCCTCCCACACTCCCTGCGCCTGCAGATTCACCCTCATCTTCAACGCCCACACGGCGTAATTTCTCTTCGTGAGCATGGGGTAATGGAGTGTAACTGTGCCTTCTCTGGAGTCTGGTTTCGGCGCGACCAAAGCTCTTTCCATCGGTGACTCTGATGATGAAGACATGTTCTTCGATTGAAGCTCTGATACCACTTGTTGGATCCCAATTCACGGATCTGCAAAGAACACGAATAACACCAAAGAAATCGAACAGGAAAATAAAGGACACAAAATTTGGGAGAAGAAATTCTCTTGATTTATAATCGAAGGAAATACAAGAAGGTAAACTCAAAAATTCTAATGGACTCCACACTTTACAAAGTATACATGCTAGGTATATTTATAGCCTCACATAGGCGAAACCCTAGCTAACCAAATCGCACAAAATCAGGAAACTACCCTAAATAATCTCGCTGAATCTTTGACTTGATTTGCTTGCTCCTCAAGCTACGCATCTTCCTTTCTGGGTAGAGTTTCCTTTTCCTGCCCGGACAGTCTCTCTGTCCCCGAGCTGGCCTGCTCGTCTGCCTCTGGCCGGGCTTGCCTTCTATCCGGACGTTCTTCTTGTGTTCACCCGAGCTGGGCTGAACTCCTATCCGTCCTTGGTTCTGGCCGGTACCCGGGCTGACTTCCTCTGTGTGACGGATTAAGTCAAGCTTATGCTCACATTCTACATGTGTATATATTACTTCAATTTGAGATATTTAACATGAGAAATCTCAAAACGTGAAAATAAATGATGGGGACAAAATCAATCGAAAATGCAAATTTCACAACTTTAGATAATTAATTAGCGTATCTAAAACCTTGAAAATATGTTTCGCGTTATTTTGAAAAGTATAAGTATTTTTGTTGCAATTATCCTATTAATTAATTAGAATTATTGGCATTGCAGAATTAATATCAACAATATAATTAATAGATGCAAGTAGAAATATAACATGGAACACTTTTCTCGTAAAAAAAATGTTGAAGTACTATACTTGCATCCTCGAAGGGATGTTCTCGCTCGCCTTTTGTGAGGCGAGCGAGGAGGGATGTCAAGCGATTCGCTCCATCCTCGAAGTCTATGAAAAAGGTACGGGACAAATGGTGAACATGGAGAAGTCGGCATTATGTTGTTCAAGCAACATACGGAGGAAGCGGCGGCTCATTTCTCCAACATCCTTCGCACTCCCGTCGTGGAAGAGCTCGAAACATACCTTAGACTCGCGACGCGGGTCGGGAGGAATAAGGTGACACTCTTTAGTACTCTCACGGAGCGAGTCCTCAAACATCTTCCGTTGGTAACGAGATCGGCGGGGGGGCGGGAAGTTCTAGTGAAGGCGGTTGCCCAAGCAATTCCAACATACATTATGAGCCTATTTCGTATCTCGACGACCACCATCGACGATCTTCATCACCAATATTCTCGGTTTTGGTGGGGAGGCTCGGAGGATAAAAGGAAGATCCATTGGAAGCGGTGGGACCTCATTGCAAGGCCGAAGGCGGAGGGTGGTCTTGGCTTTAAAGACCTCGGTGACTTTAATCGGGTGCTTGTGGGTCGGCTTACATGGCGACTAATCCAAAACCCGGCGTGCTTAATGTCCCAAGTCCTTAAAGCGAAGTACTTTCCGGATTCCACGGTACTCGACTTTGAGTGTAAAGCCGACTCCTCCTTCCTTTGCAAGAGCCTTTGTTGGGGGAGAAACTTGGTTCGCCAGGGTATTCGGCGGCAAGTCGGGGAAGGCAACCTTAGAGCTTTCAAGCAACCGTGGTTACAACGACCCGGAAGCTTCAAAGTGCTAACGCTGGAACCCGACGACGGGTACCCGTGGCGTGTCGCCGATCTCGTTACCAACGGAAGATGGAAACGGGAACTTGTTATATCATTGATGATCCCCTATGATACTGGCGTGCTATCATAACCAACCCAAATTAATAATAAAAACCGTAACCTGCAAAACTTATGTAGTAGTGTAAGTACGGGTCGATCCCACGAGGAGTTTTCCAATATACGTTGCAAAAATAATAAAACAAAGTAAAAAGGGGGATTTTTGGTTTGGGAGAATAAGTAAATAAAAATAGAGAAAATGTGAGAAAATAATATGAGAAACAATTGGCATGAGTAACTTCCACTAATGATTCAATTCATCTGATCATCGACATAATTTTGTTCTTCAACTTACAAAATATCTTACCGATTAACGTGTTCCTTAAGATTATTTAATTCAATTGAAACGCAATTAAATCAAACCTAACTCAGAGATAATCCAATCAAACGTAACTGAATTCAAAATCTAAGCAGCATTTATATTTAGAATACTTCAATAAAACTGAACAATAAAACACCGCGGTAATATATAATCCAGCCGATATCTTTTACTTATCTAGCTATTTCACTAACCGCGTAGTGAATTAACTAAACACGTGTTCCACAATTAAAAGACAAGTACGACGAGTCGATTAATTAACTGTATATAAACTTTATAAACACAAACGATGCATCCTCAAAAGTTTATACTAATACCCTGCTAAAGATTAATATGCAAACACCAAATCCAATATAACATTTAATTAGGCAATGTAATTGATAAATATCAGAGAAGCACAATCTTGGATAGCAAAAATATTATAAAATCTGCAAAATAAATCGATACTCGGGGAAGAACATAGAACAAAATTATGCCTCACAGCTTCATTGAATCATAGTTTCATAACTCAAACCAATTACAGACTCAGCCGATCACGTTCATCGCTCGACAAAGAAAAGAAAAAAAAAATCGGAGAGCATGAAGAAATTGACTCTGCCTCCACAAGAACGAACGACCTGCTTCTCCCCCAAAATCGACTAACTTTCTGAATAATAATCAAGCTATTTATATTGATAATCTTCTAACCCTAAACGAACTAATTCCCGATTAATTCTCAAAATAAAATCAAATCTAATCCCAAGAATCTCCAACAGAATTTCTAAGAATACCGTAGCTCTAAAATCGAATTTATGGCTCTTTAACGTTGTTGGAGGGTTCGGCCCATTGCAACCAATGATGAAAATTGGCCCACGGCGAGTCTTCTCTCCGAGTATGGCGGCGACAATCCCGAGCAATGAATTCGGCTTTCAAGACGAAGAGCGATTGCAGCAAAGCTCTGGGATCAACGGCGGTGACGGACCTTCGAAGAACAGCGGCTACGGAACTGCAGCCTCGGACATCGGTTCGACAAAACTTACTGACAATGACCGGCATCTTCGAAGAACAGCGGCGGTGACTCATCACGGAGGTGGAGATTTCGCCGAAGTTTCATCCTCCCAAACCCATCGACGCTCCTATTTCTCTTCAAAGTCTTTTTCTTTTTATTTTTCTTTGGCTTTGAATTTTTGTCCTGTAATTTGAATGGGTGAACGACATAGAGGAAAGTAGAAGAAGCTGATGTGGAAAGAATTGGCTGAAAGACCTTATCCGAGATGTCGTTTCGTTGCATACCCTCGTTATAACCTGTTATTTCTTTTACATTTATTTTTAAATCTCTTATTTCCTTTTCGCATTATTTTTAAATCTAAAGAACTTGGAATGACGATTTTGCCCTTTTGGTTTACACTGTATTTTACGAAATCTCGAATTTACCCTTTGCGGCAGTTGATACAGTAAGATTTTATAATATTATTCTTATTTTCTCTCAAACATTTATTCTGTGTCTTCCCCTCGTTTTCCCTCCTAAACCGACCCTCTTTGATCCTTCCACCGCCATCGACGATTCATCCTCCGACCTCCTTCCAACAACCGACGACATACTTTCGTGCCTGTCTTTCCTTCCGACTGCTGCATAAATGGTCATCTTCTTCTTTCGTTCGAGACGTGCAACCAAGAAACAGGAAGCATATTTCGGAACCGATCATCGTCTTTTGTTGTTCTCCGGCATATACTAATCATCTTCAATGGAGGTAAATGTCTATTTTTAAACTTTTCGATGTTTCTGGTACTGTTTGAACTTTGAACTTGTATCGATGTTAGGGTTTACATAGTGTACATGGATTTTAGGGTTTGGTCTAGTTTAAGGTTTAAAGAAATACTGAGATGATGGATGTAGTAATATTTAACGACTCCCGGTATGGTTTGGTAAACTACCGCTAGCCATATCGCTATGTTTGGCCTGCGGTAGCCATACCGCTATGTTTTGGCTAGCGGTATCCACACCGCTAGTAACCTATACCGCTATTCATAAAAAAATACCGCTAGTTATACTAGTTTATTCTTGATTCGATTCAATTTAATATCTTATTCTTGATTCGATTTGCAGCAGCCGTTAGTTCTACATACTGAGTTGCAGGAGAATGAACACTACTAGAATAAGCTTACCACCAGGCAAACTCAATTCGAAACAGTGACGACTATCATTAAAGGATCACTGAATGAGGATGAGCTTCAGTGGTTCCGGGACCTATAATTTGGGCATCTATTAGATGTCCTGACACACTACGAGCACGCTGCCCAATTGTTGTGGAGTTTGATGGTGAGAATGACGACAGAATAAAGGGACGCAGGTGAGCTGTAGTTCTTGGTAAACAACGTCCCACTGCGATACAGCACTCGGGAATTCGCCATCATCACTGGGCTGCTTTGCCACCCAGTGCCAAAGTTACCTCAAACCGAGGATCAGTCACGAGCGTTCTACAATGATTTCAAAAAACGCTTATGGCCTTCGGAGAAGAAGCGGATTACTGTCAAGAATATTCAGGATCGACTCAAGGATATTCACAAAAAACCATTGGACAGCGATGATAAAAAGCGTTTGGCCTGCCTGTGCATCGTCTTCGGAGTGATCTGTTTCAAGGACAGACCGACGCAGATGCCGGATGATGATCTGCTTGCAATGGTAGAGGACATTGCTTTCTTCGTCGGCTATCCTTGGGGGACAGTGTCCTTCGAGTACTCAATGAAGCAGCTTCATCATAAGCTGTCGAGGGAACTAGTGGATAAGTATTTTCTCGTCATCGAGAAAAAACTAAATTGTGTAGATATGACCCTTCTGGGGTTCGTTCACCCGATACAGGTATATGTAAAGTGTTTGAATCTATTTATTTTCACCGCATAAATGGTTTTTACACATAATTCAAATTAACATTCAAACTTCATGCAGTTTTTCGCGTATGAGTGTTTGCCGGCGGTGGCAGAGTACTTAGCTGACCCTCGAGAAGCGCCCGCCGGCACACCTCGTATGTGTAGATGGAAAACTAGGCCAATCGAGACAAAGCATAAGGAGTTTGAAGATATCACCCCCGTTATTTTGAAAAGTGCTCCAGAGGTCAGTTGCTCTACACGTGGCAGATATGATAACGGTAACATAGCGGTTATATCATAGCGGTAACATAGAGGTTATAGTCGTTTGTAGCGGTATAGCATATATGATAGCGGTAACATAGCGGATATAGCGGTAACATAGAGGTTATAGTCGCTTGTAGCGGTATAGCAGATATGATAGCGGTAACAGAGCAGTTATATCATAGCGGTAACATAGAGGTTATACTCGTTTGTAGCGGTATAGCATATATGATACCGGTAACATAGCGGTTATAGTCATCTCTGGCGGTAACTAAGTAATGATATCCAATATTATATTACAGGAACAAAAGAGTATGCTCTTTCCCACACCAGAGGAAGAAGCGACGTCGTCCATTCAATCTCTCCCGCCGCGTGTAAAGTCTCCAAACTTGAACTTTGAGATGTTCGTGGATTTCTTGGAGAGAGGTGAGCGGATCATTCAGACGCCTCCCCCTCCGGCACCTGCGCGGGAAAAACGGTTGGGAGAGGAAGAGAATGCTCATCCTCGTAGAGCGGCACGGAGAACATACTCCGGGAGGCAACGTAAATCGCCTTCACCCCCTCCAAGAGAGATGAAGTTGGTTTCCAAGTCCCAATAACGCGGAGGTGAGAGACCGAGCCCTGTTTTGGCGTCTGGACGCCCACGTCGCAACCGACGGTACGTTGAGAGCCAGAGCACGTCCGATAGTGGATCATCGCCACCACAAGTCTCAAGAAAGAGACAGAGTACCCACTCCACTGCTCCCGTCTCGGCGTCCAAAACCCCGAACAAGCGTCGGAGGGTTGAACGACGGTAAAATGAGACGGCGACTACTCCTCCTTCGGCATTGGATCAACAAAATCTATCGAACTGTGTAGATTTGATAACTCGGTTATTGCACAACTCCACCAGTATGTTGCTTGGTCAGCGACAACCTTCCCCTCTCGACCACGAGGAGGATGCAGTAATAGAAGCAGCAAGGTGCTTATATAGATATTTGCGATCGGGGGTGCCTTCAGGCAGAGTATCGTCGAGGGAGGCCTCGGATTCAGAGCAGTCTGACGCTGAGATAGAACCTCTGGATGTGAATTCCCGCACGAGTACGAATGAAAACATTCGGGAGCAGGAGGCAATTGACAAACTGGGCTCATCAGAAGGATTGCGTCAAGTTCAAGAAACAGACGGTGGTGCTGCTCATTTGTCACTGGTGCCTGCGAGTGACGTCGTCGATCAATATTTGAACTTAAGCGAAGGATTGGTCTCTCAGTACCAAGATATGTATAATGCCGACGTTGCGAGAGAGAAGAATGAAGCGGAGGAAAGGTCGAATCATTCCGATCCATTTGAATATGCCCGCAAAGTGGCGAAGTCATACAAGGTGGAAGGAGTCAATGTCAAGGAGGAGGAGGAAAAGGAGGAGGAGAATGAGGCGCGGAAGATTGAGGAGAAGGAGAATGAGGCGCGGAAGATTGAGGAGGAGAGGAAGCGGAAGGAGGAGAAGGAAAAGGAGGAGGAGGAGGCGCGGAAGAAGGAGGAGAAGGAGAAGGAGGAGGAGAGGAAGCGTATGAAAGGGGAGAAGGAGAAGCTGGAGGAGGAGGCGTGGAAGATTGGAGAGGAGAAGAAGCGGATGAAGGATGAGAAGGAGAAGGAGGAAGAGGAGAGGAAGCGGATGAAAGAGGAGAAGGAGAAGTTGGAGGAGGAGGCACGGAAGATTGCGGAGGAGAGGAAGCGGATGAAGGAGGAGAAGGAGGAGGATGAGGCGCGGAATAATGAGGAGAAGGAGAAGGAGGAGGAGAGGAAGCGGATGAAGGAGGAGAAGGAGAAGCTGGAGGAGGAGGCACGGAAGATTAGGGAGGAGAGGAAGCGGATGAAGGAGGATAAGGAGAAGGAGGAGAACGAGGAGAGGAAGCGGATGAAGGAGGAGAAGGAGAAGCTGGAGGAGGAGGCGCAGAAGATTGCGGAGGAGAGGAAGCGGATGAAGGAGGAGAATGAGAAGCAATATGAGGAGGCGCGGAAGATTGAGAAGGAGAAGAAGCGTAAGGAGGAGAATGAAGCGGCCAATGCCATTGTCAAACTTGGCGGTTCTAGAGCGGTAAGAATATTTTAGATTAATCTTACATAGCGGTTATCGTAGTTGACAATATCGGTATTATTTATTTACTATGAATAGCGGTATTATTTAATTACTATGAATAACGGTAAGCATAAGTAACAATATCTGTTTACTTCCAGATCACACAGGGAAATCATAGTGCGGCTCTTGCCTTCGACCCGCTTGATATATGTCGTGTTGATATCTACGATCAGTTCACGAGTGCTTGGAATAAGATCAAAACTGACGTAAAGGGTGGTAAGAGATGCGTGCTGCAAAAAAGAGACTACAAGTGGTGGCATACCCTCTTGACCCAATCCAAATGGCTTGACGATGAGGTAATCAGTATTCAAGGATTACATTACTAATTTAATCATTTATTTCTATTATAACATTGAATCAATTTACAATTAATTGCAGCACATAGACTTAATCATTCAAGGCCTCAGGAAAAGACTGATTGCGCTTCTAAAGACTATTCCAAATTCGGATAAAATCGTCGTTCTCCCGACATTGTTCATGAATAACATTAATATATGGGCTCAAACAAAGAATTTAATTCACGATGATAATATCGTAGTAGCCACTTATGAATGGATCAACGGTACTAATGGAAGGGGCTACGAACGCGCATGGATGCATAGAGAGCGTCTCTACTTCCCGATAAACCTTGACAGTCAGCACTGAATTTCATGCAAGGCGGATTTATTGAAGGCGGAGTTTATCCTGTACGATTCCACTATTATGTACGCCAATGATAAGAAACTTGAAGAAGTCATGCTTGCTCCGAAGAAAATTATACCTTGGATTTTGACATTCGATGATCACTTTAAACGTCTCAAAGGGAGAGTGGACGTGGAGGCGGGTGGATTGCCCTCAAAATAGATCGCCAACGGGAGGAACCGGAGATTGTGGGGTCTTCTGCATGAAGTTCATAGAGCTCGATATGCTAAACCGCCCGCTTGACTTATTCAGCGACAAATTTGTAGATAGAGCCAGAATGATATATGCCGCAAAAATTTACGCATATGGGCTATCAGAACAATGACCGCTACGCAGATACTTACCGCTATTGTTTGGATGATTTCTTATTAAATAATACAAAATTAGTAAATATCATTCGCATTGTGTATTAAAAAAACGATTACCGCTATGTAAATAGACACTAACCGATGCGTAAATAAATTCTTACCTTTTCGTAAATATATAATTACCGCTATGTAAATACAAACGTACCACTATGTGAAGAGATACATGCCGCTATATAATAGAGAATTACCGCTATTGTATGGATTATTGCTTATTAAAGAATACAAAATTAGTAAACATCATTCACGTTGTGTATTAAAAATACGATTACCGCTATGTAAAAACATTCTTGCCGCTATATAAATCGAGTATATGCTTACCACTATGTAAATACAACTTACCTCTACGTGAAGAGTTACTTGCCGCTATATAATAGACACTTACCGCTATTGTATGGATTATTGCTTATTAAAGAATACAAAATTAGTAAATATCATTCACGTTGTGTATTAAAAATACGATTACCGCTATGTAAATAGACAGTTAACGATGCGTATAGACATTCTTACCGCTTTGTAAATATACAATTACCGCTATGTAGCTATATAATAGATACTTACCGCTATTGTTTGGATTACTGTTTATTAAAGAATACAAAATTAGTATATATCATTAGCGTTGTGTATTAAGCATACGATTGCCGCTATGTAAATAAATACTTGCCGCTATATGAATCGATACTTGCCGCTGTGTAAGTAATAATTTAATTGGAATACAAATACAGGAATACAATTTGTATTGTTTTGAATTTTGTTTATTAAACAATAAAAATAAAAACAAATATTAAAAGAAAAACAAATACAAATATAAATGCATAGGACACCCTCGAAGCATACATGTTTCGTACTTTCCTGATGAACGGGATGATATAGGGACCAACCGTGGATAAAAACAACTCCTATAAAACCGGAGGATGGAGCCTGATAAGCCTTATAATATCCAGTGAAGAATTGATGGCTGGACCTCTCTTCCTCGAGATTTGTCCCCGACAGAAAAGTGGCAACAAGTCCGGCGTTCATAAGGAAATTGAACACCGGACAGACAAAAGCCATTGAACTATAGACAAAATGTCCATAATTCAATAGTTTGTATCTGTCAGCACCGCTGCGAGCCCGACAACAGAATTGATGGCGAACACGCTTTGCAACGCATAACATGTTCGTACTTGGGCTTTCTTCGTACTTCCCCGATGGGCATGTCGGGTGTTCTTCACGGGTCGTAGCTATTTTTTTTGGGTAGCATAATGGCTCAGTTAAGTCGTACCCTGATAAACGGAAGACAAATGAACAAGGAAGTTAGAATCTGGCTAGAATAAAGAAATGCTTTAAAGAAAGCTTACGACGATGACAGAGACGGGGGCGCGTTGACAAACATGAACGCCTTGGGTAGTTGAGTTCAAACATGTTAGATTTCGGTTACGGAAAAAATTAGATTCGTTGCCGTTTTATAGTAATAGTGAGGGTATATTGGTACTTACAAGGAGAATAACGGTAATAGAAAATAGTTAGCGGTAGAAAGGAACTACGTGTAGAGGTTTCGAAGGTTTCGTTGAAGGATCGTGCAAACCGCTATCGGGAAGCAATAGCGGTCGAACAGATAGGAGTAGGTTGATACGCATAGGTTCATTTAATACGGGTTGGTGGTCATGAGTAATTGTTCACCCAATTGAGTAGTTGGTGGTGCCCCTCGAGGACATTAAGATGGTTAACCAACCATGCGTGAAGGTTTCGAAGCAATAATTACATTCTACTTGTATTATTATACGAACATCAACACGTATCAATTTTGTGACGCCTCCTCAAATTTCGTTGAAGGATCGTGCAAAACCGCTATCGGGACACAGTAGCGGTCGAACAGATAGGCGTAGCGGTAGACGACGGAGTCCTTCTAGTGGTTGCTAGTGTTTCGGGTTTTCCCGAACATTTTAATTGAAATATTTACATCCACGCGTTCATCTCCCCGCGATTTGATACACATAGGTTCATTTAATACGGGTCGGTGGTCATGAGTAATTGTTCACCCAATTGAGTAGTTGGTGGTGCCCCTCGAGGACATTAAGACGGTTAACCAACCATGCGTAAAGGTTTCGAAGCAATAATTATGTTCTACTTGTAATTATTATACGGACATCAACACGTATCAATTTTGTGACGCCTCCACAAATTTCGTTGAAGGATCGTGCAAACTGCTATCGGGACGCACTAGCGGTCGAACAGATAGGCGTAGCGGTAGACGACGGAGTCCTTCTAGCGGTTACTAGTGTTTTGGGTTTTCCCGAATATTTTAATTGAAATATTTACATCCACGCGTCCATCCCCCCGCGATTTGATACGCATAGGTTCATTTAATACGGGTCGGTGGTCATGAGTAATTGTTCACCCAATTGAGTAGTTGGTGGTGCCCCTCGAGGACATTAAGATGGTTAACCAACCATGCGTGAAGGTTTCGAAGCAATAATTATGTTCTACTTGTAATTATTATACGGACATCAACACGTATCATTTTTGTGACGCCTCCACAAATTTCGTTGAAGGATCGTGCAAACTGCTATCGGGACGCACTAGCGGTCGAACAGATAGGCGTAGCGGTAGACGACGGAGTCCTTCTAGCGGTTACTAGTGTTTTGGGTTTTCCCGAATATTTTAATTGAAATATTTACATCCACGCGTCCATCCCCCCGCGATTTGATACGCATAGGTTCATTTAATACGGGTCGGTGGTCATGAGTAATTGTTCACCCAATTGAGTAGTTGGTGGTGCCCCTCGAGGACATTAAGATGGTTAACCAAACATGCGTGAAGGTTTCGAAGCAATAATTACGTTCTACTTGTAATTATTATACGGACATCAACACGTATCAATTTTGTGACGCCTCCTCAAATTTCGTTGAAGGATCGTGCAAACCGCTATCGGGACGCAGTAGCGGTCGAACAAATAGGCGTAGCGGTAGACGACGGAGTCCTTCTAGCGGTTGCTAGTATTTCGGGTTTTCCCGAACATTTTAATTGAAATATTTACATCCACGCGTCCATCCCCCCGCGATTTTATACGCATAGGTTCATTTAATACGGGTCGGTGGTCATGAGTAATTGTTCACCCAATTGAGTAGTTGGTGGTGCCCCTCGAGGACATTAAGATGGTTAACCAACCATGTGTGAAGGTTTCGAAGCAATAATTACGTTCTACTTGTAATTATTATACGGACATCAACACGTATCAATTTTGTGACGCCTCCTCAAATTTCGTTGAAGGATCGTGCAAACCGCTATCGGGACGCAATAACGGTCGAACAGATAGGCATAACGGTAGACGACGGAGTCCTTATAGCAGTTGCTACTGTTTCGGGTTTTCTTAAACATTTTAATTGAAATATTTACATCCACGCATCCATCCCCCCGCGATTTGATACGCATAGTTCATTTAATACGGGTCGGTGGTCATGAGTAATTGTTCACCCAATTGAGTAGTTGGTGGTGCCCCTCGAGGACATTAAGATGGTTAACCAAACATGCGTGAAGGTTTCGAAGCAATAAGTACGTTCTACTTGTACCCGTCGAGATAGTATAAAAATTTGAACGTACCAAAATTGCTGATTCAACAGACCACAATTAGAGTCGTAAGAGTTGCTTGTCGGTCAACTTACAGATCTGATTTGTCTTTGGGGACCAGATTACCATACTTCTGCGTAATCTTCCTAGATGCTCGTGTGGCTCAACCAGTCGCCGTCGCCGTCCCCGATTTCATCGAATTTAAATACGGGTACTTACTTATATTGTTTACCTCTACAAAGCTTTACCATTTGTACATTATTTATTTCGTGAACTTAACATCATTTCTTTGAATTTTTTTATTCATGCAGACGATGTAACAGTAACGTCACCATCAGTTTTGTATATATCACACTCGATCCGAAGCACCCCGAGCCATTCTGTTGTACAAAAATATGTTGCCCTTTACTTTCCAGCTCGACCTTAGTATTAGCATTTATTATATTAAGAAAATATTAATTTATGAATCCGTCCCCTTAACTCTCAATAACGAGGAATACCGGGCGAATGAAATCAAAATTAAATACGACAAAAGTTTTTTGGCGTATTTAACTTTTCTTTCGCCCCGTGCTTCTCTTTATTGCGAGAGACGTTGAACGATTCGAAATTACTTTTTTTTTTCCTGTAGCGGTATATACTATATGCTATCATTAAAGGTCGACCAGGTCGGTAGAGTGTAGTGTATTTTTGGGCAGCACGATTGCTCCGGTATTTTGCGGTGAAGTCCAGTATTGACATCTCGGATGACACTACTAATTATTTTGTTGTTTTGTATTGTAACCGAAGTATTCATTATTTTATTGTCATGTATTGTAAGCGGTAGTATTAATGTATTGACATCTCGGATGAAGACATCAACATTATATGCGACTGCTTTCGTATTAAAGTGAAATTTCAACTCAGATCCGTTATTAGGTGGAAAACAAAATAGTTAGATATATAGCGGTACTTACCAATGACGTCTAGCGGTTTGTAACAAGACGAATATAATCTTGCTTTTTTAAGATTGATATATATTCCGCAATCAAAGATATTTCTAGCGGTACGTAAAACAACTAGCGGTACGTATAACAACTTGCGGTATGTACTGCATGTAATAAATATATATATTAAGTTAGATATAGTTGTACGTACCGCTTACGTAAAACGTCTAGCGGTATGTACTAAAACGATGTAATAAATTTAAACGTACATTTTCCTCTGCTTATAAATAATAAATTACATATGCAGCTCATACTTCCGTCACTCTCCTTGGTAGTTTTTTCCTCTTGTTTCCTCCTTTTTTTTTTGCTGCTAGGCGGTTCAATCTTCGGAAAATTAGCAGTAACAGAAGCAGGTATCATCCAATCGTCATTAAGCTCGATAACATTTACGGACGAAGAATACGAAAGCCACCAGTGGTTGAAACTGTAGAAAGCATGACAGAAATCGTGAATGTTTTTCCCTGCACTGGTGATTGCGCTGATGGCATGCGCACATGGGTACCCATCGAAGTTAAATTTGTTGCACGAGCACGTCTTGCCTACAAGATCTACCACCTTAAACTCTCCGCTACTCCTCACTTCCCACGATTGTTCGAAACCTTTAGTGGCCATCATTTTCTCATACGCTTTCATGTTCTCTCGAAGCTTATGCTCAGTGTTCGGAGTAACTAAAGAGGATGATCGGTTAGCACATTCTGTACTATGTTCATGATATTTTTTTTTATCCTTGCGGCTACCATCTTCAAACACTCATGTAACAGGGTAAGTATAGGATATTCTCCAGCTGTCTCCATAAAATCATGCACCTGTTTATCACCGTTTGAAGTTATTATGTCATACCTTTTCTCCAAGTAGTACGCCCTTGCCCATCGATCTCTGCTCTCAAGATTTTCATCGAGATAATTCGCAGCTAAAGTAAACCTCTGTTGGAACTCGCTCCAATTTCTATCGAATTCAGCTCTGGTATATACCGTCGCCAGTTCCCAAAACTTTTTGACTAATCTCTTTGCTTTAAACTTGCCTTGCAAGTGTACTTGGATGAGATAAGGACAACTCACTTGTTTCCGGAATCGCTGCTTTCAGATCTTCTAAAAACTCTTCCCACGATTCGATCCGCTCATAAAATAAAATACCAAAAGCGAGTGGAAAAGCTGTGTGATTGCCATCAATAGCGCTTGCCACGAGTAAGGTACTTTGGTACTCGTCACTCATGCAATGTGCGGCGATCGAAATAACCTTCCTCATACTTTTGAATCCTTGAATCGACGTGTATAGTGCCACGAAACAATACTCAAATTCCCCTTCTAAGTTAAATTTAATTGAGGTCACGGAACCTAGGTTTTGATTTTCAACCATAAAAAGAAACGCCGGTAACAACGCGAAATTCTGGCTAGGGGTACCTCTAATCTTGTATTCGGCAAGTCTCTTGCCACTCGTAGCCATCCAGTAATTGATTTTGTAACCCTTATCTGTCATATGCCTCCGGATATCATTCGGGTCCGGTATTTCCATATTTTGCTCACTGTATCTGCTTATGATCTCATCGAAAACGAACGACGAAGTGGCCCGGCGTAAACCTTGTCGTGCGTCTACGGAACAAGTGTGGACGCTATGATATGTACGTATTCTAAACCTCCCCTCTGCCCCCAGCGCTGCACGTAAACTCCAACCGTATGTCTCATCGAGGCATTTGACCACGTATAATTTCTTGTCCGATTTTATCAACTTCACTCCGAAGCGTCATGCAGCACCCTCGGACATAACACTTTTCAACTCAGCCTTTGATGCAAACTCCTGACCAATTATAAGATCCATACCATCGGGAAAACTATGCACCGGTCCTTCTTCCCCTGACTCGAAACCAATAAGAAAAGTAGAGGATCCCGCAAAGTTATTAGAACACCCTCTTATTGGCGACAGTATCACACCTTCTGCATCCGGGGATGAAACAGCATCCGGCACGTCGACATGCCGCACCCGGTACTCTTCTTGCACAAATGTTGTTTGTTCAGTACCTACTTCAGGAGATACCTTTTTCAGTAGTTCGGCGTACAACTGTTTCAACCTTGACAGTGTATCCGGTGTCATAATATATGATTCGAAGTCAGGTTCATCAGCAATGACTACTGGCTGAGTACTGCGATCAGCTGGGTAATAAGTTACCTTCAAATCATATTGTCGGACAATATCAAAATTGTTATATAAAAACTCCTTCAAATAAGAAATGTTGTTAAAAGCATACTGTGAAACGGTAACACCATTCGCAGTATCACTTATTCCCTCCCACAACCACTTGTAACAGTCTCTATTGAAAATCCACTTTCTGCCAACACTGACAATCAAATGGTAAATATCCATCCTACAAACGAAAAAAAATACTTCAATCTTAAATTAAACCACTATAGGCTGATAGGATACAACTATATCATAGCATAGCGGTATGTTTGCAACTTAGTTTATACTTAAGGATTCATAGAGTACAACCTAAATTCGGCATGCAGATATAGGTACCGCTATATAATATATTAATACCACTATAACTTTATCCATAAATTGAAAACAGAAATAAAATTTAATTGATTACACCGGATAACCTTAGTTTATTGTTTATACTCGGCCTACGTATATCGGTACCGCTACACAAAACATTCATACCGCTATATTTTATCCAGCAATTGAAAATAGCAATAAAATTACTTGATTACACTGGCTAACCTTAGTTCATAGTTTATAATTAAGGATTCACAGTGTAAGACCTAAAACCGGCCTACAGGTTTCGGTACCGTTACATAAGATATTCATACCGCTATATGTTATCCAGAAAGGAAAACAGTATTACGATTACTTTATCAAACTGGGCTAACCTTCGAATGAGTCAATTCTTGATATATGATAGAGCTGAAAGATTCGCTAATCGTTGGCTGTGTAACGCAGAAGAAGAAGAAGAGAAGGAATACGGTGAGTTGGCGAAGAAACAATGGGAGCTTAGGGTTTCTCGGCAATTGGGGAGTCGAAAAAGAAGACGAATAACAGAAGAGAGAGAAACATGGCGGGAAAGAAAGAATATTAAAAAAGAGGAGAGAGAAAAAATAATAAAATAAGAGGAGAGAGAAAATCGAGCCCAACAAACTGCAAAGGGCCCCACATCGTTTAATGAAGGGTATGAACCAAACATGTGAACAGTACCGAGGGTATAAACCTCTACCAAATCCCAAATAAGGTCGTTGTTGCGATTTGACCGCTGATGTGATATGTTTATTCTTTTTACAATGTAGTCCTTTGCATTTGAGCCCCTGTTATTTATTTAATTTCATTTTTGCCCTGCACACATAAACAACAACTAATAGCTCCATTCTAATAAATAAATAAAGTAATAAGTCAAGAAATATCCTTTATTTATTAGAATAATTAGGCCCTATCAGATACCGAGGCAATCCTAAAAATCCCTCTTGGGCCATCCGATCACCACGACCGATTGGTTTGGCATTACGAGGAGGATGGCATTTACACGGTCCGCTCGGGGTACCGTCTCGCACGCATGGACTCGAGGGGGGAGTCGTCGGCATCAAGCACCGTGGAACCACGGTGGTAGAACAAATTGTGGGGGCTTCAAGTTCCGCCCAAGGTCAAGCACTTAGTGTGGCGCGCTTGGTTTGACATCCTTCCGACATTTGGCGCTTTACGCGGTCGGGGCGTGCCGTGTTTGCCCTTTTGCAATTTTTTTGGAGCAATGCCGGAGGATGCCTTGCATGCCGTATGGGGGTGTGCGAGAGCAAGAGTAATTTGGGAGTGCTTCTCTCTACAAAGGTGGGTTGAAAAGACGGGGGCGGTTCCTTTCCGAGAACTTTGCCTTAGGGCGCTTGAAGTTCTTGGCAATGAGGTCTTGGAGCTCTTTTGTGGCCTTATTTGGGCGGCTTGGACCGACCGTAACTTGCGGTTATTCGAGAACCAACCACAAGGACCGACTACATGGGTGGAGAAAGTGGTATGTTGGTTCACTAGCTACAAGTTGAGCAATAGGGTGGCGGAGACAGCCATGTTAGCCGAACCGACTAGACAAACCAATTGGTGTGCCGCGGCTAACGGGGGCATAAAGCTCAATTTGGATGCGGCGTGGGAAGTGGAAACGGGACGTGCGGCGATAGGTGTCATCGTACGGGACCATCGGGGCGACCTTCTCGGTGCACAAGCCTTGCTTCTCGAGGAGGTGGACTCGGCACTCACCGCGGAATGCTATGCGATCTACAAAGGACTTCTCTTTGTCAAGGAGCGTGGATGGCGGGTTTCGGAAACGGAGACGGATTGCCTAAGAGCAATACAACTTGTCAAAGGGGAACGACTCAATAGCGTACAAGGGCCGATACTCGTGGTAATTAGAAAGCTCACCCGGGAGGTTGGGCGGCCCGGGGCTTGCCGATGGATCCCAAGAACTTGTAACAAGGCCGCTAACCATGTTGCTAAGACACGTCTTGTAGGGTCAATTCCCGACATGTGGTCGAGTATTTGTCCCGATTGACTTGTAATTTTACCCTCTGGTTCTATTTAATGAAGTTTAGTTTCCATAAAAAAAAAAAAAAAATACTATACCTGCATCAACGACAATAATTAATTGTGATCTACGCGATCATTAATTGTTGCTTAAAATAAATATATATATATATATATATATATATATATCTTTTTATTGCAGTCTATATGATAATTAATTAATTAATTACCAAATTATTAAAGCTAGCAGACGACGATAATTAATTGTGATCTACACGATCATTAATTGTTGCTTAAAATATATATATATTATATATATATATATATATATCTTTTTATTGCTGTCTATATGTTAATTAATTAATTACCAAATTATTAAAGACTTGCTAGCTGCTAAAACCGTTGACAGTTAGGTATACCGTATATAAAAATGTCACTATCATTGGCTTCGATAACATCTATGAATGAATATATGCTATTTAATTTATTTCCTTTCCACATTTGTATATCGATCATATTTATATTTTTCGGGAACATTTCTATTATGCACAATATACCAGCTTCAAACATGCACGTTGCGATCCCAAATTCCGTAAACTCAAGGTCGTTTTTTTAGCAATTTCAAATTATTCAACTTTCTTTTTCTTATTATAATAGCAAACTAAATGTTTCTTAAATATCAAATAATAACTAATTAGCTCATATTATATTCCTGTTTAGCGTAATCAGGCTTTCATTTCAGGCTAAGCACAAAGCATATTTTAATCGATTTTTTCAACTACGTAAACAAACAAAAATTATAAATATAGCTATATTAAAGCGACTATTAGACATATAAATAGATAATATTATTTTTCGAAAAATAGTAGCATAGATTTATCGAGTCAAGAAGAAAGATGGACTGAGAAGAGTCTAATCAAATCATGAATAATTATTTTTTTTAAATCAGCATATACTATACACGGGCGTGCACATGTACACATGTAGCTATGATCACATGCATGCGATAAGTCTGTTACTCTAATTAAAGTCTAATTCATGCAATCTTCACATTGACCAAATTGCAAGTATCTGGTCCAATTTTCAACTATTCAAATAGCTAATCATATGTGTGTATATATATATATATGTATATATATTCAACGTTGACTATGCGCATACAGCCTTGGCCATCAAGAATAGATAGAATATATAATACTCCTTGGCTTCCAAGAAAGTGATGAAATTAATCACCTCCTTGCTAGATCCAATACAACAAATAAAATAACATATTACACACACATATATATATACACACACACAAAATATATGTATATATACGTGAATTTGTATTATACGTACAGGCAATAATTAAGCACAACATCTCAAAACTAAGATGGCCAATATCTTAGGCCTTCCACAAAACTGCATATCCCACATTCTCTCTCTCACGTCACCCCGCGACGCCTGCCGATGCACCGTCGTGTCATCGAAGTTCGGCTTGGCCGCCAACTCCGATGCTGTTTGGGAGCGGTTTTGGCCAGCAGAGTGGGACGATACGGCGGCCAGGCTCGCCACTTCGTCGGTGACGTTTGCAAGCAAGAAAGAGCTCTTCCTTCATATCTCCAATGTACTATCTATTTAGTATGTCTCTCAATATATATATATATATATATATATAAATATATATATATATATATATATATATATAAGAGAAAGAAGAAGAGTTAATTATGTTTATATATACATTTGATTGTCAATGTAGGGTTTTGCATTGGAGATGAGGAATGAGAGAGTGTGGTGTATGCTTGGACCTGGAGAGCTCTCTATTAAATGGCATGATTATGAAATCGATGATGGCATGTTTGTGGGACATTTACCGGAATATGAACCTCTACCCTCAAGGTATATATATATATATATATATATATATATATAATATTTATACTTGTTAGACAAAGGTAAGTATGTTACGACCAAATTTCATTACGAGTTAGTGAAGTATTTTTGTGTTATATCTTTCTCTTCTATGTGATCTGTTCTTTAATGGAGAAAATCATAATTATTTAATACGTAATATTGAGATCAATATGTCATTTAGATTTCAGAGTAACCAATATATATAAATACTAATAGGAACTAATAGAGCCACATTTATAAATAGTAATATTAGGTATTTAACATGCGATAACAGATTACACCGCTTCAAAATATTACTTTATACATAACAAAGTATTATTAATGTTTTTAATTTATCTGATCATAACAGTTATAATATACACTTTTTGTATCTTTGTTTTATGCATGAAATTATATATATTTAGGTTCAGGGAGATTCCTCATATCAAGAAAACGTCAGGGATGTCCGTCGAGGGAAGGGTTAAGCTTCGTGTTTTGTCCCCGTACACGCTCTAGGCCGTTTACTTTGTGTACATGCCCCGTTTCTACAACTTCGATTACCATGAAATTATATTTTCGCTGTTGTTCTTCGGCGAAGGAAAAGTAGAGCAAGAGCTGACAACCTACGAGGTCGACAAGGAAGTGTACGGACATCCGCCTTGCATGGCACCTGCCGTCATCCACTCGCGAAAGAGAGCAGACGGGTGGACGGAGGTTCAAATTGGGGAGTTCGCCACCGGTGACGATCACCGGAACAACGAGATCGGGGTTCTCATTTGGGAAACCAACAGGTTCGGACCTTCGAGTAATGGGCTCTACGTTCATGGGGTCGAGTTTCGCCCCAAGGAGATCGTGTGACTCCGTGATATATATATATATATATATATATATATATATATATATAAATATTGTATGATCTAGTTAATTTTATGTTGCCTTTTTTAATTTTTGTGTCACGTCCTTGTTATCTTTATAAACAAATAAAAAAGCCTCTTTGAGCTAGAGGGTTGGCTCGGTCACAAATCTTCGGTACTATACATTAATCACATTAATTGTATAATATATTTTCCTATTTGATTTTATATATATATATATATATATATATAAATATTGTATGATCTAGTTAATTTTATGTTGCCTTTTTTAATTTTTGTGTCACGTCCTTGTTATCTTTATAAACAAATAAAAAAGCCTCTTTGAGCTAGAGGGTTGGCTCGGTCACAAATCTTCGGTACTATACATTAATCACATTAATTGTATAATATATTTTCCTATTTGATTTTGGATAAATTGGGATTTTTTTTTTCATAATACTTGAAGTAGAGTTGCATATAAATGAATATAGTTATGAATAACGAGAGTGATATAGTATGATTAACGGTAAGGGCCTGTCAGGCCTGTTGATGTGAGAAATTCATCTCCACAGTCATGGAGTTATGATGGGTGTAATTCCGAGTTTAGATTACCTTAGAGCTCGAGGCGTTCCTTAAAACTATATCACGATGAAAGAGATAAGTATTTGAGATGAATCGGATGATTTTTGTCTTTGGGCTTCAAAGATAAAGCCTTGTGTATTGTGGTGATTGAAAATTGCGCTTCCTTCTACATGGGCTTTAGCCCTCTATATATACAGTTTTGATATTCGAATCAGTCCTCATAAATGGGTTGTTACAATTGCGTTTGATTCCCTCATAATTGTCATAATGACACGGTTGTGATTGTGGGCGTGATCATCATCGTCAATAAGCTAGAGCGTTGCTTGCGATGCGTTAATTGTTTCGATCTTGCTTTCAATCTTAGTCGTCCGCCGATTGGCCTCGTTGATGAGTTGGTGTCTCATCGTTGACTCAGTCCGGTGCTTCTCTTGCTTGCTAGCAATAGACTTTATCGATGAGATTCACGTATCTTCGTTGTAGTTTTCCCTTAACTATTGTTGACTTTGTTCTTCCTTTGACTCTCTTTGACTCGGCCAGATGGGCCTATTTTGATATTGGGCTTTGGCGATCGTAGCCCAATATACTAAACGACAAGGATAGATTTTGTCGTAACAATATAAATTGTCGTAGAAAAAATCGTACCTCAACAAGGCCCAGCTCAAATTAGTCCTAACAGACCTTTACCGTGGCAAGCTGCAAACGTTAAGTTCGTGGCTGCACGATTTTTAGGGAAGAGAGGTTTGTGGCCCGGCAGTGCCGACCTTTGGTCATCTCTGTGACTCTATCCGCTAATATGTTTTAGAGTCAGAAAATCGATAAATGCTTGATGGTCCAATTTTACGGTCTGAGTATATCAATAACCGACAGGCATACAAATAAGATTTTTATAAGATTTTAAAAATCAATAACCGATTGTGTCGATCATATTTTACGGATATACTTATAACTGATTGATATTGTGTAAAATAAATTTCATATACTAATTATTTTTTAACTATTTAAATTAAAAATATGAGATTTTAGAGTTTCTATGAGTTTTATGGGGGTTTATAAATTTTTATAGAGTTCTTGACGGATTTTTGTAAATCGATTTGTACTTGTTGAAACATGAATTTCGCTTATTGAGTATTTAATTATTCATGATTTCGTTTTGTCTATTTATGGAAAGTATTGACGTCCTTAATGTCATGACAGCTGTGAGATATTTGAGGAAAGTTATCAAGTCCCCTCAATCAAGGAATGATTGAGCCAATCTCTTCCTGCATTGATTGGGGAATTATGTGCTGGATTAATAGATGAATATTGCACGTGATTGTTATTATTGGAGAGTATCAAGGAGCTTATTTTGTCATCAAGACATGAAGATATGATTGGAAAATCTCCAATAAGTCCCAGCTAATGAGGTCCAATTTTGTTAGCGCTTACAGAGAAATTCTCAGAAACCTTCGGGGGAAGTCAATCAGCCATTCACAAGTGAAGTGGAGAAGGACGGGACGTTCATAGCTGGTTGTGTGCAAGGGGATCTAGTGTTTCATCAAGATTTCACGTGCAGGATGTCAAAGTTGTTGGTGTGACAACAAGGGAGAGTTTCCTTTGTGTGCTTTGGGTTCATATGATTTACTGTTGGTAATCATCTCTTGTAACTCTTGGTTGATTAATCTGGGTGAGTGCCCCGCACAAGTAGTGACAGGAAGGCCGAACTGCGTTACCAAAAAATATTGGTGTTCTTTTACTTTTTCCGCCCTTACTTTATTCCTATCGTTCACAATCATAACGTCATATTATATAACGTCATATTATATGTGCAACGCGAAAATACGTACTTTCAAGTTTCCGTAAGTAAACCGCAGGTTGTTAATTAAACCTTGCTATTAAAATCATTCACTCCATTCATCATCTGACTTAAAAGTCGATTGGGATCCATCTATTGCACTAAAATTACGAATTTTCAATTATTTAAAGTACATAGATTCGTAACTTTTATCTTGTTATTCTAATCTATATATATTAAAAGGACATTTTTTCTATTATGACTTGGCAATCTAAGATTCAAGGTAATCTCATTTCTTATTTTTTTAGATTTTCTATTTTTTTTAATCCAAATTTCTTATACATTTAAAGTCTCGAGTCTCATTTAATTGTTTCACTTAAATGTGTTTATATAGAAGTCTTTATGACCTATTAATATGTGTTTATATATAATATATTTCTAAATAAATTGTATGCAGTAACAATACCAACCATCCACACCGAAAAATTGATTAGGCCAATGTTAAAAAATCGCTTAAGCCCTTTTATTTGCTTGCACTTACTATTACAAAAAGTCGTCGAGATTAAAAAAAATCAAGAATATTACATGAATATATATCACGCGGAACGTTTTTTACCCTATATGATTATATTATTAGCATTTAAAGTCCCTATGTATTTCCTTATTTGCTATTTTAGTCCTTCTCTTTAGTATAACCTAAACATTATTGTATTATTGGTTTTATTCCATTCGATCGACAATTTCTTCCTCTCTTCTCTCTCTGATTCTAACATGGTATCAGAGCCAAGTTATGAATCTTGAAGGAAGGTTGAATCTGGGCATTGTTCATCGCGCGTGCTGTTCATCGCGACACTGCTCATCGCGGCATTGTTCATCACGCATTGTTCATCGTTCCGTTGCGATTTCGCCGTTTGGGTTTCGGCTTCCACTTGTTCGCGTTTCTCTGGTATGCAATCTGGTGCTTCGATTTCTGTGATTGCGATTTGGCCTAGGGTTTGTAGAATTTGGGGCTTTTGTTAGATTGGTCAATTTGTTGCATGGATTTGATTTGCTTGGTACTCGTTCGTTATGGCTAGTCGAAAGGATGATTCGCTTCAGTCGATTAGCACACAGTTAGATGGAAAGAACTACACGTATTGGAGTTATGTGATGAAGAATTTTCTGAAGGGAAAATCTATGTGGGGGTATATTTCGGGTACTAAATTGCCGCCCACTGACAAATCAGCGGATTATTATGATGGGCAACTGGAGATTTGGGAAGCTGACAATTCAAAAATCAATACATGGATAAACAATAATGTGACTCATTCGATAGGCGTTCAATTAGGAAAATTTGAGACAACAAAGCTTGTTTGGGAGCATCTTGAGAGACTGTTTACTCAGTATAATTTCGCTCGGCGCTATCAATTGGAGACTGACATTCGGGCTCTCAAGCAAGATGATTCATCGGTCCAAGAATTCTACTCTGCTATGTCCGCTTTATGGGATCAGTTGACTCAGATCAAACCCGCCAATTTACGTTCAGTGGAGCCATACATCCAATTCAGAGAGGAACAACGTCTTGTTCAGTTTTTTATGGCGCTTCGAGATGACTTTGAGGCTCTACGCGGGTCCATTTTACACCGAAATCCCTTGCCTTCGGTTGACTCGGTTGTGAATGAATTGATGGCAGAAGAGATTCGGCTCAAGACTCGCACTGAAAAAGAGACTTCTTCAATGGCCGCTCCATCTGTTTTTCCTGCTTCCCCTCAAAGTTCATCTAGTAACCATCCGAGTCGCTCCAATACTCGTGTGGCCATAGATGAATGTGCGTTTTGTAAGCAAAAAGGGCACTGGAAGGGACAATGTCCTTTATTGGTCAATAAAGGAAAACAGCCGCATCGACGCCCGTCACCGGTCTCTCAGAAACCTCCATGGAAAGCTACTAATCAAGCTTTTCAAACGAGTAGTGCTGAAGTGTCTACATCAGATCCATCGTTGATTGAGCAGTTCCAAAAGTTTCTCGCCTCGCAACCTCAAGCCTTATCCGCTGCTTCCCCTGTCAGTTTGTCCTCTCTCCAAAAATCTGGTCCATCAGGTATATCTTCTCCTACTTGGGTTCTTGACTCTGGTGCTACTGATCATATGTCTCCTGAGAAATCATTTTTTTCTTCGTTGTCTCCAAACTCCTCCGTATCTATAGCAACGGCTAATGATAATCATATGCCATTGGTCGGTGTTGGTCCTATCTGTACACCCCACTTAAACCTTCCTCATGCTTACTATATTCCGAGTCTTACTTTGAATCTTGCTTCCGTTGGTAAATTGTGCGACTTGGACTATTTTGTCATCTTTACTAAATCTCATTGTTTTGTACAGGATCCACATGCTCAGAGGCTGATTGGGACAGGCATAAGGAAAGAGGTCTATATGTGGTGGATGAACTAAAAGTGCCTGAGAGTGTTGCTGCTTCTAGTGTCGATTTGTCATCTTTTCGGTTGAGTCATTCGTCTTCTGATTTTTACTTATGGCATATTCGTTTGGGTCATGTGTCCGGATCTCGTTTAAAATTTTTAGTTTCTACGGGTGTTTTGGGTAATTTGAAAACTCATGATGTGTCTGATTGTAGTGGTTGTAAACTTGCTAAATTTTCTGCATTGCCATTTCCTAGAAGTTTATCTCAATCAACTGCACATTTTGATCTCATTTACTCTGATGTCTGGGGACCCTCCCCTTTGCCCACAAAAGGGGGTTCTCGTTATTATGTATCTTTTGTTGATGACTACACTCGTTACACTTGGGTTTATCTTATGAAACGTCGTTCTGAATTTTTGAATATATTTGATACGTTTCGAGCTCTTGTCAAAACCCAATATTCGTCAGTCATAAAATGTTTTCTTTGTGATTTAGGTGGGGAATACACATCTCATGATTTTTCCAGGTTACTTAGCTCAGATGAAACTGTTCATCAGAGTTCATGTACCGATACCCCTCAACAAAATGGTGTAGCAGAACGAAAACATCGTCATATCGTTGAAACTGCTCGATCTCTTCTATTATCATCTCAGGTTCCAGGTGTGTTTTGGGGAGAAGCTATTTTGACCTCCGTTTATCTGATCAATAGAATTCCTACTTCACATAACTCAGATTTGTCACCTTTTGAAAAGATTCATGGTCAGTCTCCTGATTATTCCGCATTGCGAGTCTTTGGGTCAGCTTGTTTTGTGCTACGTCCTAGTGTTGAGCGTAGTAAATTGACTTCTCGATCTGTGTTGTGTGTTTTCTTGGGTTATGGGGTTGGTCAAAAAGGATATCGTTGCTTTGATCCCGTTGGTCAAAAATTGTATGTCTCTTGTCATGTATTCTTCCTTGAACATATTCCATATTTTTCGGTTCCAAAAAATTCCCATAATATGACAAAATCAGATCTAGTCAGTATTGATCCTTTTGATACTGATGAAGATCATCTCGAGTCTCCTATTGCTCCGTGTGATGAGGCAACTAACTCAGGTACTATTTTTCCCGCCACATCTTTGCCTCCTCAACTCGTGGTCCCGCAGTCAGCTCCAAAGAATGTGGATCCTCCACCTCGCACATCAAGTAGGGTCCGTAAGTCCACTAAACTCCCAGATTTCTCCTATTCATGTTACTCTAGTTCCTTTGTGTCTTTCCTAACATCTATTCATCGTATCTCTGAGCCCTCGTCCTATCGAGAAGCTGTTCTTGACCCTCTTTGGCAGAATGCTATGGATGAGGAACTTTTGGCACTGCGTCAAACACATACTTGGGATTTGATTTTCTTACCACCGGGAAAACGCACCATTGGTTCTTGATGGGTTTACAAGATCAAAACTAAGTCCGATGGATCTGTTGAAATATACAAAGCTCGACTCGTTGCTAGGGGGTTTTCTCAACAATATGGCATGGATTATGAAGAGACGTTTGCTCCGGTTGCCAAAATGACTACAATTAGAACTCTCATCGCTGTTGCTTCTGTTCGTGGATGGAAAATCTCTCAGATGGACGTGAAAAATGCGTTTCTCAACGGTGATCTCCACGAAAAAGTTTATATGGATCCGTCTCCCGGTGTCACTCACAAGGTTGGTGAAGTTTGCAAGCTTCGGAAAGCCCTCTACGGTCTCAAACAAGCCCCTCGTGCTTGGTTTGAGAAGTTCTCTACCGTGATCACATCGCTTGGCTTCTCTCGCAGTCACCATGATTATGCTTTATTCATTAAGTGCACCGGAAAAGGTCGTATTCTTCTCTCTTTGTACGTTGATGATATGATTATTACTGGTGATGATGTCGATGAGATTGAATGTCTCAAGATCAAGTTAGCTCGCTGCTTTGCTATGAAGGATTTAGGTATGCTACGGTACTTTCTGGGAATTGAGGTTGCTTCATCTCCGAAAGGATATATCCTATCTCAGTCAAAGTATATTGCTGATATATTTGAGCGTGCACAGCTTACCGACAACAAAGTGGTGGATACTCCGATTGAAACCAACGCTCGATATGCTTTGATTGATGGGGTAGCTCTACCGGATCCTGCTTTGTATCGTACCATTGTTGGTAGTTTGGTTTACCTTACTATTATGCGTCCCGATATTGCTCATGCCGTTCACGTGGATAGTCAGTTTGTTGTGGCTCCTACTACAGTTCATTGGGGCGCTGTTCTTCGTATTCTTCGGTTCCTTCGAGGAACTCAATTTCAAAGTCTACTCCTATCGTCGAGCTCTTCACTGGATCTTCGTGCGTATACCGATGCTGATTGGGTTGGGGATCCCACTAATCGCAAGTCAACCACGGGGTTCTGCATCTTCCTAGGCGATTCTCTTATATCGTGGAAGAGCAAGAAACAAGATGTTATCTCTCGGTCGTCCACGGAAGCGGAGTATCGAGCCATGGCATCTACGACATGTGAGATTGTTTGGTTGCGATGGTTACTTGCAGATATGGGTGTTAGCTCTCCTCAACCCACTCCATTGTTTTGCGACAATAAGAGTGCCATTCAAATTGCAAGGAATGCGGTGTATCACGAGCGTACGAAGCACATTGAGATTGATTGTCATGTTGTCAGACATCACTTTCAATGTAACCACATCACATTTCCCTTCGTCTCTTCATCGGTTCAAATTGCCGATCTCTTCACCAAGGCGCTTTCATCTTTTCGTTTTCTAGTTAGCAAACTCTCAATGCTTGTTGCTGTAGCATCGTGAGTTTGAGAGGGGGTATTAGCATTTAAAGTCCCTATGTATTTCCTTATTTGCTATTTTAATCCTTCTCTTTAGTATAACCTAAACATTATTGTATTATTGGTTTTAATCCATTCGATCGACAATTTCTTCCTCTTTTCTCTCTGATTCTAACATATATATCTAATACGGATATATATATATGTGTGTGTGTTTAAGCCCTTTCATTTTCTTGCACAACAGAAACGTATATTCACTAAATAAGTGGAGATCAAAATATATACACTAATTGGCATTTAGAATTTATTACTCTTTTTATTTACATTCACTAGAATTGCAACTTATTTACTTTTATCATCAAATCTGTTGAAATTCTCTTCATTAATTTTTTATTCACTTATAAATAGAGGCATATTGTTAGATGAAATATATATGACATCTCTACCACTTCATCTTTATTTTGTTTTCTAAAATAAATTTAGTTTTTATTTTTACTACTCTCTTTATCTTTATTTTGTTTTCTAAAATTAATTTAATTTATTGACAAATGTTAAAATATTTGTCAGGGACACTTCTATTTTCCCTATGATTTTTTGCTTATTGTATTTCACTTTTGAACACTTAAACATAAATGAGCAGCTGAGAAAAAAAAGGTACTAAGAGATGGGGCACAAAGACGGTATTACAGATAATGTATTGAGGGCGTTACTCAGAGCTCTGTGGCATCTATCGCCAAGTGCGCAACATTTGGATGGGTTCATCCCCCAAAGCCTGTAGGAATATGGAAGGAAAATTAATGTATTTGACTTAAGAGGGTTGAGTTTCACAGCATACAATCAGATTCGTATTTGACTGGTAGGATAAATAGTAAAGAACATTCCCAATAGACAAATATATGTATCTATTACTTTTTTTTTTTCTTGAGATTTTTTTCGTATCAAGTAGTATTTTGAAATTAAAAATTGTGTATAACAAATTTTGAGAATCATATGATAAAGTTAACAAGCATATTTGGATAATACATATCATTTTGGATGTTCTAGATCTTTTACTTAATTACTTAATTATTATGTCTTATGTTATGAGATTATATTTTATGATTAATTTCTTAGCATGCATATACAGGGCCATCACTTTTAGCGCAATGGGAAAATTCTTATCTGATTAACCGAACTGGATCTTTAATTATACACAAATATGTTTTGCTTGCCGTAAAGTATATAAAGTTCATCACTTTTCTTAATTAATTATATTTGTGTTGTAACATGTGTTAACTACTCATTGTTTTTTAGAGGTGTTAGTGTACAATTTAATGTTTTCATTGATGATAAATAACCATTATAAGTACACAAATTTCTCCTTTAAAATGCTAAAAATAAATTAATCAAATCTCTCACAATTAAATCTATGAACTTGCAAATACGTAAAATTGTAACTCCAAATACATGACCTTGGCTTTTCCTATTCTCTGGGATTATTTTTCAATAGTTTCAATGTCAATAGACTTAGTTTTCATCTTCTCACAAATGGTCCAATGATTCACTATGAATCTTTGGTTAAATTGTTACGAATATTAGCAATATATATATTGGTAATATATATATATATATTGTTAATGCGTAAAAATGGCTTTAACTGAGAATCAGATCTAAGGTTCGGGTCCCGAGAGTGACCCGCTGAACACGTGAATAATTGAATGATCGTCAAAGCTGGAGGCGAATCCGTCGTCTTGGATGAGTCTCCGGGCTGTCTTTGGCGATCCTCGGCGAACTTCCCTCGTGCTGGCGAAGTCCGGATTACGGCGAAGCTCCTCGTTGGGTTTCCCTCGTGGTGGCGAAGTCCGGGCGAGGTCCTTGTCTTGGCGAAGCTCCTCGTCTAGGCGGAGTCCTTGTCTTGGCGATGTCCTCGTCTAGGTGAACTCCGGTTTTGATGAAGCTCCGAGCTGGTCTTGATGATTCTTCGTGATTCTCCTTCCTTGGCGAGCTCCTACGGCGAGGGAGGACCTGCAAAAAAGGGTAGATTGGGCCCGTGCCCCGTCGCTAATGGTTGGGCGAGGCTGCCTACGTATCTCAGTTTAAGAGAATCAGGTCCCACGTAGTTCGGGGTTAGTGATAAACGGCGGGTGAATGACGATGTGGTTTTGCTCGTCGGAAGTGCCGATGTTGGCGGCGCGGGGGTGACCCTTGGCCGGATGGCTGGGTATTACCGGCGTGGTGTATTGTTCGTCGACCTCGTTGGTGTTGGCGAACTCGTTGTGGTGAGGGCCTTAACCTGACGAG
This sequence comes from Parietaria judaica, assembly GCA_954871525.1. NCBI lineage: Eukaryota > Viridiplantae > Streptophyta > Magnoliopsida > Rosales > Urticaceae > Parietaria > Parietaria judaica. The sequence continues at coordinate 11,025,853 of OX940866.1, forward strand.
GGATGTTCCTTATCGACATTGTCGAGGTTGGCGAGGGCGCCTAACCTGTTAAGGGATGCTCCTTGTCGACCTTGTCGGGGTAGGTGGCCTCGTCTAACGAGGGGCCTTATCCCGAGGAGGGAAGCTTCTTCCTTTGTCGACCTTGTCGGGGTAGGTGGCCTCGTCTAACGAGGGGACTTATCCCGACGAGGGATGCTCCTTCCTTTGTCGACCTCACAGGTGTCGGCGTACTCGACCACCTAGCAAGAGATGCTTTCGATGATTCGTCGAACAACTTCTTTTTTTCGAGACTAAGACTCTTCTTCTAGAACGATCCCAACTCTTATTCAAGTCATTCCTCCTCTAGGAGTGGACGAATTTTTAGAGAGAGAAAGCTAGAGAGATATGCTCTGGAGCAAGTTGTGAGTGAGTGTGGAAATGAGGGGGGGAAGGCTCCTATTTATAGGAAAACCAACTCCCTGAAATTGCACCTCCTAGGGGCCTGCGAATTCCCTGAATATTGCACCTCCAGGGGCTTGCGAGTTTCTCCTCTGCAAAAGGGGTCGTCGGTGCTTCTTGATTCGAGTTATGACAAGGGGGCTTGTCGCCTTGTCGCCTCGTTTCTTCGTCGGCTTGTCGCCTCGTCGGCTTGTTGCCTCGTCGCTTCGTCGGCTTGTCGCCTCGTCGCCTTTTTGATCCCGGGCCTCGCCAATGTCTTAGTTCGTCGGCCCCGGGTCTTTGGCTTTGATGATGGGCCTTGACTTTTCTTAATGGGCTTTGACTTTTGCAAAAGGGGGCCCAATTTTTATATGTTACGAAAAATGCACATAACATTAACCCCCCAGTTTCTTGGGTAATTGTATTGCGCGAGAAACTTTTCTTTTAAAACTTAAGGCAACTTGAGTTATTTGGCGAGGATCCGGGTTTTCAGAGATTTTTGTCTCCTCTCCGTCCTCCCAAGGAACTGCAAATTTCCTTTAACTGGGTGTTTGTAAAATATTTTCGAAAATATTCGCATAATAAGCGTAAAAATAATTCGAGCATGGTCAAAGACATAAGCGAATTAAATAAATCACAAGTCACTTTTTTATGATTTATTTGATTTTTGGATTTTTGGAGATTCATAGGCGCAATTTGTAAAATAAATGCCTTTTAAATTAATTTCGAACTCCGAAAATAAATCCAAAAATAAATAAATAAAATCAAGAGACATAATAAATGTGAAATTAACTAAATAATTTGAAAATAATAATTGCGCATTAAGCTTGAAACTTTAAAAAGTTCCTTAATTATTGCGCAATTTTTACTTGTAATAAATACCGTAAATAATTAAATAATTCATGAAAACCCGGGAAAATAATTTTAATTTGGTTTTCATGTTTGAAAATTAAAAATGAAACTTTATAAAGTTCCAAAGTTTAATTTCCAAGGTTTTTTTAATAACCTTTGAAAATAGCCTTTTTCATTTAAAAAACGTATAAAAGCCTATTTTTTTATCGTTTTTGACCATTTAAAAGTTAAACTTCAGCTTTGTGGGCCTAGTTTATGCGATTTTTGGGCTTGCATGAACCATAAAATTCGAGTTTAATTAAAAGGGAAGGTGAGATTAGGGTAGAATATTACCTCATAAATACCTTGTAGGGTTTAAGGCAACTTCCTCTTTCCTTCTTCTTCTCCAAAATCGCATATTGCTCTCTCCAAGAGGCTTTGACGGCTGCGTTTTCATTGCTCGTGATGGTGATGACTTTCTCCGGCGAGCTTGGTGGGGAATTATCCGTTGACGACGTCCTTTTTTCCGGTACGTTCTCTTTGTCGAATCTTTTTGTATACGACAAAATTCCGGCCACCATTGATGGTGCTCCGGCGAACTTGGATGTTTGGACGTCGTTTCTTGAAGATATATTCCTTGTAGGTGACGGTGCGGGAATCAAAATTCCGAAGGGTATCGTGGAGGAAGCCGAACTCGGCTTTGGCGTGGGTGACTTCGGCGACGTGCATGGCGAAGACCCGGGCTGCATGGGGCCTTTTGGCACGTCGGGATCTTTCGAGGAGGTGCGGGCGACGGCGTCTGCGGCGGGCAGCGGCGTGGCGACCGGAGGAGTGTTTGGCTCCGTTTTGTGCGTGGCCTTCGGTGTGGGCAGCGAAGGAGCGGGTTCCGGGCTCCACGGCGTGGCGGGATCGGCCGGTCTGGGCTGGTCGGCGGCGTCTGCGGAGGGTGGCGACGCAGTCTCCGGCGCGGTGGGGGTCGTCGGCGGTCGTGGAGCTCATGCGGTTTGCTCGGCGATCGTCCCGGCGGTTCCTTCGGCGGGCAGCGGCTTGGCGGACAGTCCGGTGAGTTTTCCGGCGGTGATGGTGATGTCCTTTGGTGTTAGTGAGGTTGTCCTAAACTCCGGCGGCCTTGCTCCGGCGAAATGGCCGCCAAAAGTGGTGGTGGAATCCGATTTCGACGGAAACTTCGATTTCGAGGGCTTCGAGACTCCGATCGACGATCCAATTTTTGCATTAGGTTCGTCGGGACCGGGGCTATCTCTTTCCAAGGAAATTATCATGCCTAGGCCAAGCGTGCTGGTCATCGGGTTCGGTAAGGACCTCTCGTTGTTGATTCGTCTTTTGTCGTCGGCTCCGGCGGAGAGCGTTTTTTCTTCTGAATCTCCTGAACGTACTGTGAACTTTGCAGGTGGCTTGGCGGATGGAGGTGGATCTCCCGGCGAGCATTTCTCCGAACCTTTCGTCCTTGATGGTGCCTCTAACGTAGAGTTTGCTGATGTCGATACGTCTGATGTCGTCGAGGAGCAGGGCGTTGGCAGGGACTGTGTCGGTGAGGCGCCTGTTGCTGAGGAGGGACCTGCAGGCGAGGGTCTTGTCATCGTGGGCTTTGCTGATGGCGAGGGTCCTCCTGCTGACGAGACGCCCAGACATCGTCTTTACCGCGTTTCGGCCATCTGTCCTAAGCTGATTGTGCGTAGCCACGTCACTGAGTCTTCGTTGACGTCGTTCCTTGCTCTTCATGGGTTGTCGTATATCACCGGTCTTCGAGTTCCTGCTGCTGGTGAGCTCCCTTGTGATCGTGTCCCCGGTTTTCTGCCATTGCACTTGGAGAGTCTTCATCATGGGTTGGGCCTTCCTCTTCGGCCGTTCGTCTGCGATCTTCTGATGTCGCTGGGCGTGCCGGCCTTCCAGGTTGTGCTGGGGTCTTTTCGTGCCTTGGCGACGAGCTTCTCAGCTTGGCGGGTTCTCTCTCGTCGATCTTTGACGGTCGAAGAGTTCCGCACTGCTTTCCGCTTCTACTGTCGCACTTCGGAGGCTGGAGAGTACATGATGTCTTCGTCGTATATTCGTCTGGAGCTGCCTCGATGTAGGTTGGATCCTCTCTGGCGTCGTCAATGGGTTTGAGCTCCGATGACTTGCTTGGCTCGTCTCTGCCAGACTTCAACTCTCGGTTGCTGCGTCTGCCATATGAGCACACGTCTGGCTCGGGGGCTTTTGGCAGTCTGATCTCGGGGTTGGTGAAGAAAGGCCGTCTACTTCCTTTTACGGAGCCTAAGCAGTGGATCTCGGTAGGCTTCGTTACTGATTCGCTTGGAGGTTTTGTTGATGTTGATGAGGCAGATGCGCATGCTCCGGTTCCTCTTCAAGTGCTTCCTCCGGCGGAGGATGATGCACCTCGAGCTTCTTCGCGGGAAGGCGTTTGTGGTTCTTCGAGGACGAATGTTCGTCGTTATTCGAAGGAGGGTGTTCGTCGTTCTTCTCCGGCGAAGGCTTCACCTAGTGCGAAGGCTCCAGCTTCTGAGCGGCGTATTCCTTTGGTGGTCGTTCGTCCTTCGGCTGCTCCAGTTTTGTCGACTCCTGCAGATATAATTTCCTTTGCTTGGTCTTCAGTAGCTGTGCTGTTCTCTATTGCCTTTTTTGCTGTTGCGCAGGTTCGTCTGGCTTAAAGAAGTTTGTTCCTCAGATGCGTCCTCGAGCCTCTGTCGTTTCTCCTGGTGCTCGTGGTTCTCCCGGTGTTCATGTTGCTCCGGCTTCGAAGTCATTTGGCGATGGTCTTCATGATCGTTCCTTCCGTCGTCTGAAGCGGCGATTATCGTCGGAGAGGGTGTCTTCGTCTCGTCGTTCACGCTCGCCGTCTCCTGGCTAAGCTGGGGGCTCTTCTCGTCGTGTTCGTCAGCGTGGCGCTGGTCTTGGCGGGACGTCATCTCCAGTTGTGGCTTCCGGGGGCTACTCTCGTGGTGACGTGCCTGCTCCTGTTGTCGTTCCTCCGTTAGGTGAGATTCCTGAATCTAGCGGTTCGTCGAGCGTCGAGCGTCGAGCGTGCGGTGAGTCTCAAGCGCCTTTGCGTCAAGAGAGTCTCCGATCTTCGTCCTCGGGTGATCGTGTCGGTGGTGGATGCTCCGGACTCGGCTTTGGTTGTTGATGACTCCTCTTGTCACATGAAGGTACGTACTTTTCGGCATTCTTGCTTACTTCGTCGTATTGGTTGTCTTCATGCTCGTCGTTTGTCTTCTAGGCCTTGTTGATGTCGGCGGAGGTGGCTCGTCGTCTTGAAGCTTCCAGTACCCTGTGTATGTCTTTGAAGGGTGCCTTGAAGAGCGTTGTCACCGAGCGTGATGCGTTGCAGAGCGTGGTGACCAAGGCGAGGCTCGAGATCAAGATATCCCTGGCTGAAGGCGTGCGCGAGGGTTGTCAAGCCGTTGAAGATGAGCTTCGTATGGCGAAGTACCATATCGCAGCTTTAGAGGCTTCTTTGGCGAGGCGTGAATCCCGGATTGAGCGTCTTCAGCGTGATGTCTCCGAGGCTGCCTCCTCCCATGCTAAGTTGAAGGCGGATGCTGACGCGAGTCTCGCTGAGACAGAAGCGACGTGGTATACAGCTTCCGACGAGGTGTACTGGTCAGGATTTACGGATTGCTAGGCGGCTCATCTTTAGGAGAATGGTCATCTTGCTCTTTCCTTTAGGTTCCTTGATGTCCTTGGTGCTCCAGACTCCGTTCGTGACACGGAGCCTCTCAGCTTGACGCTTCCCAGAGATTTGTTTCTCTTTGCCACTATGATTTATAGACATTTTCGGGCTATGCTCTAGCCGTACTCCTTGCTCTGGCATGTTTATTCGGCGTTCTTCGGCTTTTTACTTCGTACCTGTTGAATGACATTTATGCATTTAGTATAATTTGAACTTTGTGTTTTGTTCATACCTTTGCTTTGTCGAGTGTGCGCATCGTGGCGCGTTGTGGCAGTCTGTGAGTGCACTATGCTGAAATTTGTAGGGTCGTCACCCTTTTTTAACTTGCAAGTAGCATAGGTTGTCCGTAGACGATAATATGTCTTTGATCACCGGGTAGCTAATCCGACGAGTTTGTGCTGCCTATTATTTCCTGGCGAAGGGGTTCTGGATCGTAATTGCCGGTGCCTGTTATCCTGGCGAAGGAGTTCCAGATCGCAATGTCGGTTCCTGTTTATCCTGGCGAAAGGAGTTCCGAATCGTAATTGCCGGTGCCTGTTATCCTGGCGAAGGAGTTCCAGATGGCAATGCCGGTGCCTATTTATCTTGGCGAAAGGAGTTCCGGATCGTAATGCCAGTGCATGTTTATCCTGGCGAAAGGAGTTCTGGATCGCAATGTCGGTGCCTGGTTTATCCTCTGGCGAAAGAGTTCTGCCTATTTTTACCTAGCGAAGGTCTTCGGCATGTAGCCGGTTTTTTTTAGGGCCCGGTATATATACCGTAGTGCCCCCCGAGTTTTGGCGTAATCTGCCTTGCAGTTTCGGGAAAACTTTCAAAGATATTTCGTAAAAACGAATTTATTCATAGATAAGGTTGGCCTACGTAGTAGACTTGGCCTTTGCGCATCGCGCTTTATTGAAAAGGATACGGGGCTTTCACCTTGCCTTTAGTAGTGTGGGTTGGCTGGTAGGACTGGTAGCTCGCCTTGGCGTAGACAGTCGACAATCACAGTCATCCACTTGGGCTCGTCTTTGGTGTTGATGACGAGAACTTCTTCGTAGGTGGTTGACTCTTCCTCCGTTTCTTCGTCGGGGGTCTTGTGCCATTTGTCTTCTCCTTTTCTACTCATTGCTCGAGCTAGCGTAGCTGCTTCGTCGTTGGCGGTTGCAGGGATCCAAATGATCTCGTGCCATGTCAATGGCTGGAGGCGCTCCATGGCTTCTTGCAGCTGAGTTAGCGTTTTGTCTTCCTGTGTCGGTAGTCCACCGTTCATCTGACTCGCGATCTTCTGTGAGCTGCAGTGTACCTGCAAATTCTTCACGTCGAGCTTCGATTTTTCTCCTTGAGGGCTGATGAAGATGATTCCTGCTCCTGCGCTAGTGTCGTCGTTGCTTCCGCTGATGTGCATACTCCATACCGGCCCGTTAGGCGCGGTTCTTCTGCTTGGCAGTGCGTCCTTCGTCTCTTTTCTTCCTTCAGCTGCGGGGGTGTCGGCGCCGTGAGTTTGCTTAGCGACTATGTCAGCCTTTGCTTCTCTTTTCTTGGCGACCCCTGGCTGGCGTTCTTCTTCGCTCCTTCTCTTGGCGAGGTTGATCTTCCGCTTGATAAAGCGTAGGCGGTTGAACATTTTGTCGATAAGGCGCCTGTACGTCGCGTAGTCTGGAGAGTCTTCTGGTGCGGCTCCGCTCGTCTTCCTAGATTGGTCCAGGGTCTTCTCATATTGTCGCAGGAGGGCGAATATCTCTCTCAGTCCGATAACGGCTGTTGTAATTTTCGTGTCCTCTCCTGGTTCCCCTCGTCTAGCGATGATGAGGTTGTTGACTCCTTCGCTGATGGCAGCGACTGTGGCTGTGCTCCGGCGTACTCCCTTCTCATAGCAGGCTCGTAACTCGGCTTGACTTCCTCGCATAATTCCGACTCCGCTTGGCGTTGGAAATTTGACGAGTAAGTGGTAGGTGGATGTCACGGCCTGGAGTTGGTTGAGTGTGGGCCTTCCGATGATGACGTTGTATGAAGAAGGCATGTTGACGATGAGATAGCTCGCCATTCGAGTCACCCTAGGTCCGTCTTTGGCCCCGAAGGACGTCGGCAGCTCGATGGATCCTTCGGTCGTCACGCGTTCTTCTGCAAAACCGAATAGCGGTGTACGAATTGGGTTTGCGATGATTCGACTCAAGCTCATCTTGTCGAAGGCCGTCTTGAAGATTATGTCGGCTGAGCTTCCGTTATCGATAAGGATCCTCCTGACCATGATGTTGGCGATCTGCGCTTCCACGACGATGGCGTCGTTGTGCGGGTGGTAAATGGTCAGAGCTTCATCTTCTATGAAGGTGATGGCTTTGCCTGTGCGGATTGAAGGTGTTGAGCCCATTAGGTTAACCTGGTTTGGCGACCATCCTTTCTCCGTTGCGCGTGCATAGCTCTGTCTGCTTTGGCCTGAGTCTCCTGTTCCTGGTCCTCCAATAATTGTTGATACGACGTTCAGCAGGGTTGCCGCTATGGCTTTCCCCCGGTCGTCGCCTTGAGTCGTCGGTTGCGCCATCGTCAAGAGTGAGGTCGGAATACCCCCGTCATTCGTCGTGAGCCTCTTGACGAACTCCTCTAGCTGTCCTTCCTTGATTAGTTCTTTAATTTGATCCTTCAGCTGGTAGCACTGCGACATCATGTGACCATAGTCACAATGGAATTGGCAGTATCGGCTCCTATCCTTCGCAGGCTTTTTGAGCGGAGGAGGCTTCTTGAACTTGTCGCCGTGTATGGCGTAGATCTCATCTGGATTCATCGTCAGTGGCGTGTAGTCTCTTCTGTCGAGGAGGAATGGTTTCCTCGTCGCCTGACCTCCTTGCGGTTTCTCCGTTCGGCCCCGGTTGTCGTCTGTGCGGCTTTTCATCATCTTCGGTTCGTCAGGGGAGCGGACGTTGCTTCGTTGATGGCTCCCTAGCTCCGTTGACTTCCTGCTGGCGAGGTATTCTTCCACGGAGATATGCTGGGCTGCTCTTGTCATGAGCTCCGTCATGGTCGACGGCCTTTCCTTCACGAGGGAGATCAAGAACTCCCCGGTTTGCAGTCCGTCGATGAGGGCGATGACGACATCGCTGTCGGTGTAGTCGTTTACCTTGTTGGATTCTTCGACGAAGCGGTTGATGAACTTCTGCAGGGATTCGTCGATCTTCTGCTTGATTGACCAGATATAGGATTTCTCCTTTCTTTGAGTCACTGCGCCGGCGAAGCGGGCGAGGAACAGGTCCTTGAGCTGGTTGAAAGAGTAGATGCTTGCCTTGGGTAGTCTCTGGTACCATTCGAACGCCGTTCCCATAAGGGTTAGGCAGAATGCCTGGCATATCGTCGAGGCTGAGCACTTCTTCATCTGCATGATCGTCTGGTACTGAACGAGGTGGTAGACTGGATCTCTTTTACCGTCGTAGATGAGGTTGCTTGTGAAGCATAGGTCACCTACGGCTTCTCCGTCGAGCAGGTGTGGTGCGAGTGGGGACAGAGTCCCGTCGAGCACGGCACGGCCTCTCGCGCCACGGTCCTGGGCAGAGCGCAAGTCTTGGATTTCCTTCTGCATCCCTTGGAGGAGGTCGAATACGTCGTCGCGCTGCGGTTGGCGAGGTTCCTGGTGACCTAGGTGGCGGTCGGGCAAGGCCCGGCGGTCGCGTTGCTGGTCTTCTCTGTAGTCTTTGAGGTAGATAAATTTAGCTCGCTTCCTTCTTCACGTCTTGGTGAGGGTTGGCGACCCCCGGGGCGGTTTTGGTACGCCCTGGCAAGGTTGCGGTCTTTGTCACGACGGTTCCCTTGGCGATCCTGGCAAGGGTCTGGGATGTTCCGTCGGTGTTCCATGTCGTTAAAGTCTTCGTCCTGGCGAACCTCCTAACGACCCCCCGGGCGAACCTGGCGAGGGTCCGGGTAGTTCCGGCGATCTTCAACGTCTTTGAGATCTTGGGCCTGGCAAGGGTCCGGGTAGTTCTGGCGGTGTTCCATGTCGTTAAAGTCTTCGTCCTGGCGAACCTCCTGACGACCCCCCGGGCGAGCCTGGCAAGGATCCGGGTAGTTCCGGCAATCTTCAACGTCTTCGGGATCTTCGGCCTGGTGAACCTCCTGACGACCCCCCGGGCGAACCTGGCGAGGGTCCGGGTAGTTCCGGCGATATTCGGCGTCTTCGGGATCTTTGGCCTGGCGAACCTCCTGACGAACCCCCGGGCGAACCTGGCAAGGGTCCGGGTAGTTCCGGCGGTCTTCAACGTCTTCGGGATCTTCGGCCTGTCGACCCCCCGGGCGAGACTGGCGAGGGTCCGGGTAGTTCCGGCGGTCTTCGGTGTCTTCGGGATCTTCGGCCTGGCGAACCTCCTTACGACCCCCAGGCGAGCCTGGCGAGGATCCGGGTAGTTCCGGCGGTCTTCGGCGTTTTCGGGATCTTTGGCCTGGCGAACCTCCTAACGACCCCCCGGGCGACCCTGGCGAGGGTCCGGGTAGTTCCGGTGGCCTTCGGTGTCTTCGGGATCTTTGGCCTGGCGACCCCCCGGGCGAGCCTGACGAGGGTCGAGGTGGTCTTGGCGATCTTCGGCATCTTCTGGGTCTTCAACCTGGAGAACCTCCTGACGACCCCTCGGGCGATCCTGACGAGGGTCGGGGTGGTCCTGGCGACCTCCATTGCCGTTGACATCTCCTGTGCTTTCCCGGTCGTGAACGTCGACTTACCTCTGCGAAGCGTCGTTGACACCGTCTTCATTCCCGATCTGAGCTGGTGAAACTTGGCGAGGCGGCTGAGTCTGCCTGGCGAGAGTTTGGGCCCTTGTATTGAGCACGATGCTGGTCGTCGGTTGCGGCGTAGCGCATAGCGAAGCACTGGCGCGGCTCGTCATGTCGAATGGCGATCATTGTGCTCCGAGTTCTTCTGATGAATGCTGGAAGGGTCTCGAGGCTTGTTCTCGGGCTACCCCTCCTTCTAGCGCCAAACTATTAATGCATAAAAATGGCTTTAACTGAGAATCGGATCCAAGGTTCGGGTCTCGAGAGTGACCCGCTGAACACGTTGATAATTGAATACTGAGTCAACGCAGGTTGAATAATGATCGTCAAAGCTGGAGGCGAATCCGTCATCTTGGATGAGTCTCCGGGCTGTCCTTGGCGATCCTCGGCGAACTTCCCTCGTGGTGATGAAGTCCGGATTACGGCGAATCTCCTCGTCGGGTTTCCCTCGTGGTGGCGAAGTCCGGGCGAGGTCCTTGTCTTGGCGAAGCTCCTCGTCTGGGCAGAGTCCTTGTCTTGGCGAAGCTCCTCGTTTGGGCGGAGTCCTTGTCTTAGCGATGTCCTCGTCTAGGTGAACTCCGGTCTTGATGAAGCTCCGAGCTGGTCTTGATGATTCTTCGTGATTCTCCTTCCTTGGCGAGCTCCTACGGCGAGGGAGGACCTGCAAAAAAGGGTAGTTTGGGCCCGTGCCCCATCGCTTATGGTTGGGCGAGGCTGCCTACGTATTTCAGTTTAAGAGAATCAGGTCCCACGTAGTTCGGGGTTAGTGATAAACGGCGGGTGAATGACGATGTGGTTTTGATCGTCGGAAGTGCCAATGTTGGCGGCGCGGGGGTGATACTTGGCCGGATGGCTGGGTATTACCGGCGTGATGTATTCTTCGTCGACTTCGTTGGTGTTGGCGAGCTCGTTGTGGTGAGGGCCTTAACCTGACGAGGGATGTTCCTTGTCGACCTTGTCGAGGTTGGCGAGGGCGCCTAACCTGTTAAGGGATGCTCCTTGTCGACCTTGTCGGGGTAGGTGGCCTCGTCTAACGAGGGGACTTATCCCGATGAGGGAAGCTTCTTCCTTTGTCGACCTTGTCGGGGTAGGTGGCCTCGTCTAACGAGGGGCCTTATCCCGACGAGGGAAACTTCTTCCTTTGTTGACCTTGTCGGGGTAGGTGGCCTCGTCTAACGAGGGGCCTTATCCCGACGAGGGATGCTCCTTCCTTTGTCGACCTCACAGGTGTCGGCGTACTCGACCACCTAGCAAGAGACGCCTTCGATGACTCGTCGAACAACTTCTCTTTTTCGAGACTAAGACTCTTCTTCTGGAACGGTCTTAGCTCCTATTCAAGTCCTTCTTCCTATAGGAGTGGACGAATTTTTAGAGAGAGAAAGCTAGAGAGAGATGCTCTGGAGCAAGTTGTGAGTGAGTGTGGAAATGAGGGGGGGAAGGCTCCTATTTATAGGAAAACCAACTCCCTGAAATTGCACTTCCTAGAGGCCTGCGAATTCCCTGAATATTGCACCTCCAGGGGCTTGCGAGTTTCTCCTCTGCAAAAGGGGTCGTTGGTGCTTCTTGATTCGTCTTTGATGTCTTCGGGTTGTCCGCTGGTCCGTTTGCTGTGTTCGGGGAAATCCGGAGGATTTCCCCGAGATCTTCGTGGCCTCGGATCTCCTCGTCGTGTGGAATGATTACAAGTTACGCCCTCGTCAAGTTATGACAAGGGGGCTTGTCGCCTTGTCGCCTCGTCGGCTTGTCGCCTCGTTGCTTCGTCGGCTTGTCGCCTCGTCGCCTCGTCGGCGTGTCGCCTTTTTGATCCCGGGCCTCGTCAATGTCTTAGTTCGTCGGCCCCAGGTCTTTGGCTTTGGTGATGGGCCTTGACTTTTTTTAATGGGCTTTGACTTTTGCCAAAGGGGGCTCAATTTTTATATGTTACGAAAAATGCACTTAACATATATATTAGTAAACTAAGTAGATTTAGAAAAAACCATTGATATAGAGAAGGAAAAGCGTCAATTGTTGTATTATTATAAACCAAAATTTCTTAACAATTTTTATGATATTATTGAAAGAGATAGTTTCAAAATAAAAGATCTATAGATAATTCAAAACAATATTTAAGACAAAAAATTGTGCATCATATATTACTATATTTTGCTTAATATTAATTATATATCAAGAAAATTATAGTATACTAAGTATCAATCTTATTATATAAAATTACTTATATGAGTTGTCTATTTTTTTAGAGCTTAAATTTCTGCAAATCGCAAGTAAACTACCTTTTGAGCGCCAGTCGCGTAGTGTGATCGGGCCAGACCAAGTCAAAAAGACTTTGATGACTCAGGTTACCGGAAGAAGTACGCATGAGTTGTTACTGCAAAGATTAAAATAACAAAAAATAAAATGAATATATTAGCAATTGTATAATTTAAAATTAGATTAGCTGATTGATTTTAGTGTCACTTGCACCAAAAAAATTGGTTCGTTTTCACATTTACTATCTAATTATTAAAAAAATTCTAATAAAATAATGAAAAAATTATCCAATATTTTAAATAGTTTTATCGCGCGAAGCCCGGTAACTATTGAGCTTTAGAGTTAAGAGCTTGATAAATTCAATATTGATTTATTGTTACACTTAAATTAATTAATTTATGTAAAAAAAATCGTTCAAATTTAAAAATAATGCTACGCCGCCGCGCGGTGCCATTCACTAGTACTAATTAAAAAATAATTAGTTTATATAATTCATGCTTAGTTTAGACTAAAGTTATGCGATAAGGCTTGACACCAACGTTACTCTAATTAAATAGTCTACTAATTCGATACAATCCTCGCATTCACTCAATTGCAGCTAGTATCTGATCCAGATTGCAATTATTTAAATAGCTAAATTAAGCATCATATTATGTTGTTTCCAGCTGATATATTATATGAGATAGGTTAATTAATTTGCAGTATAAGTCTTCACAAATCACTTAAATGTGTGCGGCATAATGAAAGTACTCTTAAAGTGTAAAAAATTGTTTTTCGCATGTAATTGCGTAATCGGGAATTAAAAATTGTTTATAAAAAATTTTAAATTATGAAAAACTGCACCTAATGGTCAATAGTAAACACTGATATTGCAAAATAGCCAATTTTTAATTTATTTTTAGGAAATAGCCATTTTTTATGACGTGGCGTTTTCAACATATATTCTATTCCAAATTTGCCCTTTTAATTTATTTTTATTTTTCAACAAATTTGCTATTAATTATGCAAAATTTTAGGTATTAAATTTCAAAATTCTCTCGATTTCTTTCTTTGATTATCTTATCTCTCTTTCTCTTTAATTTATCTCTTCTCCTTTCTTCTCCCCCTACACGCACGAGCTGCTCTTCCATGGAACCTCACCAAAACTTCTCTTCCTCATCCTCAATCGCGGCAAACCTCATTCGCCGCCGTCCAGCGCGCTCTGTCTTTCGTCAGATCCGATGACCCGAGTCGCACGAGGCTGCTCTTCTTCGAGGCGCCGGATCGCCCGAGTCGCACTCCGCTAGCAGCGAAGGCATAACCGCTTCTCTCTCCGACGCCGACGGCGATCCGGCTCATCGTACCATACGATGTACAATGGCTCCAGCGACGGCGAAGGCCACGACCCGGTGGCGAGGAAGGTCCTACCGGCGTGCTACATATCCCTATTAAAATCTTCGTCTATTTTTTTTCTTCAGATTTTATGGTTGTTTTCTTTCTGATAAACCCAAGTACCAACAGTTAATAACGTTAATATACCAACGGTTAATATACTAAGAATCGAAATAAGTTAATAAACGCAGATTCAAAATAAACCTACCAACTGTTAATAAACCATGTTGATAAACCCTGTTAATATACCAACGGTTAATATACCAAGAATCGAAAAAGTTAATAAACACAGATTCAAAATAAACCTACCAACTGTTAATAAAAGCAGATTCGAAATAAACCCAAGTTCCAACGGTTAATAACGTGATTCAAAAATCTCCGTGAATGGAGTATTCCTAATTTCAGGGATTTTAAATTTTAAATTTCAAATATGATTTTCATATTTAATTAAATATTAAAATGAAAATTCGAATGCTGAATTAGTGGAACATAATATCGTTAATTATAATTAAATATTAAAATCATAATGTATAAATATAATATTTAAGGGTATATAAGTCATTTTAAATTCATTAACATGATTAATTGGCTATGAATAAATATAAATCAAAAGTTGGCTATTTAGCAAATATCAACTTTCTATTTGACTATTACGCTATAATGCCTTAAAATTATACTGGAGAGTTATATTTAAATTTTAGTGAAAATTAAATAAGGTTCCATTGATATTTTAAGTAGCACCCTCCGCTCCATGTGGCATTTAAGATGAAGGCATTTCAGCCGTTCACGTGACATTTGACGGCGGCTTGTTAACAGACAAAATTGGATACTTATGGGGGAAAAGTTTCTTACACTTTAAAAACTTCCGGCACGACTTAAATTATGAAAATAAACTGTTGCATCTATTTAATTTGTAAGTACTTATGTCGCAAATATCTTTATTGATATTATACTCCTTCGCCTTCAAGAAAAGTGATGAAACAAATCACCTTGCTAGATCCAACTTATATGTGTGTATATATATATATGTATATGTATATGTATATATACAAAATTGAAGCAACAGCAGAAGACATAGAAGACAAGAGAAGTGGTTTTTGATCATCAAAACTAAAGGGTGATGGACAATATTCTAGGCCTTCCACAAGACTGCTTATCTCACATTCTCTCTTTCACGTCAGCGCGCGACGCGTGCCGATGCGCCGCTGTGTGTTCGATGTTCGGTTTGGCCGCCAAGTCTGACGTGGTTTGGGAGCGGTTTTTGCCGGCTGCGGCCGCCAGACTCGCCGCTTCACCGGTGAGGTTCGCAAGCAAGAAAGATCTCTTCTTTCATCTCTCTTACCATGTATGCTCTTATCTCCACTTTGTCATGATCTAAATAATTCTCCATTGTTTTTGGATTAATAGTTCAATATTTAGGAAATTATTATTGTAGTGAATGATGATATATGAATATAGTTTATAAGTAATTTTGAGACAATAATTAACTCTCATCAATATTCTTTTGTTCTTTTTTTTTGGCAGGATAAATGGAATGACATTGTATGGTTGATGTACATGGCATGACTATGAAGTTTATCATATCCATGATGCCATAAATTGCATATATTAATTTATTATTATTATTGTATTGTACAAAATAAAATTCTATGGTGGGGTATGAATGAAAAATTAGAAAAGGCTTATGTGCAGTGGTATAAATTTCTCAAGTTATGGGGCTTGAATGTGAACCTTTCAATTCAGGACAAAAAAAAATGAGTTTATGGGGTACATATTAGTAATATATTATTGTAATTTTTTTTTTAACATACTCTTTAATTTTATTTTAATTTTTGGGAACTTAAATGGTCTTAATGTATTCAGTTGACCATAATGTATTCCAAACTCTTCACATGATTTACAGATACATGCTTTAGCTATATAATTTATATTGTGTACACTTGATTTACACAACATAAATTTGTGGCAAAAATACCCTTATGTTATAAAAAGTGTATGACTTATATGCTCAATTTTTGTCATGTTCCACGAGACGATGTATGATATGGACAAATTCACGGGGAAAAAAATCATATGTTCACCATGTGGATCACAATAGATAGTTATGGAAGGAATAAAAACTTATTCACTTACATAGAAAAAAAAAATATTATGTTTGAGAATTAGTGAAAATAGAAATATAAATTATACTCTTATAGTATGTATAAATATTTTCTCTACAAATATTTTTCCATAAGTATAACAACTTACTAAATTGATTTTTCTATATATTTTCATTTTTAATCTGTATAATTATAATATAAGTAACACAAAATAAACACCGGTGGGGTGGTGGCGCAGTTGGCTAGCGCGTAGGTCTCATAGCTATAGAGTGATCCTGAGGTCGAGAGTTCGAGCCTCTCTCACCCCATTCTTTTATGTTTTTTTTATTAACAAATATTACTGTGAAATTCTAATTTCTAACACCGAACAAGAGAAATAAAGAGCAAATAAGCCATGTTTATGTTTTTTTGGCAACCTAAAAACTAGGTCTTTACAGGAACAAAGACGGGCCAAGCCTTTCAAAACCGGGCTTTTTCAGAGACCGGGATCGTGTCCATTTGAAGAAGAAAAAGAATATATACGTATCAGGTAAGGAACAATAAAAAGAAATTATATATTCTAACATTTTTTGGACCACGGAATCCGGTTTTGGCTTGGATTTCAAATGCTGTCAAATAGAAACTAAGTATGAAAGCTTAGTTATTCAAGTTGCTTAGTACATTGCAACAAAATTAAGTTAATAAAGTCAACTGTAACTATACATTACATAATTCTCTCCTTCAAAAACTGAGAGGATAAAAGTCAACGGGCTGAATAATTCATAATATACACAATCCAACACTCACACTTGAAGCGATGACCTTTAATGCCAGTCAACTATATCCCCAAACGTAGTGGACCCCACTCCTTCCCAGACCTCGCCGAACCCGACTTCTTCGTTGTCAACGCCTTCCATGTCAGAGTCCCACCAGCCACGGCCGTTTGCATCTATTGAACAAAGTCAACGCAACCAAAGTTCATGTCTTTACCAGTACCACAAAGAACGCATGTATGGAAGTTTTGAACAGCTAAACAACACGCTTACAGTGATTATATGCGGGCATTTGGTTTTCTTCGGTTGCAGTCTTGACCATCCTCGGTTGCTTGTGTTTTAATGCGTCGCCAAAATTTGCGAAACGTTTTCGGGGAGTTTGTGTCTCGTACACGCCTATTCGGAAAGAACAAATAGTAAGATAAGGGCTTTTATAAGAGTGCTAAACAATCCACTCGGAGAAGGGGTGAAATTTTAAGACCGTTTCCCCAATACCGATTTATAAAACCGGAACTCAGATCGGTTCTCACAGATTAAATGTGAAATCCCGGATTCATACGGGAATTCCCTGTTCAAAACCAACATTTCTGGTTTAAATTTGGTATTTTTACTAGTCGCGGTCCTGGTTTTTACTGGTCCCATTATGGAGCCAGGAGGAGTTTCTAAGGCTCCCGAAAAACCAAGACTGGATGGAAAATCATCAAAATCCCGGTTCTCGATCTGGGTTTCATCGCTAACTCAAGAAAAGATAAAGCTTCTCTCCGCAAGGTTGTGTTTTATATCCAATATACATCATGAAATACAAACCTTTAAATGCTCTCTTTCTCGACCCTTGACTGTCCGTCATGTCAGAACTTTCTGCTTCACCGACGCTGCTCGGAGCTACACAAACAGGCTTAAACTGTTGAAGAATAACTTTCTCAACAACAGAACTCACGTCCGGCTTCTCTCCGCTCTTGGCCTCGCCTTGCTCGTCACTGAGCACACCCTTCTCCGACTCTCTTAGTCCCAACAACGACGAGAACGGCTTTGATTTTCCCTGTCAGGAACAGCTTAGACGCAATACACTGAATAAGAATCTCAATTTGCATAGAAAATCATAGAGCTAAAAGCCCTAATCGAAACTAAGATAATTATATATATACATATACAATTATATATGTATTCAATCACTGTATAACTAGAAGTTTGTTAATACACTTGATTCTGCTTTCAATTGACTGATTTCGATTCAATTCTTTAACGATGCAAAGCAACTCAAGAAATTATTAATAAGAACCCTAAATCGGAAAAATTGGGGAAACAAAATGGTACATTTACCGTAGTGGGAAGCTCGGGAGTTTGTTTGAGCTTCTTCTGAAGGAAATCCGAGAGCGACAATGGCGGCTCCTTATTCGAAACCCTAATCCAGTTCTCGTCGCTCATAATTCACGACAAAAAAAAAAAAAAAGGGAAGTTCAGAATCAAGAGGAGGAAATCGAGCTTCGCTTACGGATTGGAATAGGTGAGGAAGGAAGAGTCGATGGAGCGTTGACCAACTGGTCTGAAAGAAGTTTGCTTCGACTTCATAGCTTTGCTTCTGAGATTGGTTTCTTCGATGAACCAACTGGTCTGATGAAGACTGTAATATTTTTTTTTGTTTTGGCGCCAAAAAGTTTGAAATAAATGTGCTGAGTTACTTTATCGAGAAATTTGATTGTTGAGATCATGGTTTTAAATATCGATATCGATATCGTTTCGCACTCTCCATTTTACGGATATATCGCTTGCCGACGGGCATGCCGATGGATAAATCCGAAGAAAAAGATATATCGCTTGCCGATAATATCGCATTATTTCACGGATATATCACTTGCCGATCGAAATATCGACGGATATTTCGGAAAATATTATAAGTATTTCAATCATATATTTATATATATGATAGATAGTTTCTAAACTACATATTTAATAAATAAAACACATTCATAAACCATAATATTATGAAAACACATAATATTACACAAAGTCACAAACATAGAATATAACATAATGTCAAGTGTCAACATAACATATAACAATAAAGTAGGCATCATAATAAAGTCTTAAAGTACGAAATACAAACATAACTACAAACATAGAGTACGAACTAGAAATATGAACATAATAGTCTGAAACCGTAACAAATGATAATCATCAAGTTTAACATACAAGTTGAAAATTTAACAAACCCTAAACATAAAACGTAAATCTCGAGCATACCTTGCGATTTTTCCCTAAAAATATTTCACAAACCCTAAAATTACTAAGTTCCCCCAAATCAGCAAGCAAATTCGCAAATAGCCAAAATAACATGAAATAAGTGGAATTTCCATAGACTTACCTTGCAAATTTCACCAAAAAAATGCGAAATATGGGAAGATTTGTGCTCCAGCTCGCGAAATTCGACAGAGAAGAGAGATACGCCGATAGCTAGTCGCGAAATAAGAGAAAGAAGAAAATGGTTCTGAAGCTAGTTTTTTTTTTTTTTTTGAAAATCGAGCACTTTTTCCACGTTTGTAGGCTTAAACGAAAAAGATATTTTTTCTGAAAATCGAACGACATATCCCGATAAATCCGAACAACGATTTATTTGGAATATCGTACCGCATATCTCATTTTAGCGGCATGTCGTGGATATATCGACGATATGCCCCGATATTTAAAACCATGGTTGAGATCAAGGTTTTAAATACCGCTTGCCGATATAGTTTTGCATTTTTCGTTTTACGGATATATCGCTTGCCGATGGGTATGCCGATGGGCAAATCGTAAAAAAAGGACATACCGAATGTCGCATATACCGCACTTTTCGCATGGGCATACCGCATGCCGATGGGGTTTTCGACGGATATTCTGTAAAAAAAATATTTGAGTATTTAAGCAAGATATTTATATAAGTTCAAAACTACATTTTTAATAAATACAAGATATTTGTAACTTAAATATGTAGGTGAAATGTATAATATTAAGTCACTTTATTAGTTGAAGTGTATAATATTAAGTCAAATTATTATGTGAAGTTAATATGTATGTTAATTAAGTGTGTAATATTAAGTGAATATGCATGTTAATTGTATATGTATGTTAACAAATTTAATATTAGTTGAAGTGTATAATATTAAATGAATATGTATATTAAGCGTATATGTATGTTAGGTGAAGTTAATATGTATGCTAAGTGTATAATATTATTTGAAGTGTATAATATTAAGTTAAATTATTAGGTGAAGTGTATGTGTATGTTAAGTGTGAAGGTGTGATATTAGTTAAAATAAATAACAAAAAGTCCCACATTGATAGATGACAAGAGTTTAGTGATATTTATATACCAAATATTAGGGACAAGGGCTTGGGCCCTTTAGGTCATAGGATTTTGTGGATGGGGGAGGACTCACACAAATGTTACACCACCACACGCGCACGCCGCTGCCGCCGTCCGGCGGGGCGGGGCGGGTGCTCTTGTGTTAGTATAATTATTTTTGCCGAAAGTTTAATTGGTATTTTCGCCGAAATCTACCAAAAATATGGTTTTTATCGAAATTCCAACCAAATTTCGCAATTTTTACACTGAAAAATGAAAAACAAATTTCCACACCCGTGGCCATGCGAATTTCGCGAAATTTTGTAAAACGACAGAGAAAGGACACGAATTTCGAACCGCATTTCTACGAAAAACGAATTTTGCACGAATTTCGCATGGAAATTCGCGAAATTTTATACCATGGTTGAGATATTTGCTGCAAAATTATCGATATGTTATTAAAATAATGATTTATGTTCATGTTCTTTTTTTTCGCGGCAAAAAATATACAATAAACAAAATTGTCCCGTCATAGGTTCCTATTTTAACTTCGTTAATGTCATTCCGTTGTTGGGGTCGAATTTGGTTCTAAGACCAAAGAGGCCCACACACGAGTCTTCTCGGCTAGAGAACGGCATAGGGAGAAGAAGGACCTAGAATGATTGTTTCGCCGTACGAGGAAGGACTTAATCGAACAACGGCTCCATCCGAAGCGAAACGCAAGATCGAGCCAAGCTCAGTCGAAGGAAAGTCTAGCCAAATGCAAGAATGTACAACAAGAATCCAAGTTTGTACTTGGCTTTCTTCACGATTATTGTACGAAAGGCAAAGGAATGGAATAGAAGCAGTGACGGAACTAGGAATTTCAAATCAAGGGGGCCATGATTTTTTTAATATCAAATTTATGCACATTCAAATATTGCAGTTCTGATACCAAATCTATATATAAATCAAAATAAGCCTTATATTCGTCTATTGATCAGACGACGGCTATTGCTTGAACAAATTAAAGTCTTCACTCTTGATTAATTCTGCAACACAAAATAGAAATAAAACATCAAACCTTAACAACTATTAAAAAAAACTAGACGAGTAATAGTAAAGAGCACAAACCTAGACTGTAACGCCCCTAAGTGGGGGTTAGTAGAATAAGACAAAAACAACGACTTTTCAAACTTGGACCGGTCAATGACACATCATCATTTAAACAATACCGTTGAATATTCAACGTCCAAGCCAACAAACACATAACTTTTGCCCATGAGACTTAAAACGACAATACAACATCAACGACCACAGTTTATACAACACCATAAAACGACAAATACAAAGTATCACCATCACAAATATCCTTAATTTAATCCATTACAAGTCTGAATAAAAGATCATCCCAAAAAGCGAGATTCACCTCGACGAACACTAGAGGTACGGCTAAGCTAATCAACACGTCGACCTCCTAACTCAAACTACTCCTCGTCCGGAGTCTGATACTGATCACCACCTGTAACTGGAAGGAAAAAAAATGTATATGGAAGGGGTGAGCACCACATGCTCAGTAGGGAATCTATTACCAATTCTCTTTACCGAACCTTTATTAGTCAAAATTCAATTAAATAAACTAAACGTCATCATAAACCATTTAATCATCATTTTCATAAAATAAATAAATATACCCCACAAAAGTCAAATCATTTCGGTGGTCCATGCCGAGTCAGCTCGCGCCTTTACTCCACTATATCTCATCGAGTCCTCAAGGCACGAGCACAGGTGGACTAGAAGTCCCTAACCGTAACTCGCCCTCGACTCGGGATCCTAATCACCAAAAAAGACGGCCAGTTCGCCATGGGTCGAAATGTTGACTTTTGGGTCACCAATCATATCCATATCCATATCCGGCCTACTGCGCAGTAGCCAGCTGCTCGTCAGCAGCTCATCCGCCCGAAGCGGGTACCATATCATAAAAATCACCATCCGCCCGAAGCGGGTACCATATCAACACACGTCATCTCGACGTCACCATAAACATAAATTATATAACAAGCATCAATCCGATGCAACCATACCTGGTATCCAGCCTCGCTATCAAGCGACGGCTATATAACATTAATTTTATTAATTATCAAATCATTTCATTAAATCCCATATTAACCTATCCGGTTCAATCTTCATTAAAGCGTGGGTTTCTACGTTCATTTTAGATTGCGAGAAAAGGTAATAGCCCCTACCTCAATCCGTGGAAACTTTGACCGATCGACTAGCTAGTCGAAGATGTGGGTTCGTCTTGGCCCTGAGATTGATGACTAGAGACTTCGGGATCTGTTGAATTAGTCAAAACGGGTGGTTCAGGTAGTACAGTCTTCGAGGCGACCACGGGACGACTATCCGTGCCAGCTATAACACCGATACCATTCATAAGTCAAATACTACTAAGATTGGAATTCAAATTGTCATTTGAAAACCTGATACACTAAAAATTAACCCGGGCCGAATTCCCGTCGGGCACGCAAAACGAGGCAACAAAACGGGCATCAATTCGACAATGTAATACCTCTCCTAGCCTAATTAGACTATTCTAAACACAATGGCGAGGTCAATTTCACCAATCAAGGCCCAGAACACACCTAATTTCATCATCAAAATCAGTAACTAGGATAAGGAAATTCGAGCTTACCGAGAGTCCGATGACGATTCCGATCGAGGGCTTTCGATCTCCTCGACGAGGGCTTCAAAACCCCTCAATAAATTTTGAGATCGGAAAATGACGACGGCGGCCGACGGCGGCGACCGGCGACAGCGACGGCGAGGTGGCAACTCCAACAAACTCTACTAACCTTCGTGAACCCGGTTCCGGTGTTAGTTTTCTCAAATTCAAACCCAAACGAAAAAGATCTAGAGCTAAAAACCGAACCTTCCGGCAACTATTCCGGTCAAACTCCACCACCTCCGGTCAACTTCCACCTAGCAGTAGACTCGTCTTCTCGAGAGCTTTCCGGCGCCACCAACCACGCTCCGATCGGAGCTCCGGTGACCGAGCTATGGAGCTTTGAATCTTTGATGGGAGAAAGAAATAAATAGAGAGAGAGAGAAAGGGAGCTACGGGAAGATGAGGAAAGAAAAAAAAAAGGAGGGGCAATGGTTTATTATTCGAACCTTTCCCTGACAACTCTTTTTTTTTTAATATATATATTATATATATATTGGGTTTTACAATACTCCACCCCTTTAAAAATTTCGTCCTCGAAATTTAAACGAAACTACCCCCGAACAAAAAGGGGTACTTCTCCTTCATCTCCGACTCTAACTCCCATGTTGCCTCTCTAGGGTCGTGGTTTTTCCATACCACTTTAACTAGAGGAATTTCTCGTCGACGAAGGACTTTGACTTCACGGTCGATAATATGAAGTGGGTGTTCCGCGTACGTCGCATTTTCTTGAATAGGTATCTCTGTCCACTCAATGATTTGTTGAAGATCGGGTTCATATTTTCTCAACATCGACACATGAAACACATTGTGAACATGAGATAATTGCGGAGGTAAATCAAGCATGTATGCGAGTGGTCCGACTCTTTCAACTATCTCGAACGGACCTGTGTATCGCGGAGCCAACTTTCCTTTTATTCCGAAACGGGAAACACCACGCATGGGCGTCACTTTCAGGAACACATTGTTGCCAACCATGAATTCCAGTGGCCTTCGTCTTCGATCCGCATAACTCTTCTGGCGACTTTGAGCAGTCTTGAGTCTTTCCTGAATAAGCTTAATCGCTTCTGTTGTATCTCTGAGGTAGGAAGGACCGAGAGTAAAACGATTTTCATACTCGGCCCAACAAAGAGGTGAACGACAAGGTCGACTATACAAGGCCTCATACGGTGCCATACCGATACTAGCCTGGAAGCTATTGTTGTAAGCGAACTCCACGAATGGTAGTTGCTCCTTCCATTTTCCTCCAAAATCTAAGGCACACGCCCGTAGCATGTCTTCTAAGATCTGAATCACTCGCTCTGATTGTCCATCAGTCTGAGGATGAAAAGCTGTGCTCAAACTCAATTCAGTTCCTATCTCTTTCTGTAATCCTCTCCAAAACTTGGAGGTGAAACGAGCGTCTCAGTCCGAAACTATTGAAACAGGGACCTCATGAAGCTTTACTATCTTTTCCACATATAGTTTACAAAGTTTCGGAACTTTGTAATCTGACCGAATGGGGATAAAGTTGGCTGACTTTGTCAATCTATCAACGATCACCCACACCGCATCGTGTCCGCTCCGAGACCGAGGAAGTCCCGAAACGAAGTCCATTGTGATGCAGTCCCATTTCCACTCAGGTATTTCAAGTGGTCTAAGCTCCCCGCCAGGTCTTTGATGCTCTGCTTTGACCATTTGGCAAACTGGACATTTGTTCACGAACATCGCCACATCCGACTTCATTCCGTACCAATAATATTGCCTCTTCAGATCCTGGTACATCTTCGTACTCCCTGGGTGAATAGCAAACTTGGAACGATGAGCTTCATGTAAGATGGCGCTTCGTAACGTAGTATCATTAGCTACCGCAAGCCTTCCTTTGTACAATAAAAATCCATCGACTCCCACATTCCATCCTTCAAGTTGTTCTCCAGCTTGTAATCGATTCCATACCTCTTGTAACGTTTCATCGCTCCACTGACTTTGTCTAACTTGGAGTACCATTGACTGAACGGCTATGACGTTATATGCACATGCTTTATACCCGTCGCTATGAAATTCTAAGTTGTAATCGCCAATGGTAACTGATCTCTTCCATGGCTCTAAGTTCAGAGAAGCAACCAAACCATGGTTCTTCCGACTCAATGCATCGGCCACCACATTTGCTTTTCCTGGGTGATAATGTAGACTAAATTCATAATCTTCCATATACTCCACCCATCTTCGTTGTCGTAGATTCAAGTCTCTCTGCGTGAACAAATACTTGAGACTTTGATGATCGGTGAATATCTCAAATCTTGAGCCGTAAAGATGACAACGCCAGATTTTGAGTGCAATTATCACTGTTGCTAGCTCCAAGTCGTGGGTAGGATAGTTTTGTTCATGCGGCTTTAACTGCCTAGAACCATATGCCACCACCCTCCCTTGTTGCATGAGCACACAGCCTAGTCCACTTCGAGATGCATCAGTATACACTGTAAACACTTCATCTACATTTGGAACAACAAGGACAGGAGCACTCGTCGATCGTCGTTTCAACTCTGAAAAAGACTCTTCACATCTATCATCCCAACTGAACTGAACATCTTTTCTGGTGAGCTTGTTTAGCGGTGCAACAATCTTTGAAAAATTCTCCGCGAACTTACTATAATAGCTCGCAAGCCCTAGGAAGCTCAGGACTTCTGCCACATTTCTTGGTTGCTTCCAGTTTAAGATAGCTTCGTTCTTTGACAAATCTACGGCAACACCTTCTTGCGAGATCACTTGGTCTAAGAACATCACTTTTGTCATCCATAATTCACATTTTTCTTTCTTTACATAGAGACGATGGTCCCGTAAAGTCTGACAAAACTATTCGCAAATTTTCTGCGTGTTCTTCTAGGGTTCTTGAATAGATAAGTATGTCGTCAATGAAAACAACAACGAATCGATCCAAGTATGGTCGGGAAATTCTAGTCATCAAGTCCATAAACGCCGCTGGAGCGTTCGTTAAACCAAAAGGCATAACCGTGAACTCAAAGTGACCATATCGTGTACGAAACGCTGTCTTCGGAATGTCGCTATCTCGAATCTTCAATTGGTGGTAACCCGACCGCAAATCTATTTTTGAGAAGTATTTGCATCCTCCCAATTAGTCGAACAAATCATCAATGCGCGATAAAGGGCATTTATTCTTAATCGTTATCTTGTTGAGTTGTCTATAGTCCACACAAAAACGTAAACTACCATCAGTTTTCTTAGCGAATAACACCGACGCTCCCCACGGTGATGTACTCTGCCAGATAAACCTTTTACTCAACAAGTCGTCTAATTGCTTCTTCAATTCTGTCAATTCTGCTGGAGCCATACGGTAATGAGCCATAGAAATCGGAAAACTCCCAGGAACTAGGTCAATGTCAAACCCAATCCACAATCTGGAGGAAATCCTAAAAGCTCCGAGGAAAACACATCTTCAAGATCTTGTACTATGGGGATGTGCGGGTTGATTGCACTTTGCCTCACACTTTTGATGACACAATTAACTCCCAACCCTTCAAAATTCATCTTTCCTCCAAGGAGAGACTTCAAGATAAAATTATGAGGCCATATTAACATGCTCATTTTCTTTTCTTCTAAGGGTCCCATGAATTTTGTAGCAGTCTACTACAGCACGGTACTTTTCTAATAAACTGAATTCCAATAATACATCGAACTCGATCATACGGAGAACGATTACGTCAAATGAGAATTTACTTCCCTCAATTACTAGCTTACAAGACTTGCAGATCATTAAAGCTTTTGGCAATTTGTTTTATCAACGCACAACGATGAAGAAATAATACATGTCTCGAGGTTTTTGGCTGAAACAATCAGTTCTGAGAAGTTAGAGTAACGATTTGGCGTAAAGTTCTTGCAAACCCATTGCGCATGAAATCATTACCCAAAATTTACCATTCTAGCTTCAGGGCTAACTACGACATCATAATTTTCAAGCACCTCAAATTTTTCTTCATTAATGCCATTCACATTTCAATTGTAGCAGCATCAGGAAATTCATCAAACTATAGAGGATTTTGGAACAAGATCTCCTTAAAAGATTTCATTATTTCAACTGCAGAACTAAGAGATTGTATCACGTATTACGGAACATAGAATACAATGCAGATTCTTCAAGATCTAACGGGGGACGCAGATTTAGGGTACTTTGGGAATTCTGAACCAAGTTGATCAACTGTAAAAAGATTAAATATCAGGATTATGGATGGTGATACAAAGCAAAACACGATAAAAACACATAAAGACAATAAAGAACTTTATGGTGTTGTACCCTAGGTGCCGTAACCTAGGCTCTGATACCAAACTGTAACGCCCCTAAGTGGGGGTTAGTAGAATAAGACAAAAACAACGACTTTTCAAACTTGGACCGGTCAATGACACATCATCATTTAAACAATACCGTTGAATATTCAACGTCCAAGCCAACAAACACATAACTTTTGCCCATGAGACTTAAAACGACAATACAACATCAACGACCACAGTTTATACAACACCATAAAACGACAAATACAAAGTATCACCATCACAAATATCCTTAATTTAATCCATTACAAGTCTGAATAAAAGATCATCCCAAAAAGCGAGATTCACCTCGACGAACACTAGAGGTACGGCTAAGCTAATCAACACGTCGACCTCCTAACTCAAACTACTCCTCGTCCGGAGTCTGATACTGATCACCACCTGTAACTGGAAGGAAAAAAAATGTATATGGAAGGGGTGAGCACCACATGCTCAGTAGGGAATCTATTACCAATTCTCTTTACCGAACCTTTATTAGTCAAAATTCAATTAAATAAACTAAACGTCATCATAAACCATTTAATCATCATTTTCATAAAATAAATAAATATACCCCACAAAAGTCAAATCATTTCGGTGGTCCATGCCGAGTCAGCTCGCGCCTTTACTCCACTATATCTCATCGAGTCCTCAAGGCACGAGCACAGGTGGACTAGAAGTCCCTAACCGTAACTCGCCCTCGACTCGGGATCCTAATCACCAAAAAAGACGGCCAGTTCGCCATGGGTCGAAATGTTGACTTTTGGGTCACCAATCATATCCATATCCATATCCGGCCTACTGCGCAGTAGCCAGCTGCTCGTCAGCAGCTCATCCGCCCGAAGCGGGTACCATATCATAAAAATCACCATCCGCCCGAAGCGGGTACCATATCAACACACGTCATCTCGACGTCACCATAAACATAAATTATATAACAAGCATCAATCCGATGCAACCATACCTGGTATCCAGCCTCGCTATCAAGCGACGGCTATATAACATTAATTTTATTAATTATCAAATCATTTCATTAAATCCCATATTAACCTATCCGGTTCAATCTTCATTAAAGCGTGGGTTTCTACGTTCATTTTAGATTGCGAGAAAAGGTAATAGCCCCTACCTCAATCCGTGGAAACTTTGACCGATCGACTAGCTAGTCGAAGATGTGGGTTCG
Source organism: Parietaria judaica (assembly GCA_954871525.1). NCBI lineage: Eukaryota > Viridiplantae > Streptophyta > Magnoliopsida > Rosales > Urticaceae > Parietaria > Parietaria judaica. Next base: position 11,053,497 of record OX940866.1, read on the forward strand.
TCTTGGCCCTGAGATTGATGACTAGAGACTTCGGGATCTGTTGAATTAGTCAAAACGGGTGGTTCAGGTAGTACAGTCTTCGAGGCGACCACGGGACGACTATCCGTGCCAGCTATAACACCGATACCATTCATAAGTCAAATACTACTAAGATTGGAATTCAAATTGTCATTTGAAAACCTGATACACTAAAAATTAACCCGGGCCGAATTCCCGTCGGGCACGCAAAACGAGGCAACAAAACGGGCATCAATTCGACAATGTAATACCTCTCCTAGCCTAATTAGACTATTCTAAACACAATGGCGAGGTCAATTTCACCAATCAAGGCCCAGAACACACCTAATTTCATCATCAAAATCAGTAACTAGGATAAGGAAATTCGAGCTTACCGAGAGTCCGATGACGATTCCGATCGAGGGCTTTCGATCTCCTCGACGAGGGCTTCAAAACCCCTCAATAAATTTTGAGATCGGAAAATGACGACGGCGGCCGACGGCGGCGACCGGCGACAGCGACGGCGAGGTGGCAACTCCAACAAACTCTACTAACCTTCGTGAACCCGGTTCCGGTGTTAGTTTTCTCAAATTCAAACCCAAACGAAAAAGATCTAGAGCTAAAAACCGAACCTTCCGGCAACTATTCCGGTCAAACTCCACCACCTCCGGTCAACTTCCGCCTAGCAGTAGACTCGTCTTCTCGAGAGCTTTCCGGCGCCACCAACCACGCTCCGATCGGAGCTCCGGTGACCGAGCTATGGAGCTTTGAATCTTTGATGGGAGAAAGAAATAAATAGAGAGAGAGAGAAAGGGAGCTACGGGAAGATGAGGAAAGAAAAAAAAAGGAGGGGCAATGGTTTATTATTCGAACCTTTCCCTGACAACTCTTTTTTTTTTAATATATATATTATATATATATTGGGTTTTACATAGACATCAATATAGATAACGTCTTTCAGCCATGTTGCGAAAGTCGTCAACTATAGAATCGACAGTAAATTGCAAACTGATTTCCTTCTCAATATAGACAAGCAAACTATCTGACAGAAACTCATCTTCCATTTTGTTACGACGTGCATTCTTGATAATATTCATAGCTGAAAAAGAACGCTCCGTTGATGCCATCGAAACCGGTAGTATGAGAATAAGAGTCACCAATCTATACACAAGAGGATGTGACATTGATTTTCCAGTTTTTGCCATCCATTGACATAGACCAGAGAGTGATTTGAGGTCTTTAAAACCTTTATGTTCTCATACACACGCAAAACGCACAAATTGTGGACGTAATTGTAGCATTTCATGTTCATCAAAGTCCATTGAGTAGAATTTTTCAACCAGTTTGCATATATAATCAAGTCTAAATGACTTGAACATGTCTCTTGGTTCTAAAGCTGAATTAGACTCCTCAACTCCATTGCATTTTCATTGAATCTAGTGTCCATTTCACTCATTTAAGTGTCTTGCGGCATAAAAAAATTAGCTCTATAATATTCTTCTTCAGTCTTAATTTCTTCTTCTTGATGACGAGGTCTTCCTCTTCTAGGAATACGAGGAGCAGACAAATCGGGAAATGTTATACTTACTTTTTGGCAAAAGTTTCTAACATCTTCAACTATCTTCACCCATCCTTCGTCTCAAGACTGTTGCATAAGCTTTTTCGTATCTGAAACAAGATTCATTGCATTTAAAATATCTTGAGTTTGAACTTGCAACGCTTGACATAAAGTATCAGAAATCTCTAATATCGCCTTCATTATATGCAAGAGAAAGATAAATTCGATCGAAGTCAAATCGTCATAAGTTGCATCTGCATCAACTGCTTGAGATGTATCTTTATCGTCGCCAATATTCATCAAAACTTCGCATGTCGCACTGTACATCTTAAGCAAACTATGAATTGATCTCAATTGGGAACTCCAATGGGTATCACATGCTCGTGCTAGTGGCTGAAGTTTTCAAGCGAACTCGAGTTTCCTTAGCTTCTTGAGAGTTGAATTTCTCAATTCTATTTGCGATGTGAGATGATTGGTCCAATAGATCCGCACAAGCTTTCTCAGCATTAAAATGAGTAGAATTCGAGCCTTTCCCATATGGCATAAAAGTGCACATTTAGTTCCGTCTTTGACCTTCTTCCGAGTCTGAAACCCTTTAAGAGTGAATGCATTGGCTCCACGATTTCCGTGATCTTTTTTGAATAAGAAGCACGGTAGACAAAACACGGCATTTTTATCGGGTGAGTATTCTAACCACAAAAACAAATCATACCACGATGGTTGGAAGCTTCTCGAGTGTTTTTCACGGCTCTTTGGATATGTCTTAAGTTTGGGTTGATAAGGACCCAATTTTAGATAACCTTTTCGAACTTCATCGCGCAATTCAACTGGATACTTCATTATTTGTCTCTGTAATCCTGGATCGCGTTCCAAATTTTCAATATCAAACTCTTCTTTAACTTGAACTTGAACTTTTGGCTTTTTCGAAACTTGATCATTAGAATTCGACTTATTTCTTTTGGCGTAGTTTCAGGTGTCTTTCTCTTAAAAAAATGCTTCGATTGTCTTCATCTACAACATAACAAAACAGAACAGAATTTTAAATAAAATTACAAACTGACTCAAACTGCATTTAACTAATCTTATTAGGACCAAAATCAACTTCGAGAATTAAGGGAGTACCTTTGGGGATTCGTAAAAGGTTAAGCGATAGAAATGATAGCGCCGAAAAGATCGATGTGGATACTCGTCGTTAGGATTCCTGTAAAATAAATCACAAACCAATAAATAAAGTTTCCACAAACCGAAACAAGAAAAAAAAATCAAATAATGTGATTAAAATTTCAACAAATTTGAGATCCGAATTTAAACCTAAAATAGAAACGAAATATATGGTTTTACAATCTCATGTAAAGAATAAAAAATATATTACTAAAATACAGATATAGGTTCAGTAAAAAAGAATGATACCTCCTTCGTTAAAAAACTAAACTTTCTGCGTTTCGGAAGAACGGTGAATTGGGCGACAGCGAGAGAAAATCAACCAACGTGAAAAATGAGCTAATAGACACAAAGTGATCACGGAAAGCGAGCATATAGACGCCGAGCGACTTTGAGATAAACTGCAGTGAAGAGCCCTAAAGGTTGGTGCCCAACGATGGAGCTGGGTAAAATGGGCAGAGGCTCACACGATCTCTCATAGGTTTCATTTAGATAGAAAAGTGAAGAGAGAGATGGGGTATTTTGGGATTGTGCTTCTGTGTTTCCAGTAAGAGACAACTTGGTTGCTTGTGGTGTAGCCAAACCAAGGTTTAAAATGTCGCTTGCCGATGTCGTTTCGCATTTTACGTTTTACGGATATATCGTTTGCTGATGGACAAATCATAAAAAAAAAAAAAGACATGCCGCATATACCGCACTTTTCACATGGGCATACCGCATGCCGATGGCGTTTTCGACGGATATTTTGTAAAAAAATATTTGAGTATTGTATTTCCAACTATATTTTTATATGGTTTTAATTTCTAAATTGTCTATTTAATAAATATGACACATAACCATAAAAACATATAATCATAATAAATATGACACCATAGAGTAGTAAAGTACACACTCATATTAATTATACTAAATTAAGTAAATATAGAAGTTAATATCATATTAATCAAGATATCCACAAGTAATTACTCTAAAATCAAGCCCAAAACAAAAAAAAATCGAAACCCTAGACTCATGAACAACAAAAACAAAATTTAGTAAAAAAACAAAGAAGAGCTTGGATTTCCAATGGATTACCTTTTTATTGTGAGTGAAAAAATGGAAGAAATGGTGAGAGGGGGTGGGAATTCGCATGGAAAGTCAGTGGGAAGGGGTGAGTCGCGGTGAAAGGAGGCGAAATTTGGGAAAAAATGGGGGCTCGCGAGCGAACGAGAAGAAAACCCTAGCTTTCTCGGCTTTCGAGCTTTTTTCGTCGTTTGGTAGCGTAAAAACGACAGGCGGCAGATACAGAGAATGTCGTTTGGATTTTCGCGACATTTGATAAAATGACGACGAAAGAATACGACTGTCGTTTCGGTGTTCTGCGAAAAACGACATTCGGTCGAAATGTCGTTCGATTTTCCCAAAAATTTGAACCTTGAGCCAAACGACGTGCAAGGCAAATAAAATCTCAGAGTGAACAAAAAAAAGAGGGGGAACGATGGTTGTGGAAAATAAGGTGGGGAATTGGGGGCCACTTGGACCACTTGGCCCTGTTTGGGTCTAACCTAGTTCCGTAGGAATTTCATAAGTGTTTGAGCTTACCTTTCTTCTTTCATTTTTTTTTTTTCTAAATTGCTTATCATTTCACGTATGATATTAACGCGTACGGCCCAAATTCGCTCCCCGGAAAACTCACTAAAAACGGCATTGCCACGTGCGACGCTGTGACTGTTGAACAAACGGTTTTTACCCACAACATCCGTCAAGTAGATCGATCCATAGAAACGTGGACCACCAAAAATGCGTCAACATTTAAAGGAAGGACAATACATAGTTAAAATGGAAACATACAGTAAATTATTTTTTGTGCATTGTATTCTTCTATCGCGATAAAAAAAAAATAAGAACATTAATCAGATTTTGAGTAATACATGAGTACTTTTGTCGAAAATGCTGCTTGTTTGGTGAGAAAATGATTGTTAAGTTGTTATTGTTCTTTTCTTCTTGACATGAGATCAAAAGTCTTTTTTCCTCTTGTAATTTTTAAAGTGAATTATTCATTTTTGTATTTTCTGACCTGTCAGTATTATAATCGCAAACACTGGTTTTTGACCCGTTGACTTTTTTCTAATTCGGAGCTCTTTTTTTTTTTTTTTTTACTTTTTGAGTCGGGATGTCATGTTCTTTTTTTCTTTTTTTCTTTTTTCTTTTAAGTTAGGGAAAAGAAAACGCTCACAACATGAATAAAGACTAAATAACCAACTAAGGCTTACTCACATTAATATTTAAAAAGCAAAATGATAATAGAATAAATATATTTTTGAGACAGACTGTGCTTATTATTATTTGTTAAATGTTATTTTCTACATTATTAAGAGTGAGACACAAATGAACTTCCAAAAGCGAAAATCCATGAAGATATGTGAAGACCATTTGTCATATTCTTCTTGATTATATGTTATTCAAAAGTTCTCTTTTATTTTAGTTTATTTTATTCAGTGAAGAAGAAAATCTAGTAGAGTATAATCGCACTTAATTTATTTTTCTTAAAACAAATCTCACTTGATTTTTAATCTAAATTGAGGAGTAAACTCTTATGTTACATATGTGGGTAAAATGGAAAAGGAAATGCTCGTTTATGCATAGTTTACTTTATTATGATTATTTTGCTTTAATGACTTGTAATCCTATTAATTAATTAAAAAAAAAAAGGTTTAGTTATACAATATCGATTCGATTCTGTATTTATTTAAAAGAATTATAAGATATTATTTTTTAGATTAATGTTAATAATTGTTTTCAATACGTACAGTTAGATCTAGATCTAATAGTTTAAGTTTATTTACTCTTCTTAATTTAGGAAAAATTAAATTTTTAGTACGTGGTGGCAAAAAATAAAAGGTCTCGTTTGGAGAACTTAACAACAAATTTTATTGAAAACAAGGGTTATTTTCTATTAGGATAGTCATCTTTAGTAAGCAATCGCTTTTTTTTTTTTTACTAATCTATCGTTCGTTTTCTAAATTTCTATAAAAACGAGGAGCCGTCGTTATATCATCGCCATTTTAATTTTAAATCATGCATAAAAATTCCGAATCAAATATAATAAGTGTGACTTTTAACACTGTTATGTATATTTTCTACCGATGGTGATACATGAGAAACAATTAATAACAAAACAATAGCGAATAAGTTTGATGATACATATCGTTGTGTTCTTGGTTTTTACGAGCATCGGCTTGTCGCTTTGAACCGAAAAGTGTTCTCGATATCTTGTAAAACAAAAAACGTTAGCGATTCTCGAGATGCGTTGGACACTCTCCTTAAAGTTTGATTCACCTCCTCTACGTGCTTGAGGTTCGTTAGACGACTAGCTTCACAGAATACAACGGGATGACTGCGAACTTCGTAGCACTTCGAAGTCCACCGGTGAACTGAACCTTCTTGAACTCCGTTAATAGAAGACTCACGACATGAAAACATAGGGAAGCATAAAAGATTGAATCTGTGGAGGGAAAAAATTGAGAAGCAAATTCAAAGTATCTAGAGGGTTTTCATAAGACGGTTTTGCAGTGGTGTGTCGCAAAGGTGGGATCAACGTCAATTTATAGATACCGAAAGGAGACAATGAATTGATTTTCAATCAATTATATAACCATTAATAATAAATTACAATTAATCTGAAACGTAAAAAAATTAAATTCATTATTCATAACGGTCTTAATCAATATGACCGTTTTACGTAACGTTGGAACGTCAGATCAAATCCCGATAATTGGATAGAGCGATCGTCGTGAGTATTCGACGTTTTCGACCCACTCGACGCATCTCAATTTTAATTTAACTGTTATATTTTTCAACAAACCCTAATGCGTTTAATGTTGTTATTTTGTGCTCATAATTAACTATTATAATTAAGAAGGAACTTTTACATTGTCACTCTCACATCCATGTAATTAAAGCTAATTATTTATACTTTATATACACCACTATCTATCCATAATAAAAAGAGAGTTGTGTTTTGGATTTTTCAAGATTGGCATTATTATCCCATAAGTTGATAATTGTGTGTAAGTTGGCCATCTTGTCTCGAAAGTTATTGTGAATAAAAAAAGATTAATTAATAGTGTATAAATATAATATACCACCGTCAAATATATGGGGGGTATATTATTAATTAATAGCTAATAAGTTTCCTTAATGAGCACCAAATATTCCAATATTTGGTACGATAATAAGTCTAAAATTCTATTTTTAATGTTATTAATGTGAAACGTTACAAGACACCAGCACGACAACTAATTTTTTATTATCTAATAATTAATGATGGAACACATATTATTAACTTAACTTCTCCACTTTTCTAACAATTTAAATGTAAATTAAGTAAATAGCCATCCAGATAGATATGAATCTTATAGAGTATAGACTATAAAAAAAAATACAAGAAAAATACGAATATTAATTCCTACAAAAACTGTTATACCGATAAAAATCATAACATTCAGGTTCTGGATAAATATACATATAATTTTTTTAGATTTGGATTATCTTTGTTGTATAAAGTGATGATATTTTACCATTTAAATCTAAATTGTTTGATTTTGATCAGAATAAAATGTGTTATCAAATACATAAAAATAATTTCAAAACGAGAATATTTAAGGTCCGAATTTATGAAAAACATAACTAATTTCGGGGTTTGACCCATATTTACATGGTCATTAACGTGGGGCATATCATAAGTTGCTTTGCTGGACGTGGACAACCTGCGCAAAACCGGGTCCATTCTAATATCAACAGGGACGGGCAACTTATCTCAAAAACCGCCCGTGACCCGAGCCAAATGGCCAGGCGAGTCATAGGCACAAGCAACCCGATCCCACCCGTTTGACTAAACCCACCAAGAAATGGTCACACTTAATAAAAGAAAAAAAAATTAATTGTTATCAAATATTTATATCCCATAAAAGAAGGAGCACTATGAAAAGAAACATAGCCCCCAATATTAATCTTAAAGTTAAACCAATAATCCCTTGCGTGATGCGACAAACACTAATGAGAGCGACAGTATACCCATTAGTAGGGGTGGCAATTTGGGGCTGGACACGAAACACGAAACGGTTACGAAACGATTTAAACGGGTTTGGGTCTACCATAAATGGATCTGGGTCCAACCGTGTCGAACACGATTAACACGATTAAATAACGGGTAAACACAGCACGAACACGATGGGACCCAATTAGACACGATTTAAGAGCAAAAAGTTACATTTTATATATGTTATTAAGTATTTTAATACTTATTATATATGAAATTTATGTTTTTATTTAACTAATTACGTCTTACAATTAATGAACATAAAAATTTGCTAGTAAAATTTTAAAATCTTCGATAATACAGTTAAATAAATTAAGTTAAATGAGTATAAATTGAATTAATTTATCATTTATAAATAAATGTATCTATTAATTGGGTTAAACGGGTAGACACTAGGGGTGCAACCGGGTAGGGTACCCTGTTTTTTCGAGGTACCCGGTACCCGGAACCGGAATCCGGGTATCTGAAAATTTGTACCCGGAACCGGTACCCTGAAATCCGGGTACCCTGTTTTCGGGTACCATGTTTCCGGGTATCTGTATTTTGATACCCGGTACCGATACCCGGTACCCGGTTTTGAGAACCGGACCCGGGTACCCGGTTTTACCATGTACCCTGTTTTTTTAAATAAATATATATATATATATATATTATTTAAAATTAAAAACATACATTCATCTTAAAAAAAAACTGCATAAAAAAATAATCCCGCACATCAAGCATAAAAGAAAAAACAATCCAAAATGCATAAAAAAATAGTCCGCATCAAGTATAACATAGTCCCGCGAAAAAAAAAAAAGAAAAGAAAAAAGAAACATAGTCTCCGGCATCAGAGGGAGGCGGGATTTTGATGAAGTCGGCGAGATGGGAGGGAGGCTGGATGAAATGAAGTCGAGCCCTAGTGCAGAGAAGTAACCCTAAAAATTAAATTACCATAAAAATAAAAGACAAAATTAAAACAGGGTAATAAACCGGGTACCGGGTACCCGGTTTTTTTAATTTTACTACCCGGTACCCGGAACCGGTTTCAAAATCGGTTCCGGGTACCCGGAACCGGAATTCGGTTCCGGTTTCGGTTCCGGTTATTAAATCCGGATACCAATCCGGTTCCGGATAATTACCCGGTTTCCGGGTATTATTTGCACCCTTACTAGACACGATAAACACGTTATTTAAATGGGGCGGGTTTGGGTCTCGTCTTCTAACACGATTAATAAATGGGGCGGGTCTGGGTCTAGATAAAATAAGTAAAAAACGATTAAGACCCGGCACGAACACGACACGCAACCCGAATTGCCACCCCTACCCATTAAGAAGCAAGATATCTACTATTAGTCCTCAACGAGTGAATCAAAATGGTCTCTTTTTTATTCAAAAGCTAACTTTATTAATGGCTCTAAATTTTATAGTGTTAATAGTCACATAAGTTTTTAATTGTTATGAATTTTTTTTAGATGCGTCGTTGAGTGTTCACGCGTGCCACTTTAGAAATCGTAAAAAAAAATTGTGCAAACGAGATTTTAACAGGTGAGTGTAACTTTTAGAACTTTAACTGTTAAAATAAAATAAATTTATATTACTATAAAATTATGAATATTAAGTATCTGCATCGCTTTTAAGAAAATAGTATTCAAAAGTGCTAAAATTATAGTCAAAATGCGACAGATTTTAAATTAAATAACAGTAAACCAAGTCAACAGTATTATCAAGTTTAAACTAATACCCGCAGAGCTTAAACGACGTCGTTTTTTTACCTTTAGGTAACTTTTGATTCATTTTGGACCTTTTTTGAAGTCCACAATGGATGGCAGTGGAATTGGGAAAACGGCACTAAAATATCGTTCGTGCATCACCGCCCACTTTTATTTTATTTTTCACAATATCGTCATCTTTTTATTTAATTTTATTTTAAGTATCGTCATGTTTTGCATTTTATTTACAATTTATATTGAAAACTCCTAATTTAATTTTTCTGAAGCAATTTTCAATTTTAAACACTGGGCCCGTTTGGTACAACTTAATTTTTGAAAAAATTATTTTTAGTTTCAGTTTTAAAATAAAACTGTTTAAAAAAAAATTGATATGTGTTTGGTAAACTATTTATAAAACAGTTGTTGGTAACAAAAATTGATTTAGTGTTTACAAATATATTTAGGGTAATAAGACTGAAATAAACTAAAAACCGTATTTTTTTTTTAAACAAAAGCTACAAATCCTAGCTTATACGACTCATGTACAAAAATCTAAAACCGCTTTTGTGTTTTTTTGTAACAACAGTTTTATCAAACACTAAAAAGGTTGTTTAGTTTATTTTAAAAAACAAAAACAGGCCTAAATAAGCTGAACCAAACACATCCACTATCTGAAATCGGCATCGTCGTTACATTTTGACTGCTGTAATTATTTTGTGAAGAGAATTTATATTAGTTGCAATATGTAAAGTTGGAGACTTTCGCCGTAAGTTGGCGTGGCTCAACACGTAATGTTGTTGAGGTGAAAAATCACCGCAAAGTCACAGATTCACGATTGGTATACTTCCGTTTTCAAGTTACCTAAGAGCTCGGATATTTCTGTTTAAACTTAATCACGCAAACGAAAATGGATTTTGAAGAGAATATGATGCTCGAGAATTCGCGAGTGTGTTCTATTTGCTGTAAAGAATTTTCGATCAAATTTTACATCCTCTAACTCACTATTTATAGAGCTTCATTATCTAAGATCCGACCTCATAAATGTCGGTGACAATTCGCGTTTGATTATCTCATAATTGCCTTAATTACATAACCTTAATTACGTAACAATCGCATTTGTAATTGATGTCATTGATCCCGAGGCATCGCTCGCGCTGCGCTGATTGCTCCCAGCTATCCTTGTCCTCGTCGTTTGTCGTTGGTCTCGTTGCATAATTGGTCTTCGTCTCTAAGCTTTTTGCCTTTATTCTTTCTCAGTTTGGCTTCTCTAGCGATGAGATTTTGTCGACGAGGTTTCGCAGATGATGCTTCTTTTGGACATATGTGTCCTTAAACAAGATATTTTATCCATTTGTAAAAGATTATGACATGTCATTTAATAAAGATGATACTTATTATGTTAATCTTATTATAGTTTCTGGTAGAGTAAAATAGAATGTTTGTTTCCATAGTTCATAAAGGATTATGTTATTATTATCACAACAGAGTCAATGTGAGGAAGAATTAATAATCATAATAAATGAACTTAGAATGTCCGTGACCTGATTAACTGAGTGGGAGCCCATTAATCGTATAAGGTCATTAATGTGACTAAGTGACAATCCTATTCTGGATTATGTGTGTGTCACACTCACTAGAAGTGCATTAAGTGTGAAGTGTCTTCATACTGGGCTGGACCTGACTTAAACTCAAGAAGTTATCATATAAGACCGTCACTGATAACTTGTAGTTGAGTCACAAATAGATGATCAAATGGATATTAGTTCTAAGTCCTGAGTGGTCTTGAGTCTGAGCTACTGGCTTGATTGTTCTTTGATTTAACCGTTAAAGAATACAAGATATCACTGTTGTTCCCAACACTATTATTTTGGGAACATGATAGACAGTAGTAAGGGTAGCTTGATCATGGACATGGGCATCACACAGCTCTCCTCAGAGTCATGATGATTCCCTTGGTTGTCGGTGGTGAGAAGTGAGAGGTACCCGTGCGCAACTTATGAATAGAAACCATAAGTGGGTTACTCATAATATTATTGACTGAATCAAGGAGGAAAATGCAATGAGAGGCACGGTAAAAACCGCCTGCTCATGTGTGAGTCATCAAGTGAAAGAATAATAACCCGAATTTGATTGTATCAATGGACACCCTGCTGTTATAAAGGGAATAATATATACTGTATCACTAAAGAGTGCAGCCTCGGGTCTATAGTGGAATCACTTCGAGGTTTGACGAACAACTAGCAGTTCGTTGGAGCTTAAGTGATACGGGTCCATGGTCCCCAGGATAGCTCCGTAACAGATGATACGTACGTGATTAAAATACATTCTGGATAATGTTTGACTAGACTTATAAGACTGAAGGTCTGTGGCAGATGTCAGATAGTTTTATCGTCAGCGTGGCAAAAGTACCATATTTTGGTACACAAAATTAACTGATAAAAGAAAGTTAGAATTTAGATTTTCTATCAGCACCATGTTGTTGGAAATTAATCTAAGCAACTTTGCTTTTTGAACCAAGTCATTTCGACTTAGGGTTTGCGATTTATGGATTTTCAAAGTTTGTGCTCGGTTCGATAAACTATGAAATTAAATCACATGTCACGAATTTAAATGATGGTGTGGCTCCATGACATTTTAATGTGTAATATTGAGATCAGGAATTATTAATATAATTTAATTATTTGGATTTAATTATTAATATCTTATTAATAATTAATTAATAATTAATAGATTTATATTAATAAATAAAAATATATATTTATATGTGTAAATTCGAATCAGGGTTTGGATATTAGAAACCCTAGCTAAATTCGAAACATGTTTTGGTCATTCCAAATTTGCGGCATAAGTACCAAATGTTTTGGTATATTAGGAAAATCCCTAAAATCAATTTAATCCATGTAATTCGAAAAATAAAAGCTTGGTGACCAAGCTTAGGTTTTTCGAATTTGACCTAATTAATTGTATCCGTTGGATCGGTTTAAGATTTAATCTTTACCGTCGGATTAGAAATCAATTAATAATATATATATATATATAACATATAATTCGAAATTATAAGGATAAGATTTTCGAATTAGGGTTTTGATAAAACCCTAGGATATTTGATTTAATCCCTAATTGATTTGATCCATTAGATTTGTTTAAGATTTATTTTTAACCATTGGATCTAGATAATCATAATAGAATTCGATTTTTTTTATATGTGTATATATATATATATAATTCGAATTTAATATATATGAATATAAGATTAAATATTTTGATCTTATCATGTATTTCTTATTTAATTAAATCCCTAATTAAATATATCCATTGGATTTAGATGAGATTAAATCTGGACCATTGGATTGGAATAATTAATTATATTTAATTATATAAATTCGAAAAATAGGGAGGAATATCTCCAATTCGGTTACAGTCTTGAGCCTATAAATAGGAGGCTCATTCTACACATTTTTCACACCTTCCCCAGAGCAAAAACTCGAGCTCTCCCTCTCTCTCTAGGGTCTGCGAGTTTTCTGCTTCTGATCTCTTTTCTGGTTCGGCTTAGTGAGACGTTGTTCTCTGGAAGCTTCAAAAGAACCTCAGTTAAAGTTTTGCAACGGAGTCCTGCCGGCGAAGCCCACGCTTCGGTACGAGGAATCCACGCTTCGGTACGGGTGTTTCCCTCAGCACCGGCGGAGCCCTGCCGAACTTCAGAGTCCGCAGCCAGAAACGTCAACCGAGGTACGGCCTTATGCATTGGGTTAATAAATGCAAACATTTACTGCTTTCTATTTATTTCTTATTTCGACTATGATATTAATAATAAGTTGTGAATATTAAATATGTAATATTTATCAGATCTTGTTAAAATGGTTATTACCCGATATCCGTGCCGTTAGTCCGATAACAAGTTTTCCGCTTTAAAATAATTTTTAAATGTTACCGGAACGGCTCGGAGGCACATTTCGGCGTAATGGAAGTGGGAATCAAACCAGGACGGTGATTTCCACCTCCAACAACTTCATCGACGAGGCTTTCCGATGGGCGCATCCTCATCGACGAACTTCATTATTCTTCTTCGTAATTATCTCCATCACCTGCCTTCTTTATTGGTCGACGGGCCTCTCATCGTTCTTCCTTTGACTGCTGACTTCTCCCTTGATTGACCCTTTTGACTTTATTAACGGGCCTCTATTATGATATTGGGCTTCTTTAATCAAAGCCTATTTTTATAAACAACAGAGATCGATTTCGTCGTATCAATGTAAATTGACATACGAAATCGTACCTCCATAAAAGCGACGTGTAAATTACATGAAATCAGGATCGGCTGCAACATACATGAAATCAGAGACTTTTGCTGTGAGCTACATGTTTGACTTGGTTGAACATGTGACATTTTCGGTATTGAATGAGCTACAAATTTATAATAGTAAGTACTATTGCCACCAAGCAGTATGTACAAAGGACTAAACGTGGAGATTTATTTGTTTAAATTAAATAATCACGAATAATTATTTTATGAAAAAAACAGAATTAGCTTTAACTTTATTATATTATTATATTAATAATAAATAATAGCTTTTTTACTGTGCACTGTTAGTTCCAAAATCAGGGAGAGAGAGAAAGAAGAGACCAAGCTTCTCTCTTCTCTTCTTTCTCTCTCTACAAAAGTAAAGCATTTATCTCTCTCTCTAGACTGAGACTCAGAAATCAGAATCGATAAATACACATCTACACATATAAATACACATATAGATATAGTGTGTGGCGTCACCACCTGGCGATCCTCGTAGACCGAGTTCCAGACGCCCGGTTCTCGACTCGCCACGCCATTGTTGCACGCCGCTCAAAGCTTCCTTCTCTCTCTCCATCTCCCGACTCTGAGCGCCTGGTTTTTTTAAGGATCAAACTCGATCGAGTCTCTGCTGAATTTCGAATTCGCGGTCGCTTTTCGCAATTGGCGACTTACTCTGGTTAGATCCTCGCGGCGAGTGTTTCGTTTCTTCGAGAGCCGCGGCTTGACGAATCCATCGATCGGAGATGGTTAGCGGACACTTGTTTCATTGCAGAAAGAACTCATGGCCACCGGAGGAGTATCTCAGCAAGACGGCGTTGCACCTGGTAAGCGAATGGTTTCGTTTTCTGTTTGGATGCCGAGAAAGTGAACAAGAAACTAGGATTTTTTAGTCTTAATTTGGTCGTATTCCATTATATTAATCATGCTACTACTTTGTATTGTCTTACTATCGATTTCCAGAGTATTTTGTGACGAGTTTCATGTACGTAGAAGATCTTCAGAGTCTCGTTACTGGGTTTTCCAGACATTGCAGTCGATTTTTCGGGCTTATAATTTGCGTTCTGCTCTGTAACTTCAACATTCTGGGTCCAGATACGGGACGAAAAACGGCGAGGATACCGAATAAATGGTTCCGTGTCGAACAATTTACTGGGCTTACACGAACACGAATAACACGATTAAATAATGAAAATAATGAGACACGGACACGAGAATCGGACTTTTTGTTAGACACGATTAAGGACCAAAATATTAATTTTATGCTTTTAATATATGCTATTTGTACTTCGAATGTATTTTATGAGTTACGATTTTTTATTCATGGAAATATTGTATTGCTAATTTGTTTTAAAATCTTAATGCTAATAAACGGGGTAAACACGTTTAAAAAACCGACTATGCCGCACAACACAAACACGGAAAAAGACGCGAATTCTATGCTATTCCATTGGGTGTAAGACTAAATGATACGATCTACTTGAAATGAAGAACTCTTATGTGTTTTTGTACCTTATGCAGCTTGATTATGATAGTGCTGCGCCGCCGGAACAAGCTTGGAGAAGACGGTTAAACAGCCATGCCAATCTCCTCAAAGAATTCAGTATCACATTTTCAGAGGCGATAAAGATGGTAAGTACCCAAGTAGTGTACTTTTTTACTATATGTCATTGTTTATGAGGAGGATTTTTCATGTTGAGAGCATAATTTGATTTGTAGATTCGACTAGGGATTCGGTTGTGGTCATACGTCAGAGAAGAAGCCTCTCATGGAAGGGTAACTTTTCAACTTTGTTTTTTTAATTCCATATCAGCGGCATTATTAGGAGCTATTGTTACTATTTACCATTACTACTTACCGTTTATTATGCGAAAAAGTACGTGATACCTAGTATAACACAATCGTATAACTAGTGATGAAAGCGGGCTAGTGTTTTATTTCAGAAACACGCAAAACCAAGTACTACTTCAAAAAATGCATTTACCAAATAATTATAATTTTCAACCAATTTACCGCTTATAAGAATGTGACCAAAGTGATAATGTTTATGTTTAAACTGAAGCGTATGAAAAACTACTTAAAGATTAGTAGTAATACATAAGCATTAAGCAATATAAGGAGGAAAAATGTTTCACCAATATTTGGATATTTCATCAACACTGATCTCCTATACCGCATATTATATGGATGTTTGATAATTAGGAAAATATACAGTTTTAATTGCTTTACATTTGTTACCCGGTTCAAAAAACTGTTTTCGGTATATTATGTTTACCCTATTCGTATTTCGCAGAAAGCACCAATCGATCCTTTCACTCGGGAAAGTTGCAAACCCTCTGCATCCCAAGGGGTCCCATTGGGTGGAATGGGGTATGCATCGCTCCTAAAACCTGCTGCTATTATTCTTCGTTCTTTGTATGAGAAAAGATCGAGTGTGCTGCAGATATATAACTGTATATTGTAAATTTATACAGAAGTGGCAGCATTTCTCGAGGTTTTAGAGGCGACTTCAGGAATTGGCAAATCATTCCTGGTGCACGTGAGAGTTCTCCAGTCATGGCCAACCAATTTTCTGTAAATCCCTTCCTTTATCTGTAATCTATTGCCATATAATCTTCATATTTGTTTTCATGATAACTGATTGTAATTGTGATTTAGTTTTATATTATAACATCAACACATTACTTTAAAATTTATATATGAATATGAATTTATATGTTCCCTTCTATAATAACGATGAAAATTGTTCAGTGTTGTGTACCATTCACTTCTCATTATTTTTTATTTTTTTTTTGGACTGAAGATTTTTATATCAAGAGATGGAGGAAACAAATTGTTACGTGTTGTGTACCATTCACTTCTCATTATTATATTTTTTTTTTGGGACTGAAGATTTTTATATCAAGAGATGGAGGAAACAAAAACTATGCATCTGTTTTGGCTCCAGGTCAACACGAAGGATTAGGGTAAGTGATTACCTAATTTCTCATCACTTTAAACCAAATTATGTGTCTGAGGCTTCGTGTAAGCCGTTCATTCACACTTCTGGTAAGATTTGTGTTGCTTTTGTAGGAAACCAAGTGATCAAGGAATTTCATCATGGGGCTGGAATCTTACTGGCCAGCGTTCCACATATCATGCTCTATTTCCAAGGGCATGGACTATATACGATGGTATCTACGAACACCTTTCATGTTTTTGTTATTCTGTAGAATCTATTTATTCCATTTTAAATCATTTACTTGTTTTTCAGGTGAACCAGATCCTGAACTGAAAGTGTCGTGTCGGCAAATTTCTCCGTTCATACCACATAATTATAAAGATAGCAGTCTTCCCGCTGCTGTTTTTGTTTATACGGTGGGTACCGTGAATGCATTCATAAATGCAATTAAATGGCCACTTCCCATGTATATTAATATTCGGTCTCAAGATGGAGTGGACCTTTTGATTATTCCCTGTTTGGTTCTAGAGTTGAACATTATTGTCTGAGTATTTTGCTTTATCATTTGGTTCCTTACACGCTTATATGAATGTTGTAGTTGGTAAACACGGGAAAGGAAAGGGCAAAAGTGAGTCTTGTGTTTACATGGGCGGTAAGTTTATTAGTCCTTAATCTCGTGAAAGTTGTCGTAATATCTCCGATCAGTCAAACTTTACCGGAATCCTTGACTTTCAAATTGTAATTGCTTGTTTTGTCCAGAACTCAATTGGGGGAGTCTCACACCTGTCCGGGGATCACGTGAATGAACCATTTACGTGAGTGTATTCTGATATTTTTGTCATTTTACGTTTATCTAGGGAAGAGTTTTATGTCGTACATTTTGATTAATTACCTGTATTCTTGTTAAAATAGTGGTGAAGATGGAGTCTCTGGAGTTCTTCTACATCACAAGCAAGTTCTCAAACCTTATTAGCTATATTTGATGGTTGGTTGGCATTTTTCTCTTGGTCATTCCAATCAACTTTTCGGTGAAGATGTCTCACACTATCCGCCCTTCTTTTGGAGGAATGAGACCCGAGGGAAATTTGTTTGAAGTAACTTTGTTCGGTTCCCTCTGAACCTCTCGTTATGAAAAAGCTGCCAATTTATATTGCTTACATGGATTTTTTATTTTATTTTATTTCGAGCTATAATTATTACGTGTATTAAATTACACTTCTTCCATACCAAATTGTATTTTTAGTTTCCTGATTGCAGTGTCGATCTTGATGCAGGACTACAAAAGGGAACCCTCCAGTTACTTTTGCAATAGCTGCATGTGAAACACAAAATGTAAATGTAACAGTTTTGCCTTGTTTCGGTTTATCTGAAGGAAGTAACCCTACTGCCAAGGACATGTGGACTACAATGGTTGAGGTAGTCTCATCTTGATGTTACGTATGCTAATAACAAATTCTAGGATATAGTTATGTTTCTTGGTGGTCAAAAAGAATAAATTTTTTGACATACATTAGGGTTCATCTCTTGTCTCGAATGAATTATTCCATTCTAATAGTTTGTTGCCCTCTATTTGCATCAACAAACTCTAGTGCTTGGTCTAGTTTTACGACGCGAAAGGAATCATCTCATAGCTTCCTTTCGATGTAGGTGATTAGTGTAGTAATATCACATTTATCTTTTACTAATTTATCTCTGTTTATTAGTTGATCCAAATTATGTATTTCGCTTATTCCATTAGTTAGGAGACTCCTTATTTTAAAAGGGAATATTTATATTTGTGTTATTTGATTTCATTAAATTTCCTAAGAGTAAGTAAGACTATATATTAGGTTGTAATTTTATTCATACGAATCAGTGAGAATGATTATTTTATTCTCTGAAAAATGATAAATAACAATTATTCATATTTTCCATATAGGATGGACAATTTCCTCAGGAGAATTTCAATTCTGGACCGTCCATGTCTTCATCGGCTGAAGAGACTCTCTGTGCAGCTGTTTCGGCTTCAGCTTGGGTGGAACCGCATGGGAAGTGCACTATTGCATTTAGTCTAGCATGGTCATCTCCTAAAGTCAAATTCTGTAAAGGAAGCTCATATCACAGGTAAATTGATAGGGTTTAAACTGGAATTTCACTCAAATTGATGAACCACGCTATTAATTAAAATGTAAATGAACAGAACAATCGAAGAGAACAATTATCTTTCTACAATTCCAGAGGTAGATTTTTCTCTCGGAATGAATATCGCTTGATAAGAGAACCTATATCAGTGGTTGCGGACTTCAATAAACAGCCCCAATTGCCCCAGCTACAAAATTATCAAAAATACTCTTGATTAATGTTAAAGAATATTCTAGATTTATTTAGAGTATTATAGATTAAAGTTTATCTAGAACAATCTAGGTTAGATTTAATTAGAATCACTTAGAATTAGAATTATCTAGAATGCATTTGTTACTCTTAGAATAATGTAGAAGTAGAATAATCTAGAACACTTGTACATGTATAAATAGCCTTCTAACCTTAATGAAACATACAATATTTTCCTCTCCATTTTCTTTGTTAACAATTAAATTGGATTTACCAAAAAAAAGCCTAAATGCCCTTTTGGCTCTTTACCTTATTCCTATGACATACCTTTTTATTTAAGACCTAACTTAAATTTATGTTATTTTCTAACTTTGGTTCTTGTCTTTATTCTGCTTATATCACAAGCATACTTAAACAATTGGCTTGCATTAATTTTCCGGTTCATTTATAATGTTACTTCTTCTCTTTTGAAAATATTAGAACAAGAATAACACAGAATATAATGGGATCTATCTAGTGTAGTTTTCCGAGAAAAAAAAAATTATATGTGAATTTTCATGACCTCATTATCATCCAAGCAACAACTCATAATCTTTTGAGTTGTGAATTTGCAGGCGGTACACAAAGTTTTATGGTACATCTGAATTAGCGGCAAAAGACTTGGCACATGATGCTTTGAAAAGTATGTATTTTGGCTATGGTTAATGATTCCATTCTACTAAGGCGCGTTAGATCATTGCTGCGATCCCGTTTTCTTTGTATTGAATCCTACACAATTTCTGGTTTCTCCATTAGGATCAATCCTCACAGACATATTTTCTCTGTTTTTCTACTCTTAAATTGCCTAGTTGTGGTTTGGGATTCTTGGTATATTTCTCTGAGTTCAGGTCCTGTCAGTCCTTAGTCAGATTTTTAGTTTTTCGTATTGTTGACCTTTTTTCCCTTTTGAAATCTGAACAGACTATAAACGGTGGGAAGAAGAGATTGAGAAGTGGCAAAGTCCCATTCTTAATGATGCCAGGCTACCAGAATGGTAACTATAGTTTTGACTTCTTGTTATTTTTGCAATGACCAAACTTTAAAAATATTGTATTATTGATAATAATTCTATATAAGTTCTATAATCCCGATGCAGGGTTGTTCCTGCAGAAATATGGAAAGTTATGAATTTACTTTGTTACTATAAATTTTGTTATTATGGATTAACGTCACCATCATTTTTGTCCTATGAACTTATGTTCATTTTAGCCTCTTTTTTATCCTTCTCGTCTCTAAAATGATTGGAACTTTTCTTTTAAATATAATATTTTGCGGGACGGAATAGACAAGTTTAGTTTGTGTATAAAATGTTTTTTGTTTTGGCAGGTACAAGTTCACATTGTTCAATGAGCTCTACTTTTTGGTTGCTGGTGGAACAGTTTGGATTGGTAATGGTCAATCATTGAAATATATTGCAAAAAATAGATAATTATGTTCTCTTTGGATTTTACTGACATCCTTTATGTGAACCTCTTGTTCTTTGTTTCCCATAATGTCTTCCCTGTCCCGAGTTTTCACAAATTAGAAGAGAAAAATTCCCGCTCCCATTTTTTCATATATATTTTATTTGTTTATATAACATCCCAACTTGGGCCATCAATCCCAGTTTGAAACTGGCATTTGTCTGGTATCAGTTAGTGCTTCTATATATAATAAAAAATAAAAATAAAAAGGTTTTTCCAAAACCGGTACTAGGAGGAAAAATTGTCGATTTTCTGGTTCCCTGTTTCCGGTTTCGCCCTCACGAATCTATATGATCATCATTGTTGATTGATTTTGCTATCTTCTGCAGATTCTTCATCGTCTGCCACAAAAGCGAGGAATAATCAGCAGCGATTAGACTGTATACCAGATACAGATAATAAGCATGCAAAATTTAGTAGCTGTTATAGTACGGCTGCTAATTTTGGCTTCGAGGCAACTAGTACCGAGGCATATGCATGCAACGATGACGACGAAGATGTAGGAAGGTTTCTCTACTTGGAAGGAGTTGAATATATCATGTGGTGCACATACGATGTGCACTTCTACGCCTCATACGCACTTCTTGAGCTCTTCCCCAAAATCGAACTTGCCATTCAAAGGGACTTCGCAAAAGCCATCTTATCAGAAGACGGAAGAAAAGTCAAGTTCTTGGCAGAGGGCAATTGGGGAATCCGTAAAGTTAGAGGCGCCGTTCCTCACGACCTTGGAACGCACGATCCCTGGAGCGAAATGAACGCTTACAACATTCACGACACGAGCAAATGGAAAGATCTGAATCCAAAATTCGTCCTCCAAGTGTACCGTGACTTTGCCGCAACCGGCGATATGTCGTTCGGTGTCGATGTTTGGCCTTCTGTTCGTGCTGCAATGGAATATATGGAACAGTTTGACAGAGATGGCGATGGGTTAATCGAAAATGACGGTTTTCCCGATCAAACCTACGACGCTTGGACTGTTCACGGCGTGAGCGCTTACTGTGGTTGCTTATGGCTCGCTGCTCTTCAAGCTGCGGCTGCTATGGCCATTCAATTGGGTGATAAGGATTTTGCCGAGTGGTGCAAAACCAGATACATGAAGGCAAAACCGGTTTTTGAAGAGAAATTATGGAACGGTTCTTATTTCAACTACGACAGCGGGTCGAGTGGCAATAGTCGGTCAATACAGGCGGATCAGCTAGCGGGGCAGTGGTATACCGCCTCGTCGGGTTTGCCTTCGCTGTTTGACGATCAGAAGGTCAGAAGTGCCCTCCAAAAGATTTACGATTTTAATGTTATGAAGGTCAGAGGCGGGCGAATGGGCGCTGTGAACGGGATGCACCCAACCGGGAAGGTCGATGAGACGTGCATGCAGTCACGGGAGATATGGACAGGTGTCACCTATGGAGTGGCTGCTACTATGATTCTTGCGGGAATGGAGGAACAAGCCTTCGCCACCGCTGAAGGGATTTTTACTGCAGGCTGGTCAGAAGAGGGTTACGGGTACGTGTGAAAAACTCGAGTTTGTTGATATTGCTGTGACTTAACTTCCCCCCTTGACTTTTACGACGGGTCCGATCATTTTGTTTCCGATCTTTGCAGGTACTGGTTCCAGACTCCGGAAGGGTGGACGGTCGACGGGCATTTCCGGTCCCTCATCTACATGAGGCCTCTCTCCATATGGGCCATGCAATGGGCCTTGTCGATGCAACGGGCCGTTCTCGAAGCACCTAGGGTCAACGTGATGGACAGAATCCACCTCTCTCCGGTCAGTCATCATCATCATGAGATGGGGGTCCGGAAGATCGCTACGAAGGCCAAGTGCCTCGGGAATTCTGTCTTCAACTGCACTTGCTGATTTCGCAGCTCCGTAAGTTTTCGTAACCTTGTAAAGAACGTTCTTATGTAATTGTCGTTCTTCGGAGTAAAGGCAATAAAGTAAAGCTTTGGCAATAGCCAAATGAGTTTAAGCTAATTTCGTTTTAAGTCGTATAGTTTCGTTTTAAGTCGTATAGTTTCGTCGCTTTTTTTTAATATATTTTTTCTATGATATGTTATTGTAAGTTGTAACTATTCATTTATATATTCATAAGGGTGATTTCCAAGTGTATTTGATACTGAAATTCCGCCTCCAGTCGTTCTTAACTTTTAGTAAGGCTTACGTGTCGTGAATGGTGTACCGGTGAAACCGGGATCGAGTACCAAGCTTTTGACTAGTTTTTTACGTTCCGGACACGTTTTTTCAGGCTTTTCAAATCCGGGCTGATCATGGTCCCTCTTGACTCGTATCTACATTTTTTTTTTAAGTTATCAATAATTTGATGGCATTTAATGTAAATGGTCCCGCAATCCTTGTCGCACGTTATGTTGTCTCTCCCGTAATCATTTTATAATATACCTTTTTTCTATTCAATAATCAATATATAAATATATTTATAAAAGTAATGTCACTTCTAACAGCAAGTAAAAAAGGAAAATAGTGACGCGTAATAATGCAAATTATTTGACATTTTTGTCACATCCACTCAAATATTTGACATTTCTGTCCTTACAAGTGACATTTAGTCTCGATTTATAAAGTTATAGAGGAGAAGGCATGTCCCAATATCCGGATTTTCTCGAAACCAAGATCTGGATTCGGGCCCGGTATTTGAAAGCTGAAATTCGGTTTTTCCTCTAAATGAGTAGTTTTAAATGAGTGAGACTTAATTTGTTGGGTAAAAATAAATTAATGCATAGTTCTTGTGAACATTACATATATTTATTGTATATAAAGCGAAAGTGATGAGACACTAAAATGTGTAGTCCTAAATAAAAGAATGTTATATGTTACTTCAACGTCGTTCATGAATGCAAGGTCTATATTTCATAAATTTAATTTATTATATTATTCATTGAAACGAGAGAGAAAATGTATTTGACAATGTTTTATATGAGAAGTATTAGGGTAAAAGTACCGTATTTTTTTTTTATAGATTTTATTAAGGAATATCAGGGTGAAAGTACCATATATTTTTTTTAAAGTTCGGTTCCTAAAAAAATAGCAGTTGAAATACTAGATCTTCAAAAAGTAACAGCGAAGCTAATTTCTGTGATATTATAAATCGTAGCAGCACGATTAATATCGATTTTTAAAAATCTTGTAAAAATTTCAACTGGTATGTTCGCACCGCTATTTATGTATTTATAATTGGATCTGGTACGTTTGCACCGCGATATCTAAGACATTTGCTAGGACTCTCTTGCTAGAAAAAAAAAAAAAAAAAAAAGATAATAATAGTGATAGCAAGTATAATATAATTTTTATAAATATATATTGTTGGAATTATAAAATTTTATTAATATATCGAGAATTAGTTTAGAGTATACAAAATATTATTTAAACGTGGTCATTAATTAGTTGAGTATTTTCTACTATGTGTAAAGTTTCTTCATGAGCATGCACCAAATCGAATCTGCTAAAGCATGATTAGACTCGTAATCAGTATATTGATTTTTAAAGCAAGAAAAGAAAAAGGTTTGTTAAGATGAAATCAATTTGCAATTGGCACCTTTATTTTAATCAGCCATGAGTTGTCTCAATTTCTTGCGTCACAAGAAAGCATAACAATCAAAAGAAATAGAATAAAAATGATTTGAACTTGAGTTACAAACATTCTTGATTTTATTTTATTACTTGCTAATCAGATACTTGATGTCTTCTTCTTCGTCTTAACCAACCTAACCTATAATATGAAGCAAGTAAATCATTGTCGTTTTTCTTATATTTTGACTTTTTTACAACTAAATGCTAAATATAATATATATTATATATAGTTTCAAGATTTTTTTTAATATGGATTTTAAGTATAAAATTGATAATGTATTTGAACTATAAGTCATTTTGCTATCCTTGGGTTTAAGTGGAGGCACGTCACCATTGACTTTTTCTCTTTTTAGCTGCATATTCTTGCACTTTTTTGTGTGAAAATTCTAACCACATAAAACACTCATATATATAGGGTTAATGACGGCAAAAATACCCAAAGTTTGATCAAAGAACCCCTCGTGTACCCAAAGTTTAAAAGTGTTGGCAAATATACCCAAAGTCGCATTTGGGGAGTTGACCACTTCATTCTCGTAACGCCGTTAACTTACCCGTTAACTCTGGCCACGTGGACAAACGTGGGTTGCTGACATAATAATTTTTGCCACGTGAACGAGCCCACATCAGCCTCGTTTACGACAAAACAAGGAATTAAACCCCTAATTAATACTATTTAACACAACTAATTGAATCCCTAATGATTACACTTAACAAAACAGATTTGTCCACGTGGCCAGAATTAACAGGTAAGTTAACGGCGTTACGATAATGGAGTGGTCAACTCCTCAAATATGACTTTGGGTATTTTTGCCACCACTTTTAAACTTTAGGTACACGAGGGGTTCTTTGACCAAACTTTATATTTTTGCCGTCATTAACCCATATATATGATATATATACATATATAAACACCAAGGAAATCTCCTTGGTCATATTGCAAAATCCGAATTTTCAAAAATGAAGAATCTCATCTCTTGTGTGATTGAAAATTGACAAATTGTCCCTAATATGTTGTAGTTGTTTCTTTTTCTGTCACTTCGCGCCAAATATCTTTTAACACCTCGTTATCTATCTAATATGATTTTTTTTTTTAAATGATGACACTATTGTAATCATTGAATCGAATTAGTCACGAACTCTCAAAATAAATTTTTGTAGAATTTTTTTAGTGAAAACACACTCAAACAAGTAATATGCATCACACAAGATAAAATTTGTCATTACACTTCTAGCATGTTAGGGACAGTTTGTTGTTTTTTAAAAGTGATATTTATGGAAAAAGTACTGCAAAGTATTTTATTGTTCGCGATATATTCTAAATTTTATTTTGTCGTGGCAAAAGTTCTAAAAACACTAAAAATAATAATTATGTTGTAAGTTCCAAATTAAATTTTTATCGTGGCAAATGTTCAAAAAAAAAATGTCCTGCCTTAAGCTCTAAATTTCTTAGGACAAAATCATTTTTTGTTTTTTAGAATTTTAGCCATGGCAAAATGAAATTTAGAATATGCCGCATATAAAGAGGTGCTTTTTAGTACTTTTGCCGCCAAGAGCATACGCGTTAGTTGCTTTGGCATTAAACGCAGCGTTTTGTGACCCCACCATTTCAGAATTCAGACAGTATCATCGTCGTTCGTCTCTCTCATAATCATAATTCATTTTCTCTGAAACAAAATCACATTGCTTCACCACTCTCTTCACTCCTCTCACTCTCTCTCTCTGCTCTAACCCTAGCTTGGGCCACTGCTCATCCTCTCGTCTCTTCTTCTCCAATCGGTACGCTCTCTCACCCTTCGCTTTCCGTTTGCTTGCTGGATCTTTCTCTCACCGTGCGCGATGGACCGAATAGAAAGTGTTTTCTGCGACGATGATGATCTTCTTCTTTTTTGTTTGTTTCTCTAACGTATGTATTCTGTGAAAAAATCGATTGAGAATATGTTTAGTTTTGATCAAGTATGTGCTCTGCTTTTGGTGCGTTTTGGCTCTTGATTGTTTCAGTGTTGTGGTGAGATTGTGAGCTGTGTCTGCTTGATTTGTGCTTGTTCTTGTTGTTTCCCGCGAATCAAGCGAAGTATCTTTTTTGGTTGCCTCTGCTGATTCGGATTCGATTTTGTAAGTTGTAATTAATCTGGAATTAAAGATTGATTTGTTTGGATTTGATAAAAATTATATCGAAAACGGCTAAATTCATCGTTTAGTTTGATATAACCATTTTGTTTCTGTTCATATGAGAGCGATAATACATTAGTTCTTTTGGCTGATCAAATATATACTTTTTTGTGAGATTTCTAACTTTACTTGTTTGATTTATGCATATTCTTGTTTCCCAGAAACCAAGGAAAGTATATATATATATAATGTATATATTATATGATTATATTACACTTGGTTGTTTTTGCGGATCCAGATTCGATTCAGTCTGAATCATGTCGCGGAAGATGCTCATCGACGGAGAAGTGAGCCAAACCAACGAGGAGGAGTTTCATTATGATTTTGATTTGTTTGTAATTGGGGCTGGAAGTGGCGGTGTTCGCGCCTCTAGATTTGCAGCAGCTAACTATGGTGCTAAGGTATGTAATCTCAGAATCTTTAACTATCTCACACAAATGGGAAATGTTTGTTCATGTGTTAGATATGTATTTTAACAAGATTGATTTATTTTTATCTTTATTGTATCGGGCCATCGGGTACTTCTAAGTTCTAATCTATCATTGCTCAAGGAATTTATAGGCTTGTACTTTAATTGATGAGGTGACAGGGATGATTTACATTATATTTCCATTAATTTGATATTAAATCTTTTTTCTTCTGGTTTTTCGTTATAAGGTTGGGATATGCGAACTTCCGTATCATCCTATCAGCTCAGAAGCTGCTGGAGGAGTCGGTGGAACGTGAGTTTGTTTAACCTCAATCTTATCTTGTGGTCTAAATACAAATGATGTGGTTTCTGTGAGAATTCTTAATCGGATTTTCTAAAGCTGATGAAAAAATTGGAATTGATGATTTTTGGATTTGCAGTTGTGTCCTTCGTGGTTGTGTTCCCAAAAAGATTTTGGTGTATGGAGCATCTCTTGGCGGTGAAATCGAGGTAATATGATGTTCAAAATGGCTTCTAGAGGATGCATTTTTTTCTTTATCATTGCCTACTATATCTTGTAGTTGTTAAGTCTATAATTTAGTTTACTTTTTATGAATGAAAATTTTCATGGTCGTATTGAATGTTTATTCATCTCTTTGGAGCAGTCTAATTGTGTAATATGGGATTATGATTTTTTTTTTGTTTAATATTGGATTTGTAGGATGCCAGAGAGTATGGATGGGAACTAAATGAGAAGGCAGATTTCAACTGGAAGAAACTTCTACATAAAAAGGTTGGCAAGCTCTCTATTTGTTTTCATGAATCAAATTCATTTTGTATCTGGACTTGTCTAGAGATATGTTGAAATTTGGGAATTAAATGCTACCAAACATTCTTGTTCAGTTAGTAGTGTTGTACATCTCTAGTCTCTCCTAATTTCTTAAAACGAAATAGAACTATAACCAGGTTTGAAGCTTCTCCAGAAACATAAAATCATACATAGTGATGTAATCTATCAAGTCAAAAAGAGTGCTCTTGTCAGTGGTTGTGTTTTTTTGTTTTTTAGTTCATCAAAACTCAAATCTATGCTTGAGTTCATATTCTCGAGGATAGTTTCGCGTCCTACTTGTAAACTA
This sequence comes from Parietaria judaica, assembly GCA_954871525.1. Taxonomy (NCBI): domain Eukaryota; kingdom Viridiplantae; phylum Streptophyta; class Magnoliopsida; order Rosales; family Urticaceae; genus Parietaria; species Parietaria judaica. The sequence goes on from OX940866.1 coordinate 11,081,319, forward strand.
TTTTATCTCATATTTTTTGCTACAATATTATTCATTAAAATGGAAGAATATTTGATGATTACACACTGTTTACATATTTCTTCGTACTCATATTCTTTTAATCTTCAGACAGCAGAAATTATGAGACTGAATGGAATATATAAGCGCTTATTGTCAAATGCTGGAGTTAAATTGTTTGAAGGAGAGGGAAAACTAGTGAGTCCTAATGAAGTTGAGGTGACCCAGCTAGATGGCACTAAGCTGAGTTATTCGGCTAAGCATATTTTGATTGCAACTGGAAGTAGGGCTCATAGCCCTTCAATCCCCGGTCAGGTAAATGTTTAATATAAAAAATGAAGTTAAAATATGATTACTTAGAGGTGCTTCATCTTCGTCCATCAAGTATTTATGACTCAGATATTCTCATTTGTGGTTTTTCGGCTTTTGTACAAAGTGTTGGAAGTGTTTTTTCGTTTTAACTCCGCTGCATATTTTCACTCTCTCCAATCATGTAATGGAACGGCGATTCAAGTGCTAAGTTTTACATGTACTAATAACATTATTGAATGAAGTGATTGATTCTTTTCTGCCAATTTGACTATGCTATTCGCGGTAACATCTTTTTAATTTACTCTAGTTTATCTTTATTAGGAATTTGGTATAACCTCTGACGAGGCACTGAGTTTAGAGGAGTTACCGAAACACGCGGTTGTTCTTGGAGGAGGGTATGCTCTGATTGATACGTCTTTTTAGAGTGCTAATCTTCAGCTTCTAGAAGTTGAAAAGCTTATATTTCTTTAATATAGGTATATCGCTGTTGAGTTTGCTACAATATGGCGTGGTATGGGTGCTTCTGTTGATCTGCTATTCAGAAAAGAACTTCCACTGAGGTAAATTGCTCTGAGACTTTATCTTGAAACTAGGTTATGGGAATTATGATATTGAACAGTATTCTCGGTGTGAATTTGGTAAATAATCCACTTTTCAAGCATACTTGTATTTAAAAGTCACAAAATTATTTTTGGCATATGTAAAAAAATTTAGTAATGTCTTGCTGTTGTAAACTTTATTATTACAGTTATTTCCTCATTAATTCTAACATGAGCCGAATTTTTGAATTAAAATTAAAAAAATGATTGTTTGCTATAAAATTCTTTTATAATTTCTTGCCAGAGGTTTTGATGATGAAATGAGAGCAGTGGTTGCAAGAAATCTGGAGGGTAGGGGAGTAAATTTACACCCAAGAACTAATGTCACGGAGGTAATTCATCGTATGCAGATGTCTTAAGTGATTTTCATTTTATTTTCTATGAGGTTGTATTCTATTCATTGACGTGTTTCCTCTAATAATTGTATGCAACTGCAGGTGATAAAGACAGAGAACGGTGTTAAAGTTATTACCGATCACGGGGAAGAGATTCTTGCAGACGTTATACTATTTGCTACAGGTATCATCTACCTGGAATTTTGATAGAGTTTGTGATAGTTACCGAAGTAGAAATGAAATATGAATCAGCGGAAATTCACCAAAGTGATGAATTCCTACTTTATTGAATTAGGAAACCTATTTACAAACGTTCTTTCGTGAACGCGATTCAAGCTCTCCCGGATGTCATCATCTCCCTTGGGATTGGCGCCTAATCCCTATTCAATACAAAGCACTGAAAATGCCATTTAAAATATAATATATAAAATTATAATTTACTAACAATAATAAAATTTAATGAACGAGCCAATTATGAGGGCCGATGGTCCTATCACAGTTAGTTATTTGTCAATAGTTGTAAACAGGGTTTGAAATGAATTGTTTCTCTTTCCGAAACTACCTAAATGGTGTAGGAGTTTATAGGCAAGGATAATATTTTCGGTTTCTGATATTTGAAGTATGTATCTGTCATTGTCCACAGGTCGGTCTCCCAACACAAAGCGGTTGAATCTGGATGTTGTTGGTGTCGAAATTGATAAAGCAGGAGCTGTGAAGGTAAGACTGTCTCTTTCGTAGTTTTTCATTTTATGTTTGATATTGTTTGACCTTGAACAGGAACAAGTTTATCAGATTTGGGCTTTGTCTATCTATAGCTTTTTCGTAGACCAGCATATTATGTCATTATTTTTCATTATTTGTATTTCTTTCATTAGGATTTTATTAAGTCTGGGGTTAATAAAAGTTGTCTTAGCCTATATGAGGCGCTCATATTTAGGGTTAGCGGGCATGTTTGGTTAGTGGAATTTCCTCTTGAAACGTCATTGGGAGAGTTTTCCCAGGTCTGACTTAATTAGAGTCCGGGGTTTTGTTCATTAATAATGTTTTCTTTTGTTCTTCATTCAGGTGGATGAATACTCGCGCACAAATATACCAAACATATGGGCCGTTGGAGATGTTACAAACCGCATGAATCTTACCCCCGTGGCCTTGATGGAGGGAACATGTTTCGCTGTAAGTATTTCCTCTTCATCTCGTAAATGTCCTATTTATTTTTCTGTTTGTGTGACCTCGCAAATCATTTGCTCATAATAAATTTGTATCGCTTACAGAAAACGGTATTTGGAGGGCAACCTAGCAAACCAGATTACAGGGACATACCATGTGCAGTGTTCTGGTACGGTCTCTCCTCAACACCTGAATTTTTCTCTTCTTTCATTACTACCCTTAAACTTCTTCTTGTTCACCCTTTTGGCTTCTCTTGCTTAAAATGAATGGCGGGTCATTGTAGTTTTGGAGTTTGTTTTTCTTTTCATTTGGAATCTCCAATTTGAGTAATGAATTGTTCGGCCGATAATCACTAACAGGCGACAGAACGGTTAGGGTTTTATTTCATGTACTTCATTGTCTTTTTGCTCTATTATTTTATCAAGGGTATTTTAGTATTTTTTGAACAAGCTTAATTAGGTTTACGAACCTCTTATAGGCGGGGTCTGCTTTGGGTTTGACTCATCAAGACATAATTCGAGAATTTTCACCTTGCGTTTGGTTTATATGGAATAAAGTTACCGGGATGTTATCGTCTTGGTGAATCTCGATTGACTTATTGGTGTGCGCTATGTGTTCGGGATCTATCATAAACTCGTGTGTGGCTTTTCGCAGCATACCGCCTCTTTCCATTGTGGGTCTCAGTGAAGAGGAGGCAATAGAGCAAGTGAATGGTGATGTATTAGTATTCACTTCATCCTTCAACCCGATGAAGAACACCATCTCTGGGTAATTTATATGCGAAAATTATCTTTAACCCGCATAGTTATGTCATTAATTAGACATCATATTATTGGATCATACTCGTATATTTATAGCTTATTGTTCTAGCCATATCTTCATATTTTCCTTTCTTTGTAGACGTCAAGAAAAGTCAGTTATGAAGCTTGTTGTTGATGCCGAGACGGATAAAGTTCTTGGGGCATCCATGTGCGGCCCGGATGCGCCTGAAATTATGCAGGTTTGTTTCTTTACTCCAGTTTAAGCATACGTACCCAAAACACGATCAATTCGTTTACGCATTACCTTCGCTTTTTAAGTTCTCTCGCGTCGATCCGTCTGATTACTGTCGTGACATTATCTGACAGGGCATTGCTGTTGCATTGAAGAGCGGGGCTACCAAAGCGCAATTCGACAGCACAGTAAGTTCCGCGTTGTGATCATTGCTAAACTTAAGGGTAGTTGGCCCTAATGCTCCCTGAACTTTAATTTTTTTGGAGTAATGCCCCCTAAAGTTTCAAAAAATAGCACATTCCACATGATAAGAAATATTCTTTCGCAACGTATTACTTACTTTAAAGTTTTCTTTAATAACTTAACCGAACGCGATCCATAGACTAGATTATGGACCTTTTGTGAAGCAATCAAGAAGCCTAGTTCTTGAAGAAAAGTTAGGACCAATGTCCCTGAAAATCGGAGAAAATAATAAATTGACGAAATTAGTCTAAAATAAATCGTGTATACGTCAGCATTTTCGGACATTTTTGAATGGTTGCTGGCAATGTGCTATCTTGGAAAGTTTAAGGGGCGTATCTGCCAAAAACAAAAATTCGGAGGACAAAATGCACAAATTAGCAAAGTTATTAAAGAAGCATTGCCGTCACTTACTCTAAGCTTAACATAACTCAAAATATATCAAACCTTGCTCGCAGTTAGAATTACAGTGCGTAAATTTTCCATGTTCACTCAAATAATTACGACAATCCTCTTTTTACTTAAAACTTCTACTTTAATCTTTCAGGTCGGAATTCACCCTTCTGCGGCGGAAGAGTTCGTGACCATGCGAACCGAGTCAAGGCGTGTCACGGGGCGCGATAAACTCAAGACAAGCCTGTAAGGTTCGCGTCTGCTCTTTCGCGTTTTATTAGAACGAAAAGCGCGCGAAAATCCTCAAGTGCCAAAGACGGGTTAATTCTTTATTACAGTTTTCAGGAATAAATGTTCTTTCGCTCATTACATGATGACGTCATATATAGTTTGTTCTCAAGTTTCTGCATCAAATATTATCTTCATATTTTATACGCAAAATCATTCACAGTTGTATTTCCAGTTTATTGCAATATTTTCAAGTGATAATACGTTATTAAATGCTATAATACGAATGAAAAGTGATAATTTATATATGTCGTTTCTACTCTACTTTGTGTACATATATCTAGAAATATTATAATTTCATGTCGTTTCTACTCTACTTTGTTTTCAAATTAAAAAAGCAAGTATTTAAAATTCATAATGATAAATGTTATATTGGATTTTTTTTATTTTTTGAAAATCTATGATATTGGATTTGAATTTTGACTTCTTTTTTTTATTTTTTTGCTACGAAAATTTCATCAATGAAACTATATTGGTATTGGTTTTTATAAATTTTACAAAATCTTCATTGGTACATTTGTAAATTTGATTAGCGGTTCAGTAAGCGAGGTCTTTAAAACATTGGTTATATGTAGTTGATGATAGGGTTACTTGTGTTGAAGAATTTGAAAATGAACGCACCAATCAAAATAAGCTATTTTAATATAATTTTTGGATTTTTTTCATTTATATATAGATTTTCTAAAAATATATAATTTTATTTTAGGAAATTGTAGTTTTTTTTTTCTCGTCGGGAGTTAACTTGTACAATGAAAAATGACAAGATGTGTTCGTTAAGAGTTTAGAGAAATGCCGAGCCACGTGACACGTAAATTCAATACCTAAATTAGTAGGTTTAAAACTTTAAATAATAGATATTTAAGTGCTACAAAACGTACAATTTAGATATTTTTTTATCGCAAATAACCTTTTAATTAACAAAATCACATAGAAGATTGATATGGCCTACATGGATATTATTAATTTGCAAGCCTTATTGAAGCTGTCAAGGACTTACATGTTCAATAAATGCAACAAAATTGATTATTAAAAAGTTCATTTGGAGTAATTAATTAGAGGGTCCAAACTTTATGTCACGTTTTGTATATATATCCACAATACATTGTACATATACATGTGGTTGTAGGGGCGGAATCGGGTCCACAACTCCGGTTTTTCTTCTTCGAGACCCGGACTCCGGATATCCCGGTGATTGGATTGCTTTTATTCTCAATAATTTTGTTAGCTCGAGATTTTCAAAGTTATTTTTCCTCTTAAGATTAGTTTTTGCTTAATTTGTAAATGTTAAGGACGATAACAAAGGAGAAGTAGGTAACATTTGTGTAAGGCATTTATAAAATTTGATACTATGCGTTGTAGTAATTAATTCTTGATAGAAACTATACAAATCCATTTAATGTTGGTAGGTTCTTAGTCTTACACGTCCAATAAGGTACTATTCTTACACAATTATGTATATATATATATATATAAGGTACTATTCTTACACAATTATATATATATATATGTGTGTGTGCATGTCAAGGCAAGTAAAATCTCATTACAATCATTATACCGAGTACGAGGGGAGGTCAAATAAATTCACGCTTTAAAGTATAATTTTTTAACTATATATTTAAGAGTTCCGAAATAAACTTTAAAGCTAATATCAATTATTTTGAGTCGTAAATTAATCTGTTTCGACAAAAACTTTAAATTATTCTTCGCTTAAGGCCTCATTTTACTCGGGACCGCTTTGCTAGGAAGTTAACCAAAAGCTTAGGATTATTGCTCATTATGGACCGGCCTTACTAGGGAATTACTGCCTATAATTATAGTTCTTAAGAATATACTATCACACTCATTATTCATACCCGACTAAGAACTTTAAGAAAGTGAGTTTCCACCCAAAGTACACAATTTACATATAATATTGAGACATATATAGCCAAACTTATCTAGTTTAATAATTTATAGACATACATTACAAGTTTACATTTAAGATATGCATGCCTCTTCTATAGGAAGAAAAAGCTTTTTATACGTTAATTAACCATAATCACATAAAGAATTAAACTTCATAAACATAAATATTTCACTTCGCTCATCCAAACTTTGCATGGATATGTAATTTGTCCCCTAAACCCTAGTGACGACCACCACCAAATCCTCCACCACCGCCCAACCCGCCACCGCCGCCACTCCCGAGTCCACCTCCAATTCCTCCGCCTTTCCCGAATCCCCCGCCGGCACCAAACCCTCCACCGGACCCACCGCCAAGCCCGCCTCCACCCCCAAACCCACCTCCTCCTCCAGCACCGCCACCGCCACCAAGCCCGCCGCCTCCTCCGGCCCCGCCGCCAAATCCTCCACCCGCACCACTACCTCCTCCAAGTCCACCTCCTCCTCCGGCCCCACCGCCGCCGCCAAATCCACCGCCCCCTCCAAGCCCGCCTCCTCCTCCAGCCCCGCCACCAAATCCGCCTCCGGCGCCACCACCACTGCCTCCGCCTAGCCCTCCTCCTCCTCCGGCTCCGCCTCCTCCGCCAAGTCCTCCTCCGCCTCCAAGCCCACCACCGCCACCAAGACCACCTCCATGACCACCCCCAAGCCCGCCGCCCCCACCGAGCCCGCCTCCATGACCACCCCCAAGCCCGCCTCCATGACCACCACCGAGTCCACCGCCCCCACCGAGCCCTCCTCCATGACCACCACCAAGCCCGCCCCCGTGACCACCCCCGAGTCCGCCACCGCCACCGAGCCCTCCTCCATGACCACCCCCGAGTCCGCCACCACCACCGAGCCCTCCTCCATGACCACCACCGAGTCCGCCACCGCCACCTAATCCACCACCACCACCAAGCCCGCCACCACCACCTAAGCCGCCTCCACCGCCAAACCCACCACCTCCACCTAAGCCGCCTCCGCCGCCGAAGCCGCCACCACCCGCAAGGCCCCCTCCGTGGCGGAAGCCCTTCTTGTAAATGCCGTGGCCCAGGCCATCCTTGTGGTACACCTCGCCGGCCTTGCTGATATCCGCCGCAACTACGCCACAAAGCACTACACCCACGCACAGCAGCAGATAAGCAACCCTCATCATCATCGCATATATATATATGTGTGTATCTATAAGTTTAGTTTAGTGGTGATCATATGCGAGTGATGAGAGTGTATATATACAAGTGCCGAGCTTGGGAGGAGTAAATGAGGCTCATCTGCCATTTGTGAGGCATATTAATTGGCCCAACCGTCTTCTCCGGCGCGCTTAAGCGGAGTTATGGCATTGCGTATATTATTGCATTAGGGTTTTGACTTTCAGGTCATCTTCTTAATTATCACAACTCCTTTTTGGTTTTCTCTTTTTAACGTGGTGGGTCAACTTCCTCTAGATCACTAGGGTTTTCGCCGAGTCCCAATAGCATTATATATATATATATATACACACACACATTGATGATCATGTATATAATCTTATATATATACAGTTGATGTTGATGCATGCAATGCATGGCTGTATAATTAGTAATATACATAACGTGATAATCATTTAATATGAACCAGCTAATATATAAACTTGTCTTATCTATTATTAAAGAGATTCCGAATCAATTTGCGTTACTAGATTAATATTGCATTCAAAACATCGCATGTTATAGTATAAATTAAGATTATATATAATGTCGTATAAAACATTAAGAATCTGGCATTAAAATACATAACATTATAATGCGTCACTAGTCTAAGAATAATTAATTTGCGTATTTATCACGGATATCGTAGAACTTCGTTAAACTACTATTAATACTTAATAAATTAATAAATTCAATTAAATAATACTTTTATACTACTTTGATTCTAACATTAAATTATATTACAAAATCATTATTTGATAAATTAATAATCATAATATATAATAAAATTATATGATTCAATTAATTATATTATGTTGTATAACATGATCTACAATTCTACATGTATATACCATGTATAGAATAATATATATATATATAATGTATATTTATTGAGCACGTAGATTATTTAAGTAGGCCATAGAAGTGATTGTATAAATAAGTGTTGATTTATGTGCCGTTTCTTGAGTGATAAGACTTGAGTACTGTTGTAGATGTTGCCGACGATCACTCCTTCACATTTTTTTATTATTAATGATTTTTTAATTACAGTACATATAATCAATATTGTAAATTTAGAGTGAAAACTTAGAAAAATCATACGTCGCACATGGACTTCTATAGTATGGAGTTAACGAAAAAATGTAATAACTTACGTCAAAAAATATATAAAATATGTAATTTATATTACATAAGAAATATAAATCTCTTCTTTTTTTTCTTTCTATCACGTCATTGTTTTTTGTCACATATATGTATCTTTCAATAATATTAAGTATTCCCATATAAATTCTTGCAAGAGCATTTATGGTACGAAATACAATTGAAAATCATGGTATCTTAATATATTTTATTCCACTTCACAATATTGGTCAATTTAAGATAACTTATATTCAATGGATTAGGGCTCAAACCGGAACTGGGAACCGGGAACCAGGAATTTGACTTTTTTTGTCCATGCCCCGGAAAAATCGGGACATAATTTTTTTGTCCCGGTTATGGTTCTGGTTCTGAAAAGTCCTGTTTTTTATATATATATATATAAATCGGAACTGGGACACCGATTAAAATCCCGATTTTTTTAGGAACAAAACCCAGTACGAAAACCAGGAAAATCCGGGATAAATTCGGGACAAAATCCAAGACAGAAACATGAAAAAAAGTCCACTAAGTACAAATGGAAAATGCAAAATACCGAATCTGAGTACAAAAGCAAAATACCAAATGCAAGATCCGAGTTCATGTCATGAACTTCATGATACCAAATCCAAATCTAAGTGCAAAAAATCAAGTCTAAAATGTGAAATAGTAAATACCGAGTACAAACAAATCATTTTCTTATAACAAAACGATATATGATATGTTGAATAAAATACTGAGTAATGTTGATGTGCAAATTCGTTCGTTAATAGGAGTTGTAAGACCATTAATTAAATTAATGGTCCAAATTAATCAAAGCCTAAGTCATAAATATATTTGAATATTTATGCAAAATGGGCTTATAAAATACGAAGCCCAGAGGCCCAATGGATACTCGGCTATGTTCAGGCCTGGACAGAACTAAAAGCCCATAAGACAAGAAGTTCACCACGAGCAGAAAATGCCCAAAGGAAATCCGAACAGAGCTTTCCAAGGGAAGAAACCCCGAACTGAGCTCAAAGATCCTACTTCAAGAAAAAAATCAACACTTGGTCAAAATCCAAACATCAAACAGAGTAAACGACCTGAAGAACCCAAAAACTCGCCCTGGGCAGAAATTGTCAACAAAGGGATCCGAGCAGAAGCATACGAAACATCCGAGCACAAGCAGACCAAGTCAACCACCTCAATTCAAACCTCCGAAGCCCGACCAGGAAAATCGCCACGATTCAAACTCAAATCCCACGACGACAAGTCAAAGTCCATCACTACGCAAATCTCTCAGAACGTGGCCTACGTGTCAGCTCGACAGCAAACCAAGCTCCGAACTCGAAGCCATCACCAACGTACACTTCCAACGGGCAGGAACCAAAAGCCTATAAAAGCAAGGAGACAGCCCCATCATAGGCACGCAAGCATTGATCCTGAGAGAATAGAGAGATTAATATTTTTCGGAGTTCTTCATCTTTTACTTTAGATCTACCAGAAATTGGTTTGTGGTTACGGTTGATCATCTTTTTCAAAGCAATAAACGTACAGAGGACGTAGTCAACTACCGCATCGGGACGAACCTCTCTAAAAAACCTCGGTGTTCTAATCTTTTCTTTTTCATATTTATTTTGTCACCGTCTAAAGTATTGACGACGCGGAGGTCAGAATCCACAAAATTCAGCAATATCAAATCGAAATCCCATTCACAATTCACGTGACTGTTGGTGTGTGAAAACACGTCATTAGTTTGGCGCCGTCTGTGGGAAACTTTGATCTCGCTAACTCTGTCATACTTTGACACGACGATGAGTTCGGAAGAGAATCCTGCCTCCGATGCTCTGGTGGAGACAACTCCCGACCAGGGTACCGAAGAGCAGACTCTGAGGACCCAGCTCCAAGAAAGGGTTGCTGAAAATGCTGAGCTCAAAAGGCAGATCGAATTCCTCATGAGCAGTCAAACCCGGCTCGAACAGAGGCCATACTCTGTAAATGAGCCCGGGCAAACCTCTGGGCAAAGGAATCACGAGAGGGTTAATGCGGTTCATTTTGACTTCCTGGACCCCAACGATCCCCGAGCCTAGAGAACCAACCAGCCACCCCTCCCAAGAGGACCGCGTCCACGTACGCCACCTCAGCCGGGGGACTCACCCGCGGGCGCGCTGCCTTTGCCGCCTCGCAATGGCACTCCCCGGTTCCGAGTTCCCGCTTTCAGAACCGATCATCCCGGTCCCGGGCAGAACACTCCCTACCAGCAATCTCGCAATCACCCATTAGGTATTCGACTCTCGAGCCCATCTTGGGCAAAAAACTCGAGCTACCTCACGCCTCAGGGGCCTACAAGCAATGACCCTCCAGCGTTCAGAAGAAGGTCGCGCAGGCCCGTATCCTCAACATTCTCAAGTTGAGCCTTCTTCAAACAGTTCCGAGCTCGAAGATCTCAAACGCACCATGAGACGAATGGGGGAGAGACTCACCAAGGTGGATTCCCGAGTACACCGAGCGGTATCTGCCGCCCCCGAAATCGAGCGCCTGGTCGAAGAAGCAGCGAGAACCCCATTCTCGGCAGCTGTCACCGACACTCGGTTGAGACATGGCGGACAGATTCACCTGCCCAAGTATGACGGAACCACTGACCCAAAAGTACACCTAAGGGCGTTCCGAATTGCAATGGGACGGGCTAACCTAGATGCCCACAAGCTGGACGCCGGAAGGTGCCAGTATTTTGCTGAGAACCTCACAGGGGCAGCAATGGAATGGTTCTCCAATTAGAACCAAGATCGATCGATAGTTTCGATCAACTGACCATGGTTTTTCTCAAACACTTTTCCATGTTTATGGAGACAGAGACTACCGTGGCCAACCTATACGCTCTACAGCAAAGGGCAAACGAGCCACTCAGAGACTTCATGACGAGGTTCAAGGCAAAAATGGTCCGAATCAACGGATTAGCAGATGAAACGGCCATAGCCGCCCTGACCAGCGGGTTGTGGTACGACTCTAGATTCAAGACCGACATACTGGTCAATCGGTACACCTCGATAGAGGACGTGATTCACCGCGCATCCAATTGGATCAAGCACGATGAAGAGCACGAGGCCCTGAAGAGGAATTCGGATCATCCCCGAATGTACCAAGGCCCGGAGCGCACCTGCCTCAACCAAGGAACGGGCAGCCGCCCCCTTCAAGGGCTCTAGGAACCACGTTCCTACCAGGGGATCTAATCCCCAGCACGGGAATTTCCAGCACGGGAATTTCCAGCACGGAATATCCCAACTTGGGGGAGGAGCACACCCCCAAAATCCGGTCTACAATCTGAGCTCAGAGGCCGAGGAAGAAACCGAAGCTGACGAGCAAGGAGAACTGTACATGAGCACCAGTGATATGGCGTCCAACAATAGGGACATGAGTGCCTGGTGCAAATTCCACCAGAGGTATGTACACCATACCAGAAATTGCATGGTCTTACGGGCCCGTCTCGCCGATAAATACCTTAGGGGCGAGCTCGGGGACCTCCCATTGGACTTTTTCAGGTCGGAGAGCGAACGCACCGAGCAAGCCCAACAGCCCAGTATCGGCCAGGGCAGCGGTGCCAAACCCGAACAGAAGCATCCGACTAAAGGCAGCAACGCCCCCCCTAACAAACGAGGCAAAGTCCTCATGTTGGAAGAGCAGACCGACCAGGAGTCGGAAGACGTAGAGGAACCGGTGACCGAAGAAGCCATCGGAAGAATCTACACTATAGTTGGAGGGTCACAATTCTATGAAAACTCGATCAACTCCATTAAGGCCCACCAAAGAAGATTGAAGGCTGGTCCGGTGGCCCTCTCAAGGAAGGAGCCCGACTACGAGATCTCCTTTAAGGACAGTGGGGCCTCGACCTTGGTCGGGCCCCACGATGACGCCCTAGTCATCACACTTCTAGTCTCCGGCTATGCGACCGAAAGAATTCTGGTCGACAATGGAAGCTCGGTAGACGTCATATTCCTGTCATGCTTATGCAAAATGGGATCGATGACACGGAAATCAATAGAGGGAACATCCCTCTGATCGGTTTCAATGGTGAGACGGTCGACACCTTGGGGACAGTTAGACTGTCAATCGTCACCTATGGAGTAGGCAAGATAAAAAACTTCCTGGTGCTAGATTGCCCCACGGCCTACAACATGATCCTCGGAAGACCGTGGATTCATTTGATGAAAGCCGTGCTATCTACCTACCACCAAACCATCCGCTTCCCAAGGGAGAATGAGAATATTGTGGAAGTGAAGGGCAACCAAAAACAAGCCCGGATCTGCTACATGACATCATTTCGAATGTCACACGCGCCTCAGACGAGGGCAAAGGCACCAAAAATCGACCAATTGCAATTAATGTCGGTAGGGGAAAAAGATTCAGCCCAAGAAAGGGTCGACAACAACGAGGGCCTAGATTTGGAAATGACGCACCAGGTCCAAATCGATCCGCAGAATACCGATCAAAAAGTGGGAATCGGGGTCAACTTGGACAATGACGTCAGAAAAAAGCTAATCAAATTCCTCTAAAAGAACCACGACTGTTTCGCGTGGTCCCACGAAGACATGCCGGGAATCGACCCGAGCATAACCGCCCATCGCCTCAACGTGGACCCGAGCCATAAGCCGGTAAAGCAAAAGAGAAGAAAATTGGGACCTGACCGGGCCCAGACGGTAAATGATGAGGTCGAGAAACTACTAAAGACCGGCTCCATCAGGGAAGTAAAATACTCGGATTGGTTAGCCAATACAGTGGTAGTTAAGAGAAAAAAAACGGGAAGGCAAGAGTCTGCATCGACTTCACCGACCTGAACAAAGCATGTCCCAAAGATAGCTTCCCTATGCCTCACATCGACCGCTTAGTGGAGGCGACCTGTGGACATGAGCTCCTGTCCTTCATGGACGCCTTCTCCGGGTATAATCAAATCCTGATGCACCCCGAGGACCAAGAAAAAATCGCGTTCATAACAGACCGAGGGATTTATTGCTATAAGGTAATGCCTTTTGGACTCAAGAATGCGGGGGCAACCTATCAACGGTTGGTCAACCAAATGTTTGCCGAACAACTCGGAAAAACGATGGAGGTCTATATCGATGATATGCTTGTGAAGTCCACCAAAGCCACGGACCACGTGTCTCACCTGGAAGAGTGCTTCGCGATACTTCAAAAGTACCAAATGAAGCTCAACCCCGCTAAGTGCACTTTCGGAGTAACATCCGGAAAGTTCCTCGGTTACTTAGTAACCCAACGAGGAATAGAGGCCAACCCGGATCAAATCAAAGCTCTCCTGAACATGCCCTCCCCAAGGACTGTTCGAGAAACGCGGAGATTGACCGGAAGGATAGCGGCCCTCAATCGGTTCATCTCGAGGTCTACGGACAAATGTTTGCCTTTCTACAAGATCCTGAGGGGCAACAAAAAGTTCGAATGGACCGAAGAATGCGAAAAAGCATTCCAAGACCTGAGACAGTACCTGTCAACGCCACCGATACTGTCTAGACCGATTATGGGAGAATCCTTGCTGCTATACTTAGCAGTATCCCTCTCGGCCGTCAGCGGCGTAATCGTTCGAGAAGATAGGGGAAAATAAAGACCAATTTTCTACGTTAGCAAATCGCTGGAGGACGCAGAAACAAGGTATCCCGCCATGGAAAAATTAGCTTTGGCTATGATAACCTCAGCGCGAAAACTCCGGCCATATTTCCAGTCTCATACCATCTTGGTAATGACGACTCAACCCTTAAGGGTAATCCTCCATAGCCCAAATCAATCAGGGCGACTGACCAAGTGGGCCGTCGAGCTAAGCGAGTTCGACATCGAATATAAAATTCGAACATGCGCCTAATCCCAGGTGCTAGCTGACTTCCTGATCGAACTCCCAACGGATGATCCTACAGGGAAGAAAGGGAACGAAGAATGGCGTCTCGAGGTGGACGGGGCATCAAATAAGGGCGGATCCGGAATAGGAATACGCTTGATTTCCCCAACCGGAGAGGTTTTGGAACAGTCATTTCGGCTAAGATTCCATGCCACAAACAACGAGACGGAATACGAGGCACTGATAGCAGGGTTAAAGCTGGCCAAGGCAGTTGGAGCCAGGAAAGTTAGAGCCCATTCGGATTCTAAACTGGTCACCAGCCAAATCAGTGGCGAGTATACCACCAGGGACAATCGCATGGAAAAATACCTCGCGGTGGTCAAGGACCTGATCTCTCAATTTGACAAAGTTGAGGTAGTTCAGATACCACGAAGTGAAAATTCTTCGGCTGATGCTCTGGCCGGACTAGCATCCACTTCGGACCCCGAGGCAAAGAGGATAATTCCTGTGGAAGTAATAGACGAGCCTAGTGTAAGTCTACATGTCCACAATATCCAAACAGGTGCGGAAGACTAGAGAACTCCCATCCTGAATTACATCCTGACGGGAGAAAAACCCAGGATAAGCAGAAGGCCCAGAAACTCCACATTCAAAGTGCTAGTTCTGCCTGATAAACGGAAAATTATACAAACGAAGCTACTCCGGACCCTACCTAAGGTGCTTGGGAAAGACCGAAGTTAAAGTCGTACTGCAGGAGATCCACGACGGAGAATGCGGAAACCATTATGGCGGAAGATCGCTTTCTAACAAAGCGAAGCGGCAAGGTTTCTTTTGGCCAACCATGTTAGTCGACGCAGAAACTCACGCCAGACGATGCGACAAATGTCAGCGTCATTCGCCGGCCATACATTGTCCGGTAGAGAAGTTGTCGTCAGTCTCGGTACCCTACCCATTCATGAAATGGTCCATGGACATAGTAGGACCTTTCCCCTTGGCACCAGCTGGGAAAAGATTCCTACTAGTCGTGACGGATTATTTCTCAAAATGGGTGGAAGCCGAATCCTACGCCAACATCAAAGACTCGGATGTGGAACACTATGTGTGGAAAAACATCATAAGTCGCTTCGGATTGCCCAAGGAAATCATTGCCGACAATGGACCCCAGTTCGTGTCAAACAGGTTCCAGAATTTCTGCTATAACTGGAAGATTTCCCTAAACACATCCACCCCCAGATATCCACAAGGAAACGGTCAGGCAGAAGTCTATAACCGGACCATCGTGGATGGTATAAAGAAAAGACTTGACACCAAAAAGGGTCGATGGGCCGATGAGCTCATAGGCGTTTTATGGTCATACAGGACCACCCCGCAGAGAGCAACTGGAGAAACCCCTTTTTCGATGGTATATGGCGCCGAAGCAGTCATACCAGCCGAGATCGAGGCCCCCAGTCTCAGAAGGGAGTACGCTCCCGACAACGCAGAAATTAACGATGAAATGAGATTAGACCAACTTGACCACGCAGATGAACGACGCGAACAAGCCTTAATTTGAATTACTAACTACCAAAACTCGGTAGCCAAGTATTATAATTCTAAAGTTAAGCATTGCAGATTCACCTCCGGGGAATTGGTCCTCAGACGGGTTTTCCAGAACACAGCCGAGCCCAACGCCGGTAAGTTGGGGGCTAACTAGGAAGGACCCTATATCGTTACCGAAGTAGTAAAACCCGATGTATACAAACTGGCGACCCCGGACGGATCAAGAGTCCTTAGGAGCTGGAATGTTATGCACCTCAGAAAGTACTACGCATAAAAGATCAGAAATTGACTTCCTATGAACTACGTAATGGCTTGATCCCCAGAGAGTGGGGTACGTAGGCAGTTTGGCCAAAAAATGGCCGAACACAGCCCCCAACAAACCCAACGACCCTGCATGCCCCTACCTCCCAAGTTAAGGGTATCCAACCAAAGGAAGAACTTCGACTTCAAAGAGCTCCCGAGTAATATCCCGACACAAGTAAGTGATCTCACTCCGAAAAGGAATTCATTTCATTTTTGAACTCATTATTAAGTAAATCATAGCAAAATCTACATGAGCAGCGCATTCATAACCATTGTCATACGCATTCAAAATATTGTCTACAACATATAAGTCGTTGAAATCGTTAAGTCCAGAACAACAAGTCATGGCATCCACACGGGCACCAGACCCTTTCTTTGCGAGTAACATACTTGCCCGGGCACTATACCCTTTTTTTGCGAGTAACATACTTGCCCGGGCACCATACTCTTTCTTTGCAAGTAACATACTTGCCCGGGTACCATACCCTTTCTTTGCAAGTAACATACTTGCCCGAGTACCATACATTTTCTTTGCAAGTAACATACTTGCCAGGGTACCTTACCCTATTAAATCCTACCCCTAAAGACCCCCGCGCCTAGCTCGGCCTCGAAGGTTACTACAGAACTGCTCGAAGAATAGTACCGAGCAAACAAGCATCTACTCCCCAAGGTACTACGAATCCTATTTCATTTTTAACTACTCTTGAGCTCGTGTAAGCTAGATCGTATCAAACTATTTTTCTAATGCATGTAGTAAGATAGGAATATTCGATCTTGCAAAATTGACAAAATATTCTGGTCGGATACTCCGATCAAAAGCTCCACCAAGTAGAGCAACAGATTGTTATTCACAATGTTTACAAAAAAAAAAAAAAAAAAAACTAATTATTCTAATTTCTGCAAAAAAGATTAGCAATTTATTATTTACAAAAATATTTGCGAAAAAGGACAAATTATTATAAAGGCACTAACCACGGGCGGAGTATTGGCAAAATAAGAAAGAAAATTACAAAAAAGGGTTCAGATCCCCATGACCTGCCCAGAATAAAGCCCTAACCACGGGCAGAAACGATGTTCGATACTTATTCAAAAATAAATAAAAAAACAGCAACAAGCTCAGAGATGGCTGCCTTCTCTAGGCAGCGTCGGAAGAGGCCTCTGCTCGCTGGGTCGATTCGGTCGGGTTCGGCTCGGTCGCACTCGATTTGGTCGGGAGATGCACATTCAGCTCGGACGGGGTCAGTTCGGGCAAGGTTGGGTTGTTTTCGGACAGAGTAACTTCAGGCTCGATCTGGGATTCACTCGGGGTCGGCTCAATAGAGGCACTCTCTTCCGGGAGGATTGCTGCGTTTAGGCTCGGCTCGGGATCTGCAAGACCAGCACCCTCTGTCAGGTCGAACTCGGGAGAGAGGGCTGGAGAGTCCACCACGGGTGCCGGTTGCCCGGCCAGGAGGTCTTCATACGTAGACTTGTCCTCCGTGAGAATTTCCAGCTCGCCCAAAAAGTCGGTGAGTTTACCCTCGAGTATCTCACCAATGATCGCCACGTTGCCCTGAACCTGATGAAGGATCTTGGTATCATGCGCAATCTTCTCGTGGTGAGCAATCACCGCGTCTCTTTGCTACACGCGCTTGCGATACTTGCGCCGAGCAGCCTTGGCGGCCTCCTTCTCAGCAGCCGCCTCCGCCCGAGCCGCGGTCAGCTTATCATGGGTGTAAGAATGATCCACTTTCAATGCGATCATCTCCTTGTGAAGCTCCCTCATGCTGTTCCTAGCCCGGCCCAACGTAGCATCAGAGGTGGTGAGCAACGCAAGAGCCGTTTTCTCGGCCGCCGGGCCTCGGAGACCATAGCAGAAGCATTGACCAGCTTCTCCCGAAGGTCCGCCTCAGTAATCTCCAAGGCCTTAATCTTTTGGTCCCTCACCCCGACCAAGAGCTTCAATTCGAGGACCTCCCTGTCCCTCAGCGCTAGCTGCCCAAAACTCTTTTCTAGCTCGGCGTTCACCCGGGCTAGATCTTTTTCCTTCTCGGCCAGATCGGCCTTGATCCCCTCCCCCTCCACCACGGACAGCCTCTCCTTAAGCTCTCTGAGCGCGTCCTCATATCTGAGAACCAACTCGTTGGCATATGCTCCGAGCTGCCAGCAAAAATAGAAAAAAAAAAGGCGCGACAAAAAAGAAAAGAGTGATAAAAAGCACCTCATTTACCTTGGCATGCATAGCAGCAAAAGCGTTGTATGCCTGAGGCTGAGTGACGTCATCATCCCTCACGGGAGAAATTCCCCCGTTCGTCAGTTGCTTCATCAAGTTCCCAGCTACCTTGGGAGCCTCGTGAAGACCCTTCTCGCCATACCAGGTGACCTTGGCGACCCTCTTAACCTCAGGATGAGGGTCCGAACTCCCTGCTCGGGCGGGCTGAATCTCACGACCCATTTTCTCCGTACGCCGATCGGAAATGTTCCAGAGCAAGACCCGGTCGCGACCAGCCGTCTTCTTATAAGCAACTCCTTTCTTCCCCGAACCTTGAACAAGGGTTGGAGGTTTAGAGCTGCTAGATTGAAGCACCTTGGAAAAAGACTTGGTCGCAGCCTCACCCCCAACCTCTTGAAGATCATCTCCCTTCGACTTTTTACGAGCCACATCCTCCTCAGCGGAGCGAACCCGCTTACCCTGGCTCTGCGGGCTCGCGACCTCAACCGGTGTGAGCCCAGAAGTAGGCAGGGGCTCAGAAACCCTGGTCGGCTCCAGAGTCGGCTCTTCGTCAGAAATCTCGACGAACTCCCTCTCTGCGACAGCCCGGGCAGCCTCTTGTTCGGCTGCCGAAAGAACAGTCCCCTCCAAGACCTGCTCCGACGCGACCTCCGGGCTAAAAGTTGCCTTGGGTCCCCCTGCGGGCAAAGTAGGAACCGACCTCCGGGTCTCCCCCTCCTTAAGAACTTCCTGAGCCTTCTCGGAGATTTTCTTCACTCCCTTAGCCACTTCGGGCCGAGCAGAAACCTTCTCGGTCACATGAGTGACCTTCTCTTTCCCCTTTCCTGGGACCATTTTGGCCCGATCAGGAACCCTTCCGACCACCTGAGTGGTTTTCTCTTTCCCCTTTCCGGACACAGCAGCCTTGGCGGCTGCTCGCTGAGCCCTCAATTCTCGATAGTTGAGCTCGCCAGTCATATCTGACGAGCAGAATCTATTAGTAGAAATTCGGAAAACAAAAAAAACAAGACCCAGTTTAGAAATTCTACCTTCCTCCTCAGAACTGCTTGAACCTTGATCGTACTCGACAAAGGTGCAACTGGGCCCAGGATGCCAAACCCCAGAAGTAATGAATCTCTCGTCGGTAAGATCCTTCCACTCGATACCACCTTCAGGGAACAGAACTTCGTTCTTAGCAATCCACTCCTCTCCAAGAGACCTCGACCTCACCTTCTTTCCTTTCCGATCTGAAAAATACAACGAGCAAATATCAGAAAAAGGAAGTGAACAAGATGCAAACCCGAACAAAAGACAGAAGAAGATTTACCAATATTATGAGCCCATTTATTCACATAGGAATCCCAAGTACCAAAAGACCCTGAGCAAGCTTAAAAAAGAAATATCTGTCCTGCCACCCGTCATCTTTGTTCGGAATGCCTCTAATAAAATCACCCTTATGACCCTTGACCGAAATGTAAAACCTACCCTCGGCCCTAGAATTTTTCTTGACCATGAAAACTTCGAGCATATCAAACAACGACAGGCTACAACCCTCTTCCCTACATCTAACTGTTGGACATATGTGTCCTTAAACAAGAAATTTTATCCATTTGTAAAAGATTATGACAAGTCGTTGAATAAAGGTGATACTTATTATGATAATCTTATTATAGTTTCTGGTAGAGTAAAATAGAATGTTTGATTCCTTAGTTCATAAAGGATGCAATTATGTTATTATTATCACAGCAGAGTCAATGTGAGGAAGAATTAATAATCATAATAAATGAACTTAAAATGTCCGTGACCTGATTAACTAGGTGGGAGCCCATTAATCGTATAAGGTCATTAATGTGACTAAGTGACAATCCTATTCTGGATTTTGTGTGTGTCACACTCACTAGAAGTGCATTAAGTATGAAGTGTCTTCATACTGGATTGGACCTGACTTAAACTCCGGAAGTTATCATATAAGACCGTCACTGATAACTTGGAGTTGAGTCACTAGTAGATGATCAAATGGATATTCGATCTATGTCCTGAGTGATCTTGAGTCCAAGCTGCTGGCTTGATTGTTCTTTGATTTAACCGTTAAAGAACACGAAATATTACCGCTGTTCCCAACACTATTATTTTGGGAACATGATAGTCAGCAGTAAGGGTAGCTTGGTCATAGATATGGGCATCACACAGCTCTCTTCAGAGTGATGATGATTCCCTTGATTATCGGTAGTGAGAAGTGAGAGGTACCCGTGCGCAACTTATGAATCGAAACCATAAGTGGGTTACTCATAATATTACTGACTGAGTCAAGGATGAAAATGCAATGAGGGGCATAACGGTAGAAACCGCCTGCTCGTGTGTGGATCATCAAGTGAAAGATCAATAACCCGAATTTGATTGTATCAATGGACACCCTGTTGTTATAAAGGGAATAATATATACCGTATCACTAAAGAGTGCAGCCTCGAGTCTATAGTGGAATCACTTCGAGGTTTGACGAACAACTAGCAGTTCGTTGGAGCTTAAGTGATACGGGTCCATAGTCCCCAGGATAGCTCCGTAACGGATGATACGTACGTGATTAAAATACATTCTGGATAATGTTTAATCATTTGGCTTGACTTATAAAACTGAAAGGTCTGTGTCAGACGTCAGATAGTTTTATCGTTAGCGTGGCAAAAGTACCATATTTTGGTACACGAAATTAACTGATAAAAGAAATTAGAATTTAGATTTTCTATTAGCACCATGTTGTTGGAAGTTAAATTCTAAGCAACTTTTCTTTTTGAATCGAGTCATTTCGACTTACGGTTAGTGATTTATGGATTTTCTAAGTTTATGATCGGTTCGATAAACTTTGAAATTAAATCACATGTCACGAATTTAAATGATGGTGTGGCACCATGACATTTTAATGTGTGATATTGAGATCAGGAAATATTAATATAATTTAATTATTTGGATTTAATTATTAATATCTTATTAATAATTAATTAATAATTAATAGATTTATATTAATAAATAAAAAATATATATTTATATATATTTATATGTGTAAATTCGAATTAGGGTTTGATATATGAAACTCTAGCTAAATTCGAATGGTATGATTTGGTCTTTCCAAATTTCCGGCATAAGTACCAAATGTTTTGGTATTTTAGCAAATCCCTAAAATCAATATTATCCATTGGATCGGTTATGATTTAAAATCAACCGTTGGATTAGGATATTGTTAAATTCGAAATTAATAACTTGGTGACCAAGTTTCATTTTTCGAATTTGGTTAATTAATTATATCCGTTAGATCGGTCTAAGATTTAATCTTTACCGTCGGATTGAAAATTAATTAATTATATATATTTATATATATATTCGAATTATAGTTTATGGATAAATTCGAAATTGTTTTTAATAAATCTTTTTATATTTGATTTTATCCTAAACTTATTTGATCCATTAGATCGGTTTAAAGATTTATCTCAACCGTTGGATCTAGATAATGATAATTCGAATTTTATTATAAATATATAGGATAATTCGAATTTTATAAAGATAAGAAGATAAGATTGGATTTTTGATTTATCCAAATCTTTCTTATTTAATTAAATCTCTAATTAATTATATCCATTGGTTTTAGATGAGATTAGATCTTGAACATTGGATTAAGATAATTAATTATATTTAATTAATGAAATTCGAAAATTAGGGAGGAAAATTCTCCAATTCGGTTACGGTTTGAGCCTATAAATAGGAGGCTCATTCTACACATTTTTCACACCTTTCCCCAGAGAAAAATTCGAACTCTCCATCTCCCTCAGGGTCTGCGAATTTTCTCTCTGATCTCTCTTTTCTGGTTCGGCTTAGGAGACTATTTCTCCGGAAGCTTAAAAAGAACCATCAGTTAAAATTTTGCGACGGAGTCCTGCCGGCGAAGCCCACGCTTCGGTACGAGGATTCCAGGAGAATATCCCGGAAGATCACGGGAGTTTCCCTCAGCACCGGCGGAGCCCTGCCCGATTCAGAACGCGCAGCCGGAAGTCGTCAATAGAGGTGCGGCCTTATGCATTGGGTTAATAAATGCAACCATTTACTGCTTTCTATTTATTTCCTATTATGACTAGATTATTAATAATGATATATGAATATTAAATTACATAATATTTATCAGATCTTGTGAAATGGTTATTATCCGATATCCGGACCGTTGGACGGATAACAAGTTATTCCGCTTTAAATTAATTTTTAATGTTACCCGGACGGTTCGGAGGTTCAATTCGTGATAATTTTTCAAGGAATCCGAGATATGATTCCAACACTAACTAGGTAAGCAAACAGAATCCTATAGGAATTCGGACTCAACTGAGCTAAAGAAATATCTAACTGATTCATATACCTAAGAATAGGCTTAGGAATCGGAAATCTCAACCCACAATCCTGAAAGTACCTCTCGTAAATGCAAACCCAATCATCTTTGATCGAATCCGCAAATTCATCAGAATCTGGAACCCGAAGAGGAACATACTCTGGAATAGCATACTCCGACCTGAGACGAGGGATATCCACTTCCCTCAGTCTAGACCTAGGAGAATCAGTTTGAAGGAACTCCGAAACCAAGACCGAACCCTTAGCCTTACTCTTTTTACCATCAGCCATTTCTTCACAAACCCTAAAAAAAAGAACCTACACGAAAAATACCTAGAAAACCAAAAAAAAGGTTAAACCCAGGAATTCGAGACCTTCAACCCAAAGAGACAAACCAAACACAGCCTACAAAAACCCAAAAATACCTAGTCCTGGTAAAAAATAACAACAAATCCTAGAACAAAAGAAAGGAAATGCAGGAAAAGGAAAGAAACCTGGAAACCCTAGGACAATTTTGCTTGAAGGTTGCAGAAAAACAATGGCGAAGAAGAAGCTTTTTCCTTGTCTCGAGTGCGAAAATGAAAAAAGAAGAGAGAGGGAGGCTTAAATAGAAGAAGGAAATGAGCAGTTACCTGAATGCGAAGAGACACCTCGGGCAGAGTTGAAGAGAAATTGATTGGACCTCTGCAGAAAAACACTTGAGTGTTTTTATAATCGAAAATCGACCCAAATCGCAAGGCTAGGGTTCCCTCGATTCTCGCGCCAAAAACCATCCAACGGCTGAGACCAATTCCCAGATCATGACGTCAGCACAATAATGAACTGACCAAGTCAGCAGAAGTCGAAGAGATTATCCTCTTCTTCAAATCATGAGCAAAATGACACGTGTCATAACTGCTCCCCCCAAAAAAGTTCGAAATCATTTTGATTTCAAAAGAAATTACACCTCAACCCCTGAAGAATATGATATTATCATGAAAACAATTCTAGTGTCCCTAAATTAATTTATTTTTGCGGAAAAAGTCACAAATATCTATGTTTTCGCGAATTTAATTAATTTTCATCACGAATTTATACATGATTTTGTCAAATTTGTACTATAAATAATATTTCATATTTTTTTTTATAGTAGGGGGCTATCTGTTGATGTGCAAATTCGTTCCTTAATAGGAGTTGTAAGATCATTAATTAAATTAATGGTCCAAATTAATCAAAGCCTAAGTCATAAATATATTTGAATATTTATGCAAAATGGGCTTATAAAATACGAAGCCCAGAGGCCCAATGGATACTCGGCTATGTTCAGGCCCGGACAGAACTAAAAGCCCACAAGTCAAGAAGTTCACCACGAGCAAAATATGCCCAAAGGAAATCCGAACAGAGCTTTCCAAGGGAAGAAACCCCGAACTGAGCTCAAAGATCCTACTTCAAGACAAAAATCAACACTTGGTCAAAATCCAAACATCAAACAGATTAAACGACTGAAGAACCCAAAAACTCGCCCTGGGCAGAAATTTTCAACAAAGGGATCCGAGCAGAAGCATACGAAACATCCGAGCACGAGCAGACCAAGTCAACCACCTCAATTCAAACCTCCGAAGCCCGACCAGGAAAATCGCCACGATTTAAATTCAAATCCCACGACGACAAGTCAAAGTCCATCACTACGCAAATCTCTCAGAACGTGGCCTACGTTTCAGCTCGACAGCAAACCAAGCTCCGAACTCGAAGCCATCACCAACGTACACTTCCAACGGGCAGGAACCAGAAGCCTATAAAAGCAAGATGACAGCCCCATCATAGGCACGCAAGCATTGATCCTGAGAGAATAGAGAGATTAGTATTTTTCAGAGTTCTTCATCTTTTACTTTAGATCTACCAGAAATTGGCTTGTGGTTACGGTTGATCATCTTTTTCAAAGCAATAAACGTACAGAGGACGTAGTCAACTACCGCATCGGGACGAACCTCTCTAAAAAACCTCGGTGTTCTAATCTTTTCTTTTTCATATTTATTTTGTCACCGTCTAAAGTATTGACGACGCGGAGGTCAGAATCCACAAAATTCAGCAATATCAAATCGAAATCCCATTCACAATTCACGTGACTGTTGGTGTGTGAAAACACGTCATCAAGTAATGGGCTGAAAAATAAATGGCATGTTAAAATAATGGGCTGAAAAATAAAATAATGGATAAAAACCTAAATAGTAAATGACATATAAGAAATGACATTTTAAAAAAAACGACAAACTGATAACAAAACAACATAAAATTGGAACCGGGACAAAAAACCGGGAATTTCATATTTTGAACTGGTTTTGGTTTTTCAAACCAGAACAGTGACGTCCCTTTTTAGGGTATGGTAAAAAAAAACAACTATTTTTTTACCAAAAACGGTTCGGTACCGGGACCAGAACTAGGACGAAACCGAGAGCCGAGTACAAATTTTTCACCCCAAGCCAAAAATCAAGAATAAAATAAATATACTTAATTTTTTTTTCTCAATGTAATAGGATTTAACTCTGAAGACTATGAAATTAAATTTGTTTGGCCTAAAATAAATCTGTTACCAGACTATTTTTTTTTTAAAGATGATTTTGAGTTCGATCTCAACGAGATGCAGAAAATATATATATAATCTTGAGCGATGGTATTTGTAGCCAATACTAATATCAGGTATTCTTACACTGCGAATACATCTGATAATATGAAATACATATAATATGAAATACACATAATCTTCACTGATAGTATCGCTCAAATAAAAAGAAAAGAAAGATGGCATGTTTGGTGACCAACTAAAAAAATATATATTTTATTTTACAGTTCTTTATAATTGTAGTGTAATAAATTATTGCAATTGTTTTTAAATAACTATTTGGTATAAAAAAATATTATTAAATTGAAGAAAAAAAATAAAATATCTATTTTTTTCCTTTGAAAAAATTGATCATGAGCAAAAATAAGGATTTTATTAAAATACCTTTTATCTTTACCTTTACCTTTACCTTTACCTTTGGTTTTTTATTTTTATTTCATAAATATTTTATTTTAAGAAATCTTTGGCTAAATATATTATTGTATAGTTCATTTATTATAGCCTTTTTTGGGACATGTGATAAGAAGAACATTTTGTGGCCACAAAAAAAAAAAAAAATTATTGTGGCCATAGATTATGCCTAAATAATTACTGAATTGAAATATATATATATATATATATATATATATATATATATCATATGATTGTTGGAAGTGAGTTTTGTTTTTCAAATGAAAATTTATCTTTATGAAAAAGCTTAAAATATAGCCATGTATTACTTGGTCATGGAGGAATCTAGTTCGTAAAATATTAAATCGCGATAAACGTTATTATTTGCAAAATACCTTAAAGAGAGAAAATGAGATGAATTATCGCAAAACACTTTTAATTTAGCTTTTCATTTTGTTCATTAACTTTCATAATTATTGAAGAATTCTTTTCAAATCTGCCTTGAATAATTTACCAAACATTAAATTTTACTTTTTTTTTACAATTTTCACTCGAAAAGTAAAAAAACAGTTTTGCAATTAACTATCAAACAAGGCCTCAAAGACTTCGAGATTCAAAGACACAAGAAGTTGTACTCTCTTGAGTCTTGACCTCGTGTAATTAATCCACAGTAATATATTACTCATTTTGTTCTTCAGCCTAATTAATGCCAATCTTAATAATTAACAAGGACATACAGAAAAATAAAAATAAAAAAATCGTAGATGTTATGTTCAACAACAGAAAAAAAAAAAAAAAAACCTACGTTACTTTTCTGAATAGAGATAGAACTCAATATTTATTTTAGGGTTAATGACGGCAAAAATACCCAAAGTTTGGTCAAAGAACCCCTCGTGTACCCAAAGTTTAAAAATGGTGGTAAAAATACCCAAAGTCATATTTGGGGAGTTGACCACTCCATTCTCGTAACACCGTTAACTTACCCGTTAACTCTGGCTACCTGGACAAACGTGAGTTGCTGACAGAACAATTTTTGCACGTGGACGAGGCGACATAAGCCTCGTTTACGATAAAACAACGAATTAAACCCCTTATTAATACTATTTAATACAACTAATTGAACCTCTAATGATTACATTTAACAAAACAGTTTTGTCCACGTGGCCAGAGTTAGCGGGTAAGTTAACGGCGTTACGAGAATGGAGTGGTCAACTCCTAAAATGTGACTTTGGGTATTTTTGCCACCACTTTTAAACTTTGGGTACACGAGGGGTTCTTTAACCAAACTTTAGGTATTTTTACCGTCATTAACCCTTTATTTTATACTAGTACTAACCAAGGTTCCGAAAATCGCGAAAATCGAGCGATTATCGTTCGATTAATCGAAGAAATTGTGTTCTCGGTAACTTATCTCTAGTAATCGCTGCCGATTTATACTTTTCAAAAAATTTCGAACCGAAAACTTTGGTACTTATCGCTGCAACTTTTCAAGAGCAAAATAACGATAATCGGAGGACTTTTCGTCCAAATTTGGGTAAGTTCAAACATTTTGATATCATTGTGGCAAAAGTACATATGTTTCGGAAATTGTTGATTTGAGTTAGTTACTCGAATATTTTGGTGTAATTTCGTTTTATAAAATTGTATATAATTTTAAAACTAATCGGTTTGCATAATTTTTTTTTAATTTGAAGTTTTTCTGAATTGTGATATCATTGTGGCAAAAGTACATATGTTTCGGAAATTGTTGATTTGAGCTAGTTACTCGAATATTTTGGTGTAATTTCGTTTTATAAAATGGTATATAATTTTAAAACTAATCGGTTTGCATAATTTTTTTTTAATTTGAAGTTTTTCTGAATTGTGATATCATTGTGGCAAAAGTACATATGTTTCGGAAATTGTTGATTTGAGCTAGTTACATTAGTATGAGACTTGGTTTGTGGCTTATATATTATATTTTGTATGAGACTTTTATGTTTATATTTTGTGACATTAGTATTTTATGTTATGTTTTTAGTGTAAAATATGTGTGAAATTTTTTTATAGGTTTTCCATCGATAAATCCATCGATAAACGATTAATCCATCGATAAGTTCGATAAGTTTCGATAACGGCAAACGATAATTTTTATAGGTTTTCCGTCGATAAATCCATCGGCAAACGATTAATCCATCGATAACGGCAAACGATTTATCGGCCAAAACGGCATTTTGATCCTTGGTACTAACATATAAAAGGCATAACCGTAATGTGTGTCAAACATACAATTTATGAATATCTTTAAGCGTAGACTGTTTGTTTAAATTATTCTGAAATGTGTTGAAAAGTGTAGTCATCTAAATTTATATATATAGTTTGGAGTTTGGACTATTGCGTGGTCCAGACACCTCAAACATTGCTCGAAGATGCGGCGCGGTTATTAAAGAGCCATGGAGGAACTTAGAACGCCGCGGCTCGTTTTGAGCTATCCTGCAAAGATCACGTTGAGGCGGCAAATAAATTTGTACATTACTTTGGATCTCTTTTTTTTTTTTTTTTGAATAGTAACATATTAGCTTTCCGCATTAAAAAAATGTTAACTTTTCGAAGCATAACTTGTTAAAATATTCATTTTCTCTCGATTAATTGCATAATGATATTTTAATATACTAGATTATGCGACGATTGTAAAATAAAATTATAACTTCTGCTCACAAGTTTCTTACGCCGTTACGCGCGGGAGCAATAGAATATGTTACTTTTGAAAGAAGAAAAAAAGGTATTTTTGTCAATTGCTCAAGGTAGAATTGTTAACAAGTTGCATTTTACATTCTTTAATATCTCATATGACATGTCGTTAATTTCTACCATGTATATAGTAAATGTCGTTTTTTAATATATACACTCACGTATAGTATGAACCTATCATACGACATTTCATTTCTCCTAAGTCCTAACCATGAAGTGATGTTTTTTTTTCTTACAACTCATACGACAACATATCTTCTTTATAACATCTCGATGACTAAGGTGTAAAAACTCTTGGTATACTCATAATTAAATTGGATCGGCCAATCGGTATTAATGTTAAAAATCTTTTTAAAAAGCTATATAAGTATACTCGTACCACCTTCAATATACCCATAATTAGACTCGTAAGAAGTTTGCGGTAAACGGTCTTTAAAACATTGCATACGACATGTCGTTTCCATCTTCCTTGTATATATAGCCAAAAACTTTCATTGTCAATGCTCACAAAAATATTATATTTGCAATTCCTAAAGGGGCAAACGTGGTCTCCACAAAAACCAATACTATGTAGTTCATAATGTTGTTGAAAATTACAAAGATTCTTAAAATATTGCCTCATTTTAAGTAATGTCTATATAGTCACTTATCTATCTATAAGATAGAATCGACTTAATTTTCAAGAAATATAAAATTCGAATAAATTTAATTATGTAAGTATAATTTGTGTCTCTCTCATTTTTCTCTACCTTGCAATTTAATGATGTTAGAAATTAATTGTAAAGGTCAAATTAACCTCATTTGATCTCTTCGAGTGTATATATAAAGATTACACTGGAATCTCTCTACATTACTATTTTAAAATTTTATTATATTATAAAAATTATAATTTCATAATATCAATTAAAATCAAAATCAAAATCATGCAAAAATATTCTATAATTAAATTTGATAATTCGTTAAATATTAGTTTCGAAAATGTACCTTCTGTAAAAAAATTAATTAAAAATAAAATAAATAAATAAATTTTAGGGTTAATTGCGGCAATAATGCACAACCTTTGGTCAAGAGGGGTTTTAGGTCCCCAACCTTTCAAAGTGTAGGAAAAAATACACAACGTTTGTTTAATGTAAAATCCGTTGGTCCTTCCGTTAGGGATGTTAAATTCTGTTGATGTGGCATCGTTAAACTGCCAAATGGACTGCCAACTGTAATATTAATTACATAACTTAATTAATACGAATAAATTAAATCATATTTTAATTATGATTCAAAAAACAAATTAATACTTTAAATTAAATAAATAATTTTTACTTCCCCCTAAAAATCTTACAGACTCTTCGTCAAACATGACTAAAATTTTGAAAAACGACGGATTATTAAACACGACTAAAATTTGCAAAGTTTACATAACGACGGTTTATTAGAAACGACTATAATTTTGGGAAAACCACCGATTATTAAAAACAACTGTAATTTAAAAAACGACATAGTAAAGATGTGAATAATATTGAAGCTCGAGTTTAAAAATAGGAACTACGCGTTAAATAAGTATTGCTCGTTAATTTAAAGTTTTAATTTATTTTTTGAATCATAATTAAAATATTTTAATTTATTCTTATTAATTAGGTTGTGTAATTAATATTACAAGTTGGCAGTCCATTTGGCAGTTTAACGATGCCACATCAGCAGAATTTAACATCCATAACGGAAGGACCAGCGGATTTTACATTCAACAAACGATGTGTATTTTTGCCCACACTTTGAAAGGTTGGGGACCTAAAACCCCTCTTGACCAAAAGTTGTGCATTATTGCCGCAATTAACCCTAAATTTTAACTATGAAATGATAAATGAAAGAAACCATTTATCAAAATGGAAACAGTCGCTTTTTCTATATTCGAAAAGATTATTTTTTATTTTCTTAAAATCATTTTTAGAAATATTTGGCACTGAAATTGATTACTTCAACCGAAACAGCTCATCAGAACTGGAAGGCTAACCTAGAGGCTCCGACCCGAGCCTGAGCTTCAGATTCAGGCTCGGACATTGTTCAACTTTCCTTCTCAGTTCTTTCTCACTCCGTCAAGCTGTTCGAAGTAAACGACTTTCTTCTTCTTCTTCCTCTGATCGCAAACCCTAACTCCTGATCGCGAGCTTCGGATTCTCGACCAACACTAGGTACTCATCTCGCGGATCAATCTCATCTGTTACGCGAATTTGTGTACTAGTTTAATTGGAATTGAATTGAAGTTGAATTTCCTGAATTTTCAGTGAATTCTCTGAAGATCAAATGCTCGATCGGCGAAGAGATCGACGCTGATCCTGAGCTTCGATCCGTATCTTCGAGGTTTGTGAGTTCGTCTGTTTTGCTTATTTGGTCGAATTTGTGGCACTTGAGTGAAAATTGATTCTTGTTTGTGCAGTTTTGGTTTGTAGCGAACCAGCGAACAATGGCATTGAGTAATTGGGAAGCAGATAAGATGTAATTTACATTTAGCTTCATGTTTCGGTTGTCGATTTGATATTGAAGCTAGGATCTTTGATGTCTTTGAAATTCTGGTTTTTTTAGGCTTGATGTGTATATATATGACTATCTGGTGAAGAAGAAATTGCATGCTACGGCGAAGTCGTTCATGACCGAGGGGAAAGTCGCCCCGGACCCTGTAGGTGAGTACATTTCTCTGAGTCGGTCGTGTTTTATCATTTGTATCGTGTTTAAGTTCCTGCTGTAACGTATTTGTAACAGCTATTGATGCTCCGGGCGGTTTTCTGTTCGAGTGGTGGTCTGTTTTCTGGGATATTTTTATAGCAAGAACTAACGATAAACATTCCGAGGCCGCCGCCGCATATATAGAGGTAATTATTAGAATACCGACACGCAACACTAGCTGAAGCTTTTTTTTTTCCCTTATAATTTTCTGTTTTCGGTTGTGATAACAATGTGTAGGCACAGCAAATCAAAGCAAAAGAGCAACAGCAACAGCAGATGCAAATGCAGCAGTTGCAGCTGATTCGTCAAGCTCAGATGCAACGGAGGGATCCGAATCACCCCCCTCTCGGTAATCCACTCAACGCCATTAGTTCTGAAGGAATGCTTGGCCAATCTACTGCAAGTGCATTGGCGGCGAAAATGTACGAGGAGCGCATGAAACACCCGAATCCAATGGATACAGAGACGTCTCAGCCGCTCCTTGATGCTAGGATGGCCGTTCTCAAATCAGCGCCAAACCACCCGGGGTAAGTGATAGGACCCGGATCGAAATTCAAGAGAAACAAGAATATGATATTGATAAATGAAACCCCGATCTCTAATTTGAGAGTTAAACCGAGAAAACCCTCTCAATTATGTTTAATTTGAAATTCACGAATCAAACATGTCGGCTTAACATAGACTAGGTGCCTATATATATAATTATAACCCTTATCTCATATTTATTGCAAATGACCCCTAATGATTGTATGGAAATAATAATAATAAAAAAAAAGATATCTATAAATTATTCTGAGGTCTGACTTATGGGTCTAACAGTAAGTTTGCTTGATTTGTTAACCGAAAAAAAATATAAATATATATGATATATGGATTATTGGGTTGTTGATTTACTATAGCTTCTATCGATGCAGTCAGCTGGTCCCAGGAAACCCTAATAGTG
This sequence comes from Parietaria judaica, assembly GCA_954871525.1. Taxonomy (NCBI): domain Eukaryota; kingdom Viridiplantae; phylum Streptophyta; class Magnoliopsida; order Rosales; family Urticaceae; genus Parietaria; species Parietaria judaica. The sequence goes on from OX940866.1 coordinate 11,113,480, forward strand.
TCAATGCAGCATTGCAGCAAATACAGGCACGAACTCAGCAGAGCCCTGTGAGTACAAGAGTCGTTTTGATTCAACTGTCTTATCTTCCTTTCGATTATCGTTAGTCATTCGTTCTTTTATATGTAGGATATAAAAAATGATGTTAATATGGGGACTGCTCAGAGATCTTTGCCTATGGATCCTTCTTCAATTTATGGACAGGGGATGATGCAGTCAAAGCCTGGAATGGGGAACACGGGTATGGGTTCATTTTTAAACACAAACCCCCCATTTATTACACGAGAAAATAAAAATTCGGGCAATATAAAATATGGTTGTGTATCGACAAGTAGCTCATCTGATCATTGTTTTAATACACTAAATCTCTGAAGAAAATTGGTTAGTGTACTCGTGTTTGGAAGCTATATGGCACTCGTTTGCTTATAAAATTGAAATGCTAGAAACATTATAGATTGAGAATATTTTTTTATGCTGTTTATACTCTTCAAGCCTTGAACATTTAATACAACAATTTATTTTATCCAGCATATCGCGTATGGATTTAATTACGATATCTAAATAGTAATAAGTCCCCTTATATATATTAACAAACAACTTAAAGGATTATTCTTCATGTTCCCATGAGTTATTGATGTTTTTCTCTTTTAACAGGTATGAACCCAGGTGTCAGTAGTCTTCCTTTGAAGGGATGGCCTTTAACAGTAAGCTCAAACTTGGCCTAATATGCATTACGGTTTAAATATAACATGTTTATTCTAGTCCGGTGAGTAACTATTTTCTTCCCCATTTCGCAGGGTATAGACCAAATCCGACCGGGTTTAGGCGCACAGGTTCAGAAACCGTACATCCAAAATACAAGCCAGTTTCAACATCTGCCACAGCAACAGCAACAACAGATCTTATCACAGGTTCAGGGGCAAAGCAATCTTACTGGCTCAACCATGTACAGTGATATGGACCCTAGGTATAGAGGATTACCCAGGGGACCTTTGAATGCAAAAGAAGGCCAGTCTATTGCGAATGATGGGTCTATAGGCTCTCCAATGCAATCTACTTCATCAAAGGTAAGTGATAATAACAGTGATGATATTTCTATTTACAAGTCTAACAGTACGAATTAATTCCTACGTGAGCACATTGATATTTCCGCTTCATAAATCAAGCACATTGATCTTTCCACTTGTGAGGCAGTTGTTCTCAATCATAATATCCATTCACAAGCACTCGATGCAAAAGGACATATAATCACTCTGAATCTGTGATGTATCACAACCAAATTAGATTGTTTGGTCTAGTCAAGTCTTTCTTTTGTGTTTACTATTCATATCCATGTGAATTACCAAAAAGATTGAATGAGTATCTTTACATATATTGCTATGTACAATATGTAGGTCTCTAGGCTAACTGATATATGAGGCAAAAAAAGATTGATTTTTTTTTTTTTTGCTGTAAAAATGATTTGCCATGTCACTCACTGCATCATATTTCAATCTATTATCTATACGTACTTTGATATTGATGTCTGTACACTGTACTCTTTATTCGTTCGTATATTTATTAAGTTTCAGTTAATTTTCTGTTTTATTCGTTCGCATCTTTATCAAGTTTCACTAAATTTTCCGTTTGATTGTATTTTTGTGAGCTCATAAGGATAAAATTAACGGTCTTTTACTTCACGTTAAGCAGATTAACATGCAGCAAATGCAACACTCCTCGTCTCAGCAACAGCAGGAACCCCTGAATACCCAGCCAGTGCAACCGGTGAGTGTTGTTATTGTAGAAATATATAAAGTTAGGGAGTATATCGGTCCCGGCTCCACCCTACCAGTTATAACTGTCATACATTGCTGTCTTGTAACTAGAAGATGATGTATATAGTCTTTATACACTTTGTCTCTATAATTATGGCATTTTTTCATAACAGAATAACAGGAAAAGGAAAGGGCCTACCTCCTCTGGAGCCGCTAACAGTACCGGAACTGCAAACACAGTTGGCCCTTCACCAAATTCTCAGCCATCTACCCCTTCAACGCACACTCCTAATGACGGAAGTGCTATGCCAAACAGCATGCAAAATGTGAATGCGATGTCAAAGAGTATGATGATGTACGGTACTGAAGGAACGGGTGGTCTTGCATCCTCAACAAATCAGCTTGTAAGTAATCTTTTTTAATATGTTTTAAACATCTAGAAGGTAAATCGAAAATTTGAAATAGAACTAGGGCTACTGAGAGGTATGTGAGTGAATTACTTTCTTGTATTTCATTCATAGTATACATGCAACAATTACAAAATTAAAATTTTTACAATCATTTTTTGGGTTAATGACGGTGAAAATACTCACGGTTTGGTCAAAGAACCTCCCATGTACCCAAAGTTCAAAAGTGGTAGCAAAAATACCCAAAGTTGCATTTGGGGAGTTGACCACTCCATTCTCATTACGCCGTGAACTTACCCGTTAACTTTGGCCACATGGACAAATCTATTTTGTTAAGTGTAATCATTAGGGGTTTAATTAGTTGTATTAAATAGTATTAATTAGGGGTTTAATTTGTTGTTTTATCGTAAACGAGACTGATGTGGGCTCGTCCACATGGAAAAAATTGTAATGTCAGCAACCCACGTTTGTCCACGTGGCCATAATTAACGGGTAAGTTAACGGCGTTACGAGAGTGGAGTGGTCAACTCTCCAAATGCGACTTTGGGTATTTTTGCCTCCACTTTTAAACTTTGAGTACACGAAGGGTTCTTTGACCGAACTTTGGGTATTTTCGCCGTCATTAACCCTTTTTTTTTCAAACAAGAAACACACACAATAATCCAGTCAGGATTCACCAAGATGATGAATCCCGGAAATTCTAAAGCACTGTCTAGAGCAAGGCAAAAAGTCTCCTATGGCGTCTTAAGGTGTCAAAACCCGACACAAATAAAACATAACCTATGGCTGCCCCATGTGGGTGCATATTTTAGGTTGATTAAATCTATTAGACTTATTCCACAAAGACTTAATACACTTAATGACAGTAAATATAGAAGACAAATAGACAAAAAAGGAGATCAAATAATAACATCATTTCCCCTCTTTTCCCTTCCCTCTACTCCTAAACTGACGAAGGGCTAATCAAATAATTACAAATGTCTTTAATTGCAGGATGATATGGATCAATTTGGTGACGTGGACAATGTGGAATCTTTTCTATCACAAGATGATGGAGATGTAAGAGATTTGTTTGGGACATTGAAACGTAACCCGGAACATGCAACAGAACCCGCAAAGCGTAAGCTCTATACTACAAGCTCAATTGCAACCGAATTATTCAATGAGTAATCGGCAGTAGTGTCATCTGAACTTTGCATGTTGGTGCAGCTTTCCCCCTGAACTTTAATGTTTGGAAATAATGCCCAGTCTATACATTCAAAAACTTAGCACATTTACTCCAATTGAAGAATGACATAGTTTCATCTTTCTCAGCCTTTTCCTTCAGTGAAGTTAGTTCAATACGTAAGAGTAACAATAAAGTTGTATGCTGCCATTTTTCGTCGGACGGGAAGCTATTGGCCAGTGCTGGGCATGACAAAAAGGTAGAGTTTATTGTATCATGAAGAAACCAACACTTTTTTTATACTTATATGCACTCAACTTTAAGATGGAAGCAAGGAAACTTAAGTGAAAATTTGTATTTAAGTGAAATATTTAAATTATTATAATAGTTTTGTTTCACAAATTAATATCAATAACTTATGTAAATAACATATTTTTTTATCAGTTCCTAAAAAAAGAAAAGGCTGGGAAGAGATACTCATCCTGTCTCTTTTACTTGGAAATTAAAGTTCACTTTTGTGTAAGTATATTCACGCTCTGAGAAACAGATGTTACTTTATACACCAATGTTAATTTTCGATGGTAAAACTGTACGTAATTTTCAATATTAATAGCATCCACTTTGGAAGTTGTATTCAAATTGGACCGCATTCAAGTTTATAACTCCCTAAGGGATGCTACAAATATTGAAACTTGGGTATATTTACCTTCAAAAAATTAAGTTGGGTTTGTAAGTACACCAATTGCAGTCACAATAATCCTTATTTGATTTGACAAAATCAACTGGTTTTCTTCGAAACTGATCATAAAATATTCTCTCTGCATGAAATGTTCATAATGATGTGGATTTTCTTATGTGTCAGTAGGTTGTTATTTGGAACATGGAGACTCTGCAAACTGAGAGCACTCCTGAGGAACACAGTCAAATAATAACCGATGTTCGATTTCGACCAAATTCTACTCAGCTCGCAACATCTTCATTTGATACAACATTGCGACTTTGGGACGCTGCAGATGTAACTTCTCTTCTAGCTCCTATTCTTGAATATTATTTTCCTTATATATTCTCAAGATGATGCGAGTTAATTTATAGAACTTAGGTATGTACGCCGTCATTTTCCCATTTATTATCCTGAGTAAAAAAAAAAAGTTACCTGAGTTTTATCTTGATCTTGCTTATTTTGCAGCCAAACTTTTGCATGCGTGCATATTCAGGACATACCTCGCGTGTCCTGTCACTCGATTTTCACCCGAAGAAGACTGATCTATTGTGCTCTAGTGACGCTAATAACGAAATTCGCTATTGGAATCTCAGCCAATATAGCTGTACCCGCGTATCCAAGGCTAGTACTACTAAATCCTTTTATGATTTATTTATTTTTATCAATGTTATTTATTCTACTAAGCATGCGTTAGGTTTTGTTCTAACTTTTAAATAAAAATTACTTAACTGCAGCAAGGAGGCTCCATGCAAGTGCGGTTTCAGCCGAGAATCGGACAATATATGGCTGCAGCAGCGGGCAATATCATTTCTTTGATCGAAGTTGAGAGTGACAGACAAATTCACACATTACAGGTGTGAGAAACGATTCCCCTGAATTTAAATGTTTCTTGCCGTTGTTTTTAGGATTAATATATTATTTTATTTCAGTAAAAAAAAAAAAAAAAATTAAATGATTCACTTGGTAAGGAATATTTATTTTGACTATGCATAAGCTTTAATTGTGGGATATTACTCGGGAATTATAGCTAGAGTAAAGTCTCGTAAGGTCAGGGATTTACATGGATTTCACCATGACGAGGTCGATTTTCCTGGGTCGTAACAGGTTCTTTATATGTAGAGTAATCGGCGTCAATCCCGCCTCAGTTTTGCTTAACAACTGCACTTTGCCCCCTGAATTTGTTCACTTTTCCCCTGAACCTCATATCTCGTGCAATTACCCTCATTTTGGTGGGTTATTCTGCACCAAAATGAAAGTCCAGGGGCAAAGAGCTTCACAAAGACAAATTTATTGGGGAATGTGCCCAAAAACAAACTTCAAGAGGGTTCGAGGGTGAAGTGCGATAAAATAGAGGATTCCACAACGAAATGAAAGTTCAGCGGCAATATGCTTTGCAAATATAAATTCATAACTTAACATCATGTTTTGATCAGTCACTAATGAGACGACATAATTCTGTACATTTAGGGGCACTCGTCGGAAGTACACTCACTGTCTTGGGACACAAACGGAGATCTCTTGGCGTCGGTGAGTCAAGATTGCGTGAAAGTCTGGTCATTAACTTCCGGAGATTGCATTCACGAGCTCAGTTCGAGCGGCAACGTGTTTCAGACATGCGTTTTTCATCCAAGCTTCCCCAATCTCATGGTTATCGGAGGCTACCAGGTGACACTTTGCCTATATATTTGTCTCGTAACGATTAGGCATAAATCGGAATCGGGAATTTCACAATTTTTCCTCCCAATCCCTGTTTTCTGAGAATTGAATAACTCCCCGCAGTCCCTATATAGGTTATTAGAAGTCAATTTTCAGGGTGAAACTACCGAAAACGTAATTTACTATATGTATACATTCTAACTGAAAAGAAGATTAAAATCCGGTTTCATTTCTGTTTTATGTTTCTTATGTTGCGTGATCTTTTTCTACCATTTAAAAAATTAAACAAAGTTTGCGATTGTCGTGATTGTTTGCAGTCATTGGAGCTATGGAACACAGCTGAAAACAAGTGCATGTCAGTCCCAGCACACGAAGGCGTGATATCGGCCTTGGCAAATTCGCCAGCCACGGGAATGGTGGCTTCGGCCAGTCACGACATGTCCGTTAAGATCTATAAATGATTGACTATAGGTAAGATTTTTGCGGTCCGGAACATTCATTTCTTTCTTGTATCGTAATAATAAGATTACAATTTACTATGACATTTGCTGCTTCAAATGTTTCACATTTTCTTATTTATTTTATTTTTAGAGCTATTATTGTAAATAGCCGTTTTTCGATGTTTAATCATACGATTTCCTATAATTACTCACATTTAAAATTTATTAGTATAATGAATTTTATTTATATGATTGTTGGATTTGTGATACACAGAGAATTTATTTTTGTGATGGTTATATTTGAAATAATATACAACAAAATAACTCGAAAATTTAAATTATATAACGTATCTACTTCTGTCTCTTCTGTATATCTTTATCCTCTTAAAACTTCAAACTATAGTACCCTTGAAATGTTGGCACCGGAAATTCCAACCATATTAAACTTGCCGTGATTTGAAAGCCGTCATCAACTGTTGGCGTGAATTTTTTGAAGGACAGTCCGTCCCGGGGTTTGGTTTCCGCAATTTCCCGACAACAAGAGTATCTATAGCTTTTAGAAGTCCAAGCATGCTTTGGTTAAAACTGAGCTGCTTTTTTTTTTGCTACGGAATTGTCATTTTCTTTATGTTGAATATTGGAAATAATATCTAAAAATTAATTCTCGTTATGAATGTCATATTTTTTTAATTTTTTTGGCGTACACATTTTGAAACACAGGGTTAATGATGGAAAAAATACCTAAAGTTTGGTAAAAAAAAACCTCTCGCTTATCCAAAGTTTAAAAGTGGTGGCAAAAGTATCCAAAGTCGCATTTGGGGAGTTGACCACTCCATTCTCGTAACGCAGTTAATTTACCTGTTAACTCTGGCCACGTGGACAAACGTGGGTTGCTGACATGGTAACTTTTTGCCACGTGAACGAGCCCAATTAGGGGTTTAATTCATTGTTTTGTCGTAAACGAGGTTGATGTGGGCTCATCTACGTGGCAAAAAATTGATATGTCAGCAACCCACGTTTGTCCACGTGCCCAAAGTTAATAGGTAAGTTAACTGCGTTACGAGAATGGAGTGGTCAACGCCCCAAATGTGACTTTGGGTACTTTTGCTACTACTTTTAGACTTTGGGTACACGAGGGATTCTGTAACCAAACTTTGGGTATTTTTGCCGTCATTAACTCTTAAAATATATGACAATATCATATATATAATATGCATGTCATGAGTGATGTAAAGTTACATATGAAAACGAGCATAGGAGGATCTTGAAGACAAGAGAACCTCACAGATTTTGAGACTCAAAAATGACTACTAGAACCTTGTTAAATTATCACTCGATAAATAAATAACCTCGATAAGATAATACTTTTATATGATTCTGACTCTAATTAAGATGATTAAATTATACTTTGATAAATTAATAACCTCGATAATATAATAAGATTCTCCAGTCCCAGCAGTATTAATTTATAGAAATTTTACTGTATATATATTACATGCCTAAGATAAGAAATATATGTTTATAAAATAAATGGTAAGTATAGATAAATCATAAAAGTACCTTGAAGTATGCAGTATTCCACGGCATATTCATAATCTTATTTTGTCATGGAAAAATGATGGAAAATAACTTTTTCCGTGTCACCTAAGTTTCAAATGACTTTTGTTATGGCTCATTAGTTAAAGGCTACATGTCACCTTTTTACAATCTCATATCTTTCACTTTCCCCTGAATTCAAAAATGTTTACCCCGAAGTCGGAGTTTGTAACCCAATATTCGAGGTTAGCATCTCCGAATTCATTATTGTTTTAGTAAGCAAATCCTAAATTTTGAATAGGACCACTGTAATCCGACTTTGTGTTATTTTTGCCTGTATTTACCCTAAAATAAAATGTATTTAATTATGGTTTAGGTTTCTCTCTCTGATTTGTTGCGTAGCTATCTTGTGGTCATAAAGAAGGTTGAATTTTCTGACAAAAACAACACAAAAGTGGTTGCCAATCCTTGTTTAATGGTGACCAAATCGGGTGATCACTTCTTTCATGATAAATGACTATTTTGGCAGCCATTTTAATGATCGCCAATAATTACCTCCTATAGCTTCCGGATTTGGTAATGATATTTAAGATATTGTTCAATGAAAAAAAAAAAAGGAAATTTTATTTTATTTAACTAATTTTAGTAAAATAAAAAATAGGGTTAATAACGGCAAAAATATCCAAAGTTTGGTCAAAGAACCTCTCGTGTACTCAAAGTTTAAAAGTGATGGCAAAAGTACCCAAAGTCGCATTTGAGGAATTGACCACTCCATTCTCGTAACGCCGTTAACTTACCCGTTAACTCTGGCCACGTGGACAAATCTGTTTTGTTAAGTGTAATCATTAGACGTTTAATTAGCTGTAATAAATAGTATTAATTAGGGGTTTAATTCGTTATTTTGTCGTAAAGGAGGCTGATGTGGTCTCATCCACGTGGCAAAAATTGTTATGTCAGCAACCCACGTTTGTCCACGTGGCCAGAGTTAACGGGTAAGTTAACGGCGTTACGAGAATGGAGTGGTCAACTCAATACGACTTTGGGTATTTTTGCCACTATTTTTAAACTTTAGGTACACAAAGGGTTCTTTGACCAAATTTTGGGTATTTTTGCCGCCATTAACCCTAAAAAATATATACATGAAGGTGTATTTCAATTTTTTTTATTATCAATGGTTAGTCGTTATTCACAATTTTAGAAGTTTACTTTTGTATATATTCTCTAGTCTCTAGTTTTGTTTTCTTAACAAAAGTATATCTTTTTTTTTTTCAATTCAAAATATGCTCTCTAGATTGAAAAAATCATTATTTTCCGAAAAAAAAAAAAAAACTAAAATGCATCATCTAAGTATGCAAGTGTATTAATTCTAAACATTGTATGTTAAGGTATTAGTGTATGATCCAAGGGTGTGTTTGTTTGCTCTTAATGAACATCTGAATATTAATGAGTCAGATATAGGGTCATTAAGTGCATTTTTTTTTCATGATAAAGATCTTAATGGATCTGAATAAGCACTTAATCGGTCAGATCTAACTTCAGGTCTTAACCATTAACAGCTAAAATTTTGTTTATCAGGTTCATATCTCCTCTCACTTTTTCTCTCTTGTTTTATTTTTCTCTTTCCTCTTCAAAACTCCATAACTCTTTAACCGAGCATCGGATTTACCTAAATAATATACTGTTGGAAAGCTTGCGACGAGATGAATCCAATGATAGGAGGGAAGCTATAGTTTTGATGGTTTTTTTAATGTACGAATTTATTAATAAAATAAAATAAAAACATTAAAATTAATATAAAATGTAAATAACGAACAATTTTTATTAAATCATTCGAATTAATTTATTTTTCGTAAATTATTTATTAATAATATAAATTGAAATTTAATTAAAATAATAATTAATGTATGAGTTATATAATTAATTAAACTATCAAATTAATTAAGGCCTAAAAACATTTATACAAATACATTTATTGATTTTTTTTTATAAAATTAGTAAATTATTTATTCATAAATTGATTTATATTAATCATATTTAATAAAATATATTTAAATTTAATTAAAATTTATATTTGATGTTATGAATAACATTGAATTTTATTTGTTTAAAAGTTATTACTATATATATATATATAGTGTTTATCATAATATTTATTAAACTATCTTAAATATTTTATTTATGGTATATATTGTCCACATTTACAATAAAATAATTAAATTTTATTTGATATTATATAGTTAATTTCAATTAAAAAAAATAAAATTACATTCAGATCTGCATTTAGATCTTAAAAAACAAACACACTTAATTATCTGTCATTCAGATTCAGATGTCACATCTTATTATTTAGATGTGTATACAGATTCAGACGTCTAGATCTTAATGTAAACAAACACACCCCTAAGTAACATAGGCGACTTATGCTTTACTCTTTCACTTAATAATTAGATACATTTTTTTTTTTGCTTTTCCAAACAAAAAAAATTATTGTATTTAATCTTTGATGTAAATGTTATTTTATTTTTTACATATATAGTTTTTGTATTTTCCTTAAACTTTTGGGCCAACAATTTTACAAAATCAATTGTTGAGAAGCTTCTCAAACCCACTCTCTAATTTTAATTTCCAAATATTTTGTATGACTTTGCTTTCAATGTCTAACTGCCAAGGAAACCAATAGTAACTAAATTTGACATTACTATAGGCTATAGCAAATTGGTCCATTTGATTTCCATATTAGGACATACCCATAATACAAGTTACAATTCTTTCCATATATAATTTGAAGTAAGGCCAAGTTTTGTCTTCTCATGAAGAAGAAGAAAAAAAATAGTCACTTTAATGGAAAAGGTTGGTGATATTATGAGCTCATATAACACTATGATTTATGAAGCCTCAATATTGAAGTCAAGTCACTCTCAAATGCTCTAATGAATGATAGTCTAAAAGCTATCTGTCATAACTCATAACTCTGAGCCTCTCAGTTCATTCAAAGTTCATACTTCATAATCATAGTTCATAGTTATTTATACTTCATGCATTGAACATTTTTATTATTTATAATTGTGTATCTATTCATTATCCATACGTATATATACATGCACATCTTCTTTAAAGAAGAAAGACAAGTCTCTCTCCCAAATTCCAACTTTGACACTTGTTACGGGTATTTTTGCGGCTTCCAAAAATAACGGCCCAATCAAAAATTCAAACCCGAGAAAATCAATAAATAAAGCCCAAAATTATAAAAAGTCAAACAGTAAAGAATAAAGATAATATAAAATATATATATACATATATATATATATACATATTGATGTGCATACATGAGAAGTGCAAATATATTTGCACATACATCAGGATTGCATGCTTCTTAATCAATGGGTAACTTTAGCAGACAATTTATTTATTTATTTTATATATATATATATATATATATATATATATATATATATATATATATATATGAATGGGAAGGGCACGAGATGGCTTGGGATAGAGATACCAATACATGAACTTCTAATCATTATCTGCCCCTTGCAAACCAAAATGTGCAAGACTCTTTGCCCACTTCAATGCTCCATGCCTATAAATATCAGCATCTCTTCACTTACAAGAAGGGGAGAGCAAGAGAAAAAATCAAGCATAGAAACTCCACTCACCACGACCCTCTCAGCTCCAATAAACTCCGTTTACCGTTTCTCTCCCTTTTCCGACGTAATATCGCCCGACTAATATGGAGAAGTAAAACGAGCAACAAAGTCCCCCTATGTGCCTCACTCTAAGTTCACGTCTCATTCCCTCTCCTAAGGACAAAGGTCCGGGATCGATACTCTGACGAGCCCAACTCGAGGAGTGAATCTTTCCTTAAAAGAGACGAGGTCTGAGACTAACGAACTTCGGTGAGCCTAGCTCGGGAGTGACGTTATTCTCTTTTCTCTCCAGATCCGGAGGGCGTTCTCGGAAAAGAAAACAAAGGGAAATGTACCGGAAAACACCTCCGACCCCTCAGAGACATATAATCAGACGTCTCACCCCATTTCAACACCCACTAACACTGAACTACGTGATGCCCTGATCCCAATTGAGTACGTAGGCAGCCTTCATCTTGTGAGGTCCGGCATCGTTTGTTCATTTTGCAGGAACTCACCACCATACAACGACAAGTCGCATCGCCACGAAGACATCGCCGACTCAGCCGCCTCGTCTGGGGAAACGACTCAGCCTCAATCACGAAGAATCAGCCCTATCTAGTCATTAAGCGAGCATTGGGCCCGGCTCAAAACCACAAATTGGGCCGCATTAGTGTTGATCCATTTTCGAGCATTAACATTTTGGCGCTAGAAGGAGGGGCCCCGACAAGTTCAAGCCTCGAGTCCCTACCAGCACACCCAGCGACCTCGAAACCGTCACAGTCGCTGCACACCAAGTACAAAAAACGCACGCCACCAACGAGGCTACTACGCCAAGAAGTCAGCAGAACCTCTCGCCGTGCGAACCCCCACCACGGCTCGCCACCACGAAGCTGCCACGAAGTTCATATTGGTCGCATCAACGACCTCAGTTCCTACGACCCCGAGCTCCACCTCGGTCACCTCGACATCTACATGATCACGTCAGCAACCCTCAGCTACGCTCGGTCACGTCAAAACTCGACCTAGTCACCCCAATAACGTCGAAGATGTCAGTCAACCTCTCGGAAGACTCTCCACATCGCCCTATCGAGGGCGCCGCTCAAAGCGTTAGAGCGCAGAGCCCAACTCAGAACAAATCAGCGACATGCGCTCACTCCGATATTGCGAACGATGAAAGAGACGCACGAATGACGCGGCTAGAGAACGTTCTATTTCGAATGATAGGGATCGTCTCAAGAAACCTCAGGATTAATAATGTCGTCGATAACATCCTCGGCGAAGACGGATACCCAGATCCGGAGCCAACACGAAGAGACAGTCTCGAGACGCGGAGACAACCCATCCCGGAAGACGCCCAATCGCAAGGAAAAATGGAGTCTCATTCGGCTTGGATGTCTCACTTTCCTCGCTTCCAGCCAAACGCCCTGGAACTCCGAGAAACTGCCACGATGCCACCCCCGACGGCAGCACCATCACCCGATCCAGAATGGAAGAACGCCATCTGAGCATTAGAGAAGAAAGTTCAAGAGCTCACGGCGGCCAAGAACGCGAACCCAACCTTACGAAGCATGCTCGATGCACCACGTCCCCCCTCGCCGACCACATGCTCTCAATGGAAATCGTGGGAGACTTCTGCTCCATGCCAAATCTCATTTATGATGGAAACGGCGACCCGACATACCACCTGGTTCGATATCAGACGGCGATGCAATTGAAGAAGTGTATCACATCAACAATGTGCCAAGCGTTCTGCCTCACTCTCGCAGGCTCAGCCTTCGAATGGTATCAACGACTCCCGAAGGGATCCATCAGCTCTTTCGAAGAACTAAAAGAAAGTTTCTTCTCTAGATTCTCAAGCTCATTGATACAAAGAAAAGAGAAATCCTATCTCTGGTCACTCAAACAACGCGACGATGAATCCCTCCAAGTCTACTTGGACAGATTCATCAAATAAGCGAACAAGGTCAATGACTACACCGACAACGACGCAATTATTGTCATTATCAATGGCCTCCACGACAACTACTTTCTGAGGTCCCTCCTCAAGAATCGTCCGACCTCTATGGCAGAGTTGATGGCACGAGCCACTCAACACATCTCGATCGAGGAATACTTTATCAACCGGAGGGAAATAGATCGAGGAAGCCAACGTCTAGATGGTGAAAACTCCCAGAGAAAGAGGCATCAGCCAGACACGTCGCCCGACCACGATGACCAATATACAAAGAGATTCCGGGATAACTCCGACGCCACACCATTGAACGTCCCTCCAGCTACGATCCTTAGACTCCATGGAGAAAAATTCGTCCAGCCCTCGCCAATGGCAAAAGGCGTCAGAAAGGATCAGAGCAGATATTGCGAGTTCCACCAAGAAACCGGGCACACCACATCTGACTGCTGGTAACTGAGAGAACAAATCGAAAACTTGATCCGAGACGGGAAACTCAATGAGTATGTCTCCAAAAACGTGACTAATAGAGAAACGTTGTCTGGCTAGCACCATAGAGCCGCCAGGAACCACCACTACCAAATCTCCACGTAAACTCGTATATTTCTCTACTAGTTTTTTTCAAGAAATGCCCTTGAATGGTACACTATCTTTTTCATCTTTCTAAAAGCGTCCCTCGAGGCGCGAGTTTTCGCTTTTCAGCGCTATAACTCCTAAGTTATTATTAAGAAAAGAGCTCCCAAGCTTGTTGTCTTCTCCAAAATATATATGAAAGGTTATCTCCTAGGGAAACACCCATACACATGAGCGGTAGGTTATTTCGAAAGACGCCCACCAACAAACGCAAGCGTGGCTGGTAGGTTATCTCTGGAACGCCCCCGTAAACACACGGTGGGTGATCTCTGGAAACACCCCCACGAGCGTAAGCGTAAGGTGGTGAGGTACCTCGCGAAACGCCCCTGTAAACGTAAAACGGAATGTTATCTCCGGAGACGCCCCCATATACAAAAAAGCGTAGATTAAAAATCCGGCAAAAGCCCGTTTATTAAAATTCCGCGACAAAAGCAAAAATAGTTTTCCGCCAGGCAAAGCCTCCCAAAAAACTGGGGGGGGGGGGGGGGGGGGGGGGTTAATGTTACGGGTATTTTTGCGGCTTCCAAAAATAACGGCCCAATAAAAAATTCAAACCCGAGAAAATTAATAAATAAAGCCCAAAATTATAAAAAGTCAAACAGTAAAGAATAAAGATAATATAAAATATATATATATATATACACATATTGATGTGCATACGTGAGAAGTGCAAATATATTTGCACATACATCATGATTGCATGCTTCTTAATCAATGGGTAACTTTATCAGACAATTTATTTATATATATATATGAATGGGAAGGGCACGAGACGGCTTGGGATAGAGATACCAATACATGAACTTCTAATCATTATCTGCCACTTGCAAACCAAAATGTGCAAGACTCTTTGCCCACTTCAATGCTCTATGCCTATAAATATCAGCATCTCTTCACTTACAAGAAGGGGAGAGCAAGAGAAAAAATCAAGAAACTCCACTCACCACGACCCTCTCAACTCCAATAAACTCTGTTTACCGTTTCTCTCCCTTTCCTGACGTAATATCGCCCGACTAATATGGAGAAGTAAAACGAGCAACAAAGTCCCCCTATGTGCCTCACTCTAAGTTCACGTCTCATTCCCTCTCCTAAGGACAAAGGTCTGGGATCGATACTCTGACGAGCCCAGCTCGATGAGTGAATCTTTCCTTAAAAGAGACGAGGTCTGAGACTAACGAACTTCGGTGAGCCTAGCTCGGGAGTGACATTATTCTCGTTTCTCTCCAGATCCGGAGGGCGTTCTTGGAAAAGGAAACAAAGGGAAATGTACCGGAAAACACCTCCGACCCCTCATAGACATATAATCAGACGTCTTACCCCATTTGAACATCCACTAACACTGAACTACGTGATGCCCTGATCCCAGTTGAGTACGTAGGCAGCCTTCATCTTGTGAGGTCCGGCATCGTTTGTTCATTTTGCAGGAACTCACCACCATACAACGACAAGTCGCATCGCCACGAAGACATCGCCGACTCAGCCGCCTCGTCTGGGGAAACGACTCAGCCTCAATCACGAAGTATCAGCCCGATCAAGTCATCAAGCGAGCATTGGGCCCGGCCCAAAACCACAAATTAGGCCGCATTAGTGTTGATCCATTTTCGAGCATTAACAACACTCACATAATGTTTTTGTTCTTTCTTGGAAAAAAAAATAAGGATAATTGATAATTATGAGTACATATAAATGAAATAGTAATAATACCACATATGGTTTTGGCTATTGTCTTATTGTGTAACAAATATGAGGTTTTTTAGTGTAATAAAAAATTATATTACAAGGTGGATAGAAAATATACTAGGGACAAGGAAAGAG
The DNA here is from genome assembly GCA_954871525.1 of Parietaria judaica. Classification (NCBI taxonomy): domain Eukaryota; kingdom Viridiplantae; phylum Streptophyta; class Magnoliopsida; order Rosales; family Urticaceae; genus Parietaria; species Parietaria judaica. The sequence continues at coordinate 11,129,187 of OX940866.1, forward strand.
ATTAAAAAAAAGTATTTTTTAAAAGCATCAAAAAATTATGTTTAAAAGAGTTTTTCTTTTTCTTTCTATAGCATAAGTGATGAAGCTATATTTATATATAATATTGATGTTCATAATATCTTCATGGGTTTCTGTGAAGTCTTTAGTTATACTTATACTCATACTTCAATTAAAATTCTAGTTTATCTTCCGATTTTATGAACTGTCAAAGAAGTCATAAACCTTGTCTCTGTTGTTCCAAATCTTATTTACTAATAAATAAAATTGGAAAATGGAAACACAAAACAAACAATAAAAAAGGACTTAAAGTTGCCTTTTTCTGAAGTCTGTTATTTAATTGCAGAACTTTAAGCAGATAATTATAAAATATTAATATGTATAAATAAATTAGTGTCTACAATCATTAACTATAGTAAAATAAATGCACAATTACATATATACCTATGACCTATCAATTACGAATCCATGCAAATATAAGATGACCAAAACATGAAAATGAAAAAGAAAAAAAAAATCACTTTGTGTTATAAATACCAAGATTTGGTGGATGTCAATATTAGAGAGTCAACTATAGTCATGAATGTAATATTCTCATTTATTATGTTTCCTATTCTTCATCTCTCTTAGCCCTATAAATAGAGGTTTTGGGTGCTCATTGTAACATACTCTCAATGCAATAATACTCTCTATTTCCATCTCTCTCAATCTCTCTTGTTCTTAGTTTATAACACGTTATCAGCACGAGTCTCTAATCAATTGAGGTAATAGTTTTTTTGTATAATAAATTTCTTTCCTTCTTGTTTTTGCGATGATGGCGAAAATTCGGTGAACATACGTTGCAATTTTTATGTGATTAAGCCTCGCAAAATTTATGTGCTATTTTGTACTATTACGATGAAGGACTATACGTGTTGGATTATTTTTTTTGAGATCTTATTAAAATAGCCAGGGGCGAGGCCACTCATACCCAAGTGGGGGCAGTGGACCCCACTTGGCTGGCCCACACTCTTGTAACAGATACATATTTGCCCCCCTTAATTTTTTTTTAATTAAGTATAGAAAAGGTATACATGTCATTTGCCTTTGAATGCTTCTTCTAAAACTTTTCACCTTCTTCCTATTTTCTCTGCGTGACGTCTTTGAGTTCGACCACTTCTTTGAGTTTGATAACCACCCGAGTTCGACCTTTTCCCTCTCTCTTTATTTTCCTTTCTCTTCTCTGCGTGACATCGTCCAACCAGTTGCCGTCATCTTTCTTATCCGCTTGGTGACGAGCCGACGACCTTTCTTCTCTTCAACAACTCCGTTTTCGCGTGACGTCGTCCAGCCGGTCGCCGTCGTCGCCGCGAGTCCAGCCAGAAGCACTCGCCTTGACAAGTCCTACTCTCGTTCACCGTCGTCGAAGGTCCGTGATCGCCAGAGGCTGGAGCGAGTATTAGACTTTGAGTTCTCTAAGGTATTATTTATACCCTAATTTACATTAAAAAAAATACATGATATAAAACGAGCTCTGTGAAATACAATATTAATAAATATTTTGTCATTTTGATTTTAGTGTTTGAGCCAATCGCCGTGTCTCCTCGAGTTTAGCCAATCGTCGTCGCCTTCACGAGTCCGACTCTCGGTCACGGTCGTCGAAGTTCCCTGATCGCTTAAGCGAGCATTTGACTTTGAGTTTTCTAAGGTAATATTTTATACCCTAATGTAATATTGATTATTGGTTCCAATTTATTTTATTTTATTTTTTGTTAATAAAAAGGGTTCTTTGTTCATTGTTTATATTCTATACAGTATAAATTATATCTTCATACGGCACAGTGCACACGGTTTGATAATTACTGGCAACCCAAACATTAAAAATCATGTCAATCAACCTTTTTTCATTTAATTAATATATGATTATCGATTTATGGTTGGTATTATGTGATGATTGAAATTTTTGATAATTTATTTCAGGAAATCTAAAATAATTATGCATCGGTATTTCAAGAGGAAAGAGGAAAGTGGGGAAGGCAGTGCTAGTAAATTTTCAAAAGTGGATTTTGATTCAAAAGCCTTACCGAGTGGTCCGAGATTGCGAACTCCGAGTGAAGACTTTGATCCAGAAGCTTTACCGAGTAATCTGGGATTGCGAACTCCGATTGAAGACTTTGATCGTAATTTAGTTGATCTAGTTCGTCGAATATACGTTCAAAGAGGGCCTTGTCAACCTAAAGAGCATAAATTTGAATTGGTTAAAGGACGGCGATTCAACATTTCTTAGTATGATGAATTTGGTAGTTGGCTCGAGTATAGCATAAAGGAGAACAAAGTATATTGCTTATGTTGTTACTTGAACAAAGTATATTGCTTATGTTGTTACTTGGATAATGGTTGATACGGGAAAGGAGAACAAAGTATATTGCTTATGTTGTTACTTGGATAATGGCGATCTTACACGGATAATGGTTGATACGGGAAAAGAAAAAGTGTTTCCGTTAGTTTATCGGCTCCTAACATTGGCTTTCACTTTACCGATTGTCACAACTTCGGTTGAGAGATCGTTTTCTTCAATGAAGTTTGTGAAGACTGACCTACGCAACAAAATGGGAGACGGCTGGCTAAACGATCTTTTATTTACATATGTTGAGAAAGATGTTTTTAATGAAATCGATGACGAGCCTATCATGATTCATTTTCAGAACATGAAAACTCGTAGAGGACAATTGTAATGTAATATTTTTTTCGATTTTAATATCATATCTTATTTTCGAATTTAGTATGTTAATTTTCGCCCCCCTTCCGACAATTTATGGCTTCGCCCCTGAAAACAGCCTAGCGATTTTTCTTCTCCTTGTTATATTGCAATGGTGACGGTGATTTTGTTTTAAAAATTCACGCAAACATCTAGTAAGTTTTCATCATTTAATACTCGCATTCTTTTAAATATATATGAATAATTTGCAGTGATTTCTAACATTCGTTTTCTTAGCATATATCTTGTATACCATATTAATAAGATGTTGTATCATATATAAATGATTATTTCGTCCATTATATATATATATATATATATATATATATATATATATATATATATATATATATATATATATATGATTGCCTTTTAATATACAACTCTTCGTACTTTTTGATATATACATATATTACCTTATATATTGTATACGTATAATATTGTCAATATTTATTCTTACGTACATGTTGATTGTTTGATATAGAAAATCCTTAAATATATGAAATATTAATATTGCTTTATATAGTTTGGTTCATATAATGTTTTTTTATACAGTTTGCTCCGTATAGGACAAAATCTATAGGTACATAGATTTGTGTATAGTTTATCGATTATATCGTGCAATTGAATGTGTGTATTTAGATATTTATATTTATATTTATAATATCCTATATATACGCTCCCGAAGTAGCTAAAATGAAAGAATAATTTGAAAAAGAAAACTTCCTGAAGTGTATAACATAATTTTAATATTATGGGTTAGGAATATTCCCGGAAGTGAATAGAAAATTTTATTTTTGATTAATAATATTCCCCGAAGTGAATTACAATATTTTAGTTCTACAATATTCCTTGAAGTGAATACCCTCATTTTGTTTCTTTGGGTTAGAAACATTCCATGAAGTAAACACTACAATTCTATGATATTTTAGCGGTAAAATCCCCTGAAGTGGATACAAAATTATTTATATGAATATATCTTGAAGTGGACACTACAATTTTATTAAGTATTTTAGTTTGAAATAGTTCCTTGAAGTAAGTACTAATTCCTTGAAGTGAATACACAATTTTATCATTGATTATTCCTGAGTAAATACTACAAGTTTATGAATATTTTTACCAAGTTAACACCATTCCCTGAAGTGAATTTTATATTCTAGGTAATGAAAAAAGTCTACCTCTCAATTAGAGCAAATGTTATAATTCCTGAAGAAAATATTAATGGTTTATGTGATGTCAGTGTTTGATAATATGAAGTACAAATTGTTATATATAAGGTCTAAAATTCATCAATTTAAGAAAGTTTATATTACCATTAAAAGTGGAAAAATAATTTTATAAACCCATGATAATATTTTCGATGAGGCATCGCATCACCACTAGAAGTGGATAAATAACGTAGTTCCTTGAAGAGAACGTAAATATGAACTCAAAAGGTGATTCCCTGAAGAGAATTCCTTGTACATTTTGGAAGTAAATATGAAGTGAAAGGTAATATGATTAAAGCAATTTTATTCCTCGAAGTGATTGTTGACTAAAACGTACTTGAAGTGTTTAAAAGTTCTTGGGAATGTATTAGTATTCTATTTACTTTTATAGTCTATAATTTTTTAGTTAGTATTCTGTTTTTATTCTTTGCTTTATATGTTTATTTTTAATTTTAATTTGTGTATTATTATTTTTATATTGCTATCCATTGCATATTGACATATACTATTCTCTAAAAATAAATTGATTTATGAGCTATCGAGATTAAAGCATATCGCAAGCTGAATATTGCAATGCTATTAGTGAGGTTATGTTGATGCCAATCTCAAAGAGATGCTTACAAATAAATGTCTTTGACATGAAAATGAAAAGAGAGAGTTGTGAAAACTTCCTCTACCTGAAGTACAAAATAAATTAAGTATATTGAAATTACTACCTAAAGTAGAAAATAAATTAAAAATATTGAAATTATTACTTGAAGTAGAATAAATAAAATATTTAAAGTTGAGATATATGGCAACATAACACTTATTTAAGCTCTTAACCTTGGAATGGAAGCCTTATGAGCTTTATTATCTAAACATGAGTGTTGTTCACATGATGAACTTATTGCATAAGCTCAAACGTGAAAAGGGGGAGAAAGTATCATGATTTAGATACTTCAATATTATTGAGACTATGAGTAAGCATAAACGGAACTTATGAAATATCCTCCAGAAGAGGTCTGCTCAAAATAAGAGCTTTAAGTTAAAGAAAGTGAGCATTCTCTCCCCATGTATTATATGATGAATAAATGAGAAAGTAAATTGTAAGCTCGCTAATAGAACCAGAAGTTTGCTAATGGACCAGAAGTTCAATAATAGAAACAGAAGTTCGCTAATGGAACTAGAAGTTCACTAATAGAACCAGAAGTTCGGTAATGGAACCAGAAGTTCACTAGTAGAACCTTAAGTTCACGAATGTTGGCATGACCGGTGTGGCTATACCGGATCAATAATGATACAAAAAGAGTAGAAAATTCATATTTGATGTTAGCAATGACGGGTATGATTATCCCGGATAAATAAATTATTAATGAACTATATGGTTCGTTGAATTCTCATATGGTGATTAAAAGTGAAGTATTTACTGAAACATTAGCATGTTACGATTAGCATACCTGGAATCTTTATGGGCCCATATATTGACTAGTGAAATATTATGAGTAGATGCATCTACAAAATGATCAAGAAATATATATTAAGTAGCAACTTGAAGTTTGCGCGATAATTCCAGATTGTGAAATGAATTTCGTTGACTGCTAAATGAAAAAGACATCTTATGTAATGAGTATAAGAATAACCTTATTGGTCTAGTCAAATATTTTGTTAATACCTCCATTGACTATAGACAATAGTTGAAAACAAGGTTAGGGATATCAAGCATCAAGCCAACAATATTAATTAAAGATCTCCTCGATTTACATGGTTCCCATCTATAATATTTTTATGTGCGATATGATATTGTAATCCCCACCCCAACACATATAAGATGGGTTCTCTCCAGACGAGAGAATATTTGACTGATAATTTTGTCACAAAGAGGGGAAGAAAATAGACAGTTGAATACACATATAGAAATTGAAATTACTATGATCCTCGTTTATACTGCCAATTCTTAGGAAGTTCATTACGTTTCCCGATAATATTATCACGATTTATGCCGTCAAGCCGTCCGGGTAACATCTGAAAAAATATTTAAAGCGGAAAAAACTTGTTACCCGTACAACGATTTGAACATCGTATAATAACCAAAATCAAGATCTGATAAATTATTACTAATTTAAATTTTCATAAATTCATTATTAATAATCTAGTCAATAGGAAATAAATAAACTGTAAATAAAGGTTTGCATTTATTGACCCAATGCATAAGGCTGTACCTTAGGTGATGACGATTCCGGCTGCGCGTTCTGAATTGGGCAGGGCTTCACCGATGCTGAGGGAAAATGCCGTGATATTCCGGGATATTCTCATGGAATCCTCGTACCGAAGCGTGGGCTTCGCTGGCAGGACTCTGTCGCAAAACTTTAACTGATGGTTCTTTTAAAGCTTTCGGAGAACAACGTCTCACTAAGCCGAACCAGAAAAGAGAGATCAGAGGCTAAGAAATTTGCAGACTCTAGAGAGAGAGAGAGAGAGAGAGAGAGAGAGAGAGAGAGAGAGATCGAATTCTTGCTTTGGGAGGTGTGTGAAATGTGTAGAATGAGCCTTGTATTTATAGGCTCATGGAGAAGCCAATAAGGGAAGCTTCCATGCATGAATTTCGAAGACTATAATCGACAAATATAATTAATCACTCCAAACCAATGGCCAAGATTGAATCACCAATGATCCAATGGTTAGGATTAATTAAGGATTTAACCAAATAAGGAAACCATGAATAAATCAATTATCCAATCACTTCCTTATACATATGAATTCCCTATGCATGCATATGAAAATTTCGAAATCAATAGTCTAGATACAATAATTGGAATTAATTCCATAACTAATCTAATGGACCATATTGATTTACCATAAAGTCAACTCTCCAACTTGATTACCTAGTAATAGAATTCGACGTCCATCATATTAAACTCGAATTTTGCATTTCCATATATACCATTAATTAATTTCCAATCAATTGGTTAAGATTAAATCTTAAACTAATCCAACGTATATAATTAATTAACCATATTCGAAATCCATGCTTGGTCACCAAGTCATTTTCGAATTTAGCTTTCCAAATTAATTATCATGATCCAACGGTTAAGATCAAACTTGAGCGATCTAATGAACCAAATTAATTTCAAGGTTTTTTCATTAATACCTAAACATAGATACATATGCCGCATATTTGGAAAGTCTAAATTCAAGCAAATTCGTGTAAGCCCAACGTACACAATTACTTGGGCCGCATTATTTCTACACATTCATATATATACCAAATATATATTTTTATTTAAATAACATAAATCTATTAATTATTAATTAATTATTAATAAGAATATTAATAATTAAATTATATTATTAACCGCTGATCTCAATATCACACATTAAATGTCGTGATGCAACACCACCATTTAAATTCGTGACATGCGATTAAATTTCACATATTCACGAAAACGATCGTAAACTTGAAAATTCTCTAAATCACAAACCGTACGTCGAAATGAGTCAGTTCCAAAATCAAAGTCTCTTAGAATTTAATTTCCAACAACTTTTCAGTTGATAAAAAATCTAAATTCAACTTTCTTTTATCAGTTGAATTTCCAGCACCAAACTTTGGTACTTTTGACACGTCAAAAATAAAACTTCCAAAGTCTGACACAGACTCTAGTTTTATGAATCCTGACAAATGATAAAACATACCAAATGTTTAAATCACGTACGTATCATCTGTTCCGGAGCTATCCTGGGGACCATGGATCCATATCACTGAAGCTCCAACGAACTACTAGTGGTTCGTCAAACCTCGGTGTTATTCCACTATAAACCCGAGGCTGCACTCTTTAGTGATACAGTATATATTATTCCCTTTATAGCAAGGTGTCCATTGATACTATCAAGTTCGGGTTATTGATCTTTCACTTGATGATCCACACATGAGCAGGCGATTTTTACCGTTTTGCCTCTCATTGCATTTTCATCCTCAACTCAGCTAGTAATATTGTGAGTAACTCACTTATGGTTTCGATTCATAAGTTGCGCACGGGTACCTCTCACTTCTCACCACTAACAATCAAGGGAATCATCTTGACTCTGAAGAGAGCTGTGTGATGTCTGTGTCTATGACCAAGCTACCCTTATTTGTTGACTATCATGTTTCCAAAATAGCAGAATTGGGAACGACAGTAAAATGTGTTCTTTAACAGTTAAATCAAAGAACAATCAAGTCAACAGTCAAGGCTCGAGGTCACTCAGGACTTAGATCGAATATCCATTTGATCATCTACTAGTGACTCAACTCCAAGTTGTTAGTGACGGTCTTATATAACAACTTCCAGAGTTTAACTCAGGTCCAGTCCAGTATGAAGCCGCTTCATACTTAATGCACTTCTAGTGAGTGTGACACACACACTTAATCTAGAATAGGATTATCACTTAGTCACATTAATGACCTTATACGATTAATGGGCTCCCACCCAGTTAATCAGGTCACGGACATTTAAAGTTAATTTATTATGATTATTAATTATTCCTCACATTGACTCGGTTGTGATAATAATAACATAATTGCATCATTTATGAACTATGGAACAAACATTCTATTTTACTCTACCAGAAACTATAATAAGATTAACATAATAAGTAACATCTTTTATTCAACGACTTTGGTCAAAATCTTTTACAATTAGGGAAAAGACAGCTTGTTTAAGGACACATGTCCAACACCAATCACTCAAGAAGAGATGATATATATATATATATATATATATATATCAAACTGTCAGACTCCAATCCCAGTAAGATATTTAGATTGAAGAAAGATATTAACATGTCCTCGAATTCCAAATGCAATAAAGAAATTGCAAGGAGCAAATAATTAAATAGCCATATTAAGGAGGTAGGTTTTCCAGAAGAAACCATAGACATAACTATTCCAAAACCAAAGAAGGTTATCAGGTACCAGAGAATTATTGAAATGTAAACGAGCTTAGAAGTTGTGTCGTTATATTGAACAAATGGGATCGAGAGTTATTAGAAATTGTCGACAACACATTATATACAAATTAGCGCCATATAGAAAGAATAGAAATATAGAGGATCTTGAATATTGAAATTAAAGACTAGTTGGCCAAATATGAAGACGCGATACTGGACTAGTAGTCCAAACATTTTGAAAGCGGACATGCCAGTGGGGTATAAAGATATATGCAAAGTTTTATTGAAATAATTTTATGTGACCATTTCGCGAATCCTGGGATTTAATGTCCTTTGTGGTGGATATAGTATATATGGCAATATTAAGTTTTTAATATGTTTCTCACAAAAGTGATCACAAAAACTTATAAATTATGTATTCTTAATGGATCCCGATGATCCGAAGAACAACAAAATCCGAGGATATATATCGAAGCATTAATTAAATGCTAAAGATGAATTTATAAAGAACATCTTTGTTAATCTTTCTACTTGAATAAGTTTTATTATTTAGCAGCTTTGACGGAGATTTGTTATAAGTTTTATGATGAACATAAGCCATAAGAATTCCTGAAGAATTCATTAGAGAAAAAGTTTAATGATAATTAATTCCTCATATAAAAAAGTTAGTAAAACTCTAGAAATATTCATTGAGTACCCCAATGATTCTGATATTTATAAAATATATTATTTTAGTGATGAATCTATTGCATTATAGTATCTTTGGAATACTTGTATTTTTATGTTGTTTTACAGGTTATTTGTTACATAAGGATCGTTATTGGATAATGAAGTATATCATCAGAAAATTCTCTCAGTTCGTGGTTCGATTTAAGTAATTTTCTGGCGGATTTGCTCATGGAGGCGCGACTTGCTTCATCAACCAAGAAACCGGCTCACAAGATTGGAATGATACAACTCCGAGAAGTTAAATGTTCTTGTCATTAGGGGGAGTAATACGCGTTGTACTCTTTTTCCTTTACCAATGTTTTATCCCACACTGGGTTTTCCTGGAAAAGGTTTTAACGAGGCAGCTTAAAATCAATTATGCGTATTACGATGACATTGACATCCAAGGGGGAGTGTTATAAATACCAAGATTTGGTGGATGTCAATATTAGAGAGTCAACTATAGTCATGAATGTAATATTCTCATTTATTATGTTTCCTATTCTTCATCTCTCTTAGCCTTATAAATAGAGGTTTTGGGTGCTCATTGTAACACACTCTCAATGCAATAATACTCTCTATTTCCCTCTCTCTCAATCTCTCCTGTTCTTAGTTTATAACACTTTGAAAATTATTGCAATTTATATATTTTTTCCAAAATGCAAAAAATAAAAAGTGTTTATTTTTATCAGGGATATTTGTGACAAAAGTGCCATAAATATCTCACTCTACACGATATGTCTAAAATTTATTTTATCGTGGTCAAAGCTTCATGAATTTTATTTTTACTCTGACAATAAATCTTAAAAAAACAAAAAAATAATTTTATTGTAAGTTTCAATTTCTTACAACAAAATCACTTTTTAGGTTTTTGAAATTTTTACTAGGATAAAAGTAAATTTAAAATATGTCTGTATACACAAAATTTATGATACTTTTACCGTAAATATCCCTTTCTATTATTTTAACGCGTGGATAAAGGCCAAAATCTTATCAGCAATTATATATATATATAAACATATATAATAGAAAGAAAGGTAAAAAATTGATTAAAGATGAGAAATGAAAATGCACTTTCCACTTGGCCACTGACAACAAAGGGTATCCAATGACTTGGCCTTCTTTGAATTTTAGATTATAAAAAAAATGTTATATATAATTATATATTATTATATATTGTATACTGTATATAAATATATCTTCTCACGATATGATAAGAGTTTTTTTGTTTGAATCGCGAGAAATTGATAAGTTTCTTTTCACCACCCAATTTATAAGCATAACAATTTATTTTATAGTTTGTAAAGTAATTATGTTATGAGTATGATGTTGAAAATATTTTTTTTTGAATTGTGTGGCATTATTGGCCAAGATTACATATACTCACATTATAAGATATTTGTCATGGTAAGAACAACCGGCAGTATTGGCCGCAGGCACTATCGGCCAAGATTACATAAATTACGCAATTTCTGCGTCTCAAGGGAGTGAACCCAAGACCTCATTAAGAGTCTTATTGTAGTGGATTTACCACTAGGCCAAGCAAGCTTAGTTGATGTTGAAAATAATTTCAACCAGATTCTTTCATATATTTAATTTCGCATATTATTTTCTTATCTATAAACTATTTTACATCAATCTCTTTGCTATAGTATTCATAGAGAATCATTGGAGCAAATTTCATATGTTTTTTATATTTTTTTCTTTTCTTTTCTATCAAAGTTGTTGATTTTATATTGGTTTATTATGGACAAAAGTACCCAAGTTGTTCAAAAATAGAGCGGCATAGAGTTAATTTAAAAAAATCATTCGTAAAAGTATCCAAGTTTATCTTTTTTGGTGAATCATTAGACCTCATCCAAATTTACCTATTTTCGTTAGTGATGACGTCAACGCAAATCAAATAAATAAAATTAAACAATCAAACCTACAGATATCAAAATAAACTTGTATGTAAACACAAATTTTTTGAACATCAACAACACAAATTCTTATTTTTCTTCTCACTTTCTCTCTTGAATTCCCAATTCATCTCCCTGATAGCATTACGATTTGCGTTGTTGATGTCATCATTGATTAAAATACTTAAAAAAAAAAGTAACAATAAAATGAATGAGGGCTACAGATTAAAAAAAAAAGTAAACTTGGATACTTTTATCATATATATATTTTTTTAAAATTAGCTCTATGTCACTTTATTTCTGAATAATTTGGATACTTTTACCTTAATAACCGTTTACTGGTTTTGATTGTATTGGATGGGATGTTAACCACTAGTATAGATAAATTTAGTATATTACTTCAATTATTAAAGATTATAATATTATAAGATTTGATTTGATTATATAAAAATATAGATTTCTTTTGGACTAGATAGTCTCAATCAATAGATAAGCGGGCCAAACCACAACCGTCTTTTATGGGTAGGGTTAGGCCCGACCTTATTTGTAAGAATGGACTGGGTTTTATGCCTCTATAGGCTCGAGTTCGGCTCTGCCTCACCCTAGCTTGACCAATATAAGTCCAACTTATAGGTCAAACTCGCGTCTCACTCATGTGAATATCTTATTTTGAGCTAAGGTTAATTATCGACTAGTAATAAACTACATATCTCGTCACCTACTACAAGATTACCGAGTCCCATAAAAACTCGAGCTCGACGGTTTTGCAAAAAGCCTAACCCAACCCAAATCTTAAGTGGGTCAAGCCGGACCAACCCTATGGGTCAACCGGGCCACACCCGGACTAACTCCACTACCAAGACAAGACGTGAATAGTATTGATATTTTAATAAAATGAGCCACACAAAACTTGAAAATAAAAAGCTACGTCACATAAATATGTATAATGTATGTATATAATTTTTATATAGTGAACTGAAAATATCGTCTCTAAAAGAGAAATATAAATAAAATAAAATGAGGAGAAAACCAATTTGTGAAATAAAAAAAAATAAGAATGTAGAGAGAGAGAAAGTACAGTGACAGTGGCCCTGAAACCCCGACCCAACCCTACCATTTCTCTCTCCTACAAATACCCGAATCCCTCTCCAAACCCGACTTTCTCTCTCTCCTCCATGAGAGACTCTCTCTGCTGAGCTCGACCTCAAGCTCAAGCACAGCACAGGGCATCCATCCATGGGCAAGTACATGAGGAAGGCCAAGCCCTCCAACGAGCTCGCCGTCATGGAGGTCCCCTCGCAGTCCTCCTTCGGCGTCCGCACGCGCGCCAAAACCCTAGCGCTCAAGGGCCTCCAGAAGTCGCCGGCGCCGGCGGGGAGCTCCGGCGGCTCCTACCTTCAGCTGCGCAGCCGCCGCCTCGAGCTCAAGCTGCTCCCCTTGGCGATCTCCGCGGGGAGGCACAGGAACCCGAGCTCGGGCGCCGGCCGGACTTCGGAGAAGACCGGGAAGCGCGGCGAGACGGCGGCCACGGCGACGGTGACGGCGAAGGAAGACGAGGAGGAAGGAGCGGCGAAAGATGACGGCGGATTCGTCGAAGAGGCCTCGTTTGGGGATAACGTGTTGGAGCTTGAAGGCAGGGAAAGGTGAGGGTTTTCTTCTTCTTCTTCTTCCATTGTTCGAATTACAGCTGTTTTCTTGCCGAGAAAATTTCGTTTCGCTTCGTGAATTGAATCTTTTTCTCAATAAATTGAAAATTAATGTCGGTGATTGTCTGCATCTTCACGATTTTGAAATCCCTAGTTTCTAGGGTTTCTGTAAATTGAGCCGCAAGATTAGCAATTTATGGATTCGTAGCTCTTGGGAGAGCAAAGCAAGAAATCTTCCCCAAAAATAATACCCTTATTCATTTCTCTAAAGATAACTGGTTTCGCTTCGCACAATATTCTGGCTCATTTCTGAACCCAAAGTCACAAAATTTCTCATTCTGACACTCTATGTTTGGCTTGCAATTGTGCATGCTCATATAATATATATATATATGTACACACACAAGTGTATATGCTTTAGGTTTGGTGCTTAATTACTCTTGGATAAAATCATTCCAGTGCCCTTAATGATGCCTTACTGTAAACTTGGGTGATTGATAATTTTCATTCTGTCATTCTATATGTTTAGGTTGCAATTTTGCATGCTAATATATATATAATATATATACATGTATAGACAGGCATTGGGTTCTGAATGGTGAGTGTATTTGCTTGGTTTTGTGTTCTTGATACTTTCTTTAATTTTTCTCTGCTTAATTGCCCCTAATGATGCCTTATTGTGAATTTGCTCTTTTGGTTGAATAGTTTATGCTTATCTCATTTTGGCTTAAAATTTGGTCATGTAAGAGATCACTTTCACGGAAAGTTTAGAGTTGGTTGAGAATATATTCAGTGAAAAAGATGGGAAAGCTAATTGATTTACATAATAAATTTGAGTTGTATGTCAGGGAGTAATGATGGCGTTTATGATCTGTGTTTAAGCTTGATTTTATTGTTGCTTTTTGCCCTTAATTCACGGAGGCTTGAGAATTAAATAGTGTGATTTCTACAAGTATTGGAGCAGATTACCATACCATATGTGCATATGTTTGGTGGGTCCTGTTTTACCTTTAGGATCTCACCATTTTTGCTTTTGGGTCTATATCTATCTGTTACTTCATATGATTGGATTATTGCTCTTGATGGTGCTTGGTTACTGAACTCCACCGTTGATCTTCCTTTTGACAGAGGCACGAGGGAATCCACACCTTGCAGTCTGATCAGGGATCCAGATGCCATAAGAACTCCCGGTTCCTCCACGAGACCGACCGGCGTGACAGAAACTAACCACAGAACGGCGAATCCGTCTCAGAAACACATACCCACAGCGCACGAAATGGACGAGTTCTTTGCCGGAGCTGAAGTAGAGCAGCAAAAACATTTCATGGACAAGTATGTAGCGCCACACCTCTATTATATATTTCCGAGTTTTTTTTTTTCATTAAAACCTCAAACTGCCCTCAAGTGGTATAATACAAGTCTATAAATAACCATTCCCGATTTGGGTTATCTGATCCGATCGGTACAAAATCTGCAGGTACAATTTCGACCCCGTGAACGACAAGCCTCTCCCGGGCCGATTCAAGTGGGAGAAAGTGGACTCGAAGAAGACGTGCACGGTGTAGACGGCAGGGTTTAGTTTTAGGTGCGAAGGTTATGCTTCTATTTGCATTGGCACCTTCCTTTTTTTTTTTTTTTTTTTTTTTTTGTGTCCTTACTTGTAAAGAAGAAGAAGTAGAAGTGTAGACTAAGTACTAATGGTCTGTAACATAACAGAGGTTATGAGGAAGAGCACACAAGTCCTTTGTCTATCTAACAGATCATCACCAACCATGAGGGAAAAAAAGTAACTTTAGGGTTAGGGTTAGGGTTAGTGGTACAGAAATTTTACTAGATTTCCCTTGAAAGTGTACTGTATTTTCTTCCCTTTTTTGTCCATACATGTACTGATGGAACAGAACACTAGAGAACAAAAATGTCTTAGAAATAAATAAACTCTCCCTATTTCCCTCTATTTCTTGTTTATTTATTTGTTTATTGATTTTGTATTTATTTATTTATAGCAGCTTGGATTTATTGTGAAATGTTATTATATAAAAGGTCAATCAAAACTAAGAGGGCTTTCACAATCTTGATTGAGAGAGAAGACGGATAAAAAGAAGAATCGTAATGCTACATTGGAATATTCCTTTTATACTTCTTAAACTACCCTTCAAAATCCACAAAACTCTATTCAAACTTATGGGAGAAGGAAACAAATGTGGAGCTATGCCATCCTCATTTTAATTCTATTCCGGGTCGGAATTGGCAATCCTGGTTTTGGGATTACTTTATATTTTTTACAAATTAAATTAAGACCATCAAATTTTGATTCCATAGTTCAGAATAAATAATTATTAAAGGTAATTTAAAAAATTATATAGACCAAACAAAGCAAGAAGTCCTTCGTTATTGCGGCTTATATTTCAAAATTTATGACTATTAATACATTTATTCTCTTGTTTTTTTGTACATACCATCAACTTTTTATTTTGTTGTCGGGATAAACGTTAATTGACCACGCTAACGTCTTCATCATTAATGGATTGACTGAGTTTACGTCAGATTACGACGTAAATTCAGTCAATTAACGTCTTCAAAAGTATATTTGATTACGAATTAAGAACGTAATAGTACGTGATCAAAACTTAAGAATATATGTCGCTAATATCTCCCGCTACTTAGGTAACAAATTTAAAACTTTGGGGCATTTTTTTTTCTACATACATAAATGTAAGTGGCAAACAATGACTCCAAGGACAACCCTTTAATCACTCAACCCCACAATGATCCAAACTACATAATTTTAGAACCTTTTTTTTTCTTTTTCTTTTCATTATAAATTGGTTGGTGGGTTTTGCTCATAAGTTATAATGGTGGGGCAGTTTGTTTTGTTTTGTTTTGTTTCGATGTTTGTGAGAATCTTGTCCTCCACTTTCTTTATTTGCATTGAGTGGTACCTAACTATGCGAGATGAAATGAGATGGTTTCAATTGTTTTGTCCTGCTTCATATCAACAAGACATGTGGAATATTGCCTAATTATTACCAAAGTTTTCACCTCTTTGTGTCACAAAGCTTATAATCTATATTTGTATAAATACAAGCTTGACTTGAGTCACAATTTTTTTTACTGAGAGAGAATGAAAAGTTTGCATTATAGGCACATAGGCTCTAAAATGTCACAAAGGCTACCTTTCCTTGACCCGGTAAATATGGTACTACCGATTTCGGAATACCGTAGTCTTGCTTTTGAAAACCCAAAAACGGAATTCTAGTTTAAAAAGAAGAAAAAAATAACATCGGATTTCTATTTTGGAAACCTAGAATCAGAATTACAATTCAAGTAAAATTGAAATGTATTCGTTCTGCTTTACGGTTTAGGTTGACAAGTTGTAACTTAGAATATTACGAAAGATACAGATTTTTTTTTTAATTTAAAAAAAGATTTAGAATTTTCGAATCCCTGTAATTAAAGCATTACCCTTCTGTCTTTGTCTTCTTCATTTCCGATCTCTAGAATATGGCAATAGTTGAAGTTTGAAACATACACAAGTGAAATTTTTCAGTGTTGTTTTTTTATTTATTTACTTTTGATTTGTATTTCATGGAGATTGACAAAATGAGGCAGAATCACAGGACTAGTGTCGGTTGATGCACCAAATTGAATAATGCACAATTCAATGTGAAACTGTGATCATTCTTTTTTCTTTTCTTTTTTTATCTTCCACAATAGTGATACAATTATATATATATATATATATGAAAATAAATAGTGAGTGAAAGATGTGATGAAAGATTCTGCAGTTAGGCAATGATGAGCAAAGAGGTTCACAGGCGAACAGTGTTTAAACAAGTAACCCAGGAATCTTCAATTTCCAATGACACTTCCTAATAGTACTTCCTTAAACATTCTAATCATTCACTTATTTCACTAAGTTAGTAAAACATTAGGTACTTAATAAGTTGAAGTGTTGAACCGTTGAAGTGAAGATTGGGACATGCTCTCTGAATAAAGCATAAAACTCGGATTTTGATGTTTTTTTTTTTTTATAGTTTTTAATATATAATGATTAGATTCATTCGGAATTAAGATTTAACAGTATAAATTTAAATTATAAAAAGTAAAATATACAAAAAAAAATTTAAAATCCAAATTCAAATTTTTTATTTTCGAGATTCCGAATAATATTTATTGGGTTTATTGAATTGGGTTAGACTGTCCGTCCCGCCTTTCGGTGTCCACGTCCAGAACAGACTTAGGCACATGTTATCCGTTTCAAGAGACGAACATAACATGCAAAATTCGTCAATATTTTTAAATAATGTTAAATATTTTTTTGAGGATGGAATTTTTTACCGAGCACGAGCATCTGGTGCCTACGCAAACACGGACTAAACGGGCGCAGGCAACTCGTCAATGTGGCCGTTTTCCTTTTAATATACGATGTATCCTAAATCATACTTAAATTAGATTACATTATATCAAATCTTTTTTTTTTCTTTTGAGATAAGGAACATTATATCAAATCATTGTAAAGACAGATTCTATTCTTTTCAAGATTTTCAAATGAGCGTTCATGAATTTGCTTACCATTATCCAAGACAAGTCATCATGCTTGCATTGACTCTTATGTCCAACTCTTGTTACTCATCTCTTGAATTCTAGGCTAATCCTATCAGGGGTACAAGAGTCTTTTCACAAAAGATAATAAGTTGCCATCTCCACCATTTTCAAAGCGGTGGGTGAAAGTTACATTTAGGCCAACGGAAATACTAAAGTCCGTTTGGTAGTGTTTTTTTATTTTTATTTTTATTTTTAATTATTTTTTATGTATTGTTTCTAAAAATCAAAGTTTCATTGATCTCTTTACAAAGGTGAAAATAGTCTCTCTAATATGATAGTTGTATTGTACCATTAATTGGAATTGTTAAATTTAAATTATTTTATATTAAAGAAATTATAGAAATTTAGACATCAACCTAAATAGAGCTGCACACTCGAAATCGCAAGCCACGATTCGACGCGTCGCGACGTCTACAGTGCGAATCGCGATGCGTCGCGATTAGGCGGCAAAAGTCGCGATTCGTCGCGATTTCGGGCTGGCGTCGCGAGGCGTAGGATGCTGATCCGCGTGAAGCAATCGACGGCCCACAACGTGCCACGTCAGCGATCCGCGTGATTTTGTCTTTTTGGGGCATAAATAACACACTTTTTACCCAAATTTTATTACCCAACCACAATTATTACCCACTTTACTCGAATTTCAACCCTAAAATTTCAAATTTCAATTACTTTTCACCCACTATCTCCTCACAATTATTCACCCACTTCACCCACCACAATAATTATTCACCCACCCCACCCTCTCCTCAAACCCTATAAATACCACATCTTCCTCCCTCATTTCCTCACCAACAATCTTCCATCTCTCTCTCAAATTCTCTCAATTCTCTAAGTTTTTTCCACTCTAAAGCTCTAAAGTTCTCAAGTTCTAAAGTTCTAAATTTCTCAAGTTCAAAAGTTCTCTCATTATGTCTCGAAGAAGCGGCGGTAGTTCCGGGGGTCGAAGGGCGGCCAGAAATTTGCAAACAGAGCGAAGGTCTGGGAATATTTTCACGAAGAACGACGTGTGGAGAACGGTATTCGAGTCAAGATCGCCACGTGCAAGAAGTGCCATACAACCCTAGATGCGCCGGGGGACAAAGGAACCGGCTACTTGATGCGACATAAAAAAGCGTGCTACGGAGACGATGACGAGGTAAACACAGCACAGGTAAGTGCTCTTACCACCGAAAATTTACGGAAATGGACCCTCGAGTGGTTACTGTCTACGGCCGCACCGATGAGTTTGATGGAAAATCCTGCGCATACACAATATATGCAAAGGATTAATCCGTCTTACGAACAGTTTTCCCGTACGACGTATACCAGGGACATGGAAAAGGCTTACAAAATGCAAAAAAAATTATTTGGTCGAGTTTTTTAAAATGTCAAACATAAACGTTGCTTTCACCACCGTCGAGTTCGATGTGATTGGATGGTGGAAGAATCAACGGGAAAGATTCCCGATATTGGCAAGAATGGCGAGAGATATACTGTCCATCCCCATTTCCAGCGTTCCTTCGGAGAGCGCATTCAGTTCGGCTCAGCATATAATCGACGACCGGAGGGCGTCAATTACCAACACACACCTCGAGCAAGCGGTGGTCTTGAACGATTGGATGTTCCGCAACCCCACCATCGCCCAACGGAACGAACCAACCGATCTGGAGAGGATGACTGAAAAGTTTAACGACTGGTTCCCCGAGTGACGCAATGTAAACGCCAATATGATGTGCTCTTTCCTCTCTTGGTTTTATGTCCCTAAGGAGGGTTTTTCAAGAGAGGTTTTAGTGAGGCATCTTATAATATTTACACTGAATATTTACAACTTCTTCCACCTTATTGTAATATTCACAATGAATAATACAACTTTTTTTTAATATCTTGTTTTATCATATTTATTTATTTGTTTTAGATTTTTAATAATTATTAATATGTTACAAATTAATACTTATTAACATATCTTACAACTTAAAAATTAACATATAAATCAAAATTAATAATATGTTACAAAATAATAAATTATAACACACTAAAATATTAATTTTGAAATAAATAAAGTTTAAATAATAATTTTAAATAATTTAATACTTAAATTCGGATAAAAACTAATAAAATTAAACATTGGAAACAAAAAATAACTTTTGCCGCATCTTTTTTTTTGGTCGAGAATCGCCCTTCCTCGCTAAATCGCGACCACGTCGCGACGCATCGCGACCAGCCAAGCCACGACGCATCGCGACCACCCTGCTCGCGATTTTGGCGACTTTCGTCGCGACTGATCGCGATGCCCTCGTGTGCAGCTCTAAACCTAAAGGTATCACGGGAAATTAATTATATTAGAACTATTAAAGCTTCCGTAAATATTTCTAACCTTTACAAAAGAAAAAATAATTTATTTTTTTTTCTAACTAATTTAACGGTGGTAGACTAAATTCGTAATAAAATCATAATTAAAAAAAGAGACTATTTTTGTCATTTTTTCATAGAGGACTAAGGAAACTAGTAACTCTCAAAACTATTTTTATTGACGCATATTAAAAAAAATTGAGAAAAAAAAAAAAAAAACTAGCTCAATGAGTATTATTTTTTACAAAGGAATTGCTTTTGGTGTTGTTATGGGCCAAAGCCACTCATAAATTTTTATAGATATAAAATCTGATCCTATAGTAAATTTGGACTATTATACCCTTAAAATAAATACAATAACTTAGTTGGCTGACTTAAACAAAACATACTTAGGGGACTCGAAATCTTATTACTTGGGGAAATGAAATTAAAGGCACATTGCTTACAAAAGGGTGTTTTTTAGAAAGAAATACTCAATACCCTACCGAATTTCGACGAAAAACCGAGTCGGGACCAGGCACATTTCTGAATTTAATTTTAAGAAAATTAGCTAGTTATACTAGATGACTTAAAATCAAATAATAAATCCAAAAGCGTAACGGACATACACGAATAGTAACAAACTCAAATACAAGGGCCCGTCAATGTGAATATGATACGGGCCTGTGATTGAGATCTCGTGACGGGAGCCATGTAACCGAACGGAAATCACAAAACGCTCGTTTCTCATACTAACCCTATCCTCCCCTCGTTCTAAGAGAAGAAAAAAAGAGATTATTTAGTAAAAAGATAAATCTTCAATAATCAGAAAAATACATTTGCATGTATAATCTAAATTGTATAATTTAAATCAAGACAATAAAATGACTGGAAAAACAAATCTACAACGCGGAGATAAAACGCTTCCTTTTAAGGCCCGGCCCATTTTAGTTGCTCGGCCCACTAGTACATTTCCGGCTTTGATAAGTCTTACATAAGTACAGGAATGCATCATAACAAACATTTATTGAGAAATTGTGATGATGATAGCATAAACTAGAGGTGAAGAGAGTATAACTTAACCTCCAAGTAATGTCCTTTTTTTGACCAAATATGAATAAATCAAGAGCATCATGCTTCTAGTTCTAGACAAACACAAATTCATGGAGGTAAATTCATAAAAACATAAATTTACGTCTCGAATTGCTAGCTTAACGCTCAGGCCGATTTGGTGTAAAAGCGAATCCCGACAGCCAAGCCCAAGATTGCAAGGGGAACGAGGAATTGCAGAAGCTTGATGATGAACTCGGCTGTTTTGTCCTGATTGTAGTGAGGCTGCTTCGGAGGAGTGTAAGCCGTTTTCGTCGGGATAGTCGTCGCATCGATTTCTCCGACGTAGTATTCTTTCATCATGTCTCTAGCACTATCGCTGTGGCCCACGTCCTCAAAATCATCAGTTGCGTCCTTACCTGAAAGCAGCAACAATGTGGTTCGGTTTTAAAATGAACAGAATAATTCGTTTAATTTTGCTTAACCGATAACTGATCCGTTATGATAACCGGTTTTTAACAACCGTTACTGATTTTGGTGCACCGGATTAGGCAAAAATATCCAGTTAGTTTTGTGTCTTGGTTAAGCTGAGAAATACCTGTTGCGGACAATAAAACGTCGTCGCCGCCGGGATGGTCCTCCAAGAAATTTGTCACGTCAAAAACCTGTTCATGTTCCATCACAAAACATTAACAGTTGCGAGGACATTACTGGATACTTTTGCAAATTTGATCTTTTTAACATTAATGTGGCAGTGGTGCCCCCTTGAACTTTGCTCTTTGGTGCATATCGCCCCTTCGACATTAAAAAAAAAAAAGAACGGATATTATTTAATTTGTGTGCAACACATTGCTTATTTGAGGATATTTTCATCAATTCGTTACTGAGCGAGATCAATATAATAGTTTAGGATAATTGTGAAACACTGAAAAGTCCAAATTTTATAGAAACCGTTAAGTTGAAAGTCCCAAATATAAGAGAAAAATACTAAAATAAATTATCTCAAATGAATCATGCTCTGAGTATAAGTTAATATTTTCTGTCATGTTCTAATGTCATACTATTTATAAGAATAGATACAGGGGCCATTTCTGTCACAAAGTAAAATTCAAGAGGCAAAGTGCACCAACAAGCAAAAGTTAGGGGGTTTAGTGCCGATAACTCTTAATATCAATTATCTCATACAGCAAATTCATATTTCTAAATTATCCAATATGCATTATCTTCCCTTTGCTTGTATAAACAAAATATAATCTTGCTTCGGATCAACAATTTAAAAGACGCTCACCATACCCAAGATATCGACCTTTTCATGGGCCTATGAGCGGTCGGTGGACTTGGTTTTTCCCTATCTTGAGTAACCCCAAGTCTAGAGAGAAACTATGCTAAACTACGAAACTAATTTTCCCTGAATGATTCTTGGATTCCATTCTCATTCATCTAGGGTCTCTTAAATAAACCTAACAATACAACCCAACGGGCTGGCCCAAGCCCGAAAACATAATTATAACAAGACTAACATTTAAACCAAACATAATTAAGTATTACTAATGTAACACTATTTTGACCTCTTTCTTTCTTTCTTTCTTTCTTTCTTTCTAGAGAATTCAGTTCACAAAAACTGAGAAAATGAGCAAACCTCGTAAAGTAGACCAAGAAAAACTTGTTTGGACTTTTTAAAGCACAGGAAATTGGACTTGGAAAGATGTCCTTCAGAACCACAACCATATAAATCAGAGGAACTTTCTCCTTAATCAAGAGTTTCAAAACCAGTATCGATGATAAAAACGCAAACCACGTGTTTATGTACAGTTAGCTAAGTTCAGATCATTAAGAATCAAAGTGTTACTACTAAGTACTTTCAAGTATTTATGAAGTCAAGAACTCTTATCATAACAAAAGTTAATCCACTTCATTACGTCATTAACCTCGGCTTTAATATGGTGAAATGCATAATCCGTCTATCACGAACAAACAGTCGGGGTAATTTTTGTGTAAATTGAGAAAGCAATTAATATGCAATTTAGTGTCTATCCTACAACTGGCGACTTTCGCAGCACGGTTGAATGACGTTCTCTATTTTGATGTTAAAGTATGTGTTCTAAACCTATGGGTGTTAAATTTGGTTATTCTTATAGGCTTTCATAAATTATGGACTTGAATCTGTTAATTCGACAACAATTTCTGGTCGAATCGGGTTCACTTCGATTGTATTTGAACTATACCTACTATTATGCAAATTTCTCTAATCTAAGAAAAAACCCAGTCCGCCTAACCGTGAAATCCTAGTTCCGTCACTAGTTACAGACACAGGATCGAACCGAAAATTCCAAAGTACGAGCGAGTTCATTGAAAATCTAAGACGTTCTAATGAATTTCTTCATATAATGACAATCTAAGACGCTCTTAGTTTTTTTTTTTTTTTTTTTTTTGAAGGCAGCTTTATTGCATGTGGGATCGAACCCACGACCTCCACTTTAGAGGTAGTGTGGAATTACCACTAGGCTATCCTAGCAACCACGACCCTCTTAGTTCTAAGAAGCCACAACAAAACCAGTGACAATATCAAAGTACCAATCTTGACTCTGCTATTGCCACGAAATCGCACAAATCTCATTACATGATCTCAAGAAAAACAAAACCCATCACTTATAATCTCACCAAAATGATACCCAAGTGCTAATTTCACTCCAATATAATAATATATATATATATGCAATGACATTGCTTAAATCTAATCCCAAAATCAAAACCCATCACTGATTATCTCACAGTGACGATACCCAAGTGCTAATTTCGCCCAATTATTTGTAGAGAGAGAGAGAGAGAGAGAGGAGAGAGAAACCTTGCCGCCGATGACGAGCCAGCAGTCTTTGGGGGAGTTGTGCTCGGAGACTTGAGAGAGAGTGAAGACCTTCGCGTCGCTCATCTTCGGGAGAATAATCCGACGATGGATGGAGATTGAAGAGATTAGACGAGCAGATAAATCGATGTGGAAGAGTGATGAAGAGGAAGAAGATGGTAAATTGGTAATAAACAAATTATTGATAATTAATGGAGAAATGGAATTCGGTAGAAGTTAGGTGGATAGTTGAGCTTCTGGTTTGGCCTATTAATAGCTTGCCAGATTTGGTTGCTTATTATCTTTTTAAATGGCGGCATAAGTACTCAAAGTTTTTGAAAATTTGACATTAAATTTTTGAATTTTTTTAGGTGGCGAAAGTTGTCAAACTCTTATTTTTTGTATTCTTTTATATTTATGTCTAGAACCGTGCTATGTGTCACGTTTTTAAACTCGTTAAATATACTATTTTTTATCATTGATAAATCATTTTAATTTTTTAATTGAAATTGTAAAATGGTATATTTAGTAGGTTTAAAAACGTGATGCGGCTCGGGGCAGAAATATGACGAAAGACACAAAATATGAGTTTGAAAACTTTTGCCACCTAAAAAAAGAATGAGAACTTAATACATATTTCATACATGGATATTTGCTGAATAAATATCTAATATCGTGCATAGCGTGTAGGTATATTCTCGATTTCTTTTTAAATCGGCAATGGTATAAATAAAAGATTACAGTGTTATGTTCCGTTAAGTTTTCACAATAACACATTCAATATGTCTACAATTAATTTTTTGAATAAATCAGTTATTCAATATTTTTATTAAGTTAGAGATATACGTGTGTCTCGAACTTAGCAGATATCAACTCAATATGGATAGAGCTTAATACTATTTTGTGTCCTTTGAATATACTAATGCAGCTTAAATTTTTTGAAAATATGCACAATTGGTAACAAAATTTGAATATTTCTGCCGCTATATAGATATATATATATATATATCTAAAAACAAATGATGGAAAAGTTAAATTTGACATAGTTTGTGACTTGTCTGATCTTGTTTTTATCAGTTTGAATATAAATCTCCGGTCCTCCTATCAGTGGGTAGTTGCAACTCTCGCAGACCATTGGCTAAAAATCATATTGAAACTAAAATTAAGTAGTAGACACTCAAACTCTCGGTCTTATTTGCCGCTTCAATGTTCATCACACAATATTGTGATTGTGAGACAGTAATCTTAGGTTACAATGCATTTATAGAAATAATTATATTCAGTATATAAAAATAAAAGAAGTTGTTGATCGAGTTTACATGTGTAAATACACGTATCTGCGTCTCACTGAGATTGAATTGAACTAACCACTTGGCAAAACATGTACCAAAGTTATCGCTACGTAAAGCCACATTACTCTTTAAGTCTATTATATTTATATTTATGTTGTTCGCAACTAATTGACAAACATACGCTTCGAATAATTATGTGTTGTAGACAAGTTATTATTTTTGGTCTTTTTAAGATTTATTAGGACAATGTACGATTTTTTAAGTATTGGTGGTGTGTAGTAGTCAAAAAATATAAATTAATAAAATGCACCACCATGCAAATTAGGGGACACTTCCTCCATTAACTTTTGATTTAGTTAGTTTCTAGGTTGCTTGATTAAATATGGGAACTAAATCCTTAATAATGATATTTATTTATGAAAATTAAAAAAAATTAATTTTTAGTTTTTAAGTTAATACTATCAAGATAGGTAAACATCATTTATTTAATATTGTTTGGCAATCACCATAAAATATATTATTAACAAAATAAATAAATTTCATACCCGGTACCCGGTTTTGGAAACCGGATCCGGGTATCCAGATTTTTACCCGGATCCGGTTTTTAAAAATATATATATTATCTAAAAACAAAAACATGCATTCATCTAAAAAAATGCATAAAAAAATAATCTCGCGCATCAAGCATAAAAAAAATAGTCCAAAAATCAAGCATAAAAAAATAGTCCAAAATGCATAAAAAAAATAAAAATAGTCCCGCACATCAAGCATAATTAAAACATAGTCCCGCGCATCAAGCATAAACAAAACATAGTCCCGCGCAAAAAAGAAAAGAAAAAAAAAATATAAAACCCTAATCACACCCTAAGAAATTACCATAAAAATGGAAATGGGTTGCACAAACCCTAATCAAACCCTAAGAAATTACCATAAAAAATATAAAAGAAAAAAACTAAAATAAAATAGGGTGATTAAACCGGGTACCCGGTATCCTTTTTTTTTTTTTTTTTTTTTTACTTTTAATACCCGGTACCCGTATCCGTTTTGAATCTGGATACGGGTGCCCGGATTCGGATTCGGATTTTAAATCCGGATATGGATTCGGATTTGGATAATTACCCGGTTTCCGTATATTATTTGCACCCCTAATTCATACATACACTCTTTGGTGTTTGGTCATAGTGTGCTCATTATGGATTTGTGTCGATTTTTCATTACCACTTTTATGTCGTATATTAATTTATTGATCTATCTAAAGTTGATGTCTTCTTTATTTTCATATTACGACATTAGGGCATGGTATAGCGGATCTCGTTTAAAAGACATGTCGTTTGCTCAAAAAGAAAATGTCGTATATAGCCCAACATTATTTATCAATTAAGAGTCAACGTCCACAATTTATGGTTGGTCAAGATCGATGAGGCCCGTCTTTAATGCCGTGCTAGTACGAAAGTAAGTTTGTATCACATAAATATCAAATCGAAATCCGATAAAGGCGCAAAATAATCAGAAGGATTATGATGAGGATAAAAAACCCTCTCAAAATTAGCTTTGTGAAAACTCTCTTATCTCTTGGTGGATTCCTTGAGTGGCGAGTTAAGAAACTTATCTTTCGGTGGATTCCGGGAGTGGCGTTTCTTATATCCTAGGCTTATCTTGGTGGGTTCCAAGTGGCGCCTTCGTTATCTTTATTTCCGATCTTGTCTTGTCAATATACTAGACCTAGTCGTTCGTGGTCCGGTATCAGATTATTCGCAGGATCCTTAACTAACATAATTACATGATTGTTACAACGATTTCATGATTTTCTCTCATTTGGCTTAAATCTTTCTTAATACTTAATAAACACCATGTTGTCATTCTTATTTTATGTTTATTATGTTAATAACTCTTCGTTTTAGTATACTCCCGTTCTTGTGTTTTCTTGTAAAATCCTCATTATTTTTATGTCGTTTTCTTATAGGTGTCGTTTTATTTGTTCCCTCTTGTTTTATTGAATTGGCCGTGGGCTTGCAGTCATGCTATGTTTTATAATCTTCTCACACAAATTAATATTAAAAATACTAAAAAAGAATGGAAAAATATAAAATCATCGTACATGTTATGTCGTTTCAGTGCACCATCGTTTATGGAAAATGATGTCGTATCATAGGCTCTGTGTTTTGGAATACGCTCCTGTCATTTTGTGTAGAATGACCGATTTATTACTGTCATAAAGATGTCGTTTGTTACACCATTACCGTAAAGACGTCGATTATCAGTATTACTCTTGCAGTCGCATAGTCATTAGACAGGTTTTCTAGGGTTATTTCTGGCGCAAATACCAATGGTCAAAGTAGACATTGTAGGCACAAATTCTATTCGTAGTCAAAATAGTACTTAAGATCAAGTGCTAAGCATTGACCAAACGCTCCGTTAGCTTTTCCGTTACAATATGCCACGGGGGCCGCTAACTCTTTATGCTATGTTATCGCCACGTGTGCTTCGCCGCGTGGCGTGCCAAGACATTATTTAGTTATTTCAAAATTATTACAATTTAGTTATTTTAAAATTATTACAACTAGTGGACCAACACCGCGCAAAGCGCAGTGATATAGAAAAAAATTAATAAATTATTTTTATTGAAAGCTATTCACCAGTATTCGACTAAGCCACTGATCAATCTTCTTTTGTAATATGTAATTTTTTTTACTGAATGCAAACATATCTTGAAAAATTTAATATAAATGATTAGAAAATTCATATCAAGAAAAAAAAAAACTTAAAAAACAAACAGTTAAAATCATACTCAAGCCATTCCATCCTAACTTCAATTTTACATATAAATATTAACAATGACTATTCCAACTGCAAAAATAATCATAAGTATAAATGAAATATCTCTATTATCATGTTATCACTTAAAAAAGCATATACTTTATATAAAAAAAGACTGAAAAATATCTGTAAAAAAAATGGAATGGCTTTCTTGCAAGAGAAACCTTATGAAGAAACTCAAAAGTGAAAAAATTGCAACAAATCTTCTATATGTATTATAAAATGCAAATTTCAATACAAATTCATGATGTCATTAATACCTGCTTTGGGTGCTTCGTATGATTAAAGCAGAAAATCGATGTAGGATTAATTGTTGATTGTTCTGATTGAGGATTGGAGCATTACCAATGATTGCCCAAACTCTTTTTTTTTTTTTTTCCGCATGTCCTTGTCGTCTTCTTAATCCACCGTCGAAGCGATATAGACTGAAGCAATCTATATTAATTTTACTCTTGGACTTTGATTATGTCTCTTCAAAACTATTAAAATTAGAAACACTGCGATAATATATTTAAGTAAATGTGTAAAGGTAAAAATAAATAAACACCATATTCCCAGATAAACCCAAAAATAGTATAAAAGTTGAATGCATAAATAAACAAACATGTCAAGTTAATAGTTTTACGCTGATGCATGCTTAAAAATTGAAGGCAATAACATGTAAAAGCAACACATATATATATATATATATATATATATATATATATATATATATAAAGACAAAGGTTATGTTATATTTATCTATTGCAACATATTTGTTATTTCCTAATTTTACTATTGTTTGAAAAATACATAGCATAGGAAATGTCTTGCTTATAAATCAAATAATGTAATTTGTAGGTACTTATATATTAAATAACTTTTTTTTCCAATAAAAGAAGTCATAAGAAGATAAACATGCTTTAGATGAAGGAACATAAATCACAGGTGAAATTCAATATAAAAATATTTTTTTTGGCAACCGTTGACGTCTTCGTAAACATATTGGTGGAAAATCGATAAACATAGATTCAAAACCGGATAATATTGGCTTCAAAGCGGCTGCGAATCACAAACAAAGATACCAAAATAGATATTATTTATCGGTAGTTACCTGTTGGGAATCACGTCTCGGATTCCATGAAAATTATCACGAATTATACCTCCGAACCGTCCGGGTAACATTTAAAAATTAATTTAAAGCGGAAAAAACTTGTTATCCGTGCAACGGTCCGGATATCGGATAATAACCATTTAACAAGATCTGATAAATATTATATAATTTAATATTCATAAATCATTATTAATAATCTAGTCATAATAGGAAATAAATAGAAAGTAGTAAATGGTTGCATTTATTAACCCAATGCATAAGGCCGTACCTCTAATGACGACTTCCGGATGCGCGTTCTGAATCGGGCAGGGCTCCGCCGGTGCTGATGGAAACTCCCGTGATCTTCCGGGATATTCTCCTGGAATCCTCGTACCGAAGCGTGGGCTTCGCCGGCAGGACTCCGCCGCAAAATTTAAACTTATGGTTCTTTTTAAGCTTCCGGAGAACTAAGTCTCTTAAGCCGAACCAGAAAGAGATATCAGAGAGAAAAATTCGCAGACCCTGAAGGAGAGGGAGAGTTCGAATTTTTCTCTGAGGAAATGTGTGAAAAATGTGTAGAATGAGCCTCCTATTTATAGGCTCAAACCGTAACCGAATTGGAGAAATTCCCTCTCTTATTTTCGATATTCATATATTAAATATAATTAATTATCTCAATCAAATGGTCCAGATTTAATCTAATCTAAATCCAATGGATATAATTAATTAGGGATTTAATTAAATAAGAAAGATTAGGATAAAATCAAAAATCCAATCTTATCATCTTATCTTTATAAATTCGAATTATATATATATATATATATATTAAAATTCGAATTATCATTATCTAGATCCAACGGTTGAGATAAATCTTTAAACCGATCTAATGGATCAAATTAGTTTAGGATAAAATCAAATATAAAAAGATTTAATAAAAACAATTTCGAATTTATCCTTAAACTATAATTCGAAAAATAATATAAATATATATAATTAATTAATTTCCAATCCGACGGTAAAGATTAAATCTTAGACCGATCTAACGGATATAATTAATTAATCAAATTAAAAAAATGAAACTTGATCACCAAGTCATTAATTTCGAATTCATCAATATCCTAATCCAACGGTTGATATTAAATCATAACTGATCCAATGGATTAAATTGATTTTAGGGTTTTTCTCAAATACCAAAACTTTTGGTACTTTTGCCGCAATTTTGGAAAGACCAAATTCTATCCATTCGAATATGAATGGATCCATTTTCAAAAGCCCAATTCGATTTCTACACTATAATATATAAAAATATATTATTTTCATATTAATATAAATCTATTAATTATTGAATAATTATTAATAATACATTAATAATAAAATTCGAATAATTAAATTATATTAATATTCTCTGATCTCAATATCACACATTTAAATGTCATGGTGACACACCATCATTTAAATTCGTGACATGTGATTTAATTTCATAGTTTACCGAAACGATCACAAACTTAGAAATTCTCTAAATCACAAACCGTACGTCGAAACGACTCGGTTCCAAAAGAAAAGTTGCTTAGAATTTAATTTCCAACAATTTTCATGTTGACAGAAAATCCAAATTCTACTTTATTTTGTCAGTTAATTTCGGTTACCAAGATATGGTACTCACGCTACTGATAAAACTATCTGATGTCTGTCACAGACTTTAGTTTTATGAGTCTTGCCAAATGATCTTAAAAACATTTCAATGTATTTATCACGTACGTATCATCCGTTACGGAGCTATTCTGGGGACCATGTTCCCGTATCACTTAAGCTCCAACGAACTGCTAATTGTTCGTCAAACCTCGAAGTGATTCCACTATAGACCTAAGGCTGCACTCTTTAGTGATACGGTATATATTATTCCCTTTATAACAGCAGGGTGTCCATTGATACAATCAAATTCGGGTTATTGATCTTTCACTTGATGATCCACACACGAGCAGGCGGTTTCTACCGTTATGCCCCTCATTGCATTTTCATCCTTGACTCAGTCAGTAATATTATGAGTGACCCACTTATGGTTTCGATTCATAAGTTGCGCACGGGTACCTCTCATTTCTCACCACCGACAATCAAGGGAATCATCATAACTCTGATTGTCGGTGATTCCCTTGATTGTCGGTGGTGAGAAGTGAGAGGTACCCGTGCACAACTTATGTATCGAAACCATAAGTGGGTCATGAGAGTCATGATGATTCCCTTGATTATCGGTGGTGAGAAATGAGAGGTACCCGTGCGCAACTTATGAATCGAAACCATAAGTGGGTCACTCATAATATTACTGACTGAGTCAAGGATGAAAATGCAATGAGGGGCATAACGGTAGAAACCGCCTGCTCGTGTGTGGATCATCAATCGAAAGATCAATAACTAGAATTTGATTGTATCAATGGACACCCTGCTGTTATAAAGGGAATAATAGATACCGTATCACTGTAGAGGGCGATTTTCACCACCCTTTTCCAGTCACAAAGATAATCACCAAATAACAAATAAACAACAATAATTGATGAATATCTCTGTTTTATTATATTTTCCGAAATGAGCTCGGTTTTCTTCCGTTGAATAGCTGGACAGATGAAGGATCATGAACATCAATTTTCTCTATTTCCTCATCCTTTTCTATTACAAGATTTCTTTCTCTCTTTCCGGGCCTTTTTTCTCTATCTTTCCGAGCCTTTTTTCTCTATCTTTCCGAACCTTTTTTCTCTATCTTTCCGAACCTTTACCAATGAGGCTTCTCTTGCCTTTTATAGAGTTTACAATGCCTTCCCCTCGCATCTTTCCCGCCTTTTTCTCTTTAATCATTCACTCTCTGGCGTGATTTGAGGGCAGCATGGTTAATCCTTGCTTTATGTCACTTCCGAGCAGGCTGCCGTTATGGGTAAGTGCGCCTCATTAAATGCGCATCTCGTCAGCCGTCATTCGGCTCTGCAAGCCTCGTCGCTGGTGTTCTCATTGAGTGAGTAGGTCGGCTTCATTAAATGCACATCTCGTCAATGGTCATTCGACCCTGCACAATCATCATGACGAAATTCCTCGTCGGGTGCGATGGGACGCTTCATCGCAGCTTGCTCTCATGTGGCTGCGTCTCCTCGTGGATGAGCCTCCTCGGGGGTATTCTTCCTCAGGGATGTTCCTCCTCGGGGATAATCCCCCTCGGGTGATGAACTTCCTCGCCTCCCCTTATGTCGTTTATGGACAAAACTACACGAGTTGTGTTGAGGATGGATTTGACCAAATTCGACCTTAACAGTTAGTCCCCCATTTTATCAAGTGTATACACTTGGTAAAATAAAGTATATTTGTCTCGGAGATCGACTCTAGCCGGCACTAGTTGGTTCCCGATCGGTGATTGCTTCTTCGGCTCCTCGCGTGGTTATACTGCTAAGCCGCTTCCTTTCCTCGCTAGGCCTCCTTTGCTTCCCTCCTTATTGTTTCCGCTTGCCCTTTTCGAGCTTGCTTGCCTGCTTATATTATATATATGTATATATACTTTTCTTTATACTTTTCTCGGTTCTCTAGCCGGACTGGGCTTGCTCGGCACCCTTAGCCTAGGGGTGAAACCGGGTCGGGTACCCGGTTTTTTTGAAGTACCCGGTACCCGGACCCGGTTTCCGGGTAGTTGAAATTTACTACCCGGTACCCGGTACCCGAAATCCGGGTACCCGAATTCCGGGTACCCGAATTTCCGGGTAGTTGAAAATTGGTACCCGGTTTTAGTACCCGGTACCCGGTTTAGAAACCAAGTTTGGATTTTCAACCGGATCCGAGTTTTTACCCGGATCCGTTTTATTTTTTTAATAGAAAAACTAAATTATCTCAAAATAAACATTACACATGTCTCGTACATAAAAAAAAAACGTATGCATCCATTGTCTAAAATTTAAAATGCATTAAAAAAACATATGATAAAGCACTTCGAGTTCCTCCGGCTTTCCATCATAATTTCACCGTCCGCGCATCAAAAATTAAAAAAATATTTTAATGAAACCCTAAAATGAGAAATGAAAATGAGAGATGAGTGTCGAGCCCTAACCCTAAATTATTTAAAAAATAAATAAAAATTAAATAAACCGGGTATTAAACCGGGTACCGGGTACCCGGTTTTTAAGATTTCACTACCCGGTACCCGAACCCGGTTTTAAACCGGGTACCGGGTACCAGGATCCGAATTCCGGATTCGGATTCGAATTCGGGTTTTAAATTCGGATACGGATACGGATTCGGGTTTTTACCCGGTTTTCGGGTTTTATTTGCACCCCTACCTTAGCCGTATATTATGGATCTCGACATGTTTTATCGGACCGGGCTTGCTCGGCACCCTTAGCCGTATATGGATCTCAACATGTTTTGTCGGACCGGGCTTGCTCGACACCCTTAGCCGTATATATATTGTTATATATTGTAATATGCTCGGCATTCTCACCAGTGCATACGTAGACATACATAAATTACCTCCTCCTTGAATTTGGGATAAAGAAAAAGGGGTCATGCATAACAGAAAACTTCGAATTAGTTCAACAAAAGTCGAGGCCATGCAAAAATAGCCCCGAACAAAGGGAGGTCGGGACTTCCCCAACTGATAAGAAGAAAAGATAAGATATGCGAGCATGGAAAGAGAGAGGATCAGCGAAATGAGGCTATTGGTAGAACTTTTTCAAGTGTTTCACGTTCCAACTCTGTATTACTTTTGCTCCCTCTGCATTCTTGAGCTCATAGACTCCCGGCTTGACGACGTTGGTAATTATGTAAGGGCCTTCCCAGGTCTGCCCTAGCTTTCCAGCATTTGCCTCGGCGGTGTTCTGGAAGACTCGTCGAAGGACCATTTCTCCGACTCTGAACCTTCTCGAGCGCACTTTCTTGTTGTAAAAACGCGCGATCGTGTTCTGATAGTTGGCAATGTGCGTGCTTGCTCGCTCGCGCTTCTCGTCGATGTGGTCGAGCCAATGGAGGAGATTCTGTTCATTATCCTCCTCGCTGTTGGGGGCTAGCGTCCGACGAAGGCTCGGGATGTCAACCTCCACTGGGATCACGGCCTCCACCCCGAAGGCCAAGGCGAAGGGCGTATCGTCGGTCGCGGAATGAGGGGTTATATGATAAGCTCATAGCACTCCCGACAGCTTGTCCGCCCACAGCCCTTTCTTTTCACCGAGCCTCCTCTTGATGTTGTCGACGATGGTGCGGTTGACCGCCTCGGCGTTCCCGTTGCCTTGGGGGTATCGCGGAGTTGATGTGTTGAGTTTTATCCTCCATCGCTTGCAGAAATCTCCGAACCTCTTCGAGATGAACTGGGACCCGTTATCAGCGATTATCTCCCTGGGCAGTCCGAAGTGAGTAATCATGTTCTTCCAAACGTAGCTTTCGACATCGGAATCCTTGATGTTGGCGTATGCTTCAGCCTCCGTCCATTTGGTGAAGAAATCCGTGACGACGAGCATGAACCTCTTCTGCCGCGTGCCGATGGGCATGGGGCCGACGATGTCCATCGACCACTTCATGAAAGGGTAAGGAACCGAGACCACAGAAATTTCCTCGGCAGGACAGTTGATTGCTGGCGCGTGCCGCTGGCATTTCTCGCATCGCTTGGCGTGGCTGATGCAATCGGCGACAATGGTTTCCCAGAAGAAACCTTGCCGCTTAGTCTTTCTAAGCAAAGATCGCCCGCCAGAGTGATTTCCGCAGTCCCCGCTATGGATCTCCCGCATAACGTACTCGGCCTCTTTCTTGCCTAGGCATCTCAGGTAGGGACCCACGAAGCTTTTTCGATAAAGTATGTTATCGAGGACGGTGTACCTGGAGCTTTTCGACTTGATCTTTCGTGACTCTTGCGGATCTTCGGGCAGCATTCCTTCGAGGATGTACCTTCGGAGGGGCGTCCTCCAATCTTCTATTTCATCATCATCCACAACTCCCCGCTCCCCATCTCCGTCCTCGTTGTCTTCGACCTCGTTTATGTTAGCCTCGCTCGCATTTGCTTCCTCGGCCTCTAGCTTTCTTCTTCGCAGGGCCTTCCTCTCTCCGGATGCTTGGCTTCTCCACCGTCTCCACCATGACCGACCTCAGTTCTCCGACTTCAGTCGTAGAACCCAGGCCTGCCAGCGCGTCGGCGTGGGTGTTGTCTCCCCGCGTCACCTGTGTCAGGCTGAAGTATTCAACTTCCTTGAGAGAGCATCGACCACTCCTGCGTAAGCCTCCATTCGTTCGTCGTTTTTCTCTTATTCCCCGTTCACCTGTTTTACCACCAACTGCGAATCTGAGAAAGCATGCAAGTTCTTTGCCCCGATTGCTAAGGATGATTGCATCCCGATGATGAGCGCTTCATACTCCGACTCGTTGTTGGTGGAGCGATAGGCGAGGCGACAGGCTTTTTCTATCACGTCCCCCATAAGGGAGATGATTCTGATCCCCACTCCAGATCCTTGTGCTGTTGCGGATCCGTCGACTTGCAGCCTCTAGATGCCGGCCTCGTCGCTCGGATCCACCGGCTCCTTTGGCAACTCGATGAGGAAATCTGCGAGCACTTGAGACTTGAGGCTCGTCCGAAACTTGTACTCAATGTCGTACGCTCCCAGTTTAATAAACCACTTCGTGATCCTCCCCGACTGGCTCGGGCCGTGGATGTTAGTACGGATTGGTCTGTCGGTCATGACGACGATGGTGTGGGCTTGGAAGTGATGCTTCAACATTTCCGACGCGTCGTATACTGCCAAAGCAAGCTTCTCGGGTTGAGGGTACCTTGTCTCCACATCGAGGAGCTTCCTGCTGATGTAGGAAACTGGCTTCTGCTCCCCATCCTCCTCTCGCACAAGCACTTGGCTGATTGCGTGGTTAGACACGGCGATGTATAAGTACAAAGGCTCCCCCGGCTTTGGCTTCGTCATGATGGGCGGCGATGACAGATAGGACTTCAACGCCTGGAAGGCCTACTCGCATTTCTCGGTCCACTCGAACTTCTTGTTATTTCTTAGTAGTTCGTAGAAAAGGAGAGTCTTATCGGCCGATCGCGAGATAAATCGGTTCAGAGCAGTGATCCTCCCGGTTAATCTCTGAATCTCTCGTCGATTTCGGGGCGAGGGCATACTCTTGATTGCCTCAATTTGCTCGGGGTCGGCTTCGACCCCTCGCCGAGTGACTATGTGGCTCAAGAACTTTCCCGAGGACATACCGAAAGTGCACTTGGTGGGGTTCAGCTTCATCCCGTGCTGATTTAGAATCTCTAAACACTCCTCCAAATGCTCGACGTGCGCCGCCGCCTTCAGGGATTTTACGACCATGTCGTCGATGTATACCTCCATGCTTTTCCCGATCAGTTTGTGGAACATCATTGTCACCAGCCTCTGATAGATTGCTCTGACATTCTTCAGCCCGAAGGGCATGACTTTGTAGCAGTACGTGCCCCTCTCGCTGATGAAGGCGGTCTTCTCTTCGTCCTCTGGGTGCATCCTTATTTGGTGGTACCCGGAATACGCGTCCATGAAGCTGAGAAGCTCATAGCCGTGGGTGGCCTCGACGAGGCGATCTATATGCGGCATCGGGAAACTGTCTTTCGGGCAGGCTCGGTTGAGGTCGGTGAAGTCCACACAAACTCGCCATTTGTCGTTCTTTTTCTTTATGACGACTGTGTTAGCCAGCCATTCGGGATATTTTACCTCTCGAATGGTTCCCATCGAGAGCAGCTTATCTACTTCGTCGTTGATGATCTTGTTCCTGTCGGGGGCCATTTTTCTTCTTTTTTGCACGACGGTTTTGTGCCTTGGATCGGTGTTGAGGCGATGGGCTGTTATCGAAGGGTCGATCCCAGGCATGTCTTTATAAGACCAGGCGAAACTCCCACGGTTCTTCTTTAGGATCTCGATTAGTCGTGCTTTGGTATCTGGGTCGAGTTCCGCGCCCACACCGACGGTCCGAGTAGGGTCGGATTCGTCGATGCAGACTCGCTCTACTTCTTCGATCTGCGCTCCCCCTTTCCTTTCCTTGGCATTCCCAGCCTCGATGTCTTCCGTGCTAAGTATCTTAGCTGTCCCGTCGGTGTTCTGCCTCCACCCCTTACTCCGCTTGGGAAGTCTGGGGACGGGCGTCGCTAATTGCTATAAACCTTCCGGTTCACCCCTCTCCGTCTGCTTGATCCCCTTCTCGGCAGTCATCGACTTGTGGTGCATCATGTAGCAAATTTGGTACGCGTCTCTGCTCCCTTTGAGTTCATCAATCTCTCATCCCTTCTTTCCCGGGAATTTTATGCTCTGGTGGTAAGTTGGCGGCACGGCTCTCATGGAGTGGATCCAAGGTCTCCCCAGGATAATGTTGAAGTGTGACGGGACATTTAGCACCATAAACTCCGTCATCCGGTTGACGCTCCCTGCGCGGATCGGGAGGTGGACTGTCCCCATCGAGACGGCGACGTCCCCGTTGAAACCCGATACCTTGCGGGGCCGTCCCCCTATCGCGAGTCCCTCGATGCCCATCTTCACCAAGCATTCATAGAAAATGACGTCGACCGAGCTTCCGTTGTCAACGAGGATGCGGCAAACCTCGCATCCGCT
The DNA here is from genome assembly GCA_954871525.1 of Parietaria judaica. Taxonomy (NCBI): domain Eukaryota; kingdom Viridiplantae; phylum Streptophyta; class Magnoliopsida; order Rosales; family Urticaceae; genus Parietaria; species Parietaria judaica. The sequence goes on from OX940866.1 coordinate 11,166,856, forward strand.
GACGTTGAGTTCGAGGACCAGAGCGTCGTCGTGTATATCAGCACAATCCTCGTTCTCCACAAACTCCATCCTCGCGCCTGTGGCGCCCATCTTCACGTCTTCTTGGCCGTGCTCCTTCCCCCTCCGCTGATAAGTTTTTATGCTGTTGACCGAATCCTCGCAGAACCGTGATCCGCCCATGATCACCTCGATTCTCGTTCTCGAGGCCGGTCGGTCTTCCTCGTCACGCCTTGCTGGTGGCGGCTCGATTGCCAGGTTTCTCTTTGCTCCGTCTCGGCCGTTCCCCCTGTCGTTCGTAGGTTCTTCTTATCGGCCCTGCCATGCCCTGTTCCCGTTATTCCAAGGCACGGGAGGTTTGTACGTGAGGTCTTTGATCTCCCCCAGCGCGTATCTTCTCTGGAGCTCCTTCTTCAGCATGGCACAATCTTCAGTGGCATGGCCATTATAGTTGTGGTAAGCACAGAATTTGCTCATATTGTTCGGCCAAAACTTCGTCCCGAAGCCTCCTCGGCCTCCCGAGAAGCCCCCTCGGCTTCCAGACCCCGAGAATCCCCCTCGGTTTTCAGCAAATCTTCCTCGGTCGTTGGAAAACCCTCCCTGATTCCCCGGGTATCCTCCTCGATCATCGGAGAATCGTCCTCGGTCTCCCGAGAATCCTCCTCGATCATCAGAGAATCGTCCTCGGTCTCCCGATAATCCTCCTCGATCATCAAAGAATCTTCCTCGGTTCTCCGAGGATCCTCCTCGATCGTCGGAGAATCTTCCTCGGTTTTCCTAGGATCCTCCTTGGTGGTGGTCTCTCCGATCATAGTCGCGGTCTTTGTGCTCGTCCACCTGATACACTTCTTGCCTCGGAGCTTCCCGACCTCGTCGCTCATCGGAATTCCTTCGGTCTTCTTCTCCCTTCCTCGCTCGAGATGATGGGGCGTCTCCTCCGTCCCCGCTCTCCCTTTTTCCATGCTGCCTTCCTTTGCTTCCACCTTCGTGGATCTTCTTCTGGGCCAGAGTCTCTTCATCTATTTCCATGAAGAGCGTCGCCCTGTGGAGCGCGTCCTCGATCGTCAACGGGCGCATCTTTATTAACTCCTCATGGAAAGGGGCCAAATACCACAGTCCATGCTTCAGCGCCTGGATTACGACGACGGTATCGAGCCCCTGGATTCTGACCATGACGTCTTTGAATCTTCCAACGTACTGTCGGAGAGTTTCTTCCCGCCCCTGCGAGAGGTTCCACAGGGTCGTAACGGTCGCCTCGTTCTGCACGTACATTGAATAGTGCCGCAGGAAACATGCGACGAGCTCATCGAAGTCGCCGATGGATTGCGATGGTAGTTTAGCGAACCAATCGCTCGCCGGGCCTTGCACGCTCTCGACAAAGAGATGACACAGGATAGCCTCTAGCTTCGTCTCCTCGCCGCCTATACGCTCCGTGGCGATCCGAAATGACTTCACGTGGGTGTTTGGATCCGAAGTTCTTTTGTACTGCGAGAGCCTGACCTTTGGCAAATCTCCTAGCTCCACGCTGCGGATTTTTGCCGAGAAAGGAGTCACCCTGGCCTCCCTGACCAACCTATCGATTTCGGGCGCCGCGCTCGTGGCTTTATGCACCTGTTAGGCCACGTATCCCATTTTTGCCTCCATGCTTGAGGATATTTCCCTCATCGCTCTCCGGACCTCCTCCTGGATCGTCTCCGCTATGGTGGTTGTCAAGCCTCCCGGCGGGCTCGTTGTGTTCGCCGGTGTCATGCAGACGGCATTGAAGAGATCCCTAATGATCGGCGGCGCTTGAGGCGTCAGGTTACCTTACTCTCCTTCGCCTACAACTCCACCTGCTCCCCGAGCCGAGGATCCCGCGATCGTGCTCTCCGGGCCTTCCATTCTTTGACTCGCGTGCTCCAGAAAAGCAGTAAGTCGTCCGTTCCGCTCCTCTTGTTCTTTCGCCTTCCTGGCCGCTTCCTCGGCCACCCGTGTTGCCTCCATCACTCTCGCGTTGGCTTCGGCCAAATGCCGCTGGATTGTCTCCATGGCTGGGACTTCGTCCCCTTCTACAGTGATGACGTGGTCGCTCGACGACATCTCGCTCCTTCAAATTTCTGGCTGTGAGTTAGAAAGAAAACAAAGCCCCATGGTGGGCGCCAAACTGTAGAGGGCGATTTTCACCACCCTTTTCCAGTCACAAAGATAATCACCAAATAACAAATAAACAACAATAATTGATGAATATATCTGTTTTATTATATTTTCCAAAATGAGCTCGGTTTTCTTCCGTTGAATAGCTGGACAGATGAAGGGTCATGAACATCAATTTTCTCTATTTCCTCAGCCTTTTCTATTACAAGATTTCTTTCTCTCTTTCCGGGCCTTTTTTCTCTATCTTTCCGAGCCTTTTTTCTCTATCTTTCCGAACCTTTTTTCTCTATCTTTCCGAACCTTTACCAATGAGGCTTCTCTTGCCTTTTATAGAGTTTACAATGCCTTCCCCTCGCATCCTTCCCGCCTTTTTCTCTTTAATCATTCATTCTCTGGCGTGATTTGAGGGCAGCATGGTTAATCCTTGCTTTATGTCACTTCCGAGCAGGCTGCCGTTATGGGTAGATGCGCCTCATTAAATGCGCATCTCGTCAGCCGTCATTCGGCTCTGCAAGCCTCGTCGCTGGTGTTCTCATCGAGTGAGTAGGTCATCTTCATTAAATGCACATCTCGTCAATGGTCATTCGACCCTGCACAATCATCATGACGAAATTCCTCGTCGGCTGCGATGGGACGCTTCATCGCAGCTTGCTCTTATGTGGCTGCGTCTCCTCGTGGATGAGCCTCATCGGGGGTATTCTTCCTCGGGGATGTTCCTCCTCGGGGATAATCCCCCTCGGGTGATGAACTTCCTCGCCTCCCCTTATGTCGTTTATGGACAAAACGACACGAGTGGTGTTGAGGATGAACTTCCTCGCCTCCCCTCAGGGTCTGCGAATTTTTCTCTCTGATCTCTCTTTCTGGTTCGGCTTAAGAGACTTAGGTCTCCGGAAGCTTAAAAAGAACCATCAGTTTAAATTTTGCGACGGAGTCTTGCCGGCGAAGCCCATGCTTCGGTACGAGGATTCCAGGAGAATATCCCGGAAGATCACGGGAGTTTCCCTCAGCACCGGCGGAGCTCTGCCCGATTCAGAACGCGCAGCCGGAAGTCGTCATTAGAGGTACGGCCTTATGCATTGGGTTAATAAATGCAACCATTTACTGCTTTCTATTTATTTCCTATTATGACTAGATTATTAATAATGATTTATGAATATTAAATTACATAATATTTATCAGATCTTGTTAAATGGTTATTATCCGATATCCGGACCGTTGCACGGATAACAAGTTATTCCGCTTTAAATTAATTTTTAAATGTTACCCGGACGGTTCAGAGGTATAATTCGTGATAATTTTCATGGAATCCGAGACGTGATTCCCAACAGTGTGATGCCCATGTCTATGGCCAAGCTACCCTTACTGCTGACTATCATGCGCCCAAAATAATAGTGTTGGGAATAACGGTAATATATTGTGTTCTTTAACGGTTAAATCAAAGAACAATCAAGCCAACAGCTCGGACTCAATACCACTCAGGACTTAGATCGAATATCCATTTGATCATCTACTAGTGACTCAACTCCAAGTTATCAGTGACGGTCTTATATGATAACTTCCGGAGTTTAAGTCAGGTCCAGTCCAGTATGAAGACACTTCATACTTAATGCACTTATAGTGAGTGTGACACACACAAAATCCAGAATAGGATTGTCACTTAGTCACATTAATGACCTTGTCCGATTAATGGGCTCCCACCCAGTTAATCAGGTCACAGACATTTTAAGTTCATTTATTATGATTATTAATTCTTCTTCACATTGACTCTGTTGTGATAATAATTCATAATTGCATCCTTTATGAACTAAGGATCAAACATTCTATTTTACTCTACCAGAAACTATAATAAGATTATCATAATAAGCATCATCTTTATTCAACGACTTGTCATAATCTTTTACAAATGGATAAAAATATATTGTTTAAGGACACATATGTCCAACAATCTCCCACTTGTACTTAAAGAAGATGACCCATGTCTTTCAGACCCATACTCTCTAGATGCCTCCTGAATATTTTCTCTGGGAACGTCTTGGTGAATGGATCAGCCAGATTGTCTTCCGAAGCTATTTTCACAACCCGTACATCGTCTCGACGTACTATCTCTCTAATGAGATGGTATTTTCTCTCTATATGTTTCGCCTTGTTATGGTCTCTGGGCTCTTTAGAATTTGCCACCGCACCACTGTTGTCACAGTATAGTGTTTGGGGCCCATCTACATCTGGAACAACTCCCAGCTCTATGCAGAAATTCTTGAGCCAAACTGATTCTTTGGCTGCCTCACAAGTTGCCACGTATTCAGCTTCCATTGTGGAATCCGCGATACAGGATTGCTTTACGTTTCTCTAGAATATCGCTCCACCAGCAAGGGTGAACACTGCTCCCGACGTCGATTTTCTCGCGTCTTTATCAGACATAAAGTCTGAATCAGTGTAACCTAGTGGATTCAGTTCTGATCCTGAAAACACTAACATATAGTCTCTCGTTCTCCGAAGATACTTGAGAATGTTCTTCACTGCTGTCCAGTGAGCCATACCAGGGTTGGATTGGTATCTGCTGACAATTCCCACAGCGTAACAGATGTCTGGCCTAGTACACTGCATAGCGTACATCAGACTTCCCACTGCTGAAGCATAGGGTACTCTCCTCATCTTATCTTGCTCTTCCGGAGAAGTAGGGCACTGTTTCCTGTTAAGGAATACTCCATGCCTGGTCGGTAAATTACCTCCCTTGGAGTTTGCCATTGCAAAACGATTAAGCACCTTATCAATGTAAGCTGCTTGTGATAAGGCTAGAAGCCTGTTGTTGCGATCCCTGAAGATACGGATCCCAAGAACATAACTGGCTTCTCCCATGTCCTTCATTTGGAATTGCGTAGATAGCCACGCTTTCACGTCCGATAGCCTCTTCACACTGTTTCCAATGAGAAGAATATCGTCGACGTATAGAACAAGAAATATATCCACGGTTTCATCATTGAGTTTGTATATGCAGGCCTCAGAGATGTTCTGTATGAATCCATAGGATTTAATGGTTTCATCAAAACTTAGATTCCAGGATCTGGAAGCTTGCTTCAATCCATAAATGGATTTGAGAAGTCTGCAAACTTTCCCTTCTTGACCCTTCTGCACGAACCCTTCTGGGTGGTCCATATAGATGTTTTTCGTCAATGTACCCGTTCAGGAAGGCGGTTTTGACGTCCATCTGCCAAATCTCGTAATTGAGACTACATGCTATGGCCATGAGAATCCGGATGGACTTATACTTAGCGACTGGAGCGAAGGTCTCATCGAAATCAATACCTTCCCTCTGGGTAAAACCCTTAGCCACTAGTCTAGCCTTGAAGGTTTCAACCTTCCCATCCACTCCTCTCTTTCGCTTGTATACCCACTTACAGCCAATGGTTTTGAAGCCATCCGATAAGTCTACAAGTTCCCAGACTTCATTAGAATCCATTTATTCTATTTCTTGGTTCATGGCTTCCTGCCATTCTCCTTTATCAGGATCCATCATAGCTTGCTCATAGCTTATGGGATCTTCAACACTAGTGTTTGTAACAACTAGGTGAAATTCCAACTAGGTATGTTCGTAGCGCTCAACAGGTCTTTTGAACCTCCCACTACGTCTGAGTACCCCTTGGTTCTGATTTGGGACCGTGGTTTCCGCACTCTCTTCGACAACAGGCACTGTTGTCGGCGTTGTGACTTTGTCACAAGATCCCATTTGTGAATAATTTCCTCTAATTTCTTTCTCTATTAACCATCATGATTAAAAATGACATTTGATTTAATTAAATCAATTAGAGCAATTAAAGACTATAGATGAAACAAAATAACTGTCACTATATTTATCTGGATATTGCAAAATAATTCGAAAAATATAAGACCTTTATTAATTAAGAATTATTACATGCAATCAATATCCAAAGATAAATAAATTGAGGTCTTAACAATGCAAAATTTATGATAACAATAAACTTAAATCGAATATAAACTTAAAGCATGCTTCCTTCTTCGAGTCACTCGAGTACTAGCCGCTTTCGTTCTCTGCTGAGTTCTCATCAACAGAGCTCCTGCTGAATCCTGAAAAGAAAATGAACAAGCGTTAGTATTTTAATCTATGGATCTGAGATTTGAATCTCTCCAATAGAAAACTAGTTTCAGGGTTAACAGAAGAGTTATTACCTCTCCAAGCCCGCAGATGTTCTCGGCACATCGTGTGCCCCTTTGCTCTTGGTTTGAGCCAGCATTCAATGCATAAAGCTCCATTTCCGTTTTTCTTCTTGGCAGAAGCAACTTCTGCAATGAAAAACATTTGCAATGCTTAGAATTTTAATCTATGGATCTGAGATTTGAATCTCTCCAATAAAAAACTAATTTAGTATTCAGAAAAGGTTTACCCTTTTGTGAACTGATGTGCAGTCTGCATCGCAGCTGACCTGGCACTCTCTTCCTTGTTCCACATTGGAAGCACATTGCAGATAAACCAACTTTTCTTTCTTTTCTTCCGGGTTCAGCTTTCGATTCAGTCTTTCGTTTGTTATCTTTTGCCATTGCTTAAGTGACAAGAGCCGTTACTTTGTTCACCTTTTTCATTAGTCTCTCAATTTCACCCATCGAGGCTTTGAGTACCGAATCTTTGAAGGATTGACTCTTGTTTGGATACTGGTCTAATAAGAAACTGAGTAACTCATATTCATTATCAGACTTGAACCAAGCACTGCCTTCTTCAAATATCGGTAGCTCAAACTCAGATGGAGGACCAGAGTTGACCGAATCTTTTTCATCATCCGTGACATTAATAGCTTTAGACATTTTAACTGGCATTGAAAAAGAAACTTATTAAACTTTATTATAGGTAGAATGTTTTTTGAAAAAATATTTTATTTGAAATAGTTACATGATGCAAACATGTTCCGGGAAAACGTTAAATAAACCCTTTAACTATTTCGTGATAATTTAACCGACTGTACACGTCGTTGCCGTCCTTAGTGGCATGGTCAGTCTAGGGTGACTCGCGGTATCAACCGTGTAGTTTGGTTAAACTAAGTTTTAGTCATAAACTTAATTAATATTCATAACAAGAACTACCAAAGTTCTCTATGATTATTAACTATCACCATAGACGGTCGGGAAGCACCAACTTCCGTGCAAGCTTAACCCATTATTTTCGGTTCTCGGGATCCTCTTGGAAACGTCGTCCTTGGGGAATGGTCACACTAGGGTGACTCGCGGTCCATTTCCAAGATTCCTCCGTCCCCATATTCTTTTGGAACTATCACGGTGTCAAACCTTCCATAAGCACACCTTCCTTGGGGAATGGACACACTAGGGTGACTCGAGGCAGTGTGGTTAGCAGACGTTGTGACAGTAATAATGGAGACCTTTGTTTTATTCTATACTTGCTATTGTTTTTAGGAAATAACGTTTTTAATTTCTAAGTTATAAAAACTTATTATATAAACTGTCTATTAATGACACATTAAAAGTTTATATTTGGCTTTATTTATTACGACGCGTAATTTTAAATAAGCCCTAGAAATGTGTTTATTATTTCGTCGGTAGTGATAGATCAATCCGTACGCTCTCCAGGTCGATGGGAGGGGTCCTAACCGGTCACCCAGAAGTGGATGGTGAACCGGCCCCACTTTTGATTCCCTCTTCCTTAGGCAAGATTGTACGGTTGAAATTTTTCCGACTAATAATTAACACTTTTACATTTACTCTTTATTATTTATATCTATCCTATATAGACATATTAATAATGATCTAAACATAGACACTATGTTTGAGGGTTATGAAAATAGGTTATAACAAATTATATCTATGATGAATATTTATAATTTTATGTTAATGACACTTATTCTCTAAGAATTATCATTAAACATTTTAATGCCCTTTAATAATTATTTATGAAATATTAAAATAAGACAATTATATTATTCTTCGAATATTATCATCCATATTTTAATTCATTAAATAAGACAATGTTATTTAATCATTAAATAACATCCATATTTAATTTTATGAATGTATTAAAAATAAGACAATGTTATTTATCCAGAAATAACATCCATATTTTAATTCATATTAATTAATCATAATTAATATTAATTCATAAATATTAATTTCCTTAATAATAATTAATAATTAATCCACGGTATCCGGGTCGGTATAAAATCCGACCCATTATAAAAAAAAATTTGCACGTGGGTCCTCCGGGCTTAAGCCCGGGCCCACGTGCCCGTGGAATGGGCAGGGAGAGCCCACGGGTTGGCCATGGCAGCACGCTTCCTTGGCATGGGCCTGCAGGCCCATTACGCTGCTAGGCAGCAGGACCCACAGCCCGCACGAGGCCCGCTCGCTGCCCGCTGGCGGAAAGGCCTTGGCATGGACCAGCTCGTGGGCTTGCTGGGCGAACACCCTGGGGCTGCAGCAGCAGCCCCTGTTCGTTTCATCCTCGGGCTGGGCTGCCAAGGGCAGCCCGGTCCAACTACCCGGTCTGAATTTTTCAGGTCGGGTAATTTTTCTTATTTTAAAATAATATATAAAATATCTAGAAATTCAAAATTTCAATTTTAAATAATTAATTTTATTCATCAAATAATTCGTTCTTAAACCCATTAATTAAATTACGTAATTAATTATCCTTGAACCATGGCTCTGATACCAATTATTGGGAACCATGGCTCTGATACCAATTGTTGGGAATCACGTCCGGGTAACATTTAAAAATTAATTTAAAGCGGAAAAAACTTGTTATCCGTGCAACGGTCCGGATATCGGATAATAACCATTTAACAAGATCTGATAAATATTATGTAATTTAATATTCATAAATCATTATTAATAATCTAGTCATAATAGGAAATAAATAGAAAGTAGTAAATGGTTGCATTTATTAACCCAATGCATAAGGCCGTACCTCTAATGACGACTTCCGGCTGCGCGTTCTGAATCGGGCAGGGCTCCGCCGGTGCTGATGGAAACTCCCGTGATCTTCCGGGATATTCTCCTGGAATCCTCGTACCGAAGCGTGGGCTTCGCCGGCAGGACTCCGTCGCAAAATTTAAACTGATGCTTCTTTTTAAGCTTCCGGAGAACTAAGTCTCTTAAGCCGAACCAGAAAGAGAGATCAGAGAGAAAAATTCGCAGACCTTGAAGGAAAGGGAGAGTTCGAATTTTTCTCTGGGGAAAGGTGTGAAAAATGTGTAGAATGAGCCTCCTATTTATAGGCTCAAACCGTAACCGAATTGGAGAAATTCCCTCCCTTATTTTCGAATATCATATATTAAATATAATTAATTATCTAAATCCAATGGTCCAGATTTAATCTCATCTAAATCCAATGGATATAATTAATTAGGGATTTAATTAAATAAGAAAGATTAGGTTAAAATCAAAAATCCAATCTTATCATCTTTATAAATTCGAATTATATATATATATATTAAAATTCGAATTATCATTATCTAGATCCAACGGTTGAGATAAATCTTTAAACCGATCTAATGGATCAAATTAGTTTAGGATAAAATCAAATATAAAAAGATTTAATTAAAACAATTTCGAATTTATCCTTAAACTATAATTCGAAAAATAATATAAATATATATAATTAATTAATTTCCAATCCGACGGTAAAGATTAAATCTTAGACCGATCTAACGGATATAATTAATTAATCAAATTCGAAAAATGAAACTTGATCACCAAGTCACTAATTTCGAATTCATTAATATCCTAATCCAACGGTTGATATTAAATCATAACTGATCCAATGGATTAAATTGATTTTAGGGTTTTTCTCAAATACCAAAACTTTTGGTACTTTTGCCGCAATTTTGGAAAGACCAAAGTCTATCCATTCGAATATGAATGGATCCATATTCAAAATCCCAATTCGATTTCTACACTATAATATATAAAAATATATTATTTTCATATTAATATAAATCTATTAATTATTGAATAATTATTAATAATACATTAATAATAAAATTCGAATAATTAAATTATATTAATATTCTCTGATCTCAATATCACACATTTAAATGTCATGGTGACACACCATCATTTAAATTCGTGACATGTTATTTAATTTCATAGTTTACCAAAACGATCACAAACTTAGAAATTCTCTAAATCACAAACCGTACGTAGAAACGACTCGGTTCCAAAAGCAAAGTTGCTAAGAATTTAATTTCCAACAACTTTCATGTTGACAGAAAATCCAAATTCTACTTTATTTTGTCAGTTAATTTCGGTTACCAAGATATGGTACTTTTGCCACGCTACTGATAAAACTATCTGATGTCTGTCACAGACTTCAGTTTTATGAGTCTTGCCAAATGATCTTAAAAACATTTCAATGTCTTTATCACGTACGTATAATCCTTTACGGAGCTATCCTGGGGACCATGGACCCGTATCACTTAAGCTTCAACGAATTGCTAGTTGTTCGTCAAACCTCGAAGTGATTCCACTATAGACCCGAGGTTGCACTCTTTAGTGATACGGTATATATTATTCCCTTTATAACAGCAGGGTTTCCATTGATACAATCAAATTCGGGTTATTGATCTTTCACTTGATGATCCACACACGAGCAGGCGGTTTCTACCGTTATGCCCCTCATTGCATTTTCATCCTTGACTCAGTCAGTAATATTATGAGTGACCCACTTATGGTTTCGATTCATAAGTTGCGCACGGGTACCTCTCACTTCTCACCACCGACAATCAAGGGAATCATCATGACTCTGAAGAGAGCTGTGTGATGCCCATGTCTATGACCAAGCTACCCTTACTGCTGACTATCATGCTCCCAAAATAATAGTGTTGGGAACAACGGTAATATATTGTGTTCTTTAACGGTTAAATCAAATAACAATCAAGCCAGCAACTCGGACTCAAGACCACTCAGGACTTAGATCGAATATCTATTTAATCATCTACTAGTGACTCAACTCCAAGTTATCAGTGACGGTCTTATATGATAACTTCCGGAGTTTAAGTCAGGTCCAGTCCAGTATGAAGACACTTCATACTTAATGCACTTCTAGTGAGTGTGACACACACAAAATCCAGAATAGGATTGTCACTTAGTCACATTAATGACCTTGTACGATTAATGGGCTCCCACCCAGTTAATCAGGTCACGGACATTTTAAGTTCATTTATTATGATTATTAATTCTTCTTCACATTGACTCTGTTGTGATAATAATTCATAATTGCATCCTTTATGAACTAAGGATCAAACATTCTATTTGACTCTACCAGGAACTATAATAAGATTATCATAATAAGCATCATCTTTATTCAACGACTTGTCATAATCTTTTACAAATAGTTAAAATATTCTTGTTTAAGGACACATATGTCCAACATTACCGTAGTAATTCGTAGCCTCAAAGGGATTTTTATCCTTTGTTGTTGGAAGACCCGGAAAAGCACATAATCATCTATGAAGAAACTCAGTGCAAATCTCAACCTTAAGTCTTAGATTTTCAAGTGTACTTCTCTGTTTAAATATTTCATCAAAATATCAAGTGCATAAGTTAAAGGCATACTATCAATCTAAATTAGTAAATATTTAAATTACAATCAACATGGTAGAGAAGACATTGACAAAACTTTAGATTTTAAACAATTTACAACGTTAAATTCACTAAACAAACATGATTTTAACATCGTACAAAATTAATTTCACACACTACATACCATACATTATCTTTTATGAAATCTTAAAAGTTGGACTTACTGCTAAAAAGAAACTAAATCATAAATCGGTGAGTGTAAGGTGACGGTCCACGTGAATTGAACGCAGAGATGAAACCGCTTTATTACCTGCTGCACTGGATCTTTAAAAAATCAGAGAAGAGCCGAGAGACTGAGCAACGACTTCATCAAGAACTAAACGGTAGACGACCTTAGAAGGAATCCGCGTTCCACCACGACAGAGAGAGTACTTCAGCGATGTACACAAACGTTTGGGTTTAAGAAATGGTTAAAATCTGTATCAAGATTCAACCAAAAACCAAAAAAATAAAACTACTTGTGAATAACCCCTTACGGAAAATAGTGCAATATCTCAGACCAAACACTCTCAGTAAAATAGAAACATTTTATAATCATAATTAAATGTCTATAAGTTGGAAAATCTATATATACATATTCATTAAAGTAACGTAGTTGAACCTCTAATGATCCTAATGGCTAGAATAGGTTAATCTTTTATTTATGAGATATGACATATTAACTCATAACGAAAGATGTATTATTTTTTATTTTGATGAAACGTGTGATATTATTGGTAACATACTAACGTGTACTATGATTAATGTAAGTAATGCGTTTGTATTCATTTTTGACGCCTTTAAACTTCTCTGTAAAGTAACAAAAAAATTAAATTCATTTAAATGAGAATAATAAGCTTATGAAACTCTTATGGTGGATTAGTATCCACTGCAACTGAATGAGACACAATTTAAACAAACAAACAAAAAAAGTCACAAAATAGAAAATGAGAACACATTTGATCTCACTTTGTCCTTATGCATCATTCTCACTATGCCAGGTATAAAATTAATTTTAAAATGTCAAAATTCAAAAACCAACTATACTTAATATATAGAAAATTATCAGAAAATTTACCGCAGTAGTTAAATGCAACATTATAATGACCCATATATAATTTTATGCAAATTAAATTATTTTAAATTGACATTGAAAAATCAGTATATTGCTAAATATAAATTTTTAAGATATTTGGCTGTAATTTTTTTTTCTTCCAAAAACTACATCGTTCGTAGTTGGTGCATCAATCCAAATAGTATAAATCAAAAACAGAAAAAGGAAGAAATATAGTATTACCTTAGGTGTGAAAGTATCCATGAGCAAAGTCTTTGTACAGTGGCAGAGGTTGACAAAACCTTCCTAATAGATAAAAGATTGACAACTTTTTCTGTAGATAAAGAAAAGAACTGGGATGAAGATAAAAATTGGGCTGGAATGAGAGAATAAAACTAAAGAATCAGATTGGTTAGAAAATAGAATAGAAATTAATCAAATGAAAATCATTTTTAAGAACAAATTGTTTAAGATCCTTAATCCGAGATCGCTTCGTTGTCAATGTTATTCCTTACTTAGCACGATTCATTATCATAAATTGGACAATCTGTTCTCACAAAGACTCATGCGAATTAGGTCAACCTTGAAAGAATAAGGACCAATGACCTCCTAAAAGTTCCAATTTCTTAACATCTTCCTATGTAAATTAAGAACCATACTATTCCCAACCTCTGTATATTAATTTAATTGTATAAATTAATCATTAACTTCAATTCTAACAAAATTACAAAGAACGAATATATACTTGATCTCCTTGTGAAGACCATATTGATCTCGTTTAGCCTTTCCTCATCTTTTGGAATGTCTGCCAAGCATGTTCATAAGAACCTATATAAACACACACATACATATGCACAGATAATTATATAGAGGAACACCACACCTCGTGCTGCTTGTTTTTTTCTTTATTATTATCAATCTCTATCTATATATATATGGTATCAATTGGTCACGACATCCGTACTATCAGAAGACGGAAATAGCTTAAAACAAAATGTAATGAACTTCTAAAGAAAATGAAAATCATAGTTGTGAGGAAAGAGAAAGAGGGGGAAAAATACATATTGTTTATCCAAAAAGAAAATTAGTTGTCCCTGAAAAACATTATCGGGAAGTTAAGATCGGGGTAAGAAACTTAAATAAAGTCGACAAACCAAGGACTTCAAATGCAATGCAAACTTTTTCCCTATCTTTAAAATTCAAGACATGCTAAACCAGATATTAAAAGTAAACTGGAAATACTAAATTATTGATGGGATCTTATAACGTTGAAAAATCTCTACAAAAACATTTCATTGAGTACAAAAACAGATTTAAAAATAATGCATTAAAACTTAGTATATAAGTTTTAAGCAAAACGAAATTCAGAGACTCTATGATATATCCGATCGAGACGTAAGAGGAAATTGGTTAACAACACTAAATTAAGAGCAGATAATTAATAACCTTAATTCCATGGTTGAACACTTGAACTAATCTTTTCACTTGAGCATTACTTCGAATATCCTGTCATCAAAACTTGAATCTACAAAAACATGAGTAATCTATTATTATTCAGAATAATAAAAATCCAAATCTTCATGTAATGCAAGTATACTATAGGAAAACACAAAATTCCAACATGAAGTATATTATATAGTATACTAATGCAATTATACTATATAGCCAATATTGTCCTCTAGATAATATTGGCTATATTTTCAGATTGGATGACATTGTAATGCGAATGAGTTACGGAGGTCATAGAGCATCCCTGGTATTGTTACTTAGACTAAATACACACACACACACTTATATATATATATATATATATATATATATATATATATATATATATAATTACAGACAAAGAAGACTCCTATTGAACTACAGATTGTAATAATGATAGATTTCATAGTTTAGAAGATTTTGTTAATGTTTATCCAGTGTTATTTTGGTATAGCATATTGTCATTTAGTTTTTTGTTTCATTCTGAATAGCTTTCCGATTGCCGTTAAAATAATCACATCTATTGTGTTGTCAATTCTTAAAGTCAAACCTGATACTAAACTTTCTTTACAAAAAAAACAATGAGAAAATGATTTGAAAAAGGAGAATCTAAGAAACACGTGACCATACAAATAATTGAATAAGTTTAATCTACAGGATAAGACTCACTATGTTACTTTAGAAATACCAGAATCATAACTGGACCAACCAAAATAGCCCTTTTATTCAAAGCACGCTTACTTTGGCAACCTATACATGTGAACAATGAATAAACATTAACAAAAACCAATGAATAATGAAGAGTGATAACAGGATGGAAGCTATTTAGAATTAAAAAAAAAAGAATAAACATTAATAAAAACTATCGACTATTTAACAATTTGTAACATAAATTGCAACCAAAATTTGGGAAAAAATTGACTATTTAACGATTAGTTATGATAATTGAATCAAGCTCCGGGGAAAAAGAATGTCACTTCAGAAGAGATGAAAGGCTATCTGATGGCAATAGATTCGATCGAGGAATACAGCCTCGCATCACCCTCTGGGCTGCTGATCCTCACCGAAGAGAAGCTCGTCGCTCGTCAAAGCTGGACCTCGCCTCCTGGGCCTCGCCCCTCTGGGCCTCATCTCCTGGGCCTCGCCATCGGGTGCTTGCCTTCTGGAAGCTCATCCCCCTGGAAGCTCGGGATCACGATCACGTCCTCCATTTATTTCCTTTATTTTGCTTTTAATAATTTAATTAATTAGTGTCCTTTTAGTTAGAGTAATTTAAGGATTTGTTTCCTATTTTCATGTATGGTTTCAAACCCTAGCCTGCTATATAAGAGCAGCCTCCGTTTGTTATTGTTTGGTAGATTTTGATGAATAGAAATTTTGAAGCTTTGCTTTGAAGAACCGAGTTTTATCTCGTTGAGACGCGTTCTTTGTTAACATCCGTTGTCCGATCTACATCACTATCGAATCCCGGAAATCCCTAAAAAATCTATAAAGTAACCTAATGAAAATTTGGGGCAAAATTATATCAACTTTTCAACGATTTGTAACAAAAATTCAGAGAAAAAGAATCTCACTGAAGAAATGAAGAATGGCTAACAAATATCGGAAATTCCGAAAATCAATACACTAACCAAATGAATACGATTTGTAATGAAAATCGAAACTGAAATCCTGGGAAGAAGAATCTCATCGGAGCAGCAATGGACTTCGTGCGGCAAGAAAATCGAAACTGAAAACCTTAACACTGAAAGAATCCAAGAACATTAAACACAGAGCACCTTAGCATTTTAAAAATCTACCTTACCTTAAGAGACTTGAAATGAACAAAATAGTATCATATAAATCAATTATCTTATGGCTACGGCCATGGTCGAACACTTGAACAAATTCTGACTTTTTTGTACTTGAGCATTTCTTCGAATATCATGTCATCAAAAACCTAAATCTAAAAAACATGAATAATCTATTACGATTCAGAAGAATAAAATAAATAAAAACAAATCTTCATGTAAGCACAGAGATAGTATCTATAGGAAAACTTGAATGCATACCTACAGCGAAGACAGAGAGAAGCACACCAGATGGAATTCAAGTCGGAAGGGTCATGGGCGTCGAGATTGGAGACTGGGTCTCACCATCGCTTGAGGTTGCGCTAGACATGATAGAACATGTTACGGTGGCAAAATAACAGAACATGATGGAGGTTGAGGACGATACAACGCGACCATAACCGTGCGTTTCCTGAGGGCCGAGAAGTCACAATCGTTGTGCCGTTTCGATGGATTTATAAGAAAAGGTTGGAGATGCTCATGAATCAAGAGAGAGAGAGATATAGAGTTTGACAGACGTTCATGAATCAAGATGCAGAAAATTTGCTTGTGGGTGACAAAGACCATTGAGCGAATTGTGGAGAAGAAGATGAACCCGAGGAAGAGGAAGATGAATCGTGGAGAATAAGCGAGAGAGAACTATTATAGTAACCGAATGAATCAGAAAGAGATGCATCCCTTCGAAAGGGCAAGACGACAGAGCGGGAGTGAGGAGATGCCTCTCCTCGAAGGAACACAACGACCGAGAGTGTTTTTAATTTTTTCTAATAAAAATAATTCAAATTAAGGAGAAAAAAGAACGGGGTTAAAATGGGTGTTTTTTTGGGTTTGAGATTATTTTACTTATATATATATATATATAGAGATTTCAAGGGTTTGAACTTTGAACATTGGCCAAGGGATTGACTATGCAAGCCCACTTCAACCAAGCTATTTCTTTTTGCGATTCTATTTAAAAAATCCCATAAATCTATATATATATATATATTATATATATGTCAAACAAATTGGGTTGACTTTTTTTTTTTGCTCGAGTTGCATGTGTTTGGATCGGACTCGGATTTACTTTATTATGTCGGTCTCGGGTTGATTATTTCATATCGACATCTAAAAAAAGCATCACGAGCCCGAAAAGAAAAAAAAATCAACTGAAATCCAGTCCAAAAAGGTAAAACCAATCCAAAAAGT
Source organism: Parietaria judaica (assembly GCA_954871525.1). NCBI lineage: Eukaryota > Viridiplantae > Streptophyta > Magnoliopsida > Rosales > Urticaceae > Parietaria > Parietaria judaica. Next base: position 11,184,124 of record OX940866.1, read on the forward strand.
CAACCTGAGAAGTCAACCCGAGACTGCTCCAAAAAGTCAAACTAAGTTTCGCCTATAGAAGAAAACACGGGCCCTACAAAAAAGTTAACACAATCTCGACCAAAAGGTTAACCTTAGCTGAAAATGTCAACTCGAGATCGGCCCAAAAAAGTCAAACTGAGCCCGACCCAAAAAAGTCATCCAGAGATTGATACGACCCAAAAAAGTCATCCAGAGATTGATACGAAAAAGTCACGCACGATAGTAAAAAAATATATATCATTTATTTATTGACATTTTCATATTTTAATCGTTATTTTTATGAGTATTAAACGTAGAAGAGGTGTAGTGTAGTGGAAAAGAGGATGGGTGGTAGAGAAGATGGCATTTATTTATTGTACTTTCGCATGAGATCTCTACCCGCTTTAACATAATTGGCGGCGTTATCCGTCACGACTTGGACCACGTTGTGTGGTCCGATCTCCTCAATGACTTCTCCCAGCACCTTGCAGAGGTAATCTGAATTCTTAACTTTCCCGCTCGCGTTGACCGACTTAATGAAAATCGTCTTTCCACAAGAGTACGCCAGGATGTTGAGGATCGACATATTTGTCGGCCCTGTCCAACCATCGGACATGATTGTGACCCCGAATTCACGCCACATTTTCTTCATACTATCCTTATACTCAACCCACTCTGCCACTTCCATATCCAAATACTTGGTCGAAAGTTGATATGCTGAAGGTGTCGGGACTCCGGGACCTATGAAGAAGAATAAAATATTATTAAGTCATAATAAAAAATTATATTATCAAAGTTTAAAGAAAATGAAGTTATGAATGACGAATTAAATCGTACCTAGGGTCTGGGCAACGTGCATCATGTTTTTATAATGATGGTCATCGGCATGAGCGAACGGAACGTTTTTGTTGTAAAAGTACTTCCCCGCTGCTTTGGCCATCGCTTCTTCCTTTTCCGGTGCTAACAACGCAGCAATTTTTTTTTGCTTCGCAGATTCGGAACGGTAGTGCGAGGGAGTTGCACCACCACTAGAACCGATGGTTCTTCGACCTGCTAATTGATCCTCCGTCCATTGCTTGTTGTGTGCTTGTCTACGAACGACCTTTGTTTGTCTTGCAATTTCTCTTTCGAGTTCTTCCATATCTTCCTCGGTCGAAGGCGGTAAAATAGTAGACCTCAAGTGTTCGGCCACGTCCCGTTCAAGATTGATCCTCTTCTCTTTCCTTTTCTGCGAGCTCTCGAGGGATCCTCGAACTTCTTCGCGAGCTTCGGGCGGAATCTTTTCACATACCCTTGTATTTTTTCTCGGATCGTACCCCGATAGGTGGGCCTTCATCCGGGTGATTCCGCCACCCCGTATCTCATGCCCGCAATAGTTGCACTTGAACCCCGAGTTGTTCGCCTCTCCTAAAGGAGAACAATGTTTCCTCGCGGCGTCTCTAGTGCTCATTTTCCTAGAAAGTAGTGAAGTACAATATCAAATTAACAATTAATTTATAATAAAACAAATAACAAAATATATTGATTACTAACTTATTAACATATAATAAAACTAAGATTAACAATTGTAACATATTAATAAAATTTATAATTTATAAGTTACAAATTGTTATTAACAAATTAAAATTATTCTATACAAAATTACAAATACTTTAAAAAATAAGTAAAATAAATTATTATTTACTTACCAAAATAAATATTTACAAATCACCAATTATTCTTATATAAAATATGCACTGCACAGTTGATTTAATTTAAAACAAGATTTAACAACTAGCTCAATTTAACAAAGTAGCTAAAAATTGTACTTTTGCCGCAATATTTTAGAAAACTTCAAATTAAAAAAACAATTATGCCAACCGATTGTTTTTTAAATTATATACATTTTTATAAAACAAAATTACACCAAAATATTCGAGTAACTAGCTCAAATCAACAATTTCCGAAACATATGTACTTTCGCCACAATGATATCAAAATTCAGAAAAACTTCAAATTAAAAAAAAATTATGCAAACCGATTAGTTTTAAAATTATATACAATTTTATAAAACGAAATTACACCAAAATATTCGAGTAACTAACTCAAATCAACAATTTCCAAAACATATGTACTTTTGCCACAAATATATCACAATTCAGAAAAACTTCAAATTAAAAAAAAATTATGCAAACCGATTAGTTTTAAAATAATATACAATTTTATAAAACGAAATTACACCAAAATATTCGACTAACTAACTCAAATCAACAATTTCCGAAACATATGTACTTTTGCCACAAATATATCACAATTCAGAAAAACTTCAAATTAAAAAAACAAATTATGCAAACCGATTAGTTTTAAAATAATATACAATTTTATAAAACGAAATTACACCAAAATATTCGAGTAACTAACTCAAATCAACAATTTCCGAAACATATGTACTTTTGCCACAAATATATCACAATTCAGAAAAACTTCAAATTAAAAAAAAAATATGCCAACCACTCAGTTTTCTAATTACAAATGATGTTAATAAATGAAATTACATCAAAAATGTTAAAAATATAGCTCAAGTTTAATAATTTCCAAAACAAAAGTACCTTTGCCGCTATTATACAAAATTCGGAAAAAGCCTAAAATCACCCCAAATCACCCCCAAAATCTGCAAAAAAAATTAACAAAAAGCACACCATCCATCACAATTCGAACATAACCTAAGATAAATAAATTTCAAGAACAATATTTGAATCAAAATTACATATTGTACAATCAAAGTTGTATGAATTTTCATGTTGAACTTTCATTTCAACTTAATACATTCCTAAGTAAGTACTAAAAATATAGAACATTTTGGTGAAAATTTTACATAAATCATGCTTATACAACTTGTAATCTATAAAACACAAAAAATTTAATTAAAAATACCCTAAAAATACCTTTATATTCGGATTGTACACGAACTTGGAACTTCTGTCGTGATAAACTTAGGGCTCGACTTCAGGGAGATATGGCGAGAAGATCTCTTCTTCTCCAGGCGAGAAGCTCGGCAACCTATAAATTCAGTGAAGGGGAGGGCGAAAAGATGGCTGGGAGGTGGAAAAATGAGACCAAAATCGTGATAAGTTCGAATTTATACTAGGGTTGGAACTTATCCATATTTTCACGAAAAGTCCTCCACTTTTCATTTTTTTACACTCGAAAAGTTGCAGCGAAAAGTACCTAAGTTTTCGATTCGAAAAATTTCGAAAAGTATAAAACGGCAACAATTACCAGAGATAAGTTACCGAGAAGACCATTTCCTCGATTTTTCGAACGATTTTCGCTCGATTTTCGCGATTTTCGAAACCTTGGTTTGAATCCCTCTTAAGCGCGGTATTTAATTTTGAAGCACCACAACCTGACCTTGGGTGCTATCAAACAGAGTTTTGCCTACAATGTCTACTTTGACAATTTGTTGAGTATTTACGCCTCAAATAATTTTGTTTTCTACATATCTTTAATTTTAGCGATAATCTATATATATTAAAGGATGATGACAAAGTTTTCTTAAACAATTCTATTATATAGACATGGTGAAAAGCTAATTTTATAGAATTTTGAATTAAAAAAAAAAAAGCATACCATTTATTAAAAAAAAAAAAAAAAACTCATGCCATTTTTTAGATTTTCTCATTTTTTATTAAGTATAAATACAAACACACGTTATTATTTACTACATGACCGTGCAATTATTATTAATCATTTATGTATTTTGATTCACTTCAAAGTTCCTTCCTCTTTTGATTAAAGTTATTATTACTTATCTCCATTTAAGTGCAGTTAATAGTGCCGTTTTAGTCAGGGGTGTGAAAAAAACTCAACTCAATCGTTCAACTCAACCTAATTGAACTCAACCCCAATCTAACCCAACCTAGTTAACCCAATAAATATCGGGTTGGGTTGGGTCCAACCCGAATAAATTATCGGGTTGGGGTCGGGCCGGATGCATTGGGTTAGGCCGGCCCAATTGACCCAACGAAGCTTTTCCTTTTAAGTAATTTGTTATTTTTTAAAATATTTGATGTATTTTAAGTAAAATCACATAGAGTAAAAAAGTAAAAAAATAACCCTTAAATCTCATCTTTATGTTTAATTATTATTTTATGTCTATGATTATGTTTTTAGTTTATGTTTACGATTACGCTTCTTGTTAAATTTACGACTACGTTTCATTCTTTTGTTATTGAATGTTTAGAACTTAACAATGTTAGTTGTTTAATAGGATGTTTAAAAATATTATTATAAATTTATGTTTATTGATTGACGGTTTAAATTTATGTGTTATTCGGTAATTTTTTTTTTTTTATAGTTCAATCCAATGACCCAACCCAACCCAGAGTTTTTAGGGTTGGGTTGGATTGGGCCTTCAAAAATATTGGGTTGGATAGGGTTGATTTTCCAAAACCCAATAAGATCGGATCGGGTTGAGTTTTTAGCTCGGGTCAACCCAATCCAACCCATGCACACCCCTAGTAACGAGTATTGGTTTCTAAAAATATTTGAATGGGATAATAGAGACAAAAGTATCTTGAAGTATCTCAAAATTTACAACATATTCCAAATCTTATTTTTTAGAGGTAAGAGTACTAAAATGTAAAAAATTGTTTACACCATTAGTTAGGGGTGAGCATGGGTTGGGTTGGGCCGCCCCGATACTTTTTATGGACCCGACTCGATCACTTCGGGTTCTAAAAAAAATGCCCGATCCGACCCAAATTTTTTTAATGCCCGAACCAAACCGATCCGATAAAAAATCGGGTTGGGTTGGTTTGGGTCACCATGGCCCGATTAATTAAAATTTAATCTTATATAACAAAAAATAATATGAAAAAAATGCATCAATGTAACTCAAAATTCAAGTAAAAATACCTCAAACAAATTTAATCAAACAAACATACACTAAATAATGTAAAACTTGAAAATGAGAGATTGAAGAGTCTTTGAATGTAAATAAAATTGAGGATGAGAAATTTTAAAAGACTATAGATTGCACTACTTGAATAAAAAATCAATATGAAATATATATTAATTATATTGGTCGGGTCGGAGACCCCGACCCGAATAATAGTCGGGTCCGGCCCGATCCGACCCAATTTTGAGCGGGTTAGATTGGGCGGGTTTGATTGGGGTCGGGTCTATAACGGATTGGGTTGGGCCATCGGGTTGGGTCTAAAATGCTCACCCCTACCATTAGTACCAAACGGTTAATTTCCACAAAATATCCGAAATTATAAATAATCCAAATTATTAACGACGTAAATCCTTAAATTATTATCATTTATTAGCCACATACGTACTTAATTTACTATCATAATAATAAAATATATATAATAAGTGGATAAAATTACAAAAATATCATAAGCTCTTAAGTTATTATTGACGACATAAATGCTTAAGTTATTATCATTTATGCTCTTTTTATAATTTTATCCACCAATTCTACATATTTTTTTATACAAAATTCAATTTCGAGAAAGTTTCGTGTTTTACAGTATTTGAAAAACGTTTGGGATCTAGCCCAAAAACGAGTTATAAGAATCTGGCCGAACGAAAAAAATCAATATATCTCATAGTTACAGTTCTCTTTTGAAAATTTCCAAAACACAAAAGTTCTTCGTTTTTCAAAAAATAATGACAGTTTGTTAAGAATGTTTTTTCCAGTTCCTTACCGATTTTATTATATCGAGAAAATACCTTACAACTTCTTTGAAAAACCCAAATCTCTTTTAGTTTGAGTAATTATTATCTAGGATCATCGTTCGTAGAGGTATCTTGGTCGGAGTCGCGAGAAGGATTATCGTAGCGATTCAGGTGAGTCAACCTCACTACAGTACAAATTAGTTTGAAAATAAAAGTTTTGTTTGACATGTTTGATGTGTGGTTTGTTGAAACGCTTGCTCGAATATTATTGAATGTGTGCTTATTGTTTTGTTTTCATAATTGATGCATGAGTAATTTATAAGTATTTAATGATAGATGAATGTGCAAGATTGATGTTGATTATGTGATGATCGAGAATGATTGCGAGAGATGTTGGGTTCCTTTAGCTAAAGAAATAAGATACAGAGTGTTGTTAGTTCATAAGCTTATGATAATAAGAACAAATGGAACATATGAATTAATAAAGTGTCGTACCACACCTCTAGACGGAGGTTTTCTTAATATTAAATGATTTCTCCTTGATGGATTAATCGTGCAGTTTTAATGAACTGCCAAAGAAAATTTATGATTTCTCCTTGATGGGATTAATCTTGCGGTTTTGATGAACTGCTAATGTTGAATTTTCATTTCTCCTTGATAGGATTAATTGCGCGGTTTTGATGAACTGCTAAAGAAAATTTATGATTTCTCCTTGATGAGATTAATCTTGGGGTTTTGATGAACTGCTAATGTTGAGTTTTGATTTCTCCTTGATGAGATTAATCACGCGGTTTTGATTAGCTGCCAAAGAAAATTTATGATTTTTCCTTGATGGGATTAATATTGCGGTTTTGATGAACAGCTAATGTTGAGTTTTCATTTCTCCTTGATGGGATTAATCTTACGGTTTTGATGAACCGGCAAAGAAACAAGTGGGTACGTACACAATATGGTGATCACCTAGGACAAGATTAGTAATAGATTCCTAAAACGTAAAATGAAGCATAATTGGTCGTTTGCATGTTATGTTTTCTTCAATTTATTTTGTGAGAAAATAGTTGTATCTCACTGAGCTTTTAGCTCACGCAAAATATTTTTCGTTCGTACTGTAGGTAAGTTTCATCCAAATTTATAAGTAATACAACGCCGCGTGGTGCTGTCCACTAGTAATACTAAAAGATTTAAAAAAATAATAATAGCAAAAGTATTTAATAGTTTACATAATAGTATAATAGTGGCCGAAGTCCTCGTCGTATAATAATGACAAAAATACTCAATTTTTTTTTTTATGCCGAAAAACTCCGAATATCATATACTTTAGCGGCACGAGTATCGAATCTTTTTTCCGTAATATATATTTTTACCATTATTATTTTAATTTTTTATACTTTAGCGGCATGAGTATCGAATCTTTTTTCCATAATAGATATTTTTACCATTATTATTTTACTTTTTTCATAAAATTTAATTTTGTTGTTGAAAATTAAAACTATTCTCATTAATTTTGTTGCCTTTTAATTTAATTTATTTTAAATAATTTTTTTGACTTGTTTAGTAAGTTAAAGCTGGGATAAAAGCAAAACCCAACCCTTGATAATCGAATCAAGCCCAGTTTCTCTCTCTACACCTACACTCTCTCTCCTCTCCATTGCAGTTCTTCCAAGAAATCTTCAAGCTTCTAGGGTTTCCAATCGGGAGATTTCCGGAGGTCTCTTCACAGATCGGAGCCATGGCGGCGACGATGGTGAGCTCGGCCGGAGGTCTGCTGGCCATGCTCAACGAGAGCCACCCCTTGCTCAAGCTCCACGCTCTCTCCAACCTCAACGACCTCGTCGACAATTTCTGGCCCGAGATCTCGACGAGCGTCCCTGTCATGTACCCTCTCTCTGCCCATTTCTCTGCCTTAGATGGAATTTAGGGTTTCGTTGTTTGTGATCTGCTTGTTCTTCGCCGAAACGATGGGTTGTGCGAAGGAAGATTCCGGATTAGGGTTGAGTTTCGTGAATGTGGATTTTTTCATGGAAATTGGTTAGATTTTGGGATGTATATGCTCGGATTTGTTCATCTTAAGCTATATGATTTGGATTTTGTTGTAATTCATTTCGTTTTGGAAGATGTTAGGGTTTTAGAGGACTAGCAATTTGGGATTTTTTTTTCATGAGGATTTCCATGGCTTACTTAGTCTTTTGTATGACTTGACTATCATTGTGAGTGTTTTTCTAAGCCTCTAAAGATTATGGCAAGTTTATTTAGGCTCTCTTTGCAAATGGCTGTCGTTGCATTGATTTTGGGAGAACTGAAGTGTGTGGATTTGCAATTTTGGTTTAATAATTTTTTCGAAGCTATGCTGATGATGGTGTGCTTGTTTTCAGTGAGAGTTTGTATGAAGACGAAGAGTTCGACCTGCACCAGCGACAACTTGCTGCACTACTCGTGTCGAAAGTAACTTTTCTAACTTCACACTCGTTTTCAAATTGTTGGAAATTATAAATACAAGTTTTCTTGTTAGGCTTTGACCAATTTAAAACTACTTATCACACTGTTCTACATAAACATGTTGATGTTGGTATTGTTATCACGGATATGTCCGGGACAGGCCTAACGTAGAATATTTTTCTTCCCTTCTCAGGTTTTCTATTATTTGGGTGAACTTAATGACTCATTATCATATGCCCTCGGAGCCGGTTCCTTGTTTGATGTCTCGGAGGATTCTGATTATGTTCATACACTACTTGGTAAGAGTTACTCAACTTCTTTATTTTTAATCGTAAAAAGTAGCATTTCCACTCTTACGTGTTAAAAGTGCGGGAGTCGATGCTTAATTTGTTTAGTTTCCTTGACTTTTGGGATTCTTATGCTGTACGAAACTATTGTTTTTTGTTATCGTCCTCAGCTAAAGCTATAGACGAGTATGCGATTCTTAGATCTAAGGCAGCAGAATGTAACGACGAGGCTGCAAAGCTGGATCCTAGGTTGGAGTCAATTGTCGAGAGGATGCTCAACAAGTACGTTACTATATTCTCGTTTATTTCATCTTGTCATTCTTTAATCATATCCCACTCTTTTTATATATTTTTTTATCTTTTTAATTTTAAACTGGTCTGTCTTTTGCAACTTGAAATAGATGCATTTTGGATGGTAAGTATCAACAGGCTATGGGAATTGCAATTGAATGCCGAAGATTGGATAAGCTCGAGGAAGCAATCATGAAGAGTGATAATGTCCAAGGAACTTTGTCATATTGTATCAATGTTTCCCATTCCTTTGTTAATCTCCGCGAATATAGACGCGAGGTGAATGTGACTCTCCATTTATAAAGTTCCTTTTGCGCTTTGTGATTTTTTTCCTTGAGTCGGGACTTGAGAGATTGATATATTAATCTTTATCTTTTTTTTTTGTCGGTCAGGTACTTCGTCTTCTTGTGAAAGTGTATCAAAAGCTGCCATCTCCAGATTACTTGAGCATTTGTCAGTGTCTTATGTTTCTGGATGAACCCGAGGGTGTTGCAAGCATATTGGAAAAGCTGCTTCGTTCCGAGAACAAGGATGACGCTCTCTTGGCTTTCCAAGTAGCCTTTGATCTTGTGGAGAACGAACATCAAGCTTTTCTCTTGAACGTCAGAGATCGTTTGCCAGCTCCTAAGGTTCCGTCTCCGGATTCCGTTCAGCCAAAAATTGGCGAGGCAGAATCTGCTCAAACTGAAAACACTGCTGCAGAGGATGTTCAGATGACTGAAGAAACTTCACGTGAAGCAGATCCAAGTGAAGTGTGGTACTCCGAGCGGCTGACAAAAGTCAAGGGAATTCTGTCAGGGGAGACATCCATTCAGTTGACCCTTCAGTTCTTGTACAGCCATAACAAGTGAGGCAATCAGTTTCTTTTATTCTCTACTAATTCATTTGTTTCTTGGTAAGCGATTACCATATCTTCATTTTGTCTATGATTTGCATTTAGATCCGATCTCCTTATTTTGAAGACAATCAAGCAGTCTGTTGAGATGAGAAACAGTGTTTGCCATAGTGCAACGATTTATGCAAATGCAATTATGCACGCCGGAACTACTGTGGACACGTTTCTTAGGGAGAACCTTGTAAGTCGTCTCGCGTCTCACTTATTTTCTTCCTTCATCCTCGTTTGTGCTAATTCTGCTCAAATAGTTTAGCGATGGAGATCAAATAGGAAATAATGTCTCTTTGTTGATGAATAGTTACATAGAACCTGCAACGTAGTACAAAATGAACACGGGTTATTCAAGACACCCTGAAAGTCTCCCAACTCAGTCGTTTATTTCTGCTTACCCTCCAGTACTACAAAAGGCTGATCTATATCCCTTAATTGCTTTTAGTCTAAGTATTTAACGGTTAAATTTTAACCCCTATGGGATTATAAAAATATACCAGAGAAGCTGTACAAAAATGGCCTCACTTTAGTTATTCCACACTCCCAATGTAGGTGAATCTGATATTCATGTTTATGTTCTCTTTAATTCCGGCAGGACTGGTTGAGCCGAGCCACAAACTGGGCAAAGTTCAGCGCAACGGCGGGTTTGGGTGTGATTCATAGAGGGCATTTGCAGCAAGGAAGGTCATTGATGGCTCCGTACTTGCCACAAGGTGCGGGTGGAGGGGGCGGCAGTCCTTATTCAGAAGGTGGCGCTCTCTATGCTTTGGGTCTCATCCATGCTAACCACGGCGAGGGTATCAAGCAATTCCTTCGTGACAGCCTTCGGAGTACCAATGTCGAGGTGATTGCTGCAACTACTACTCAAGTGCTCAAATCAATCCTTAACTAGGGTATTCGAATTTGTTACCAAGTTGGTATTTTTTTTAATGCAGGTTATTCAACACGGTGCTTGTCTTGGTCTGGGTTTGGCAGCCTTGGGAACCGCTGATGAGGAAATTTACGAAGATATCAAAACGGTGCTGTATTTGGACAGTGCTGTTGCTGGTGAAGCCGCTGGCATTAGTATGGGCTTACTGATGGTTGGGACGGCGAGTGAGAAGGCTAGTGAGATGCTTGCCTATGCTCATGATACTCAGCACGAAAAGATTATCAGGTAAAAGTAATCATAATTCACAGCTGGGTGTTATGCAGATTCTTAAAATTTTCCGTAGCTTCCGCTGAAATTTGAATTCCGACAGGGGATTGGCTCTGGGAATAGCACTTACAGTGTATGGTAGAGAGGAAGAAGCAGACACCCTGATTGAACAGATGACTCGGGATCAAGATCCTATTCTGCGTTATGGCGGTATGTATGCACTGGCATTGGCCTACAGTGGAACGGCGAACAACAAGGCAATCCGCCAGCTGCTCCACTTTGCGGTCTCTGATGTTAGCGATGATGTGAGGAGGACCGCTGTGCTGGCTCTTGGGTTTGTCTTGTATTCAGAGCCAGAGCAGGTTTGTGCTCTTCTTTTGTATTTTTTTTTTGTTTATGTTCTAATTCTTAACTATAAAGTTTGTATGCACGTCCTTTTGGGTAAAGTACTGATAAACTTGTTCCCCTTGTTTATGTTTTTTCTTTTATGAACTGCAGACGCCTCGGATTGTTTCCTTGTTATCCGAGTCTTACAACCCACATGTTCGATATGGTGCTGCCCTTGCGGTAGGAATCTCTTGTGCCGGCACTGGACTCAGCGAGGCCATATCTCTATTGGAGCCTCTGACTTCAGATGTCGTTGACTTTGTACGTCAAGGCGCTCTCATCGCAATGGCGATGGTAATGGTGCAAACCAGTGAAGCAAGTGACTCCCGTGTCGGAACATTCCGGTACTTATCATCACGATCATACTTCATTTGTATTATTATTTGAAGTCTAAATATGCTGATTAGTAAGAGCAAGGCTTGAACCAAAACTAACGGCTCACTTTACGAGATAGGATTTCGGGTCGTCAAGGTTTTAAATTACTTAAACGCGAGGCGAGGCGTTTTCTCACCACCTCGCGAGGCGTAAGCCTCGATTATAAGAAGAATTTTTTTTATAAAATACTATATATATCATAAAAACCACACATAATCTTATAGTCTTAAACAATAGTCTTAAACCATAAAAACCACATATAATATCAAAGTTTTAAACCATAAAAAAAAACATATGTCTTAAACCATAAAAAAAGCACACAAAAGAAGGAACAGAGGAGAGAAGGGAGAGGCCGAGAAGGGTTTTGTCGAAGAGAGAGGTTTGTCGAGAAGAGAGAGAAGGGAGAGGCTTTAGGGTTAAATTAAAAGAAGGCTTTTAAAAAGCCCAAATGCAGTTAAAAAAAAGCCCAAAGCATTAAAAAAAAGCCTTAAAAAAACCCTAACAGGCGACTTCCAATGAGGCGTCCGCCTCATGCTTCGCCTCGCGCCACGAGGTGGAGGCATATGCCTCAAACGCCTCGACAAAAAAAAGGCGTACGCCTCGCCGGAAGTCGCCTGGAGGCGCGCCTGAGAGGCGCAATACCTCCGCCTCGCCTCAAGGCGCGCCTAGAGGCGTACGCCTCGCACGTTTTTTTAAACCATGCGGGTCGTAGCTATGAGTTAAATCTTTGCGTGACTTCACTATATATTTATGACTGTTCTATCTAACCAAATTGCAGGCGGCAGTTAGAGAAAATAATTCTCGATAAGCACGAAGACACGATGAGCAAGATGGGGGCAATTTTGGCATCGGGAATTCTCGACGCTGGGGGTAGAAACGTTACAATACGGTTATTATCAAAGACGAAGCACGACAAGATCACCGCAGTCGTTGGCCTTGCCGTTTTCAGCCAGTTTTGGTATTGGTATCCTCTTATCTACTTCGTGAGCTTGGCATTCTCTCCAACGGCTTTGATCGGTCTCAACTACGATCTGAAGGTTCCGAAGTTTGAGTTTTTATCTCATGCTAAACCCTCACTTTTTGAGTATCCCAAGCCGACGACGGTTCCCACCGCCGCATCGGCTGTTAAACTACCGACAGCGGTTCTTTCAACGTCAGTGAAGGCAAAAGCTAGGGCTAAGAAAGAAGCCGAGCAGAAGGCAATTGCTGAGAAGGCGTCTGGTGCCGAGTCTTCTTCCGGTGCTAATGCAAATGCCGGAAAAGGGAAATCGTCTAGTGAGAAAGACGGAGAATCTATGCAGGTAAATCAGTAACTGAATATATTATTTTTATTCATTAACTCATTTTTTTCGGCACGTTTATATCTTCATCAAACTAGTTCTTAAAACGAGTAACCTAAGAAAAGGTTCCGTTTTTTATCATATTATAAACTATTTTATCCATTTATAATTCTTAATCAGATACTTAATTCTTTTCTTGTATTTCCTAGGTTGATGCTGCACCATCTGAGAAGAAATCGGAGCCCGAGCCTTCATTTGAGATTTTAACTAATCCGGCGAGAGTAATTCCCGCTCAAGAGAAATTCGTCAAATTCCTGGAAGAGAGCCGATACGTTCCAGTGAAGCTAGCGCCTTCGGGATTTGTCCTTCTGAGAGACCTAAGGCCCACCGAAGCAGAGGTGCTCTCGCTCACGGATAGTCCCTCCTCCACAGCCTCGCCCGCCGGGGCATCTGCATCAGCCGCAGCGCAGCCAACTTCAACCGCTTCAGCCATGGCGGTGGACGAGGAGCCACAACCTCCGCAGGCCTTTGAGTTCTCGTCGTGAGCCAGAATTTGTATGCTTCGTTTTTCTCGATTTCCTTTTCCTTATGCGCAGAGATACTCTTGGGGTTCTTTGTGGAGAGATGCGAATCACTGCAGAAATTTTTACTCTTTATAATCCCGGAGTTTGGCTTGGCCTGTTGGGCTTTCATGTCGATCTCGATCTGATAACCGTTTATTTATGTTTCAAGCAAAGGAGGTCGGGGCAAAGTGAAAAAAAAAAAAAAATTAAACTGTATTATCCCGCTCTGCTAGATCAGGGATCGTTTTTAACCGAGGACTGGAACCGTGCCTTTCAGATTTTTAAATTTCTTTCCATGCTCTAGTTTCTCTAGGAATTATACTGCATTGTTATCTATGACATTTCAATCTCATTATTTTTGCTTTCACTCTTACTAGAGTAAATTTCCAATGCCGAATCCTTGATTCTTCAAAATTACAGCTTCAAAAGCTAGAGATCACTTGAATGAAAGACTATTTATTGAGGTACTTTTTTTTGTTGCTAAATGGCGGTTATAACTTCGGCGAGATTTTTCTTCTGAATTTCAATCCGGTGGAATAAAAAATGACTTGAATGATAAACCCTTACCGTTTGGCCACTGGAGCTCTCGTCACGCCTTAGTTATTTGGAGCTTATCAACTTTAGAGACACATATTTATAGAGAGGGTAATCGAGCCGCTGACGCCCTTGTTAGATTCGGTGCTCAAACTTTGGATCATCATTGGTGGCCTTCGCACCCGGAGTTCATTTCTTCTTTCGTTAATGATGATATTTGTATGAAGGAGAACTTTAGATTTTGCTAGTTTTATTCGCTTTTAGTTGTGCTTTGTCAGAGAGAGATCTTAAGTTCTGTTAGTTCTCGTCTCTTTTTGTTTATTTGTAAACTGTGATATTTTTCATTTATCTTATCCAGAGCCGATTCTTACTTTGTGTTTTTGGGTGTCATCCTAGTTGGGATTCGAGATCACATTGCGAGATGTCGGGCCTCCATCTTTTACTTAAAAAAAACTTTGCTCAAAGGTTGCAACATTCTTCTAACAAATATAGCCTCAACACCCAACGGCGGGTTTAACTCGAGATAATTCGGATGTAGATTTGTTTTTGTATTGGGGCTTGTCGCGATTCCGTACTGACGCTTGCATAAACAATAAATGTATTTATGTATTAATTTGCGAAATTGTACATAAAGATAAATGAAAGGAAAAAGTACATCGAATTATAGTGGTTCGCTGATTGGCTTCTTCCCATCCGTTTAAATTCGGCCACCAACCGAAACAACCACAAGAGCAAAACCGGAGGCGAACAATGATAAAAGTTCATGATATTAATGCTTATTACTCTGATATTTAATTATATAGAGGATGGTATTTAGTTCATAATATTTAAAATCTACACTAAAATTTGTCTATGTTCCCAAATTATTGAGTGGACCATCTTACATTATAAGGAATTTTTCAGTGATCATGTATGGACATTTCTCTCTCTCTCTTATTTACTTATTTGATCTTTTTAATTAAAGTAGGTTGTAATTAAATTAATACTTGATGAATAAAGATAATAATTTAATTATATTTTTGTCCGATTCCAACTCATGATCAAATATCAAGCGTATAAATTAATAGTCATTAATTAATAACTTTGACTTATAAAATAATAGATTTATATGATCCTCATAGTGTATCGTCGATGCACCTTAATATCTCATGTGTAATTGTACAGTTACTCTTTAAAAAAACTACAAAAGCAATAATTTATGTCATGAATGCATGAGATTTCACGTTATATATTTGCAAATTTTGTAATTTAAACTACTTTAAAGCAATAATTTGCCATTAATTTTCATTTTTAAATATCTTTCATATTCTAGTTCTTACTTTGAAGTTTAAATATGTATTAAAAATGCCTATGGTCGTACGAGTGTCAGCAAATAATTGAATTACGTACACAAAAGCAATAACACTACTATATATATATATATATATATATATATATATATATATACACATATGTATAGCTACATCATTTCAATCATGCATGAAATTCCACATGCATATATGGGTCAAAGGTCAACGACGCAAAAATCCAAACCTTTGAATGAAATGGGACGACACTACAGACAGACATCTTTTATTTATAATTATATATATATATATATATATATATATATATATGACAAACCCATAAATAGCATCAGAGTGAGCTTAAAAATCGGGGTTCCTTCTGAAGCTTATATTCAAATTCAGTACAAGAGTGATTTTTCACAAATTAATATAGGCCCAGAAACGTTTTTGGATGCTCGCATCTAAAACACGAGAAGTCCAAAAAATATGGAAATGATTTTCAGTATTAAAATAAAATTGAATTATAAAATGCAGTCCCCGAGCCGTAACGGGCCATCAAGGCGCGTTGTCGTGCTGCCACGCCGTGACAACGCGGAAGGGCTAAATGACAATATTTTTATTGCGTCGTCCTTGGACCGTGGACCTTCCGATAAATAAAAGCTTCATTTCAGTCAAACGGTATCCAATTCAAACGTTCTCTACAACTATATGACTCTGTTTTTTCTTTGTTATATTTTCCGGTTTAAATACCCGACTAACATCGGAGCGGCGGAGCTACCTAGAGAGAAGGCAGAGAAGCTAGTTAGAAAGGAGGCGCCAGAGGAAGGTCTAAATGTCGACCGACCTCGTCTCCGCCAGGGACAGAGCCAAGATTTCTACAAGAGGGGGCGAAAAAAATTAAGCTGGAATTTTTAGAATATGATATGATATAAAAGTATTTTTATAATTAATTTTTATAAATCGATAATATTTAGTGATACAATGCTACAAATATTATTACTTAATATATAATAAAAGAATATTTATATTAAGAGATTAATACTAATATAGAGAGGTCATAAATACAAAAAAAAAATGAGGTTGGGAATTGAACCTTGGTCTCTTAGGAAGAGAGAGTTAAAACTAAACTTAGATTCCACTACACTAGAGTATCAATTTTTTCTACATATAATACCTTTTATATATATTGATAAAACTATATAATTTTTTATTTATTAAAAATAACGTGTTTGAATCAAGTGGGGGCGACCGCACCCGCTCGGCCCCAACTAGCTCCGCCCCTGGTCTTTGCTATCTCGACTTTCCTAGGCAAGCTCAGGTACGATCCCCTCAACTCCCACTTTGAACTACATGATGATCTGATCCCGGTAAAACGGGTACGTAGGCAGCCTCGCTATATGTAACGAGGTGCATCATCATATACCATCACTCAGCTCCCCCAGACATCAACGACTCAAGATTCAAGCATCGACCTGCCCGACAGAAATTTTGGCTCTCAGCGGTTGCCAACCTATATCCCGAGTCTTGTCCGACCGCCAATGTGGAGGTACATGGACTTTGCGGTAACAGGTCGAAGGACCCGGCCGGTTCCGGTTCAACGGTTAGCGGAGGGTCCGATAAACATAGTTTCAGATCCAAGCCCCGAACGATCGACGACCTGCCCTATGGAGGTTCCTGTTTTCAACTGTCACTGATCTATATCCCGAGTCTTGTTAGTTCTAAGACTCCGCGGTGACAGATCGAAAGACCCGGTCCCAGCTAACAGTTAGCGGAGGGTCTGATCTACCGAATTCTCGAGACTTGCCATACGGAGGTTTCGGTTCTCAGCGGTCACCGATCTATATCTCTAGTCTTGTCCGTTTTAAGACTCTGCGGTAAGGGGTCGGTGGACCCGGTTCCGGTCCGACGGTTAGCAAAGGGTTCGATCCACCAGACTCCACGAGAACAGTGAATCAAGCCTCTAACCGAGGAAAGTCAACAAACGGCGGTAGGCCGGGCCCAACATGCAGCTTTGGGCCATTACAGTGTTTGATATATTTTTTGGCAAAGTAGAAACTTATTTTTAATATATGTATATGTATGTGTATATATGGAGATTTAAAGTGAAAAGAAAAAGAAAAAAAAAAAGAAAGAAAGAAAGAAAGAGTATGGCAATGACATGACCGGATAAAATGCCAAAACAAACATTATTGTAAATTCTGAGAGGTCAATGTAGAACGGTCTGTCTCTGGTGGGTGCCTGGGTGGGGTTCAACGCGTTGACCTTCACTTTTCATATGCAATAATATGCATGGATACTTTGTTTTATTCTAACAAATATAATTATTCTATAAATATTATTTCTTCACACATCACTATATATATGTATGATACTATTTTAAGTAATTAATTAATTGCCAATTTAAAAAGAGATAGTGACTAGTGAGTTTAATAAACTCTTAAAATTGCCTTTGTTGACTTCTTTTGGTGCCCTATTAAGATTAATTCTAAATTAATTATTTGGTACACACGCGATAAATATTCAAACTATATATACAAAACAAAGGACTTAAAACATTATATATATATATATATCATGCATTCACGTTAATACAATTTCAACAGAAGTTGATCACTATACTATTAATTAAACAAATGGAACATATATATTCGAAAAGTGCCAACGATCAAGACAAGACAACAAAGGTTCTTCATAAATTAATAATAATCTCCTATATTAATTCATCATTATAATGAAAATAATAAAGTGGTACATAAAATATATATATATAAGTATCATCCGAATCACAGTGTGGTGTTTGCATGGATAAAACTGAATATCTGCTGAACCGAACTCGCTATATCCTCTGCACTAAACCTCGATTCACTCGTAACCTACACCAAATGAAATTACAAACTAAATCACACATATATATATATATATATATATATATATATATATATATATATATATATATATATATATACTAATATACATACATGATACATTCACGAGACATGTAATGTATATATATGCATACCTTGACATTGAAGGAATAGAGAACAGTCTGTTCGATGGTGGTGATGTTGGTGTGAAGGATGTTGAACTGCAAATCCTCGAGCGCCGCGATGGCCTTGACGAGCTGCCCCGGCCTCCGGCGAGAAAGGATTTTGATCATCGCGTCGAACCCCAGAAGCTTGACCTCCACGTCCGCCAAGCACGACTTGCTCTCTGCACTCTCCTCCCGGATTCCCCCCGCGCCCTCGAAGCTCAGCTGCATGTCGTCGTTTGGGGCAAAAAACGGCGCCGCGCTGGTGGCCGACGTTGGGTCCGGGCGGGGCGGGTCCCCGAGGAGGCGCCGGCGCTTTTGGGACTCGAGGCACTGGAGAAGCTGTTCCAGCTCTCGAACGAACTCTATGGCTCCCCCAATTATCGATGCTTGGTCTCCCTGTAAATTAAAAAATTAATTATTTGATAAGCAATGAATTTTAATGTATATTACAAATTAATTCAAAATATTATAATAATCTAAGAATTATTAAATGTATATGAGGTTATTTAGTGTTTATTCATATGATTCGATCTAATCGGAAATTTCCGCACCGCAGATGTTTAATCCGCGATTTTATTGCTAATTAAATAACATTCAAACGTAACAATATATATATATATATATATATATATATATATATCAATAATATCCTATCGCGGTTTCAATCGGAATTTCCGCAAACAGTGACAATATATATATATGTAATATCCAGTAGTGGTTTCAATGAATTTCCGCACCGACGAATATTTAGTCTGTGATATTTAAACCCTTAATTTTATGCCTATAATAGCTAATTAAATCACATGATGTGTATACCTTAGTATATATACTTTTTTCTAGACCTTAGATGAGTGTGATTCATATGATTCGATCTAATCACGGTTCTGATTGGAATTTCCGCACCGAAGGACGTTTAATCCGCGATATTCAAACCGCTTTCATATAATTACTAACTATAAATTAAAATAAGATTATAATTGTATCAGATCCTATGATTTGACCTACTCATGGTTCCGATTGAAATTTCCGCACCAACGAGGATTAATCCGCGATTAAACCCTTTCATATATATGTTGCTAATATAAAATCAAGTTTATATATATAGTACATACATACATACATACATACATACATACATACATACATACATACATACGTACATACACAGTGGCGGAGCTACATGCGCACCAGTGAGTGCACGTGCATACGCTCACTTCAAATAAAAAAAAAATATTTATGATTTGATTCGACTCTTCTCATTATCTCTCCCTTTTTGACTCGATAAATCTATTATATTATCTTTTGAAAACTAATATTATCTATTTATATATCTAATAGTCGTTTTAATATAGTTGTATTTGTTTACGTATCTGAAGAAAAAAAATTCGATTGAAATATGCTATGTGCTTCGCCTGAAATGAAAGTCTGGCTACGCCACTGTACATACATACCCTTTGAACGTAGGATCCAGGCATGAGAGATCTAAGAACTCTGAGATGTTCATTCATCTGCTTCCTTCTGTTCCTCTCCACGGCTATGTGAGTCATCCTCTGGCTCTCAACCTCCTCGCTCGTCTTCACGCTCCTCGGCCTCTTCCGCTTCTTCCCATTCGGCGCTTCCAACCCGCTAGGGTTCCCATTGTTGTTGTTACTCTTCTCGAAATCCTCTCCCAGGAACTGAAGCTGCACCGCGCCATCGTGGTCCCGCTCGTGCTCGTGGTGGAAATCTCCCTCGCTGGCGTTCTTCTCGTTCAGCACGGGGAACTTGAGGAAGAACACCGGGTCGATCCCAGACTCGTCATCACCTTCTTCCTCGGAGATTCGGGTCTGGTTCAGGGCGAGCTTGGGGCCGAAATCGGCGAACTGCATGACATCGGCGAAGCTCAGCTGTGGCGGCTGGTGAGGAAGATTGTTGAGCAAGTAATTGACCATCGATCCGTCGCCGTTTTGGTGCCCTTCTGAGCTGCTACTTTGATGATGAGAATGGTGATTCTGATTCTGATTATTATCGTAATCAAGGACTGCGAAGTTCTGAGTCTGCCATGAATAATTATCACAGAACACCATGATTAATGATTGAGATATTGGCTAAACTTGTATAATATTATATATATATGTGTGTGTGTCTGCATGTCATGTATATCTATCTATAATCTATCTATATATATATAGTACCGTGTAGTTATCATCTTTGTCCATTGTTTCACGTAGAGACAAAGACTGACTTCGACCACCTTGTCTTGTGTATGTATGGGGCCTTCTCTGCGACAAAATTTACAGTCATAATAATTAATTGTCTATTAGGATTTAGGGTTAACATTACATGCAAAAACATATTATATACGTACACAAAATATTACCTGAAGAGCTTATATATTTGTGTGAAAAATAATCTTTCTCTTCTTCTTGTTTTTGAATATGGAGGATATATTGTGAAGAGCTTAGGGTTTTAGATTGAGAAATGTGGCTTTTATGTAAGTTTTGAGAGAGAGAGAGAGAGAGAGAGAGAGAGAGGAGCCAAGTGGGTTAAACTAAGAGGTGTTTTCACCACTTTTTATTAATGTGGGTCACAAGGAGACAAGGCTCTTTTTCTTCTCTCAACACATGACTCTAATTATTAAAAGCTTCAAACTCTGAAGAAGATTAGGTTACTTGTGTGTATATATATCTTCTGTTATCAGATTGAATCGATCATTTATTTTACTTTTCAAATGAAATCACGAGATCACATCGCTCTCATGATCAAACTTCCATACTTTAACCGCGCATACTAATTGATCGCTTTGCTACGTACCGTATCATACATATATATATATGATGGTATCATACACACACACACACACATATATATATATATATATATATATATATATATATATATATATATATATATATATAGGGTTGGTGACGGCAAAACTACCCAAAATTTGGTAAAAAATTAATCCATCATGTACTCAAAATTAAAAAGTGGTGGCAAAAGTACTTAAAGTCACATCTGAGGCGTCGTTGACCACTCCATTCTCGTAACGCAATTAACTTACCAGTTAACTCTGGCCACGTGGACAAACGTGGGTTGCTGACATAACAATTTTTTGCCACGGGGGCGAGCCCACATCAAACTCGTTTACGACAAAACAACGAATTAAACCCTTAATTGGGCTTGTCCACGTGGCAAAAAATTGCTATGTCAGCAACCCACGTTTGTCCACGTGGCCAGAGTTAATAATGAGTAAGTTAACTGTGTTTCGAGAATGGAGTGGTCAACGCCCTAAATGCCAATTTGGGTACTTTTGCCACCACTTTTAAACTTTAGGTACACGAGGGGGGTTCTTTGATCAAACTTTGAGTATTTTAGCCGTCATTAACCCTATATATATAATATTTAAGGGTAAACTGCGACTAAAGTACCTAATGTTACAAAAAATTTGAATTATGTACCTAAGCTTTTTTTGGTTGTAGTACCTAAAGTTGCTTCTATTAAGGAATTTGGTTTCCTCCATCAAACTCCGCTAGTGGTGTCCTATGTGGCACTTTGGATATTGGATATACTGCGGCTAAAATACCCAATATTTCAAAAAATTGAATTATGTACCTAAATTTTTTTTGGTGGCTAGTACCTAGAGTTGCTTATCTTAAGGATTTTGGTTTCTTCTGTCAACTCAGATGTATTTGACTGCCATGTGGCATTTTATAAATATTTTAATTTTTCTTATTTTTAAATTTTAAATTTTTAAAATTTTTAAGCATTATAACAAGTAAATTTAATAATAATTAAAATCAATATTATAAAATAATTTAATGAGATTATATAACTTATATTATATTTTGAAGCATTAAATATATTTAGTTATTCAAGATTATTAAAATAAAAATCTACAACATTGATAAAAATACCCTTAAATAAAAGTTTTACGAATGGATTAATATATTTTTGTTCCTCTTTAATGCGTAACAATAGTAATAGGTTAATTTATGGCCAGTTTGGTATTGCTTCTAAAGAGGTGCTTTTGTTTTTTCCTTAATTTTAGGGAGAACATTGTATTTGGTAAATTAAAATAAAATTACTTTCTTGGAGAAAGCTATTTCGCAAGTTCTACGTGTGTTTCTCATCTTTCTTATTTTTAATTATCTTTATTTAAATAATTTTACTTTTTTATTATATTTAATTTCAAAACTCCGTAACATTAACTTTATAACTCCGATTGACTTATAAAAATAAGCATTTGAAAACTTTCGATGAAACAAATCCAATGATAGGTTGGAAGATATAGTTTTGATGTATTTTTAAATAATGCATTTTTAAATTATTTCTAAGAAGTGATTGTTAGTAAATTACATAACCAAACACTAAATTACTTGACCAAGTAGCACTTTTAGTCACATTATTTTTAAAAAGTGATTTGTATAACAACACAACAATGCCAAACTGGCCTTCAAGGTTAAAAGTATAAGAGAAACTTTTGTCAAAAATTTAAATTTCTAAGACAAACTTCAGTAATGTCACTATATGTCTCTTATACTTTTAATTAACATATTGCTATAGTTACGTAGTAAAAACGAACATAAATATATTAATGCATGCGCAAAACATTATGTTTCAGGTCATTTTTAACAATGATGTAAATTTCTATTTCAATAATCTTGAATAACTAAATATACTTGATGCTTCATAGTACTGTTGATGTGTAAATATATTCCTTAATCGGAATGATAAGGTCAATAATTAAATTTACGGCTCATGTAATTTAAGACCAAAGTTGTGAATATAATTGAATATTCAAACAAATGGGCCTATGAGATATATGGCCAAAAGCCCAATAAGCACTTAATAGTGCTTGGGCCCGACCAGAACCTTAAGCCCAAAACATAAAGGCTCATCCCGAGCAGAGAATGCTTCAAAGGGACCCGAGCAGAGAGTGTTTCCAACGATGAAACATCCAAGCAAAGAGTGCCATATCAGCCCAAGACTCAAAAGCCCAGCACACTTCTTGATGGGGGTCCAGGCCCGACCAGACCTGTCGGCCCAAAATTCAAAGCCCATCCCGGGCAGAAAGCGTCATGAAGAAAGCCGAGCAGGAACACGCCAACTAAGCACTAAAGCCTGCGCAGACCAAGTCAACAGGTTCTATTCAAACCTCCGAAGCCAGACCAATAAAATCGCCACGACCAAGATTTAAACTCCCCACGGCGTTGAGTCAAAGTCCGCCATTGCGCGATTCTCTCAAGAAGTGGCCCACGTGTCAGCTCGACAACAAGTCAAACCCCGAACTCGAAGCCACTACCTACGTCCACTACCAACGGGCACAAATTGGAAGCCTATAAAAGTGAGGAGATAGCTCCATTATACGCACGTAAGCATTCACCCTGAGAGAAAAGAGTTTGTGAGAATTGTATTTTTCAGAGTGCTTAATCTTTCTTTTTCGATTAGCTTGGAATCGGTTTGTGGTTTCGGCTGATCTTCTTTTCATCATCAATAAACTTACAGAGGACGTAGTTAACTATCGCATTGGGAAAACCTCTCTAAAAAACCTTTGGTGTTTTTAGTTGCTTTATTTTCATTTCTGTCAACGTTAGAGTATTGATGACGCGGAGGTCAAGATCTACAAAGTTCTTAGCAATTTCAAATCAGAATCTCATTCACTAATCACGTGACTGTTGGTGTGCGAAACCACATCAACAAATATAATATTAATTATATAACCTCACTAAATTATTTATAATTTTGAATTTAATTATTATTATTAAATTATACTCGTAATAATGTTTAAGAAAAAAAAACTCCCACGTGGCGGCTAAATGCCACGTGGTTGTGTTGCCAAATCTACATGGCGCATCCGAGGTGCCACGTAGAACACCACTAACAGAGTTTGACGGAAGAAACCAAATTCCTTAACATAAGCAACTTTAGGTACTAGCTACCAAAAAAAAAAAAAACTTAGGTACATAATTCAATTTTTTTGAAACATTGGATACTTTATAGGAAAATAATTCCTTAACGGAAGCAACTTTAGGTACTATAGCCACACACAAATACTTGGATACATAATTAAAAATGTTTGAAACATTAGATACTTTAATCGCAGTTTACCTGTGAAATAGGGGTAGGCCCTTCCATAACATCAGCTAACCATACATGAAGAGGAAATTGAGCGATTTAGCAAATGCACCAACAAATAATAGAAAGGCAAACAAAGTAGCAAATAAAAAATTAAGGTTGTGATTTCGAGTTCTGGTATAGTTTTAATACATGCAATATACTGTACTAGTTATTTGTGTACTTGAAAATATTATAAGGCACGGCATGATAAAAATTTTGAGAAGCTAAAGCAAACTAGACAAAAGGTAAAATTCAAAATTAAAAACATGAATTTTTTTTTATGGGTCAATAATTAAAAAACTGCAAACAAAATTTAAACGTTATTAAAATTTTAGAGGAACTAAAGCTCATAGAGGAGTGTACATGTGTAAGTGCATCAACCCCTGATATCAAGGCTTATGTATATCTAGATAGTTTTTTTATAAGTGACATCATTAATCAAGATTACATGTAATCTCATTATAAGATAGATATTCACAATTTAAAAACAATTGTCATTATTGACCGCAAACACTATTAGCAGCAATTCTGCGTCTCGTTAAGGTCGAACTCAAGACCACTCATGAAGTGTGTAGTGAGTTTAACACTAGGCCTAATAAACTTGCTTATGTTTGTATATAATTAGTTTGGAACTCTCAAAGTGACTACGGTTGATGTACAAATTCGTCGTTTTTATTAAAGACGACATGTCGTACAAGTTATGAATGAATTAAATTTGTAATAAAATAAATCAAAGGTTCAAAAGAATATTAAGTATTCAAATGGACCCGATACAAAGCCAAAAGCCCAATCAAAGCAAATGACAATTATAAAAGTCCATAAACAGAAGCTAAAAGGCTAAAGTCCAAAAGCTATCCGGAAACAACAAAAAGGATGAAGGGCGGAATCGCCATAAATCCTGTCCGGATCAATTGATTCAAATCAAGCGGACAAGGAGCACGAAGTCTAGTTCACAACTGCTCTATTCAGTCAAAGCTCCAGCTCGGTGAAAAGAACACAGTCGTGAGCACGTGTCAACGGGACGACTTGTCAGTCTTGTCAGCCCGGAGAAACGACCCCAAATTTTCAGGAAGTCCAACAGGAAGGTTTGAAGGCTATAAATACCAACTCAAGACGAAGAACTACACACACATTCTGTTGGGTATATTTCTATAATGATGATATATGAGAAACAAAATAACGAAAAACAGTAGCGAAGAGATTCGAAATACGTATCAATGTGTTCTTGGATCGACGAGCATCGGCTTGTCGCTTTGAACCGGAAAAAGGTTCTTGATATCCTGTAAAACAGAAACCGGTTAGGGATTCCCGAGACGCGTTGGACGCTCTCCTTAAAGCTTGATTCGCCTCCTCTACGTGCTTGAGGTTCGTTAGGCGATAGCTTCCCAGGATATAACGGGATAACCGAGAACTCCGTAGCACTTCGAAGTTCACCGGCGAACTGAACCTTCTTGAACTCCGTTACCGAAAGACTCACGACATAAAACGATGGGAAGCATGAAAATTTGAATTAGCGGAATGAAAAACCGGGAAGCAAACTCATAGTTTCTAGAGAGATTTCGGAAAGTGATTTCGATTGTGGTGTGTCGAAAAGGTCGAGTTCACCGTCAAATTTATAGACGCCGTGGAGAGACAAAGAATTGAATCGTAATCAATTCCGAAACGTTTATCATAAATTGCAATTAAACCGAAACGTAATAAATTGAATTCAATATTCATAACGGTCATAACCGTTTTACGTAACGTTCGAACGTCGGAACAAATCCCGGTAATTGGATAGAGCGTTCGTCTCGAGTGTTCGACATTTCGACCGACTCGACGCTATATCAATTTTATTTAACTGCAATTTTTTCCAACACATTCATTAGAGAGAATTACTGAGAACTTTTTGTTCTGACATTTTACTAGATTGAGAATTTTCATTGTTTTTCCCTCTACTTCTTCTCTTTCTCTGAACAAGATCGCTGACTGTAGCTTTCTGTTCATGCTTTCTATTGTAATAAACTAACAGAGGACGCAGTCAACTAACCTCTCTAAAAAATCCTCGTTTTCATTTACTGCTTATGTATTTATATTTATATATAAAAGAGAATGTCGGAGAGTTTACAACACGAAAGATCAGATTCCACCAAAACAAGTTAATATTATACATCCACAAATCACTATGACCCTTGAGGCACGTGAACAATTACATACTAAATGTAATGTTGTATGCTTAATTATACAAAAGCTACGTCTTATATTCGAAAACTAAAACCTATAACATAATGTAATTCATTACGTACATGCAAAAAGCGGTATCCTTTAAAAATAGAAGCTATATACAAACTTTATTTTTACAAGTGATTTATTTTTTATTTTTAAGTTTAAAATGAAACTAAGTACTTATGTTAAATACGCATATGCATATTAACTTTAATGTAACTAAGTACTTATTGTTAATGCCGTTTTTTGGATCAACTTGAAAAGCGGCCCATAACTTCGTTTTGGGCCGGGCCCAATGACCGCGCGATGGCCACGATGGGCTTGAAGCTCCTTTCATCGCCTTTGATGGGCTGGAAGTCGCTTCCGGATAATCCGCCTCCTTTTCCGCTCCTGCAAAGAGTGTAAAAAAACGTGAACTCCTGAAGAGGGCAGAGGGGGGACCTCTGTCGCTCGCTCCGACGCTCAACATTAGTCGAGTACTTTATGATCGGGAAGTGGGAATGGCGAGCAGAGGTTTTTTGGCTTGAGAAAGCTTACCGAAAATGGTGGAGGGGCTCTCGTATTTATAGAGAGCCTTGTGCGACCCCTAAGGGGTATCGACCCCTAATTAGGGGTCGTAAGGAACGGTTTATGTTTTAGGGGTCGTAGCGACCCCTCATTATGGGTCGTTGCGACCCTTAAAACCATGTTTTTATCTTTAGGGGTCGTAGCGACCCCTAAATGCATACTTTATTTATTAGGGGTCGCAGCGACCCCTAAAAGCATGTTTTCGGAATAGATCCCGCATTAGTATTCCCAAGTCGGTTTTGAGTTAACTTTACCGGGTCGGGTCTCATTGACTTTTCTGAGTCTGGTCAGAGTTGACTTTTTTGGGGCGGACCCGGAGTGCCTTCGTGGGCCTTTGGCGTTTGAGCCTTTTTTAATGTGTTTATTGGGCTGGGCCTTAACATTTTTAGGCTCCGAAAAATACCCATAACACTTATGTTATTTTTTTTTGGTGGTAAAAGTATTTTACTTATGTTTGCTGATAAAATAAATGTACTTAAGACATATTAATAAAATTACGCATAAATGTCTACAATCGAGTGAAATCATATAAATAATACTTGTTGTTTTCTATATTATTATCGTTTCATAACATCATCATCGATCGTTTTATGACATTATCATACGTAACGTAAGTTCGTACAACTTAAGTATTTTCACCACCGAAAATATAACACAAGGACTCGAAGGAGAATCTATTAAAACGCTATCAAAGACATTAGGAAATACAAATTAATACATATTTATATATGTATATCTAGATATACTGTTTTTTTTCTCTCTATAAACAATTAATCAAAATAATTGAGCTGAGCTAGCGATATTGGGCCCAGGTCAGATGTAGATATGGGCCTTCAATGCTTGTGGCCCAATCAAATTCGAATCCAACGGCCCAAAAATACATATAAATAGAACCAAATCGCAGACCTCACAAAACCCTAACACCAGAGCTTTCTCTCTCTCTCTCTCTCTCTCTCTCTCTCGTCCTTCACTCTCTGCACAGCCGCTTAGGGTTAGGGTTTCAACAATGGTGTCCGGATCGGGAATCTGCGCCAAGCGCGTGGTGGTGGACGCGCGCAACCACATGCTCGGACGCCTCGCGTCGATCATCGCCAAGGAGCTCCTCAACGGCCAGAAGGTCGTCGTCGTGCGCTGCGAGGAGGTCTGCATCTCCGGCGGCCTCGTCCGCCAGAAGATGAAGTACATGCGTTTCCTCCGCAAGCGCATGAACACCAAGCCCTCGCACGGCCCCATCCATTTCCGCGCTCCCTCCAAGATCCTCTGGCGCACGATCCGCGGGTAAGCTTATGAGGTTCTGATTGATCAGGATTGCGAAATGGGCTAACATGCATCGCATTTCTAGGCATTTGAGTTTTGTTATAGTTGTGTTTCGTGGTGTTTGGGTATTGTTGATCGTTCTCGGAAATTATGCGTATATTTGTTTGATTGAGACTCCGATTCTTTTGTTTGTTTATTGATTAAGAATGGGTGGTTAAAGTGAAGTTCTTTGAATGTTTTTGTGGTGTTTCAAGGCTATGAAGTTGGAGATTTATATGGTCTTTTAGTGAAATGGTCATTTCTTGGTTGTTTCTGTTGTATAACAATTCGAGAATTGTTGATTGACTGAAGAGTTTAGTGATCAAGGTATTATGCTAAGTACATTAATCTTTGAACACCTTTCAATCGATAAACTTTCTCGGCTATAACAAGAAATGGTTGATTGGGTAAGCTAAATAGATATGTAAATGGTCATTACTAGTTGCTTATCTGGTATTTGTTTTCTAGGCCTTGTATTTATTGCGTGTCGATGATTAACTCTTAATATTCCCCCCACATTTTATAGGATGATACCCCACAAGACCAAGAGAGGTGCTGCTGCTCTTGCTCGTTTTAAGGCTTACGAGGGAGTTCCGCCTCCGTACGACAAGGTTAAGAGGCTCGTGATCCCCGATGCCCTCAAGTGAGTGTCGATTGTTTAGTCGCTTGAAATTTGACATTAAGTTATTTATTTTGGTATATCTTTCCCAAGAAAATGAATTGTTTGTGTGCCGTGATAAAATAGGGTGTTGAGGCTTCAGGCAGGACACAAATACTGCTTGCTCGGCCAGTTGTCTTCCGAGGTCGGATGGAACCACTACGACACCATCAAGGTCACTATCGATTCTGTACCGGTTCTTAGTATTGGGGTTATTTATATATTAGTTTTAATTAATGTTTAATTTTTTTGGTTACCGTAGGAGCTCGAGGTGAAGAGGAAGGAGAGAGCTCTGGTGGCCTACGAGAGGAAGAAGCAGTTGAACAAACTGAGGGGGAAGGCCGAGAAGATCGCCGAGGAGAAGCTTGGCTCTCAGCTCGACATCATCGCACCTATCAAGTATTGATCTTCTCGCATGATAAAGTTTTGGAGAAACGTGTTGTGGTCAAATTATTTTTCCAGTTTGAGACGATTTTGTTTTCGGGTTGGTGATGTGTTTTTTGTAGTAATTTTTCGAATAGATCTTAAAACATACATTTGTATGCAAACGAGTTCATCTAAATTAGCTAAGTGGATGCTTTATCATTCCTGTTTCTGGTAGTTGATTACATTGCCTTTTTGTATTGTTAATTTAAGCTTAAAGTACCTTTCACAAATCATAGCATTTAGCATTGTTGTGCATGCTTTTGATTGGGCCGGTTGCAAGGCAAGTCTCAATTGAATCTGGTCCGCTCAGGCATGGAATTCAACGATCCCGAATCCAATCTCATCTGAATATAGCACTGGTTGGGTTAGACAGGCTGGTATAATTTAATAAAGCCGAACTCATCGTGTCCTAAAACTTCTGATCATCAATCCTACCCGATCCCGTAAAATGCTTCTCATGAGGCTAAAAAGCGTGAGCGGACCGGGCAGGACTGCCGGTTTTCCGTGCGGGTGCGGGGGTTTAAACCACTTCCCCTGAATAACTGTCTTTCTCTTGTAGCTCTTACCGACTTCTCAGAGATGAACAATATGCACGACATGTCAAGTTATACAAGCGAAGTGCATGAAATGATTTTATATACTTCATAAACAAATAATCGTTATGAACTAACTATGAAGATAAAAGTTCACTTGGTAAAATATATCATGAAAGAAAAATAAGAATAGTCATGTAAAAAATCGTAAACCGAATTGTACATCGAAAATCGATTATAGTAAATAAATCTGGTCAAAATCGCATGCACAGAATATAAACCGGTTAGGCACATATAATTTGATAGCTTTGTTCGGTTCTTATATAAAATAAATTGAATCGTAAACGGTATTTGTTGCATTTTATTAGAGATATATATTTTCTTTTTTTATTTATTAATTTATTTCCGTTTGTCCAGTGATATATTTAGGTGGGTCGTAATTCCATGCCCATTCCGATGAGAATAGCATATTTGACATCCCAAATCCTTTTGTGGCTAATTAATTAGTGATGGGCTTTATTTAATCGTTCAATTAGGAGAGACCAATACGTCACGAAAGTATGTCGTATAAAACACACTTTTCACTTTTTAACATCTCATATTTTTACTGTAAAAATGAGCTGATATTTTAGTCTAAAATGATATCTAAAACTTTTGAATATCATTTTGAAAGTAAATGTTCCAATCCAAACGATCTTACAAGTTTTCAATAAACTTGATGGCAGAAAAGACTAGACATATTTTATAAGAAAAAAAAAATAGTAATAATAATTCTTGGAGGATATCATATTTAATCGACCAAAATAATAAGAAAAAAAAAATTGTTAGGGAAATTTGCTGTCACAATATATGAGTATCTAAGCTCCTAAAATGGCAGAATATCATGCCATTAATTTAGCTCCCTTGAAATAATTTTCCATTGAAAGAAATTAATGTTATATTCTTATCGTTATCATATCTAATTTCCCTCAAAATCTGCATTATTTATATGATACACAATAACGACATTGAGTGTCTTTCAACAACGATTCTCTTCCTTTTATGCCACAAACAAATGAATACTCATACCTCATTTTGTTCGTTTTCTTTCCAAATTGTGAACAAATAAATCAGTAAAAATGGAAACAAAACTTCACAATCTCGAAGATTCTGATTTTTTATTCAGTAATTGGCCTAATGCCCCCCAAACTTTATTTTTTTAGAAGCAATGTCTCTTATACTTTTAAAAAGCAGCACATACTCCCACATACAGTTAAATAAATAAAAAATAAAAAATTACGCAGCTCATGATTTACTCGAATGTATTTTTTTTTTTTTAATAATTTTTTGCGGATTAGATTGATATGTTAGATTTCGGACTATCCTGGCAACCCTTCGTAAGAGTTTCACTAACTTTATATTATATGTTAGTTAGCAGAACATAATCCCACGTACAATTAAATGAAAAATTAAAACTTTTGTTCAACTCGTGATTCGCTTGAGTGTATTTCTTTTTTCCAGTTAAAAGTATTCGAACAAGATTGATATATTAGATTATGGAATATAATGACGAGTCTAGGTCTCATTTAGGGGTGGCAATTTGGGGCCGGACACGAAACACGAAACGGTTACGACACGATTTAAACGGGTCTGGGTCTACCATAAATGGATCTGGGTCCAACTGTGTCGAACACGATTAACACGATTAAATAACGGGTAAACACGACACGAACACGATGGGACCCAATTAGACATGATTAAAGAGTAAAAAGTTACATTTTCTACATTTTATATATGTTATTAAGTGTTTTAATACTTATTATATATGAAATTTATGTTTTTATTTGATTAATTCCGTCTTACAATTGATGAATATAAAAATTTGCTAGTAAAATTTTAAAATCTTCGACAATATAGTTAAATAAATTAAGTTAAATGAGTATAAATTGAATTAATTTATCATTTATAAATAAATGTCTCTATTAATTGGGTTAAACGGGTAGACACGATAAACACGTTATTTAAATGGGGCGGGTCTGGGTCTCGTCTTCTAACATGATTAATAAATGGGGCGGGTCTGGGTTTAGATAAAATAAGTAAAAAACGATTAAGACCCGGCACGAACACGACACGCAACCCGAATTGCCACCCCTAGTCTCATTACTATTAAGATAAAACTAATAAAATTGAATATTGAATAATAATATAAAAAAAAAACGCCATACATTGCGTACAAGTTAAAAAAAAAATCATTTTTCAACGTGTAGGGGCAAAATTGGTATTTCTACCAAAGATTAAAATTAAGAGGTCAAATTGCACCAACATGCAAAGTTTAGGGGCCTTAGTGCCTATTACTATTTCCCTTTCTTAACGAGGATTTTGTATATACAGGGAATGTTGGTATATATGGTTGTAAGAATCAAGAATTACTCATATCACGTAATTAATTAAGAAGAAAATATTCTCACACGAGACTTTTGACTTTCCGTATATGCCCCTCCAATCTCCCATGCTCTCTCTTTCTTATACTCCAAAGCTCTCATCTCCTCCCACTCCAAGCTGCAGAAAAGAGCCAAGCTTTGCACTCGAACGATGTCGTTTTCGAAACCCGTTGCAGGGTTTTGCATGGCGTTGATGATTCTAGCGTTTGGATTGGAGGGAAGCCATGGTCAATGGTACAAGAAAGTTGGTGTGAAGAAGCTGCCTTATCACACCATCACTGTCGCCAAATCGGGCTCTGCGAATTTCTCCACTATACAGTCTGCCATTGACTCGGTTCCTTCTGATAATAAGTTCTGGGTTTGCATCAGAATCAAACCTGGTATTTACAGGTACCTTCTCTCTCTCTCTCCCACACACGTGTGTGTTTGTGTATATATATAGATCAATGTATATATTGATCAATGTATACACTGATATTGGGTTGATATATTGATCATCTCTGTCTCATATAATATAATATATATATATATATATATTAATAATAAATATATACATTGGTATTCGGTTGATGGAAAATATTGATCATATCTTTCTCATATATATTAACACACAAGGAAAAATAAATAAATAAATACACTCATCATCTACGGCATAGGCGGAACCAGGGAGTGGCCACAAGGACTTAAGCCCTCCCCCCCACCCTCCACAATTTTTTAAACCCTATTACCCAAGCTCATGTTAAGCCCCCACAACTTTTGTATAAACTACGTTATAAGTTTTGAGCCCCTTTCTCTCTCCGATTCTTGGTTTCGCCTACGATCTACGGTTAAGATTGATAATTTTCCTGGAGGTGATTGAACGGTATATGGGAAATGTGCAACTTTTTAAGAGAATAGGGGGTATTGTTATCGAGAATTAAAAGATCTAGAGGGTGAAGTGCACCAACAAGCATAGTTAAAGAGTCGTGCCAAATTACTCTCTCTCTGTAAACATCTCTCTACAAAGCAGAGACGGAAGTACCTTGTCATAAAAAAAAAATTAATATAAATTTTATGTGTTATTGGTCTTTGAATTTTAATTTTGGCAGTGTAAATTATCATAAATTTCAATTCGACCTCCCCTAAGTATAATTTTTAATAGAAAAAAATTAAATCAACCCCCGAGATGTAATTCTTGATTATGTCACTGCTAGGAGGGACTTAACATGTATGGGAAATGTTGTAATTGCGATTAATACATATAAATATAATGATGATTTATTGTATGTATATGAAAGAGAGAAGGTGAAGATCCCATACGACAAGCCGTACATAATGCTGAAAGGGAGAGGGAAGAGACAAACGCAAGTCGTTTGGCACGACCATGACTCAATCGCTCAGAGCCCCACCTTCACCTCCTTGGCTGATAATATTCTAGTCAAAGCCATCTCCTTCAAGGTAATAATAATAATAATAATAATAATAATAATAATAATAATAATAATAATAATAATAATAATAATAATAATAATAATAATAATAATAATAATAATAATAATATATATTACTTCACAAATTTCCATTGTTTTTTTTTTCCTTTTTTTTTTAAAATATCGGTTTTTCCCGGTTCTCGGGTTTTTCCTTTTTAAACAAAAGGCCTGATCTTAAACTATAACGGGCCTAGACCGGGTTAAAACTGGGATTCGAGCTGAAAATTTCACCTTTAATTGAAAAACTTACCTTATTTTTTTTGGAGAAAAAAAAAGTGACTTTTTAATCCTCTATTTACAACTATTTGATTTTATAATCCCTACAGTTTAAAAAAATTTAAAACTAATTCTTTGGTATTTTTTTGGGGTCAAAATTACCCACGTCAAATATTATCTTAAATTGCCGTGAATTGTAAAGGTAATTTTGATAAATAAAAAAGACTAAAAAATTAGTTTTAAAATTTTAAAATCAAATTGTGAAAAGTGGAGGATGAAAAGGTCAAGTTATCAATATAAATCCGATTTTTTTTTTAATACACTCGTAATTTTTATTTTCCTTTTTTGACATTACAGACTTCATATAAAAGTTTTCATAAATATAATGTGTATGAGATCAGACACACATTAAACATCATATAAAAATTAAAATCCACACACCAAAGTTTTCTTTACTTTTTTTTTTTTTTCACATTTAACGTTACAGAATTCATACAACGACCCGGAAAACAAACACCCGAGATTACCAGCTGCGGCGGCAATGATCACCGGTGACAAGACGAGGTTCATACGCGTCGGCTTTTTTGGGCTGCAAGACACGTTGTGGGACGATCAAGGACGGCACTACTACCAGCGCTGCACCATCCAAGGCGCTGTCGATTTCATCTTCGGCAGCGGACAATCCCTTTTCGAGGTCTATTAATTTCGACTTTGGTCAAATTAATTCTATATTAATTGTGATTATATTAATTAAAATGATTCATCTTATACAAATCTCAATTACTACCCTTAATGCTTAAGTTATTAAACCATTAAGATATATGAGTATATATGTGTGGAATGTATTTATTTATTTATTTATGTCTAAGGTTCTACTAAATCATTGAGTTAACCTTTCTTAACGGAAAAAAATTATTCTTGCAAATAGGGTTGTTCAATATCAGTGTGCGGGGGAGATCTTGAGCCGGGCTACGTCGGATTCATCACGGCGCAAGGAAGGACAAACCCTAATGACGCGAACGGCTTTGTCTTCACGTCGTGCAATGTGTTCGGCACCGGCTCAGCATACTTGGGACGCCCGTGGAGAGCCTACTCGAGGGTTCTGTTCCACAACACGAATCTCTCCGAGGTCGTGGCGCCTCCCGGGTGGGACGCATGGGAGTTTGCCGGCAACGAGTGTGTATTTATCCTTTCTTTCTAAATCACAACGAGCTCGAAAGAGTTTCGATGGATCGGGGGTTTGACTTTTTATTTTTTGTGTCGTCAGGCAACAGTTGACTTTCGCGGAAGAAGGCTGTGGCGGAGCGGGATCGGATCGGTCGCAGCGGGTGAAGTGGGAGAAGAAGCTGAGCAAAGAGAGTGTTAACAAGTTGAGTAGCTTGAGCTTCATCAACTTGGATAATTGGATCGAAGATCAGCCTTATTGATTAATTGGAATCAATTGTGACCAAACCCTAATAGAGAAAAATGTTATTAAGTATAGGAAAATAGACAAGAAGATTATTTGCTCAAAGAAACGGGACCGAACCAAAAAAGGGCCTAAGCCCGGTACTCAATCCCGATTTCACCCCTATATGAAGATAGATGAACAAAGAAGAATAAAATTTGTCAATTATGGTCCTTTTAAGATTTATTTTGAGCAGTTTGGTCCTTTTAAGATTTGATTCAGTTGAGAAAACTTAGCTTTCAGATATGTAATTTTATTTTTAATTAGGTGACATGTAGATAATATTTTTATAAATATGTACTGATCGCTTTTTATTTTCAAAGGTTTGTTTGTATTTCTTTGTGATCATGATCGTTTTTGGCAATTTAAAAATAAAAGAAGAGAGAAGAAAAAAGACTAGTTTTCTTTCATTTCAACCATAAAATTTGAAAAAATTATTTAACTAGGAGAAAATAAACCAAAAAGTCAAACAGTTTTCGAAACTTGCAAACCATATTTGAGAATCTGTTATTTTATTTCGATCCGCTGCTATATAGGGTTCCTTTAAGCTTTTGCTGCCGGCAGCGGTGGAATTCAGCCTTTATGTCAGCGGCGGCAGCATCATCGGTGGCGGAAGCGGCTGATCCCATTAGTGTGTGATTCCCTGGCTCTATTCAGGCTAACGAAATAACCATTCATAGGCGCAATCTCTCTCAAAAGAGGGAAGCTAGTTAAGCTCTCGTTTCGAGTCACCAATTTTTGCGCGTATCATACAACCAAATTAGCATATTTATAGTACGATATTTGGTGCTACACTGCAACATTTTACCTTAAAGCATTGATTTTGGACATGGTGTAAATGGTGCTGGCATTATTCGCTCCATTGATGGCTTCTTTAAATTCGTCTACTGCAACTTTGGCGATGGCCGTGCGGTCAATGTCGAGATAAGCTTCGTCAGTTTCAAGCTCCGCAATAGTTGTCAAATCCATCCTGACAGACAAAACAAATAGGTTTAATGAAACAAACCTAATTAATTATGTTATTTAGGGTTTTTAATTATGTTTGAAGGGTACTCTCTTTATGTTCACGAAATAACCATTTATAAACGCAATCTCTCTCAATACATTTGGGTTAATGAATGTTAGCAAAACTCTCTTTTCGAGTCACCGATTTTGGCACGTAACGTGTGTACAACTACCAAATTAGCATTTTATTCGGGGCGAATCCGGAACCACAGAACTGGGAAATTAGCTTTTTCTCGTCTTTGTTCCACAAAACAAGGAAATTAGTTTTTAGTACCCGTTTCGGTTCGAAACTACATATACTTAAAGTGGCTTACTTTAAGTGGTTGACTTGAAAACGACATGTAGGTTTGAAAAAATAGAATTTAAAAACTACACATAATAAAAAAAAACAATAAAATATAAAATACTCTAAAACATACAAAAACCTTAAATATGACACGTAGTTTAAAATCAGAATCGAGAATTTAAATTAAAACAAAAAAAAAACTAGATATAGTAAGTTTTACTAGGATAAGAATTCTCAACAATAAAACAAGAAACTAGATAACATAAATACAACTTCAACAAACTCATCAGCTTCACAGGTCTTCGCGACAGATCAGGCTGCGATTGACCACAGGATCCAACGCAGAATGTGTTTTGTTAGATGTCGACTTCAAAGTTGTGGACGCGTTGTAGGCATCTTGGGAGGTTGAGGAAATGACATTGCCTTCCACTTGAACATCCTCAAGAGCGGCCTCGTAAGATTCTGCAGCATCCACTGCGGCGTTCGTAGCCGCAACATACCTATCCGCCTTGAAGGAGAGGTCGATCGCAGCATCCAACGCCTGGTCTGCTGCAGCTAACGTAATGCCGATATTATGGGAAAAAAATAACCGAGATTGCGCTCATTCAATAAGGCTATTTGAGCCATTTAATTTCGATTATTATGCATTCATTTTCAATTATTTAGCTTCCTTTTATTGCTTTTTTAATTTTATGATTCTAGGTGATTATTTCCTTGATTCATTTAGTTTCCTTTATCGTTTTTGAACCCTCTATATAATGGGTTGCATGAGTTGTAATTCTTTAGTGATGATGAATTAAAAAAAAATTGAGCTTTTGCTTGAGAGAGTAGAGTGTTATCTCGCAAAGACGTGTTCTTCATATATCTCTCTACATCAGTTGGTATCAGAGCCACTCATTTCTGTGTAGAGGCACCGAAGCAGCGAGTTGTTCACGACACTTTCGTAGAGAATATGGTGAGATGAGAAAAGGTCGATGAATTTCGTGCTCAAGTGGAATTGATGATCCGTCAGATGGCTGCAAAGATGCAGAATCAAACGGAGCAATGAAGCCAAGAAGAGTCCGACACCAAGGACGACCGAGCGAACCTGTTCGGGCAATATTTTGGCAGCTACGGTCACGCGATGCGTCAACGTGAGGCGGTCCTAGAAGATGCGCAGGTAGCGACGTTCCAGGTGGCTATTCCAGAATACGACAAAACGACGTACGATGAGGCAAAGCACGGCTAGACCGTGTATGACAAATCGGTTTATTGCGAGAAAGAGTATGATGAGCCCGTGTATGATGAGTATGACGAAGCTGTTTATGATGAGCCCGTGTACGACGAGGCGGAGTACGCCGAAACCATGTACGACAACAACATGTGCGCCGAGCAAGAGGAGTCCGTGTACGATGAGGCCGAGCTTGAGGAGGAAAAAAATGCCGAGAAGCAATTCGAGAGTGACATGACTATATTTCGTGTTGTTGACAAGTCGTGTTTGACCACAACGGTGAAGATAAACATTTTCTTGGAGTCCGAGCAACCTTTTCCCGAAGAAATATTTCTTGGCTTGGTTTGAGAAAGAGGTGAAAGTATCCAAAAAAAATTTTGGGTTAAAATCCAGGGAGATGCCTGAGGAGAAAGAATAATGTGACGAGGTCCACGTGAAGCCAAAAAACGAGTATGGGAAGGAGCCACCCGACAAGCTGCCTGACATAACGATCGCGACATCCATTTCTGAGGAACCACCCGAGTCCACTATCAACCCGTTACAAGAAATTCGAGGACGAATTTTCTCAATGCCGATAGAATGATGCCGATATTATGGAAAAGAAATAACCGAGATTGCGCTCATTCAATAACGCGATTTCAGCCATTTAATTTAGATTACTATGCATTCATTTTCAATTATTTAGCTTCCTTTTATTGCTTATTTGCTTATAGTGTGTTCGTAGTGTGTCGGGACATCCAATAGATGCCCGAATTGAGTGCCCCGAAACCACTGAAGCTTATCCTCATTCAGTGCTTCTTTAATGACAAACGTCACTGTGGAGAATTGAGTTTGTCTGGTGGTAAGCTTATTTTTGTAATACTCATTCTAATACAACTTAGTAAGTAGAATTAACGGCTGCAAAACAAATCATAACTAGTTAAGTGCAAGTTATTAAAATCAAGAATAGGATATTAACCAATGGGATATTAAACATAGAGGTTGAACTAGCGGTAGTTATCCAAAACACAGCGGTATAACTAGCGGTAGTTATCCGTAACTAGCAGTATAGCTAACTAGCGGCAGTTATCCAAAACATAGCGGTATGGCTAGCGGGAGTTGACCAAACCATAGCGGGAGTCGTCCAATCTCACTGCATTCATCATCCCAGTATTCCTTTAAACCCTTAACTGGACCCAACTCTAAAGTGCATGTACACTATGTAAACCCTAACATTGATACAAGTTCAAAGTTCAAACAATACCAGAAACATCAAAAGTTTAAGAATAGACATTTACCTCCATTCAAGATGCTTAGTTTATGCCGGAGAACAACAGAAGACGATGATCGGTTCCGAGATATGCATTCGGTTTCCTGGTTGCACGTCTCGAACGGAAGAAGAAGATGGTCGTTTATGCCGGAGTCGGAAGGCAAGACAAGAGAGGCACGAAAGTATACCATCGGTTGTTGGAAGGAGGTCGGAGGATAAATCGTCGATGGCGGTCGGAGGATCAAAGAGGGTCGATTTTGGAGGGAAAACGAGGGGAAGCCGAAGAGGTAGGTGTGAGAGAAAATAATAAATAATAAATAAAATCTTACCGATCGAATCGCCACCAAATGATAAATTCGAGATTTCGTATAATACCATGGAAACCAAAATCGCAATTTCAAGTGGTTTAGATTTAAAAATCTATATATATTAAAAGGAAGAACTACATGATGATGTCTCCCAAGTCCCAATGTTATCAAAGTATTGAGAAATTGATTTTTCTTAGAAGAACTACCAAGTGGTTGTGACACAATGAAATTAAGCATTGAGAAATCCATTTTTCTTAAAATTTAGATTTTTTTAAAAAAAAAATTACCAATAATTAAGTGTTATTTATTTTCCAATAACAAAATAAAGTCTCATTTATTTCCAATAACAATAAATTTTGACTCTTCATTTTTTATCATTTAATTTCTAATAACAATTAATTTTTAAATTAGTGTGTAAAAATATCAAAAGGCAATAATTAAAAGGTGTGAGTTTATTGTCATTGATTTTAATTAGAATATTTTGAGTACAATATTAGTAAGACATGTAATTACGTAATTAGAGACAATATTAGTATATATTCATTTTATTGTATAGTTTTAATCGTAATTATTTATATATATATTTATTACACATTTACTTTTACTATGCATGCAATTTGTACACATTTTATTTATTCAATATCATAATTTTTTTTTTTATTATTGGATGACCTTGGGTCTTTTCAATTCCATACAATCAACCACTTTTAATTTTCTCTTATTAATGTCTAAATTAATACTAATTGTATTTATTATAATTCACTAGCCTATAAATAGTCATAGAGACTTTTGTAAGATGAAGCGATATTCATTTACATTCTCTACTCTCAATATTGTCTCTCTATAATGTTCTTATATGTTCATATTATTTTGTTAATCTTTTGATATTTTTCTTTATTTTTCATTAGATTTTATCTTTCCCGCTTTGAAATTTGAGTAGATTCTAACGTGTTTAATTTGTCTTGACCAGAGATGTTCACGGAAAAGCAACGGAGAATTAACAGTACATGACGTGGTTAGTGATCTTATTATTCATCTCATCAAGCACTATGGTCATTTCTATCGATTGTCTTTTTTATGCTTTATTGCAATTAAGGTATTCATAATGAGTATATGAATGTTTGTTTGGTTTTCATCTGTTTTTCTTTTTGTTGATCCTTTTTTACTATTTTTTGTTTCTTTTATTGTTGGAATGAAAATTGGTTTCGTATTGATCATTGGTTGTGGTGAAATTTTTATCATGATTTTGGAGCGAGTTGTAGATTAAAAGCACCTTTAAGCTGTTACGGGTTTTAACTTATATATATATTATATCAATTATTTATCACATAGCCTTATTATTGATATGAGTAATAACAATTACGTGAATATCATGTATTGAATGTCAAATTTATCCACCGTTTTAAATTTGTTTTGCATAATATTTTGTATATATATATATATATATAAATATAAACATAACTAACGTAAAACAAATTAAACCTTCCTAAACCAAATTCTATTTTACAATTACTCTCTATATTTCTAATGACTTAATTAGAATTTCACTAAAACAAATCACAGTTATACAATGTTAATGACTATTTGTTATCCATACTTTTAAAGGGTTTATTTGTTAAGCTATATTAACTTTTCTTTAAGCACATTACTACTACTTTATCTAGGAAGTAACACAATATAATAAGGTACAATATAATTCCTATTTTCTAAAAAAAAAACTTAGAAAATATGTCTTTTTAAACATTCTTTCAAATTTCTTTTAAATACAAGAAATATCACAAGATAGTACAACCTCATGCCATATAGAATCAAAGATTGGCTCTTTTTCTTCTTCTTTAAAAAAAATTATATTCTTTCAAATCAAACTATATATATATATATTTGATAAATGTGTGTGAAAACAATCACATGTACCAGGTGATTAATAGTTGTAACTATAACTTAATATATATATATATATATATACATATACATACAAGTAGTTCAAGCTAAATTTCAAGGTTTACATGTTTTCTATATTTTTAGAATTTTTATTTTTATTATATAAATATTACACAAATTAAGTTATAGTGGTAAATGTAATTATTAATAAGTGGATAAGTTAATTAATTTAATGTAATTTAGGAGAGAAATATATGTTTTTTTATTTGAACAATTAGGATTTCTTATTATTTTTGTTCTTCTCCCTGTTTAATTATTGTTATTATTAGTATAGTCGTCTTACGCGTCCATTGTTCAACAATTCTTTGATTCTAAGACTGTCACCTTTTTTTAGGACAATATAGAATATTCTTAGACCCATAAATTGTAAGTTTAGAAATTTATATGAACTCATATTAAATATAAATTAGTAAAGAGCATAAATACTATTATGATTAAAAAATAATGCAAACCCTTGGAATTGAAGCTACAACACCTCTCCTAACATGCAATTACAATTGAATGAGTAATATATTTAGCATGCATTGCAACTGAAATTGAAATTGCATTTGAAACTGAAAATTGAATGGTAGCATGTATCTGGCATTATTAGCTACAAGATTAAAGTAAAGTTTATTGGCTCACCTTTCCACATTCCATTTTCTATGCATTGGATATCTTAATTAAGTTTTTTTTCCTCTTTAAGATGGTTTGAGTGTTCTTTAGATCTCTCTCCCAACGATGTCTATGATACAACCGCAATATGTTTTTCTTTTAATTTCAGTTTCGGTTTTGGTTTTGATTTTGGTTTTGGTTGTGATTTTGATTCCCCTTTTCCATTTGCTATTTTGATTTCTTTATTCAATAGCATTCACTTGGTATTTTTTTAGACTTTGCTATCTTTTTTACTATTACTTCAACAAGATTAAAGATGTAATTGATTAGGTAAGTTGCCTATTTCTAAATTTCACATAATTCACGAGTCATGCCAATTAGTATTGGTATTAATCCGACAATAACACTTAGTAGTTATAAGCATATTATCATTTTATAACTTTTTTTGTTTTTGTTTTTGTAAACAACTTCTTTCGCTTCCTATTGGCAATAATATATCAAATTTGTAGCTAAGCTCATGATTCATGAAGTTTCAAAACTCCATAATGTGAGTTCTCATTTTATAATGACTATAATTTACCTAAAAAAGTTTGGATTGATGATAACCGTAATTATACGTGAATCTAAACGTGTTCAAATTTGCGATACGCTGTGGTTCTTATCAAACTTTGTGATGCCACAAATTGCACTAAAATTATGAAGTACCAGTATATGAAAAATCAGATTTCAATCATTTAAATTAGTTTCTCTAGACTTTTTTTATCACAATATTTTTTAGGCGTAAAAGTTATTATTTTTTATATATATATATTTTTTACAAATTTGTATATTAAAGTTAGGATTCTGACATGGATGACTTTTTATAACAATATAAATAACTCATTTTTTATTTTTATTTTTTGCATATCCATGTTATTTGTTTTTTAAGGATTAACAAATAATTCTTGCGATTAGTTGATTATTAAAAAAAAAAAGTTCTTATACTGACTACGAACCACATGAACTTTCGTTGTGTTTTCACGCGCTTCTTGCATGAAATATGAAGGAATCAATATCGAATCAGATATATAAGGAATTTTTTTGAGGGTTTGTATATGTTCATTATATGTTTCTCTATATTCAAATACGTTCAAATGATTTTTTTTTCTACTCTTAAATATCAAACTTTTAAAAATATTTAATGATCGTGTATGTAATAAAACTAATTAATGAGATTACACAATATACATTGAAATTAAAAAAATTGTTTGATATTTTCGTCAAAATTGACAAGTAAAATTACGCCACCACGCAAAGCGCGGTGCAGTCCGCTAGTAAATATAAAAGAAATATAAGTTAGCACCAAAACGACTTCCCATCTTTTAGCCCATTCTTTCAAACTTAGTGTCTCAAGCTCAAACTCTCAACAATGGAGGTTTAAGCTCCACTGAGCAATCTTCCATAAACCCTTCACTCTTCTCTCGCCATGTGGTCTCGTTCTCGCTTGATCCTCCTCCATTCCCCCAAAGGCATCGTCTTCCTCAATCAATCTCTCTCCCGAGCTCATGGAAGTGGACTCTCAGCGAAGCCGCTCGACCGTCGCTGCTTCGTCTCCATCGTAGGCGATGAACCGGTTCTCGTGAGTGCTCTGTGTTAGTTTGTGGCGATTTTAAGATTATTCGGTTCTTTCTGAACTCTGATTCGGTTCATGAGCAGGTTCGCGATTTCATTCACTCTGCGCTGTATGATCCGAATCACGGATACTTCTCGCAGCGATCGCGCTCGGTCGGAGTTCTCGAGAGGAGCATTAAGTTCAATCAGCTCGACGGTAAGTTCATGGCTTGCACTTCGATTGGTACTCGGTCGGAGGTTTTGGTGTAGGAAAATAGTCAAAATTAGGGTTTGATTTCGATATAGAGTCATCGTTTTGCATCATTCTGCAAGTATAAACTGCAATGCGTAATGAGCCGGGTTAAATTGGTGGTTTGGAGCCAGGATTTTTGCGGTTTTTCCTCCCCGTCTGGTTCACCGCGAATTTAGAAACTCATTCCTGTTTCGGTAGATATCTTATCGGTTATTGAAATCCGGGAATGGTCCTGGCCCTAGTTCTCGAAACCGGGTGAGAACCAGGAAATGTGGTTGTGATGGGAGTTTATAAACTCCTTCTGGTTTCGGTAAAATGTCTTATCGGTCATAAACAAAATTGAAATCCAGGACCGGTCCCGGCCCTGTTCCTCAAAACCGAGTGAGAACCAGGAAATATTGTTGTTGGTTTTTGAAGGAAAAAAAATGCCAGTTTATGAACTGGTTTCCCGAAACTGGAATTGATAAGAAAAAGGGTAAGTATGAGGTTTTATATTCGTTGAACGGCTAACTATTGTGTCGACGGAAT
Organism: Parietaria judaica; assembly: GCA_954871525.1. Taxonomy (NCBI): domain Eukaryota; kingdom Viridiplantae; phylum Streptophyta; class Magnoliopsida; order Rosales; family Urticaceae; genus Parietaria; species Parietaria judaica. The sequence continues at coordinate 11,228,582 of OX940866.1, forward strand.
TTAGGGAGGAAGGCGTACATGAAACAATTGGAAAGAATTTACCGGGACAGTGATATCGGATGGTTCACCCCGGTAGAACTATATAAGGTAAATCTAGTTTTGATTCAACTAATTATCATTCTTTCTGTTTAGTTTTTTTATGAATATTCTAAAGTATTTCCGACACGGGTTTCATGTAGCCTTGGTATGCCCATGGGATTGCTGAAGCCATATTGCGAACTGCTAATCTTTCGGTTCCTCTCAAGGTGCGCTTCGTGCTCTCGCTAAACCTGGTTTTGATAATTTTCCCGTGCTTTTTATGGTTACGCTTTTAATTTCTTCGTATTAATTTATTTGATCATGCCAAAATTTCATGATAATTCGTGAATGAGGTTACAAGTTTGACCCTGGAAATTTTCTTAATATGAATATAGATTTATGAAATCGGCGGTGGATCGGGAACTTGCGCTAAGGGAATAATGGATTACATAATGTTGAATGCGCCACCTAGAGTATACAACAGTATGACTTACACGTATGTTTCTTTGCTGTTACACATAAATATACCATATTAGACGTTTGAAGTCAAACATGATTTTATATATATATATATAGAATATAATATATATATTATGTATATTCTGATACCTTATTGTTTGAACTTCATGTTCTCTGCCTTAGTTCAGTAGAGATTAGTCCCTCGCTTGCTGAGATACAAAAACAGACCGTTGGAGAGGTTCGAAGCCACTCGTTGAAGTTCCAAGTGGAATGTCGCGATGCAGCTGATAGGAGTGGATGGGGTGAGATTATACATTATGAAGGGAACCAATATTGGGTGTTTTTTTTTTTTTTTTTTTACATTTGCTAAATTGATGGCGGTTTCTGAAACTAATACATTTTTTTATGGTGGCAAAAGCCAGATTTTTCTGGTTTCTCGTTGCCGGTATAAAATATCACCCCTAGCTTTTGCATGATATATATATATATATATATATATATATATATGTTCTTATATACATATACATTCGGCAGAAGAAACGTTGCCTGTCTCTAAGTATACACGTAGTTCTAGGCTTCTAGCTATGTATAATTTCAAAGCTTTTGTAGATTGAAACGAGAGAAAAGATCTCCAATGGTTTCCAAACAAGTATAATCAATTTCATTATATTGTTTGAACAAATGACAGCGTATTTTCCGCCAATGATTGATGTTCTACGTGGCGTATTTAGTGTTTTATTTTTCTTACCATTTTCTAAATGACAGGAGATGTGCAGGATCAACCATGTTGGGTAATAATGCTGGAGGTACATCATTTTTTTTCTTCTTCTGGTTTTTCAAACGAAAACGAGTAATTTCTGTAATATGCCAAATTATTCTCTCGAATATTTGATAGTTTGGTGTATAAATCTGTGACGTGTTATACCCCCTTGTTATTTTGGACAGGAGCTACACGTGTAACGCTATTTTTCAATGTTAATATTAATGTAGTTTGGGTCCATAAAATTACTATTTCACCGGACTAAGTTTTTGCTTTCTCTATTTTTTTTTGCAGGTGCTTGATAATCTTCCTCATGATCTTATCTATTCGAAAGATCAAGTTTCCCCGTGGATGGAAGTGTGGGTACAAAAACAAAGCGATAGGTACTCAATGTGATAATTCTAGATTGAAAAAATATATAAAATATACAGAATGAAAGAAAATAGACCTAATAACATAATTATGCGGGTCTAACATAATCTTTGCTGTAATTTTGCAATAAATTTGCAATTTGATAGTTATCGCGTTTTTGTCCAATCTTCAGTGGAGCTCTTAGCGAGTTGTATAAGCCATTGGGAGACTTGTTAATCAAGCATTGTTGCGAGATCTTGCAATTGGAAAAAAGCCGAACAACTGAAAGCCGTGTAGTTTCGACTGTGAAAAGCGCTTGGTCTAAAGTATTCCCGAAATCTCAAAGATGTTGGCTTCCAACAGGTTCCTTGGTGAGATAATTCGTGATTTCTTTTAATTCCTAAATATTGGTCTTCTCGGACTATATATATAATAAGTTTTATTTTTAAAATACACAGAAGCTACTGGAGGTTTTGCATAGTGTAGTACCAAAGATGTCTTTAATCGCTTCAGATTTTAGTTACCTGCCAGATGTACGAGTACCCGGAGAAAGAGCACCTTTGGTTTCAACGAAGGTAATCTTCGTTTTTGTTTTTGTTTTATAATCAATGGTGATTATCATGTACGATGTTCGGCCCTTCTTACTCTCGTTTACAGAAAGATGGCAAGAGCTTGGATTACGATAGTTATCTAGATGCAAAGGTACACTGTTCTTTATTTTTAATTAGAATAATCGGAAATCAAGTATCTTTCTGACCCATCTAAAACTATAATAAAATTTAGGATAAAATAAGGTAGTTTTTATGGTATAGTCTCAAAATAATTATAATATTTATATTTACACTTAATAAATACATGGTGGTTGATTCTTTTTTTTTTTTTTTCCCTTAATGTGCAGGGCGATGCTGATATATTTTTCCCGACAGACTTTTTAGTTTTGGAACACATGGATCATTACTGTTCCGGATGGCTGAAACTGACCAAAGATGAAACTTCCAAGCAAGGGAAGAAGAGGCGAACCATCACGGTACGCACATCTTTTTATATAATAATTATAAAAATACTCTACTTATAATAATTAGAACTTCTTGACATTTTTTTCTTTCTAAATTGTAATAGTAAAGCAAAAAGCAAACACCGAAATTTGTTTAGTCTGTTGAACTTATCGTTTTGTCTCAATTTTCCCTGTAAAGACTTCTGTACCAATTTTCCGGTTGAACTTGAAGTTGTAGTAATCACATTCCTTAACGTTTAAAAACTCAGAAGTTTCCATCCAATGCTAAACCACGTTCAATACGTTTAACCGTGTAGAGGGTTAAAATTATTATAAATTTACTAGCATGTGCATTTCGCGTGGCTTAAAATTCTAAGGAAACAGTTGAATTTATTAGAACAAAATAATCTAGAGGGGCATTGTTGGTAATAACTCTTTTAAGTGATCATGTAAAAAAATGGTTTAAGGTGTTCAAAGTAATTTATCTTTACTGTATTATGTAGCTTGATACATCGTCGTTCATGGAAGAGTTCGGATTGCCGTCGAAGACGAGAACAAAGGACGGTTACAACCCTCTTTTGGAAGATTTCAAGAACACAAAGTTCTACATCAGCGTCCCCACGCACAACACCAAATAATTGCCGTTGATTGCATTTTCCTTCCCGTCGAATCTTTTGTTGAGAACGTCAATACTCGTGCTTGCATTTTTTCTCTGACGACATATTTTCAGACATCGGCAGACGTTCGGAACAGAATAAGCCCTAAAGGATTGTTTTAAGGGACGAGGTATGAGCCTTTGAAGGGTTGAAAAATTCTCAAAATTTAGGTTGAAATTATTTCTCTTCGTATTCATAACATTGATATGTTAAATATATATATTTTTTTTGCTAGCTAGAATGATTATATAATTAGTAATTAATATATTAAATAGTATTCGGATAATATAATAAATTCCAATGGTTCTAATATTATTAATTTATAAAAGTTTTACTATACTTTGACACATCGTACATGTAATAGCTACCGTACCAACTTAATGGGACGGTTTCTATTACTCTACTCAAGACGGGCGATCTCATGAGGGTTTCCATTTTCCACCGCACCGATCCTTATATACGGAAACCTGAACATCCTGTTTCAATACAGAAGAAAATCGAATAAGGGTGGTTTTTTCCTAAATGAAAACTAATTTTTTGGGGTATGGTTTGAAATAGGTATTGAAATTTGAACCAATGGACAATTAAATTAGTGTATTAATTGAGACTTGTGAGTATATATCCAAGGTTGATAAAGTCAAGCTAGGATGACGGGCAGTCGTTGTCGATAACATGAGTTTAAATGTCTCGGGCCGACAATCTTCTTGAGTCTTGGGTTTTTACTTCTTAATAAATGTTTAATAGGCTCGGCCCCGATGGTTGTTAATTCGTATATATTTAAAAAAAAAAAAAACTTGTAAATTTCAAATTACTATATAAATTATAACTACAAATTCGTACGGAACATTATATACTTATCGTTTTCTTTTTGTCGCAACTGTCGTATGTATAAGATAGATGTCGTTTTCTACTATACTGCCGATTTATATCTTGTATCATTTTACTGTCGTTTTTACTTGATATTATTTTATTGTTGTTTTTCTCATAAACGTCGTTTAATCATTACTGCCGTTTCTTATGACAGGGTTCAGATTTGTGATCCCTTTCATTTAGATGTCGTTTTTCCTTTTTCTGATTTCTAATCTATTGTCCGGCAGCCGGGGTGAACAAAATAAACCGAGTACCGCAACCGAAACCGAATATCGATTATATGGTATATGCGGTTTTCATCTTTTTAAATAGGGTATTCGGTTTTCATTTTAAAAATACCGAAATGCGTTATTCGGTCTATTATTTTTTAAATACGCACCGAATACCCGTTTGTTCACCCCTAGTCCGCTCTTAGACAGTTTTTTGTTTTTATTTTAAATACTAATATTAGTTTTATTCATGTACTTGTGTTTTCCATTTGAAACGTTTTAATATTTTTTTTCTTCTAAAGTTGGTAAAGTCGTTGAGTTCGATGTCATTTGAGTAGAACTTATGTTTTTTTTTTTTTTTTTAATTAAGATTGAGATATCTGAATCTGAACGCATATATGAATATTAAGATGTTACATCTAAATCTGAATGATGAAAAATTAAGTCATTTTTTAGGTTTTTTTTATTTTTTTTTATTTTTTACAATTATTAATATACTTTGTATCATTTATATATAAAATAAATGTGAATAGATTATTGAGAAAAATAAATTAACTAATAATATAATTATTTAAAATATTTGAATAAGAATAATACTTCATAAAAAAATGTTCAAATATTAACTTTTAGAATTATTCAAACATAAAAATATTTTTATTTAAACTTTAAACATCATGAAGGCAATAGTCTCTAATCTCTATTGTATGGAATAAAATAGATAATTGTATTGATATGTCTTCATGCTTTATAATAGCCTTTATTTATATGCTCATAACATGTACATGAGAAAACATAACCTTAATGAAATCTATATATATATATAAGGAGGAACTCACAAGTGATGTGGCACAATAACATTTAAGCATTCACAATTTCTTTTTTCTAAAAGGTTCAAGATAGTGTAATGAAGTAGAATCAAAGGATTCACATTTTCTATTTTATGAGAATTTTGAATTTTTTTACATATATAATTATTGTTCATTGATGACATAATTAAATAAAAGTAACGTGAACATATTAGAAACATCACATGTACGGAATTTGAAGGAGCACTATATTGATGGTATTTATTAATGGAACGTATATAATTAAGTATTGTGTTGATCAATATAAAAAGTCACTATATATATGTATACACAATCTCATAGATTGCAGTGCACACCAAAAATGAATTTTCTTTATCGTGTATTTATATATATATATATATAATATTATAGGACATATTATCGGCGTTTCCTTTTCTCGATCGTTTGCAACTTACCGATCTACATTTGATGAGATTTTGATATCTTTTGTTGTATTATATATTTTTTTTACATGGGCTATGATACGACAATCTTTCTTTGGTAGCAGCTTTTCGATTTTTAATTGGTGAGTTTTTGTTATCTTTTATTTTTCTATATTATTATCTTTCTTTTCTATTTTTTATTTTTTTAATTAGTGACTTCATAGTGAGCGATTTTGTTTTCCGGTGGCTCCGATCTACAATTGGTGAGAGTTCTATATCCTTTACCTTATGAATTATTTATTTTCTCATTTCTTTATATGTTGTACTCTTTGTGAATATGGTTCTCTAATTATTATTTTTTTCTATCAATCTGTTTTGTTTTTCGGGCTTCAACAACTTTTGTTGTATGTTGATTTTCTTTTATTTCAGATTTGGTTCAGGTAACAATTAACAAATTTATAATTGAAAAGGGATGTAAGAATTATCTACTGAAACACATGAAACTCTAAACCTTAAAAAAAAGATAAAAACTTTCCAATAGATGGATTATTCAATTGCTCTAAAGGTTTTATTTTTCCATTAAAAAAAAGGTTTTCTTTTTAGGAATAATTGTTGGTCTCTATCATGTCATTTTTATTCTTCTTTCAATTTTGGTTTGAATTTGAAGGCAATGCAAAATTTTGTAAAGCTGCATTACATGAAAAGAATTGACTGAGGAATATTACTCATTCTCTATTTTTTTACTTAAAAATTAGTGACTCAATTGTATATTTAGTTATATATACACACACGTTAAATGATCGTGAATAACTAATATATCAATTAATATATCTCTCATAAGTTTTAAAACTTTGTAAATAAAAATTAATCAATCTATTCAGTTAATGTCCCTTTTTATAACTTTTTTATTTATTTAATCCATTCAGTAAGTTTTTTATTATGCCGGTATGCAGTTATCAAATTAAACTGTTAGTATATGAAGAGACTAACAATAATGACCAAGGCATAACAATAAAAGAGTTATTTATTTGTATTTATCTAATTGACGAGGAGTTTAAACAAATTTTGAAAGATATCAAGAGACTTTAAACTGAGAAAGACCATTATAGTCGGATAAACTGGCCCTTAATATCTTATTCAATCTTAAATAATATTGTGGTATTTTCGTTGGTTGGGCTTCACTACAGTACAATAATGGAGAAAATTGAGCGATAAAAAGTTGTTATTGAATTCTTATATGCATACAGATAGTAACGAGATATCCTGTGAAAAACACGATCGCCATTCAAATAGAGGATTAATCTATGTGTTTATCCACGATTCATACATTAATCAATGATAAGTGTATGAATAAATACAAATATATTTATGTATTACTTTCTATATTTTGTTGGTAAGGTTAATTACGTTTGGTTGTGTTGGGGTTTTGATGTGTTATGCTAAGGTTTTGGAGCACGTTATTCTAGGCCATTAATAAAACGGACATGGAGTTTGACGTTTATAACTCAGTGAACTCAAAACATCTGGCTACTCACGTTTTATACCCTCCGGGTTTTCAACCATGTTTTATATATATTTTTATGGAACTTATAACATAGTTAAAAATAAACTTGACGTATAGTTTTAAAGAAAAAAGTACGTTATGCATGAAATATGAGCTTTACATATTTATAAAACATTTACTAATAATAATATTTATATTTTTATAAGTTTTATGTAATTAATTTTTTTTATTAAAGAAACTTTTTTTAAAAAGATGAGATTTTTTATTTATTATTCTTCAACTACTTAAATATTGTAGTATTATTAGCGTATAGACCGCCTTACTTGCTTTAAGATTTTTCATATTGTATTTAAACAATATAGACACAATACAAAATTGCTTTGAATATATTCAATATTTACTTCTTAATTTATAATTGATTTTGAATCTTATTTATATATGGACAGTTTTTTGAATGACATGGCACAATACAATTTAAGCTATCCTCAAGATTCTCTATTTGATTTTCTTTCATATTTTTATTTATTTATATACAATAAAAACAACTAATTTATCTCTTTATTATCGTTTCTCTTCATGTATGTGTTGCGTTAGTGTTGTTGTTGTTTACAACAACAATAAAGTGGTGTTGTTAGTAACATCTTGGAAAACAAAAGTCATGTTGATGCAATAATTATTACGGTAATTACTATTAATATTATTGGTAATAATTAATAAATAAATAAATGTAATTACATTGTATGTTATGGAATATCAAGTGTACTCTATGGAATTGTATGTAATTATTTAGATTTCTCTTTCGGGCATTATACACATGTCGTCCACTGTCCATGAAGATATCATTACTTAAGCTTTTTCAACACATATGAGAAAACAGATTCAAAGAGACATTTAAATACCATATCATTTAAATTCCAACGTGTCATTAGATTACTTTCATGCTAACACTCATTTTTTAGAACATCAACGTGTATGTTCATCCCAGTATCTCTCTATTCTATGGTATGTTATATTTTTTTTTGGAGCTCTATTTTAGAGGGCTTTGTTTGGGGGTTTACATTAACGGCTCTGTTGATGCATTCAACAACTCAATTGTGTGATTTGTGGTTCGCACGATCGATAATATATATGCCTCTGAAATCTCCACGATAAAGGTTGTGTAATCACCTTCTTCATAAACCTCTATAATAAATGTTTTTTTACATATAATTTTAATGTATCTTTTAATATTTTTGTGGGAAATTAATCCATGCAATTCATTGAGAAAAATTGTATAAAAGAACATATCGATATATAGTTGATGAAAACACTTCATGAGTTCTGATAAATGAAGAAGAATTTTTTTTAAGATTTTACATTTGATTTTAAGCCACTGGGTAATATATTGTCAAATATATTATTCTGCTTTATTATTAATTTATCTAATGTATTATAATGGTCTTTAGCTCAATGATTAGTACATTTAAATTCATTCAAAGTGGTTAATCATTGCAAGCAACTACTAAGCATATAATATTAGGTAACTTATTGCGTCATTCACTTCCGGTCATATTTCTTTGTTGGAATTGACAATTATCTTGGATGAAACAATTCTATGTCATTTTGCAAAAGGTATTGATTTTTTATCAAAAAAAAAATTAAGCATTCAGAATAGTTGTCATTTTGCAATTCTATGTCATAAAACAATTCTGTGTCATTTTGCAAAAGGTGATTTTTTAAATTTATTTATATTTTGAAAATTTTGACCAAAATAGTTGATGAATAAATTTAACAAATTTACTTTTTTGTTACATTTTTGTTCACTTAATAGCTAACATGTTAAAAAATAGCGCGCGATTCATGAGGTTTCGCTATGTATATTTTTAATTGAGTGCCGACTGCGTTGTCGTCATCATTAACGTGGTTAATTTTTCAAAAGAAACATGTTATAATTTCAATTTCATCGATTGTAAGTTGATTAAATAATTTTTAATAATTTATTAAGAAAAACACAATGATAATTTCATATATTATTGTTTTCTTGCTTATAAATTATTTCTTAAATCAAGAGGGATTCCTCTATCTTTCATCCCTATTTATTATTATTGATTATTTTATTTTTTTCAAATATAATATATTAAATGTGTATAGATATATACATCCTCATTTTTTAACATAAAAACGACCATGAAATTACCAAAAAGTTTCATCCAAATATATAAAAAATATTCTTTCGCCACCGCGCGAAGCGCGGTGCCGTCCACTAGTATTAATATAATACACATAAATCTAAATATATTTATATAAAAAAGGAAAATCTCACCACAATAAATTAGATGTCTAATTAAATAGCTTGTAAATAGAGAATCCAACCATCCTAATAATTTTTCTTCTTAACAAATTTGATATAACACCGTAAACTACCTCTTTTATTAGTAATGTCTGAAGATGAGGAGAAAGACCACTCAATTTATCAACCATGTTAGCCTGCCTAAGTCGCTTAATCTAATTATTTGCTTTTAATATTATTAACTGGAAAATTAATAACTTTTAAACTCATTCATGGAAAGACATACTGTTGCGTAGTTGTAAGCTGTAACAACATCCGAATTGGATCGTTATCCGTCATTTTCCCTTCATCCGTTTATTAGGGGCCGTAAACGTACGCTCTGAATAAAAATCAACATCAATAAATTCCAACAACTCGACCTACTTTATACATAAATAGGGGAAATAGAAAAGACCGAGGACTTGTAACATAAATATAGAAACTACTCCATGTAAAAGTTCATCTCTAGAAGCCTCCATGAATTGAAGAAGTCATCCAACAAATATATTCATTGTCAGTCGTGGCAGCGGATCTAGACCGAAATCGGTCACCGCCGACTCGTAAAAAACTGTAATCATTGATTAAGTCACACGGTTTGGCCTTTAAAAATTTACTGGATTAGAGTCCCATACCAATAACCCTGCCAAACCGTCTGTTTCAAAATCAATTTACAATTAATTTTCCCGATCGTGATGAATTAATTATTTTAATTTATTTAACCCGTTCTTGATTTTAATTCTGAGCCATGAGTGTTAATAAATAATCTTAATCAATAGTCTCAAGAACGTGTAACTTTTTCCTGAAGTTTCTGACACGGATCTTGATTCTTTGAGAAGCTTTTTGACTCCGTTCTTCAAGCCTTCCTGCGATTTCTGTGAAGAAGATGCTTACAGAAGTCTTCCGATGTATTCTCCAGGACTACGTCGCCAGGAGGTGTGGGCTCCCACTGGATAAAAACCCTAAACCCTAAATTGAAAAATTCCTGAGAGAAGCCCAGAGAATTTCGCAGAAACTAGAGAGAGAGAATTCGATTTCTCTGAAGAGAGTATTGTATAGTATGTGTTGTGTGGTTTCTGGGTTACCTTATTTAAAGGGAAAAACCCAACCACTTTAGAGAAAATATCTCAACCAATTATGAAAGATTTACTCTAACAACTTGGAGATATTCACTCAAATATTTGATTAAATCAAATAAAGAATAAATCCAATTTAAATCTTTTCTAAAAAACCCTAAAAGATTTAATAAATCAAATCTTTTATTTTTCAAGATTTATTTATTAAAATCGAATTTCTTATATAAATATAAATCGATTTTAATTATTCTCTCTATTAAATATTTCAGGCATAAATACCAATATTTAATCTCTCTAATCTTTTATTTAAATAACAGTGTCATTTTTAGTCTAAGACCAAAAAACTGTTATTATCATAAATCTCAAACCGCCTGTCAGATTGACACGATTCAAAAAGATAACTGTACCAAAATTTAATTTCCCACAACCCTAGGGATGTCTTAGGATTAAATTCAATCATCTTTTTACAATTTCACTGGCATACTAAACTTTGGTACTTTTGCCACTATTTAGGGTAATCAGTAATTCGTGACAACAATCACGAACCGAATCTGATTGGAGTATCCATTCAAATGACACATTTGAATATGATTGTGATGTCATCCTTTATGGAGCTACAAAGAGGACTAATGGACGTACACACTCGAGCTACGGTAAAAACGTAGACTTTTACAAACCTCGATTACATTCCACTATAGCTCTCGGCTGAACTCTCAAGTGTGTATGATTATTATCTTACTGAACACAGGTGTCCATTGATTCAATCAGATTTCCGGTATGCTAGGTTTTCGTGTTATTATGACACTCATCAAAAGGGTGATCATTACCGTTCTGCCCTTTTTGATGACACTATCTTATTCTTATGATCCTTACAAACTACTCAATCATAAGACAATGAATCTAATGAGCTGATCATGAGTACTTGGTGTTGGACATATGTGTCCTTAAACAAGATATTTTATCCATTTGTAAAAGATTATGACAAGTCGTTGAATAAAGATGATACTTATTATGATAATCTTATTATAGTTTCTGGTAGAGTAAAATAGAATGAACTTAAAATGAACTTAAAATATTCATAATAAATGATAATCTTATTATAATCTTATTATGATAATCTTATTATAATCTTATTATCACAACAGAGTCAATGTGAAGAAGAATTAATATTCATAATAAATGAACTTAAAATGTCCGTGACCTGATTAACTGGGTGGGAGCCCATTAATCGTACAAGGTCATTAATGTGACTAAGTGACAATCTGATGTAGGGGGAAAAATAGAAACAGAGAGAAACGCAGCAAAGCAAGCTTTGATTTTTTATTCAACTTCAAAAACTAAAACTTACGTAAATTGCCTTCTGCAATATATAATAACAAAGCCATAAAACACTAACAGAGTTCCTAATATATTTCTAACTGACTAACAAACTAAAGAAATAGAATAATGCGTATAAGAAAAATAAATGAAATAAAAATCCAAAAAATAAGTAACTGTTTTGACAATCTCAGCCCACGTATTGATCGGCATCATTCTCTCGGGGGTCGAGAAAATTCGTCCTCGAATTTTGACCGTCGGCCTGTGCCGCCATCCCGTCGCCATGATCGCACTCGTGTCGACGCCAAAGCCGCCGCCGTAAAAATACGTGCTTTGATTGGCAATCCCGTAACCACCGCGTGATGTCTCCAAATTTTATTTTTTGTCCGCCACGCTCGTGCCAGTTCTCAGTGTGTTGTTGCATGAAGCTTTCGCGTCTGTGCGTCGCTCTAGAACTTGCTTTACAGATTTTGGAATTGATTGGCACTACGATCATCGCAAGCTTCACGCCAATGGACATGCTCGGTGTTGCCGCTTTGATGACTTCGCTTGGCGCAAAAACAATCTCATCGTACGCAACTTCATCGTACACGGGTTCGTCGTACTCCGCCTCATCAAAGACGAGCTCGTCATATTCTGCCTCGTCAAACACGGGCTCGTCATACTCCGTCTCGCCGTACACGGCTTCTTCGTACTCATCGTAACGGGTTCATCGTAGGCGATCTCGGCGTATTCCGCCTCACCCTCGACAAACTCGTCGTACTTCGGGATAACCACCTGGAACGCCAGCTCCCACCGCCAATTTTCCAGAGCTTCGTCGCACGAGCGCATCGCGTGGACGTAGTCGTCTTCGGTGTAGGATTCGTCAAGAAGGGCCGGCTGTGCTTCGGGTCGCTGTTGCATAAGCGCTTCGACGGAGCGGGTTAGGGCCTCCAACTGTTGATGAAATCCGGCGAATTCTTCGCATATATAAACGTCTCCAAGATCAGCATCACGATCGGGCAATCCTCCACGTCAACCACGGCGCGCCATGAAAATTGTGGGGCCGATCGGAAAGGCTTTAATACCAACTGATGTAGGGGGCAAAATAGAAGCAGAGAGAAACGCAACAAAGCAAGCTTTGATTTTTTATTCAACTTCAAAAACTAAAACTTACGTAAATTGCCTTCTGCAATATATAATAACAAAGCCATAAAACACTAACAAAGTTCCTAATATATTTCTAACTGACTAACAAACTAAAGAAATAGAATAATGCGTATAAGAAAAATAAATGAAATAAAAATCCACAAAATAAGTAACTGTTTTGATAATCTCAGCCCACGTATTGATCGGCATCACAATCCTATTCTGGATTTTGTGTGTGTCACACTCACTAGAACTGCATTAAGTATGAAGTGTCTTCATACTGGACTGGACATGACTTAAACTCCGGAAGTTATCATATAAGACCGTCACTGATAACTTGGAGTTGAGTCACTAGTAGATGATCAAATGGATATTCGATCTAAGTCCTGAGTGATCTTGAGTCTGAGTTGCTGGCTTGATTGTTCTTTGATTTAACCGTTAAAGAACACAATATATTACGTTGTTCCTAACACTATTATTTTGGGAACATGATAGTCAGCAGTAAGGGTAGCTTGGTCATAGACATGGGCATCACACAGCTCTCTTCAGAGTCATGACGATTCCCTTGATTGTCGGTAGTGAGAAGTGAGAGGTACCCGTACGCAACTTATGAATCGAAACCATAAGTGGGTTACTCATAATATTACTAACTGAGTCAAGGATGAAAATGCAATGAGGGGCATAACGGTAGAAACCGCCTGCTCGTGTGTGGATCATCAAGTGAAAGATCAATAACCCGAATTTGATTGTATCAATGGACACCCTGCTGTTATAAAGGGAATAATATATACCGTATCACTAAAGAGTGCAGCCCCGGGTCTATAGTGGAATCACTTTGAGGTTTGACGAACAACTAGCAGTTCGTTGGAGCTTAAGTGATACGGGTCCATGGTCCCCAGGATAGCTCCGTAACGGATGATACGTACGTGATTAAAATACATTCTGGATAATGTTTAATCATTTGGCTTGACTTATAAAACTGAAATGTCTGTGACAGAGGTTAGATAGTTTTATCGTTAGCGTGACAAAAGTACCATATTTTGGTACACGAAATTAACTGATAAAAGAAAGTTAGAATTTAGACTTTATACCAGCACCATGTTTTTGGAAATTAAATTCTAAGTAACTTTGCTTTTTGAACCAAGTCTAAGTTTGTGATCGGTTCGATAAACTTTGAAATTAAATCACATGTCACGAATTTAAATGATGGTGTGGCACCATGACATTTTAATTTGTGATATTGAGATCAGGAAATATTAATATAATTTAATTATTTGGATTTAATTATTAATATCTTATTAATAATTAATTAATAATTAATAGATTTATATTAATAAATAAAAATATATATATTTATATATATTTAAATGTGTAAATTCGAATTAGGGTTTCATGATATGAAACCCTAGCTAATTCGAATGGTATGATTTGGTCTTTTCATATTTGCGGCATAAGTACCAAATGTTTTGGTATTTTAGCAAATCCCTAAAATCAATTTAATCCATTGGATCAGTTATGATTTAATATCAACCGTTGGATTAGGATATTGATAAATTCGAAATTAATAACTTGGTGACCAAGTTTCATTTTTTGAATTTAGTTAATTAATTATATCCGTTAGATCGGTCTAAGATTTTAATCTTTACCGTTGGATTGAAAATTAATTAATTATATATATTTATATTATTTTCGAATTATGGTTTATGGATAAATTCGAAATTGTTTTTATTAAATCTTTTAATATTTGATTATCCTAAACTAATTTGATCCATTAGACCAGTTTAAAGATTTATCTCAACCGTTGGATCTAGATAATGATAATTCGAATTTTAATATATATATATATATATATATAGATATAGATATAGATAATTTGAATTTATAAAGATAAGAAGATAAGATTGGATTTTTAATTTTATCCAAATCTTTCTTATTTAATTAAATCCCTAATTAATTATATCCATTGGATTTAGATGAGATTAAATCTGGACCATTGGATTGAGATAATTAGTTATATTTAATATATGAAATTCGAAAATTAGGGAGGGAATTTCTCCAATTCGGTTACGGTTTGAGCCTATAAATAGGAGGCTCATTCTACACATTTTTCACACCTTTCCCCAGAAAAAAATTCGAACTCTCCCTCTCCCTCAGGGTCTGCGAATTTTCTCTCTGATCTCTCTTTTCTGGTTCGGCTTAGGAGACTATTTCTCCGGAAGCTTAAAAAGAACCATCAGTTTAAATTTTGCGATGGAGTCCTGCCGGCGAAGCCCACGCTTCGGTACGAGGATTCCAGGAGAATATCCCGGAAGATCACATGAGTTTCCCTCAGCACCGGCGGAGCCCTGCCCGATTTAGAACGCGCAGCAGGAAGTCGTCAATAGAGGTACGGCCTTATGCATTGGGTTAATAAATGCAACTATTTACTGCTTTCTATTTATTTCCTATTATGACTAGATTATTAATAATGATTTATGAATATTAAATTACATAATATTTATCAGATCTTGTTAAATGGTTATTATCCGATATCCGAACCGTTGGACGGATAACAAGTTATTCCGCTTTAAATTAATTTTTAAATGTTACCCGGACGGTTCGGAGGTACAATTCGTGATAATTTTCATGGAATCCGATACGTGATTCCAACAATTGGTTGTTTCCATGAATCACAATAAGAATATCATAAAGATATTGTCCATATATGCTATTGTGCAACTTATCCGGTCAACCGTCTAATCCCAAAATAAAAGTATTAGGAGCACCAAGCTGTACTCTGTAACGATTAAATCAAAGATTATACAAGTTGAACCGTACAAGTCCACAATGCTTAGGACGTCAACCTATTCCTATCTGATCATCTAAGTGACCCTATCGTACTATCATCAGTGACAGACTTATTTGATGATTTCGGATGTGAGTCTAGTCCGTCCAATATGAAGACACTTCATACTTGATAAACTTAACAGTGCACGGACAACACTATGATCCGGTAATAGATCATCACATAAATGTGATTAAGTTCATCAATGGTCGTTCATGCCTTAGAAATTCCCATTTCTAATCTAGACCATGAACCATTTAAGTTCTTTACTCGTGATAGTCAAACTTCCTCACAATAGACTACTTGTGATGACTAAGCACGATAGCAACGTTAAAGAACCATGGATCAATCATTCAATTAATATTATCTATGTATAATTCAAAGAAAGCTATATAAGATAACTTTAATAAGTACTATTCATTCCTAGGCAAACGACCACAATCTTATACAAGCGGGATTAACATCTAAATAGAGGGCATATATAAAATATGTCCAACATTCATAGCACCTCAAAAAATTTGTATGATTCGGCCTTTAATTTTATGTTTTTTTTTTGTCACCGGGTATTTAATATGATGATGGTAAATATCTTATATTAACAACCCTTGTTAAGTAATACTATTATATAATATATTAGTTTATTGATAATAATTAATATTTAAAAATAAAACAAGAAATTAGATAAGGTGGTTTCTATGAAACAAGAGTTCCCAACAATAAAACAAGAAACTAGATACGATCAGGTTCTACTAGGATAAGAGTTCCCAACAATAAAACAAGAAATTAGATAACATAAATAAAACTTCAACCAACTCAACAACTTCACAGATCTTCGCGGCGGGTCAGGGTGCAATTGACCACAGGATCAACACAGAATGTGCACTGTCAGACGCCGACTTCAAAGTTGCAGACGCAACGTAGGCATCTTGGGAGGTTGAGGATATGGCCTTGCCTTCCACTTGAACATCCTCAAAAGCGGCCATGTAAGATTCAGCAGCTTCCACTACGGCGTTCACAGCTGCACCATACCCATCCGCCTTGGCGGAGAGGTCGATTGTCGTTACCAACGCTTGCTGTCATTGCTAGCGTTGCAGCCAACGGCGTTGCTAGCGTTGGTGGAACATGGAGAGAATATAATAGATAATTGTGTATGTGTTTTACGATCGCCTCTATTTGTAGGCTCATAACATGTACATGATAAAACATAACCTTAATGAAATATGAATACAATAAACATCAATCTATATATATAAATAGGGGAAATAGAAAAGCCAAATGACTTGTAACATAAATCTACAAACTACTCTATGAAAAATGTCATCTTTAGAAGCCTCCCTCAATTAAAAGTCATCCAACAAATTTATTCATAGCACCTTAGATATTTTGTATGATATTGCCTTAAATTTATGTTTTTTTTTTGTCACCGATTTTGTATGCTTAAACTATTTTACTGGGGATAATATCGGCAAAAATATTTGATTAGTAATCTATTTTACCAGTATTAGGGTTTCTCTATGAAAAAATACTTAAATTCATTAAAATAGTAAATGCGTCCAATTTTTATGAAAACAACTCTATTAGATCATCCCATCTTTGTTAAAAATTTGAAATTATTTAGACAATCCATATAACTATATTTTAGTTTTATTCATTTTTTATTATTTATTTAACTTATTTGAATTCTACGTTTGTCATTTTTTTATATTAAAAAATTAGACGAACTTGCTTTTTTACCGAATTTAAATACTTGTTTCACTTTAAATAAAAATAATTTTAAAAAAGGGTAAATTGCGGCTAATGTACCCAATGTTTATTTTTTGCGGATTATGTACCCAATGTTTATTTTCGACGGCTAATGTACCAAAACTTTATTCCGTTAGATTTTTTCGTGTTTTCCGTCACTTGACCGTCAACGAGTGATATGTACACTTTTCGTATTTTTGACATAACTCACTCAATTTTTGTCCAAATTTTATGCACGACCTACGGTTGGAAAGATAAGAGATAGATCTACAACTTTGGTGTTTTAAGTTTTGTAAAAAAAAAGTTTTTCATTATTCCAATATTTCAATTACAACGTAAAACTGGACATTAGTTTAATACACAATTTTTGTTTCGAGCAAATTTTAATATACTTAATGACTTCTTATGATGAAATGTTAAACTACAAAGTTGTAGATAAATATTTTATCTTTCCAACAGTAGTTTATTTATAAATTTTGGACAAAAAAAGAGTGAGTTATGCCAAAAATATGAAAGATGTAATGTGAAAAAAGCTTTCGTATTTTTGGTATAACTTACTCATTTTTTATCCAAATTTTATAAATAAAGTACCGTTGGAAAGATAAAAGATTTATCTACAACATTTTAGTTTTACTTTTTATCAGAAAAAATCATTATGTATATTAAAATTTGCTCGAAACAAATATTTTGTATTAAACTAATGTTCAATTTTACTTTGTAATTGAAATTTCGTATTTTTCTAAAACTTTTTTTTACAAAACTTAAAACACAAAAGTTGTAGATCTATCTCTTATCTTTCCAACCGTATGTTGTGCATAAAATTTGGACAAAAAATGAGTGAGTTATGTCAAAAATACGAAAAGTGTACATATCACTCTCTGACGGTCAAGTGACGGAAAACACGAAAAAATCTAACGGAGTAAAGTTTGGGTACATTAGCCGTCGAAAATAAACATTGGGTACATAATCCGCAGAAAAACAAACATTAGATACATTAGCCGCAGTTTACCCTAAAAAAAAACTTTGATGCACTCATAATTCATTTCCATAGTTTTATTACATCTTCAGTACGTGTGCCACTATTATTACCCAAGCAACACAACACTCGAAAACATGAGAAATGATGTAAAGCTTCGAACGACAACGACAGAACCAGTGAAAACATAAAACGACAAGATAACATCGTCTAAAGAGGAAAATGACATACAATTTTGAGTGGTTTAGAAAACGAAATATAATGTAAACCTTTTTTTTTCTTCTTTTTCATGTAGGAAGCACAATACGTTTAATATTATAAGATAAAATCGAATGTGTAATACGATTACTATAATACTGTTTTTTAACCAATAAAAATGCCGGTTTTCACACAAACCGGGACACATGCGGTTTTGAACTCTTGGAAAATCAAGACCGGGAGAAAGATAACAACAAAAGTCGGTTTCCCCGTGCACAACACAAATCAACTAGAAATGTGAAGGAAATACCAATGATATAGTTCCGATTCCTCGTTTGCCACGTAACTGACAAGAAATCCAAGATCACAAAGTGATTTCAATTAAAAATAAGATCATTTATTACTTTATATCTTATAAGTCGACAATTAAAATATAAAATAATAATTTATTCACAAAAAAAGTAAAAGCACATGGTTCTGCTTAATTTAAGTGTTTATCCTCAATCTAAAAAAAACTTCTTTGTTTATTTAGGAAATATCTTTTGTATGTTTCCCATGCAAGCTTGATCGATCAGGTTTGGGAACAGAAAAGTGCCTACCAACTTTTTTATATTAGCAAAAGAAATCACAATAAACAAAAATATCACCAAAATGATACATGTGTTAGGTCCATTGTTGTTATAATATAATAACGATTAATGAACAGAACAATAATATGTGCTAAATTATATGTGGCCACAAACATAAACTCGTGTATCTTTGCTTCATAAATTTGTTTATTTATGCAAAATTTCTCTGCCCCATATTCTATGAGTGGCAGCCTGCGTCCGGGTCGGACCTCGGATGGGTTTCCATCCATTATATATATATTTTTTTATCAACTAATGACTTTAAAAAGATTTTTTTTTTTATAAAAATTATATATAGTAAAACCTCTATAAATTAAGGACTGGAAGGTTATTAATTTATCGAGTGAAAATTTAGTCATGCTAATTAAAGTAGCTATTATACAAAAATATTATTTTATCGAGTGAAAATTTAGTCATGTTACTTAGAGTCGGGACAATACAAATGTATTATTTAATTGAGTATCAATTTAAAGAAGTTAAACTTGTGTGAGGGTTAATCATGCCTATATAAAATCGGACTTTTTTTTATTAAAAAAAAAACGGACGCGGCTTGCCGCACTCAACAAAAAAACATTGGACGGGCGCTTGATGAACCGTTGTTTACCCGTGTTTTATGATTATAATCACCCATAATTCATGAAGATGTAGCTTTCTTTTTTTCTTCAATTGATGAAATCATGAAACTTATAAAACATTCAATATCTTCATCTATTATTTAATCAATTTTAATTAACATTTTCATTTATATAATCTGTCTTGTATCTCTTGACAAGCAGGACATGTTTATTATATTCATTTAGTGCAAATTATTTGGTTGATAAAATTGTATTATTTAGTGATGATGGACCACTTGAAAATATATATATATAGTATTATTGCCCATGTTACTATCCAACAATATGTGGTGTGCCTTTAGAAATTTCATACTCTGATTCATACTTTTTCCTCAGCTTTTGAAATTTAATTTGTCACACATTAATAAAATATATCTATATATATATAATTGAAAAAAGAGTCATAAGACATTTAAGACTATCCATTTAATCTCTTTTTTTTTCCTTGACAAACAAATGCAAAAAGATCTTGTAAAGTCAATAAGATCACGAAAACACAATTCGGCAACTAGTTCTCTCGAATTGGGAATCCCGATTCTTTTCAATAAAATAAACAGAATCTAAATTCTGGACCTCGATTATTTTTTATTGAATTTAAATTTGTTATTATATTAGTTTTAATAATTAAGAATTTATCTGGATTATCCAAAATCTGAGCTTTGGATTTTTTTTTTCCGATTTTGAAACACTAGTTCCTCATGTATATTTACACTGATCAGTGATCACACTAATGTTTTGTCTAAAAATAATAAATAAATTGTGTATTTAGAAAAAGCCCTCCCAATTTTTCCAACAATAACATAATTACAATATTTTTCAGTGGAAAAAAGAAAAAGAAAAAAAAGAAGCAAATGTCAACAAATGAATGAGGCAAAAACAAGTAACAAACCTTCCCCAACGTACTGTAATTTGAAATAATAGGGACAATGCTTTATCTGAAAGTTCATTTGTCACCTTGTTCCTATCAATTAATTCATTAAGATATATTTGCCACAATAATATTTATAAATTGAGATAAAAAAATATCTATAAATTAATCGAAAATGATTATTTTTATTTTCATTGCGGTCTATTATTTTTAATATTGCAAAATTGTAAATCTCACGTAATTAATGAGTAAGATTATAGTACGTAAGATTTAACACTTTCATATGTTTTTTGAGAATTTTATTAGCAATAATTAATTAACTAATTATTATTTGTGCTTTAGATTTTTCCCTTTATTTTATTTTATGTAACAAATAAATAGTTTTCAATTAAGTTAAAGGGTCCAGAATAGGTGAACCCAATACAATTGTATTTGTGGCCTCTTAAGTCCTACTCATTAGGACTGGCTTTGTCCCCTTGTCTAGATCCAATCACATTTTATGATTATCATCTTAATTATTCTTAATTAAATAAATAATGTTCATCAATATAGATTATTATTATTTCCTCATGAGTCTGGAATCAAGACTATTTTATAATCACAATTCACAAGTTCTAAACTAAAATAACTTTGTATAAATAATTATCTAAAATTTATTGCCACTACAACAATCTTTTTGGATGCCATAATATATTAAAATTGATATATTCTTTATTACTTCATGTGCATATAAATATATAATCACGCTTGTATGACGTAATCTATATTAATTATGATTTTTTCTCTTCCATAATTTTGCCATAAGTGGACTAAAATTGCATAATCTTGTTGATTTTTTTTAATTCGTTTATTTGGTGAATTTTCATGGGTTCGTATTTTTTTTATCATTAGCTTTAAAAAACTTCTTAATTTTATTATTGTCAAGATTTTGTTTACGATATTTAATTGAAGAATCTTAATCTCTAAGATATACATATACAATTAATGCCAATAAATTATAATTGAACATTTTTAAGTGTAAAAAATAAAATAAATAAAAAACTTTGACTTTCAAATTTATAAAACATGAAATTATTGATATGAACAACAACTACCCAGTGCCCTTGTAAATTGCTTAAATTCTTGTCCACACAGCAAAGTCTCATACTTAAATTAATCTTTAGGGTTAATGACGGCGAAAATACCCAAAGTTTGGTCAAAGAACCCCTCATGTACTCAAAGTTTAAAAGTGGTGGTAAAAATACCCAAAGTCGCATTTGGGGAGTTGACCACTCCATTCTCGTAACGCCGTTAACTTGCCCGTTAACTCTGGCCACGCGGGCAAATGTTAGTTGTTGACATAACAATTTTTGCCAAATGGATGAGCCCAAATAAGTCTTGTTTACGACAAAACAACAAATTAAACCCCTAACTAATACTATTTAATACAACTAATTGAACCCCTAATTATTACACTTAACAAAAAAAAATTGTCCATGTGGCCAGGGTTAACGAGTAAGTTAACGAAATTACGAGAATTAAGTGGTCAACTCCTCAAATATGACTTTGGGTATTTTTGCCATCACTTTTAAACTTTGGGTACACGAGGGATTCTTTGATCAAACTTTGGGTATTTTTGCCATCATTAACCCTTAATCTTTATACAATAATAACTCAATAAAAAAAATAGGGAAAATAATTAAATAATTATTGGGTACTTAAAAAATTGATTAAAAAAAGGGAAGAGAAGAATAACACAAAAATCAGTCACATGCAATGCAACCTCAAAGAGGCCAGTTTTTTGCCTCCTTTCACCATTTTTTTTTTCTTCGCTACTCAGTCTCTGATCTATGCTTCTCACTAAATAAATAAATAAACAAGCACAGAGATGACTATGAGAGATAGACAGTGACAGAACAAGACATCGCTGTCTAAGCAAAAACCTCTCTTCTCTGCATTTGCGCACAATACTTCCATTTTCACTCGCACCCACTTTCTCTCTCCTCGTTTTCTCGAGAACCCAGGTGCCCATTTCCTCTCTCTCCTCTCCGTGCTTCCATTTCCATGGCGGGCTCGGGAAAAAGATGCGAACTTGACTGGTTTTTTTTTTTTTTTTGCTGGTGTTTTCAGGAGGGTGAAGAGGAGAGAGAATGTATTCGGGCATCCATTGTGGGCCGTTGGATGGAGTGGGGGACTTCCAGGGATCGTTGGATGGGACCAACTTGCCCGGCGACGCTTGCCTCGTTCTCACCACCGATCCCAAGCCTCGTCTCCGCTGGACCGCCGAGCTCCACGACAGATTCGTCGACGCCGTTGCTCAGCTCGGTGGGCCAGACAGTCAGTCCTCTCTCTCTCTCTCTCTCTCTCTCTCTCTATATATATATATATATATATATATATATATATATATATATACTATTAGTTTCTATGATATGCGTTTGTTCATTTTGCTTCTCTTGATGGAAAGTAATTGTTATATTGGTTTATGAGGTCAAGCTTCAAAATTTAACTTTGTTGGGGTTTAGCTACTAATTATTTATAGTTTTTAGATTCGTATATGAATGTGTGTGTGTGGGTGATATAGTTGAGTTTTTATGAAATGGATTTTTCATTTTTGCTTCTCTTAATGAAAGCTATTGTCTTTATCAATGTTATTAATTGTTATATTAGTTTATGAGGTCAAGCTTCAAAATTCAACTATGGCGTGTCTCTAATTATTATTCATAGTTTCCGTATATATATGCATTTATTCTCTTTAATTTATATGTTCGGGTGGGTGCTTTAGTTGAGTTTTTATGAGATGGGTATTAAAATCAGAAAGAAGCTGCTATTGAAACTGTGAGTGTTATTATATTGGTTTTGTTAGAGTTCGTGAGGTCAAGTTTCCAAATCAATAATGGTAGGGTTTTCTGTATGTGTGTGTGTATATATATGTATATATATATATATGTGAGTATGCTTGTTCGAGGGTGATTTAGTTTGAGTTTTTATGAAATGGGGCTTTCATGTTTGCATCTCTTGATGGAAAGTTACTGTCTTTGTGAGTGTTATTATTTGCCTTTGTTTAAGTTTATTGGGTCAAGTTTCAAACTTTAATGATGATCTAACATATAAATATGTGTAGATATATAAATAAAGTTGAGTTATACTAATTAATTATGTAAAGATGCTATACTAGTGATTATGTTATCAAAAGAATCCCTTATAAACAGGATTTTTTTTATATTACTTGATTTGGAGTGTATAGCATTAATCATTGTTTTCCTTTGAAATCATCAAATTATTGTATTTTGTAAAACAAAACCGACTCGGATTGTCGACTACAGCCCGAGATTGCGATCTAATGACCAAAGCGGCAAAGCCGTCGTATCGTGAGCGGAAAACACCGAGAATGCTAATCTCTCACAAACCCTAATCTCCCCTCAAATTGAGAGAGATTAGAATTAGTGGGTGAAATATATATATCAGAGCTTGTTCTTCATTGTGCTTTGTTGATTGAGTTTTCTTGTTTGGCTTGACGGTTTATA
This sequence comes from Parietaria judaica, assembly GCA_954871525.1. Taxonomy (NCBI): domain Eukaryota; kingdom Viridiplantae; phylum Streptophyta; class Magnoliopsida; order Rosales; family Urticaceae; genus Parietaria; species Parietaria judaica. The sequence goes on from OX940866.1 coordinate 11,252,815, forward strand.
CAGAAGCGACACCTAAGACGATTATGCGAACGATGGGAGTGAAAGGCCTAACGCTTTATCACTTGAAATCACATCTTCAGGTTAGTCCTTACCGCCTTTTTCATGGAAAACCCGGTTGTTAATAAACGCTTCCAATGTATTCTGAATTTTTTTATTTAAAGGGGTGAAATGTGCTTGCAGAAATACAGATTGGGGAAGCAATGCAAGGATTTAATCGACAACCCGAAGCATGGTTTGAAATCTTCGAGCTCTTGCTTTCTTCTTAAAATTTTATTCATTCATATTTATTGCTGAAAAGATTAAAAAAAAAAAAAAACCGAGAAAGGCATCGAAGAATAGTTCAGTTTTGAAATCCAAAGAGGGGAACGGGTTACACCGGTTCAACCAAGGCCTGCAACGAAAACGATATCTAGGGATCGTAGCAGCATATTTCTAAAGTTTCATAGTGTCGTGATTTATGATTGTCGCAACAGGTCCCTACTGTTTCTGAAATGTTAATCCATTAACCATTAATGCGCAGTTGGGATGACTGCTTCTTGCCTTGCCGAAAGTCAGGACACGGATTCATCAACAACTACGTCTTCACGGGCCGTAGCGCAAGAACAAAATGAGTATGCCATGAGTAAAAATCTGTGCTATAATTGGTAATCAATCATCGATTTTCGATTTCCGATCTTACTTTCTACTTTCTTATTCTGTCTAAACAGTTGTTACCAAGTCACTGAGGCACTGCGGGTACAAATGGAAGTCCAGCGTCGACTTCACGAGCAGCTCGAGGTTAACGTCTTTTCCTCACGCTACTTATAACTCCGGAATCATAACCGTCTGCATTATGTTATCGGCTTATCGCGATACACAGTGACGTTGATGATCGGTCATCAGATTGGTTTTCAAGTGTGCTATTGTTTTCTTCAGAGCATAATTACTTCAAGAAGTATACAATTAGTTAATTACATGTTCGACTCCGATGATGTGATTAACACAAAGTTCTGAACCCGGATCTTTTTTGGTTGTCACCGTGTTAGGTGCAGCGTCGCCTCCAACTTCGGATCGAAGCACAAGGCAAATACCTTCAGTCCATACTCGAGAAAGCGTGTAAAGTGCTGAACGACCAGGCTGCAGTGACAGCCGGGCTCGAATCCGCACGGGAAGAGCTCTCCGAGTTAGCCATAAAAGCCTCGGTCGACTCTCAAGGCATTTCCCCGACGGGAATGAGCTCGGAAACCGCGATAATGATGATGAAGAAGAGAGCAAGGCCGTTCTTTGGCAATGGAGAGCTAATGCCATTAGAGTGGATGACTAATATTGGCTAATTTTTTTTTCTCTACAAAATTGCAATTTTTTTTTTCTTTTAATACCTGTGTAGTTGTCTTTTAAATGTTTTTTCTTTAATTTTATTTATGATTTTGTACCACTTGTGGGTTTGTAAATTGGTGAAACAGTGGGTCCTTCAATGTGGGAAACCTTTTTCTTTATAAATTAAATTTTGCTAATTTAACATAAGGTCATGATCATATTTCATACCAAGGTGTCAAATTTCGAGAATTTCGCTCGAAAATCGCGCCGATTTTCGTTTTCCGGAGACTACCGAAACGACATCTGTGCCCTGTCGCTGTCGTTTTCTCAAATGCCGCGAAATTCGAATGGGCACGTCGAAGGAATGTCGTTTTTCGTTTTTACTCATAAAACTGGCGAAAAATGACTAGAATTTCGAAAAAAATTAAACTATTGGTAGATTTCGGCAAAAATACCAATTAAACTTTTGCCCCCGTCCCGGACGGACGGCGGCGGCGCGCGCGTGGTAGTACATTTGTGTGAGTCCTCCCCCATCCGCAAAATCCTATGACCCTAAGGGCCCAAGCCTTTGTCCCTAATATTTGGTATATAAACATCACCAAACTCTTATCATCTATCAATGTGGGACTTTTGTTATTCAACTAATATCACACATTCACACTTAACATACACTTCACCTAATAAATTAACTTAATATTATACACTTCAAATAATATTATACACTTAACATACATATACACTTAATATATAATACTATATTCTTCAACTAATAATAAATTTGTTAACATACATACACAATTTACATGCATATTCACTTATTATAACACACTTAACATATTCACTTCACATAATAATTTGACTTAATATTATACACTTCAACTAATAATGTGATTTTACATTATACATTTCACCTACATATTTAAGTTACAAATGTGTTTTGTTGTATACAATTATGTCTTGTATTTATTAAATATGTAGTTTTGAACCTATATAAATATCATGCTTAAATACTCAAATATTTTTTACAGAATATCCGTCGGCATATCCATCGGCAAGCGGTATGCCCATTCGAAAAATGCGATAAATCCGGTAAACGACATGCCCTTTTTTTACCATTTGCCCATCGACATACCCATCGGCAAGCGATATATCCGTAAAACGAAATATTCGAAACGAAAACGGCAAGCGGCATTTTAAACCTTGTTTCATACAGCACAATGAATTGGTACATTATTAAATAGTGGACATAATGTCAAAAAGAGTCATTATTATTCTTTAGATTTTTAAAACTATTCCCATAGGTTTTATGAGGTATAACAGAATTAGATGTCGATATTGTTTTTTGAGTACTATTATCGTTAAAAAAAATATAGAAATCGTACGAAATGCCCATTTTGTATAATAACTTTCAAAAAATGCTCATGTGTGAGAGTAAAAAATACACATAGTGAGTAGTTTTTTAAAAGGTTTGTCACAAAATGGGCATCTTGTACAATAACCCAAAAAAATATTGAAAATATAGACTTTTTTTTTTTTTGAAATTGGGTACTTATATTATGTATATCTTTTGAATTAACTATATACTTATATCAATTATATTATATCATGTAAACTTGTATCCTTAAATTCCAAAATTAAGTCATGTGGGGCATATTATACAGTTTAATTCACTAAATCATGAAAAATAATGATGATAAAAATAGGTTTGAAGCTAACAATGGCTAGAATTATTATATTAATATAGATAGTTAATTTTCCAAATAAAAATCTAAAATTATGTTAACCCAAATGATATATAGGTATTCGATTTATCACAAAAACTTATACTTAGGTGAAAAAAAAAAAAAATCCTACTTTTCTGAAAACTAGATAAAAGTAGACAAATAAAGAAGTTTGGTACTAAAGAGTGAGTTACTTATTATCAAAGAATTATTAAGTCCTTAATATTCTTCAAAAATTAAATTAGATTTCAATAAATATGTGCATATTCTCATACTTAGATATATGTGTCACGTGGCGATTGACGTATGAAATAAGTAACCATAAATATTCTCACGCTTTTCAACTTATTAAAGAAAATATTCTACACAAAGTATGTTTTTATATATATATATATATATATATATATAATATAAATATATGTGCTTTGTGAAAGCTATAATGGCATCTGAGTGTGCCATTGTTGTTTGCTTTTATGAGCTGTGGCTTCTCTCTCAAAGAAGAAGAAGAAGAAATTATATGTTCATTTAATTTCAAAAAATAAAATCAATTTCTTCAATTGGGAATTTGGGATGAAGGCTTCCACAGGTGAGAGCAAGTCACTCATCCTCTTTCCAATTTTTATTTATTTATTTATTTTTGCAAGGTGAAATTAGTACTTGGGTTTGGATGAAGATCCAGAATTTGTGAATATTCTGAAACTTATACATCATTGTATTATATATACACACATATATATACTTAAGCTTTTGTTTTTATTTGTGTCCATGGGTTATATTTTCAGAATATTTAGACTTTTATTCTCTGCTCACAGTTAGTTCAGAAGATTTATGACCCTTATCATTAATTATTTTGTTAGAGTTTGCGACGCGAATCCGTTATTCTTGGCCCGACCCGGGTCCGGACCGACATATTTTTATCGGAAATTTTGGGGAGTTTCTAGTCAGTGGCGGAACTAGGATTTAAGGTTCGGGGGGGCTAGTATAGAAATTTAGTAGAAATTAAAGGGTTTGTTTTAAATTTTGATAATAACTTGGGGGGGCTAAATGCAAAAATAAGTAAAATTAGTACTAAAAAAATTTAGTTGAGGGGGGCTTAAGCCCCTGTGTTCTTGGCTGTAGTTACGCCTATGTTTCTAGTCGTTATTTCCGTACTTTCCATTACAACACTTTTTCCGTTTGCCTGCGATTTTTTTCTTCCGAATTTTGTTTCCTCGTGAAATTCTTCTGTCGATTTATCTTTACATTCTTTGCTATTATGAAATATATCACTACAAACACTTGACATTCTGTCATTCATCCGACGCGGTTTTGTTCGTCTCTCCGAAGCGCTTCACACCCGCTATTTCGTCAAGAGACACGGTTTTCTTCACTAATTTTTTCTCCGGTTATGATCTTGAAGGTACATCGCAGGTTTACCCTTCCCTGAAGTCCTTCTCCCACAGAATGGGAGACATGTTCTGCCATTGCGGTTCTCCGAACAAGTACCGGACACTGGATGCGAAGCTCGGGCGCAGGCTCGCCGAGTTCAAGCGAGGCTCGCGGGGGATCGAGAATTTCAAGTCCATCAATAGCATCATCATGAAATTCCCACGCTTCAACGAGGAATTGAAGAAGATCAGAAGCGTGTTTGAGCAGTACGGTATGTCTCTATTCGAGATCAATACCCGTGTCTTTATAGACTTTGTTAAGTCCTTTTTTATGTGGCATTCTTAGCATGCTTATTTCGACGTTCGGATTCCGATCTCCTCATGAGATCGGAATCCATTTCCAAACCAAATTTCCGAACAAATTGTTATTATCTTCTCATCGGTGCCTATAACTAGCCTACTTAGGTAATAGGTGGCGATGTCGGAACTAAAAACGACGTAAAAAATAAATAATGTAACATAATCAGTGCCTAAAAACGAAGGGTATCCTAAAGGCGACGATAAACGATAAAATCATGACAATGTCATAGATTTTTTTCGTAAATAAGAAACCATGTCAAGTATCATGATGTAGATTGTTGTTTAAATTTCATCGATTTTGTAATATTTCTCTCTTGCAGACGAAGATTCGAACGGGGCCATCGACCGGGAGGAGCTGAAGAAGAGCTTGCAGCAGCTTCAGGTCCGGCTGGGCGAGGCGGAGATCGACGATCTCTTTCACTCGTGCGACATTGACCGAAGCGAGGGGATTCAGTTTAACGAGTTCATCGTCCTTCTCTGCCTCATCTATCTCCTCAAAGACCAGCCTTCGGGCTCCCAAACGGTATTCGCTAAATTGATTGTTTTGTAAACGTACCTCTTTTAGGGCTCGTTTGACCTTATAAATCACGTTAAGTCCGTTTGTCTTATCAATGTGTGATTCTTAACGGATCAAGAAATTGTTTATATAACGACCTTTTGTTCTTCTGCATACGTTTCCGGCACCGAAGATTGGTTCACCGGAGCTCGCAGCGACATTTGACACCATCATTGAAGTGTTCTTGTTTTTGGACAAAAACAGTAACGGCAAGCTCAACAAGAAGGATGTGGTCCAAGCCCTCAACGGTTCCTCCACTTCCGAGAGATCTCCGGCTCATATCACTCGTGATCGCTTCCGTAATTGTTGACTTTTACGTTTACTTTATGCTCTTCACTTCCTCAATAGATTGAATCTTAATATTCGAAATTTTGCGTTTTCAGGAGAAATGGATTGGGATCGAAACGGGCACGTGAGCTTCAGAGAGTTCCTCTTCGCGTTCGTTCATTGGGTCGGTATCGAAACCGATGACGAGATTCTGAATGCGGAAGAAGAAATCTCTAATAATTAGTGTATGTATTGTAATGTTCATTTTCACCTCCCGAGTCACGAAATGATGTTGACTAATTCCGATTCGATTAATGTATTTGCTCGTTGTTGATTGTCCGAAAGGAAAGAATAGCGGAAAGGATGAAACAATGGAAACGGTAATCTTCTTTTAAAAGGTTTCTTATATCAATATAATTCTCTCTCGTTCCGTTCCGTCTCCTATGGTGTATTTATAGGTGAACCGGCGAGTTTGGTCACGGACCGAGTGGATCCGAAATCTTCTCCTTGGACCGTTTTTTTTAAACAAGAGTAATTTGAATAAACGTTGTATTAATTTAATATTAATGAAAAGACTACAACACCCCTTTACATGAGTTTCATATATTCATCATTGGATTCCCAGAGCTTGTATTCTCTTAACTAGCGACAAAGAAGAAGCGTTCATTTGCTTCCATTTTTCCATACTCTCCTTCTTCCGCCGTTGCTCGGCGAACCACTCGTCGTGCCCGTCAAGAATCCGCACTATCTGTGCAATGCTCGGCCGAGATTTCGGATCCGACGCTGTGCATTCCGTCCCCAGCTTCACCAGCCTCGCGAGCTCGTTCCGGTTGTAATCGCCGTTAAGCCGGATGTCGGCGAGCTCCTCGAGAGGTCGCTTCCGGGCAGCAAATTCGTGCACTTTCCGCACGAGGAGTACTTCTGGACGACGGAAATCAACCGCCATTCGCCCTGTGGTTATCTCGAGAACTACCACGCCGAAGCTGTATACGTCGGCCATTGTGGTTGCCTCGCCCGAGGCTACGTACTCAGGCGACATGTACCCGAAGATCCCACACACAGGCTTTTCCTCGGCCACGACATGGTGGCCGTGCTCGTTGCGGGTGAGGAACTCGGCGAGCGCGAACGAGCCGAGCCTCGCATTCATGTCGGGGTCGAGGATCACGGCCGAGGACGTGATGCTGCGGTGGATCACCTGCTCGTCCCACTCCTCATGGAGGTAGTGCACGGCGGAGGCCAGCGACTTGACGATGTCGTAGCGCTTCTGCCACGGAAGCGACGGCCGGAGGCTCCGGCGCTCCGGGTCAAAGAGCATGTGCGTGAGGAGGCGGTTCACGGAGTAGTCGTAGACGACAAGCATCTCGCCCTGCTCGGTGCACCACCCCCGGAGCTGCACGAGGTTGCGGTGTCGAAGCCGGCCTAAATTCTGCAGCTCTGTCGCGAATCGGACGCGCAGGGCCGGACACGTCTTCATCCCGAGGCGTTTCACGAGAATGTGACGGCCGTTGCTCAAGAAACCCCGGTAGGCTGTCCCAAAGTCGAGCTCAGCGACTCTCTTCGCATCCGCGAAATTCTCCGTGGCTGTGACGATCTCCGAAAAGGCAATTTCCCTCGGCGCCTGCACCATCGGGGAAATTCCATGCTTCGTGACGCTCGCGCTGCTTCCGCTGCTCCCCCACCGAGAATTACCGCCCGTCCCGTCCCCATCACCTCTGCCGATTCCGATCTCGGCCGTGGTGTAAATTGTCTCCCCGATGGCCGTCAGATAGCGTGAAGCTGACACGACCGAACTCCCAGTCGTGTCAGTTCCCGTACTTGTAGTTGCGGCGGAACCACCGTTGCTCGAGCCTGAAGTCGTTGGAGCAGACAGAGAAATATACGGCGGGTGCGATCGGAACGACGGTAGAGGCGGTAAGCTACCGGGGATATTCCCGGAGAGTGCCTGGATGACGTACTTCATGTTCGGCCTTGACTTCGGATTTTGCAGCGTGCAAAGCAGAGCAATTTGGATCAACCGTTCCATGTCGGAGCGGCCGTAAGTCCTGCTCAGAATCCGGGAATCCACGGCCTGGAGCACCTTTCCCTCGTCGGAAAGCCGCCGCACCCAATCGAGAAGTACGATCTGATCGTCCTCGAAGGCGAGGTCAACGGCTCTCCGGCCAGACACGACCTCCAAAACCACGATCCCGAAGCTGAACACGTCGGACTTCGGGGTGGCCACGCCCCTCTTGAAACTCTCCGGCGGCAAGTACCCGATCGTACCCCCGATCTTGCTCGTCTCCGCCAGCCGGAACTGCAAATCCTTCACCGAAGAAGAAGACGACGACGAAGGCGTGAACTCGAGCTCGTGCTCCCGCCACCGGGCGAGCCCAAAGTCACCCAGGCGTGCGTTGAAATGCTCGTCCAGCATGACGTTGCTGGCCTTCACGTCGCGGTGGACGATCTGATTCTCGAGCTGCTCGTGCAGGTAGAGCAGCGCGGTGGCGAGGCCCCGCACGATCCGGCGCCGCCTCTCCCAGGTCAGCAGCGTCGGGGGCGCGTTCGTCTCCTGCCTTTTGAAGAGAACCTGATCGCCGGCCAATCAATAAGAGTTAGCTCGGTGGTTGAGTATTCAAACTTGTAAGTTGTATGTATATATTAAGAAAAAAACGGCACCTGATCGAGGCTGCGGTTGGGCATGAAGTCGTAAACGAGGAGGAGCGCATCCTCGTGGACGCACCAGCCCCGGAGGCGGACGAGGTTCCGGTGACGTAGATGAGCAACAGCGACGAGCTCGGCCAGAAACGTCTTCTCGAAGCGCTCGCCTCGCTCAGCCAGGCACTTCACCGCGACGGAAGTTCCGTCGCTGGGGAGGACGGCCTTGTATACGCGCCCGAAGCCGCCGCTGCCGAGGATTCGGCTCTCGCTGAAGCCGTCGGAGCCGACGTAGAGCTCCGAGTAGCTGAAGATCCGGGCGTTCTCAGTCCCGAACCGGTCCTTCATCTGCGCTCCCTCGGTGTCGAAGAACTCGCCGTGCTCGTGCCCGTGTTCCTCCTCCATCGTCTTTTCATGGCGGCAGAAGCTGATCAGAGAGTTCTTGACGAGGGAAGCCACGTGGGCACCGCAGCTTCTTCGCGAACGCTTCTGCTTCCTCTGGGCTTTGAGGTCCTTCAATGGAGGGTCCTTGTCGTCAAAGGCTGTTGGCAAAATGATGCAGAGCTTGTTGAGCTCCATTGATGGAGATGATCGAGAGCGAATCGGGTTTGAGAAGAAAGAAACTGAAGAGCGTTTAACTTTGTCTATATATATATAGAAGGGAGTAATTGGTATGAATGCCCCTGAAATTTGTATATCGGTGCTTTTTACCCCCTTTACTTTAATATGTTGCAAGAATATCCAACATACTTATAAATAAATAAAAACACGCAAGAAAAAGAAAAATTAACATGTGTATAAGACATTATTTGAAGTTTTTTATTTTATTTATAAATTACTGAACTCAGTCAAGGATTTAGAAAGAAAAAAAAAACTAATTTGTGTCCGCTACATGATTTATTCGAATTATTTTTACTAATTACTGAATAGATCGAATTAGAAAATAACATAAATATTAATTTGCATCTTTTCATTGCATGTACTACATTATTCAAATGCATTTTTTTTTTCAATCAATTACCGATTGACCGATTGCGATTAATATTATGTAGTAGTACAAAATATTCAACAATTGATAAGATAAAGTCCCATAAGAGTGGATGAGAATAATGAATTGACAACATACATTTAAACAAGTGATGTGTGTCCATGATAAATGTTAAGTTGCACCAATAAATAAAGATGAAGGGGGTACTTGTGACAATTACTATAGATGAGGGGAGAAAAGGTACCAAATTGTAAGATATTGAACTTGTTTGTCGTTTTTGGCATTTTGGTGTGCGATTGAATTCAACACGGTTAGGTTTTGCATGGTTTGAATTGTACATTTTGTGTATTAAAGAATCTTCCTTTTCATGACGTCATAATTATTTTGTTATTCAAATGGAAAAAAGACATCTTTTATTGATAATGATAAATCTACTGGAACATTATTAGACCAAATTTTATTTCCATGTTCACATTTGTCAACTTTCTTAGCTTTGAAATTCATAGGAAATTTCAACCCTAGTCTTATTTTGCTAAAAAAATTATGAAAATCCGGTTTAAAAATTAGAGTTCTTGGCATACAGTTTTTTCATAACCAAAAACCTGATATTCACATCCAAAATTCCGCTTGAAAAAAGATCAAGTTGTTTAAACCGAGAGTTTTCTAATTTTGAGTATTATTCTCACCTTACCATGAATTTTGTTAGCATTCGTAGTTAAGTTTTTTTGTTACCTCCTTACTTTGAAGTTTCACGAGGCGATAAATAATTTATTTTATTAATATTTTCGTCCCTTTTGACCACGTATAAGATATAAAAAAAAATATAAAGACTTGTCAACAAACACAAAATTCTTATATAATCATTAGTACCAAAGCGTGTTTTATTATACAAAAACTAAGACATTATAAGTCAATCTTGTCGCCACTTGGTCAAAAAAATTATATAGTAAAAAGCAATGATTTAAACAGATCATATACCGCCACGTGAAACTTTTCATAGAGAGCTAACGGAAAAACAATATTATTTATGCAAAAAAAATGAAAAAAAAAATCTTTAAAAATTTCTTCTTCTAGAAAATTGAGAATATAAGTTATAATATGTAAGTAGTTTTATTGTAAATGTCCTTAATTTTTTATATGCAAATTTACATGTAAGAAAATACAAGTATTACTTAATAATAATAAAAAAGAACTTGTAATATAGTATACAATTAACTAAATAAAATTAGCATTTGTCGCATTCCATTTAATTTGCGGGGAAAGTGGCTGTGATGGCTCGAGGGGCAACATTTTCTTTGTCTGCTTTATTATATATCAATAATATATTTTTCTATATTAAAAATTTATAAATTTCATATCTTTGTGATACCAATAAATACCATCTCGTGACACAGTTGTCATATACCGTATAGTTAGTGTCTAAATAAGCTAAAAATTAAATGCCTGTCAGTTTCATATTCAGCTATTTTAATTTAATTATTTTCCATAAATAAATAAATCTAAACTATTTTATCTTATTGTTGTAGAAACCGTGATTAGCTAAACGAATTTAATATAGTTGGATTGGAGCTGTTATAATATTCTAGAAGAGTGTATGTGGAAATTAAAAAAGAAAATAACTGTTTTTTCCAATAACAATGTATAAATTAGGGGTGAAACTGGATAGGATAGGATATGATATGGCAAGTTGACAAAGCATATCCACATATGTGGATATAAAATAATTGTATCCACTATTTTTTTTTTTAATTATCCACTTGAAATGCGGTTAGCGGTTAGCGGACCGAATTGGTTAATTTAAGGCGGATAGCGGATATTATCTAATTAATTTTGTTAGTGAAAAAACAAATACATCATACATAAAAAATATAACAGAAATAGTGAAACATAAACTTTCAAAAATGTCATAAATAATATTTCATAAATAACCAAACCAAACTATTGACACACTCTAATATTTCTATGACATAAAAGACCACAAAACATATACAACATTTTCCTGTTACAAAGAATTTTAAAAAAAAAAAAACTTAAATAAGTGAATAACCTACATAGGTTTAATATAAGGGAATAGGGATTAGGGATGTATATAATAAACGACGCCAAGCACTAACCAATAACATCCAACGACATTTAAGCACTAACAAAATAAAATAGAGGATATATAATTTGTAATATATATTTATTTTTTATTTTTAAAACTGGTTGCGGTTAAAGCGGATATCCAATTTAAACTGAAAAATATAATCATTAACCAATCCAATTCTAAAAAGCAGTTGCGGATATCCATAACCATATTAAGCGGCTAATTAAAAATGGATAAATATGATAGGATATGTTTGCGATCAGCGGATGGCGGATAATTATATTAGCCCTAGTATAAATATGTAAATTGTATTCTAGAAATTGGAATATATATGTATATATATAGTATCATATAAGAACCAAGTCAATATTGTTTCATGAATTGGTAAAATGGTATGACTAAACCTTTATATTCCTAGAAAAACAATCTCTTTGACAATATATCGGTGACTATTAACTTTCTATTCTAATGATAGTTATGATAATCATATAGTTCGACTACATTTAATTATTAAGCAAGAAAATCTTGATAAATATAGACCAAAGATGATTAAGAAAATAGAGTTATTATTTAAATTGCGTTCAGGGCATTATATTCCCAATACAAATCCTAAAAATAAATCTTAGACTTTAGGAAAAGCAGTAAATAGAAAGTTAAATTATATGTGGGTATACGATTTTTATTCAGTACATGCATTATGTTTTTTCATACCTTAATATTTTTTTTTAAATCAACGTCATAAGTGCATGTTTTCGGCTTAAAATTTAGTATTCAATTGTTTTTTATTCATTTATATCTTTATTGTAATATAACTAGGTCATAACAACTTATTCATTGATCGAATATATGAACTTATATATATTAAAATTGCATGGTTTGAGATGAGTCCTATTTATGTAAAAAGAATAAAGAGAGAAAAAAGAAAACTCATCCTAGAAAAATAAAGTTTTATAAGTTGATTAGGTTTGTGCATGGGAACTCTTTAGTGTTTCTTTAAGTGTTTAAATAATCAAAATTAATTATAAAAGTAATCAATTTTTTGAGTTTAAGTGTGAATTAGAGAATGGCTCAGTAGGTTTGTAGGGGTATGAAATTGACTGAAGATAAACGAATATGAAAGGAAATCCATAAAGTAATTATTAATTATATTGACCGTCCAATTATGACATAGTGAAGGGCCAATCAAATCTAATGTAATAATAATAATAAAAAAAAAATAGCATACGCTATCTAAGAATGACATCAAATGTTTGACGCATCCATATTACAACATAAATATATCATATGACTATATAAATCACGTTGTTAATATACACAACGTGATTTATACAGTCATGATATAACTTTATACATATATAACTTTGTCATTTGTTTGTATTCAATTATTATAAACGGAGTAGTCATTAAAATTCACTAGAAACCAGATAAATTTGAAATTAATAATATTTATGACAAATATTTAAAGTAATAAAAGGTACAAACCAAAAATATATATAAATAATAGTTCCGGAATATGAATTCCGGATCAACTAAAATAGCGCGATGCCGGATTCCCCATTCACATATTTGTGGTAGTTGAATGGATTAACAAATTTAAGATGAATCATATCTAAAGTTAAAAACCATTTATATAAATTTTCTTGACAAAATTGTTGTACATTCAATTACTTAATACTTAATAGCATATCTTCAATGTCATTATATGGTGGAGTGGTTTAGGTTTAGGTTTGGTGATTGGATTGCCTACCTTTTGTCCTTTTTTACCATATAATATCACACAAAATTCTATTAATTTAATCCACTTCATGAAAAAAATGAAGACTTTTTATTGAATATAAGAGGCCAACTCTACCTGTCTCCAAAATGGTGCAAACCATGCACCTCAACCACAGTTTGACTAATATAACAACCGAAGTGTTGACTATAATTCCACCAAATAATTATAATGGAAGTGTTGCTATAAAGTAACAACCAAAATACTATAATATCATCAAACATATATTTAATTAGGGTTATTTGCAGCGAGAATTTTAATGTTATGAGTTTGTAGTAGTTCAGTGGTAGAATTTCTAATGTTAAATGCTCTTCGTAACACGGCATTAGTTTGCCAAATCAAGGTAAAATGGAATAAAATACTTTGTATGTGTTATAGTACGTAGTTTAGTACCGTACATAATATTTTGGAACATTCCTTCCATCGACTTACCTACATGTTAAACGTCACATGGCACTCCAGCTATCGTAACACGTCACTGGTTTCCTTAAATCGGAATACGATAGAAGAAATATTACAAAAACATTAGGCCTTTTTTATCACCGTAATTAAATGTATTTTGAACTAATACGAACCCCGTAAGCATAGAGTATTTTTGTCACCAATAATCCTATTTATTATTAAATACATATTTGGTTATTGTGGGTAGTTGGATTTGGGACAATCTATTTAATGACCTTTGTATATATGTGAGAGCATACATAGACTAGTTGAGTGTTGAATTATGCACAGCATCCTAATTAGTGTGCAATGATCCTTCACGTGATTGGTTGATACTTGATTCTATATTCTACTCATTGACCAAATTAATTGACTTTTCATAGTTAGTTTATTTTCTTCTCCAATTTAAGTTGTATCTAGTATAGTTAGATATATATATATTCTATTTATCTATATTATATGTGCTTATTAGTGAAATATATAAAACAAATATAGCAAGAGGGTAACATATCAAGAATTGAAGAGAGCAAAGAAAGTATTAACGCTTTCGAGTGACAAACTATCAGAATTCTCTAAAACTATTTTCCTACTCAAATATACAACGGCTCGATCGGCACACAAATGGGTCCCGGGATGCTTCGCGCGCCAGGCGCACCTCAGCGCGCCCTGGCAGCCCCGAAAGGGCGCGTGGGGGCGCGTGAAGCGCGACGTAACAGTCCGTTACGGCGCGCAAATAATGACGGAGCCAGCTTCATGCTTCAGGTGAAGCACTATATAACTAACAAAAAAATAAAGAAAAATATGATAACTTAAAAATTTAGTGAAACAAATATTATTTCAATCTATTATTTTTTTAATTAAAGTTACTGTTAAATTTATGTGTGGCGGTGTCGGTGACACACTCAATGATCTCGACGGTGCAGCGATGCACTCGGCCGCAAGTATACATCGTCGACAACATCGAGAGCGCTAAGTACACCGCCGACAACATCGAGAACAATGAGTGTGTCGCGGAGCGTCGAGTTCTTCACAAAAACCATCGAGGATATATACCGAGTGTGTTGCCGACACCGTCGAGTAGGTCGTCGATATTGTATAGAATGTTGAGTGCGTCTCCGATACCGTTGAGTAAGTTACCGACACCGTCAAGAGAGAGCACCGTGTGCATCAAGGATATTGCCGAGTACGTCTAGAAACTTAACGTTTACTGTAGTTTAGTGCTAACAGGTACTTAAAGGTACTTAAAGTTATACGTAAAATATAATATTAGATCATCTATGCCAGTAAAAACAAACAAACAATGAGAATATATCTCCAACAAAATATAAATATAAGTTCTTTATGCCGTAAATATATAAAAAATAATTTCTTGATTATCAAAGGCTGTATTGATTCATATAATTAAGAATTAATATACATCAATTCACACGTATTAGAACTTATACTTAGTGTAAATTTTTAAAAACTCAGCCTATGCAAAGGTATGCACTCGTGTACCTCCGCTAGTGCGCGCAAGTCCCCAAAAATCGTTTTATTTATTTATTATGAGGTCCCCGGCTATTCATTTATTATTATTTAGAGACTCCCGGGCCCTCTTATAAATAGAAGCTCCATTTCAACGAAACGGTACCTCATTCCAACGCTCTCTACTACTATATGAATACTGTTTCCACTTCTATGAATAGAATATTTGGTATTAACTCCGAACCGGAAGTGAATAAGGAGGTACCCCCTCCCGTTCCACTAATCAGAGAGTTACCAGTTTTATAGGAGTTGAGGCAGAGATAGATAGCAAGGGAGGAATCACTGGCCCGAGTCCCGGCGTCAAGAGGGAGTTCACGGTCCGGTCACCGACCTTCCCTACAGAGACTCTGGTTCTCAGTGATAGCCAACTTATATCATGAATCCGTTCTGAATGTTGCGGCGTAGGTTCCAAGATTTTGTGGTAAAAGGTTGGAGGACCCGCTACCGGATCTAGCTAGTGGAGGGTCCGACCCACCTAATCCTCAATAGTCCAAGTATCTACCCCAGGAAAGTCAACAAACGGCAATGGGCCCGACCCAATATCCAATTTGGACCGCTACAATATTTGATCCATTTTTCGGCATCAACACTCACAAAATGAAATAAAGTACATATACATATATATATATATACACACACATTTATTTATTAAACTGTCTGTATTTTATTTATTATTTCAATAATGTTTGAGATTAGTAACTTATAGATTAATTAATTGAGCATTATATTATAGTCTACCTATACGTAAATATAATTAATTAAACTTTGACAAACGATTGCATGAACAATGTAATAATTTAAATATGTAATGTAACACATTTATTAATTCTAGAATATTACATAGAATGCTTAATTTTCTTCCCCTAATTAATGATCATTATCACCTACCGATATGGATAAACAAGAAATTAGACAAAACAAATGGCACATAATTTTCAAGGAAATAATGGTTGAACTGGTCAACCAACTAGAAAGAAATAACAAAGAATTATATATATTGAACTCTTTAAAATATCACATACATGACTTTATGAAGACCCTAATTATTACAATTTACGAACAATTGGTACATAACTTTCAAGAAGTTTATCAATAGGTCAACCAACTAATAACGACAAATTATTACTTGGCCTAGAGGTAAATCTACTGCAATAAGACTATTCATGAGGTCTTGGGTTCAATCTCTTGAGACGCAGAAATTGCGTAATATATGTAATCTTGGCCGATAGTGTCTGCGGTTAATAGTGCCGGTTGTTCTTACCGTGACAAATATCTTGTAATGTGATTACATGTAATCTTGGCCAATAGTGACACCCAACTAAAAATAATAATAATAATAACGACAAATTAGAGGGATTAGAAAGTGAAATTTGACCCATTTTGTAGGACTTTTACTCATTTCGAAAAGTTTGGTTGCATAAAATTGAATGAATATGAATACTTATATAGATAGAGTTTCAGGGCGTTAAAGGGTTAATGACGGCAAAAATATCAAAAGTTTGGTCAAAGAACTCCTCGTGTATCCAAAGTTTAAAAATGGTGGTAAAAATACCCAAAGTCGTATTTGGAGAGTTGACCACTCCATTCTCGTAATGCCGTTAACTTACCCGTTAACTTTGGCCACCCGGACAAACGTGGGTTGCTGACAGAATAATTTTTGCCACGTGGACGAGCCCACATCAGCCTCGTTTACGACAAAACAACGAATTAAACCCCTAATAAATACTATTTAATACAACTAATTGAACCCCTAATGATTACACTTAACAAAACAGTGACGTGACCAGAGTTAATGGGTAAGTTAATGGCGTTATGAGAATGGAGTGGTCAACTCCCCAAATGTGACTTTGGGTATTTTTGCCACCACTTTTAAACTTTAGGTACACGAGGGGTTCTTTGACCAAACTTTGAGTATTTTCACCGTCATTAACCCGAGCGTTAATACAAGAGGCAAGTCTAAGAATGCAAGCCAGTTGTTGAGTAAAACCGGGAAACCGAGAGCGTTGAATAGTTAACACGAGATATATAACCCGCGCGTCGCCGCGGCTTATTTTATTTTGTTTTTTATTTTTCTTAGCAAGAAAAATATGATAGTTTGTGTTTTTTGTGTGTAGTTTTTAAGTATCTGTTGATATTTTTTGTGTTATTAGTTAATTTTTTTTATGATTAATTACACATTTATATGTAATTAGACAAAACAGTCGTCTATGTAATAGAAGTATCTCTTCTTAAAGAAAGAGATTATTTACACCCCATAAAAAGATTTCTATAGTATCGATTTTCAAAAAGAAGTATTCCTCGTATACATATTTATATACGTATGTACATAAATAAGTGTGTACATATAGGTATATATGTAAATATGTACATATATATATATATATCTATATATACATACATACACTTGTATCATTCCACTGAGAAGAGATTGACATAATTTCAAAAATACTATAATTCGTTGGGCTGACTTTTGCAACTGTATAATCTAATTCAGATAAGTACTCCATTCTTATAAGTATCACATATTAATTAAATTATGGTTATAAACAATTTAGAGTGGGATTGTAAGTTCGTGGCTCACAAATTTGTGAATCTCAAACTTTTCAATATTTTCTTATTACTTTTGGAGAACTAGTAAAAAATCATACTTGAAAAAGTTAAAACGTACCTTTCAAAACATGGAATATTTTAACACGTTGGAGTGCATCTCAAAAAATACAAAATGAGATATTTTCACATATTCAGTAACACATAGTCAGTAAAAATTTAATTTGATTTTAAAATTTAGAGTAAAAATGATTGATGTTACATATCTGTTACGCTTTAATATCTAACGAAAAATCTATTGCAATTTGATATTTTTTTTTTGTTTAAATGTAATTATTTTTAAAAATATTTTTGCAATTAAATGATTCCAATTAAATGTATTTTTTCAGAATTTATAGATATTTTTCAAGTAGATTTTAATTTTTTAAATCATAATAATTCAACTATGTGTTTAATCTCTTACATTGTATATTTATATAGTACACTACAATATACAATATAGTTCTCATGTATAATATGCATCATATATTTGTTGTCACACATCCAAATATATATGCAGTGAAAAATATGTTTTTTTTTTGTTAGTGTGCTATTTTATCAATTTTGTAAATATTAATTTAAGTTTTGATGGAAAAAAAACCTACTTGATATTCAAAATCTTAATCCTGTCTAAAGAAGAGACACATGTATGATGTATATAATATTATTATAGTGCAAATCCTTGGGACAATTAAAAGAAGTTCTGAAATCAAATCCACGTAAGAGAGATGCAAAGGAGGAGAATTTTTTTATAAGGTGAAAAAATGGACTTTTTTCTATTATTATAACATGCGTTATGTTGAAGAGCATTAGAGCAACATATGTCACAATTTAATTGGATAAACAAACACCGTAGAAACTACCATTTGTCAATTAGTTTGAGTATTTAGCTATATAGTATAATGTATAATGGTACAATATTCTAAGCGTGACTATTATATAAAATTGCCATACAAAAGCATGCAAGTATTTAAGATATATAAAATTCAATCTTTGCGAAGAAAATTTGCTAAATGATCCTCATTATAAAGAGTTGGACTATCAGCACTAAAGATTTTTGCTTGATTTACTGTTAGCAACGGAGCGACGGAAAAGAAAAAAACTCAACAATATATTAACGAAGGCAATCAAAAATAAAGGTAAACACAGATTCGAAAAAACTAAAAAGAATGTAATCTTTATTCTGATCTGGGTAATATCGTGTGCAAGCTTCGATTCTCTTTCTCGGTCGGCGTCTTCAAGAGCGTCGGTTCTTCCAAGTTCAGCGAGCGAGCTAGCGGAATCTGCAAAGACAAGAAACACACACTACCGAGTCGCGTTGGACGCTTTCCTTGAAACAGATTCGCCTCCTCCGGTGAGCTTGAGGTTGTACAGGCGTCGGCTTCCCAGGATAAAACGGCGTTCGACGATTTCGGTGCTCTCCGACGATCGCCGACGAACTGATATTGCTCTGTAAACTCTATTACTCAATGGACTCTAATTTTTTTTTTCCAGATTATTGCTCTCAAGACTTGTGTCTTTCCTCTGAAAACGTTTTTGTTATATAAACAGAAAATATGAGATCAGATATTGATGCTCATATATCCAAACCGTTAGAAAACGTTTTTAGTATTCAAGCCATATTGAATACAAACGTTCAAAAATATCAATAGTCATTTAACTCCTAGCTGATATTTTTCTAACAATCCCCCACATAAATGACATTGATGACTCTCCCCAAACACCTAAGATTGAGTAATAGAGTTTAATGGTCGAATTTGCTTAGGATAGGTAGGTGTTACCTTTGAACCTTCCCACGTGAAATACATTATTCTTACTGGCTGATTAGTAGACACGATGTCTTTGAACTATTCAACCATCCGTGTAAGTTATAATATACTTCACACAAATTTTCCCTCAGACATATTCAGTTCTCACTATTGTGTTCGTTCATGGTCTTGAACACCTTCTGGTTCTGCGAGAGTTTACGGAACTTGTGCCCGTTACAGTTCCGTTGAAGCGACCCCACTTCACTCTAACATAGGTGATCTTACTTAAGAGCAACACGTATGCTCCGCTCGATTAACATTTATCGGCGTGTAAGAATCATTAAAAGCTTCTTAGCTTATCCTGTAGCCTTATGTGTATCACTGTTTATCATCACAGGAATGGACCAGGGTGTACCCCCACAGTGATCCGTAAAGTTTTATCCAGCTCGGTTTTCCCACTGAACCTACTTCTTGGGATCTCCAGTCAATTAGGTTGGGTTTCCACTGTTAAAACCTTATTCTTAAATGGGCTTGAGTCCCATTCCTTTTGATGACTTCTCAACTAGCTCTCTATTTAACCCTTTGGTTAGCGGATCCGCAATATTATCATTTGACTTAACGTAGTCAATTGTGATAATTCCAGTTGAGAGTAGTTGTCTAATGGTATTGTGTCTACGACGCATATGTCTAGACTTACCATTATACATACGACTTTTTGCTTTTCCTATTGCCGAAAACACTGTCGCAATGGATACATATCGGTGGCACGGGTTTTGGCCACATTGGAATATCTTCCAAAAATTGTTTTAGCCATTCGGCTTCTTCGCCGCAATTGTCTAAGGCAACAAACTCAGATTCCATCGTTGATCTGGTTATTACCGTCTGTTTAGAAGATTTCCACGAGACAGCTCCGCCTGCTAATGTGAAAACATACCCGCTAGTTGATTTTGAATCTTGTATGTCAGATATCCAACTAGCATCGCTATAGCCTTCTATAACTGATGGGTGTCTCACATAGTGTAGCCCATAATTTCTTGTAAATCTCAAGTATTTTAGCAACCTGACTATTGCTTTCCAATGATCAGTTCCAGGATTACTTGTATACCTACTAAGCTTGCTCACTGCATAAGCTATATCTGGTCTGGTACAACTCATAAGATACATGAGACTACCTATCACTCTAGAATATTCAAGTTGCCCAACAGCTTCCTCTTTATTCTTTGACAAATGAATATTTGCATCAAAAGGAGTTTTCACTTCTCCAGTTTCACCATTACCGAACTTCTCTAATATTTTATCCACGTAATGGGATTGACTTAAGATAAGTCCATCAGATGTTCTTATGATCTTAACACCTAAAATCACATCTACAAGGCCCATATCTTTCATATCAAATTTAGAGTTCAAAAGCCTCTTCGTAGTTTTGATCATATAATCGTTACTCCCAACGATTAACATATCATCGACATATAGACATAGGATTACATATCCTTTATCTGTATCTTTCACATAGATACATTTGTCACATTCATTGATCTTGAATCCATTTGTTAACATGACGTTGTCAAATTTCTCATGCCATTGTTTTGGCGCTTGTTTAAGTCCATATAAAGACTTAACCAACTTGCAAACCTTATTTTCTTTATTCAGAGCAGAAAACCCCTCAGGTTGTTCCATGTAGATTTCTTCATCTAAATCTCCGTTCAGAAAAGCAGTTCTAACATCCATCTGATGTACTTCAAGATTTCGCACAGCTGCGATTGCTAACACCATTTGTATTGATGTTATATTCGTTACAGGAGAATATGTGTCAAAATAGTCAAGACCTTCACGTTGCCTGTATCCTTTGATAACAAGTCTTGCTTTATACTTATCGATTGATCCATCAGCTTTTAATTTCCTTTTGAAGACCCACTTTGACCCTAATGGTTTACTTCCCGGAGGAAGATCTACCAGCTCCCATGTGTGGTTTTGTAGGATAGAATCAATCTCACTCTTTATGGCTTCTTTCCATAAAGGTCCCTCACTCGAACTTACAGCTTCGTTGTATGTTTGAGGTTCACTTTCTAACATGTAAGTTAAAAAATCGGGTCCAAATGACTTTTCCACCCTTGCTCGTTTACTACGTCTAGGTTCAATCTCATCATTGTCTAGCTCTTCACTAGTTTCGGAAGTCGTTTCATCTACGTTTTTAGATGAACTTGAACCATTGCTTGACTTACAAGGAAATACATCTTCGAAGAACGATGCATTTCTTGATTCCATGATCGTGTTCTTGTGAATATCAGGGTTATCTGATTTATACACAAGGAACCGATACGCATTACTGTTATGCGCATAATCAATAAAGATACAGTCTACAGTCCTCGGACCTATTTTCATCTTTTTGGGTGCGGGTGCCATAACTTTGGCTAAACACCCCCACATTTTGAGATATTTATGGGAAGGTCTTCTTCCTTTCCATAACTCATAAGGGGTTTTATCTTCCTTCTTTTTAGGAACTTTATTCAGAAGATAATTAGCTGACAGTACAGCTTCTCCCCACATGTTCTGCGGCAATCCATAACTTATCAACATCGCATTCATCATTTCTTTGAGAGTACGATTTTTACGTTCAGCCACTCCGTTTGACTAAGGCGAGTAAGGTGGCGTTTTTTCGTGAATGATACTGTTTTTAGTACAAAACTCCTCAAACGGTGCAACATATTCACCACCACGATCACTTCTGACCATCTTAATTTTCTTATTAAGTTGGTTTTCAACTTCTTGCTTATAGATAACAAATTTCTCTATAGCTTCGTCTTTGCTTTTTAGCAAATATACATAACAATACTTAGTACAATCATCAATGAAAGTAATAAAGTATTTGTTTCCACCTCTTGTTTCAACAAACTTGAGATCACAAATATCGGTATGTATTAATCCAAGAGGTTCTGTATTTCTCTCAACGTTCTTAAACGATGATCGAGTCAATTTTGCCTCTACGCAAGTTTCGCACTTGTGTTTATGATCAATTTTAAACTTTGGGATATGTTTCATATTAATTAGTCTTCGCAAAGAACCATAATTAACGTGTCCTAGTCTCCCATGCCATAAGTTTGAAGACTCAAACATATACGTGGAAGACTTTCGTTTCTTACCGATTATGAGATTAGGCTTCGTATTGACCTTAACATTCATTTTCCACATCCCATTTTTCACATATCCTTTTCCAATTGGAATTCCATATTTCGATAAAATAATTTCATCGGATTCTAATATCATTTTAAATCCATGCTTACTAAGCATCGTGCCGGAAATTAAATTCATCCGGAAATCAGGGACGTACAAAACATCGTTGAGCTTTAGCTCTTTCCCCGATGTCATTTTCAGGAATACCGTTCCATGACCTTTCACTTTTGAATTAGCCAAATTTCCCATATAGAGCTTTTGCTCAATTTCGTCCAATGCTAATTCCTTGAACATAGCTCTGTCAATGCAAACATGACACGTGGTACTGCTATCAAGCCACCACTCATTTGGATCGAAATTACCCACTTTCATTTGAGATACCACATAAGTTTCCATTTAGAATTGAGACAAATTTCAATTCACAGTACCTCGATCAATAATCGGGTGTACTTACACAATAAATATATAGTATAAGATTACAACTTAAATTATAAAAAAAAAAAATTAATTCCAGCCACAGAACAGAATATATATATAAATAATAACCTGCTAATATGATGTTGCAAAAAGAAATTCAAGCAGGGACTAAAAATTAAATACGGATGAACTTACACACAAATATACTCGAATTGTCTAGACAATTATGACAAAGGTAGTGTCTCAGAAATTAAAAGTTAACACTATACTTCTCGGGCTTCTACACAAATCATAAGTAGAGTTTCTTTTTATAAATTCTAAAGAAAATAAAAAAGAAAACCGAGACAATAATTATATAGCTATACACCTATCAACATAATAAAATAGCTTGAAAAAAAAAATGCAATACAGCTGGTAAACGATTAGACTGCTATTGAAAGTTGCGTGTAAGCGTGCTATATTTCAGACTGAAATTAATTATATTGCTCATAAAATAAGGGCAGAAATGTACCCGTTCAAACGTTAGCACACTACTCAACAGTTCTTCTTCTTCTCTGTGTTTTTCTTATTCGAACTTTTCTCTTCTTCTCTTCCAAAGGAAAAAAATATTCTGTTTCAAGATTGTTAGCAACGGAGCGACGGAAAAGAAAAAAACTCAACAATATATTAACGAAGGCAATCAAAAATAAAGGTAAACACAGATTCGAAAAAACTAAGAAGAATGTAATCTTTATTCTGATCTGGGTAATATCGTGTGCAAGCTTCGATTCTCTTTCTCGGTCGGCGTCTTCAAGAGCGTCGGTTCTTCCAAGTTCAGCGAGCGAGCTAGCGGAATCTGCAAAGACAAGAAACACACACTACCGAGTCGCGTTGGACGCTTTCCTTGAAACAGATTCGCCTCCTCCGGTGAGCTTGAGGTTGTACAGGCGTCGGCTTCCCAGGATAAAACGGCGTTCGACGATTTCGGTGCTCTCCGACGATCGCCGACGAACTGATATTGCTCTGTAAACTCTATTACTCAATGGACTCTAATTTTTTTTTTCTTCAGATTATTGCTCTCAAGACTTGTGTCTTTCCTCTGAAAACGTTTTTGTTATATAGACAGAAAATATGAGATCAGATATTGATGCTCATAAATCCAAACCGTTAGAAAACATTTTTAGCATTCAAGCCATATTGAATACAAACGTTTAAAAATATCAATGGTCATTTAACTCCTAGCTGATATTTTTCTAACATTTACAAGGAATTATAAGATCATTCTTTGCAAAAAGTCCATTACACTAAGTTATTGCTAAATACTCAAACTAATTGACATTTATGAATGGTATAATGTATAATGGTACAATATTCTAAGCGTGACTATTATATAAAATTGCCATACAAAAGCATGCAAGTATTTAAGATATATAAAATTCAATCTTTGCGAAGAAAATTTGCTAAATGATCCTCATTATAAAGAGTTGGACTATCAGCACTAAAGATTTTTGCTTGATTTACAAGGAATTATAAGATCATTCTTTGCAAAAAGTGCATTATTCTAAGTTATTGCTAAATACTCAAACTAATTGACATTTATGAATGATAATTGTTAAGACTATATATAAATACAAATGCAATCGAAGCTCCAAAATACTTATTATATACTGGGGCGGAGCAAGGATTTCTACAAGAATTGGTGAAAAAAATTAAGTCGGAACTTTTAAAATATGATATGATATTTAAAGTATTTTTATAATTAATTTTTATAAATCGATAAAATATTTAGTGATACAATTGTACGAAGATTATTTCATAATATATAATAAAAAATAATCTTTATATAAAGAGATTAATACTAATATAGAGATCATAAATATATATAAAAAAAAATAAGGTTGATGGGAATTGAACCTTGGTATCCAAGGAGGAGAGAGTTAAAATTGAACTTTAATATCTACTACACCACAATATCAGTTTTGTCTATTTTGATACATTTTATGTATATTAATAAAATTGTATTATTATTTTTAATAAAAATAACGTGTTTGCATCAAGTGGGGACGGCCGTCCCCGCTCGGGCCTTCATAAATCCGCCCATGATTATATATATAAATATATATATGTTATGTGCATTTTTCGTAACATATAAAAATTGGGCCCCCTTTGGCAAAATTCAAAGCCCATTAAGAAAAGTCAAGGCCCATCACCAAAGCCAAAGACCCGGGGCCGACGAACTAAGACATTGGCGAGGCCCGGGATCAAAAAGGCGACGAGGCGACGAGCCGACGAGGCAACAAGCTGACGGAGCGACGAGGCGACGAGGCAACAAGCCGACGAGGCGACAAGTCGACGAAGCGACAAGTCGACGAAGCGACGAGGCGACAAGCCCCCTCGTCATAACTTGACAAGGGCGTAACTTGTAATCATTCCACACGACGAGGAGATCCGAGATCACGAAGATCTCCGGGAAATCCTCCGGATTTCCCCGAACACAACAAACGGACTCGTGGACAACCCGAAGACATCAAAGACGAATCAAGAAGCACCGACGACCCATTTTGCAGAGGAGAAACTCGCAAGCCCCTGGAGGTGCAATATTCAGGGAATTCGTGTTGGGAATCACGTCTCGGATTCCGTGTCAATTATCACGAATTATACCACCGAACCGTCCGGGTAACATTTAAAAAATTATTTTAAAGCGGAAAAACTTGTTATCTGTTCAACGGTCTGGATATTGGATAATAACCATATAACAAGATCTGATAAATATTCTGTAATTTAATATTCATAAATCATTATTAATAATCTAGTCATTATAGGAAATAAATAGAAAGCAGTAAATGGTTGTATTTATTAACCCAATGCATAAGGCCGTACGTCTAATGACGACTTCCGGCTGCGCGTTCAGAATCGGGCAGGGCTCCGCCGGTGCTGAGGGAAACTCCCGTGATCTTCCGGGATATTCTCCTGGAATCCTCGTACCGAAGCGTGGGCTTCGCCGGCAGGACTCCGTCGCAAAATTTAAACTGATGGTTCTTTTTAAGCTTCCGGAGAACTAAGTCTCTTAAGCTGAAACAGAAAGAGAGATCAGAGAGAAAATTCGCAGACCCTGAATGAGAGGGATAGTTTGAATTTTTCTCTGGGGAGAGGTGTAAAAAATTTGTAGAATGAGCCTCCTATTTATAGGCTCAGACTGTAACCGAATTACAGAAATTCCCTCCCTAATTTCGAATTCTATATATTTAAATATAATTAATTATCTCAATCCAATGGTCTAGATTTAATCTTATCTAAATCCAATGGATATAATTAATTAGGGATTTAATTAAATAAGAAAGATTTTGATAAAATCAAAAATCCAATCTTATCTTCTTATCTTTATAAAATTTGAATTTATGTATATATATATATATATATAATTAATTTCGAAGTCTAATTAGCTTGATCCAACGGTTGAGATAAATCTTCAAACCGATCTAATGGATCAAATTAGTTTAGGATAAAATCAAATATTAAAAGATTTAATAAAAATAAAATTCAAATTTATCCAAAATATAATTCGAAAATAATATAATATATATATGATTAATTAATTTCCAATCTGACGGTAAAGATTAAATCTTAGACCGAGCTAACAGATATAATTAATTAACGAAATTCGAAAAACAAAACTTGGTCATCAAGTCATTAATTTTGAATTCATCAATATCCTAATCCAACGGTTGATATTAAATCATAACCGATCCAATGGATTAAATTGATTTTAGGGTTTTTCTCAAATACCAAAACATTTGGTACTTTTGCCGCAATTATGGAAAGACCAAAGTCTATCCATTCGAATGTGAATGGATCCACATTCCAAGGCCCAATTTGATTTCTACACTTTATATTATATAAAAATATATTATTTACATATTAATATAAATCTATTAATTATTGAATAATTATTAATAATATATTTATAATAAAAATATATTATTCCCTTTAGTGATACAGTATATATTATTCCCTTTATTACAGCAGGGTGTCCATTGATACAATCAAATTCGGGTTTTTGATCTTTCACTTGATGATCCACACACGAGCAGGCGGTTTCTACCGTTATACCCCTCATTGCATTTTCATCATTGTCTCAGTCAGTAATATTATGAGTAACCCACTTATGGTTTCGATTCATAAGTTGCGCACGGGTACCTCTCACTTCTCACCACCGACAATCAAGGGAATAATCATGACTCTGAAGAGAGCTGTGTGATGCCCATGTCTATGACCAAGCTACCCTTACTGCTGACTATCATGCTCCCAAAATAATAGTGTTGGGAACAACGGTAATATATTGTGTTCTTTAACGGTTAAATCAAAGAACAATCAAGCCAGCAGTTCGGACTCAAGATCACTCAGGACTTAGATCGAATATCCATTTGATCATCTATTAGTGACTCAACTCCAAGTTATCAGTGACGGTCTTATATGATAACTTCCGGAGTTTAAGTCAGGTGCAGTCCAGTATGAAGACACTTCATACTTAATGCACTTCTAGTGAGTGTGACACACACAAAATCCAGAATAGGATTGTCACTTAGTCACATTAATGACCTTATACGATTAATGGGCTCCCACCCAGTTAATCAGGTCACGGACATTTTAAGTTCATTTATTATGATTATTAATTCTACTTCACATTGACTCTGTTGTGATAATAATTCATAATTGCATCCTTTATGAACTAAGGATCAAACATTCTATTTTACTCTACCAGAAACTATAATAAGATTATCATAATAAGCATCATCTTTATTCAACGACTTTTCATAATCTTTTACAAATGGATAAAAATATCTTGTTTAAGGACACACATGCCCAACAATTCGCAGACCCCTGGAGGTGCAATTTCCAGGGAATTCGCAGGCCCCTAGAAGATGCAATTTCAGGGAGTTGGTTTTCCTATAAATAGGAGCCTTCCCCCCTCATTTCCACACTCACTCATAACTTGCTCCAGAGCATCTCTCTCTAGCTTTCTCTCTCTAAAAATTCGTCCACTCCTATAGAAGGAAGGACTTGAATAAGAGCTGAGATCGTTCTAGAAGAAGAGTCTTAGTCTCGAAGAAGAGAAGTTGTTCGACGAGTCAACGAAGGCGTCCCTTGCTAGGTGGTCGAGTACGCCGACACCTGTGAGGTCGAAAAAGGAAGGAGCATCCCTCGTCGGGATAAGGCCCCTCGTTACACGAGGCCACCTACCTCGACAAGGTTGACAAACGAAGAAGCTTTCCTCGTCGGGATAAGGCCCCTCGTTAGACGAGGCCACCTACCCCGACAAGGTCGACAAGGAGCATCCCTTAACAAGTTAGGCGCCCTCGCCAACCTCGACAAGGAGCATCCCTCGTCAGGTTAAGGCCCTCGCCACAACGAGCTCGCCAACACCAACGAGGTCGACGAAGAACACATCACGCCGGTAATACCCAGCCATCCGGCCAAGGGTCACCCCCGCGCCGCCAAGATCGGCACTTTCGACGAAAAAAAAACACATCGTCATTCACCCGCCGTTTATCACTAACCCCGAACTGCGTGGGACCTGGTTCTCTTAAACTGAGATACTTAGGCAGCCTCGCCCAATCATAAGCGACGGGGCACGGGCCCAATGTACCCTTTTTTTGCAGGTCCTCCCTCGCCGTAGGAGCTCGCCAAGGAAGGAGAATCACAAAGAATCATCAAGACCAGCTCGGAGGTTCATCAAGACCGGAGTTCACCTAGACGAGGACATCGCCAAGACAAGGACTCCGCCCAGACGAGGAGCTTCGCAAAGACAAGGACCTCGCCCGGACTTCGCCACCACAAGGGAAACCCGACGAGGAGCTTCGCCGTAATCCGGACTTTGCCACCACGAGAGAAGTTCACCGAGGATCGCTAAGGACAGCCCGGAGACTCATCCAAGACGACGGATTCGCCTCCAGCTTTGACGATCATTAGTCAATACGCGTTGACTCAGTATTCAATTATCCATGTGTTCAGCGAGTCACTCTCGGGACCCGAACCTTAGATCCGATTCTCAGTTAAAGCCATTTTTACGCATTAACAGTTTGGCGCTAGAAGGAGGGGTAGCCCGAGAACAAGCCTCTAGACCCTTCCAGCATTCATCCGAAGAACTCCGAGCACGACGATCGCCATTCGACATGATGAGCCGCGCCAGTGCTTCGCAACGCGCGACGCCGCAACTGACGACCAGCATCGCGCTCAACACGAGGGCCCATACCCTCGCCAGGCGGACTAAGCCACTTCGCCAAGTGCCACCAGCTCAGATCGGGAATGAAGACGGTGTCAACGACGCTTCGCAGAAGTCAGTCGACGTTCACGACCGGGAAAGCACAGGAGATAGCAACAACAACGGAGGTCGTCAGGACCACCCTGACCCTCGCCAGGATCGCCCGGGGGGTCGCCAGGAGGTTCGCCAAGACGAAGACCCAGAAGATGCCGAAGATCGCCAGGACCACCCCGACCCTCGCCAAGATCGCCCGGGGGGCAACCTCATCTACGATGGGAAAGGACATCCAGTCTACCACCCCGTCCAGTACCAGACGATCATGCAGATGAAGAAGTGCTCAGCCTCGACGATATGCTAGGCATTCTGCCTAACCCTTATGGTAACGGCGTTCGAATGGTACCAGAGACTACCAAAGGCGAGCATCTACTCTTTCAACCAGCTCAAGGACCTGTTCCTCGCCCGCTTCGCCGGTGCAGTGACTCAAAGAAAGGAAAAATTCTACCTCTGGTCCATCAAGCAGAAGACCGACGAACCCTGCAGAAGTTCATCAACCGCTTCGTCGAAGAATCCAACAAGGTAAACGACTACACCGACAGCGATGCCGTGATCGCCTTCATCGACGGATTGCAGACCGGGGAGTTCTTGATCTCCCTCGTGAAGGAAAGACCGTCGACCATGACGGAGCTCATGACAAGAGCAGCCCAGCACATCTCCGTGGAAGAATACCTCGCCAGCAAGAAGTCAACGGAGCCAGGGAGCCGTCAACGAAGCAACGAACGCTCCCCCGACGAACCGAAGATGAAGAAAAACCGCACGGACGACAACCGGGGCCGAACGACGAAACCGCAAGGAGGTCAGGAGACGAGGAAACCATTTCGCCTCGACAGAAGAGAATACACGCCACTGACGACGACTCCAGATGAGATCTACGCCATACACGGTGATAAGTTCAAGAAGCCTCTTCCGCTCAAAAAGCCTGCGAAGGATAGGAGCCGATACTGCCAATTCCATCGTGACTACGATCACATGATGTCGCAGTGCTACCAGCTGAAGGATCAAATTGAAGAACTAATCAAGGAAGGACAGCTAAAGGAGTTCGTCAAGAAGCTCACGGCGAATGACGGGGGCATGCCGACCCCACTCTTGACAATGGCGCAACCGACGACTCAAGGCGACGACCGAGGGAAAGCCATAGCGGTAACCCCGCTGAACGTCGCATCAACAATTATTAGAGGACCAGGAACTGGAGACTCAGGCCAAAGCAGACGGAGCTATGCACGCGTAACAGAGAAAGGATCGTCGCCAAACCAAGTTAACCTGATGGGCTTAACACCTCCAATCCACACAGGCGAAGCCATCACCTTCACAGAAGACGAAGCTCTGACCATTTACCACCCACACAACGACGCCATCGTCGTAGAAGCACAGATCGCCAACAACATGGTCAAGAGGATCCTCATCGACAATGGAAGCTCACCCGACGTAATCTTCAAGACGACCTTCGACAAAATAAGCTTGGGTTGAATCATCGCAAACCCAGTTCGTACACCGCTATTCAGTTTTGCAGGAGAACGCGTGACGACCGAAGGATCCATCGAGCTGCCGACGACCTTCGGGGCAAAGACGGACCTAGGGTGACTCGAATGGTGAGCTATCTCATCGTTGACATGCCTTCGTCATACAACGTCATCATTGGAAGGCCCACGCTCAACCAACTCCAGGCCGTGACATCCACCTATCACCTACTCGTCAAGTTCCCAACGCCAAGCGGAGTCAGAATCATGCGAGGAAGTCAAGCCGAGTCACGAGCCTGCTACGAGAAGGGAGTACACCGGAGCACAGCCACAGTCGCCGCCATCAGCAAAGGAGACAACAACCTCAACATCTCTAGACAAGGAGAACCAAAAGAGGACACGAAAATTCCAACAGCTGTTATCGGACTGAGAGAGATATTCGCCCTCCTGCGACAATACGAGAAGACCCTGGACTAATCCAGGAAGACGAGCAGAGCCGCACCAGAAGACTCTCCAGACTACGCGACGTACAGGCGCCTCGTCGACAAGATGTTCAACCGCCTACCAGGGGTCGCCAATAAAAGAGAAGCAAAGGCTGACATAGTCGCCAAGCAAACTCACGGCGCTGACTCCCCCGCAGCTGAAGGAAGAAAAGAGACGAAGAACGCACCGCCAAGCAGAAGAACCGCGCCCAACGGGCCGGTATGGAGCAAGCATGCACATCAGCGAAAGCAACGACGACACCAGCGCAGGAGCAGGAATCATCTTCATCAGCCCTCAAGGAGAAAAGTCGAAGTACGCCAGCGACGAAGCCGAATGCGGAGCGCTACTCTTCGGCCTAAACCTCGCGGAAAGGCTAGACGTGAAGAATTTCCAAGTACACTGCAGCTCACAGAAGATCGCGAGCCAAATGAACGGTGGACTACCGACACAAGAGGACAAGACGCGGACTCAGCTGCAAGAAGCCATGGAGCGCCTCCAGCCATTGACATGGCACGAGATCATTTGGATCCCTGCAACCGCCAACGACGAAGCAGCCACGCTAGCTCGAGCGATGAGTGGAAAAGGAAGAGACAAATGGCACAAGACCCCCGACGAAGAAACGGAGGAAGAGTCAACCGCCTATGAAGAAGTTCTCGCCATCAACACCGAAGATGAGCCCAAGTGGATGACTGCGATGGTCAACTGTCTACGCCAAGGCGAGCTACCAGTCGTACCAGCCAACCCGCACTACTAAAGGCAAGGCGAAAGCCCCATATCCTTTTCAATAAAGCGCAATGCGCAAAGGCCAAGTCTACTACGTAGGCCAACCTTATCTATGAATAAATTCATTTTTACGAAATATCTATGAAAGTTTTCCCCGAAACTGCAAGGCAGATTACGCCAAAACTCAGGGGGTACTACGGTATATATACCGGGCCCTAAAAAAAAAACGGCTACGCACCGAAAACCTTCGCCAGGTAACAATAGGCAGAACTCTTTCGCCAGAGGATAAACCAGGCACCGGCATTGCGATCCGGAACTTCTTTCGCCAGGATAAACAGGCACCGGCATTGCGATCCGGAACTCCTTTCGCCAGGATAAACAAGCACCGACATTACGATCCGGAATTCCTTTCGTCAGGGTAAACAGGCACTGGCATTGCGATCCGGAACTCATTTCGCCAGGATAAACAGGCACTGGCATTACGATCCGGAACTCCTTTCGCCAGGATAAACAGGCACCGACATTGCGATCCGGAACCCCTTCGCCAGGAAATAATAGGCAGCCCAAACTCGTCGGATTAGCTACCCGGCGAGCAAGGGCATATTATCGTCTACGGACAACCTATGCTACTTGTAGGTTAAAAAAGGGTGACGACCCTACAAATTGCAGCAGAGTGCACTCACAAGACTGCCACGACGCGACACAACGCGCTTATTCGACAAGCAAAGGTATGAACAAAACTGAAAGTTCAAATTATACTAAACGCATTAATGTCATTCAACAGGTACGAAGCAAAAAGGCGAAGAACGCCGAACAAACATGCCAGGGAAAGGAGTACGGCTAGAGCAAAGCCCGAAAATGTCTATAAATCATAGTGGCGGAGAAAAGAGAAACTAATCTCTGGGAAGCATCAAGCTGAGAGGCTCCGTGTCACGAACGGAGTCTGGAGCACCAAGGACGTCAAGGAACCTGGAGGAAAGATCAAGATGACCATTCTCCTGAAGATGAGCCGCCTGGCAATCCGCAAATCCCGACCAGTACACCTCATCGGAAGCTTCATGCCACGTCGCTTCTGTCTCAGCAAGGCTCGCGTCAGCATCCGCCTTCAACTTAGCATAAGAGGAGGCAGCCTCGGAGACATCACGCTGAAGACGCTCAATCCGGGATTCACGCCTCGCCAAAGAAGCCTCTAAAGCCGAGATATGGTCCTTCCTCATACGAAGCTCATCTTCAACAGCTCGACAACCCTCGCGCACGCCTTCAGCCCGGGAGATCTTGACCTCGAGCATCGTCTTGGTCACCATACCCTGCAACGTATCACGCTCGGCGAAAACGTTCTTCAAGACACCCTTCAAAGACATACACATGGTACTGGAAGCTTCAAGACGACGAGCCACCTCCGCCGACATTAACAAGGCCTAGACGACAAACGACGAGCATGAAGAAAAACAATACGACGAAGTAAGCAAGAATGCCGAAAAGTACGTACCTTCATGTGACAAGAGGAGTCATCAACAGCCAAAGCCGAGTCCGGAGCATCTACCACCGACGTGATCACCCGAGGACGAAGATCGGAGACGCTCTTGACGCAAAGGCGCTTGAGACTCAACGCACGCTCGACAAACCGCCAGACTCAGGTATCTCACCTGACGGAGGAATGACAACAGGAGCAGGCACGTCACCACGAGAGTCGCCCCCTGAAGCCACAACGGGAGATGATGTCCCACCAAGACCAGCACTACGCTGACGAACACGACGAGAAGATTCCCCAGCCTTGCCAGGAGATGGCGAGCGCGAACGACGAGACGAAGACACCCTCTCCGGCGATAATCGCCGCTTCAGATGACGGAAGGAATGATCATCAAGGCCCTCGCCAGAGGACTTCGAGGCCGGAGCAGCATGAACACCGGAAGCAGCATGAGCACCGGAAGCAACGACAGAGGCTCGAGGACACATATGAGGAACAAACTTCTTGAAGCCAGATGAACCTGCACAAACAGCAAACAAGGCAATGGAAAACTGCACAGCTAATGAAGACCAAGCAAAGGAAATTATACCTGCAGGAGTCGACGAAGCTGGAGCAGCCGAAGGACGAACGACCACCGGAGGAATACGCCGCTCAGAAGCTGGAGCCTTCGCTCTTGGCGAAGCCTTCGCCGGAGAAGAATGACGAACACCCTCTTTCGAAGAACGACGGACATTCGTCCTCGAAGAACCATGAACGCCTTCCCGCGAAGAAGCCCGGGGTGCATCATCCTCAGCCGGAGGAAGCACTTGAAGAGGAACCGGAGCATGCTCATCTGCCTCATCAACATCAACAAAGCCTCCGAGCGAATCAGCAACGAAGCCTACCAAGATCCACCGCTTAGGCTCTGTAAAAGGAAGCAGACGGACTTTCTTCACCAACCCCGAGATCAGACTGCCAAAAGCCCCCGAGCCAGACGTGTGCTCATATGACAGACGCAACACCCGAGAGCTGAAGTCTAGCAGAGACGAGCCAAGCAAGGTCATCGGAGCCCAAACCCATTGACGACGCCAGAGAGGATCCAGCCTGCATCGAGGCAGCTCCAAACAAATATACGACGAAGACACCATGTACTCTCTAGCCTTCGAAGTGCGACAGTAGAAGCGAAAAGCAGTGTGGAACTCTTCGACCGTCAAAGATCGACGAGAGAAAACCCGCCAAGCTGAGAAGCACGTCGCTAAGGCACGAAAATACCCCGACACAACCTAGAAGGCCGGCACGCCCAGCGACATCAGAAGATCACGGACAAACGGCCGAAGAGGAAGGCCCAACCCATGACGAAGAATCTCCAAGTGCACCGGCAGAAAACCGGGGATACGATCGCAAGGAAGCTCACCAGCAGCAGGAACTCGAAGACCGGCGATATGCGACAACCCATGAAGAGCAAGGAACGACGTCAGCGATGACTCAGTGACGTGTGTACGCACAATCAGCTTAGGACAGATGGCCGAAACGCGGTAAAGACGCTGTCTGGGCGTCTCGTCAGCAGGAGGACCCTCGCCAGCGGCAAAGCCCACGATGGTAAGACCCTCACCTGTAGGTCCTACCTCAGCAAAGGGCGCCTCATCAACACAGTCCCCACCAACGCCCTGCTCCTCGATGACATTAGACGTATCGACATCAACAAACTCTACGTTAGAAGCACCATCAAGGACCGAAGGCTCGAAGCCATGCTCGCCGGGAGATCCGCCTCCATCCGCCAAGCCACCTGCAGAGTTCACAGCATATCCAGGAGATTCAGAAGACAAAATGCTCTCCGTCGGAGCCGGCGACAAAAGACGAATCAACAACGAGAGGTCCTTACCGAGCCCGGAGACCGGCATGCTTGGCCTAGGAATGATAATTTCCTTGGCAGGAGATATCCCCGGTCCCGACGAATCCAATGCAAAAATCGGATCGTCGATCGAAGTCTCAAAGCCCTCGAAATCGAAGTTTCCGTCAAAATCGGACTCCGCCACCACTTTTGGCGGCCCTTTTACCGGAGCAAGTTCGCCAGAGTTGAAGACAACTTCACCGCCACCAACGAAAATCACTATTACCGCCAGAAAACTCACCGGAGTGTCCGCCAAGCCGCTGCCCGCCGAAGGAACCGCTGGGACGATCGCCGAGCAAACCGCACGAACTCCACACCCGCCGACGACCTCCACCGCGCCGGAAGCCACGCCATCGCCGGCGACCTCCACAGACAGCGCCGACGGGATATTTCCGGCCAATCCCGCCATGCCGTGAAGCCCGGAACCCGCTCCCTTGCTGCCCGCACCAAAGACCGCACGCGCACCGGAGCCAAACACCCCGCCAACCGCCACGGCGACCGCCGTTCGCCGCCCAGACGTCGCCGACGGGTCACCACCGATCACCTCCGCCATCGCCGACGTGCCAAAACTGCCCATGCAGCCGCCATCATCGCCATGCACCTCGCCGAAGACCGAGTCAACGCCGAGCTCGCTTAGACCAAGTTCGGTCTCCTCCACGACACCCGCCGGAATTTCGATTCCCGCACCGTCACCTACAAGGAATATATCTTCAAGAGACGACGTCCAATATCCAAGTTCTCCGGAGCACCATCAATGGTGACCGTAATTTCGTCGTCAACAAAAAGATTCGACAAAGAGAACGTACCGGAAAAAAGGACGTCGTCAACGGAGAATTCCCCACCAAGCTCGCCGGAGAAAGACATCACCATCACGAGCAATGAAAACGCAGCCGTCAAATCCTCTTGGAGAGAGCAATATGGGATTTTTGAGAAGAAGAAGGAAAAAGGAAGTTGCCTTAAACCCTACAAGGTGTTTATGAGGTAATATTCTACCCTAATCTCACCTTCCCCTTTAAATAAACTCCAATTTTATGGTTCATGCAAGCCCAAAAATCGCATAAACTAGGCCCACAAAGCTGAAGTTTAACTTTTTAAATGGTAAAAAACGATCAAAAACGGGATTTTATACGTTTTTAAATGAAAAAGACTATTTACAAAGGTTGTTCAAAAAGCCTTGGAAATTAAACTTTGAAACTTTATAAAGTTTCATTTTTAATTTTCAAACATGAAAACCAAATTAAAATTATTTTCCCGGTTTTCATGAAATATTTAATTATTTACGGTATTTATTACAAGTACAAATTATGCAATACTTAAGGAACTTTTAAAAGTTTCAAGCTTAATGCGCGATTATTATTTTCAAATTATTTATTTAATTTCACATTTATTATGTCACTTGATTTTATTTATTTATTTTTGGATTTATTTTCGGAGTTCGAAATTAATTTAAAAGGCATTTATTTTACAAATTACGCCTACGAACCTCCAAAAATCCAAAAATCAAATAAAATCATAAAAAAGTGACTTGTGATTTATTTAGTTAATTCGCTTATGTCTTTGACTATGCTCGAATTATTTTACGCTTATTATGCGAATATTTTCGAAAATATTTTACAAACACCCAGTTAAAGGAAATTTGCAGTTCCTTGGGAGGACGGACATGAGACAAAAATCTTTGAAAACCCGGATCCTCGCCAAATAACACAAGTTGCCTTAAGTTTTAAAAGAAAAGTTTCTCGCGCAATACAATTACCCAAGAAACAGGGGGGTTAATGTTATGTGCATTTTTCGTAACATATAAAAATTGGGCCCCCTTTGGCAAAAGTCAAAGCCCATTAAGAAAAGTCAAGGCCCATCACCAAAACCAAAGACCCGGGGCCGACAAACTAAGACATTGGCGAGGCCCGAGATCAAAAAGGTGACGAGCCGACGAGGCGACAAGCCGACGGAGCGACGAGGCGACCAGCCGACGGAGCGACGAGGCGACAAGCCGACGAAGCGACGAGGCGACAAGCCGACGAAGCGACGAGGCGACAAGCCCCCTCGTCATAACTTGACGAGGGCGTAACTTGTAATCATTCCACATGACGAGGAGATCCGAGATCACGAAGATCTTTGGTAAATCCTCCGGATTGCCCCGAACACAACAAACAGACTCGCGGACAACCCGAAGACATCAAAAAGAATCAAGAAGCACCGACGACCCCTTTTGCAGAGGAGAAACTCGCAAGCCTCTGGAGGTGCAATGTTCAGGGAAATCGCAGACCCCTGGAGGTGCAATTTCCAGGGAATTCGCAGGCCCCTAGGAGGTGCAATTTCAGGGAGTTGGTTTTCCTATAAATAGGAGCCTTCCCCCCTCATTTCCACACTCACTCACAACTTGCTCCAGAGCATCTCTCTCTAGCTTTCTCTCTCTAAAAATTCGTCCACCCCTATAGGTGGAAGGACTTGAATAAGAGCTGAGATCGTTCTAGAGGAAGAGTCTTAGTCTCGAAGAAGAGAAGTTGTTCAACGAGTCAACGAAGGCGTCCCTTGCTAGGTGGTCGAGTACGCCAACACCTGTGAGGTCGACAAAGGAAGGAGCATCCCTCGTCGGGATAAGGCCCCTCGTTACACGAGGCCACCTACCTCGACAAGGTTGACAAACGAAGAAGCTTTCCTCGTCGGGATAAGGCCCCTCGTTAGACGAGGCCACCTAACCCGACAAGGTCGACAAGGAGCATCCCTTAACAGGTTAGGCGCCCTCGCCAACGTCGACAAGGAGCATCCCTCGTCAGGTTAAGGCCCTCGCCACAACGAGCTCGCCAACACCAACGAGGTCGACGAAGAACACATCACGCCGGTAATACCCAGCCATCCGGCCAAGGGTCACCCCCGCGCCGCCAAGATCAGCACTTCCGATGAAAAAAACCACATCGTCATTCACCCGCCGTTTATCACTAACCCCGAACTACGTGGGACCTGATTCTCTTAAACTGAGATACGTAGGCAGCCTCGCCCAACCATAAGCGACGGGGCACGGGCCCAATCTACCCTTTTTTTGCAGGTCTTCCCTCGCCGTAGGAGCTCGCCAAGGAAGGAGAATCACGAAGAATCATCAAGATCAGCTCGGAGCTTCATCAAGACCGGAGTTCACCTAGACGAGGAGCTTCGCGAAGACAAGGACCTCGCCCGGACTTCGCCACCACAAGGGAAACCCGACGAGGAGCTTCGCCGTAATCCGGACTTCGCCACCACTAGAGAAGTTCGCCGAGGATCGCCAAGGACACTCCAGAGACTCATCCAAGACGATGAATTCGCCTCCAGTTTTGACGATCATTAGTCAACCCGCGTTGACTCAACATTCAATTATCCACGTGTTCAGCGGGTCACTCTCGGGACCCGAACCTTAGATCCGATTCTCAGTTAAAGCCATTTTTACGCATTAACAATATATATATACAATATCTTCTTGGATACAAATTCTGCGGGGACTGTGGAGGAATTAAGCATAATTAAAAGTAAAAATGAACACAAAAATATTGTAATGTTTTCAAATATTTGATGCATTGTAACGATTGATGTCGTCAAAATCATTACATTGCAATTACATAATATTGTTTTAAAAGGTATAATTCTTGAATCTAAATCCTCATGATACAAATTCCAGTGCCATAACGTAAATAAATAAAATAAAAACAAACAAACAAACGCTCACTACGATAATAAACTATTCGAGAATATGTACAACATACTTGCGATGAAAAATAGTAAAAGTACAAGTAAATGAGTATTGTGATTTTAAACGACAGAAAGATAGTTGAAAAAACGACCAATAAATAAAAACGACAAAATCAAACGTTGTCATATCAGAAAACGACAGAGAAAAACAACGACCCCAAGCTGCAACTCACAATATTGCGTTACCAAATATGTGCAAGTATATTATATAGTTCATCAACAAATGATTAATAATATATTATTTTAAGGAATTATATAAAGGCTTTTATGGAAGCTTGTTGTTGAGGTGAAAAATCACCGCAACGAACCATATTCTTGACTGGTATAATTCCGCTTTTAAATTACCTGAGAGCTCGGATCTTTCTGTAAAAACTCAATCACGCAATCGAAAATAGATTTGAAGAGAATAAGATGCTCGAGAATTTTGGTGTGCGTTCAATTTCTTGTAAAGAATTTATCCTCTTCTGGCTCACTATTTATAGAGCCTTATCAGTGGCGGAAGTATGTATATTAGGGGTGGGGTTCAAACCACCAAAAAAAATTAGTGGTATTATTATATCATTTTAGTGTAATTACACATAAAATCTCACCTCAACCCCCCCCAAAATTTATCTAAAATTTAAATATAACCCCTCTGAGTGTGATATCCGGAAAAAAAAAAAAAATTAATCTAACCCACCCAAGATGAAATTCCTGGTTCCGCTACTGAGCCTTATTATCAATATCTGTCCTCATAAATGGTAGGTTACAATTGTGTTTGATTCCCTCATAATTTACCTTAATCGCTAGGCTTTAGCTACGTAGAAATAACGTTTGTAATTCCGTCATTATCGCAAGGCGCCACTCACGCCGCGCTGATTACTACTGAGTACAGTTATCCACTCATGGCATCTATGGCGACAAGATTTCGTCGATGAGGCTTCTTCATTGATGATCATTCATTATCTTCGTCGCCCGCCATCTCGCCGATCTACGGGCCTCTCCTTGTTCTCCTTTGGATTATTGACTTTTCCCTTCATCGACCCCTTTGACTTCGTTAATGGGTCTTGGTCTTGATAATGGGCCCCTTTAATTCAAGTTCATTCTTCATAAACGACAAAGATTAATTTCGTCGTATCAATGTAAATTGACATGGACGAAATCGTACCTCAACACTTCTCTCTATCATACCTTTCTTTTTTAGTATTTATTCATGGATATCCTTTTTCAAATTTCAAATGTCCTTGAAAAATGATATCTGTTAATGCCTAAAAATTTATTAACTTGAATGCAACCCAAGTCTTGATTTTGGGTCGTGCCCAATGGCCGTTTGACGGTCAAAATGGGCTTTATCTTGATCTTCGGTCTTGATGGGCGAAAATCTTCTGTGTATAACCTGCCTCTGTTCATGTGAAAAGAGTAGAAAACGTGAACTCTAGAGGGGAACAGAGGGGGGGTCCTCTGTCGCCCGCTCCGACGTTCAACATTAGTCGAGTATTTGAATCGTAAATTATGAATAAACAGGAGACAGAGGTTTTATGGCTTCGGGAGCGCTTACCGATTGTGGCGGGGGTACCCTCATATTTATAGAGGGTGAAAGCTTCGATTTCATGCCTTCGGGGCGCGGGGCGCGCCCTGAAGGCATGTTTTTAAACCAAGTCGAGCTGACATTTCCCGAGCGAGCCCAGGTTGACTTTTCGATTTGGGCCATTGACTTTTTGTTGACTTTTCTGGTTGACCTTTCGAGTCGGCCTATTGACTTTTTTTGGTTGACTTTTCCGGGTCGAGCCTGTTGACTTTTTTGGTTGACTTTTTTCCGGGTTGAGTCCGTTGACTTTTTGAATTGGGCCTAATTGACTTTTTGGACATGCTCGGGTTGAATTTTTTAGAGCGGGTCAAAGTCGATTTAGTGGGCCTTATTTGTTTTGGGCTTTAATTTTTCTAGACCCCCAATTTCTTGGGAGATTACATTTTGCGAGAAATTTTATGCGTTGAGTCATCTTGGACTAGTTGCCGGAATTAATCTTCGGCTCTTTGATATTTTTGCCAGACATCCACCTTAGCATCTTACTTCCTAGTCTTCGCACCTTAGTGTCTTATTTTATTATTTTTTAGAGTTTCGCAGTTTAGCGACTTGCTTCCTTGTCTATTGCCAAATATCGTGCCATGGTGTCTTACTTTCCAGCCTTTGCGCCTTAGCTTCTTATTTTTATGTTATGTCGAGTTTTGCGCCTTAGCGTCTTATTTTCCGGTCATAGTGCCTGAGTCTGAGGCATTGAGATATATAATTTCTCGGTCTTCATGCCTTAGTTGGTAAGATTGAAATTCGGCCTTTCTCAGCCATTGTTGCCTAAGTTGGCGGGATTGAGGTCCGACCTTTCTTGGTCTTTGTGCCTGAGTCGGCGGGATTGAGATCCGGCCTTTCTCAATCTTTGTTGCCTTCGTCGGTGGGATTAAGATTCGGCATTTCTCAGTCTTTGTGCCTGAGTCGGCAGGATTGAGATCTGGCCTTTCTCGGTCTTTGATGCCTGAGTCAGCGGGATTGAGATCCAGCCTTTCTCGGTCTTTGATGCCTGAGTCAGCCGGATTGAGATCCGGTCTTTCTCGGTCTTTGTTTCCTGAGTCGGCATTGTTGAGATCCGGCCTTTCTCGGACTTTATTGCCTGAGTCGGCGGGATTGAAATCTGGCCTCTCTCGGACTTTGGTACCTAATTCGGTGGGATTGAGATCCGGCCTTTCTCAAACTTTGTTGCCTGAGTCAGCGGGACTGAGATCCGCCTTTCTCAGTCTTTGTGCCTGAGTCGGCTGGATTGAGATCCGGCCTTTCTCGGACTTTTTGCCTGATTCGGCGGGATTGAGATCCGGCCTTTCTCAAACTTTATTGCCTGAGTCTGCGGGATTGGGATCCGGCATTTCTCGGACTTTGTTGCCTGAGTCGGCGAGATTGAGATCCGGCCTTTCTCGAACTTTGTTGCCTGAGTTGACGGCACTGAGATCCGACTTTTCTAAGATTTTGTTGCTTGAGTCGGCGGGATTGAGATCTGGCATTTCTCGGAATTTGTTGCCTGAGTCGGCGGGATTGAGATCCGGCCTTTCTCGGACTTTGTTGCCTGAGTCGGCGGGATTGAGATCCGGCCTTTCTCGGACTTTGTTGCTTGAGTCAGCGGGACTCAGATCCGACCTTTCTCGGACTTTGTTGCTTGAGTTGGCAGGATTGAGATCCTGTCTTTCTTGGTCTTTTCTCCCGATTCGACGGGATTAAGGTCCGGTCTTTCTCAGATTTTGTGCCTGAGTCGGCGGGATGGAGAGGCGGGATGGAGATCCGGCCTTTCTTGGCTTTGTGCCCGAGTCGGTGGGATTGAGATCCAGCTTTTCTCGGACTTAATTGCCTGAGCCGGAAAGGTTTAAATATGGCATTTCTCGAACTTTGCTGCCTGAGTCGACAGGATTGAGATCCGG
This sequence comes from Parietaria judaica, assembly GCA_954871525.1. Taxonomy (NCBI): domain Eukaryota; kingdom Viridiplantae; phylum Streptophyta; class Magnoliopsida; order Rosales; family Urticaceae; genus Parietaria; species Parietaria judaica. The sequence goes on from OX940866.1 coordinate 11,295,208, forward strand.
TCTTTCTCGGAATTTGTTGCCTGAGTCGGCGGGACTGATACCCACATTTCTCGGACTTTGTGCCTGAGTCGGCGGGATTGAGATCCGGCCTTTCTCAGACTTTATTGCCTGAGTTGGCGGAATTGAATTATGGCCTTTCTCGGACTTTGCTGCCTAAGTCGGCGGGATTGAGATCCGACCTTTCTCAAACTTTGTTGCATGAATCGGCGGGACTGAGATCCGAACTTTCTCGGTATTTTTTCCCGATTCGACGAGATTAATATCCAGCCTTGTCTCAGGTTTTCTGCTTCGACCGTCTTCTTTTAGTTCAGACTTTGATCGTCAGTTTTGTTTGCTTGCTTTGTTTTTTTATCTAGCCTTTGACTTCGTCTTCGTGGTTTTAACTTTGACCATCTATTATGCGAACGAGATGATACTAGAGGTCTTTAAGGTAATTGAGGTGAAACTCAAGGCCGTTGAAAGCTTAAGGTTGCTGGTGCGACCGGCGCGAATCTCAAGGTTGACTTGAACGATTGAAAGCTTAAGGTTGCTGGTGCGACCGACGCGAATCTCAAGGTTGTTTAGGCGAACGACATAAATCTTGAGGTCGCTGAGGCGACCGATGTGAATATGGAGGTTGTTGAGACGACCGATGTAAATTTGAACGTCGTTGAGCCGACCGATGTAAATCTCTAGGTCATTGACACAACTGATACGAATCTTGAGGTCATTGAGATGATCGATGCAAATTTCGAGGCCGTTGAGACGACCGATTTGAAGATAGAGGCCGTTAAGACGACCGATATATATCTTGTGGTCGTCGAAGTGACCGATGCAAAGTTTGAGGTCGCTGAGGACCTCGATACAAAGCTTGAGGTCATTGAGACAACTGATGAAAATCTTGAGGTCGCCGAAGCGACTGATGCGAAGTTTAAGGTAGTTGAGACGACCGATATGAAGCTTGAGGTCGTTAAGACGAACGATGCAAATCTTGAGGTCGTTGAGGCGACCGATGGAAATCTCGAGGTCGCCGAGGTGACCGAGGTGAACTTCATGATAGCTGAAGCGGCCGAGATAAATCCTGAGGTCATTGAGACGACCGATGCCAATCTCCGGCGTCATCTTCGAGCTTTGACTGTTGAATTTCCATGATGGGCCTTCGGCATCGTCTTCGGGCCTCGGGTTTCGGGCCTTGGCCGGCGTCTCCAGGCTCTGGACTTCAGTTGTGTCTTATCCCGATGGGAATTCGGCGTCGTCTTCGGGCTTTGGACTTTGACTATCGTCTCTCCCTGATGAGCCTTCGTTGTGGTCTTCGGATTTTGGACTTTGACCATCGTCTCTCCCTGATTAGCCTTTGGCGTCGTATTCGGGCTTTGGACTTTGGCAGTCATCTTTCCCATGTTAAGCCTTTGACGTCGTCTTCGGGTTTTGACTTTGACCGTCGTCTCTCCCTGATGAGCCTCCGCTGTCGTTGTCGGGTATCGGACTTTGTCCGTTGATTTTTCCCTGATGAGCTTCTGACGTCGCTGTAGGGTTTCGGACTTTGTCCGTTGATTTTTCCCTGATGAGTCTCTGGTGTCGTGGTCGGGTATCGGACTTTGTCTGTTGATTTTTCCTTGATGAGCCTCCGGCGTCATTGTCGGGTTTTGGACTTTGTCCGTTGATTTTCCCTTATGAGTCTCCAGCGTCGTCGTCGGGGATCGGACTTTGTCTGTTGATTCTTCCTGATGAGTCTCCGGCGTCGTCGTTTGTTTTTGGACTTTAGGCTTTTACCGGCGTCTTTCCCTGACGAGCCTTTGGTGTCGTCTTCAAGCTTCAGACTTCGGTCTTTGGTCTTCGTTTTTTCCTGATGAGCATTTTCAATCGTTTTTGGGCTTAAGACTTTGGTTGTCGTTGTTTCTCAGGTACCTGTACTTCGGTTATCCTATTTTCCAAATCGGGTGTTACTCGTTGTCTTCGAACTTTGGACTTCGGTTCCTGGTCTTCTTGAATTGGCTTCACCATCATTCCGTTGTTTGGACTCCGATCTCTGTTTTTCGTTTATCAGACTCGGATCGTTGTTTCCGCGAAGGTGAGCCTTTTATAATCATATATACATATTTATAATTATGCATATAATATTTTCTTTTCTCTTTGCTGAATACTTTACTTTTATATGATATATATATACATTATATCTTATTATATTTTACGTTTTTGAAATATATACATAATTCCATATTATGCATATATATTTTTATATTTTAATCAGATTGTTTGTAATCCAATTATTATATGCATATACTTTTTAGGTTAAAATGCGGCAAAAATACTCAACCTTTAGCAATATTCTCTGATACATACCCAACCTCAATAAATGTAGGCGAAAGTACCTAATGTCGCACTTTTATCGCCGACCAACTAACACCGTTAGACACCTGCCTACGTGGCCATTAGGCTGTCTCATGTGGTGTGCCACGTGGCCAAAGGTTGGGTACATTTGTCGCCACGTGACATTTTTTTTATATTTTTAATTTTTTAATTTTTTTTCTTTTTCTTTGGCCCACATGTTTTTTTATCTTTTTTACACATATCAAACATAATCAAATAATTTTATACAAATATGTATTGATAAAAAGAATATGTTTTATTTTTTTAAAATAATCAAATAATTCCTTACAAATTATTAGTTTTAATTTATTTTAAAAATTATTATTTTTCCCGTGGCAAATATTTTAATTTTTTTACATATGTCAAATATAATCAAATAATTTTATAAAAAAATATTTATAAAAAATATTTTTTTTTCTTATAGGAATAATTTATAATTTTTAAATACATGATATTATATAATTTACACACATGTATCGTAAACCTTGTTTGATATTATAAAATATATTTAATATACACATATGTATCGTAAACCTTGTATTATATTGTAAAAATAAGAAAAAAAATATTACAAGAAAAAAAAAAGTAACATATATTGTATATATATATATATGTGTGTGTGTGTGTGTGTATTTGTGTATTATATAAACAATTGAGTTTGTGGTTTCGAATTTATATTAGTAGCAAAAATGCATATTTTAGTTTTTTTTTTTCACTTCAAAACAAATTTGAACCGCATTTGATACAAAAAAAAATAAAAAAAATTAACCATGCCTTAATTTCATATATGTTATATGTCTTCAAAAATCATACCATGCCTTAATTTTAATATTAAAATGCCCATGATATTATATACAGTAATGTTTTAGTTTCAAAATTTTATATAATGTATTTAAAAATTATAAATTATTTCTGTAAGAAAAACAAAAAATATTTTTTTTAATAAACACATATTTTATAAAACTATATGTTTATATTTAACATATGTAAAAGAAAATTTAAAAAATGTGCCATGGGAAAGAAGAAAAATAATTTTTTTAAAGTAAATCAAAACTCATATTTCTTAAGGAATTATTTGATTATTTACAAAAATAAAACATAAAAAATAAAACATATTGGTAAGAAGCACCGCTTGAGACATTAGAGGTCTTGAGTTCGAGTCACCATGCGGGTAGGAGTGAAATCCAAAGATCTTCATATATATATATATTATATATATATATATATATATATAAACGAAAATAAAACATATTCTTTTTATAAATACATATTTTATAAAATTATTTGATTATGTTTGATGTATGTAAAAAAATAAAAACATGTGTGCCAACGGGAATGAAAAAAAAATTAAAAAAAAATTAAAAAAAAGCCACGTGACGGCAAAAGTACCCAACTTTTGACCGCGTGGCACGCACGCCACATAAGACAGCCTAACGGCCATGTAGGCAAGTATCTAACGGCGTTAGTTGGTCGGCAACAAAAGTACAACGTTAGGTACTTTCGCCTACATATATTGAGGTTGGGTACCTATCGAAGAATATTGCTAAAGGTTAGGTATTTTTGTCGCAATTAACCTACTTTTTGTTGATTTTTTTTTTCTTCTCTTCCTCCTGAAGCACGAAGGAACCATCCTCTTCTCTTCCCTCAGATCTGCCTTCCGCCGCCCCTTGCCGCCGGAGTTTCGCCGTCGAGTGCCTTCACTGTGGTGACCACGGCGTTCGCGGGCGAGCACGTTGGAGTGGAGCTTGCTCACGGGAAATGGCTGGCTGTGGGAGCTCGCGAGATCGATGACATTCGGAGGAGGCGACCTTGCAGCGATAACGGCGAAGGGGGTTTAACTCTTTTTATGGCGTTTGCAGTTCGCCGGCGTGCGCGAAGGTGGTGAGTGAAGACCCAAACCCAGATCAGATTCGACGCTTAAGAGGATCGGCGATGCCGATTTGGCTCCTTCCTCGCTTGTGATATGGTGGCGCCACCGTTGGTGGTGGCGGACGCGGAGAACTCTCCGATTTGCCTCTACAAGGGTTTTTAAGGATGTTCTTCGTCAGCGTTCTTGCTCGTGAGAGAGGTCTGTTCACCCTCACTCTGATCTCACACGATATTCAAAGGAAACGTAATAACAAGAACACAATATTTTTGTGCTGAAAATTACGATCAACATTTTCTGTATTTTTCATTACTTTTGAATCTTGAGAAAAGATGATAAACTGCAAGCCATGTACTACGTCCATAACTCCTACAACTAAGCACTACATTGTTGATAGTGGTCTTTGAAAAGTTCAAAATAAAACAAACAAATTAAATAAAAAACAAACGGAAGCAACTAATTAATTAAATCAACTAAAAAACTCCCCCTAATTAGTTGCTTTAGATGTTGAGGACTCCCAATTTTGTGCGCAGCTCCTCGAACTTAGCCCGCCTGAGTGCTTTAGTCAATATGTCCGCTAGCTGTTCCTCGATGTTGATATAGTTGACGTCGATCTTGCCGCGTTCGACACATTGCCTAATGAAATGGTAGCGTGTCTCATTGTGCTCACTTCGATCGTGGAACACCGGATTCTTGCACAGTTGGATAGCAGATTTGTTGTCGACGAGCAGAGTAGTACAACTAGTCTTCTTTCCGAGCAAATCTTCGAGCAGTTGCGCGAGCCAAACACCTTGGCACGCCGCCGTGGTTGCAACGATGTACTCTGCCTTACATGACGATAATGCAACTACCTTTTGCTTCTGCGATTGCCAGCTCACGAGGCTCCCCCCGAAAAGAAACTCTACACCGGTGGTTCTTTTCCTATCGTCAATAGCCGATGAGCTTGTCATCTACATTCTTCTTGACATAGCGACACCCGTAGTTTAAAGTGCTAGTGATGTACCTGAGTATGTGCTTGACAGCGCTCCAGTGTTCGGTGGTGGGTGACTCCATGAATCGACTAACATAGCCGAAGGCGAATGCAATGTCCGGTCGCGTGTGCACCAAGTAACGAAGACTTCCAACAATGCTCCGGTACAGTTTCGCTTCCACCGGTGGATTTGAGCACAGCTTGCTAAGTTTCAGTCTTGGTTCCATCGGTACATGAACTGGATTGCAACCGAGCATGCCGGCTTTCTCCAATAATTTTGCAGTGTACGTGCTCTGTCGTAGAGTGATCTCGTCAGCGCCTTGTTGAACCTCTATGCCGAGATAGTAGCTCAATTTTCCAAGGCCGCTCATCTGAAACTGAGCCTTCATCTCATTCTTAAACCGATCAATTGTCTGCTTATGTGCACCCGTGACGATAAGAACGTCGACGTACACGACAAGTATCAGCTGCTCATCTCTGCTGCCTCGAGTGTACACTGCGTGCTCCGACTCATTTCTGCAGAATCCAAGTGATAACGTGTCGTCGAGCTTTGCGTTCCACGCACGAGGAGCTTGGTGAAGTCCGTACAATTCCTTGTGTAGACGAAGCACTTTTCTCTCGTGCCTGTCACGCACGAAACCAGGTGTTTGTACTATGTACACTTCTTTGTCCAAATCACCGTTCAAAAACGCCGATTTTACATCGATATGATGCACCTCCCACCCGACATGAGGAGCGACCACAAGTAGAACTCTAACAGAGTCCAAACGAGCTACATGGGCAAATACTTCGTCAAAGTCGAATCCCGCGCGCTTGATCACCTCACCTGCACTATTTTTCTTCAATTTAAAAACCCATTTCAGCCCAATTGGTTTCTTACTTGCAGGTAACTCAGTAAAAGTCCAAGTGTGGTTCTCAATGATCGACTCCAGCTCTTCAAGCATCGCCTTCCTCCAACAAGCATGTGGCTCGGCCTCCTCGAAAGTCACCGGCTCTTCTCCAGATACGAGCATTTGCTTCTCTTGATCCAGCGTGTACTCGTCGGTTGTGGCGTACACATTGTTGATAGTTCAGTAGCGGCGTGGTGCCTCGTCTTCGCTGATCTCGGCCGCTGGAGTTTCATCCGGTACTGGAGACACAAACTCAACGGCATTAGGCTCAAGTGGGGCTGGTTCGGGTGTCCGTACATGTGGCGTGACCGGCTCGGATACTACCTGCGATGTTGCTATCTCTCGTGTCGGCGTGGTGTTGTCCCCGCACGTCGTTGTAGTGGTTATGTACTCCACCGTGAATGAAGACGGAACTGCATCGGAGCCTCCCCAATCCCAACTCGGTGCTTCATCAAACAAAACGTCGCGCGTCACACTAACACGCTTGCTCGCCGGATCATACACCCGATATGATTTAGACTCGACATCGTAGCCAATAAACACCATAGGGATTATTCGATCATCCAATTTCTTCAAGTTAGGCCGTGTTACCTTCACATGCGCGACACAACCGAAAGTTTTGAAGAAATGCACCGCTGGTTTCTTCCTGTGCCAAGCCTCATACGGTGTTATACCGGACAAGCTCTGAGTCAGGGAGCAATTTCAAATGAAGACCGCCGTACTCACTGCCTCCCCCCAAAATGAACCGGGAACTTTCTTCGTCTTGAGTAGACACCGTGGCATTGACACGATTGTTTGATTTTGCCGCTCGACAATGCCGTTTTGTTATGGCGAATGAGGCGTTGTTAGGTGTCGTTGGACGCCTTGGTTAGCACAATACTCACCGAACTCCACAGAATTGAACTCGCCACCCCGATCGGTACGAAGCGTGCGCAACTTTCTTCCCGTATCCACCTCCACCCCGATCGGTACGAGATCAATGCGATCTTTGGCTTGGTACTTTGCAGCTTGTGGGAACGGAGTGCGCCTTTGCTTTCCGAGAAGACAACTGTCACAGACTTTGTCCATGCGTTCGATGCGTGGAAGGCTGCGCACCATACCGGTTCTTGCCATTCTATGTAGAGCATTGAATTTTAAGTGGCCGAAGCGAACGTGCCACCTCCAAGCTGCGTCTTTTCCGAGAGACGCTGACATACAAACAGGTTGTGTAACGTTCAACAACACCGTGTAAAGTCAGTTCCTCGTTCGTGTAACCTTCGCCAAAAGAAGTCGCTTACGGTCACGAAGTTGCATAACTCCGTCACGGATCAGCACCTCACACCCCGACTCGTCTAATTGCCCGAGCAAAATAATATTGCTCTGCAACTTAGGGATATAGTAGACATTCGAGAGGATCCGTTGCCTCCTGTCGTGCGCGATAAAGAGGACGGTGCCACGACCGTGAATCTCCACGACATAGCCATCTCCAAATTTTACTGTGCCACGAATCCGGGTGTCGTGCTCGGAGAACACCTCGTTGTGCCCCGTCATGTGGTTTGACACACCACTTTCTAGGTACCACACGGCGTCCTTCACGTCGTCTTCGTTCCTGAGATGGACCTCGGCGCGCTCCTCGTTGAGGTGTATAACCTCACTGGCCTGTAGCGGTGCGTGTTCCTCCTCGGTGACCAGAGAGAGATGTCACAGTGGCCATGAGTAGAGCGGAATCCTCGTCCTCCTCGACTTGCGTGAGGTTTGCCCCTTCGTCTCTCTTCTTCTTCCTGCAATCACGAGCCTAATGCCCTTTTTTATCACAGTACCGGCATCTGTCCTTATTGTCACGGCTGTTGTTCGCCGTTTTTCTGCTCCATCTGCAAGTGTTGTATTTTCCACGCGCATCCTGTGATTTGCTGCGATGTTTGGTGGAGCCGCTGCTGGAGAAGCCACCTTGGTGTCGCTACCTCATGCGCGCGAGCCACTCATTTGTAAATAAAAGCTTGCTGTTGTCTTCGTCGACCACCTCCGACTCGAACCGTTCCTTGACCGCTTTGAACCGGCTGGTCAAGTCTTCCATCGTGAGCGTGTTTAAGTCGAGTAAGCTTTCGACGAACATGACCATCTGTGAGAAACGCTTTGGAACCACGCGCAAAAATTTCTGCATGACTTGCTTCTCCTTGATCTCGTCGCCAAACGTGGAGAGATTGCTCACGATGTTTGTTAAGCGCAGAGACAACTCATCTGAGTGTCTGAGCCTTCGCGTCACGGACTCGCTCCGACCCCACACGCAGCGTCTTGATGGTTTCCCGCGCGTCCTTTGCGGTGGGCCTCATTGCCAGAGTAGCCAACATCTCCGGCGGCACTGCGCGGAGTATGGCCTCCATTGCCATACGATTGTTACGGAAACCGATCTCGTCTTCGACGTCCTCGCTGATATCGACTGCCCGCCACAAGCCTCTCGCTTGCAAGATGATCGTCGTCATGAGGACCCAATCGCCGTAGTTCGATCGTGTCAGGGTGGGGTAAGTTGTAGATCCGACCGGCTCCTTCATGAATCGCAGTGGTGCAAGCTCACAACCGGTGCCGTCGCCGTCCTTAACCACTTCATCTCCGATGACTTTTCTTGGTAATGGCATTGCTTTAGGCATCATTGCGCACTGATACCAATTGTTCACCCTCACTCTGATCTTACACGATACTCAAAGGAAACGTAATAACAAGAACACAATATTTTTGTGCTAAAAATTACGATCAACATTTTCTGTATTTTTCATTACTTTAAATAACTTGAAAAAAGATGATAAACTGCAAGCCCACGTACTACGTCCACAAATGGAAGCAACTAATTAATTAAATCAACTAACAAGGACGAGGGAAGCGGGGGCCTATCGGACCGTCACGGTAGACGCCCGAGGTGGCGCCGCTGCGGTGCTCCGGTTGCAGCTTTTGGCTCGTGGCAGATCTGGGGAGGCGATGCCTTCCACTCTTCGGCGTCGGGCGCGCAATGGGAGCCACCTTGGCATGGCCGGAGCTTCGGCGGTGAGCATGAAGTTTCACGAGGCGTGTGCTCTGGGTTTTTCCGGCAGTATCGTCGAGGCTTTGCCGGCCGTGGCAGCGAGGCTTTCCGGAGCAGAAACGACGAAGCTTCGGTGAAACTCCGTTGATCCGAGATGTTCATCAACGATTCTGTATTTTATTTTAATATACATATATATTTTCCAATATGTTTTTTCTTTTGATTTATGTATGTTTAATAACAGGAGAAAACTTGTAATATATATTCGATTTGTATTTTTGCGTTCTTTTCACTTTATACATGATCATTGTTATTACTCGAATTATATGTTGATCAGCGTGAGTTTTGATTTGGTTGAAAACGGGTCTTGAGGATTATTGACGATCGAGACGAGTCTTGAGGTTTTTTGACGATCGAGGCACGTCTAGGACTTATTGACGACTTGGCGGGTCTTGAGGTAGTCGGACGACCGAGAGCGTGTTAGCTTCTACGTTCGAACATTTCCTGTGATGGTGTTGAACCTGAGGTGTCTCTTTAGTCACATGTGCGTCTTTCGTGACCTGTACGTCTCTTGGTAACCTGTTCGTCTATTCGTAACCTGTTCGTCGAGAGGTAGTGTATGAAAGTTTTGCTAGCGGGACTCCGAGGCTTTGAACTTATCAGGGCCCCTCCTTCTAGCGCCAAATGTTCATGCCTAAAAATTGATTAACTTGACGGTCGAAATGGGCTTTATCTTGATCTTCAGTCTTGGTGGGCCAAAAGTCTTCTGTGTATAACCTGCCTCCATTCATGTGAAAAGAGTAGAAAGCATGAACTCTAGAGGGGAACAGGGGGGGAGTCCTCTGTCGCCCGCTCCGACGCTCAACATTAGTCGAGTATTTGAGTCAAAAATTATGAATAAATAGGAGACAGAGGTTTATTGGCTTCGGGAGCCCTTACCGATTGTGGCGGGGGAGCCCTCGTATTTATAGAGGGTGAAAGATTCGATTTCATGCCTTCGGGGCGCGCCCCCCGAAGGCATGTTTTTAAACCAAGCCGAACTGACAATTCTTGAGCGAGCCCGGATTGACTTTCCAATTTGGGCCGTTGACTTTTCTGGTTGACCTTTCGAGTCGGCCTATTGATTTTTTTGGTTGACTTTTCCGGGTCGAGTCTATTGACTTTTTTCGGGTTGAGTCCGTTGACTTTTTGAATTGGGCCTAATTGACTTTTTAGACATGTTCGGGTTGACTTTTTCAGAGCGGGTCAAAGTCGATTTAGTGAGCCTTATTTGTTTTGGGCTTTAATTTTTCTAGGCTCCGAAAAATGCGCATAACAATATTTCTTTTAAATATCCTAAGTTAGGACTCCTAATAGCCGTTTCCAAATTCTAAGAGTAATCTTTTAGATTTGAAAATCTTAGAATACTATTTTAACTAAAAGGGGGTGCATTTTCACTCTAGAGACTAGAGTTCATATGTGGCATGTAAATTTCTTTTTGTTTTAGTTTAATTTCTTTATCAGCTTGCTTTCTTTCTTCATGATCCTCCTACGCTCTTCTTTTTGTTCTTCGACCCTCTTCACCTGGACGGTCTCTCTCTCTGTCGACGAACTTCGACCGACGCTGATAGTACGTTGAGGTTGGTTGAAACAGAAATCTCGGATCATCACTTGATGCACGCTTGAATCTCCACCGGCGGAGATACTTTACGTCTCAATTTGTTCTTCTCCTTAAAACTTTCAAGGGTTCTTTGTCTCTGCTTTTTTTGTCTTTCTCTATGTGAATGTTTATGTAAAATTGTTACCTTCGTCTTGAATTGTTGAGTGTTTGAGATTGATTGACTTTTACATTTGCTTAAATTTTTGAGTGTTTGAGATTAGTTGGCTTTTACATAACTTGATTATGGTTGATGAGAGGAAAATATGACAAAGCGTATTATTTTATGATTTTGGAATTAATGAAAGTGTACTGTTTGTTAAAATGCCTCTATGAAATATAAGCATTTTAGTGACCAATTTCTCTTGCTATTCTATTAATTGATAAATACAATCGTTTGTTAATTAGGAACTAACCTCACTTAAATGTACAAAATAGTAGAAAAGAAATAAAACGATATAAACAACGAACATCATAAGTAAATTCTAATGTAATGCAGTAGTAAAATGAGACAATATTCAAACGAAAATTAGCGGGTTTAGGGTCACAAAACACTTTAAAAATTGTTGTAATATCTTGACTAACCTCTCTTGATCGTTGTTGTCCTGCTCACCCAAAGACCTTGATTTCAAAGTTAAGCTCTTCTTTACAACTCATCGAATTGATTCTTCTGTACTCGCAATCAAACCAGATCTTATGTAATCTGATTAGGGTTTTTTATTTTCGAATCTGGGACTTCTCTGGAATGGTAAATTTGAACTAAAATGGTTTTCTTTTTAGCAAAATCTGGATTCTTGACTTGGCCATGAAGAAGTCAGATTAATTATTGGTTTAAATTGAAGAGATAAACTTTTCTGGGTGTGCTCTGTGTGAGTCATAACCTTGACTTAGTCCACCCTGAAGCAAGGGCAGCACGTGGAGAATTATTCTTTTGTTTATTTAGTTTTCATTTTTACTAAGTCCATATTCATTTCTTATTCAAATGCATTTAGTTGAGGAATTGATTGATGTATATGTCAATATATATATATACACACATTACATATAAACACTAAGGCAGAGAGTGTGGTTTACTGTGAACGTGAGTGAGTGGGCTTTTTCATTCTCTTCATTGTTGCTTTCCTCTCTTTGCCGAGTTCTTCCGAATTTGAGAGAGGGGTTATGTGTTTGATTCTCATTTTATGATCCAACTGTCGTTTGTGTTTTTGAGGCTTTGGTAGCGATCTACATTGGGAATCAACATTCTGTTTGGTATCGGTTTTGGTTTTGCTTTCGCTATTGTGAATTTCACCAATATCTGAGAGTTTTTAGGCTTCATAAGGCTGACAAGTAAATTTATTCAGTTCTACTTTTTGTTTATGACTTGCATTTAAGAAAAATAGCCATTTAGACTTTGAACGAAGCTTGCAAGTGTGATAATGTAATTTCTGCTTTTTGATCCTCTGACAGTTGAGCAAGTCAATCTAGTACTCCTTGCGGTCTGTGAGTATCTTGGAGAAGAAAGAGTACATCGCGACGACATAAGTGATCAAGTTTGAGGCTTTTTTAGCTAACTTATTTTGGTTATGTTGGTAGTTCTAAGGAAGTACGAGAATTGCTTGATAAATTTCTTGCTTCAAGGTTTCGTTTACAATCTTGCAGACGTAGTGCTTCATAAATATCTTGAATTAATGGCTAAAATTTGTTTTGTTAGCTGTTAGTGAATATTGTTAAAAATTGCATCTTTCTTTGACTCATGTCGAATATTTGTAAAGTAGGCATATGATGTGTTAATTTATATTGTGTATTCCTTTACAAGTGTTTTTGTTTTTTATGGATTTCGATTTGGTTTGTTCGTAAGTTTCTGGTTCATATTGTATAATTTCTCACTCTTAATCTTAAGGATACAAATATATCTATAAACCAAGGTATTCAAAGATTGTTTTAAAAAAATAAATTATAATGATGAAAAATTGCCCGAAAAATCATTTCTTTACAGAGTCATGTCGATAGGAAAAGTGATAGATATTCGCACAAAAAAGAATATGTCATAGTATAAGAGGTAAGACATATAACGTGATACAGAACATAATAACCCCACAAAAACATCTCATAAAGCTCCAAATTACAAGCAACGTGCAATATTTGTAGGGGCACGTGCATTTGATCTCAAGACTATAGAAAAGATTAATGTTCAAATATAGACATACCTGCATTTGTTTCTCTATATTAGTTACATTGTTTCTCTATATTAGTTACAGTATGACATTTTTTTTGTGTTTCTAATATATTCCGAGGTCATGAAACTGAAGTTTTATATCAAGTTGTAAAATCTTACGTTCATATATATAAATATATTCATTGTCAAGTCTCATTTCGACATAGTTGACATTACGGCCTCATTTATTTTTGTTTCTTATTTATTTTCAGGTTTCCTTATAGCGTTGCTTAATTCACTATATCATGCACCATACATGTAAGTCGGTATTCGCTTGCTCAGAAGTTGAAATTGTGTTTTATTATTAAATAGTCCAATGTAGCTCTGCCAACTTGAAAAATAAGATTATATGCTTAAAACTCGTAAACAAAACATATATTCTCATTGAATAAGAAATCTTTAATCATTAAGTATCTGATTTAAAATGTACTTAAAATTAAGTAGTTGGAATCATAATAATTTTTCTTTTTCTAATTAATAACAGCTTGATAATTCATACATCCTCTTACGTCCAACTCCTTTCATTAGAAATGTAGTTGATTGTTTACTATATATTTGTAAAGTGATAGTTTATATATATATATATATATATATATATATATATATATATATTGTTCTCCAATTTTTAAGAATAATAAACGTCTCAACCCGTCTCAACTCATCTTCGGATCATCTTTGTCACCCAAATCGCAAAAAGAACAAATATAAAGGTACTAAGACATATACCACAACTATTACTGAGAACTCAAATATTGAAAGTTTAGACCCTGCTTTTGGAACGTCAAGCTTATCACATCAAAATCAAAATAGATTATCATTAATTTCAAATATGCAAATAACACCACAAGTAGTACAATCATCGAACACATCATATTTAGACTTGGGAGATTGGAACTATTGTTGCGATTATTGTGGTGCCTTATTCTGGTTTGATGAAAGTTCAACGAAAAATAGTATGCCCAAATATAATCTATGTTGCCATAAAGGTAAAATTAAATTGTCTTAGCTTAAAGAAAGCCCTCCAATATTAGATCAATTGTTAAACTACAATGGTGAAATAGGGAGTACATACTACAGAAAAAATATCCGCACATTGAATTCACTGTTAGCTTTTACATCTTTCGGTTCAAATATAGATTCAAATATAAATAACTCTCATGGTCCATATATTTTTAAGATCAGTGGCCAAGTTCATCATTTACTTGGATCTCTACTGCCTACTGATGACAAACCTCCGAGATTCGCACAACTGTATATACATGACACAGAAAATGAAATCCAAAATAGACTATCGATATTATCGTTCGACGAGTCTTCAAGAATAATTATTGAATCAATTATTACAAAGCTATTAAGTATGTTAGATGAAAACAATATATTAGTTGAAACTTTCAGAACCGTAAAAGATAGATACAAAGAAACAAACTTTCAGACTTCGACTTTTAGGCCGAAGAAATAATGATTCTAATCAGTATGATTTACCAACATCAAATGACATTGGTGGATTAATAGTTGGCGATATTGGAGAATATGAAAAAGGGAAAGACATAATCGTTGAAACAAAATCAGATGAATTACAAAGAATTACAAAATTACACCCTTCATATATGGCGTTGCAATACTCATTATTGTTTCCTTACGGAGAAGATGGATATAGACCTGACCTCAAATTATTTACTAACCATTTAGACAAGCAACCTTTACGTAAAACAATTTCAATGAGAGCCTTATATTGTTACCAACTACAGCAACGTTCTAACTTAAAGACTACTTTATTAAGAAGTGGTAGATTGTTACAACAATATTTAGTTGATGCATATGCTTCTGTAGAAGAAGATTGGTTAGATTTTGTTAGAAAAAATCAACAAACTTTAAGATCGGAACTCTATCAAGGTATTCAAGATGCTATTAATAGAGGAGATATCGATGCAAAAAAAAAAATAGGAAAAAAAAATTATACTCCCATCAAGTCACTCAGGAAGTCCTAGATATATGATACAAAATTATCAAGATGCGATGGCAATTTGTAGAGAATATGGAAATCCTGATTTATTTATAACATTTACATGTAACCCTAAATGGCCAGAAATTAAAAGAGCATTATCTTTGATTCCTGGTAAAAAAATCGGAAGATGGGCTAGATATAATAACAGGAGTATTCAAAATGAAATTAGAACAAATACTTCTAACTATAAAAGCAGGGACTATATTTGGACAAGTGGTTGCTTATTTAAATGTAGTTGAATTCCAAAAAAGAGGATTACCACATTGTCATTTTTTATTTTGGTTACATCCCGATGAAAAAATTCACGATCCCTCACAAATAGATAAATTTATTTCTGCAGACACTGGCGGAGCTAGTAAAGAACTAGTGTACGCACGTGCGTACAATGAGTTTTTAAAAAAATCACCAATACATATGCTATATTACATATGTTGGTTGTATTACTTAGTTTATTAATTTTGTTTATACCTAGTCCTTATATATGTATATGATCAATACAACCTTTCATGTTGAATGATTTATTTTTTATATATTTGCAACATAAAGATCCTATATTTGCATTTGTTTGAGATATATTCTCAATATTCGTTTTTGCCAACATAAAGAATTATTTTTTATATTTTATAACTTTGAGTCCTTGACTATACTAAAGTAAAGGTTAATTTTTTGCGACGAACTCGGTAATATGCACTTCGTGCTCTCGAAAGTATCGATGAGTAATTACTTGGCGGTGTTGGCGACGTACTCGATAAAATTAATGATAACTTTAATTTAGTGATGGAGACTCAAAACTTTATAGAAAAATAAAATATTAGGTCTTTATGCCAATAAAAAAAACATAAAATATACTTTCTACGAAGTGTATACATAAGGTCATTATGCCGTAATTATCTTTTTATTATTTTTCAAAATAGTTAAATGAATTTTTCTCTCCAATCATATATTTATTTCTTAGATAATTTATTAATAAATTAATTTAAAATATATAACAAAAATTTCTCCTTTTTTTTACTTTATGATTAAAACAGTTTTTGTTTCACCAATTTTTTATCCTTTTTTTTTAATTTATTTAGTTATACGTTGCTTCACCTGAAACATAAAGCTGGCCCCGCCACTGTCTGCAGAGATACCAGATCCTAATGTTGATTTGTTACGATATAATGTAGTTACTGAATTTATGATACATGGACCATGTGGTCTTGCCAAGACAAATGTTGCATGTATGAAAAAATTTGTGTGCTCTAAAATATTTCCAAAACAAATAAAAAATGAAACAACAATTGATGAAAATGGAATTATTAATTATAAACGTAGAAGTTCGAATATTTATTCAGAAAAAGAAAATATAAAATTAGATAATAGATATGTTGTGCCTTATAACAGAGAATTGTGTCTCAAATTTAATGTTCATATAAATACCGAAATGTGCTCACAATCAATGGTTATAAAATACTTATTCAAATATTTAACTAACGGACCAAGTCGTATAAATGCAATTCTTGAGAAAGATATATGCTCAGAAAATTTGTCAGAAACAAATATCCTAGAGGTCGATGAAATAAAAAATTATATTAACAGTCGTTACATCACACCCTACGAAGCTATTTGGTGGTTATATGAATATCCTATACATCATAGAAGACCATCTATCCAACGATTGTCAATACACTTACCACATACACAGAATATTACATATCGTTCGAACCAACATCTTGAAAATATTTTAAGACAACCTGGAATTCAGAAAATGACATTAACAGAATGGATGACGGTAAATAAATCAAGTGAGGAAGGTAGAGCGCTTACATATATATAATTTTCAAAGAAATTTGTTTGGAACAACAAAGATAAAATTTGGACTCCTAGACATTCTGGCTATACTATTGGACGAACATATTACGTCCATCCAAATTCAGGAGAGTTGTATTATTTAAGATTATTACTGAATCATAAAAAAAGAGCTACTAGCTTCGAATCCTTACAAATAGTTAGTGACATCAAATATTCTACCTTTCAAGCAATCTGTAATGCCTTGGTATTACTAGGTGATGATAAAGAATGGAATAATTCAATTTTAGAAGCTGCATTTACCTCAACATCAACACAATTAAGATAATTATTTGTTTTAATTCTTTTATTTTGTAATGTAAATGATCCGCTAAATTTTTTCGACAGACACTGGAAACTAATGACATAAGACATTATATATAAAATTCGTAAATTATTCAATAATGACTCTTTTCAAATACCTAAACATGAATTCCGTGATTATGTATTATATGAATTAGAAAAAAAATATTAAATATGAATTCATCATCTTTGAAAAATTATAACTTTCCCCTGCCACGAGAATCACTACTTGATGATTTAAATAACAAACTTTTAAGAGATGAATTACATTACGATACAAATCAATTAAAAGAAGAAAATCTAAAATTAGTCTCTCATTTAACTGTAGAACAGAAATACATATACAATAAAATCCTAAATTCAGTTAAAAATAAAGATCACAAATTATATTTTATTTCTGGACATGGAGGAACAGAAAAAAAAACATATTTATGGAAGACTATAATTAGTAAAATAAGATCGAATAATGAAATTGTTTTAGTTGTTGCATCATCTGGGATAGCATCTTTATTATTACCAAAGTGAAGAACTGCACATTCAAGATTTAGAATACCATTATTAGTAGATAAATTCTCGAACATGTCATATAAAAAAACAAACACAATTAGCAAGATTAATTGAAAAAACATCCCTTATATTATGGGATGAAGCACAAATTAATAACAAATATTGTTTTGAAGCCCTAGATAAATTATTACAAGATATAAAAAATAACTCTACAATACCATTTGGAGGAATGACTATGGTACTAGGTTGCTGTAGAGGGCGATTTTCACCGCCCTTTTCCAGTCACAAAGATAATCACCAAATAACAAACAAACAACAATAATCAATGAATATCTCTGTTTTATTATATTTTCCGAAATGAGCTTGGTTTTCTTCCGTTGAATAGCTGGACAGATGAAGGATCATGAGCATAAAATTTTCTCCGTTTCCTTGGCCTTTTCTATTACAAGATTTCTCTTTCCGGGCCTTTTTTCTCTCTCTTTTCCCAACCATTACAAATGAGGCTTCTCTTGCCTTTTATAGAGTTTACATTACATTCCCCTCGCATCTTTCCCGCCTTTTCTCTTTTTAATCATTCTTTTCCTGGCATGATTTGAGGGCAGCATGGTTAATCCCTGCTTTATGTCACTTCCGAGCAGGCTGCCGTTATGGGTAGGTGAGCCTCATTAAATGCGCATCCCGTCAGCCGTCATTCGGCCCTGCAAGCCTCGTCGCTGGTGTTTCTCATCGAGTGAGTAGGTCGGCTTCATTAAATGCACATCTCGTCAATGGTCATTCGGCCCTGCACAATCATCATGACGAAATTCCTCGTCGAGTGTGATGGGACGCTTCATCGCAGCTTGCTTTCATGTGGCTGTGTCTCCTCACGGTCGAGCCTCCTCGGGGGTATTCTTCCTCGGGGATGGTCCTCCTCGGGGATAATCCCCCTCGGTGATGAACTTCCTCGCCTCCCTTCATGTCGTTTATGGACAAAACGACACGAGTTGTGTTGAGGATGGATTTGACCAAATCCGACCTTAACAGTTAGTCCCCCATTTTATCAAGTGTATACACTTGGTAAAATAAAGTATAATTGTTTCGGAGATCGGCTCTAGCCAACATTAGTTGGTTTCCCGGTCGGTGATTGCTTCTTTGGCTCCTCGCGTGGCTATATTGCTAAACCACTTTCTTTCCTCGCCATGCCTCTTTTGCTTCTCTCCTCGTTGCGAGCCGGGTCCCTTGCCCGCGGGAGCTACTGTGACCTAAACGTCGTGGGTGTTTTCATTGATAACTCTCTTCGCTTACCTAAATTCTGTAAAATACCGAAATATACGTTTCGAAGGCAAAAGGTGTAAGCATAAGCATGTACTTTGTAAGTATAAAAATATAACTTTTCCGACGAAACTCTTAGCGATGAAGATTTCTCAACGACGTTGAACGAGGAATTTTTGCGAAGATCCCCGTTAACGATCGAGGAAGCCCGACTCTCTGGCTTCTCCGACCGTTGCCTGGTTCTGGGCCCCGCCTTGGTTTGCTTTCCCAAAACTTGTCAGCCTCGAACCTTTCGCACGTCCCTTCAGCAATAAATGCCCACCCCCTTTTGCATTTGAGTACTTGCGGGGATTTATAACGGGCCTTTGACACGAGCCGTTGATGAGTTAGCAAGCTTTGAATTTGGGCCGTCAGATCAAAACGCGCCTATCCATTCTTCTTCCATTTCTATAAATTCGAAGTTCATACCCACTTTTCTAGACATTTTTCGTATTTTCAAGAACTCTCTCTAAGCTTCTTCTCCGTTGTTACCCTTATTCCCTCGTCTCCAAGCTTCTTCTCTCTTTTCCCCTAGACGCTTCGATGGCTTATTCCCGCTCCGGCCTAGTCTTTAAGACCCGAAGCCCTGCTTCCGTCATGACGACCGAGGGTTTGAAGTTTATTGTCGACAACTGTTCTGACTCAGAGCTCTGTTTTGCACGTCTCCCCCTCGAGGGTGAATTCGCCGACGAGCCTCAGAGCGACTTCGTCTGCGTCTATGAGTCGTTCTTCCGCATCGTCGGTCTTCGCTTCCCGGTGCCGCTCTTGGTCGTGGCGTTTCTCTACGCCTTTGGGGTTCTGATCGCTCAGGTGAGCCCCAACACCCTTCGCCTTCTCCTCTGCACACTCGCTATTGCATGCGAGCAGAAAGTGGAGCTTACGCTCGAGGACTTGATGCGCCTCTTCAAGGTCTCCCGGAATCCGAAGAATCTGGGTCGCTTTGCCATCTCTCATCGCGTTCGGCCGCACATTCTCATTAACACGCAGTCGAACGAGTCCGGTTGGGAGAATAAGTATTTCTTCGTTCGTGTGGACAGCTCTAACTTCGGTCCCCACCACTCTTTCCTGCCAAGGGATTTGGTGCTCGAGGGAGTGGACCTCCCTCGATTTAAGCCCGAGGAGAATGAAGAGGCCGATGCGGGGTTCAAAGACATCCACGCTGCACTCCCCGCCAACCCTAGGCGCGATTGGAGTAAGGACTTTGGGGATCGGCGGATCGAGAGGTCTGGGGTCTATCAACTGGCCCGAATTCACGGGGCGCCCCCAAACACTCTTCTCCCGGAAGGTTTTCTTCGCGAACCTGCCCCGGAGGGATCTCCCGTAGAGCAGAAGAGACCCGCTCCAAGGCCGAAGAAGAAAACCGAGGATAAATCCGTTGCTGCTAGGGACAACGCTCCCGTCGATCGGGATCGGGAGGTGCAGAGACCGTCGAGGTCCTAGGCAGGATCTGACGCCCCTCGCTACATGGGGTTCACCCCCCGAGAGGGTGGTCCCTCGAGTAAATGCCCTGTCGAGGATACTCGTGACGAGCGGCGGACGAGAACAAAGACGGATTCCGTCGCCCGCACCCCATCGGATGCTTCCCGCTCCTCGAGGAGATCCCCTCGAGAAGAAGGCTCTTCGGGCAAGCGACCCGCCGCGGAGGTGTGTGATGCTTCCCCCGCGAAGAAAGCAAAGGTTCCCGCCCCGACCCTTGAGCCCGAAGCTGCTGGTCCGTCTCGAGGAACAGCGGAGGGAGCTCCGGGCACCGCGCCTGTTGAGGGCGCAACAGGGAGGACGGGACTGGCGGCGGACAGGCGTGCGCGCCCCGCCGTGAACCCATGGGAGAGACTGGAGTTCGATGATATCAAGCGTCTGGTCGTCGCGCCGAATGCTCCCCCTCCACCCCCTTTGGGGGCTGAAAGCTCCATTCTCTCTTCCGCTCCGGGGGTCGCGGCCCGGTCCTCTCCGTCACCACCTTGGGGAGTCCTCGATGAAGCGACGCGAGACATGGCCGCGACCTCTACGCCTCCAATTCAGTCTCCGGTCAAAGAGACCCAGGTTCCGAATGAGGAAGTTACGGGACCTATTAGCGAGGAGGACGTCCGAGGAGAGACCTTCGCACCCGTCGGACGCGAAGGCGACCATGAACAGATCCCCTTCGGACCCGAGGAGGAGCAGCCCGGGGCGCACCCCGAGGTGAACCCTCCTGGCCCGAAGCTCTTTTCCGACGCATCTGGTATCGAGGCCATCGAGGGCTCAGGGATCCAGCCTTCTCCTGATCTTGCCGGCGTCCCTGACTCACAGGTACCTTACATTGCTCCTTCTAGCACACCGCCAAAATCAACGGATGACTCGGCGCGGCCTTCTGCGTCATCTCCTGACCCCAAGGAGATACCTATCGGGTTACCACGGCCTCAAGCCGGCTTCCCGGCCTTTCCACCTCCGAGTGCACTTCCCGAGGCCGAAATTTCTCACGGGCTCGTCGATCCTCTCAACAAGTTCGTGGGGAGCTTGGAACTTGTCGACCGTGTTGCCCGGGGTGTAGCCCAGTTGAAAGACGTGATCACCTCCGAGCGGCTATCCACCGCCAGGGCCGAGAGAGAGGCCAATGAGTTGTCGGCAGAGCTCACGTTAGTCCAGGGACAGCTTGAGGTTTCCACCCGCGACGGGCAGAAGTTCCGGGAGCAGGCCGAGAGGCTTTCCTCGGAACTTGACGTGGCCACATTTGCCTTGGAATCGGAAACCTCGTCGCGTCGGGCCACGGAGGCCGAACTTTACGAGACCAAATCCGCCTTGGAGTCGGAAATCTCGTTGCGCCGGGCCGCAGAGGCCAAGTTCGCGGAATAGCAAAACGCTTTTGCTGTTAAGGAGGCGGGTCTCTCCGATGAGCTCCGGCTCAAGGCCGAGCGCTTCGCTCAGATTGGTGGAGCCGTTGGCGTACCACTCGAGCAGGAAGACCACCTGGCGTCCCGGGTCAACGCCGTGCTGAGGAAGTTCGCCGAGGACTTAGAGGCTGCGCGAACCGAGGCAGTTGAGGAACGTCGCAGCCGAGAGCGCCTGTTCAAGGAGGCCCAGGCCAAGCTGGAGCGCCTCTCGGCGAGGTATGATTTTCTTGATCAATCCATCAATGCCCACCGCTTGGCTGCCGCGTACCACGCCAACATCGTTTTTCGAGAAAATCCCTCCGGCGGCACGCGTTGAGAGCCTCGAAATCCGCTTGCCTTCGTGGCGCAAAAGTCGCGATAAGCACCGGGCCGTGGTACAAGAGCTGGACAAGAAGTCCGCCCGGGACCCTGATTCACCACCGCTCTCCCCCTGCAAGCCGGTAGCCTTGGACTGCCGGAGACTTGAAGGCCTTGCCTCGGAGGGGGCCGCTCTCGGGTCCTCACCGCGTGATGGATCCGACTCAAGCACCGAGACCCCAGCGCCTCCGGAGCCCACGGTATAGGATGTCGTCCCGGAGTTTCCCTTTCAATTTCCTTCTCTTTCTTTTGTAAATTCCGAATTTTGTGGCTCTTTCTGTAATCCAAGCATTTAAGCAAATTATCGTATAAATAAAAGAAAATCTTTCTCGGGTTACCTCTTCCTTCCATCGCTATGCTTTTTCCGCTATCGCCCTCGGATACTTGTCTTTCCCCTCTCCCTTTTCTTGTCGGGCCTCTTTATTGTTTCTTCCATATCTCCACTCTCTCTTTTTCTTCGCAGGCCGGAGGTGGTATCGCTGTTCTTTGTCACGACGTCTCTTCCCCCAGCGATGGAGGAGGTTACGAGGGGTCCAAAGAGTCTGTGCTTGCCCTTGCTCCGGCGAGGACTTTATCGGGAAGTGAAGATATTCTCCCCGATACTACAGGGGCTAAGCTCGCCGAGTGTAGGGCGGAGCGCGATGAATATAGACGTCTCCTCGCCATTGCCGAAGAGTCCCTCCTTGAGGAGCGACAGCGTTATCAGCGGTTCGAGGACACTCTCTCGGCACA
Organism: Parietaria judaica; assembly: GCA_954871525.1. NCBI lineage: Eukaryota > Viridiplantae > Streptophyta > Magnoliopsida > Rosales > Urticaceae > Parietaria > Parietaria judaica. The sequence goes on from OX940866.1 coordinate 11,317,997, forward strand.
GCTCCGGCAGAAAAATGAGTATTTCAACCGAATCGCCGATGCTATAAACCTGTCGCCCGGTCGGGAGGAGCAAATTTCTTTCCATGTCAAGGCCGTGCTGAGGAAACTCGTCAAGGACCGTGAGGCAGCCAGGAGCTGGGCAATAGAGGAGGAATTTTCCCGCTTACGCCTCTATCACCAAGCGGTCGACAAGCTGAAGCACGCTTCCGAGAGATTCGGTGCACTTGAGAGGATTGCCCGTGTTCAGCACCTGCTGGGCGGTGTGCTCTCGAATATCAAGCTCGTCGAGGGACTACCTTCCCGCTCGACTGTAGGTGAGCTTCGAGCCAAACTGCCAAGATAGCGCAAGTTGGAGCAGGAATACCTGGCTGATTTGGCCAAGCTGGAGAGGAAAATCTCCGGTGCTCCAAACTCTCCTCCGCTTTCCCCTTGTCTCCCTCCGAGTGTCGCTAGGGCGCGCTCGCCGGGTTTTGATGTTCTTCCCTCCTCGTCGAGCACGGTATGGGACAGCTTAGTTCAAATAATTTGTAGTTTTACCTCTTTTTCCTAGAGTTGGTTCCTCACTTTTGGCTCCTCCTTCGCAGACTGATAGTAGGGCCGATGTGAATCTCGCGGGAACTTCCTCGAGTAAGCCCCCAGGACTTCCTGCTGACGACCCTGCTTGCTTAATTGTGGATGGCATCATTCGCCAATGCTGCGATGCCATCATCGAGGAATGTGCCGACGCAGTCCTGGGTCAAGATCCCCTTGATGATGCCGCTAGGCAGGAGGAACGGTCCCTGCGAGAGTTATAATATATGTATGCACTTGGGGTGTGGACGATGGGTTGTAAATAATGATACTCTGTATTTCGTACTTTTGAATCAAATGAGCATATGATGATTTTTTTTATGAGTTTGCTCGCAATCTTTGAACTTGTACGGGCTTGCTCGGTGCCCTTAGCCTTAAATATAATTTTTCTTTGCTCGGCACTCTCGCCGGCTCGGGCTTGCTCGGCGCCCTTAGCCGTAAAATTTGTATATTTTTTTTTTGCTCGGCACTCTCGCCGTACCTCTCTTCCTTGGCACTCTCGCCGCAATTGTCTCTTGCGGGTATCGCTAAGTTTCATTGGGTACGAGCCGACTAATCCCCAGGACCCATAGGCACTCTCGCCTTAGTTGTCACTTGTGGGTATCTCTAGGTTTCATCGGGTACGAGCCGACTAATTCCCAGGACCCCATAGGCACTCTCGCCTTGGTTGTCACTTCCTCGGCACTCTCGCCGGATCGGGCTTGCTCGGCGCCCTTAGCCGTATATGGATCTCGACATTTTTTGTCGGACCGGGCTTGCTCGGCACCCTTAGCCGTATATATGGATCTCGACATGTTTTGCCAGACCGGGCTTGCTCGGCACCCTTAGCCGTATATATGGATCTCGACATGATTGTCGGACCAAGCTTGCTCGGCACCCTTAGCCGTATATGGATCTCGACATGTTTTGTCGGACCGGGCTTGCTCGGCACCCTTAGCCGTATATATATTTTTATATATTATTTATTATTATATTATATGTATATATATATTTTTATATAATTTTCTCGCCACTCTCGCCGGATCGGGCTTGCTCGGCACCCTTAGCTGTATATATATTATATATATGTTTTTCTTCATACTTTTCTCGGCACTCTCGCCGGATCAGGCTCGCTCGGCACCCTTAGCCATTTTTTTAATATGACTATTGCGAGGATACTTTCCCTCCTATTTGGTACTATCACCGAGCAGAGTTGCACACACACTTTTGCCAACTTATAATTCCGCTCGTTTCTAAATAAAAAAAAGAAAGAAAACATACATACATAGACATTAAAAACCCAGAACAAACCCAAACAAATTCCTATCATCTAACAAGGCTGAAAAGTAGTCATCTCCAACCCTCCCTTCGCGCCGAGCAGTGTATGAGCCTTACTCCGAGGCTTAATCCTCCTCGACGATTGAGCAGGCTGACGACACGATTTTCTCCAGAGAGTTTCCGCTGGGGCGACCGAAGTTACATTCCGGGCAGAGGTTGGTGTACCACGTGGTACCGAGGATGTAGCATGATCTGCAAAAGCCGCAAGCACGTCCATCTCGGCGTCGGCCAAAATACGGCGGGCGGGTGGAGTTTCCTGCTCGCATCCTCGTGGGCTTCTCGTAGACCAGGACATTTCTGCTGCACCTCCTGCAGAACTCCATGTCGAGCAGACGACCGCGCGGGGCGGGCGCCTGTTGCTCGAGATAGTCGGTTGGATTCCCTGCCGCGAGCAGCGGGGGAAGGTCCTCAAGTCTGACCCTGGTCCCTTTCTCGAGAGTAAACCCCTCGAAACTGGGAAATAGCCTGTTGACCCTCAGGAATTTTATTCCGTGCTTGATGGTGGACAGGTTGTTGACCACATCTTCTAAGGTGATTCGGTGGCAGTGTGGCAGACATAGCTTTATGAGCGTCGGGTTGTCCTGCATAATTGTCTTTACCGCGGCGTTGGTGACCTCGTAGCACCCATCCAGCGTCAAGGTCTCCATCTTCCCTTGAGACCTCCTCGCCAGCCTCAGGAGATCCTCGTCTTCTATCCGCTCGCTCAACGGGTTGTAGATGCTGAGGTTGCGCCACAGAAGGTTGTTCTCCCAAACCTCGTCGCGCAACGACGTGCACACCATCTCCACCGCGAGGAGTTCCTCGGGCATAAGATACGGAAGGACCAGTTCCAATGCGGGGTGTGGTTCACCTGGGATTCTTGCTCCTCCTGATCCCACTGGCTCTCCGTGGTGTCCTCCTCCATTGGACACGGCTCGCTGCTTTCCAGCCATTCCTCATTCTTCCAGAAGTCCGTCATCTCGTGATCATCTCCTCCCTGTGCCCCCGTTGCGTCTTCCTTGGGCCATCCCCAATCTTCATCCACGATCATCTCTGACTCGTTTGTGTGGCTTTGGCCAGTAACTCCCTCCCTGAGCGCCATCTCCTCTTCGTATGCTTTCTCCGCCTGTATCGCGAAAACACTAGCAAATACTGGTTTCGGAGTAAGAAATGAACTTTCTATTTTCTGGGTGGAGAGATTGGTACTTAGCTGGGAGTTAACCGAGTTGATTTTTACTTCTGCAAAACTTGTTCTCCGTGGTCCTTTCCAAACTTCCCATTTTATAACCGTTGATTGTTTCGCACGCAACTCTTTGTATTCTCTGTTTCGTTGTCACTTCACAACGCTTCGGGAGTCATTCCGATTCATTGATACGCGTGCGCTTCTTTTTCTGATTAACCGTCTATAAGTCTGCCTCTCTTAAATGCAATGTGTCCGTACGTCTCCCCTTCTTACGTCACTTCTGCCCCTTGAGTTGCCTCCTTATGCTCTGCTCGCTATTTTCGCGCGCTCAGCCATCACCTCGAGCACATTGCTGACGACGGCGTCGTTTGATAACGTCATGCTCCTCCAAATTCCTGGCTGTGAGTTGAAAACAAAGCCCCATGGTGGGTGCCAAACTGTAGAGGGCGATTTTCACCGCCCTTTTCCAGTCACAAAGATAATCACCAAATAACAAACAAACAACAATAATCAATGAATATTGCTGTTTTATTATATTTTCCGAAATGAGCTCGGTTTTCTTCCGTTGAATAGCTGGACAGATGAAGGATCATGAGCATAAAGTTTTCTCCGTTTCCTTGGCCTTTTCTATTACAAGATTTCTCTTTCCGGGCCTTTTTTCTCTCTCTTTTCCCAACCATTACAAATGAGGCTTCTCTTGCCTTTTATAGAGTTTACATTACATTCCCCTCGCATCTTTCCCGACTTTTCTCTTTTTAATCATTCTTTTCCTGGCATGATTTGAGGGCAGCATGGTTAATCCCTGCTTTATGTCACTTCCGAGCAGGCTGCCATTATGGGTAGGTGAGCCTCGTTAAATGCGCATCCCATCAGCCGTCATTCGGCCCTGCAAGCCTCGTCGCTGGTGTTTCTCATCGAGTGAGTAGGTCGGCTTCATTAAATGCACATCTCGTTAATGGTCATTCGGCCCTGCACAATCATCATGACGAAATTCCTCGTCGAGTGTGATGGGACGCTTCATCGCAGCTTGCTTTCATGTGGCTGTGTCTCCTCGCGGTCGAGCTTCCTCGGGGGTATTCTTCCTCGGGGATGGTCCTCCTCTGGGATAATCCCCCTCGGTGATGAACTTCCTCGCCTCCCTTCATGTCGTTTATGGAAAAAATGACACGAGTTGTGTTGAGGATGGATTTGACCAAATCCGACCTTAACAGTTGCGACTTCCGCCAAATCTTACCAATTATAGCATCGGGATCTAAAGAACATATAGTTGATGCAACATTAACCAAATCTTACCTATGGCCACTTTTTGACATCTTAACCTTAACGAATAATATATGTCTTATGAAACATAATATATCACCAAAGGAAAAAGAAAAAATCGTAATATTTTCTACATGGATTTCAAGCATCGGCGACGGTACTATAGAAGCAATTAAAGATTTGGATAATGAAGATGCGACATGGATTAACATACCAGACATTTTTTTTATTACATTATGATTCAAATCCAATTGAAAAAATTTCTCATTCAATATATACTGATTTTTTGACTAATTTTAATGACGTTGAATATTTAAACAATAGAGCAATTGTCGCCCCAAAAAATAAAACAGTCGAAGAAATAAATAAATACATTTTATCATTAGTACCCGCTGATTTAAAACTTATTATACTTATGATACAATTTTACCCTCATATGGAAATATTAAAGAACTAAATCTTTTATATCCAGAGGACTTTTTAAACACATTAAACTTCAATGGACTACCACCACATGAATTAAATCTAAAAATAGGCACACCTATTATGTTATTGCAAAATTTAAATCAATCTTTAGGCCTATGTAATGGAACTAGACTATTAATAACACAATTAACAAACAGAGTAATTGAAGGCCGAATTATGAATTCAGATTATTTAAATGAAATAGTATATATTCCTCGAATAGAAATGACTATACATGAATCACGATGGCCTTTCATTTTAAAAAGAAGACAATTCCCTGTGAAAATTTCATACGCTATGACAATAAATAAAAGTCAAGGACAATCTCTTGAAAAAAATAGTCTGTATAATGAAAATGAAATATTTACTCATGGTCAGTTATATGTAGCTTTATCAAGAGTCAACCCACCAAATAGGTTGTTTATATTAATCCATAAATCCATGGACAAATATCCAAATCATATAAAAAAATATCGTTTACAAAGAAGTCATCCAAAACGTTAAAAATAAAACAGTACTCCATATTGATTAAGTATCAAATGTTTAATATCATATACTATTTTTCTTAAATAACAGATAATGGCAACACCGATTAAAGCAATAAGACCAAACCAACAGTACGATGCTATAATTGCTACGGTTTATAGAAGTTGGATAAACCAAGATTTTACTACTGGAAGTGTTATGAGTAGTGACTATATTCTGGTTTACGAAGAGGTGATTACGTATTTGTATTTACATGTTTCAAAATATTATGCCTATATTAAATGTGATTATTTTTTATATATGTATTCTTTTTTTAATAAAATCCTTATAACGGTTGTGACTTGCAATTAATTGCAAAACAGGGTATCCGAGACTAATTATTTAGTCTCTGATACTTGCAAAACAGTCTCGGATGAGTATCCGAGACTGATTTTCAGTCTCTAAGACTAGTCTCGGATACCTACTCCCGAATGCTACTATCAAGGACTAAAAGTCAGTCTCTGATACCCCGCAATATTCGTGACAATGAAGTAGTCTCGGATACATTATTTTTTAGTCCTTAATAATGTTGGTCGAAAACTTAAGTTTAGTCACTGATAATCATTAGGTAAGACTTAATATTAGTCTCGAATAACATAATTATTAGTCTCGGATAATCTAGGATAACATGACTGATTGAAAACCTTTTAAGACTGAATTTTAGTCACTAACAACGTGATTTACAGATTAATTGTTAGTCTTGGATAACATAATTTAGGGACTGCTGTTTAGTCACATTTTTTGCTTTGTCTTCGATGTAGAGTTTTCAATATTGATTATCAGTCCCCAATATAGTGGTACGTTTGACTATTTATTGAGTCACGTCATGGTGCTTTGGAGACTGGTATTTAGCTCTAAATATGATGCTCCTAAGACAAACATTTATTGATACAAGACTAATTTTCCATCTCTAAAAAAATCAAACAGTACATAATAATCTAAAATAAGCTTCTTCTTAATAGCTTTCGTACCTACAAATTTGTAAATAAATTTAATATAAAATTATGCATATTCGTCAAAACAATATACATGAAAAACTAAGAATAAAAAATAATCCAAATATATCCAAATCTATATTGCAAAAGAATATAAGATAAATGAAATATTAGAGTTGAATCCGACATCCATGATTTACTAACGCCCTTGACCTGGAATGCCATTGGAGTTCTCATTTGTTTGATCACCACTTCCTTTATTGCTCGTAGATGAAACCATGGAAATGTCAAAATCGTCAAGCTTAGTAGTTAGAAATTCTTGTAATCGATTCAACTTCTCTTGATTGCGTTCCTTTTCCTCCCTAAGTTTATTCTCAAGATCACCAACTTGACTCTTTAGCTCTTCATTCTCATTCAAAGCTCCTAGACATGGTTCTACCGCCGCATTAATTAACATATATTTTCCAGCTTCCTAGTTCACAACTGAATTATAAGTTTTTCAATCCTCCGCTAAAACAAATATTTAGAACATATTTTTATAAAAAAAAAAACTTACCGGCAACGAGCAGCTTCAGGAAGAGTAGAACAGGGGCGGCAACGGGCTCGGCATCGAACAATGAACAGCTTTATAAACAAGCATCATGATAAAAATCAGTTTCTTAAACTTAAATTCCAAGCCTATTTTTATTTCTTGAAAACTAGTTTATTAAATCAGATTTCAAAAAATAACACATGTAAACTAGAACAAAACAGAGAGGATGGTCTAAAAGAAGCGTTATCAAACAAAACAGAGGGCAATCACGACTTCCATATAAGAAAAAGAATTGACCAGCAAAACTAGTCTTCCTACAAACTAAAAAAAACCCAATGAAGCATCCTTCGAAGAATACAAGTATAACCAAATGTTAGGCATAAGTTAGCCATGATCAACCTGTATACAACCTTGAATCATTTATAAAATCTCTATAACAAATCAAACTACAAGAAACTGAAACTAAAACTAGTCCACATAAGAACAAGATCTCTACAAAAACCTAAAACATTAAACCATTAACCTTACACATTGCAGGTTTTTTTGTTTGTAATTCATTAAAAAAATTATTTCCTTCAATAATTGAATAATCTGTATCGAGTGCATGATGAAGATCAAAACTCACTGAAGAACCAAGAACTTATATAAGTGTTCAGCAATGGGTCTCAATACAAAATGTGAATCACACAAAATAAATAATATAAAAATAACTATACCAATTGAGACGAACCCATTGAATCATTTCCTTGACGAAGCAAGCCCAGAAAAGAAAAACGCCAACCCAGCAAAAACTCAAAATACAAACACAGACACAAACAATATATATATGTGTGTGTTGATTTGGTTTTAAGCTTCCACGGCACAAGGAACACTCTCAAGTCTCTACACAATATTAGATGTACAAAAGTAAATTATTCACATATCACTTATTATATGTACAGCAGCTGTAAAATACTCACTTATCATGGCCATTCACACCGATCACCACATTAGTACATCCATTACCACATATAAACATACATAAATACTATTTATACTTATTATAATACATACATACATTACCATATTTATGTATTTACTACATACATAAATACGTGTAATGTACTTATTATATGTACAAAGGTAAAATATTTACTTATCACTTACAAATCGTCAACTGTTTAATCAATGAGTTTATAGTTCTTGGATTTAATACTAAACTTATGTTTTGACCCAAAACAATATATATTCATTCTTACCTCTGGTGAGTGAAACTCATGGACAACAATGCAAACAACAAATTTTGCCCAAAAGGACTTATTTAAATTTAGTCCCAAATTATGATTTGCTTCAACACCTTCAATTTCTCTCACACCACTCTAATGATCGGAGCTTCCAAAATCCAGGGTTAATTTTAATCACTTGCTAATTAATTCTAATTAAAGTGTCTAATCATAATTTTTTTATTTAGTTACGTGATAATCAATGGACTTAACATTGTTTACATTAGGCATATTCTTATCCAATTAACGAAGATGCTTAAGTTACTATTGGATTTATCTCATTCATCAAAGACTTTATTTTTGTCTCTTTATTTGTTTAAGTTAAGATAATACTTTAGATCAATAAACAATATATATTATACAAAGCTGTAAACTATATTAGGACAAAGAAACATGTAAGGAACTTGGCGCATCCACTCCTCAAAAGCATTATAACAAACAAAACAAGTGCAAGGAGACTTTACAGAGAGAGAGAAATCTATCAATGGAGACCCAAACCAACGATGTTCATCAAACAAGAACAAAGTAAACCAAGTAGAACATCTCTGTTTTAACCAGCGACAAAACTCAATAACCACTAACTAAACAGAGATGTTCGAATTTGATATATATAGAGAGAGAGGGAGTTGTGGTGGGCGATTCATGGCTGCCTAATGAGCGAAAAAAAAAAAACCCTAAATCATTAACCAAACACAGAGATTCGAATTGAGATGGTTGGCAATGAAATTCGAACCTTTTCCACGGATGAGCAGAACCAGATGCACACCAAAAGAGTAGAAGCGAGATGGAGCAACGGCGAGTTGAAAGAGAAAGCGAGAGAAGAATTGGAATCGCAGAGAGCGCGTGGGAAAAAAGGGTAGAAACGAAACTGATTCGCGAGAAGGAAGGAATCGTGGGATTAATTAAAATATAAGATATGGTTATGAAATTTTCAAGGCTGAATTTCAGTCTGTAATGGGTCACTCTGGCATAGTAGTATACGTGACTAACTCATAGTCACTGACAATTTCCCTCCAAATCTAGCGCGAATATTACCCGAGACAACTAAATCTGTCTCGGATGGCCATTATCTTAGACTAAAATTTAGTCTCTTAAATTAATATCATTTTTATATTTTCCGAGGGAATATATACGTGACGAAAATTTAGCACCTCATAAAATTATAATCTAAAAATTAACATTTGTAACTAATAATTAGTCTAGAGTAGTATACGCATTCGATTACTATCAGAGACAACCACCTTAGTCTCGGATGATGACTATCAGGGACTAACAATTAGTCTCCGACGAATTGTGCCATTTTTTCATTTTGGAGGGAATATATCCGTGACTGAAAACTAGTCTCTCATAAAATTATGATCGGAGAAATACTCATTTGTGACTAATTATTAGTCTCGAATAGTATGCTTATAAAAATTAGTCCCGAATACTACCAGAGACAACCAAATCAGTCTTAGATGCCAACTATCGGAGACTAAAATTAAGTCGCGAACGATTTGCGCCATTATTAATTTTGGAGGGAATATATCTGTGACTAAAAATTAGTCTCTCCTAAAACTATGACCGGAGAAATATATATTTGTGACTAAATATTAGTCTCGGATAATGTACGCATGAAAATCAGTCTCGAATAGTATCAGAGACAACAAAATTAGTCTTTGATGCCAATTATCAAAGACTAAAAAAGTAGTCTCGGATACTCTAGTATCTGATACCCTGTTTTCTTGTAGTTGCAATGCAGATGTTATAGGAATTCTAATTAGCGCCCACCCCATTGAGCAATCGTTTTTCAACAGGACCACTCCAAGGAAGACGGTGAATATTCAAACATGCTAAAATATTCCAAGTTTTGAAAGGTACGCTTTAACTTTTCTTAACTAGACGTTTTTTATTTTCATTATTTTTGACATTAAATTATATGAACTTTTTATTTGTCCTCAAACATGCTAAAATATTCCACATTTTGAGAAGTACGCTTTAACTTTTTTAAGCATATTTTCAATACCACTCTAAATTTTTTACAAACATAATTGGATTAATTTGTGATATTTATAAGAACTGAGTACTTATCTCAATTTGATTTTGCAACGGCAGAAGTCAACCAAACAAAGTGTAGCACTTTTGAAATGTATGCCCAACTCTTATTAATAGAATAATGCATGTGTATGTATATACAAATATATATGTATATATGAGAAATACTTTTATTTAATCGATAATGTAGAAATTTTTTATTGGATGTAAGTAATATATACTTCTTTTTGAAAATCAATATTGTAGTAACCTTTATTGGATGTAAATAATGCATTTATTTAAAAATGGATACTTTTATTATACAAACTACTCTTTTTGTCTAATTACATATAGATATCATGTAGTTAAACCTAAAAAGATTGGCTAACAAAAAAAACAAATAGCTTGAAAACTATACACTTAAAAAACATAAAACTATCAAATTTATCTTTCTAAGAACCCCAAACTCTGTTACGAGAATAGAGTGGTCAACACCTCAAATATGACTTTGGGTACTTTTACCACCACTTTTAGACTTTGGGTACACGAGGGATTCTTTGACCAAACTTTGGGTATATTTGCCGTCATTAACCCTTAATTTTAATGATATCTAGTTACATCACATCTAAAAGGTGATATACAGATAAAAATACAAAGACACTTCTACAGAAACAAATCAAAGAATACATGTGAACAAATACATAAAAAAGAATCATTTTTAAACAAAATATATGTTAAATCTGTATATTTATTTTTATTTAGCGCTTCCTAACAGGAACCATGTTAAAAAAATAAAATTTGGCTGAAGAGTAATACTACTAGGCCATTCAAAAAAAGTAATACTACTAGGGAACAAAAATGAAAGTTAAGTGTGATTCATAATTTCATATAATTATTTTACAAAATAACGGGCCATATCGGAATAAATACACAAAATAAGGGGCTATACATGAAAAATTTGTGCTTTGTTTTCTAACGAGATCAACTGTCAGACACATACATTGCCACGTCATCATCTTCATCGCAAGGTTTTTGGCTCTTTTTTCATTACTATTTTATTTATTAATTAATTAATATTATTTTCAAACCGCTTCATTTTCCTGTAACGTCCGAGAAGGAACAATCTAGGGCTTTCATTGTCTTCCACTCACTGAGTCGAACTCGGTTTCAACTCGGCCACGACTCACCTTCTTCTTCTCAATCGCCAACAATGGCGGCAACGGTCGAGTGCAATCACGCTTGATGACAATTGACATGAGCGTTCGAATCGAATCGAATCTCGATTGAATCATTTCAGGATCTTCATTATCCAGCACAGTAATGGCGGTGAGAAATTAGCGGTTATTGAATTGACGAGCTCGGTTTCAACTCGGTCAGTTTCTTCTTCTGAATCGGTAGTAATGGCGATAACGGTCGAGTAGAATCACGCTTGATGAATCTTCGAGTCGAATCGAATCAATCATCATTTCATTCGTAAGAACTTGGAGGTCAGAGAACGACGCTCGCTGAGTCGAACTCGTTCTAAACTCGGTCAGTTTCTTCTTCTTCTTAAATAGTAATAATGGTGATAACGGTCGATTCAAATCGTGCTTATTTATGAATGTTTGTATGGAATTTGAATCTCTCTTTGCTGTTTTTCAAATTCCTGATCATTGAAACAGAAATGGCGTGCGAAGCTGTTAATCGATGGAGTTTGTCCGAGCTCGTGGCGGCTTTTCTCGACCTTACGATTGCTTACTGTTTGCTCTGCGCGTCGGCTTCGTCGTTCTTCGCGTCGAAGTTTCTGGGGATTTTCGGTCTCTCGTTGCCTTGTCCTTGCGATGGGCAGTTTTGGAACCCCACGAGCGTCAACCACTGCTTGCAAAACCAGCTGATTGAAAGCCCGTATGCCAAAATCTCATCGGTTCGTTCCGTTGCGAGGAAGAAAGGGAGCTTCTCTTTGGAGAGGGGCGATTGTGTGATGGTAAACTCGGAATCGAAGCTGGCGAGTGATGGGGAGCGAGATAGCGGGAATTGTGAGGTGAAATTTGGTTTCGGTGACGTGGATTTCGAGGGCTTCAAGGAAGAAGAGAGCAGTGTTAAGGGGAAGAGGCTTACCAGTCGGAGGCTGAGACACGGTCTGCGCCGGCGGAGGCTCGGGCAAAGCTCTTTTAGTTATGGGAAGGTTCCTTCCGCTTCTTCTTTTGACACGCTGCGTTCGGATCCGAAGAACACGCCGCAATCTCCACCCAGCACTAGAAGAAACGAGACCGACGATCCTGAAGATCGCTATGGTTTTCGAGGTGATTGAAATGGTTTTATAGATTAATCTTAGATTTTTACTCTATCTAGAGGCTCGTAATCGTCGCAATTACTCGTTTTATCTATTTATTTTCATGTTTGATTGAAGTAAGCTAAATAAATGGGCAGTACGAGTTTGCAACGGTTCAATAACTTTAAACTGAAGCTCTATGTGTAACATTCTATTCATGTTTTTCAAATATAGTTGAATTACATTTTGTAGATTTATCTTCGGTTAGTTTTCAGATTCACGTCCTTATCTAGAAGCTTTGAATTGGCGCAATTATTAGCTTTTATTTGTTTATATACCATGTTTGATGAAATTAAAGAAAATTGATAGGAATTACGAGCTTTCATCAGTTGTATTCGAGTTATATGTGCAACATTTTCCCGGCGCATTTGTGTCTGTATTTCTAGAATTTATTTTGAAAATGTGTTTTTTTATTTATTTATTTCCTTATCCTTTTTGAATTATATAGGTGACCAAGAAGCTCCGATAGATTTTGGTTTTTACGAGAAAGCCCCTCGTTGCCTTGAATTGGATGATTCAAATGATAATAGTAATGAAAACTTTCATGGAAGAGTGGTTCTTGTGGACGAGGGCAATCTCGAGCAGTTAGGTCTTGAAGAAAAGAAGAAAAATAGAGTCCAGATTTTGGAGCAAACCCTAGAAGAAGAGCGAGCGGCTCGTTCTTCTCTGTATGTTGAGCTTGATAAGGAGAGAAGCGCTGCTGCAAGCGCTGCAGATGAGGCCATGGCAATGATATTAAGGCTTCAAGAGGAGAAAGCGTCGATAGAAATGGAGTCGAGGCAATATCAACGCATGATCGAAGCAAAAGCTGCTTATGATGCCGAGGAAATGAACATTCTCAAAGAGATTTTGATCAGGAGAGAGAGGGAGAAGCATTTCTTGGAGAGAGAAGTTGAATCGTACCGGCAAATAGTTTTTGAAAGCGATCATGATGTACAAGATGTGACTGATATGCTTCACGAAATAAATGACTCCATCGAGAAGCCGAAGATGAAAACTGTGGATGCTTCTTCGGATTACAAGGTTTCGTCGGTCAAGTCACTGAACCGAACTCTTGCTTTCGGGAATGAATTACCGTTCCCCGATTTGGATGTAGACTTGGATCGCAAGCAACTTGATATTCTTCCACATCAGGAAAATAAATATTCTCCGGACATGACGCTAAGTGAAGAGTCTTGTGTTCACGATGTTCATGTCGTAGACGATGAAAAAGTAGGGAAAGACGAGCAGCAATCTATTCGATTTACTCAAAACGACGTAAGCAGAAGTTGTTCGGACATATTTACCGGACTACCCCCAAGAGCCTGCTCTCGGGAAAAAGGCACTATTAACGATCTTCGAAGAAACTCCATGTCTGTGGTTGATTACGAAAGGGTCAAAATCGACAACGAGGTTGAGTGGCTCACTGAACGGTTAAGGATAGTGCAGAAGGGAAGAGAGAATCTTAACCTTTCAGTGGATCATAAGGAAAGAATCAAACTCCGATCGCCGTTTTCAGAAGATATTTCGTGTCAACTTCAAGAGCTTCGGAGTTCGAACGAGAGTGGAAAAGCCGACGATCAGGCTTCGTTGCCGCCTTCTTCTTCAAAGGTCAGCTTCTTTTATCCCATTGTTTCAATAAACCTTTATTTTATTTTATTATAATTAGAAGATAAGGACGTGAAAGTTGCCGAGGAGGTGATATACTTGAAAAATCATCGTTTGTGGATGATCGGAATTAGGTTGTAGCTGGAGATTTTTTTTTTTTTTCCCGCTCTTTACTGGTTTTTGCAAATTAGATATGACGATTTTTATATTGTTTGGATTCCTGTTAATGTCAAGGTGCTTTTACGAGATTACTCTCATTCTGGCTCTTAATCCGTGCATGATGTAATAATTGTAATAATGAATCCGAAGCTCCGGTTATTCTTGTTGTGATCGGTGTTCTAACCGGAATCTGTTAATCTGTGTACTAATCAAGCTTACCTTATATCTTCAGGTTACCCCAAAGAAGAGACGGTGGCGAAGTGCGTCGCTGAACGTTCATCGCAGTTCTTAACACTAGTTTTCGCCACTCTCTCGACGTTCGAGAAGACCAAACGTTTCTTGTGTTTTACGGTACTCTGAAAGTGTAGGAAACACGACGGCTTATGGTAACCGAGTAAATAGGCTATCTAGTTTACTTCATATAAGTGATCTGTTTTTCTTGTATTTGTGTTTTTGTAGCTCTACAGTTTCCACTTTTAGTAAAATATGGACAATTGACAAAAATATGTTATTTTAGTAGAATTTTTCTCTCCGGATAATAGCGGCAAAAGTTATAAATAATATAATCTGGCTGAAATATTAAAATTAAGTTTGAGGTGTTGAGTTCATCTTGGTGAAAAAAAAAAAGGTTAATAATCGATCCAACTTATTTTACAATATTCAAAATAAATACTCATTAATGCATTTGTTAATAATACTAAAAATTATTTGCACATAAGTACCTAAAAATTAGTATTTATTATTGGTTACGTACTCAATTTTACGATCTAGAATAACGTTGTTCGGGTCAAATAGCGTTGCAAAAATTCATGTCGTATTCTAAACTTTATGTCGTTTTTAGAAATGTATATTAATTAATCATTACTCACATGTTTCATGTCGTTTTCTATTTGATGTCGTCTTTCAAATTGAAATTGCTTTTTCATTTATGTCATTTTAAAATTGCTGTCGTTTTGTGGTTTACTGTCCCCTAATTTTTACACTTTTTGTTTGAAGTTTCTGTGTCTTTTCCTAGCATTTATATAATTTCATGATGTTTTCATTTGTATATGATTTTATTAGGAATATATCATCTTCATCATGTTGATACTGAAAATAATAATTTGTAGCACTAGCACGTCATAAAACGACAGTGACTGAAATTAGGAAAATTGAGTTCATACGTTTCAGATATTTTATTTAAAAATATATTTTGATAAATACGACGTGTGGTAAAGAGAATATTACTTTCCTAAAAAAAAAAGAAAAAAAAAAGAGAATATTTTATTTTCCTTCAACTAATTCCAATAATCCTTCTACTTCTACTGAGGGGAAAATGCGAGAGAAAACGGTAGAAAAAAGAAAATAAAAACTTTAGCAGTCTCTCAATTATGATTGGAAATGGAAGCAAGCCTGTGCATGATGAGGTCGAAAACGTCCATAACTTTTTTTTAGTGTTAAATTTAGTGATTTTACCCCATCTCCCAAAACTTGACCACATTTTCGTTACTTCTTAAATTCTACTACATTTTAAAATTAGTTCCCCCTACCTTAAATCATGTTTCCGCCACTGGTGGCCACATTGAACTTCACAGTAGAGATTTAACGGGAAAAAACTTCATCACCCTGATAAATTTTTATAGCATTGCGAATTTGCGCCGCCAAAAAGAATTGAGAGTAGAAGTCCATACTTTTTTGTAACATTTGAGTATTTTTATTGCAAGTATCTCTTAAGTATCTCCGAGACGCGTTGGTTGCTCTCCTTAAAGCTTGATTCGCCTCCTCTACGTTTTTGTGGTTCGTTAGACAATTAGTTTCCCAGGATATAACTGGACGACCCCAAACTTTGTAACACTTCGAAGTCCGCCAACGAACTAAAACTCCTTGAACTCCGTTACCCTAAGACTCACGACATAAAACAACGGGAAGCATAAAAGATCTAATTTGCGGAGTGAAAAAATGAGAAGCAAACTCATAATATCTAGAGAGTTTTCGGTACTTGGTTATGCAATGGTTTTTGAATGGGTTCGTCAAGGTCACCGTCAATTTATAGAAACCGAACGGATACAATGAATTTATTTCAAATCAATTCTATAACCGTGAATAATGAACTGCAATTAATTCTAAAGGTAATAAACTGAAATCAATTTCCGTAACACTCATAGTTAATATCATCGTTTTACATAACCTTTGGACATCGGAGCAAATCCCGGTAATTGAAGAAAGCGTTCGTCGCGAGTGTTTTCCTATGATCCTCGCACATGGCTATCCTGGCCTTGGTCCACTAGAACCTCCTTCGAGTCTTCTCTGCTTTCGCCCTATGCACATGCTCCTCGCACCAAACCCTCCCATGGTGGAAGCTCGCGGGTGTCGGCGAGAACCGGGGTGTTGTGGCAATTCGATCTGTTGGTGCGTATATTAGGGTTGGTAATTGGGGATTTGAGAGCTTGTTTGAAGCTGAGATCAGAGCTTTCACGACGAAAGAGGATTTTGAGATTGTGAATGAAGATAAATTCTAAATTGACGAGAGAAGGGAGATTTCAAAAAAAAATAAAAAAATTTACCGCCTTAAAATAATTAGTATAATCTAAAATGGTACATTTGCCATCTCAAAAAAAAAATTATTAAAAAATCTATAAAAAAAATAGTACTTTAAAAAAATATTATCAAAAGATTATAAATGGAAAAGAATGAGAATATAAGTTGGATGTTTACAAAAGAATAAGAACATATGCCGGTATTAAGGATGTGACACGTGGAAAAAACTAATAGACATAGACAAAAGTATTAACGGAGGTTGACTACGTTTTAAGAATTGTGGAATACATGGCGCGTAAAAAAAAAAATAACGAGAACATAAATCGGATGTTTACAGAAACGGGAACGTATGCTTGTATAACTTCTTCTTTTTTTTTTCTCTTGAACCGTTCTTGTGCATATCTCTTGAACAAATAGAGCATAAAGGTAAAAAGTAAAAACTCTTAAATCACGATTTTGAACTGAAGAATTATCCATTACTTTCCCACCAAGATCAACCATAAATAGTACCTTATTAATTGTTCAATTTTTTTTAATCCCTTAAGAAGGAAATTTGTAGTAGGCGTAGGCTAGGCGGTGTATGTATCATTTCTATAATATTATTGGATGAATTCAAAATTAAATTCCCAAAACGGAAATTTGAACGTTGAGATTTGCAGTCTTAAGCTTTTATTGTTTGGCATTTATTGCTTTAACGTAGTAAAAGGTAGTTACTGGTAAACCCCATTAATTGATACTTAATTAGCAATACTAAATTGAAACGGATAATTAAGAGGGTGAGTACAACCGATGATACCTCGACGAGGAGGCTTCACATTTTAAGAGGCGCTCGCGCATGACCTGTTTTCGATGTATCACAGTTTACTACTCGGTTTCGAGCTTGAGTTACAACGTATTTTATAAAAAGTCTCGATGATGTCTATTTTATGATATTTTGAGTTCTATGTCATTTTTGTTTTTATTTTAGGCTAAGACTTTCTAAGCCTTAATTTCAAAAAAATTGAGCTTCAAAAGATTGAAATTGAACCGAAATCGAGCGTCTTGTAGACTAATTTTACGTTCTCGAGAGATAGCAAATTGATACCTTATATCAAGAATTCGTTTGTGATTTAACTAATTAGTAAAAATCGATAATTGACATTCATTCGTGAATCAAATCCGGAACATCCCGTATATCAATAATATTAACATAATATTCTAAATTCCAAGAGAAATGATGGGTAAAGAAAAAGAGAAAAATAATAATCTTTATTATATATTATATTATATAGAGAGGTTGGGATTCAATTCCGAATTGATAAATGTAAATATTAATTTGCATGGAGCTCACTCACATTTCAATCCCAACCCCTTATTTTTGGTCCTTATCTCTTTAGGCTTATACATTATTTTTTCATAATTATTGTATATGCTCTATTTAATATATATATATATATACAGTATATATGTTTATTCTATTCTTTCATTTATCAGAGTGTATGCCGTCTCAAATATGAATTCAAAAAGACACGTTTTTCAAATTTATTATACAATATATCTAGAAGAACCATCACAATGTGATATTTACATGACATTTTCAACATATATGAAAAATTGAAAATATATTATTTACTCACTAACAAATATTACTATGTACAAAAATGCATATAAGATATAACTACAACCTACAAGAACCACCATTAATATTTTTTTTTATGATTTTCAAAATTATGTATTTAATGAATTTTCCCTTTCCTTATATTTTTTTTTAATTTTATATATAATGCATTTATCTAGGACCACCGTTGGTGTATATTTTCTATGGTTTTATAAATTATGGATTTTTTTTTATATATATATGATACTTATTCACAATCACTAGTTATTTATACCATGTATTGCATATGTGATATGTATAGAGACTAGAGCCACCATGAATGTAACAATATATATATATATATATATATATATATATATTATTTATTCACTATTACTAAATATATATATATATATTTATTTAGGCACCAACAAATTTAGAGTATTATACTCTTTATTAGAGGCACCAATAATGACAACTCAATGTGCCAAAATATATCTTTTCCATTCTCCCTTTTATATGGTAAAAAAATATATATATTTAAAATTAGGGATTTACTTTTTCCTCCGTATATTTCTACCGTACATAAATACTAGAAAATAAAATATGGTATGCTAAAATTGAAAGGTAATAAATAACCCTAAATAAATAAATAAATTATTATTAATATAATAAAATAACAAAATGATTTAAATAAGCTTCTTTTACCCCCTTAGGTTTATAAATTATATAAGTCGCTATTCTCTAAGCTTTCTTCGTTAATATCATTCATTTTTGCATGATATCTCTCTCTCTACATCTCACATTCATTGTTGGGTAAGCTTTATAATTCCATTTTTTTATATTTCCTCTCTTTCATACTTTATATATATACACATTTTAATGGAAGCTCGTATGCTTATACTGCATTTGTGTATATGTCAGTCTGACATTTCTCGGTCTGAGCTATCTCTCGTCTTCGTCTCATTCTTTATTCCTCTTTCGAATATTCAAAGATTTGTGTGTTGTGTGTGTGTAACGGTGATTATTATTATATTATTATTTATTATTCGATTTGAAATTTCGATGTTCTTCTTCTTCTTCGGCAAAAAGGAGAGAACTTTGGATTTGGGTCTCAAAAATTTCAGACCCCACCAAATCAAATCCAACTTTAGCATTTACCCTTTACGTTACATACAGTTATACACAGATATGTATATATATATATTTATATATTCTTTGTTTCTCTGGAACAGTGTCTAATGAAAAATTCGTTGGGGTATGTATAAATATGTATATGTATATATGTACATTACAATCAAACCCAACTTTGATTTTCTGTTTTTGTTTTTGGGTATGTGCTAAAACAAACAAACATGTGTGTATATATGTATATATATATAATGATTGATATGTGTATATCTGTGTCTGTTTTCGTACGAAAGGAGAGAAAAGAGGAATTGGGGTTTGTTCAATGAGAAGCTATACATGTGTGGTGTATATAAATTTCGTATATACTTATACATTACAGACATGGGCGTATATATATATATATATATTAATATATACGGCTTATCCGTCTCTGGAAAAGTGTCATTGGGGTTTATTTATCGAGAAAGAAAATAGCCATGGAAATGTAGAAATAAACCTTGGTGTAGTCCATTATGTATATACAGTTATACACACACATTATATAATAAGAAGATAGACAATATTATAATTTATATGCAATGTACAAATTGGTTGGTGACACATTAGATACCATAATATCTTTGGGATGTCAGTCAGTCAGTCAGCAATGGCTGTATCACAGACATATAGATACATGTATAGATACACACTACACAGAGAATAGAATAGGCCTGTTGAGTGTAAGTAAAAGCAGTCTGGTATATTAGACAGTCCACTTTTCTCATCTGGGTCTTAATTGCTCTATCAATCTCTATGAACCTCAAAAGGGTTTTTTTATTTTTATTTTATTTTATTTATATTATTTGGAGCAGAGGGAAAAGAAAGGTCTGGTCTTGATGGGTTTCTCTGCTTCCACTTCTTGTAATCTGAAGAAAATTCATGGCTTTGACAGCTATTATGTGTTGTTTTTGTACTATTTCTATTTATTTTATTTGATTTTAAGCGAGACACAGAGTTTATGGTTGGTCTGGCTTATGTGTGTCTCTTCTCACTCTCACTCCTCTGCAATTTGCATGGTGATTTTCATTTTTGTTTCTCTCTCTCTCTCTCTCTCTCTCTCTCTGAATAATATATTTATATATGTATATATGTGTATTGTAATGGTGATGGATATTTATATGCGTGTGTTTTGGTAGCTTGGTTGATGATCAATGGTGGAGCAAAGCCAAAGGGCAATGGCGTCAACCTCTGTGAGTGGTGGTGAGAAAAGTCAACGTTTTGGTGGGGAAGAAGACGACTCGGGGAAATTACGGCTGTACCCTCAGCTTGATGGGAGATATGAGGATGTGGTTTCTGATGCGAAGCTGTTCATGGAGACTTTGGAGAAGCTTCACATTTCAATGGGAACAAAGTTCATGTATGTAATCTTATACTTTATTATATAGTATATTATATTATAGTACGTTGATACGTTATTGGTATCGTATAATATACAATGATTTCTGTTCTCAGTGTGCCTAAACTAAATTTGTTAATGCTTAGTCTATAGTCTATACTCTATATTAGGGTGAAACCGGAACAGGAAACGCTTGATATCCTTGTTTCGGTCCGGTCTTGGTTAAACCGAGCCCGGTTGAAGAACGAATATCTGATTTTTTATTTTTTTTTCAAAATCGGGAACTGGTCTAATGTCGGGGTTTGACTTTTTTTGCCTCTGGTCTCAGTCTTTGGGGCTTCCGGAACTGGTCTGTGTATCCGGGAACCAGTAACCTTTGAAAAATAAAAGTATAACCAGAAAGTATCGGGATTTTGTCTCTTTTTTGGTCACAAAACCGGGCCAAGAAACTGGGAACTGGTCGGGAACTGGTTGCCTTTTTTCTTTTTACAAAAAATGAAACCAGAAAGTATCGGGATTTTGATTTTGATTTTTTTCCCGCCCGATTCCCGATTTTTTAAGGCTTCCAAAACCGAGCTGAGAAACAGTGAAACAAGAAAGTATTGGGATTCCTTTTTTTTTTTTCTTCCCTCGCCCCGGTCTCGGTTTTTCAGGGCTTTCATAAGTGGGAGCCGAACAGGTCCAGTATTTTGAAAGCCTTGACACGATCCCGGTTCTTTTTCGCAATAGGCATGTTTTCAGACCGGGACCTGGCAAAAATACGGCATTGGGGCCAAAACTTTGCTCCCTAGTTCCTGTATTAAATATAATATGCTGTTTTGTAAATTGTTTTGACTTTTGAGTTTATATATATTCACACTGTTATATTATATGTATTGTTTCTCCATAATTGTAGGATTCCGACCATAGGAGGAAAAGAACTTGACCTTCATCGGCTTTTCACCGAGGTTACATCCCGGGGCGGGATCGAGAAGGTTGATTTTATTGTTCCTGTTTCGTTTTCCAGTTTATAAGAGTTGAGATTTCCTTATCTTCGCCGGGACGAGAAAACAGTGCTCTAAGCTTTGCTGTTGAATCGGGGTTTCGCAGATTCTCCGGGACCGAAGATGGAAAGAAGTGACGGCGGTTTTCAACTTCCCGTCCACCGCGACAAACGCTTCGTTCGTGCTGCGGAAGTACTACTGCTCATTGCTGCACCACTACGAACAATTATACTACTTTAAAGCCCTGGGATATATCCCGGTTTCCGGTGGTATGAACCTAAAATCCATTGTCTTCGACGATGAACTCGTAATTACTGTTCTTTTTTAATGATCAATCAATTAATTTCAGGCAACGTGCTTAGCTCACCGAATACGCCCGTCTTAGCGCTGCGTGCAGAACCGCGTCAGTCATCGCCTCAGGAGTTTCAACAAGCTCCGGCGAATACTAGAGGTCTCTTTTTCGGATTCAAATTATATGCATATTCACGTCTATCAGTATGATTCTTATCTTCAATCTTCTATATAACTTTAATAAAGAAAATAAAGTTCAACCCGGGCATAGTCGATTTTAGAGCTGAACGCTACGCAAAGACGGAACTACATGCAAGTAAAAGTTTTATTGAAATTAGCTCCGGTTAAGTAGCGGTTTTAGAAATTTCAGTTTTTAATTTTTTTTCTTTTGGGCCTGTTAGCCGAGCATCCCGTTGTCGGAGTCATCGACGGGAAGTTCGATAGCGGCTATCTCGTGACGGTGACGATCGGGTCGGAGAAATTGAAGGGCGTGCTCTATCAGGCCCCACCAAACCCGTCTTCTCTGAAGACAGCACCCTCTTCGAGCAACCAAAATGACGGTCTCGTTGGTGGGGTCCACCGCCGACGACGCAGGAAGAAGTCGGAGATAAAGAGGCGTGATCCGGCGCACCCGAAGCCCAACCGAAGCGGTTACAACTTCTTCTTTGCGGAGCAGCACGCTAGGCTGAAACCGCTTCACCCCGGGAAAGACAGGGAGATCAGCAGGATGATCGGTGAACTGTGGAACAAGCTCACGGAACCTGAAAGAGCGGTAAGAAACTCGTAAAACCCCTGTGTAAATTCAGTAAATTCCGGTTTAAAATTGTATTTCTCAGTTTAAATCGGTATTCTGGTTTAAAATTGAATTTTCGGTTTTAAACCAGCATTTTTACCATTCCCGGTTGAAATCCAGTCGAACATTATATGTACATAGTATATAATTGTCATATTTCACCTGATTTAAACAAGGCATTTTCCAGTTTTTTAACAGGTATTTTTAAAACCGATTTACACCCGTATTTTATTGTGACAAACTCGGTCCTGATTTGACCAGTATCTATATACATTATCCATTGTTTCTCTTTAACTTTTTCGAAAATGCAGGTTTATCAGGAGAAAGCCGTGAAAGACAAGGAACGGTACCGAGTCGAGATGGAAGGCTACAAGGAGAGGCTCCGGACTGGCACGTCCCCAGTGATCAGTGACGCCGTGCCACTGAGTCAGCGGTTTCCAGAGCACGACCATGATGTCCCTGTGGCGGGATTTGATATGAAGATGGCAGAAGCCGAGGTAGAGGACACGGCGGAAATCGAGAGCTCTTCGAGCAAGAGTGACTCTGACAACGACATCATCGCTGAAGAGAAGGCTTTCGTTGAGGATTTTCCCGAATCTGAGAAAGCTTGCGGGCCAAGCAACCTCCACTCCGGCGGTGATGAGACCAAGGAAGGCGAACGGGACGCACCTTGCTAGTTTACTGATGTCGTTTAAAGGCAAACGAGTTAGTCGTAGCGTTGACTTTGAGCATCGGTCAAAGAAATTGACCATCTACTATAACTTATTGATTAGTTCATCTAAAAATTTGTAAAGTGCTGATCTTTTCAACCGTTTTTGAAGATCTCAATTTTACACAGAGGACTTCAAGAAGTAATTTCTAGTTGTATGTGAAAAAGTTGCAGGTACTTTTGCCGTAATTATTCCTCTTATTTTTAAGCTTTTTTCCCCGCTATGGATGGGCTTAAACACATTTCAATATATAAAATAAAAAAATTAGAAAAACAAACTCAGATTTCTTTTTTAAAAATCATTAATGCACCAAGAACTAATAGCCATATGGGTCGGGCAAGTCCCCGGCAGGCTAGCCGGACTGGGTCTTTCTTGTGGTGCGGATTAGCCAATTCTTACTGTAAAATAATATATACGTATATAGAAAACCAAGTCTTCGTAGTTAGACCCAGTGTTTTAAAGTTCGTAAACAGCCCGCAAGTCTATTTTACTAGTATACTGATAAGATTTTTCAAAATCGGTACCGATTTTGAAGATATGATTTTATGAGTATATAACAAAAATATGGCTATACCATTGGAGTTCTCGTAAAAAAAAAAAAAACAGTAAACAACTAAATACTACTAAAAAGTAAAGATGATATAATAAATTTTAAGAAAAGAAAGGAAAAAAATCCAATTTTAACCAAAAAAATGAAGTTTTTGAGGAGTTTTGAGAGATTATAAAAGAATTAATGTGAAAAATTCTAGGAAGTATGGAGTGTTCTTGGTCACAAGACAAATTTTAAAAACGGTCCTTATGCCAAAAGAATGCTACCGCACACCGTCCGCAATCATGCCAAACAAGGGTTATCGTTGATAAGTTGCGGGTATATTGGGGTTTCAAGACCAAGCCAATTGTTGCCGCGAATCCCTCCTCTTCTTTGTTACCTTTTCCTCTCTGACCTCGAGCGGCCTCGGTCCCCGCATTACGGACACAGATCTTGACTTCCGGCTGTTCGCCACGTGTGCATACACAAACTATTTTTTTTTCTTTCTATTTTCGAGATTTGTAAAAAAATATATATATATATATCAAAATTTTCAATTTGGACAATAAATCGGACAAGCACGAACACAGAAATCTCAACGAACTTTTCGATTTCAGAAAAAAAAAACGACGTAAACCACAAAATTAATTGATCGTTGACAAGAACCGAGCGCGTTTTTTTTTTAATCACCAATGTCGAACACATGCTTGGGGTTATTGCCGATATCCGATGAAAGGAGGAAAGAGATATTTTTGGTAAAAAAACAATAAATAAATAAGTAGAGTTTTAGAAGCTAACAATTTTGGAGCGTACAAAAATCGATTTCAGGTAGGTTACGAGGTAATTAATGAATTGTGTTTGTTAAAAAAAGAAAAAGAAAAAGAAAAAGATATTGGTTTAATTAGTTTGAATAATAGCAGAGAAAACACCTGCATGATTTTGTCCCAGCAAACTATTTTGTTTTATTATCGGAATCTTTTTAGTTATTCATTATTTATTATTTAAATATTTAAAAAAAAAATTGCGATCTATCATTATCTAATGGTGAGTTGTGACACAAAACTCTGCCAAATCTGTTTATGCCTGTCATTGATAGATTCCTATCATGTTTATATTATAAGAAAAAAAATTACTTTTATTTTAAGGAGACAAAAAAATGAAACATGCTGTCAAAATTTTGGATTGCGTCTGAATTGTTTTTGGATTAATCTATATATATAAAAGCAAAATAACTTCATGCTCAAAAACCACCGTTTTTTTAACCCTATTCTATTTTCTCTTTTTTTGAATATTTTTTTATTAGAAAAAAAAAAAACCTCGCGTCCTCGCTCGTCGTGTTGCTTCGAATTCGTTGGAAGAGAGGCACCTCCTCACACCTCTTAAAAGAGAAACATCTCCTCTCCTTCGAATCCTCCATTCGTCGTCTCCCTTTCAAAGGAAAAAAAAAAAACTCCCATCGCAAATCTTTCCTCTTCAAATCGTTCAAGTCGTCATCGTCTCAATAAAGAATGCATCGATTAGTAAACAATGCAACTCTTCTCCACGAGAAGTTTTTGTCAAGAATTGCTTCTATTGATAATCAGTCTAATAACTGCCCCCTCTCTCTCATCTCTCAATTCATAGACGTCTCTCAAAGTTTGCTTCGGTTCCCCACCGCGCCAAGAACGTCGAAACTATGGGTACGTCCTGCAACTCTCTCTTTCTCAATTGCATGCATCTCCTCGGACTTTTCATCTATTTTACGATCTCTTGATTTCATTACATCATCTCTCTTCCGACTCCATATGAGAAATAACTGCAACTGTTTTATGCTTCTAATTAGTTGCCGGAAACCTTAGAATCATCAATTTGGATATTCTTCTCGCCTCCTCTCGAATTCCAAGGATCCACTGCATCATCTCTTCCTTTCTTATTCTCCATCAATTTGAGTTTCTATTGTTTTTCTAATTATTAACAATTTTATTTAATTGGAGTTGAGTAGCATGGGTTAAATTTTCCGTCTTGATTGATTTTGAAACACATTGAATAATCTGATCAAATTTGTTGGCTGGCGTTGGATTGAATATCATATACAATTGGAATTTCAGGTAGAGGGCTGGAGTAGGCAAACAAGGCCTTTCGGATTGTCAAGGTTTGGCTTTGGAATTTGGGAAAAACTTCTATCTAATATATATCTAAAAGAAATAAGACTTTTTGTAAAGCAAGTATAAATATCCGCAGATTAACCGCTAAGCCGGTATTTATGTTTTCACTGTTTCATGACTTCCGTTGATTTTGATTCACTCTAAATATTGCAGTCTCTTCGTCACCGACTGCATTTGATCAAGATTGCGAATGCCATTGTTTTGCGCCATTACTTTATCGCGATTCCAGAGTTTGATTGATATGCAGAACCTCCTACTGATTGTCCGTGAAACCGACTCTCGATTCTGATATGCTGGAATCCTCTGAAGCAACGATAAGTAGTTACAATCAATAGTCACTTAAAGGTAACGTTCACCCTACTTCTCATCTTTTTATAATCATGTTCATATCTTTTCAATAAGAGTTTTGCTTTAGGTAATTTTGTAACGCTAATTGTCCATAATTCATTTAAAAATAGTTTTCTTTTCTCCACCGTTACATTAATTCATTTGAAATAACATTGTTAGAAAAGAAAAAGAAAACAATCTACTCTACTGCTTATTCTAATCACTCATTGTATGCTATTCATATAATTCAGATAATTTTAGTACGTATGAGTTTTCAAATTACTCTATTTTCGCTAATTAATTTTTCAGATTTTATAATATATTTTGCAGGTAATGATTTGGGAGTGAAGCAATAATGGGGTGTATTTATTTAGGTTTTTGGCAACTGCAATTAATGTCGGGTTAGGCCATGATGAAAAGTTACGTTGCAAAATCACATAAAGGTCCGTTTTCTATATCTAAAGGTAAAGTTATTAAAAATCCAAGATATCCACAACTTCTTTTGACAAAAACTAAAGTTTGGGCTGAATGGTAGTAACTCCTCTGATTCACGATGCGAGCGTTAACCATGTGATGGGATCGTATTTTATTATTGTTACTTATTATTAAGTTTATTGGGTTATTTAAATCTGTTGTCGTTTTAGGGGGGTTTGGTTTAGGAGTGGTGGCTTTATTTAGTTTAGGAGGTTGTTGTCGTTGGTGGGGTTATGGGCTTTTAAATTGAATTATTTGTATTAGTGGGCTTAGGGTTAATCAATTATGTTTAAGTGCAGGGTTTGGTCGATTGTTTTGGTTTGTTCTGTGTTTCGTCGAATTCCAAGAGAACCAAGTAGAGTGACGGCCGAGCTCTCGAAGGATTCATGCCAAGTTCTTAGATTATTTAATAAAATCAGTGATAATCCATCGCCTTGGTGGATTATCGTTTCTCCATCTCTTCTATATTATTTTCTGCAATTTGTGTGAGGTTTTGGAAATCCGGGATCCATCACCATGCTATTCACTTTCCATATTATGTCTCCGTGACTTTGCCAAGCTTCAACACAGGAGTCTTCTCTGTACAAAATGCCAACGCCCGCGACCACTACAAACCCACAAACGTGCTGACCTTCTCGCCTCCTGCAACACAGAAGCGCGCAAATACTTCTAGAGATCAGCGCCACTGATGCGGTAAGTCATTTTGGAAGTTTGTATTGCTATCCAGCTAATTTGTTTTTATATGTTTTTGTTTCCATTATTACAATTTTTCTTGGGAGACATCTTTGGATTATTTTACATTTGCATCTTGAAGGTTTTGCCTATTAAGGTGGTAACCTAATTCTCGGTTTCCATTATTAAATTCTGGTTAGTTACACTTTCATTAATGAGAATAACAACCGCGATGGCACGTTATCTCTTTTGTTTCTACATCGAGCAATGCAATTTACTCTCTCGGAGATTCCTTAGAGATTCAGAGGTATATTATATTTCATGCCATTAATTAATCAACACTATTATATATATTTATATGAATTTATATACTTTTGTACTAAACTTACCTTTCTTTATATGAATTCATGGCTGCTAAACCATAAGGGTTGACTTTATTTATTAATTTGTTTTGGCATTATTTTTTTTTTCTTGCAACAATTGAATTTTTCTTAACTTGAGTAATTTTTCATTGCAAATTCATAATGTATTTTAAGTTTGTATATTATAATGAAAGAGAGTAATGCTCTTAAGTGTTTCATAAATGAGAGGGAGTTCCTCCAGCAGTTTATCAAATATCACACCATTTTCCAACGAGGAAGTGTCGCTTAAGGAATAATGGGAATATCATCCATCTCCAAATACCGCATATTTTTTTTATATTTTTTTCCACTATCTTTATATTATTATTTTAAAGTTTAAGTTATACTCAAATATCTGAACTATTTGATATAATAAGAGACAAATAGTAATTTGTTAATCTACGTGCAGGAGGCGAAAATGTTCTTGAGCTCCATCTTGGCCTCAGATCTGAGCCCAATTTCCTTGGTAACTCCCAATCTCACGCTATCGGTTTTGTCGAATACGGACATTATTTTTGTCAACGCTTAGTGAAGTTTGAGTTTCCATTCTTTTTAGGTTGTCAAAGAAACACCATGTAGATAATTAGATGAGTGACACTATAAATCAACTTTTAAAGTCCTATATGCCAATATATAAAACAGAGGCAGTTTAATTATCAATATAATTAAATCAAATATTTTCATATTTCTTATTTTTTTTTAAATTGTATATTATTTACAACAAATGGACCATTCTATATTTTATTTTGTATTTTGAAAAGATAAATTTTGCAAATTAATCTATGGTGAATAGCCATGCAGTTGGCTGTTATGTGCCCCAAAGATCGATAAATTCTAAACGGGAATTCAGGACAGGTCAGCTGAATAAAACTGGCGGCTGGAGTTTACAGAGGTCTGCACGACAAAAAACGGGTGTTTGGTTGTAAATACCGACGGTCAAGGTAGTGGCCGCAACCAATTCCTAAATTCCCAGGCCGTATCATTGGCATTGCAACATAGATTTGCAAAATGAACTTTAAACACACTTTTCCAAATTAATATTTGTGACTGAGAGTTCCATCAAAATTTCCAGCTTCAAGTTGTTATTAGGTAATTTTTTTTTTGGTGAAATTGTAGGAATAATCAAGGTCGAGAGTATGAAGTTCAAGTTGGTGCTCGAGCCCCCCCCATCTCTGCGTAGGTAGTAATAAGTTATTTTTCCGTTCTCATTCCTGTCATGCCTTCGTTTGCCGCCCTGCATGGATTGCCCACTCTCTTTTGCCTCGTAGTTTCTTTTGCATTATTTTTTAACGTAACTACTACTACCCATTGTTATCACAATGCATACTTTTATTATTTTTAATTTGGAAGATCTGTTGGAATAATTAGTCCACGCTTCTGTTAAGCTTTATTTAAACTAACCTAGAAATAGAAAGTGTTGTTTATATCTTCTTCAATTCTTTGTCGTTAATGATTTTCAAGTTTCTTTGATACATTATGGATTGGAAATAGAAATTTTAAGGTGAACCGTAATTTTGATTAAATTTTACGAGGGAAATTATTATTTTTAGGGATATTTACAAAAAAAAGTACTACAAAATATCTTTTTATAGGCGGTATATTTTAAATTTAATTTTTTCATGTCAAAAGATTCAATAAACTAATAAAGATACATTTGTCGAAAGAAATTTAGAATTTACGAGAGGATAATTTTTTTTTGGAACTTTTGCTTCAATAAAAATTAAATTTCGAATTTTGGCATTGTCTTTTTAAGCTTTTTATAAATTTTGCAACCAAAAAATAAAATTTGGGATACGCGTGTTCAAAGAGGTACTTCGTGCCGTACATATCTCTTTCTTCTAAAGCAGTAAACAAAACAAACCATATTTGTTTGTGCATTTTAAAATTTGTAGTTGATTACTTGATTACTATAATCTGATTGATAAACCGAGGTTAACGAATTCGTTTGTCATCGACTTTGTACAATTTAAACCCTTATTAGTGTTTTTATTAATGTATATTTTATTTTTTATTCTTTTTGTAAGAACACTTAATTGTGAAAAAGAAATACGAAATTATAGAAGTGTGTTAAGGAAAAACGATTAAGAACTAAGAAGTGAATTAACAAAAATTGAAGGGAAACGAAGCAAGAAACCAACTAATTTTAATGGATCCGTTGATGTGCATTGTTAACTTCTTATCAACGGTATAATTTGTGTTAAGTGTTTTTGTATATAATCTCTAAAGGGGTACTTTAACCGTTTATGTAGTGATATAAAGTTTCAGTAGTTATACATCTTTTTCCTTTAAAACAATATCGACTATTTAAGTTTGTTTTCTTTAAATAATTCAAAAATTTCTTTAAATAATTCAGAACCTTTCTATTATTATCTAATTGATAAACAAAAAATAATATCAAATTCACAGTTCAAATATATATATATATATATATATTAACTTTTTGTGTAATCATTTAATAGATAATAAAATAAAGAAAGTTATAGGAAATACCCCCTTATCTACAAATCTTTTTAAAAATTACCCATTGTGTGTGCTAAAATAGGTAATTTTAAAAAAGTTAATACAAGATAAGTAAAACTTCAATGTTTAGTTCAATGATACCGGTCTTTCCTTTACAACTAAAAATCGAAGTAAAAGTTCGTGAAATGTTTTCATAAAAATTATAAAACAGTATTTTATGAATATAGAATCTTACATGCTCAAAGAAAAGTTAATCGGATTTGGGCTTACTCTTCGGTTCTTATGTAAACAATTAATAGCCGAACAAAATTTATGTTAATAATATTGTTTCATAAACAATAAACAAACATATTATTTTGTAATATTTTAAGCAATTATCGAGTTTTGATGTATGTTTATTATTTCCAACAAACAAACCACTAACTTCTTTATTTATTTAATATTTTCAGCACCACTGCGCAAAGCGCGGTGCCATTTCACTAGTGTGTATAAAAATTGAATTCCAAATCATGCACATTTTATTTTCGGAATTTGATTGTGGGATTCTTGCTCGCGCTTAATCAGAGGACCGATGCTAGAAGATACCCATCCATTTTCCGGAACTAAATCTAACCTCGGCCCCGACAAATTTTTAAAAAATGAAGAAAAAGAAAACATATAGAACTGGAATTCTCAATTCCGTTTTTACCTAATAAGAAGGTATGAGATTCATAAGCTTCGAATCTTCTTATTTAGTTACAGTATTATCTCTAGTTGTACAAGAAAGTTTTAGTTTCATACAAGTTACAATATAATTAGAAGAAATGAAACTCAAAGACCCCCAGTATATTAATATATAAATATACATATATTTGGCTACAACATTGCATGCTCTCTTGTCCATTCCTTGGCTATTCTTTTGAATTCTTGTAATATGTCTTGGTAGAGAGAAGAGCTCTTGTGGTACGGCTCGACCAGGGTGGGATCGTGTAGGAGCCAGCATATCGACACCAATACTCTCAATCGTCTGGACCGACTTCCATTGCTCTTTCTCAAGAATGTCAACATAGACCGTCCCGTCGCTATCGGCATTCGGATGAAATATCTTTTGTTTTTATTTCCCACTTGTGAAAAAAAATACGTGTCACTCGACATAAAAAAGAAGAAGACGAAGAAGAGTATTTGGCCATTCACTCGAGTCTGGATTTGTATTTTTGTACATATCTAACCATTTCTTCGGGTTTACCAATAATATTTAAGTGACGGGCCAAATGAACGCACATGAGCAAAATTATCGGCCTCTTAAAAATGATTTTCCTGCATCGTATCAATATATTGAGCAATTGAGAAGGTAGTAAGGTAATACTGGAATCAGGATTTCGATTCCAATTTTTCTGATAAACCCTAAAGCCAAATAGGAAAACCTACATTTACAGAACTAGCGATCACTGATAACTAACTTTATGTTAAATTTAAGAAATTATGCTTATCCATTGATATGAAGTAACATATAGACTTTTATGAGATTATTTATTTGATTATATAATCTTTTTTCTTTTCACGTAACATAATAGGCAGAGATATTTTGTGCTGAGCATTTTTTTCCACAAAAGGTTAAAAAGGGTACAAAAACAGGTCCCCCAAATCAAAATATTGACAATTATTTCCTTAAACAATCTTAGTTTAAAATTGAGATTAATCTAACTCTAATTTCATATTAGCTTCTATGTATGATTAATGATTTTGCGAAGATATCAAACTCAATTTAATTAAATTAGTCGAAGACATGCACACCTTGGTAAATATGGGACTTCGGAGAAATCTGAATTCAATTTTCTTATATCTCGCAAAAAAGCATAACCGGATTTATCGGAAAAAATATGGTAAATAACAAGGAACCAGAATTTTCGGTTCCAACTGTATCAAAAACTATAATTCTGGTTTTGGTAAATAAAAAAAAAAGGAACGGTTTTTTTCAAAAACGATAGGATCACTAACCTTTGTTAAGAACTTAACATAGGAGGCTTTAACGGGTATTCACAGGGTAAATCAACGGACAGAAAAAAGGTTCCGTCTTCATACGGCGAATCGGACGGTCCCAGGATCACGGACTGCCATTTGTACGGATTGTTGGAGCTGACAGGTCCATAGCTGCAGCACTCCGGAAAATCTTCAATCCCCGTTCTCCCCCTTTTGAAAATCTCGCGCCCCAAATCATCATGACTACTGTCTTCCATCATAAACCTAAACCTTATATTAGATTAATATTAAGGAGATAGACTTGGACTCACGTAGGTTCTTTGTCTTCCATTCAAGCGCTGAGAATTATAATATGTGTGCATGCGTTAATGCCTAAAAATGGATCAACTTTTCTGCGGCCAAAAATTTGATTTTAGGCAGGGCCCAAAGTTCGCTTGAGGTTCAAACCAGGCTTGATACTTGATTCTTCCTTTTTGGTATTGGCTTAGACAGTTTCTGTGTCTCGAAAAAAGCCTTAGACAGTTTTATGGATACAACTAGACACTAAATAAAGCCTAAGTAGACACTTCTTTATTTTCAAAATAAAGTCCATCAAATTATTAACAGGTTGAAATTAAAAGTCTATATGTAGTTAGACAGTTTTTAACATTAAAAAGGACTGTTTTGTGCATATTTGTAGACACTTTGAAAAAAATACGAAATATTGGTTAGACCGTTTTTTGCCTCATTTTGGACCGTTTTTGGTATTGGCTTAAACAGTTTCTGTGTTTCGAAAAAAGCCTTAGACAGTTTCATGGATACAATTAGACACTAAATAAAGCCTAATTAGACACTTCTTTATTTTCAAAATAAAGTCCATCAAATTATTAACAGGTTGAAATTAAAAGTCTATATGTAGTTAGACAGTTCTTAACATTAAAAAGGACTGTTTTGTGCATCTTTGTAGACACTTTGAAAAAAGTACGAAATATTGGTTAGACCGTTTTTTGCCTCATTTTGGACCGTTTTTGGTATTGGCTTAGACAGTTTCTGTGTCTCGAAAAAAGCCTTAGACAGTTTCATGGATACAACTAGACACTAAATAAAGCCTAAGTAGACACTTCTTTATTTTCAAAATAAAGTCCATCAAATTATTAACAGGTTGAAATTAAAAGTCTATATGTAGTTAGACAAATCTTAACATTAAAAAAGACTGTTTTGTGCATCTTTGTAGACACTTTGAAAAAAGTACGAAATATTGGTTAGACCGTTTTTTGCCTCATTTTGGACCGTTTTTGGTATTGGCTTAGACAGTTTCTGTGTTTCGAAAAAAGCCTTAGACAGTTTTATGGATACAATTAGACACTAAATAAAGCCTAAGTAGACACTTCTTCTGGTTGAAATTACAAGTCTATATGTAGTTAGACACTTCTTAACATTAAAAAGGATTGTTTTGTGCATCTTTGTAGACACTTTGAAAAAAGTACGAAATATTGGTTAGACCGTTTTTTGCCTCATTTTGGACCGTTTTTGGTATTGGCTTAGACAGTTTCTGTGTTTCGAAAAAAGCCTTAGACAGTTTCATGGATACAACTAGACACTAAATAAAGCCTATGTAGACACTTCTTTATTTTCAAAATAAAGTCCATCAAATTATTAACAGGTTGAAATTAAAAGTCTATATGTAGTTAGATAGTTCTTAACAGTAAAAATGACTGTTTTGTGCATCTTTGTAGACACTTTGAAAAAAGTACGAAATATTGGTTAGACCGTTTTTTGCCTCATTTTGGACCGGTTTTGGTATTGGCTTAGACAGTTTCTGTGTTTTGAAAAAAGCCTTAGACAGTTTCATGGATACAATTAGACACTAAATAAAGCCTAAGTAGACACTTCTTTATTTTCAAAATAAAGTCCATCAAATTATTAACAGGTTGAAATTAAAAGTCTATATGTAGTTAGACAGTTCTTAACATTAAAAAGGACTGTTTTGTGCATCTTTGTAGACACTTTGAAAAAAGTACGAAATATTGGTTAGACCGTTTTTTGCCTCATTTTAGATCATTTTTGGTATTGGCTTAGACAGTTTCTGTGTCTCGAAAAAAGCCTTAGACAGTTTTATGGATACAACTAGACACTAAATAAAGCCTAAGTAGACACTTCTTTATTTTCAAAATAAAGTCCATCAAATTATTAACATGTTGAAATTAAAAGTCTATATGTAGTCAGACAGTTTTTAGCATTAAAAAGGATTGTTTTGTGCATATTTGTAGACACTTTGAAAAAAATACGAAATATTGGTTAGACCGTTTTTTGCCTCATTTTGGACCGTTTTTGGTATTGGCTTAGACAGTTTCTGTGTTTCGAAAAAAGCCTTAGACAGTTTCATGGATACAATTAGACACTAAATAAAGCCTAATTAGACACTTCTTTATTTTCAAAATAAAGTCCATCAAATTATTAACAGGTTGAAATTAAAAGTCTGTATGTAGTTAGACAGTTTTTAACATAAAAAAGGACTGTTTTGTGCATCTTTGTAGACACTTTGGAAAAAATACGAAAAATATTGGTTAGACAGTTTTTTGCCTCATTTTGGACCGTTTTTGGTATTGGCTTAGACACTTTATGAGTTTCGAAAAAAAGGCTTAGACAGTACGCTTCAATAGCGTTAGACAGTTTCTTTATGTACTTTAACAACCAAGAAAATGCAACCATACGCTTCAATTAGAAAAAACATGGAAACAACCAAAGTAGTGTCATAAAGTACTTCATTTTGGAACTCATTGGTATTGGCTTAGACACTTTCTGGGTGCAGCCCCACGTGTATCTCCTTCAATTCATTCGGAAGATCCCAATTACTCTCATCACATGTCGGGTAAATTAAGCCTTCGTGCGTTCGAAACATATTTGTCGTCATATTCAATATAAATCTTCATTCAAGCGAGACATTAGCTTTATGTAGTCTTTGAATAGAATATTGTTGCAGCTTGTTAAATAATCCATTAATTTTGTAGAATTCTTTCAGTGCGTGCATTATTTATTCAATTTACTTGGAAGTTGGAACCATTAAAAGCATCACAAAAACCCCCTCTCTATTCTTGATCGCAAACAAACAAAGATTTAGGATTCCTTGTGGAGTGTTGGTTTCAGGGTCAACCAAGGACCCCAAAGTCAACGCTTCTCTGATCTCCTCGAGGATTAATAAGAATCCTCCTGTTATGTTTCCATCCTAAACCAATGTAAGAAACCAATATCATGAAGATGATTGAAGAGAATCAACATCCATTAGAGAAGATGAAGATGATGGAAGAGAAGATGAATAATCCATCTCCTAATCCACTACTTCTCCAACACTAGCACAACAACCAATTCCAACTTCATACATCAACAACAACAAGTCATAGCAGAATGTAAATTCAACATAAGCATTCAGAACCTGTACAATTTACAAGCAACACCAGTTTGTTCCTAAGTCAGTCAGAGAACCAAAATGCAGGCACAAACACTTCTCCAAATTCCACATAGCTTGTACAAACTACACCCATTTTCATTTTCATGCAGGCACAAACAATTTTCCATTTTCATGCTCAAGAGCTGCAAAAAAAAATAATCCATAAACTGGAAATCACAATACCACAGAGGCAATACGTCGAACACCTAGTGGAACCATCAATCTTTTCCTTGATTGGAAACAACAAGCTTTTAAACACTGTAAAACCCAAACCAACATACCCTAGAAATCAACCGAATCAATATACCTAACATGAACTCGGAAACTTAATAT
Organism: Parietaria judaica; assembly: GCA_954871525.1. NCBI lineage: Eukaryota > Viridiplantae > Streptophyta > Magnoliopsida > Rosales > Urticaceae > Parietaria > Parietaria judaica. The sequence goes on from OX940866.1 coordinate 11,354,197, forward strand.
CTAACATAATACCTAAGGTCAACTGAGAAACTTACAGTTCACGAGCTACGACAGGATCGAACTAGAAAGACGGTTGCCGGAGAGGTCCACGACGACGACTTGAGGCGACGAAGCTATTGGTGAACATCCACGACCTGGGATTCGAAGAAGAGTGAGAAAGTGAAGACGCACTGGTTTGAGAAGCCGCCGTTTACAGAGGGAGAGAGGAGCGACGAGTTTGAAGCTTCCGCGGGTCGGTGTCGGAGTCGCTCTGGGTCGGCGTCGGAGTCGCAGCGTTGGGTTTCGAAGGTCGGAGGCGAGGATTTTTTGGTCTGAGACGAACCTCAGGTCGGGGTGAGAGAGAGAAGGAAAGGAGGGACAGAGTGAAGGGAGAGAGGGAAAGGAAACGGGAGAGAAAGGAGGAGTAGAAAAAGGGTATTTTTGTCAAAAATAGGACAAAATTTAAATTGGGGAATAAATAATCAGATTTATTGAAGTGAGAGACGAAAGGGGTAGAACTTGTTTTTTGGGGGACTTTTTTTCAAGTTTCCCTGTATATATATATATATATATATATATATATATATATATATATATATATATATATATATATGGGAGTATTGCGGTTCTTATTTCGACATTTCATTAAAAACGATTTATATCGATAGTTTTATTATCCCGGACAAAAAACCCAATTAATCCTTGCTTTTCTTGCGTATCCGTTTTCTCATTTATTAGTATCTATTTTTTGTCTCAAATTTGTAAATGAAAAATAGGTTTTAGTAGGTAGTTATCCACCGGTTCAGCTTTAGAAAGATAAAAAAAAGTACGGGAGAGTCTAACGACGAACAATGATTAATTTTTTTACTTATCTTTCATCTAATTACGAGCTTTTTAAAGTCTAATAAACTAGGGAGTTGTAAATATTTCTTTTATCTTTGTAACACGATTTGATCATCATATAATTAAGGCTTATAAACGAACAAATTAGTACCGAAATACCAACAATACACGAGTTAATTAGTGAAATTCTTGAAATACAACAAATTCACATTACTTGAAAGAGAGACTTCAACTGCACATTAGGGCTGAAATCAGAACCGGGAATCGGGAATTTGACTATTTTTTGTCCCTGTCCCGGAAAAATCAGGACACAGTTTTCTGTCCCGGTTTTGGTTCTGGTTCTGAAAAGTCCTTGTTTTTGTTTTAAATCAGAACCGGGACCGGGACCGGGACACCGATTAAAATCCCGATTTTTTTAGGACCAAAATTCAGGACGAAAACCGGGACAAATCCGGGACAAAATCCAAGATAGAAACATGAAAAAAACCAAATCCAAAATGCAAATTACCAAATCCGAGTAAATCCAAAATGTAAAATACCAAATTCGAGTACAAAAGCAAAATACAAAATATACAAATGCAAGATCCGAGTTCACGTCGTGAACTTCACAATGCCAAATCCAAATCTCAGTGCAAAAAACCGAGTCTAAAATGCTAAATAGTAAATACCGAGTACAAACAAATTATTTTTTATAACAAAACGACATATAAGAAGTGACATGTTAAATAAAATACCGAGTTATGGCTGAAAAATAAATGACATGTTAAAATAATGGGCTGGAAAAAAAAATAATGGATTAAAACCTTAATAGTAAACGACTTATAAGAAATGACATGCTAAAAAAAGACAAACGTATAACAAAACGACATAAAACCGGAACCGGGACAAGAAAACAGGGAATTTCAGTTTTTGAATTGGTTTTGGTTTTGGTTTTTCAAACCGGAACCGGGACGTCCCTTTTTAGGTTATAGTAAAAAGAAAAAACTGATTTTTTTGCCAAAAACGGTCCGGGACCGGGACCAGAACCGGGACAAAACCGGGAACCGAGTACACCCCTACTGCACATAACCTTATATACGACAATGATTTGAAAATGACACATTTAAACGACATCAAAAGAAAATGGGAAGGGGCAACAAAAATGCAAGAAATAAATATATCTTGAAAAACAACGCGTACAAGCAGGGTTCAAAATGCCATTTTTGCCGATAAATCGGTTTCTGTTTTCGAGGATTTTCGTTGGATTTTCTAGGATTATCGATGGAAAACTAATAAAATTGTAGTTTATCGTTATTGACACTTATCGAGGATTATCAATGGATTATCGATGAAAAACCACTAAAACAGTTTTAAGAATATATTTACTAAGTTTACATATGTAAATAAAATATAATTTCACTCTCACATATGTAAATACTCAAATAAAATCAAGTCATACTAAAATAGTTTTTTTGTATTCAAGGTACTTTTGTCTACAATTGTTGAAAAGTGTAAAACTTTTTTGGAAGTACTTAATTTTTTGTTATTTTTACATTGTTTTTACGGATAATTTGATTGGCATGGAATATTTGCCTATGACTGCCAACAAGGCGGATAATCGAGGAAAATTCGAACCTTGCGTACAAGTACTACATAATACGTTGATAAAAATAAAATAAAATAAATAAAGTACAATAATATTTCGTAAAATAAAAAATGTATGTAAGGAAAAAAATAGTGAGATATAATTTTGATTTAATTTTTTTCTTATTGCAACAAATTTTTTGATGCTGTGTTGTTGAAGTGAAAAAAGAAAAAAAAAACTGAATAAAGGACACATTGCATGTTTTTGTCGTTTATCATTGCATGTGGATCGACGAGGTCGCGGGGTGGTTCACAAGCTTTCAAAAAGCTAACCGAAGCACGGATGAGCGTCCGGTGGTCGGTTCCTCGAAGAGGCAAGCGAGATGGGCCGGGGCGGCGAATGGAGGGCTTACCCTCAACGTTGATGCGGCTTGGAAGGGCATAGACGGAAGGGCAGCTTTGGGAGGCGTCATTAGGAACCACCGGGGCTTGGTCCTTGGCGTCATGGCGACGGGAAGGGACGATGTGGATTCAGCACTCACGGCGGAATGCCTAGCCATCCTTTATGGGCTTCTTTTTGCCTACGAACGGGGGTGCCAAATCTCAATGGTGGAATCGGATTGTTTTCGCGCAATTCAACTCGTCAACGCACGTTCACTCAATAGCATGCAAGGGCCAATAGTAGAGCGGATTATTTCCTTGCTTGACAAGGTAGCGCCGCACGGGAAAGTTAGGTGGATCCCTCGTTGTTGCAATGAGGTTGCTAACGCTTTAGCTAATTTTCGCATGAACGATGTTTCTATGGACCTACGATCTTGTATTAGCCCGGTGTGGCTTGAATTGTTGGTTCAAAGGGATTTTAACTCTTGTTAATGATATTTGGCTCTGTTTCCTTCAAAAAAAAAAAAAAGAGCCAAGAATCATCCATACTAAGGTTTCAATTTTCAAATGCCATTACCGATGAAAAACCAATGATTTAATTTTCTCGTTTACTGATGAAAACGGGTTTACGGTCATGATATTTACCTAAAAGATTTAACGGGTTAACCACTAACCAAAAGATTATTACTCGGGAGATTTATTGGCCATACTCGCCGGAAAACCGCGGTTTTCTTATAAAACACAATTCTAAACCAAGATTTCTCATCAAGAACACAACATATTATGTCTCAACTAAACAATTTATTTATAATATAAATGCGAAATACACATCTGAAGAATGAAATAGTGCTCTTTTTCGTTAGGAATTTCATAATATGTAAATCTAAAAACCTCTAATTCATAAATTTTAATGCAAAAGATCCTATGATCTTCACAGGAACAATTAATAATTCATGCAATTATGTACCTGGGTATTAATGAAGAGGATAAACAATCCTTAATTTGAGAATTTAATTTATTTTTTTCGCATCTTAAATTTATGATTTTTTTTCTTGGTGGAGAGAAGAGTACTCATTTTTAGATTCAGGTGATAAGGACAGAGATGACCAGATTTCAAGATATATTATATATACGCATATGAAAATAAAAATATTTTTATTTAATTAACTATGTGGCAATTACTTAATTAACTAAAATATTTTGTATTATATGTAGAGGGCGATTTTCACCTCCCTCTTCCACCCACACAAATAATCACTAAAAACAAGTTAACAACAATGATCAGTGAAAATCTTTGATTTATTATATTTCCGACAAGAGCTCGGTTTTCTTTCGTTGAATAGCTGGACAGTTGAAGGATTAAGTACAAGAACTTTCTCTATTTCTTCCGCCTTTCTCTTACAGGATATTCTCTCTTTATCTCTGGTTTCTTCCTCTTTCGTTCCAACCCCTTTACAAATGAGGCCTAACTTGCCTTTTATAGAGTTTACATTTGCCTTTCCCACTTTTCCCGCCTTTTGCCACCTCCCATCACCAGCTTCCTTGGGAGTCACCCGAGGAAGGCGTGGTTTACCCATGCCTTACGTCATTCTAGAGCAGTTGACCAGAGTGGGTAGGTAGGCATCATTAAATGCACAACTCGTCAGTGGTCATTCGGCTCTGCAAGCCTCGTCACTGATGTCCCTCGTCGAGCAGTTGGCCAGAGTGGGTAGGTGGGCATCATTAAATGCACATCTCGTCAGTGGTCATTCGGCTCTGCAAGCCTCGTCGCTAATGTCCCTCGTCGAGCAGCGTGATGGCATACTTCGTCGCGGTTCATCTTTGCCTCAGTCAGACTTTGTCGCGGGTTGAACCTCCTCGAGGATGTTCCTTTGTTGACTATCGGTCAACGAACCTCCTCGCCCTCCTCTTACGTCGTTTATGGGACAAAACGACACGAGTTGTGTTGAGGATGGATTTGACCAAATCCGACCTTAACAGTTAGTCCCCCATTTTATCAAGTGTATACACTTGGTAAAATGAAATATAGCTTCTCAGCGATCAATTTTAATAAGTCTTTATCGACGAGCCTTTAGCGACGAAGATGCTTTCGCATTTCCGACATTATCTGATTTTGGGCCCCGCACTGACTTGCTTTCCCAGGTTGTCAACCTCGAATCCCTCACCTGTCTCTTCAGCATTAACTGCCATCCCTTCGCACTTGAGTACCTTTGAGGTTTATAACGGGCCCTTGACCTGAGCCGTTGATGAACTCGCATGCTTTGAATCTGGATCGTTGGATCGACACGCGCCTCTTCTTTCCCTCTCCTCTATAAATTCGGGGTTTCTGCCCCCCCTTTCGACACTTTCCATACTTTCGAAAACTCTCTCTGAACCGCTCTTGCGATTTCATCTCTCCGCTCTTACTTTTATTTTCTCATCTTCGGATTCCTTCCCTCTTCTCTCCTAGACGCTTCAATGGCTCCCCCCGGCCCCGGATCGGTCTTCAAGACCCGAAGCCCTCCCTCTGTCATGTCGACGGAGAGATTGCAGGTCATCGCTGAAGAATTTTTAGACTCGGAGTCTTTCCACGCACGTCTCCCTTACGAGGGTGAACTCGCCGACGCATTTGCGTCTACGAGTCGTTCTTCCGAATCGTCGACCTCCATCTTCCCGTGCCGCATCTGATCGTGGCGTTACTCTATGCCTTTAGGGTTCCAATCACCCAGGTGAGCCCTAACACCATCCGTCTTCTCCTATGCACGCTCGCTATTGCATGCGAGCAGAAGGTGGAGCTTACGCTCGAGGATTTGATGCGCCTCTACAAATTCTCCCGGAACGCGAAGAACCTGGGCCGCTTGTCCATCTCCCATCGCGTTCGGCCGCATATCCTCGATAATACGCCGTCGAACGAGTCCGGCTGGGAGAACAAATATTTTTTTGTTAAGGTGAACAGTGCCAACTTTGGTCCCCACCATGCTTTTCTTCCGAGGGAGTGGGTCCTCGAGGGGACGGATCTCCCTCGTTTTAAGCCCGAGGAGGACTAGGAAGCTGACGCGCGGTTCAAAGAGATCCACGCCGCTCTCCTCGCCAACCTTCGACGAGATTGGAGTAAGGACTTCGGGGATCAGCGGGTCGAGAAGTCTGGGGTCTACCAGCTGGCCAACATCCACGGGCTGTCCCCAGATGCCATCCTCCCGGCGGGCTTCTCTCGCGAGCCCGTTCCGGAGGGGTCTCCTGTGGAGCGAAAGAAATATGCTCCTAAGTCGAGGAAGAAGTCCAAAGAGGACTCCGTTGTCGTCAGGGGAGATACTCCCGTCGAGCGAGAGCGGGATGTGCAGAGGTCATCGAAGTCCCAGGCAGGACCCGACGCTCCTCGCTACATGGGACTTACCCTTCGAGAGAGTGGCTCCTCGGGCAAGCGTCCGATCAAGGACGTTCGCGACGAGCGGCGAGCGATGTCTAGGACTGACCCCACCGCTCGCTCCCCGACGGAGGTCTCTCGCTCCTCGAAGAGATCTCCTCGAGAAGAAAGTTCTTCGGGCAAGTGGCCCGTCGAGGAGACGTGCGAAGCTCCCCTCGCAAAGAGGGCTAAGATTTCTGCTCCGGTCTCCATCCCCGAAGTCGCTACTCCGGCTCGGGAAGCCGTAAAGGAAGTTTCGGGCTCCGCGCCGCCGGGCGAGACCGGGACGATGGAAAAGGTGCCGAGCGGGCGCGCGCATCTTGCTAAGGGCCTAAGGCAGAGGGTGGAGTTCTTCGGCGGTTTCAAGTATCTGGTCGTAGCACCAAATGCTCCTCCTCCGCCCGCCTTGGGGGTTGAAAGTTCTCTCCCTTCCCCAGATCTTGGGGCCACGACCCAGCCCCTTCCTACGTCACCCCAGGGGACTTTCGACGAAGCGATGCGGGATTCAGCTGTTGTCCTTACGTCTTCGATTCAGACTCCGGTCGAAGAGACCCTTTCTCTGATCGAAGGGAGCACGAAGCCCCTTGGCGGGGAAGGAGAGGCAGGACATGCCTCTTCCGCGGAGCAAGTAGGGGACCAGAGAGGGATCCCCGAGTACGTCGGGCAAGAAGGGGATCGAGGACAGATCTTCTTTGGGCCCGAGGAGAGGCGATCCGGGGCGTCCCTCGAGGCTATTCCTTCTGGGCCAGAGGCTACTGCCAATGCGCCCTACATCGAAATCCTTGAGAGCTTGAAGGTTCAGCCCGCCTTAGAGCCTACCACTGCTTCTGGTCTCCAGGTTTCTCTTGTCCCCCTTCCTGGTGCGTTGGCAATGTCATTGGGGGGAGACCCCCCCCCCCCGCATCGGGGCGCATCCTCTCCTTAGGGCAACTTGACGCGGCCCCTTTTGCCATCCCGCGATCTCAGGAAGGCACTGGCGGAATCGTCATGGGTTCAAGCTCGCTTTCCTGCTTCGTCATTTTCCGAGCGCGCCTCCCGAGGATTGGGAGACTTACTCTTCCACCGTGTGTGGGGGTCTCACCCTGGAAGCCGGAGCCTCGCACGGGGTCCTCGATTCTCTCGACAAGTTCGAGGGTTATTCCGAATGCGCCTTCCACATCCTCCGAGGGTTAGCTCGGCTGAACGACATGATCGTCTCCGAGCGGCGATCTGCCACTAAGGTCGAAGAAGAGATGCCCGAGTTATCAGCGAAGCTCGCATCGGCCAAGGGCCAGGCCGGAGAACTTTCCTCGGAACTTGTCAGGACGAAGTCCGCTTTGGAGTCGGAGACTTTATTACGTCGGGCCGCGGAAACTGAGCTCGCGGGGTTGAAGAGCTCCCTTGCTGCTAAGGAGAAGTCTCTCGTCGAAGAGCGGGAACGCTCTCGGCTGAAGGCTGAATGCCTCGCCCAGATCAGCGAATCTGTTGGCGCATCGCTCGGCGACGACGATCGCCTGGTGTCCCGGGTCAGGACCGCTTTGAAGGGACTCGTCAAAGAAATCGAGGCTGCGAGGGCCGAGGTGGTTGAGGAGCGTCATGGCCGAGAGCGCCTTTTCGAGAGCGCCCAAGCCAAGTTGGAGCATCTCTCGACGAGGTTTGATTTTCTTGACCAATCTGTCAACGCCCACCGCTCGACCGCTACTTACCAGGCCAATATCATTTTTGTTGAGGGGCTTCCTTTTTTGGCGTCCTTCGAGAGTCTTAGGACTCACCTGCTGTCGTGGTACGAACTCCGCGATGAGCATCGAGCCGAAGCGGGCGAGCTGGACCAAAAGGCCTCCGCGGACCCCAGCTCTCCGCCGCTCTCCCCATGCAGGCCGCCCGTCATTGACGGTCGGCGGGTCGATTGCCTTGTCCCGGAGGGAGCTCCTCTCGAGCCTTCCTCACATGACGAGTATGGCTTGAACATCGAGATCCTGGCGCCTCCGGAGCCCATGGTATAGGACATCCTCCCGGGGCCTTTCCTTTATCATTTGTTTTTTTGTTTTGAACGATGTGCTCCCTTCTGTAATCCAAGCATTTCATCAAATTAATGAATATATATGTTTTTCGAGTTACCTTTTTTTTTTATCAACGGGCCTCTTTACTATTTCCTTCGTATCTCCATTCTCTCTTTTCCCTCGCAGGCCGAAGGTGGTACTGGTGTTCTTCACCCCGTCGCCTCTTTCCCCAGTGACGGAGAAGGTCGCGAGAGGGCGAAGGGTCAGCGTCAGCTCCCGATCCAGCGAGGATACCGTCGGAGAGTGAAGTAGCTCTTCACGAGACTACTGAGGCTAAGCTCGCCGAGTGCAGGGCAGAGCGCGACGAAGATAGACGCCTCCTCGCTATTGCCGAGGAATCCCTCATCGAGGAACGAAAGCGTTATCATCGGTGCGAAGAGACACTCTCGGCGCAGCTTTGGCAGAAAAACGAGTGTTTCGTCCGAATCGCCGATGCCATAAACCTGCCACCCGATCGGAAAGAGCACATCTCTTTCCATGTTAAGGCCATGCTGAGGAAACTTGCTAAGGACCGCGATGCGGCCAGGAGCTGGGCGATAGAGGTAGAATTTTCTCGCGTACGCCTTTACCAACGAGCGACTGATAAGCTAAGGCACGCTTCTGAGAGGTTTGATGCTCTCGAAGAGACTGTCCGCATCCAGCGTCTGTTGGGCGGTGTCCTCTCGAATATCAAGCTTGTCAAGGGGCTTCCTTCTCGCTCGACCATTGGTGAGGTTTGAGCCAAACTGCCAAGGTGGCGTAGGCTGGAGAAAGAATACCTGGCTGACTTGGCCGAGCTGGAGAAGAAAATTGCCAGTGCTCCTAACTCTCCTCCGCTTTCTCCTTGCCTTCCTTCGATCGCCAACGAGGCGCGCTCACTGGACTTTGACGTTCGTCCCTCTTCATCGGGCACGGTATAGGGCAGCTTAGCTTACTATTCCGTAGTTTTGCTTCTTCTTTTTGGGTTGGTCCCTTACTCTCGGCTTCTTTCTTGCAGGCGGATGGTAATGCCGACACTCCTCGCCCCGCGGGAACTTCTTCTAGTAGGCCTTCGGGGCTTCCCGACGACGATCATGCGCGCTTAGTTGTTGATGACATCCTTCGCCGATGCTGCGATATCATCATCGAGGAGTGTGCCGACGCAGTTCTTCGCCAAGACTCCTTCGATGACGTCGCTAGGCTGGAGGATTAATCCCTGCGGAAATTTGTAAAATGTATATTTCTAGGAATGTGAATGAATGACTTGTAAATAATATTTTGTAACTTGTACTTCGAATCTAATGAACATATGACTTTTCTTTATGAGCTTGCTTGTGGTTGTGAATTAGTTTACGGGCGAGATGGGTGAGATGCATATCTCTCCACTCCCCCCTTTTTTATTATTCGGGACTCTCCTCTTTATTCTCTGTTCGGCACTCTCACCGAGCAGTCTTCTTAGGCATTATCGCCTATATTTTTCTCTGCTCGGCACTTTCACCGAGCAGTCTTCTTAGGCACTCTCGACTATATTTTTCTCTGCTCGGCACTCTCACCGAGCAATCTTCTTAGGCACTCTCGCCTATATTTTTCTCTGCTCGGCACTCTCACCAAGCAGTCTTCTTAGGCACTCTCGCCTATATTTTTCTCTGCTCGGCACTCTCACCGAGCAGTCTTCTTAGGCACTCTCGCCTATATTTTTCTCTGCTCGGCACTCTCGCCTATATTTTTTTATTCGGCACTCTCGCCGTGGGCACTCTCGCCTCTTTATTCTCTGCTCGGCACTCTCACCGAGCAGTCTTCTTAGGCACTCTTGCCTATATTTTTCTCTGCTCGGCACTCTCACCGAGAAGTATTCTTAGGCACTCTCGCCTATTTTTTTTTTATTCGGCACTCTCGCCGTTGTGGGTTTGCTCGGCACCCTAGCCGTAAATATATTTTTATTAATTTTCTCGGCACTCTCGCCGGTTTGGGCTTGCTCAGCGCCCTAGCCGTAAATATATTTTTATTAATTTTCTCGGCACTCTCGCCGGTTTGGGCTTGCTCGGCGCCCTAGCCGTATTTTTCTTTCTGCTCGGCACTCTCACCGAGCAGATTTATATATATATATATATCTTTTTTTTTTAGTTTGGAATTCAGCTTGCTTCTCAAAGTCGTACGAAATAACAAACATACATAAAAACATTAAAACAAAAGAAAAACAAAATGTCCACCACGGGATTGCGTTTACAAATTCGTAAAGGTGAGCCTTCTCCACCGAGAAGAAAAAAAAAACAACAAACAACTCCTCGAGCCTTTCCCCGCGTCGAGCTACGCACGCGATTTACTCCGGAGCTGGTTCGTCAGTGATCGAGCACGCTGAAGACACGACCTTTTCCATGGAGTCTCTACTGGGGCGCCCATCGTTGCAATCCGTGCAAACGCAGGTGTACCACGTGAGACCAAGGCCTATACACGACATGCAATAGCCACAGACGCGCTCTCCGTGCCGTTGGTAAACGCACGCCGGGCAAATGGTGTTCTCCTCCCTGCTCTTTGTGGGCTTCTCGTGAACCAGGATCTCCCTGTAGCATTTCTTGCAGTACTCCAGGTCGAGCAGGCGGCCACGTGGTGTAGGCTCGAGGTTGTGGGTCGTGCTTTCTTCTGCGAGCAAAGGGGGAAGGTCCTCGAGTCTGGCCTTGGCTCCCTTCTTGTAGCTGAACCTGAGTCCGCTGACCCTTAGGAACTTTATCCCGTGCTTTATCGTGGACAAGTTATCGACCATGTCGTCCACGGTGATTTGGTGGCAGTTCGGCAGGCATAACTTTATGATCGTCGGGTTATTCTGCAGAACAGCTCTTAAAGCGGCGTTGGTGATCTCGAAACATCTGTTCAGCGTCAGAGTTTTCATTCTCCCTCGAGACCTCGTTGCCAGATTCAGAAGATTTTCGTCTTCGATCCGCTCGCTCATCGGGTCGTCGACGTTGAGGTTTCACCACAAAAGGCAATTTCCCCGAACCTCATCGCGCATCGATGTGCACACCATCTCTACCGCGAGAAGCTCCTCGAGGCTTAGGTACAGCAGAACGAACTCCATCGCGGGGTGTGGTTTTCCGGCCTCTCCGGTTTTCATCGAGGAAAAGCGTTGGGAGTGTTCGCCTGAGACCCCTTGCTGCTCCTTGCCCTGTTGATTTCCCGTGGCGTCCTCCATCATTGGACACGGCTCATTGCTCCCTGGCCACTCCACATTCCTCCAGCCGTCCGTCGTCGTGTGATCATCTCCTCCTCGCGCTTCCGCCATGGCTCCCTCGGGCCATTCCTAACCTCATTCGATGACGCTCCCATTTGCCTCCTCCTTTGTCGTGGTACTCATCCTGGACTCGTCTGTATAGCTTTGGCCGGTAACTCCTTCCTCGAACGCCATCTTTTCTTCGTATGCTTTATCCCCTTGTATCGAGAAAACACTAACAGACACTGGTTTTAAAGTAAGAAAAAATTCGGGATTTTCTGGGTAAAGTGATCAAGGTCTCTCTGAGAGTTAACCGCGTTTGTTTTCACTTCCGCAAACTTGTTCTTCATGTCTTACCAAACTTTTTATTTATAACCGTCGATCGCACCACGCATAAAACTCTTCGTATTCCCTGACACTGCTGTCACTTCACAACGCCTCGGGAATCATTTTGGCTCATTAATGCGCGTACGTTTCCTTTTCTGATTGGCCGACCATACGTCTGCCTCTTTTCAGTGCAAGGAGTCCATACGTCTTCTCCTTTGCACAACTCGTCAGTGGTCATTCGGCTCTGCAAGCCTCGTCGCTGATGTCCCTCGTCGAGCAGTTGGCCAGAGTGGGTAGGTGGGCATCATTAAATGCACATCTCGTCAGTGGTCATTCGGCTCTGCAAGCCTCGTCGCTAATGTCCCTCGTCGAGCAGCGTGATGGTATACTTCGTCGCGGTTCATCTTTGCCTCAGTCAGACTTCGTCGCGGGTTGAACCTCCTCGAGGATGTTCCTTTGTTGACTATCGGTCAACGAACCTCCTCGCCCTCCTCTTACGTCGTTTATGGGACAAACGACACGAGTTGTGTTGAGGATGGATTTGACCAAATCCGACCTTAACATTATATATAAAGTTACACACTTTTTAATTCAAATTTAAATTTCTCAGTCTAAATAATGTGAATTTTTTGAAGAGGCATAAATGCTCATATAACTCAAAAACGATGGCATATAAGCAAAGCTTAAAGACGTGACATAACACGCCAGTATGCCATATAGATTATACTAAGCAAAATTTAAATGATTTTTACATGTATTTATCATATTAATAAAATAATTATGTATGACGTGACATGACACATCAACATGTCATATAGTAACATATGGTGCAGAATTTAGAAGTTTCTTGATAAATTTTGTGAAAGTATTTTTACCGTCAAATTTAGAACTTAAATTTCAAATTGGGTTGGGTATTTTTGCTCATATTAACCTATATTATATATATATATAATCAAAAGGCATGTTTGAGTCTAGCCCATGTTTTCTTGTGTAAAAATTCTCTGATCCACTCAAGAAAATTTTCTGTTCACTTTGGCCCACATAGCCTAATTAAATAACGCATTTGACCTCTAGAAGTGGACTAAATTCAATTGTTCAAAATTTGGCAGAATCAAATATGATAAAATCGCTACCCCATTAAAGATATTGCTTAGATTCCATGCTAACTTGTGAATCAATCAATGTTACAAAAAATGTATTAAAGCTTTTTCGTTTCTCACACATTATTAGGAGAACATTCATAAAGTCTCTAGAGAATCTACCATAAACAATAACGAAAAGAATATCAAAACAAAAAATAAAAGTAGAACCTTATGATCAATGCTCTAGTTATATCGGACCCGGAAACTAGAAACCGGAATTCCAATTCCATATTTATAATTTTAAAAATGGGACACTTTTTATTTTATTAATTTTGATTAAAATTATTTTAACTTGGGCCGTCAACTTTCGATACGACGGTCCAAATTATATAACTTTTTATTTTTATTTTTTTATAGATATGAATTAAAAAAACTGGAATTTTTAATGCACAATCCGGATTACATAATTCTTTTGATTAAAAAAAAAACTATATAAAAAATCAGAATCAGAATTTCAATTCCCTGTTTATACAGCACTATACCACACGGATGAACTTCATACATTCATGTAGAATATTTGCCATCTCAAATATTGCACTATTCCACATGATATTAATTGATGAAAAAAAAATATCAAAATCCGATTGATCATCATGATCAAGCCATGATCATATATATATATATATATATATATATATATATATATGATATTATATATTATGATCATGATATATCAGACACCAAAAGAGCATCCCAAATTGTGTCCATGTCCAAAGAAGGCAATCTACTGAGCTGAACACCCTCAACATCCGACTGATCACTTATTACTCTCTTGCTCTCAATGATCCCGCTTTTTCCAGCGAGATTCTCCGGCGAAAATGGCTGCTTCTTCGGCTGCGTCGACAACGAGTCCTTCCGACGAGAGGAATCCCCGGTGACCCCGCCTTTGGACAAAGCCTGCAGCTTGGCCTCCAAAAGTGAGGCCGTCGTCGAGCCGTTGACCGAGTTTGCTCTCAGCTGGTTCTTCATCTCGGGAAAGTTGAGGTGCGCAAAGTCTCCCCGGAGGATGAACGCTGCCGTGTCGTACGCCGTGGCCGCCTCCTCGGCCGTGTCGAACGTCCCGAGCCAGACCCTCGTCCGGTTCCGCGGCAGCCGGATCTCCGCCACCCACTTGCCCCAGTGCCTCTGCCGCACACCCCGGAACAGCTTAGCTGGCCCCGAGGCCGAGAACCCGGCGGGCTTCCGGGGAGAGCCATTCAGCTTCATCGGCTGCGCCCTCGGCGCGCCCGGCCAACACTCGTGGCCCGCCCGGCGCGGTGGCATTAGGGTTTGCTGCGGATCCGTCGGCTCGAACAAGTTTGCATTGGTTTTGGTAGAAAATTCTGAGCTCTGACTTCCATTTCCATGGATGATTTCTTGGTAAGTATAGGGTTGATGATGAGAGGAAGCGAAGGAGCTCATGAGAAGGTGACTAGGGTTTTGGAAATAAGAAGCGAAGAGTTCCTTGGGCGTTAAGGTTTCCATTTTGGGAAACTGGTCGTCCATGAGTTTCTAGGGTTTTGATGAGTTGTTGAAGAGAGAGAGATGGAAATGATGCAAATGAAGAGAGTTGTGATGTATATATAGCTGTATATATATACATATATATTGTATATTGAACCAAATCCTCATGTGAACAAGTGTCATGCTTTATTATAAAAATGAGAAGAACCTACTTTTGTTATAGTAAAGCAAAGTTAATTGTCGAGTCAGATCTGCTCGATGGAAAGGAATAATAACCTCATAGCCACTTTCTTTCTATTGCGGATTTAAATACATATACCGATATATACCGATTAGAAACCATAACTTTTATTTTATGAGTATGTCGATGAGTTTTTCGAAATAATTTAACGATGAATATTTATACTATATAGTATATAGTTATAGGGTTTAGTTTTAACATATATAAAAGGGTAAACTTCGGCTAATGTACCCAATGTTTGATTTTCTGCGGATTATGTACCCAATGTTTATTTTTGGCGGCTAATGTACTCAATGTTTGATCCGTTAGATATTTTTGGGTTTTCCGTCAGTTGACTGTTAGAGAGTTATATGTACACTTTTCGTATTTTTGACATACCTCACTCATTTTTTGTCCAAATTTTATGCACGACTTATGGTTGGAAAGATAAGAGATATATCTACAACTTTAATGTTTTAAGTTTTGTAAAATCAGTTTTAAAAAAATACGAAATTTCAAGTACAACGTAAAACTGGACATTAGTTTAATGCAAAATATTTGTTTCGAGCAAATTTTAATATACTTAATGACTTTTTATGATGAAACGTAAAAGTAAAAAGTTGTAGATAAATGTTTTATCTTTCCAACGGATGTTTATTTATAAATTTTGGATAAAAAACGAGTGAGTTATGCCAAAAATATGAAATATTATTTCACATCACATATTTTATATTTTTGGCATAACTCACTCATTTTTTGTCCAAAATTTATAAATAAACAACCGTTGGAAAGATAAAAAGTTTATCTACAACTTTTTAGTTTTACGTTTCATCATAAAAAGTCATTAAGTATATTAAAATTTGCTCGAAACAAATATTTTGCATTAAACTAATGTTCAGTTTTACGTTGTACTTGAAATTTCGTATTTTTTTAAAACTGATTTTACAAAACTTAAAACATTAAAGTTGTAGATCTATCTCTTATCTTTCCAACCATAGGTCGTGCATAAAATTTGGACAAAAAATGAGTGAGTTATGTCAAAAATACAAAAAGTGTACATATAACTCTCTAACGGTCAACTGACGGAAAACCCAAAAATATCTAACGGATCAAACATTGGGTACATTAGCCGCCAAAAATAAACATTGGGTATATAATCCGTAGAAAATCAAACATTGGGTACATTAGCCGCAGTTTACCCTATATAAAAATAAAAGTTATAGAACCGATGAAAAATGTTCACATGTATCGCCACGTGGCTCAAATATATTGTAGGGCTTTTATGGTAAGAGTTCTTCGAGAGTTACATTCATTGATTGATTCACGATGTTATCAAATTTTAATATTTTGATCTCATTCGAAAATCTATAAACAAAAATGTCTTCGACTAAGTAATGTATTACTATAATAGTTTGATCTCATCATTATAAATAATAGTAATGTAAATGTTTCATCATACCATATTTTACAAGAATAAATACGCCACATAATTTAAATATATAATGTCAATCTCTAAGGTCTCACAAAATAATAAATATAATATATGGTTGATTTGCATACATGAATGAAAAAGTGGCTAATTAGGACCATATTTTTATTTTTGTTCTTTGTGGCTAACCAATGAGATGATGACAGCACAGCAGTGACCATTTAGGGTTCATTGGATGAGGATGGATATTCCCTTTGATGACACTGACTTGTATTGTATGAGAAGAACACTCATTTTCATGGCACTAATTCTTGTGGGGACTTTTCCATATCATTCATCATGTGATTATTTCATATATCTACATTCTTCATTCTATTTAAATTTCTTTACCAATTCAATTTTAATGTCAAAGGTTAGGCCTCTTAATATATCATTGGAAAATAGCGATATAAGTACCTAAAGTCTTTGAAAAGTTGATATTAAGTTTTTTTTTTTTGGCGACAAAAGTTATCAAACTCCTATTTTGTTTATTCCGTCATATTTTCCTCTAGAGCCGCACCACATGTCACGTTTTTAAACCCATTAAATATACCATTTAATTAAAAATTATATATTTAATGGGTTTAAAAACGTGACATGTGACGCGGTTTGGAGCGGAAACATGACGGAAGACACAAAATAAGAGTTTGACAAGTTTCACCACAAAAAAGAAAAAAGAAAAAAAAATAAGAGCTTAATGTCAACTTTTCAAAGACTTTGAGTACTTATGTCGTCATTTTCCCATATATCATTAACAACCCGGATATCAATACGAGATTGGACTGTAAATCTTAAATGGATATAAGTCTAATCGTGTCGAATATGATTAAACAATGGATGAACACGAGTTAAACACGATAATACGACGACTAAAGAAAAATATTTATTTTTACAAATTAAAAATATATATAATTACAAAATAAATAGTCAACGTTAAGTTAACATGGACGACAATATTATTTTTCGGCAATAATTTCTACAATAAGAAGGTACTTAACCGAAAATTACACTCAATATTAAATACGTTAACATAGGTATTTTAATACTGATTGATTATATGTTAAATTTATGTTTTTTAATCTTATTTTATGATCATTAATCTTGTTTGACAAAATACTAAAGTACTCCATGGTGTTCCATGCTCTATGAAATTAACCTATAATTAAATGTATTAATGAGCATATGATATAGGTCGAGTCAGTTTTGGAGTTTATTAGGGTCCAAAATTATGACATAATCATAGTTGAAACAGGCCATAATTGATAATCCAATGCGCATGGTATAATAGTGTCGTTTATTTATTTTTTAAATATAAATAAAAAATAATGGGTGTCTTTTTTTTTTTTTCTGGTTCAAAAACATTAATCAAATGGTCAAATAAAAGTGCCCTATAAGCTATAACCCCAACTCCAAGTATACTTTATTTGGCTTATATGTGCCTATTGGAACTCTTATGGAGACACTCAAGCACATCACAATTAGTTGTTCAAAGCTAACTATATTCAGAGTTCATGGGGTGGACCCAAACATTCTCTCACATAAAAAAAAAAAAAGAGAGAGAGTGAAATTATTTTTAATCCATCATTTTTTAATTTTGCACCAAACTTAAAATTGGATTTTTTTTATTAATCGGAATTTGAATGCAGGTTCCGGAAAATTTTGGTAGATATATGATGATATGAATTAATTTAATTTTTTTCAATTTAAATGAATGGGATCTACGTGCCTATCGTGTTTGGAATAATAATAAAAAAAAGACACGGGATTGAAATTCTGGTTCCGGCTATATTTAGAGCATGAGTTACTATATGAGTAAATGACACTAGGATTTATTTTGTACCATAATGAAGAAACTACCATGCTTGAGAGAGGGTTTTATATATATATATATATATATATATATATATCTATATATATATATAAAAATAATAATAATAAGAGAGAGAGGGAATCTAAAGAACACTTTTTTTATTTCCCACTTGTGGAAATTCACATTATTTTAGGATCTAGTTTATGTTTAGATGATGATGAATGATGCACATACTTTTGCTAATGTTCTTATTTCACTTTTGCAATATAATACTTAGATAAGCACATGGGGCTCAGAATTAAGCTATATACCTATTCACTTAAGATAGGCAAGCTTAGGCATGAGACCACATGTTTTCGTTTTCTTTTCTTTTTCTCAACTAATTAATTAATTACTTTTAATATCTTCTTCACCATTTCTTCTTCTCCTACTCTATCATGCACTTACATCTTTATTCCTTTTCTTGTGTTTTTGTGAATTTGCCTCAAAATAGAAAAAACATCATGGAATAAACAAGTATATATGTCATGGCTTTTAGTTTATTAAAGGGAGATGAATTAATAGAACATGGTGTAAAGAGGAATTGGTCCAATAGTGGATGACAAATCATGCATGGAATTAATAAATCAATATTAATAACATTAATATATATTTTTTTTATTTCTTTCTGACAAATTCCTTGCTTGGTTTCATCACAAGACATTGCAGCCTAACAAAGTATATATATAATTCTTACAAGGTCCAAGTTTTTTTGTGGGGTTTTAATTATTTTCAAAATAATTCATTCATTCACTCCAAATTAATGTTTTATTTGTATTAATTGATTGCCAAGATAATCTTAATGTGGCAGGCTTGACATGCCAACTCAAATAAACTAGTTTTTGACTCATATTCATTGTTTAGGACTCTAAAGACATGGATACATATTATATATATATATATATATATATATATATATATATAATCCACCTAATGAGAGAGAGAGAGTGGTATGATGTTTATATGCAATGAATACCAGATGTTTATTCCTTTGTATATTTGTAAGTTAATATATATGTGGTCCTTCCTATTATAGAAAGTATATATATATAGATGTTAGCTTCTTAACTTCACAACTACCCTCCAATTAATGAATTTAAAATCATATCATATCATGTAAGCAATGTTTAGTGATTAATTAATGAGGTGTTAGTTTGGTGAGAGAGGCTAGAAGCTGACTAAGCAAAACCACAAAAACCAATAAGCTTTCATTTCTGGTGCAACTACTCCTACAAGTTGACTAAACAACTCACCTTTATTATTTCCAAAAAACAAAAACGATCTTTTATTATTTTTCATAAGGGCATTTTTTAAATTTTAACATATTATGATTTTTTTTTAATGAGTGGCATTATCGGTAAAGGTTACAATGCACTCTCGCATTACTAGATATATCGGTGTAAGAACAGGTAGCACTATTGGCCAAATTTACATATGTAAAAAGTTGCGTATTTGCTTTTCATGAAGTTTGAACACGTGACTTCTTGAATATGTATGTAGTGTAGTTACCACTACGCCAAGCAAGTTCGGTTAATATATTATGAATCTTGAACCTTATATTTATACAAGTTCAAATACTTATACTTTAAAAGCACAAATTTCGAATACTCAAAATCGAACAAGTTTAAAACTTCTTATCTTCTTATAAGCTCATCATATCATGCTAATTGCTTTTACCCCAACTTATAATCAAATTTGAAGAAACAACCACACAAATTCTAGCATCATCACTTAAATATATTATTGTACATGAGAGAGAGAGAGAGAGAGTGGAGCTATAATTAGTTTAAAAAAATGATTACATCTTTTGTTTTACGTAGGTTTCTAATTTCTTTTTTCTTATTTAAGCTCATACTTAATATAGAAGAGAGATTGCTAAAAGTGGAATCTAAATTTAGAAAGATCAATTGGCTTTATTTCTTATTATTATTTTTCTTAAAAGTAAGAGTGCGCATTAGCTTGTACATTATACACATTTAACACAAATTTTAGATTAACAGCCCATGCCAATCAATTGTTTTTATTACCTACTTTCAATGAATATCACCACTCTTGTATGCATGAAAAATGATTTTATGTCTTTTCAATAGGGTAATTATTGCATTTTTTTTAACATGTGTGGTTAAATTTAGTAACTTAAAATTATACTATTTTCAATTTTAAGTACTTATATTTATTTAGTACGTGTTTAAGAAGGGTAGCTTATAAGTAATATATTACCAAAACTAATGATCATACATGCATTTGGCACATATAACTATATAATTAATACATTATCATACATGTAAGGAACAAATTCGATGTTGATTCGCACATGAATGTTAATCGAAGATTCTTGCTTAATCATATAGTAATTCACGAACGAGTTTTTTTATTTAGGGCACCAAAAAATGCATAAACTTTATAAGTTTAAGTTTGATCATGAGCGAAAATATGGTTTAAATTGTCAAGCAAGCCCTCAATACAAAAATGATAAAAACAACATAATACTTTATTTTATTTTTGCAATACAATGTAAGCTTGATTTTGACGGCTAAGTTTGAAATTACAGGCCGTCAAAGTTATACCATACACGAGCGCCTAACCCTAAAAAAGACAAGGTGATTATGTGTTTATTGGAGCTCATCACACTACTAGAATAAGTAGTTTACACCAAGGTTTAAAATGCCGCTTGCCGATGTCGTTTCGCATTTTTCGTTTTACGGATATATCGCTTGCCGATGGGTATGTCGATGGGCAAATGGTAAAAAAAGGGCATGCCGCATGCCGCATATACCGCATGGGCATACCGCATGCCGATTGGGTTTTCGATGGATATTTTGTAAAAAATATTTGAGTATTTAAGCAAGATATTTATATAGGTTCAAAACTACATATTTAATAAATACAAGACATAATTGTATACAACAAAATACATTTGTAACTTAAATATGTAGGTGAAATGTATAATGTTAAGTCACTTTATTAGTTGAAGTGTATAATATTAAGTCAAATTATTATGTGAAGTGAATATGTATGTTAAGTGTGTAATATTAAGTGAATATGCATGTTAATTGTATATGTGTATGTTAACAAATTTAATATTATTTGAAGTGTATAATATTAAATGAATGAATATATATATATATATATATATATATTAAGTGTATATGTATGTTAGGTGAAGTTAATATGTATATTTGTATAATATTATTTGAAGTGTATAATATTAAGTTAAATTATTAGGTGAAGTGTATGTTAAGTGTGAATGTGTGACATTAGCTCTTGTGCAAGTATAATTATTTTTGCCGAAAATTTAATTGGTATTTTTGCCAAAATCTACCAAAAGTTTAACTTTTAGCGAAATTCCATCCATTTTTCGCACATTTTACACACAAAATCGAAAAACGAAATTCCATCCACTTGCCCATGCGAAAAATGCGAAAAATGGTAAAAATCCAGCGAAACGACAGGATTTTCGTTTCGCATACCTCCGAAAAACGAAAATCGGTCGAAATATCGACCGATTTTCGCGAAATTTTACACCATGGTTTACACTACACAATTTAAACGACAGTAAAATTTTGTATGTCGTCTAAACTTAATTAAAACGACAGGCAAAAGCATATTGTCGTTTAAACATGGATAAAACGATAGGCAAAACCGTGTTGTCGTCTAATAGAGTTTAAACGACAGGCAAAACTACTAACGTTTAAAATCAATTCGAAATTATCTTAATGCCGCGGCACATAATCACCATATAAATCGAGACACATTATTGTACATGAAAATATGAAAACCAAAAGGAAAACAAAACGAACAAACAAAAAACGTAGAGAATCAGCAAACACTTTAAGGAAAAAAAATAATAAAAGATTAAAAAAACTTATCCTAAGCTTTTTGATAGGCAAGATATACTTGTTTATCTCCTTTGTATGAAAACATCATGACTACCACCAACACTTAAAACTTACATTTAAAAACAAAACAAAACAAAAACAAATAGCTTCCAATATATAATACAGCAAAAAGAGTGCACTTTTTGGTTATTTTAGCAAAAAGATTTCCATTTCTTGTCGTTATTGTTGGCATTAGCTATTAATTAATAAATAATTTCAACCATAAAGTAGACTAAAATTTCAATTATTGGGTTAATTATCACTAATCTAAGTGATCAAGAAATTGTGGGCCAAACCAGCCGTAATTTGATAAGCCCTTGACACGTGTCAATACTCAATTGGTTTTAAAGTGGCGACCCCCCCCCCCCCCCCCCCCATTATATTATTTATGAACTTAAATGTCAAGAAACGAAAAGTTTATTTAAATAAGATAAAACTCTCCATTTTCTGATTTATATATGTGTTTTTTTTTTTTTATATAAGCACTTTGTTTAATTAGTAATTATGTGCTTGTAATGAATATAATTGTGTCAAATTAAGGTGTCTTAATTGGTCAAGTCCATTTCCAATGACAAATGATATACTACGATAAGTTAGTTTAGTCTCCATAAATTTATTTTAAAAATATTTGAAAAATAAGTCAATTACAACTCCCATTAAAAACTATAAATAGTGTTAAACCACTTAATTTTTTGCCATTGACTTTTTATAATTTCCCACATCTTTTATCACCACCCATTATGAAGTTTCACGTTGGTGATGTCAATTTACTGATGTTTTGAGTGATCTATTGTCGAATTTTAGGGATTTTACGTGATAGCATTTTTTCGACTGTTAATCAACATAATCCTCATTAATCTTTTTTTTTTCTTTACCATTGTAAGTCGTAACTTTTTTTTTTTTTAATGGGGGTGGCACTATCGGCCAAGGTTATAATGCACTCTCGCATCACTAGATATATTCAGTGTTAGAACAGATGACACTGTTGGCCAAGTTTACATATATGTAAAGGGGCACTCATTTGAGTCTCATAGGGGTTTGAACCCGTGACTTCTTGAATAGAGGAGTAGTGGATTTACCACTAGGCCAAGCTTGCTTATTATTATTATTATTATTATTATTATTATGGATTGTTCTTCTATGCTTGCAGGTTTTGACAAAATTACG